>JALAZF010000023.1:5000000-6250000 GCA_022829125.1 Lathyrus tuberosus | reverse complement strand
AAGTCACATAACTTGTGAAGTAAGATTTGATATCCACCAAGCAGTTCTTGTCACCTGTCATATGTCTAGAACATCCACTATCAAAATACCAATCTCCTATGGTAAAATCTCTTGGAGACATGTGAGCTATCAAGATGTTAGCAGCAGCCTTGGGAACCCATTGTTTTCCATTTGTAGGAATACTTTGATTTGTTATAGGTTGAGGACCAGCCTCAGGAAATCCATGCAATTTGAAGCAAAAAGATTTTATGTGACCAAACCTTCCACAGTAATGACATCTCCATCTTTGAGGGTGTCTTCTCCCATGATGTTGAGGTTGTCTCCTCCCTTGAGGGTGTCTTCTGCCATGATGTTGAGGCACAAAATGATTAGGTCCAGAAATATGAATTTTCCCATGATGTTGAGACATCTGATGGGACATGTTATGTTTAAGTCCAGATGAACTAGCATCTAAAATAGGTTTCTTCCTATCAAATCCCAGCCCTGTCATATCTCATGCCATCTTTCCATCTTGAAGTATTTCATCCGAAGTGTCAGTTCCACTGTTCAACATTCTGAGAGATTTGGATATTTGATCAAGGTTGCATTTCAGCAAACTAACTTCATTTTCCAGTTCAGCCTTGTCAGCCTTTAGTTGGATTATGAGTTCCTTTTGCTTCTCCCCTTCTTGACACACTTCTTCACTTCTGATACATAGCTCTCTATATGATGCAGCTAGTTCCTCATAGGTAATCTCTCCATCACTTAAATCATCATCAGACTCACATATTCCAGTCATTGCTCTGACATGCTTGGCAGATTCATCTTCACAGCCATAGCCAAAGGTATGTAGGACATTCATCAAACCAAGTGACAGACAACCCCTTTTTCTGTTTAAGGTATGTAGGACATTCAGCTCTGATGTGACCATAACCTTCACAGCCATAGCATTGGATTCCTTTGTCATTATTAGGCTTCTCCTCTGCTTTGGTTTTCTTCATCTGTTCACCTGACATGTTGATGTCAGATGTGATGTTCTTGACATAAGGTTTATAGCTCCTGTCCATTCTTTTCAACACCTTATTAAACTGCCTACCCAGCATCACGATTGCGTTGGATAGCTCCTCCTGAGTTTCAGGACTACACTCTTTCTCATCATCTTCTGTACTAGACACCAAGGCTATGATTTTGACCTTCTTTTCAGATCTGTCATTCAAACCTAATTCAAATGTCTGAAGTGAACCAATCAATTCATCTACCCTCATCTGGATGATGTCTTGAGCTTCCTCTATAGCAGTCACCTTCATATCAAATCTCTTGGGAAGAGATCTGAGAATTTTTCTAACCAGCTTCTCATCAGACATCCTCTCTCCTAGGGCACTAGAAGCATTTGACAGTTCAAGTATATTCATGTGAAAATCATGAATGGTCTCTTCATCTTTCATCCTCATACTTTCAAACTTTGTTGTTAGCAGCTGAAGTCTTGACATCTTGACCTTGGAAGTTCCTTCATGAGTTGTTTTCAGGATATCCCAAGCCTCCTTAGCCACTTCACATGTGTTGAACAGCCTAAAAATGTTCTTGTCAATACCATTAAATAAAGCATTCAAGGCCTTAGAATTCCCAAGAGCGAGTTCATCTTCTTCCTTGGTCCACTCCTCCTCAGGTTTCAGCTTTGACACACCATCTTTTCCCACAATGACAGGATGTTTCCATTCTGTCAGAACAGCCTTCCAAGCCCTGCTATCTAAAGATTTCAAAAAGGCAACCATGCGAGGTTTCCAATAGTCATAATTTGATCCATCTAGAATAGGGGGTCTATTCACAAATTCACCATTCTCCTTGTCCATTGCACCAGAAAGTAACAGCCCTAGATCTCACCCAGATACAGAGTAGGATGACCTGCTTTGATACCAATTGAAATTCTGGTATCAGATATATAATGTTAAGTGAGATGTCACAACATCAATATCTGCTATATGAACAAGACAATGAAAGTAACAACACTTGAAAGTAATAAATAAACATAGAGAATTGTTCACCCAGTTCGGTCTAACAACCTACGTCTGGGGGCTACCAAGCCAGGGAGGAAATTCACTATCAGTAGTATTAATTCTTAGACACTATAATCAACACATCAGTTGACAATCTACTCACTTAATCACTACCCAATGACACTTCTACCTAAGACACTCTTAGATATGAGACACTTCTCACTCCCCCTCAATCACAGCAGTGACAACAATTGAATGATTACCAAGTAGAGAAGAGCACTCTTCAAAGACACGCCTTGATCTTGCTTATAAGCTTTAATCAAGAACAATACACTCGTGCTTAAAATCTTAGAGTGGAAAAATTACAACTCAAATAAACAGTCCAATTCCAAACATCAAAGAGATGAGTGAATGGCTCATAATTAATAAAACACGAAGAGAGACTTAAACCCTAACACAAGTAACGCAGCTCTTAGAATCACACTTCTCTGCTTTGCAAGTAGGGTTGATACGCCTTTAAATAGAACAATCTTCATGGGCTTGGGCAGAATAAAATCTCAAATTTGAATTAACAATAAAGCAGATTTATTCTCCAAATCTCTTTCCCCTAAGTTAGTAACAAATTGATTCTTCAAAATAGTAGAAAAAGATTGATTCACATAAATAAAATACTCCATGATTTTCGCAATAATCAGAACACAAATCACACTGAAGATTGCTAAAATAGCGCACCACACAAAACAACACATTCTGAACAGAATATATAATGTTCTGTCATCAAATGTTAGAACATCTGCCTTGACATCACAAACACAAAACAACTGCAGCACATGCAGAATGATAGAAGCACATGTTAAGACATCAGACATGACATCTTGAACAAACACATTGTTTTACCAAAATTGCTGCCAATAACAGAACTAACACTTAGTGCCCCAGGTGGGTACTCTTGTTTCTGAAGGAGGCATTTGATATCGTGATACCAAGGTTTGTCGTCTATGACTGCTTCAATCGTGAAGATGTAAGCAGGGCTTTCAAGGCGCATTATGTGGATCTTAGGTAGGTCGGTCCATTGACCTACACTAATCATGGAAGAGAGAGTGGCTAATGCATCATCATTATGATTCTCATCACGAGGGATATAATGAAACTCGATTCTGTTGAAGAAGGGTAATAACCTTCTCGCATAGTCTTTGTAAGGAATCAATCCTGATAGGTATGTGTTCCAATCTCCTTTGATCTGATTGGTAACCAGGGCTGAGTCGCCATATACATCCAAGTTTTTTATCCTTAAGTCGATCTCTTCTTCGAGACCCATGATACAAGCTTCGTATTCGGCTTCGTTGTTTGTACACTTGAACGTAAGTCTGGCGGTGAAAGGAATGTGGGTACCCTGAGGGGTAACAATGATTGCCCTAATTCCGTTTCCATAATGATTGAAGGCTCCGTCAAAGATTAGTCCCCATTAGGAACCTGGTT
The DNA here is from genome assembly GCA_022829125.1 of Lathyrus tuberosus. NCBI lineage: Eukaryota > Viridiplantae > Streptophyta > Magnoliopsida > Fabales > Fabaceae > Lathyrus > Lathyrus tuberosus. Next base: position 6,246,548 of record JALAZF010000023.1, on the reverse strand, counting down.
CTGGCCCTTCACTGGGTAGCGGTTCATCGCAATCTTTCATTTTTAGATACATGACATATTCATCTGGGAAGTCAAACCCGATTGATTCCTGATCGTAAATCAGTTGATGAGCCAAATGATCGACTAAAATACTCCCTTTAACGGCTTTTTGAGCGTGGTACTCTATGTCATATTCTGATAACAACATCTGCCAACGGGCTATCCTTCTCGTGAGAGCAGGTTTTTCAAAGACATACTTGATTGGATCCATTTCGGAGATTAACCAAGTAGTGTGATGAATCCTATACTGGCGAAGAAGTTTGGCTGCCCAAGCCAAAGCGCAGCAAGTTTTCTCAAGCATAGTGTACCGAGTCTCGCAGTCGGTGAATTTCTTGATCAGATAGTAAATGGCAGATTCTTTCCTTTTCGTTTCGTCTTGTTGGCCAAGTACACATCCCATTGAGTCTTCCAAGACTGTTAGGTAGATGATCAGTGGTATTCCCTCCACTGGAGGTGATAGAATCGGTGGGTTCAACAGGTATTCCTTAATACTGTCGAAGGCGGTTTGGCAGTCTTCTGTCCAAACGCAATCCTGATTCTTTTTGAGTAATTTGAAAATCGGCGCACATGTCGCGGTCATGAGGAATATGAATCTGGAAATGTAGTTCAAACGTCCCAGGAATCCTCTGACTTGTTTTTCAGTTTTCGGAGAAGGCATTTCTTGAATGGCCTTGACCTTGTCAGGATCAAACTCAATTCCTTTTTGGCTGACGATGAACCCTAAAAGTTTCCCTGAACAGACACCAAAGGTGTACTTTTTGGGATTCAAGCGGAGTTTGTACTTTCTCAACCGCTCGAATAATTTTGACAGGTGGGTCACATGCTCCTCTTCTATCTTAGATTTGGCAATCATGTCATCGACATATACCTCGATTTCCTTGTGTATCATGTCATAAAATAGAGTAGTCATGGCCCTTTGATAGGTTGCCCCGACGTTCTTCAAACCGAACGGAATTACCTTGTAACAAAATGTTCCCCATGGGGTGATGAAGGAAGTTTTCTCCATGTCTTCTGGCGCCATTTTGATTTGATTATAGCCCGAGAATCCATCCATGAAGGAGAAAATTTTGAACTTTGTTGTACTGTCTACCAGCATGTCAATGTGTGGTAAAGGAAAGTCATCCTTTGGACTATCCTTGTTTAGATCTTTGTAGTCCACACACATTCTGACCTTTCCGTCCTTTTTTAGAATGGGTACGATGTTGGCTAACCATTGAGGATATTCTAATGTGGCGGGAAAACCCGCGTCAATCTGTTTCTGTACTTCCTCTTTGATTTTGATGGCCATGTCCGGTTGAGTCCGTCTCAACCTCTGTTTTACTGGAGGACATTCTGATTTCAATGGTAAATGATGTTCCATGATGCTGGTATCCAACCCTGGCATGTCCTGATAGGACCAAGCAAATACATCGGGGAATTCTCTGAGAATCTTTGTCAAACTCCCTTTGGCAGTTGGACTGAGCAGTGCCCTAATCCTGATTTCTTTTCTCTCTTTTTCTAAGCCCACGTTGATCATTTCCAACGGCTCTGTGAGGTTCAATGGACCTTTCCTCTTGTCTGAGTAATCGGGAGATCTCTTCTGGAATTTCGTCGTCAACTTCTTCTTCAGCCCCATATACCGGGAATTCAAAGTTGGGAGAAGGCATCGGATCGTATGTTTCAATGGGGTTTAAAACAAGCAATCTGCATGACGTGATGATTTGTGTTTAAAAGAGATAGAGAAAATGCAAGTGTGTGCAGTGTATTTTTTTTTTTAAAACTGCTTGTTTATTATTATTTGTTTTTTAGGATTACCATTTTCTGAAAAAAGCGAAAAGAGAAAACAACAATAAATGCGGAAATTACATAACGACATTATTTTATTAATGAACAAGTCGATTCTTGAAATTACAGCCCTATAAAACAAAACTTTGTTGCTTTGGGCAAAGCGAAGAGGAAAATTTACAGAAAGCGATCCCTATCAAAACATTCATTTCACCTGGGCAGGGTGAAAGGTTAAGATAAAGACAGCAATTACTTCGACTTATGAATAATATTCGGAACATCGACTGCAACCCATTGGCGGCGAACTCCTCGGTGAATCACAAAGTCTGGTACCTTCCTTGATTTGTCTTCAGAAATAACGTTGATTTCTGGGGGTGCAGGATCATTGGAATCTGTCTCCCAGGCAGAGTTGTCGTAGGAGGATTCCTCTGTTGTATTTTGCATAGTATTTGTTCTCTCAGGTAAATCTCCCCACCCAGTTGGCTGGATGTTTTCGAGCCTGATACGAGAGCTTTCAGGACCGGTGTACTTAACCAAGTAGTCGAATTTGCCACTCGGTTGTCCTAAGGTGTCCCACACTTCTATGGAACTGGAGGAGTCATCCCTCTCGATGACGTTGACCTCAGGAAAAGCATAGTTGATGAATTCTAGTCTGGTAAGCTTTGCCAATTCATCATCGTACTGGATATTTTCTGAACGGCCTGAGTGTTGATCCCATGACATGGTGGGGATGCATGTATTTTGTTCAATGATGCTCAGCTGATTTTCATTGTTTGACTAATTTTCTTGCCCCAAGTCTCCTGGGTACGGCTGCCAGATAGGCAGGCCATCCATTGGGACATAATAGTCGTGGTCAAAGTTGTCCTTCATCAGAGTGTCCTCCTCTAATGAGTTTGGTGGAGCACGACATCCTTCCGGATCACAATCTCCGTATAACATTTTGACATCTGACCTAGGTATAAATCTCAGACGCTGTGCGGGATAGAAAAATGGCGTAAGCACCTCTTCCTGAGACATATAACCATCCTTATTGATATAGGAATTCCACTCCTCATCCATATCGGAGGGATCCTCCTCGTTGATGGTATGGACTGCTTGAGACACTGGGTGAAGGAAACCTCCACTGTGGAAGAAGTCCTTAATGGGATGAAGACTTTCATCATTGGTAGCAGTCTGGGTACAGGTTGAATAAAAACCAAGACCCCTCTTTGTTTTGTTATCAGTGGGAATGACAAGTTGTCCCCACCCCTTTGCGTTATTATGTTTGATCGCCTCAAGAGCATCTCTGTACGAGGAAATTGAGGTTCCTTTTTCTGATTGATTCTCATTGTTCACCAACAGTGCTTGGAACTGGGTTCCAACAACCTCCTCTGGTTCTACACAAGTAGATAATGGCAGGTTACTCACGATCAAGGCTTGTTGTCCACAGACCGTGATGAGTTGATCGTTCTTGACAAACTTCAGTTTTTGGTGCAGTGTCGAAGTGACAGCCCCAGCCTGGTGTATCCAAGGTGTTCCTAATAAACAGTTGTACACTGCCCGGACGTCCATGACCTGGAAAGTGATTAGGAAAGTGTAAGGACCGATATTTATGGGAAGGTCGACTTCGCCGATAACTGCTTTCCGAGATCCGTCAAAGGCTTTGACGATGACCTCATTGCCCCTCCTCGGGGATCCTTTGAATGATAGTCGCATTAAAGTGGACTTTGGCATAATGTTGATGGCCGATCCTGTGTCTACCAGTACGTTGGCTAAGGAATCGTCCTGGTAGTTAACTGTGATATTGAGCGCCATGTTGTGGCTTTTGCCCCCCTCCAGTAAATCTTCATCACTGAATCCTAAGTTGTTGCAGGAAGTGATGTTAGAGATGATGTTATCGAACTGTCGTATTGACACATCCTGTTCCACAAAGGCTTGCTCTAAGACTTTTTGTAGAGCCTCTCTGTGGGCTTCGGAACTGAGTAAAAGTGATAGCACTGAGATCTTTGAAGGAGTTTGTAACAGCTGATCAACAATGTTGTATTCACTCCTTTGGATGAGCTTCAGCATCTCATCATTGTTCTTTGAAAGGTAGGGATTACTGGATTGACCGACTGGTGGATCAGGAGCATTTTTCGGAAGTTCCTTTTCTCTGTTAGGTTCTCCAACCCCTCGGTTGAAGATTCGACCGCTCCGTGTTACTCGACTGATGTCTGTAATATTCACTACGGAGGGTAATGGAATTTCCTTTCCATTCTCAATTATTGTTGCACCGTATTTGTAAAGGATCGCCTTAGCTGTTTCATACGGTAATGGTCCCGGTAGATAGATAACTACAGGAGCCTTCTGATTTTTCTGACTGTCGTAAGTAACCTCAATCAGTTCCTGGCTAAGAACCTTTGATTCGTCCAGTAGAGGGATGATGGTACAAACATCTTTGTTCTGTTGATGATCAGAGATTATGACAACGTCTCTGATTTGATCAGTGAAGTAGTCCGGCATCCAATAGATTGGCTCGGAACTCGGACATGGGTGAATCTCTTTACGATCCAACTGACCTTGAAGAGCTGCCCGCACAAGGTAGCATCCTTGGTTATCCTCTGAGCAGACTCTACAGCGTTCATAGTTGTGTGGTGGCACCTGGCCATGCCCACTTTGAATGCAGTGCAACCTTACCAGGTTTGTTTCCATAGATCGGACATCCTGACATGGATGCCGAGTAAGGTTTCCATTAAGCACACTGATTTGTTGCGTGTCTCCGTCCAGATAGATCGGAAGCCACCAGTGGTTTAACAAGTGTTGTAAAGTTCTATGAATGAGAGTGCACCCTTGGTTACTCTCACTGCATCCTTTACAGTTCAGATAATCGTGAGAAGTGAGAAAACCAAGTTGGACTTGCTTGGCGTGTAACTCCACAAAGCTGGTATTCATCAGACGAATATCAAAGATTTGAATCATGTTGATCTGATAAGGATTTCTATCATGGTAGTCCTGGATCCATCCAAGATACATCTGACGCTAGAGGGCCTCTTGTACAAAAGAGCATCCCTGTTTGTTTACCGAGCAAGTCAGACAGGAATTATAATCGTGCCGCGGCATATTATGATACTGGCTTTGCCTTGAGTGCATCGCCACCAAGTTGACATTCATCGTACGGATGTCGTGTGTAACGCCTAGTTTTGTCTTATTTATTTAATCGAGTCGATTTAATTATTTTCGTTTTTATATTATTTTATTCTTGACTTTTATTTGACAATATATTATTTTTCATCGTTATTATGTTTTATCGCATTTTGAGAGTGTTTGAGAGATATTTGAGCTGAGGGGTAAAATGGTCATTTTGAAAGGTTAGATATTTTAGAAAAATTAGATATTTTTAATAAATAGAAAGTGGAGAGAAAAAGAGAGAAAAGAAAGGGAAAGGAAAATAAGAGAAAGAAAAGGAGAAGAAAGAAAGAGAGAATAGGAGAAAGAGGAAAATTGAGGAAACCTCTGTTTCAATCGCGATTAATCGGGTAAGGGTGCGAAACTCAGTTATGCTATGATCGTGTATGATCATGTATATGTTTGTTGGTTTTTTTCCTAGCTTTTCAATTCTAGGTCGATTGAGAGAAAACGAGAGAAATCGAGGTTTTAGCGGTTGAAAATCGGTATAAATGCGGTAGAATACTTGTGGTTATGATTGTAATATGTTCTGGTTGTTATGATATGGTTTGGTTGGGTTTTGATGGGGAAAATGGTGATTTAGGATGAGTAACAGCGCTGCTACGAATCCCAGAATTCGCAGGCTCGCAGTGCGAACAAGCAGCGAAGAGGAAAGCGAAGGCTCGCCAGGGCTTCGCAATGCGAATGGGTGGGCGAATGTTCGCCAGCAGTTCGTAAAGCGTACTTTATGCTATTTTTTCTCTGCCACGGTTCGCTTGAGCTTCGCACCGCGAATGAGGAAAGTGAATGCTCGCTAGGAGATTCGCATAGCGAACATGACAGATTGTTCCATTTTGTTTTCTTCATAACTTTTGATCCGTAAGTCGGATTGAGGCGCGATTGGGTGCGTTAGAAAGCCAATGAGATGTTCTTTCTTATAGGAATGGTTTTGAGATTGGTGGCCGATTTAATTATGTCGAGAATTTGGGAATGTGTCATTTTGTCTACTTTTACCATCTTAACTATGTGTATTTGATATGTTATCATGCAATATGCTTTCGATAGATATCGTATGACTTGTGTGTTGTTATATGATGTGAATGCATGTGATGAAATGTTGTGATGATGGTTTGTGTCCTAAGGGCAAGAAAATGCATTGTGTTGTGTTTGATTGTATATGCATGATTTTGGATGTGTACATGTGTGCATAGGAATGTCATGAGTCATTGTATGCCAAGCATCATGATATGCATTCTTGTGATGTCGTGTGCCCTAGTGGGTGTGAGCGACAAAACGATTCCAGAGGGAGTCCGCTATAACATCGTGTGCCTTATACAAAGAGGTGCGAGCGATGATTATAGACGATCGTGTGCCTTATACAAAGAGGTGTGGGTGATCGGGTCGTGTGCCTTATCAAAGAGGTGTGAGCGATCCATAAACGTCGTGTGCCTTATACAAAGAGGTGTGAGCAACGGGGAACATCGTTTGCCCGATGGGGAGTTACACTAAGTAACAAGCGATGATTCCAATAGTGCCTGAGTGAACTAATGATGAGAATGATGGATGGAACGGTATTGCATTGCATTGCATAGAGTCGTTGTGTCGGTCTCTGTGCATTTTCATAAATCATGAATGGATTAATTTTGTGTGGAATTGTGAATGGAATTGATGAGTTGAGATATATATATATATTGGTGATAAATGTATTGTGCATGATTGATATGCCTTTGTGACGGATGCATGAGATATGATTTGTGTTGGTTTGCATTCGAATTATGGTGTAAATTGTGGTGAGAATGTTTTATATGTGTATTTTTGTGTTATTATATAATTGTATGCAATTATATTATAATTGTGTTTCTCACCCTTCTGCTGTTTTAAATGCTCTATGAGGCATTGCAGATTAGATGCTGGAGGTCTTTTTGTGAAGCTTAGGTCTTCATTCTTTTGTCGGTCGACTCTGATATGTAGCACCGGGTAGTCGGGGAGATCGTTTGTGATTATGTGTATATGTATATGTTCTTTTTAGGATTGTACATGTATGACTTTGTGTATGATAGACAAACCTTTATGTCATATATATATATGAGATTCAATTGCAGATTTTCCGCTTTTATTCTGTATCTGAATTGTGGGTGTTAGGAACTGAGTTCCTCTGTTATGTGCTACCTGATTGTTGCATATCTATATGAGCAGGTTGTTGTATTTTGTTTCAATTGATGTGACGCCTCCGTCTATGCCATGAATGTTTTAATTATACTCTGATTATTTGTTATCGCTTTATTTGCTCGGGTTATAGATTGGGGGTGTTACATCGTGGTTCTGAATGATGTTGGCTTTCGTATAGGTCATGTTAACTCCACGAACTCGATGCTCTTGGATCCATCCAAGATCCAATTGTTCCTGTAGAGCTGATTGCACCACAGAACATCCTTGATTGTTCTTAGAGCAGATATCACACTTGTGATAATTATGAGGTGGAACATGGCCATATCCACTTTGTCTACAATGCATCTTGACCAAGTTGGCCCTTAATAAGAGTACATCATGAATTTGATAGCTGTCGTTAGACTCTCCCTCTATCAAGTTGACTGCATCTTTTTCGTGTTGAGGCAACGGGTTCGTGAGAACATTCGTATTTGTATCTTTGAAAGATAAGACCCCGCTCCTAACAAGCTTTTGTACGTCGGATTTGAAACTGAGACAGCTCTCTATGTTATGCCCTGGTCCCCCTTGATGGTGGGGACAAGTCTGATCCGCTTTGAACCAGAAAGGTGGATTTTCCGGTACCGTAAGAGGAGACTTGGTTTGGACGTGCCCCTTGACCAGTAGTAATGGAAAGAGTTCTATGTACAAAATGGGTATAGGATCAAACCCTGGTGGTTGCTTTGTACGGTTGTTGTTATATGGAGGAAGAGCCTGCTGAAGAGGTTGTTATGTCCTTTGCTGATATTGTTGTTGAATCGGTTGGCTCTGCGCAACCTAAGGTTGATACGTAGGAATAGGCGCCGGGTTAATAGCAGGAGTTATAGCTGCTACTGGTTGGTAACGTCGCCTTTGCTTTCCGAGAGAGATATTTCCAATATCCTGCTCTTTTTTCTTAGGGAGAGCTCTACCGTATCATTTTGTACTAATTGATGATCCAGCGTCTTTAACTAGGCGTCCTTCTCGGACAGCTTCCTCAAGACTAACTCCCATGCCCACCATCTCGGTGAAGTCACTGGGCGTACTGGCGACCATTCTGTCGTAGTAAAATGAGCTTAAGGCTTTCAAGAAGATCTTTTTCATCTCTTTTTCCTCAAGAGGTGGACAAATCTGGGTGGCGATTTCACGCCATCTCTGAGCATACTCCTTAAGGGTTTCCTTGTCCTTTTGTGACATCGATCTGAGTTGATCTCTATCCTGTGCCATGTCCAAATTATACTTGTACTGTTGAACAAAGGCAGCGCCCAGATCTCTGAATGTGTCGATCGTGGCGTGGTTTAAACCCATGTACCATCTTAATGCGGCACCGGTTAAACTATCCTGAAAGTAGTGAATCAGTAGCTTCTGATTCTTTGTCTGAGCTGACATTCGCCGAGCGTACATCACTAAATGGCTCTGAGGGCAAGAGTTACCCTTGTACTTTTCAAAGTCGGGCACTTGGAACTTGTGTGGAACTTTCACATTGGGGACTAAGCAGAGGTCTGCGGCGTCCTTTCCAAATAGATCCTGACCGTAAAGGGGTTGCAGTTCTTTCTGCATTTCGAGGAACTGTTCCTGGAATTCATTCATTCTATCGAACATGCTGTCATTTCCACCAAAAGGTATCTGTGGAATCTATCCTTTCGGGATAGTGTGTACCACGGGTGGTGGTATATTTATTATGGCCATGACTCTCGGTGCCTCCCAAAGTTTGTAACCTTCAGGAGTTGTCGTCATGCCCCTGGCATCTTCGCTTTCCCGAAGTCTGTAACCTTCAGGCCCAGCAGTTCCTACTGCAGTTTCCAGATCTTCCATGATCGGCGGAATATATCCTTCTGGGATATAGTTGAGTGACATGCCCCAGGGACGATCTTACGGCATTTTGTACCTAGGATCAGACTTCTCCACTATTGGCGTAGATGTGATCTCTAAGATCATAGTCCGTTGTTGCTGCATCTGAGCTTCTACTAGAGCTTGCATGTCGTTATGAAGCTTTCTCAGATCCTCTTTCAGAGTGTCGATCTCTTCTCTCAACTCTCTGTTCTCTTCCTCGAGATCATCCATCTTTTTATGACGATTGGCCCGAGTATTGTACGAATGAGACAGTTTGACTCTAGAATTGAGACACAAACGTGAGGAATGCGTTTATGAGAAAAATGCGTTTATGAGAATGATGAATGCAATGATTATTAATTATTTTTGTTTATTCAAAGTAAACTTCGACAATTAGATTGCAGATATCAAACAATGGGGAAACCCCATTTTATTGAATTCAAAAGGATTGCAGAAATGGAAATACGGTAGATTACAAGGTGTTGAAAAAGGAAACCTAAACTAATGGATCCTGAGTCCTCCCTGAGGAGAGCTCAAGTGCTGGTTTTGGTACTTTCCTCTTCTTTGACCGGGGCTCTTGGGCCGTTGTCGGGTTGTCATTCCTTTGCCAAGTGAAAGGAGCGAGCAAATTCCTTTAGTCATCCTGATTCTCTACAGCATGTTGCTCTAAAATCTCAATCAGAGCATCCTTTTCTCTTAATAGCTGCTGTATTTTCTTACACCCCACATTGAGAATACGGTACTTGTTCCTCCAAGACCTCTTCTCATGCTAAACTTTGCTGAGAGTAACTTGAAGTTTTTCCGTCTCAGACATGAAATAAAGGGCAGAGTCCCTTAATGGAAGAACTTCTTGACGAGGGTAGGGCATCCTCAGCTTGAGAGCTCTAGTTTGTACCCAGTGGAGATAAGGCTCCCCCGAGACACAGTCCGGTTTTCCTAGAGACTCTTGTCCTTTCTTGTGAACATGTTTCCAAGCATGCACTATTTTTGTCTTTAGTGCCCTGTCATTTTCTCCTTCCTTGAAGAAAATACCTTCCAGATGAGCATTGCATGGGACATGCCTCATTGGGTATCCAAATTGACGACGAACTAATACTGGATGATATTTGATTCCCCCCTTAGTTCCTATAAGGGGTACATTTGGGAAATTTCCACAACGGTCAATGATTTTGATCCCGTCAAAGATTCGATTGTACCAATCGATGTCCGAGTTGGTAAGAGACATGATTCTCTGCGAGCAACGTAAAGTATTCTTTTGATCCCAAAATGCAGCATACTTGGGCAAATGGGAAGTGAACCATTTATAAAGCAAGGGTACACAGCACGTGATCATTCCTCCGCTGTATAAATTCCTTAACTGTACCGAATGATATGCATCTGCTAGTAAGGTTGGTACAGGGTTGCCAATCAAACATATCTTAATGGCATTGATGTCTACGAAGTTATCAATGTTGGGAAACAAAAATAACCTGTAGGTGAGCAAAACAAAGATGCTCTCGAAAGCGGCCACGTTCCCTATACTAGCAAAGTATAGAGCCTTCTTTGTTAAGAACTGGGCTGGCAAACCTTGGATGCCACCCTTAGTGGTCATGTGAGTCCTGACTTCTGACTCGTCCAAATAAATTGGTCGTGCAATGGTTTGATCCTTTGGAATTTCTTCCAGTCCAGAAAAGGGAGCTTGATCAGTGATATGCAGATCAGTCAAGTGAGAATACTCCTCCAGTGTTGGTGCTAGCTGATAATCCGGGAATGTGAAATAGTGATAGACCGGATCATAGAACAGGATTAGCGTGGACAGGATTCCTTCGATTACACGGACCCTTAACAAAGACAACAATCCTCCATACTTAGCTCTGAAAGCTTCGTGGTTGGTGATCATTCTCGCCAAACCTTTCAAATCCTCTAACTTTGGAACCTTGAAGGTGTACTTATGAGTTTTCCTTCTACCGAAATCCATTAACGCAATCTCTTTATCTGACTCTCAGTTTAATTTGAAAAAGAGAGATTAGAAGAGAAGATTTTTTTAATGTTTTAATGTTTTTTTTAAATGAATGTATGAATGCAGCACACAAAAGCATAGAAAAAGTATGGGGTCAAAGGGTCGGTGTCATGAAGTCAAGGCTCTACCCCCCCCCCCAAAGGTTTATACTGGTGATTTTTTGTACCTGTCCGCAAAATCATTGACCCCTCTTGGGATGACAACAGCAAACGGATCGCCAGCGAGCTAATGTATCCTAGAGTGATCTCAGATGAGGGTAGTATCGCGTGAAAACTATTTCTGATGGCTTCCGCACTACAAAATGGCTTAAGTCTACTAAAAACCTCAGCTTCTCAGATAACCCAGTCGACCACACTACTTTCAACAACCGAAGTCGTATAGGCAATGTATCTGCAGAGTCTCCACTGAGTTTGATGGTCGATCAGGGGCTCTTAACTGGAATTCACTCCCAGTAAGATTACCCGCATTGCCATCACCTATCTTAGGTGTATACTCAATCTTTCCACATGCGGCATCACACGCATTCCCATTAGCAGAAAAATAAACACATATATCATTTAGGAAAAGCAGTATATATATTTGTCTTAATCATCCTAGACCTCTAGTCTTATGATCCTATACAGACAATGACTGCCCAGCAGAGTCGCCATTTCTGTGACATGAATGTAAACTCAAGGTTTTCTACCTAAGAGATGGGAAGAGAGCAAGATCTCTACTTTGTATAAGTCTAGTCCCCAGTGAAGTCACCATTTTCCTGTAGCGCAAATTTTTGCGTGGTTGCAAAGCACTATCGCTTTGGGGTACTATAGTTTGATTCATTTTTTATCCTATTAAAGGTGATGAAGGAAGGGAAATAGATGTCTCCAATTAACTCTGCTTGTAAACTGAGTTTAAAACAGATGACTGTTGGTTTACAGATGCTATTAAGATTGTGGGTCTCTCTTAGGTTATTTTGTTAAGAACACCGAGTCTAGACTATTGGTAGGATGTTAGGACTGATGCTTTTCGATTGATGTATGAAGGTACGGGATTTTGGGTTTTTGATTATTATGCTCGCTAAGATTTTTCCAATCTTATGCCTACGTATTCCCGTTTAACGAAATAGGGAAATCAGAGCGATTGTAGTTCCTCCTATTCTATGGGAGGAAAAAGGTTGTTTTGGTGTCGTGTTCAAAGCCCAAGACGTGAAGCTAAATGTGGTTTGTATCTTGTTCGAAGCCCAAGATGTGAAGCTGAAGGGTCTATTTATATCTTGTTCAAAGCCCAAGATGTGAAGCTAAAGGGTTTTGACTTTAGAGAGAATTTGTCATCTCTAAAGAGGGGTATTTGGTCTGTTTGTCACAACTGTTGCGTGACTAGTTATAAAGGAGAATTACTTTAACTGGGATATATGAATCCAGCAATGCCATAATTTCCTTTATAGGGGATTTTCAACCAGAAGGAGAAGACTTTAACTCAGTTTAGAGCAATGCCATCTTTCCTAAGGAATTTCTCATGCTAAAAGAGGGACAGTGGCGTGGATGTAAATAATCCAGAGGCTTGGCGCTTACAACAATTAGATGAAGGGGAAGGATTTGTTGATGTTTGTATCCTGTGAGCAAGGCACAAATTTTGATGCTAAAAGGTTGATTGACTCAGCTGGGGTTTCCTTATACAAAGCCTAAGAGGAGGCTATTGACCCAACAAGAGGATGTTTTTGTTTCTCGTACGAAGCCCGAGATAGAGGCTAAAAGGGTTTGACTCAAAGAGAGTCTTTTATACTCAACAAGAGAGTGTTTTTGTATCTCGTACGAAGCCCGAGATAGCGGCTAAAAGGGAAGTGACTCAACAAGAGAGTCTTTTATACTCAACAAGAGAGTGTTTTGGTATCTCGTACGAAGCCCAAGATAGAGGCTGGAATGGTGACTCAACAAGAGAGTCTGAAAAGGTTAGCTCCACTAGGGAGAATCATTGTACAAAGCCCAAGAGGAGGCTAGTTGTTGGTAATTGTGACAGTTCCAGTATGTTGAATAAAAGAGACAGTTCTTATAAAGGGGCTGATTTAAAGGTATCGTTGTGCTTTGGGATTGATCAGAGAATCCGGGTTACTTCCTGTTCTTTAAGGAAATGGGATATCCAAAGGGTATTGAGACTGTCTAAGTCTACTGATGGTTGGATAAATCAATTCTCAGGTAGTGAATGATCTTTGTATGATGCCCAAGAGAAGGCTGGTATGTTAAGGGATGAAGGTCAACCCATTAACTGGTCTGACACTTGACTCAGAAAGATAGCTCTAGCAAATTGATGACTAGGTTCTGTTCCTACACCTGTAGAGATCTCTGGGTCCTTGTACTAAGCCCAAGAGAAGGCATGAGAGCTTTTAAGAAGCAGAAGGATCCTTGTACAATGCCCAAGAGAAGGCGGGGATGCTTTTAAGAAGCCTGTGGGTCCCAAAACCCCGAGAAGTTCAAGACATACCATTCACCAAAAATAGATCAAGCCAGGGAAGTCCGAGAATTTGGAAGAAACTCAAGAGATGTCATTCATGGAGAAAAGATCATTTCTGGGGAGTAGAGTTTCTTTGACGATTTCTAAGAGTGACAGTCTAAGAAAGGCTTCACAGAGAATGCTGCCTTTCACGTCTCCATATTGTTTAACCCCAAGAGGAGGGAAGACTGTGTCTGGTAATCCTATGGGGATCTAGTTTTGTTTGTATTTAAGAGTGACCAACAGGGCTTTACCTAGTGCTAGACGTAGTTGCCGGGGAAAACTCTAAATAACTATACTAGTATTACACAGATGATATTTGACAAGTATATAAAAGTTGGTGAAAGAAGACTTACAGTGAGCAGCCCTACAATACAGGTATAGATATATGAAAGCGGATAAAGAAAGCGGGTAAACACTTACTCGGTTGTAGAGCTTCCATGCTGTTTTATTAGTTGTTCAACAAAGAAAGCTTTGATAACAATATTATATTCAAAATCAAAGGAGAAAGTGCTTTGAAAAGATTGTTGGGGCTTACAGCTCAAGGAGAGGCCCAAGGTTTTATCAGTGATTGCACTGTTGTTTTATACAGGGACTTATACAAGTGAGTGAGACCCAAAAAGGTTTTCTGTACAAAGGGATGGGTCCTACACTCTCTCAAGAGGCCCAAAGGTTTATTTTTATATAAGTGGTGGGGCTTACAGCTCAAGGAGAGGCCCAGGGTTTTATTTTGAACTGGCGATCATGCCGAGGTTTTTTCTTTTAACACAAAGGGACTTATACAATATCTGAGTCCCAAAATTATTTTAGTTAAAAGGGGATTGGGTCTTACACTCTGTTAGAGGCCCATAATGGGTTTTTGTACAAGTGATGGGGCTTACAGCTCAAGGAGAGGCCCAGTTGATTTTTGAAAAGGCGATTGCGCCAAGATCTTTGAAAACACCGTGGGTCTTATACAATGACTGAGGCCCAAAATCATTTTGGTTTCAAAGAGGGGTTAGGTCTTACACTCTATTAGAGGCCCAAAATTGTTTGAAAATGAATAAAGATGGGTCTTATACCTCAAGGAGAAGCCCATGGGTTTTTGTTAAAAAGGCGACGATCGCGCCGAACTTTTTGATGGTATCGAGACTTATACAATACACTGAGGCCCAAATCATTTTGGTTTTCAAAAAGGGTTGGGTCTTACACTCTACTAGAGGTCCAAAAGTGTTTGAAAAATATTTGTTAGGGTGAAAATCAAAGAAACCCCAATTTCATTTTTTAAAGGCATTTTTCAAAGAAAAATCAAGTAAAAAATGATAAAAATATCAAATAAAATTATTAATCATGTTATAAACAATGATTAAGGTTTATAAAAAAGTATTTTATCCACATGAATATTTAAAATCATTTTGGTTTTAAAAATCAAGAAAAATAAATCATTTTAAAAGCATTTAAAACAACTTAAAACAATATTTTTGAATATATTAAAATATATCAAATAATAATATTTTTTTTTGTGGATTAAAATATTATGGAGTATGAATAAGAAGTGTGTAAAACAAAATTTGAAAATGATGATTTTTGCTATGTAAAAGAATTGGTTGAGTTTTGAAGATAAAATAAGAAAAAGAGGAAAGATGTCACAACATCACATTCGACATCTCTTTTAGTTTTCAACATCATTTTTATCAAACTTCCAACACTCATAACTCTCTCAATTTTTAACGAAATTAAAATCCGTAAAAACCTATCTTGACCGATTTTTCGCAAGGAATCCAATGGTATCACTCATACATACTGAAACTTAATGTACAGAATGCACGAAGCAAAAAACCAGAATTGGACATGAATTTTAAAACAACATAAACTCCACATATAAACATGTTAAAGTGCAAACAGTAGGAGGATCACATCATACACATTAAGGACTACATTTTTGCTTCAAGAATTGTTCAATATGATGCATGTATGTGGACATCAGAGGAAAGCATGATTCAAAGAATTCAAGTTGTGAATTTTACCTCTTTTTTGAAGATTTTATGCAACCTACCAAGTGCTTTGTTCCATAAATGATTTGATGCTTTGGACACCCTCAAATGACCTCTTAGAAGTTTTTAGGATGGTTGGAATCAGATGGAAACCTCTGGAGCAAGTTTGAGCTCTTTCTCTCAAAATGGGCAAAAGTGGCCAAAATGCCAACTCCCTCAAATGGTGTTCCAGATGGGGGGACCATTTGTGACATTTCAAGGATGATATTTGGAGTGTGTTTGAGGCTTTATCTGGTTTGGAAAGTGACTGAATCAAGACATGACTTGAAAAATGCAAAAAGTCCAATTTTAAGGTTTTGAGAGGTGACTTTGTGATTTTGGTGTTATAGGTCACTTGTGAGAGTTTGGACAGCTTAGATATGACATATTGGATGTGTTTGGATCAAGAGTTGTGATGGAAATGCTCTATAACTCAAAAACTCGGAATTACCTTGCTAAAGAAGGCATTTTGGAGTGAAAGAAGTGATTTTGAGGAAAACATCTGTTTGATGGCTTTGGTGTACTCAAACTGAGCACAAATGAGCTCTATTTATAGTAGAGGAAGTTTGTTTTGCAAGCAATCGTAAATGGTGGCTGCAGCAGAGGTTTGTCCAATGGTTGCATTTTGGAATCTCAAGTCTCCTCTAGCTATTGACTAGAGGTTAGGGCACAGGCTGCTGGTTCCCTTGTTGTTGGATGAATCTTGACTGAATTCAGTTAGAGGAAGCTCAGTTCATGCCACCTCTAAGCATCCATTAAATGCTCCAAACCAAAATTGGAGTCTTGTCCCTCTTTTAGGGTTTTTTAGGTTTGGCATACTACTTTTGATTCCAAGGACTTTGGAGGCTTAGAGATCAGATCATCCCCCATGGATTTGATCCTCAGATGTGTCCAAAATGATGACAAGGCTTAAAAATTCGTGTAGCATAAGAAATGTGCAAATCTGTCCTGAAACCTGTCTTAAAAATTAGCTGCAGCAAGCCTTGTTGTAAAATCCATAACTTCTTGCTCAAGTATGATAAATGGTTGTTCCAGGACTTTATGGAAAGCTGAGTTGACATACTTCAACTTTGATGTTTGACCCTAGACTTGGTTTAACTTGGATCATGGAGAAAAACATCCTTGAAGTTGGGACATTCTTGCTGGAAAAATATTAATGATGTCCTATGAAATGTTGAAACATTTGACAACTTTGAACATTAACAATTCCAAACTCTAATCACTTATATCTTTTAATCCACTATGATATTTTGAGTTGAAGTGAATTGCACCTTTGATGCTTGTCCTGCATGGTGACAAAGCTTGAAAATTGTGTGGCACAAGAAAAGTGCACAAAATCTGTCCTAAAAAATAGCTGCAGCAAGCCTTGCTGTAAAGTCCATAACTTCCTGCTCGAGTATGATAAATGGACGTTCTACAACTTTCTGGAAAGCTGAGATAACGTACTTCAACTTTGACGTTCAAGGTTTGTGAAGATAAGACTTGTAAAGTTGTCGAAAATGACCTTGAACTTGTGTGATCAAGTCTGTCCTAAAAGATGTCTTAAAATTTATGTTTTATTAATGCCTTTTGTAGAGATCATAACTTTCTGCTCGAGAATGATAAATGAGTTTTCTAGGACTTTCTGGAAAGGTGAGATTACGTACTTCAAATTTCATGCTCATGACATGGCTTGAATCAACTTGGATCATGGAGAAAAACGTCCTTGAAGTTGGGACATTCTTGCTGGAAAAATATTAATGATGTCCTATGAAATGTTGAAACATTTGACATTAAGAATTCCCAACTCCGATCATTTATATCTTTCAATCCTTATGATATTTTGAGTTGATTCCTTCTACAATGTTGAAGTATCATATACCCTCTTTAAAAGTAGCCCTTAAGCAAAATCAATGGATGCTTGGATCAATAGTTACAACCTTTAGAAGTTGTGCACTTGAGCATGATTTTAACTTAGAAAAAATTTCTAAGTTTCCTTTAATTTGATCAATTTTGCAACTTTACCTGATTTCTTGATTTAAATTTGATCAAATTAAATCATCCATCATATTTTCTTGAGTAATGGCTTGTGAAACTCAAAGTTGACCAAAAGTCAAACTTTGACTTTCTGCGTCAGTTGACTTTGTGTTAGATGAACTTGAGGCTTGATCCACTTGGAATGTTACATCTTTATGCTTGATTCTTGATATGGGAGTCCTCTTGATCCTTTGTGGATGTTTAAGAGGTTAGACAAGTTGAAGATCATGTCATTCCTTGATTGATCCTTTGTCTAAGAGCCCTGAGAGGGCTTGAAACCCTAAGTTTGATTGTAGTGAATGCTCAATAATTCCTTGAGGAGATTGATGAGGCACAAAGGTACATCCATATTGTGATGATGATTTTCACAATGATGGGAAATCTTAGTGGTCAAAATTTGGGGTATGACAAAAGTCTTAGAGCAAGCCTTTGTGGAACAAGATGTGACAATAAGACAATTTGACAGCATCATCTCCAACATCACTTCCTGCAACAACTTAGGATTCAGTGATGAGGAACTGCCGGAAGAGGGCCAAAATCATAATATGGCACTCAACATTACAGTCAACTGCCAGGACGATGCTTTAGCCAGCGTACTGGTAGACAACGGATCAACTCCGAATGTTATGCCAAAATCTACTCTGATGCGACTATCATTTCAAGGATCTTCGATGAGAGGCAGTGAGTTCATCTTTAAAGCATTTGACGGATCACGAAAAATAGTTATCAGTGAAGTCGACCTTCCCATAACCATCGGTCCTCACACTTTCCAAGTCACTTTCCAGGTCATAGACATCCGGGCAGCATACAGCTGTTTATTAGGAAGACCTTGGATACACGAGGCTGGGGCAGTCACTTCGACACTTCACCAGAAGCTGAAGTTCGTCAAGAATGACCAACTAGTCACAGTCTGCGGAGATCAAGCCTTGATCGTGAGCAACTTATCGTCATCCACTTGTGTAGAACCAGAGGAGGTTATAGGAACATAGTTCCAAGCACTTTTAGTGAGCAATGACAACCAATTAGAAAGAGGAACGTCGATTTCCTCGTACAAAGAAGCTCTCGAAGTGATCAAAAGTAACAATGCAAATGGATGGGGACTGCTTGTCATTCCTACTGATAACAAGACAAAGAAAGGTCTTGGTTTTTCCTTAACCTGTACCCAGACTGCTACTAACGATGAAAGTTTTCATCCCATTCAGAACTTCTTCCACAGTGGAGGTTTCCTTCACCTAGTATCTTAAGAAGTACATACCATCAACGAGGGTGATTCCTCCAATACAGATGAAGAGTGGAAGTCCTATCTTAACGAAGACGGTTATATGTCACAGGGAGAGCTGCCTACGCCATTTTGCTATCCCGCACAGATTCCGAGATATATACCGAGATCAGATGTCAAGATGATATATGGAGATTGTGATCCAGAAGGATGTCGTGCCCCACCAAACTCATTAGAAGAGGACACTCTGATGAAAGACAACGTGACCATGACTATTATGGCCCAATGGATGGCCTGCCTATCTGGCAGTCGTACCTAGGAAACTTGGGGCAAAAGAGCCAGCCGAACGACGCTTATCAGCTGAGCATCATTCAAAAGATTACCTGCGTCCCCACCGAATCATGGGATCATTACTCAGGGCATTCAGAAGATATCACGTACAACGATGAATTTGCAAAGAGCGCAGGACAAGAGTTACTTAACTATACTTTTTCTGAGGTCAACGTCATCAAAAGAGATGACTCCTCCAGTTCCAAGGAAGTGTGGGACACCTTAGGACAACCGTGTAGCAAGTACGACTTCCTGGTCAAGTACACCTCTCCTGAAACTTCTCGTATCAAGCTCGAAGACATACAACCCACTGGATGGGGAGATTTACCTGAGAGTCCAAACACTGTGCAAGATACAACAGAAGAATCCTTCTACGACAACTCTGCCTGGGAGACAGATTCCAACGATCCTGCTCCACCAGAAATCAGTGTCATTTTTGAAGACAAGCCAAGAAATCAGTGTCATTCTCTCTATCTCTTCTAAAAACAATCATCACGTCATGCAGATTGCTTATTTTAAACCCCATTGAAACATACGATCCAACGCCTTCTCCCAACTTTGAATTCCCGGTATTTGAGGCTGAAGAAGAAAATGACGAAGAAATTCCAGAAGAGATCTCCCGATTACTCACACAAGAGGAAAGGTCCATCGAACATCACAAAGAGCCATTGGAAACGGTCAACTTGGGTTCAGAAGAAGAGAGAAAAGAAGTCAAGATTGGGGCACGACTCAGTCCAACTGTCAAAGAAGGTCTGATAAAGCTTCTAAAAAATTTTCTCGATGTATTTGCTTGGTCCTACTAGGACATGCCAAGGTTGGATACCAGCATCGTGAAACATCATCTACCGTTAAGATCAGAATATCCGCCAGTAAAACAAAGACTGAGATGGACTCACCCAGACATGGCCATCAAAATCAAAGAGGAAGTACAAAAACAGATTGATGCGGGTTTCCTCGCCTCATCAGAATATCCTCAATGGTTAGCCAACATAGTACCAGTTCTGAAAAAGGACGAAAAGGTCAGAATGTGTGTAGACTACAGGGATCTAAACAAGGCCAGTCCAAAGGATGACTTTCCCCTACCACACATTGACATGCTGGTAGATAGTACAACAAAGTTCAAAGTATTCTCCTTCATGGATGGATTCTCGGGCTATAATCCGATAAAAATGGTGCCGAAAGACATGGAGAAAACTTCATTCATCACCCCATGAGGCACTTTTTGTTACAAGGTAATGTCGTTCGGTTTGAAGAACACCGGGGCAACCTATCAAAGGGCCATGACTACTCTGTTTCACGACATGATACACAAAGAAATAGAGGTATATGTCGACAATATGATTGCCAAATCTAAGACAAAAGAGGAGCATGTGACCCACCTGTCAAAGCTATTCGAGCGTCTGAGAAAATACAAACTCCGCTTGAATCCCAACAAATGGACATTCGGTGTCTGTTCAGGGAAACTTTTAGAGTTCAACGTCAGCCAGAAAGGAATTGAGGTTGATCCTGACAAGGTCAAGGCCATTCAAGAAATGCCTTCTCCAAAGACTGAAAAACAAGTCAGTGGATTCCTGGGACGTTTGAATTACATTTCCAGATTTATATTCCTCATGACCGCGACATGTGCGTCAATCTTCAAATTACTCAAAAAGAATCAGGATTGCGTTTGGACAGAAGACTGCCAAACCACCTTCGACAGTATCAAGGAATACTTGTTAAACCCACCGATTCTATCACCTCCAGTAGAGGGAAGACTGTTGATTATCTACCTCACGGTCTTCGAAGACTCAATGGGTTGTGTACTTGGCCAACAAGACGAAACAAAAAGAAAAGAGTCTGCCATCTACTATCTGAGCAAGAAATTCACCGACTGCGAAACTCGGTACACTATGCTTGAGAAAACTTGTTGTGCTCTGGCTTGGGCAGCCAAACATCTTCGCCAGTATATGATTTGTCACACTACTTGGTTAATCTCCGAAATGGATCCGATCAAGTATGTCTTTGAAAAACCTGCTCTCACAAGAAGAATTGTCCGTTGGCAGATGTTGTTATCAGAATACGACATCGAGTACCATGCTCAGAAAGCCGTCAAAGGAAGTATTTTAGCCAATCATTTGGCTCATCAACCGATTGACGATCAGGAATCAGTCGGATTTGACTTCCCAGATGAAGATGTCATGTACTGGAAAATGAAGATTGCGATGAACCTCTACCCAGTGAAGGGCCAGAACTAGGTTCCCAATGGGGACTAATCTTTGACGGAGCTGTCAACCATTATGGAAACGGAATTGGGGAAATCGTCATAACACCTCAGGGTACCCACATTCCTTTCACCGCCCGACTGACATTCAAGTGTAAAAACAATGAGGCCGAATACGAAGCTTGTATCATAGGTCTCGAAGAAGCGATCAACTTAAGGAGCAAGAACTTGGATGTATATGGCAACTCAGCCCTGGTTATCAATCAGATCAAAGGAGATTGGAACACATACCAATCAGGACTGATTCCTTACAAGGATTATGCGAGAAGGTTGTTACCTTTCATCAACAGAATCAAGTTTCATCACATCCCTCGTGAAGAGAATCACATGGCTGATGCATTAGCCACTGTTTCTTCCATGATTAGTGTAGGTCAATGGAACGACATACCTAATATTGGCATAATGCGCCTTGAGCGGCTCACTTACATCTTCGCAATTGAAGTAGTCATAGACCACAACCTTGGTATCACGATATCAAATGCTTCCTTCAGAAACAAGAGTAGTACCCATCTGGGGCATCAAGAAAAGATAGAAAGACCCTCAGAAGGCTAGCAGGCAGTTTCTTCCTGAGCGGTGATACACTCTATAAAAGAAACTTTGACATGGTCTTGCTCCGATGTATAGACAGACCAGAAGCAAACCTGTTGACGAAAGAAATTCACGAAGGATCCTTTGGCACTCATGCCAACGGACACACGATGGCGAGAAAAATTCTGAGGGTAGGGTACTATTGGCTAACAATGGATTATGATTGCTACAAGTACATGAGGAGGTGTCACAAGTGTCAAATATACGCTGACAAAATCCATGTACCGCCAACACCTCTCAAAGTTCTTTCTGCCCCATGGCCTTTTTCCATATGGGGAATTGACATAATTGGCAGGATCGAACCCAAAGCATCGAACGGACATCGGTTCATCCTGGTAGCCATTGATTACTTCACCAAGTGGGTCGAAGCAGCGTCTTATGCCAATGTAACCCGACAAGTGGTGGTCCGATTTATCAAAAACAATCTCATCTGCTGTTATGGTGTTACAATCTAGATCATTACTGGCAATGGATCTAACTTGAATAATAAGATGATGAAAGAGTTGTGTGCTGAGTTCAAGATCGAACACCATAACTCATCAAGAAGATTGTTCAAAAGATGGTTGTAACCTACAATGACTGGCACGAGATGCTACCCTTTGCTCTTCACGGTTATCGCACATTTGTTCGCACTTCAACAGGGGAAACCCCTTTCTCTCTAGTATATGGCGTGGAAGCAGTGCTTCCCATATAAGTAGAGATCCCATCGATCCGGGTATTGATGGAATCTAATATAACAGAGGCTGAATGGTGTCAAAGTCGACACAATGAACTAAATCTAGTCGAAGAAAAGCGAATAACAGCTCTGTGCTACGGTCAGTTGTATCAGCAAAGAATGAAGAAGGCGTTTGACAAAAAGGTCCAACCTCGCGTTTTCAGGAAAGGAGACCTTGTGCTCAAGAAGATACAATCATTTCTCACTGATTCCCGGGGCAAATGAACTCCGAATTATGACGGCCCATATGTGGTCAAGAGAGTCTTCTCAGGCGGT
Source organism: Lathyrus tuberosus (assembly GCA_022829125.1). NCBI lineage: Eukaryota > Viridiplantae > Streptophyta > Magnoliopsida > Fabales > Fabaceae > Lathyrus > Lathyrus tuberosus. The sequence goes on along the minus strand of JALAZF010000023.1, from coordinate 6,223,724 downwards.
GCCTTGAGACTCGCAACCATGTATGGAGAAGAATTTGCCTACCCCACAAATGTTGACGTAGTCAAGAAATACTTCGCCTAAATAAAAAAAACGTCTCGGTGGATTGAAAACCCGAAAGGGCGGTCCAGGCAAAAATTAGAAACATAAGCAAAAATCATCCCGATGGACTGAAAACCTCAAAGTACAATCTAGGCAAAAGTTAGGGATTCATGGCCAGTAACTACGTCCAACAAAGGGGCAAATCCCCCAGCAGCAGTCATGCCATCCATCAGGAAAACTCCAGTCAAGGTCATCTTCGACAGAAGCTCATGATGTCTAGAATTCAAAGTTGATAGAAGGATAACAGTTGTTATGTTTTAATGTAGCCCTTTTTCCCTTAAATTACCATTTTCTAAACTTTGTAAATACTCCATGGAATCACGTGTTTGGCTGATTTTCATCCTATCAATAAAATTTGAGCCCTAGTGCTTTTGTTTGCAATTCTTATTTGTTTTAGCTTTACAGAACGACATTTTAACATGATTAACGATTCTTGAAATAAAACAAAAATGAATTTACTTGTCAACATTTTTCTGCGTTTAAAATAAAGATGGCAATTTCTTTTGACTGTTGAACATCGAAAGAACATCGATCGCTAATCCAAAGGCGATTAAGCTTCAAAGTGAAGAATCAAAATACTCCTTCTAAACCAGTACGCCTGAATGAAGGATCAACTGTGTCAGAGATAGTGTTTCATCTGACATCCCCGGCAGAGTTCTTATCTCCTAAGTCCGACCAAGGTTGTTCCCCACAGGGACTATCTCTCCTAAGCAAGGCAGAATTGCTATTTTGGACCAAATGGTACTTCCTCGTTCCCAGCAGTGGCCGAGTATCCAATCATGTTCATCTATTAGTCAGTATGTCGCGTTAGTTTTGTTAGCATAAACATACATACATCATGCATTGTTGATTCACATTTATATTCATATTGCATCACTATCACTCTAGACGGTCTTATCCCCTAGTGATAAAACTCCTTTCATCAATTGAGTTGGCAGTTCTTTCCTCGTCAGGAAATGTTTTGTCTGGACAATTTCTCCCCAGTTTATTTCTGGATTGGAGTTGGTCCCTTGACCACTTTGATAACTTGACACTCTGAAAGGCAAGAAGACATTCGACAAACATCACTCTTCTTCATTGAAGATGATATATTTGCTTTCTCGGATTAAGGAGAATCCCCAGAAAAAGCCTCACAACTAAAGACTCTCAGCAACACATTGATTTTTCTCTCCAAGAGACTCAATGTTAATGAAGTCATCAACACCTCAAAATTGGATTGCATCACATGGGATTTCTCCGAGAAGATCTCGAGGAAAAGTATGGTGTAATATCCCCAAGTAGGAAGCAGTCTCTCAAAAGACTTGTTTTCCCCAGTAGAGTCAACAAATGGCGTCTCCAACAGAGAAGTTTGTACAACCCTACAGCTCAGACGAATGTGTTCCCCCATAAAGTCTGACATCAAAACTTTTTCCCATAAAATGGCATCTCCCCAAGAAAATTCGGCGAGAAGTTTGAGGAAAATCGCTAACAAATAGCGTCCCTTGTCAAGAAAGTTTATTGACAAAAGAAACTGAGACCAGTTCCTTGGCTGAAGACTAGGATCGAGGGGAAGTTTATTTCAGAAACTGAGACCAGTTCCGTGGCTAAAGACCAGGATTGAGGGGAAGTTTATGGACAAAAGAAACTGAGACCAGTTCCGTGGATGAAGACCCGGATCGAGGGGAAGTGTAACGCCCTAGTTTTGCCAGTTTTATTTTTATCGAGTCTTTTTGATTATTTTATTATTATTTTATTTTATTTTCGACTTTTGTGTGAAAATATGTTATTTTTAGTCGTGAATATATTTTATCGCGTTTCGGGAACATTTGCGAGATATTTGAGTGTGGGGGTATTTTGGGCATTTCATAGATATTTGGATAAGTTAGTAAGAATAGAAAATAGAAAAGGGAAAGAAAGAAAAATAGAGAGAAAGAAAGGAGAAAGAAGGAAAAAGAGAAGAAAAGAGGAGAAGAGAGAAAATTGGAGAAGTGTGCAAAAATCATCAAGATCAAGTTATAGAGTCGATTAAATCGGGTAAGGGTGCGAAACTCGATTATTGTATGATTGTATATGATTATGTATGTGTGTCTGTTGTTGTTTTGGATTGAATTGGAGAAAATTTAGTGTAAACCCTATTTGGTAAAAATTGATTAGAAATGGAAATAAATGTGTCTAAATTCTTGTGGACTATGTTATTGATTGTCTATACATGTTTGTGAGGTATTATTACACTTCTATTTGGTGATTTTCTGAGTTTTAGGCGAAAAATTGGTTGAAATTGGGTGGAAAACGCAGAACATTGTTCTGCAGAATTTTTCTGGGATTTCCAGGTCATACGCGTATGGGGCATATTCATACGCGTATGAACCTTGGCGTTACGCGTATGGTGGGCGAGCCATGAGGGCAATACGCGTATGGGCTGCTTGTTTTCTCGGCCATCTGTCCATTTGCGTACGATACGCGTAGCTTTGTAGGTCATTACGCGTACGGGCTTGGGCATTACGCGTACGATCATTTCAACGTGAACTTTGGGAAAATGAGATCTCTGCTCATACGCGTACGGCTCATGTGATACGCGTATGGGCAGGACTTTTGCAAAATGTGACTTTTCAAAATATCATTTTTCATTTTCGTTCGTAACTTTTGATCCGTTTATCCGATTTTTGCATTCTTGGTATCGTTGCGTAGCTATTGAGCTGTACTTTCTTGTTATGATGATTTTGAAATTGTTAGCCGATTTAATTATGTTGAAAATTCGGGAATAGTGTCGGTTGTCGACTTTTGTCGTTATACTTGTACGTAATTGATGTGTATTGGACAAGGTGCTGTTGTATGATGTAAACGTATGTGTTTAGATGATGTTGTGATGAATTGTGGCCGAAAGGCAAGAAATGCTAAGTGTGGTATTTGATGATATAGGCATGATGGTGGATGTATATATGTATGCAATGAGAATGTCATGAGTCATTGTATGCCAAGCATCATGATATGCATTGTGGAAACGTCCTGAGTGACGGTTTGGTTCCAGAGGGAATCTGCTATAACATCGTGTGCCTCGAAAATATGAGGCGATGCCTGAGGACTTAAAGCGGTGGTTATAGACGATTGTGTGCCTTGGATAGGACTTAAAGCAATCCATAACGTCGTGTGCCTCAAAAATATGAGGCGATGCCTGAGGACCTAAAGCGACGGGTGAACATCGTAGGCCCGACGGGGAGTTACTTGAGATTCTCAGTAACGAGCGATGTATCCAATAGTTCCTGAGTGAACTGATGAGACATGTGCCATTGGAAGTCAGTACCGCATGGCATGTGCATAGAGTCGTTGTGTCGGTCTCTGTGCATTTGCATAAAGCATGAATTAATTGTGCATGTAATTGTGAATGTGATTGATGGGATGGAATATGTGTGATTGGGTTAGTGATTATGTGTATGTTGTATGTTTGATGTGTATTGGTGTTAATGTGTGAGAATTGTGTTGTATTATGTTATGTTTGATCTATGAGAAATTGTGGTACAACTGTGGTGAGAAATGTGTTTACTTGCGTATGTTTGTGCTACTATATAATTTTATGCAATTATATTATGGTTGTTTTTCTCACCCTTCTGCTGTTTTATAACGCTCTATGAGGTGTTGCAGATTAGAGTTGCTGGAGGTATTCTTTTTGTGAAGCTTTGCGTCTTCATTCTTTTGTCGGTCGGCTCTGATATGTGACACGGGTAGCTAGGGTGGCCGTTTTGATTATTTTGTATATCTGATGATATATTTTGGTTGTACATGTATAACTTGATGTATGATAGACATGTTTATATGTATATATGTATATATGCTATTCAGACTTTAGATTTTCCGCTTTAATTCTAATTTCTAAGAAGTGGGTGTAAGGAACTGAGTTTCTTCTGTATGACTGCTACCCCACTATTGCGTATCTTTATGGGCAGGTGTTATATGTTCTGTATTTGTTACTGTGATGTGATTTCCCCGTCTATGCCGTGGTACAATTATACTCTGACCAAATTTTGAATTTTCTTTTACTGCTTTCAATGCATGTTAATTGGGGGTGTAGATTGGGGGCGTCACATTAAGTGGTATCAGAGCCAGTCCGTGTCAGTTGTGGTTGTTGTGTCTGTTGTGTCTGGCATATTGGGCGAGTTGTGTTGAGAGAGTTGTTGTTTAACCATAGTTTCTGTTTTGGACGAACAGAATATGGCTGGTCGTAATGATGCTGCTTTGGCTGCGGCGATGGAGGCTATGGCACGGAATGATGAGTTTAGAAAGAATAAGCCGCCGGTCTTTAATGGGAAACATGATCCGGATGGTGCACAAATGTGGTTGAAAGAGATTGAGAGGATTTTCAGGGTAATGGATTGTGACGATGATGATAAGGTGAGGCTGGGCACTCATATGTTACATGAAGAGGCTGACGACTGGTGGATCAGTACTCGTCAGGTGTTGGAAGCTGAGGAGGAAGAAGAAGAGATTACTTGGGAGGTGTTTAGCCTAGAGTTTCTGAGGAAGTATTTTCCCGAGGATGTCCGAGGAAAGAAGGAGATTGAGTTTTTGGAACTAAAACAAGGTAATATGTCTGTAGTCGATTATACTGCTAAGTTTGTGGAACTTGTACAGTTTTATCCTCATTATGTGGAAGCGACTGCTGAATTTTCTAAGTGTGTGAAGTATGAAAGTGGTTTACGTCCTGAGATAAAGCAGGCTATTGGTTATCAGAGGATTCGAAGGTTTGCTGATTTGGTGGAATGCTGTAGGATTTATGATGAAGATAGTAAGGCTCGTTCTGCTCACTATAAAAGTGTAAGTGACAGGAAAGGGAAACAACAGTTCCGTGGTGGTCCGTATGTGTCACCGACTGATAAAGGTAAACAAAGGGGAACTTTTGATCGGAGGTCAGGTGGAGGAGGTATGTCTAATTCCCCTAGGTGTTTTAAATGTGGTGAATTGGGTCATCGCCAGCATGAATGTAGGAAGAAGTTGGATAAGTGTTCTAATTGTGGTGGTATTGGACATGTTCTAGCTGATTGTAAAAGGAAGAATGTGGTGAAGTGTTACAATTGTGGGGAACCTGGTCACATTAGTTCGAAGTGTCCTAATCCGAAGAAAGCCCAGACTAGTGGGAAAGTGTTTTCAATGGCGGGAACTCAGACTTCAAGTGATGATCGTCTGATAAGAGGTACTTGCTTTATTAATAATACGCCTTTAATTGATATTATTGATACTGGAGCGACTCATTCGTTTATTTCGTCTGAGTGCGCGAAGCATTTGGATCTTGTGTTGTCTGTGATGGGTTTTGAGATGGTTATTGATACTCCAGCGATGGGGTCAGTAACTACTTCTTTGGTCTGTCTAAGTTGTCCTTTAGCCATTTATGGTAAAGACTTTGTGATGGATTTGGTGTGTTTGCCGTTGGAAGGTTTAGATGTGGTGTTGGGAATGAATTGGTTGCAATTCAATCGGGTTCACATTGACTGTTATCATAAGCTTGTAAGGTTTCCTTCTCTTGAGGAAGATGAAGACTCGAGTTTCTTATCTACCAAAGAGTTGAAGAAACTTTTGGCGGATGAAGCTCAGTTGTTTGGTTTGTTTGCATCGTTGTCTGTGGATAGTCAAGTTTCTCTTGAAGTTTTTCCTATTGTGTGTGATTTTCCCGAGGTGTTTCCTGATGATATTTCAGATGTGCCGTCGGTGAGAGAGGTTGAATTTTCTATAGAGCTAGTTCCTGGTACTAGACCTGTTTCTATGGCACCTTATCGAATTTCGGCATCTGAGTTGGTAGAATTGAAAAAGCAATTGAATGACTTGTTGGATAAGAAATTCGTGAGACCAAGTGTTTCTCCTTGGGGTGCTCCAGTTTTGTTGGTGAAAAAGAAAGATGGGAGTATGCGATTATGTATTGATTATCGCCAGTTGAACAAAGTGACGATTAAGAATAAGTATCCGCTTCCAAGGATTGATGATCTGATGGATCAGTTGGTTGGTGCTTGTGTATTTAGTAAGATTGATTTGAGATCGGGGTATCATCAGATAAGAGTGAAAGAAGAGGATATTCAGAAGACGGCCTTTAGAACACGTTACGGTCATTATGAATATTCGGTGATGCCGTTCGGGGTTTCTAATGCGCCAGGTGTGTTTATGGAATACATGAATTGTATTTTCCATGAGCATTTGGATCGCTTTGTCGTGGTGTTTATTGATGATATTTTAATCTATTCTAAGTCTCGTGAAGAACATGCAAAGCATTTGCGTGTTGTGTTGCAGGTTTTGAAGGAAAGGAAGGTTTTTGCCAAATTGTCCAAGTGTGAATTCTGGTTGTCTGAGGCGAGTTTTCTTGGGCACGTAATTTCAGGTAATGGTATTGCAGTGGATCCATCTAAAGTAGAAGAAGTTCTACAATGGGAGGCTTCTAGATCCGTTACTGAAATTCGAAGCTTTCTAGGTTTGGCTAGTTATTATCGGAGGTTCATTGAAGGTTTTTCTAAGCTAGCATTACCTTTGACGCAGTTGACTTGTAAGAGCAAAGAGTTCATTTGGGATATTCATGTGAAGAGAGTTTTTGTGAGCTGAAGAGAAGATTGACGACAGCTCCGATTCTTATTTTACCTAATCCTAATGAGCCATTTGTTGTGTATTGTGATGCTTCTTTAATTGGTTTGGGTGGTGTTTTGATGCAGGAAGGTAAGGTGGTAGCTTATGCTTCAAGGCAGTTAAGAGTTCATGAGAAAAACTATCCTACTCATGATCTTGAATTAGCGGCTGTGGTTTTTATGTTGAAGATTTGGAGGCACTATCTCTATGGTGCGAGGTTCGAAGTATTCAGTGATCATAAAAGCTTGAAATATTTATTTAATCAGAAAGAGTTGAACATGAGGCAGCGGAGATGGTTGGAATTCTTGAAAGACTACGACTTTGGCTTAAATTACCATCCTGGTAAAGCTAATGTGGTAGCCGATGCATTGAGCCGAAGATCGTTGCATATGTCCGCATTGATGGTGAAAGAGTGGGAACTTTTGGAATCGTTCAGAGATTTGAGTTTGGTTTGTGAAGTGACGTCGGTTAGTGTAATGCTTGGAATGTTGAAAGTTACTAATGAATTTTTGTTGTCGGTTAGTGAGAAACAAAAGCTGGATTTGAAATTCGTTGATTTGATGAGGAATGAGAATGTGGATTTCAAGGTGGATAATTTTGGTGTTTTGAGGTTTCGTGGTCGTATTTGCATTCCTGATGATGCGGAGTTGAAAAGAATGATTTTGGAGGAAGGACACAGGAGTAACCTAAGTATTCATCCGGGAGCGAATAAGATGTACCAAGATTTGAAGAAGATTTTCTGGTGGTCTGGTTTGAAAAGGGATGTGGCTCAGTTTGTGTATGCATGTTTGACTTGTCAGAAATCGAAGGTGGAACATTTGAGGCCTAGTGGTTTGTTGCAACCGTTGGATATTCCTGAGTGGAAATGGGATAGCATTTCGATGGATTTTGTAACGGGATTACCAAACACTCAGCGAGGGTATAATTCTATTTGGGTGATTGTGGACAGGCTGACTAAATCGGCGCATTTTATTCCAATTGACATCAGTTTTTCTTTGGAGAGGTTAGCTGAGATCTATATTAGTGTGGTGGTGAAATTGCATGGGGTTCCATTGAGTATTGTTTTTGATCGAGATCCTAGGTTTACATCGAGATTTTGGGAAAGTTTACAGAAGGCTTTGGGTTCTAGATTGAGGTTGAGTTTGGCTTATCATCCGCAGATGGATGGTCAGACCGAAAGAACTATTCAGTCTTTGGAGGATTTGTTGAGAGCGTGTGTTTTGGAACAAGGTGGTGCGTGGGACAGTTATCTTGCTTTGGTTGAGTTTACGTATAATAATAGTTTCCATTCTAGTATTGGAATGGCACCTTTTGAGGCTTTATATGGACGAAGATGTCGAACGCCGTTGTGTTGGCACGAAACTGGTGAGAGTTCTGTGGTTGGACCGGAATTGGTGCAACAGACGACGGAAAAGGTAAAGTTTATTCGTGAGAAAATGAAGGCTTCTCAGAGTAGACAAAAGAGTTATCATGATCGGAGACGGAAGGATCTTGAGTTTCAAGAGGGTGATCACGTATTTCTGAGAGTTACGCCGGTAACGGGTGTTGGTCGTGCTTTGAAATCTAAGAAGCTTACTTCTCGATTTATTGGTCCTTACCAGATATCTGCGAGAGTTGGTGCTGTGGCGTATCGTGTGGCGTTACCGCCGAATCTGTTAAATTTGCATGATGTGTTTCATGTTTCACAGCTTCGGAAGTATGTTCCAGACCCTTCACATGTGATTCCGATGGACGAGGTTGAGGTAAGGGATAACCTTACGGTCGAGGCATTACCGGTTAGTATTTTGGATCGCGAGGTGAAGCGGTTGAGGGGTAAAGAGATCGCACTTGTGAAAGTGGCGTGGGGAGGCGCTGTTGAGGGTAATTTGACGTGGGAGTTGGAGAGTAGGATGCGGGAGTCGTATCCAGAGTTGTTTGTATCAGGTAACATTTTCGAGGACGAAAATTTCTAAGTGGGGGAGAGTTGTAACACCCCAGTTTTGCCAGTTTTATTTTTATCGAGTCTTTTTGATTATTTTATTATTATTTTATTTTATTTTTGACTTTTGTGTGAAAATATGTTATTTTTAGTCGTGAATATATTTTATCGCGTTTCGGGAACATTTGCGAGATATTTGAGTGTGGGGGTATTTTGGGCATTTCATAGATATTTGGATAAGTTATTAAGAATAGAAAATAGAAAAGGGAAAGAAAGAAAAATAGAGAGAAAGAAAGGAGAAAGAAGGAAAAAGAGAAGAAAAGAGGAGAAGAGAGAAAATTGGAGAAGTGTGGAAAAATCATCAAGATTAAGTTATAGAGTCGATTAAATCGGGTAAGGGTGCGAAACTCGATTATTGTATGATTGTATATGATTTGTATGTGTGTTTGTTGTTGTTTTGGATTGAATTGGAGAAAATTTAGTGTAAACCCTATTTGGTAAAAATTGATTAGAAATGGAAATAAATGTCTAAATTCTTGTGGACTATGTTATTGATTGTCTATACATGTTTGTGAGGTATTAGTACACTTCTATTTGGTGATTTTCTGAGTTTTTGGCGAAAAATTGGTTGAAATTGGGTGGAAAACGCAGAACATTGTTCTGCAGAATTTTTCTGGGATTTCCAGGTCATACGCGTATGGGGCATATTCATACGCGTATGAACCTTGGCGTTACGCGTATGGTGGGCGAGCCATGAGGGCAATACGCGTATGGGCTGCTTGTTTTCTCGGCCATCTGTCCATTTGCCTATGATACGCGTAGCTTTGTAGGTCATTACGCGTACGGGCTTGGGCATTACGCGTACAGTCATTTCAACGTGAACTTTGGGAAAATGAGATCTCTGCTCATACGCGTACGGCTCATGTGATACGCGTATGGGCAGGACTTTTGCAAAATGTGACTTTTCAAAATATCGTTTTTCGTTTTCGTTCGTAACTTTTGATCCGTTTATCCGATTTTTCCATTCTTGGTATCGTTGCGTAGCTATTGAGCTGTACTTTCTTGTTATGATGATTTTGAAATTATTAGCCGATTTAATTATGTTGAAAAGTCAGGAATAGTGTTGGTTGTCGACTTTTGTCGTTATACTTGTACGTAATTGATGTGTATTGGACAAGGTGTTGTTGTATGATGTAAACGTATGTGTTTAGATGATGTTGTGATGAATTGTGGCCGAAAGGCAAGAAATGCTAAGTGTGGTATTTGATGATATATGCATGATGGTGGATGTATATATGTATACAATGAGAATGTCATGAGTCATTGTATGCCAAGCATCATGATATGCATTGTGGAAACGTCCTGAGTGACGGTTTGGTTCCAGAGGGAATCTGCTATAACATCGTGTGCCTCGAAAATATGAGGCGATGCCTGAGGACTTAAAGCGGTGGTTATAGACGATTGTGTGCCTTGGATAGGACTTAAAGCAATCCATAATGTCGTGTGCCTCGAAAATATGAGGCGATGCCTGAGGACCTAAAGCGACGGGTGAACATCGTAGGCCCGACGGGGAGTTACTTGATATTCTCAGTAACGAGCAATGGTTCCAATAGTTCCTGAGTGAACTGATGAGACATGTGACATTGGAAGTCGGTACCGCATGGCATGTGCATAGAGTCGTTGTGTCGGTCTCTGTGCATTTGCATAAAGCATGAATTAATTGTGCATGTAATTGTGAATGTGATTGATGGGATGGAATATGTGTGATTGGGTTGGTGATTACGTGTATGTTGTATGTTTGATGTGTATTGGTGTTAATGCGTGAGAATTGTGTTGTATTATGTTATGTTTGATCTATGAGAAATTGTGGTACAACTGTGGTGAGAAATGTGTTTACTTGCGTATGTTTGTGCTACTATATAATTTTATGCAATTATATTATGGTTTTTTTTCTCACCCTTCTGCTATTTTATAACGCTCTATGAGGCGTTGCAGATTAGAGTTGCTGGAGGTATTCTTTTTGTGAAGCTTTGCGTCTTCATTCTTTTGTCAGTCGGCTCTGATATGTGACACGGGTAGCTAGGGTGGCCGTTTTGATTATTTTGTATATCTGACGATATATTTTGGTTATACATGTATAACTTGATGTATGACAGACATGTTTATATGTATATATGTATATATGCTATTCAGACTTTAGATTTTCCGCTTTAATTCTAATTTCTGAGAAGTGGGTGTAAGGAACTGAGTTTCCTCTGTATGACTGCTACCCCACTGTTGCATATCTTTATGGGCAGGTGTTGTATGTTCTGTATTTGTTACTGTGATGTGATTTCCCCGTCTATGCCGTGGTTCAATTATACTCTGACCAAATTTTGATTTTTCTTTTACTGCTTTCAATGCATGTTAATTGGGGGTGTAGATTGGGGGCGTCACAGGAAGTCTATATCAGAAACTGAGACCAGTTCCATGGCTGTAGACCAGGATCGAGGGGAAGTTTTTTTTAACCTTTTCTAAGTATCATTGCTTAGCAAAAGAAGATGGATGAGCAAGTTGCCATTCATAACCACCATCAAAATTTCGGGTATTCTGATATTTAATCCTCTTGCACCCCGAATGCCCGAATACCTTCGTCATTCACACTTTCGGGTCCAAGAAGATTAAATAGAGGCATCTCTCATACCCCAAATTTTGACCAGCTAGATTTCCCATCAATCTCCTCAAGGATTGTTGAGCATTCTTTACAATCAAAGAATTAGGGTTTCAAGCCCTCTCCGAGCACTTAGACAAAGGATCAATCAAGAAATGACATAATCTTCAACTTGTCTAGCCTCTTAAACACCCACAAAGGATCAAGAGGACTCCCACCTCAAGAATCAAGTATAAGGTTACAGCATTCCAAGTGAATCAAGCCTCAAGATCTCCTGTGTCACCAAATTAGGGTTTTGGTCGACCAAGGCCTCCATATGAGAATTTCCATCTGGGCATGAGCCAATGCCTCAATATTTGGTCCATTAAGCTCAAAGTAATCTCAAGAGCCCATCCACAATGGCAAAATCACCTTGAAGGTCCATCTATCAAAAAATCAAGAATTAGGGTTTTGACCTAATTCAACCCTTGAGTTAACTTATGAAGTGAGGTCTGGCTTGAAGCTTCAAAATGAACTTCAAATACCTCAAATACATCATATTGACATATTTACAAGATGTGATTAACTCAAAGAGCTCAAATCATAAGTCATAAGAACTCAAAACCATCTGATCACAAATTAGGGTTTCTGATGGAAAAAGTCAACCCTACCCTTGACTGTTGGCCTACCCTTGATCTCAAACCTTGGGGAGGGGTCCAAGACATTCCTAAATACCCTTGGAGGCCATCCATGAAGTTTAGTTGAGCCCAAAGATTGATTTCACAAAAGGATCACAAAGTCAAAATTTCATCTAATGAAAAAGTCAACTGTACAAAAATCCAAGTTTGACTTTTTGGATTTTTGGTCAACCAAGGTTCCTTAATCCTAAAACAATGTTTATATGTGATTTGAATCATCATTCATCAAGAAAAATCAAAGAAAGTGAGTTAACTTGTAAAAGGGGTAACCATAAAAAACTTAGAATTTTTTCTAAGTTGTGGAACAAAGTGGCTAGGGTACCAACTTTGCAAGGCTATATCTCCCAAACCATAAAGCCTTTTTCTCCCATTCAAAGCTCAGATTAAATTTCATGTTACATACTTCAAATATGTCAGCTAGACCTCATTCCAAATCAGCATGGATTTTGAGTTATTGTTTGAGCAAAATCACAAAAAAACATGAAAATGACATTTTTCCAACACTTAGTGAAATTTTCACTAAGTCAGAATCTGCCTTATTTTTTCCAAAATGTAGAGGCATTTTTCATTGTAATTCAGGTTGATTCAAAACCAAAGTTGGACATCATGTTAAAATAGGATATATCAGCTTTCCAAAATGACCAAGAACTCCATCAAACTCCACCTGAGCTAGGGGTTATGACAGCTGCAACATGCCTTGCTGCAAATTGTTTTGCAAGGCAGATTTGTACATTAGGACTCGAATTGATCAAATTGTGCAAAAACAAACATGGTTATCTATCTGCACACCTCAGGGGGAGACCAAGGAGGAACAAGCACTGATCCATAAGCCTCCCAAGTCTTTGGAACTACATATAGGGGTGGCATCCCTAAAAGCTAAAGATGCCTCAAGACTCCAATTTTGTTTTGAGGCATTCAATGGATGCATAGAGTTGGGATGTATCAGTCCATGATCATCCAAATGAGTTAAGATAAGCTCATACAACAGTGAACCATAGGCCTGTGCTCTAATCTTAAGTCAATGGCTAGAGGAGACTTGAGATTCCATTTGATTACAATTAGCCAAAGGCCTGCTGCAGTTGCCACACATTGTTGCTTGCAAAACAAACTTGACACACTATAAATAGGCCTCATTTGTGATCAGTTTGAGTACACCAAAGGTCCTAAACAGATGCCTTTCTCAAAATCACCACTTTCACTCCCAAAACACCTTCTCTTGTAAGTCACTATCAGGTTTTTCATTTGAGAGTGATTCCAACCAAACCAATGGTTCACACACCTCACATATAATATATAGAAGTGATCCAAACTCTTACATAACATCTGGAACATCAATTTCACAAAATCACCAGCCAACTGCTCAAGTTCTTAACAGAGTTGCAGTTGGGCTTCAACCCACTTCAAGCATTCAGACACACTCCTTGGCACCTAAGGAAGCTGTCCAGATCATTGGAACTAACTTACAACACCTCCATCACCAAACTCGATCACCAGCTGCAAGAGGTAAGCATGAACTCTTCAAACTCCATGATGCATGCATATTTTACTCCAAAATAATTTGCCACATGTTTGTGAGCAAGCTTTTAAGTTTTTGTATGATAGCAAATTGTGTGATAAATGCAAATTGTGTGATATGCATGATATAAGATTAGTATGCATGATTAGTTGGTACATACATATGATTTCATACTTATACTATGTTTTAAAAGACAATGCAAATTGATACATATCATCATTGAAATCATAAAAACAATTTTCCTTATGTATGTATCGATTCATACGAATCTTGTATCGATACATGCTCCTTTGGAATTGTGCTATGTATCAACTCATTCGCATCATGTATCGATGCATGATTAACTTTACATTCTGGAATTTAACAGTTACAGTATGCATCGATGCATGTAACCATGTGTCGACTCATGTATGTGTTATAACCACTATGTATCGACTCATACGAAGCTTGTATCGATACATAAAGTTGTTTGTTGCTTTTAACCGTTTCTGTTTCCACATATAAGTGGTCATGATAGTTCAGTTAAAGATAGAATTTGTTAGAGTGAAAATTGGGCAATCAAAGCAAAGGCAAGTTTGGTGTGCATCAATTATGTGAGCAGCTTTAGAGACCTGAAAGATACTTTGGCTTCATCATCTTCTCAATCACTTTAATTCAGGAACATCAACACATAATCATTTTTGTTCTTCGGATTAAAGGATCTTCGAGATAACGTTCAGTGGTACGATCAAGGATCTAGCTGAGTTGAAGATTCAAAGGGGGTTTCGAGGAAAAACCATCTGGTTTGTCCTTCAAGAACGGATGTGTTCTTGAGGGTTTGTTAGTCACGTTTGCAGAACATATTCAGTCGCAGCGTAGGGTTTGGAAATTTGGATATTTCGCAAACAGGTTGTGGAACCGGTGAATTGTTTGTATTTCTTGCAGGGAAAATTCTTGATCAAGCTCAGATCAAGTGAAGGTTCATACAATAGGAAGATCTTGTGGTTTAGATTTCTGGCTTTGTATTGTAACCTTGTAAACAACGAGTTCAGCATTATTGATATAACAGGTCTCAATTTCAGTTTGAAATTGAGAGGGAGACGTACCCACCCGCGAGGACGAAAGTGGGGAACTTCCTTACCAAATCTCTGCGTATCATATTCTATCTTTATTTCTTTACGTTTCAACAATTTTGTGATTCATTTGGTGTATTGTATATTAAAGTTTCAAGATACAACAGTGGTAAGAAAACTTTTGTCAAAATCACCATTATTGTTAATCTTTGAACACATACACGCCAAGTGTTTGACAAAACTGTTTGCTGTGTTTTTGTTCATTGGAAATAGTATTTGTATGATAAGTGCATTTGATTCGATCCTAATCTGGTGTTAATAAATCTTTGTCATCCTAATATAAATCCAGCATTAATTCGTGTGTCCGGTTTTCTAGTGGCTGGTTCAGAATAGACGGAAGTCGATTCGGGATCGTAATTTTCCGCTAACTTTCAAAAACTCTGATAAGTATTTTTAAATCCTTGAGTTTCAAGGAGGTGATCTATTCACCCCCCCTCTCGATCACTAGCCACACCGTCTAACAAGTGGTATCAGACCACCGGTTCGCTGGTGCTTTGTGGCTGCTTGTAACGATATGGATTCTGAACCAAAGGGGGCGTACAATAGAGCGCCTGTTTTCAACGGGGAAAATTATGGCTACTGGAAAGACTGCATGCGAGTTCATATAAATTCTGTGGATAGGAATGTGTGGGCTGCCATTCAATATGGTCCTTTTTAAATTACTATGAGAAATGAGGCTGGCACCATAGTTCCTAAACCAGAAGAGGATTATGATGAGAAAGATGAGAAAAAGTGGTCGTGTGATTGGAGAGCTCGAAATATGCTAATTTCAGCACTTGGTGCTGATGAGTATTATCGGGTATCCCATTGCACGACAGCTAAAGAAATGTGGGATGCTTTAGAAATTGCCCATGAGGGTACTACTGAAGTTAAACAGTCCCGTATTAACAAACTTAATCAAGAGTTCGAGCTCTTTCGCATGAAACAAGGAGAATCTATCTCTGACATGCAAAAGAGATTTGTTCATCTCATCAATCGTTTGAATGCACTTGGAAAATCTGTCTCCAATGAAATAGCCACTAATAAAATTCTGAGATGTCTTAGCAGGGAATGGCAACCTAAAGTAACAGCTATTAAGGAAGCCAACGACCTCACGACGCTTACGATTACAACTTTATTTGGCAAGCTGGAAGAACATCAGCAAGAGCTGGAAAGTCTTGAAATATTTGAGAACAAGAGTAAAAAGGAAAAGAATAAAAACAAAGAGAGTGAGAAGAAGCCAATAGCTCTTGTGGCCTCTAGCTCAAAGTCCTCACAAAAAGAGCAAAGTGACAATGATTCAAGTAGTGACGAAGATTCGGGTGATGAGGAAATGGGACTTTTTGTTAAGAGATATAATAGATTCATTCGAAAGAATGGAATCAAGCATTCCGACAAAAATCTCATTAAGTTCCGAAGACAATCTACAGAGTCAAAACAGGAAGAGAATAAGAAGCATAAAGTAAAAGGATCTTGCTTTAATTGTGGTAAATCTGGACATTACAAGACAGAATGTCCTATGAGGAAAAAGGATAAAGGAAAAGCTTCACCAAAAAGGTTCAATAAACAAAGAAGAGCTTATATTGCGTGGGAAAGTGATAGTGATTCATCAAGCTCACAAAGTTCAAATGATAGTGATGAGACAGCAAATCTGTGTCTTATGGCTCACACCAAAAATCAGTCCCACCACAAGAAAAAGATCAACGATAAGAAAGTAAGACAAGCCTACTATAGTAATTTTTCTTCTATGTCTTTTTCTGAACTGAAAATAGCTTTTGAAAAACTGCATAACGAAGCTTTAGATGCTTTTAAACTATTATCTTCCGATAAACAAATTTTTTCATTCTTGGAAGGTAAAGTATACAAAGCTGAAAAAGATTTAGAAAGTTTGAAAGCTAGTATTGCAGAAAATTCAAAAGATATCAATATTAAGGGATGTAGTAAAATTAGGTATTGTGAAGCTTGTCATATTTGGCAACAAGAGGTTAACACTCTTAAAGTTAAATTGGAAAAAGCTTTACAACCCAAGGTTACTTATGTCGTTGATTCTAGGTTGTTTAAGAAGTCATTAAATCCACCATATGCAAAATACTCTTTTATTCCAAAGGATTTAATGAACAAACATAAACAAATACATCATCATAGCTTATGTCATTATTGTTGTCGTGCTGGTCATACCATTGAAAAATGCAAGTTTAGGAGATTTCTTGTTCCTAAAGGCATTTATCAATGGAAGCCTAAAGGCAACCATGTTACCACTTACCCACATGGACCCAATGAAAATTGGGTACCTATTTCTCTATTTTGATATTGTAGGATGAGTGTCTTGCATCCATAGATAGAAGATGGTTTCTAGACAGCGGATGCTCAAGGCACATGACGGGTGATATATCGCTTTTTATAGACTTCAAAGCAAAGAAGAAGGGATATGTTACTTATGGAGACAATAACAAAGGAGCTATACTTGGCAAAGGTAGTGTAGGTAATCCCTCTACCACTACTATTTCTGATGTCCATCTAGTAGAGGGACTTAAACACAATTTGTTAAGTATTAGTCAATTGTGCGACAAGGGTTACAAGGTTTCTTTCACAAAAACTTGCTGCATAATTGAACATACTGAACAGAATATTATGTTTAAGGGTGTAAGAGTAAACAATATCTATATGCTTGATCTTTTTGATGTATCTTTAACAAGCACTAAGTGTCTAGTTGCCTTGAATGATGATTCTTGGCTTTGGCACAGACGTTTAGCGCATGTTAATTTCGATTTGCTTAATAAGGTTGTATCCAAGGATCTAGTAGTCGGTCTTCCAAAAATAAAATTTTCAAAAGACCACCTATGTGGCGCGTGCCAAATGGGAAAGCAAACAAGGATCTCTTTTAAGTCCAAAAATGTAATTTCAACTTCACGACCTCTTGAGCTTCTCCATATGGATCTCTTTGGACCTTCTAGGACAAAGAGTCTAGGTGGAAATTATTATGGTTTCGTAATCGTTGATGACTATTCTAGATTTACTTGGACTATATTCCTTCATAGCAAAGATGAAACTTTTTCCGCTTTTAAGAGTTTTGCAAAACTGTCCCAAAATAAAATGAATTCCAAAATAGTTACAATTCGAAGCGATCATGGAGGTGAATTTCAAAACCACCTCTTTGATAAGTACTGTGATAAGAATGGTATTGAGCATAACTTTTCAGCTCCTCGAACTCCACAACAGAATGGCGTTGTGGAGCGCAAAAATCGCGTTTTAGAAGAGTTGGCAAGAACAATGCTAAATGAGGGTGGATTACCAAAATATTTTTGGGCTGATGTTGTTAGCACAGCCTGTTATGTTTTAAACAGGATTTTAATTCGCCCTATTTTAAATAAAACCCCTTATGAGCTTTTAAAAGGAAGAAAGCCAAACTTGTCACATCTTCACGTATTCGGTTGTAAGTGTTTTGTTTTGAATAATGGTAAGGAAAAACTTGGGAAGTTTGATGCAAAAGTGGATGAAGGTATTTTTCTTGGTTATTCACAATCAAGTAAAGCATATAGAGTGTATAATAAGCGTTTACTTTCTGTTGAAGAATCTGTTCATGTCACTTTTGATGAGTCTTATCCGAAAAATGTCGGAAAAGGTATTTCTTTTGATGACACAGGTATATCTACAGAAGACATACTCAAAGAAGCTGTTTCAGAAATTGATCAGTCCAAAACAGAAGACAATGAGGAGGAGGAAGATACCAGTCATGCAAAAGATAAGGAAGAAGGACACGCTGAAGTGAATAATCTTCCACCAGCTTGGAGATCTTCAAAAGACCATCCTATTGACAACATTTTGGGAGACATTTCAAAGGGAGTAATGACTCGTTCTAGGATAAGTAATTTCTGCTCTCACTTTGCTTTTGTTTCACAAGTAGAAGCTAAAAACGCCAAAGAGGCCTTGATTGATGAATTTTGGCTAATGGCCATGCAAGAAGAGCTTAATCAATTTAAAAGAAATGACGTTTGGGAACTTGTTCCTCGTCCGCGAGATCATGATATCACAGGTACTAAATGGGTTTTTAGAAATAAGCTTGATGAAAACGGAGTGATAACTAGGAACAAGGCACGTTTAGTGGCACAAGGGTATAACCAAGAGGAGGGCATAGATTATGAGGAAACTTATGCTTCAGTTGCTCGCCTCAAAGCTATACGTCTCTTGCTTGCTTATGCGTATTCTAAAGATTTTAAGCTTTACCAAATGGACGTAAAGAGTGCGTTTCTAAACGGTGTCCTAAATGAAGAGGTATACGTCTCACAACCTCCTGGTTTTGAGAGTGCTGAATATCCAGATTATGTTTACAAATTAAAATGAGCTTTGTACGGTCTTAAGCAAGCCCCTCGGGTTTGGTATGAAAGACTTAGCAAATTTCTACTTGATCATGGATATTCAAGAGGTAAAGTGGATACCACCCTCTTCATTAAACACAAGGGAAAGCACATTCTTTTAGTTCAAGTTTATGTAGACGATATAATTTTTGGTTCAACTAACATACACTTGGTCGAAGAGTTTTCCAATGTTATGCAGGGGGAATTTGAAATGAGTCTTATGGGGGAGCTAAATTACTTCCTCGGCCTCCAAATAAAGCAGCTTGATGAGGGTACAACTGTGTGTCAAACAAAATACTGCAGAGAGCTGCTCAAGCGCTTTGGAATGAGCGACTCAAAATCAATAGACACCCCTATGCCTACCAACGGGAATCTAGATAAAGATGAACACGGTAAGAGTGTAGATGTCAAAAAGTATAGAGGTATGATTGGGTCTCTCTTGTATCTTACTGCGTCTAGACCTGACATCATGTTTAGTGTGTGCATGTGTGCACGATATCAATCAGATCCTAAAGAGTCACACTTGAAAGCTGTTAAGCGTATATTTAGATATCTTCATGGAACATCTAAATATGGGCTCTGGTATTCCAAAGGATGCGATTGTAGCTTAGTAGGTTACTCCGATTCTGATTTTGCTGGCTGCAAATCAGATAGGAAAAACACTAGTGGTACATGGCACTTATTTTCAAACTCTTTGGTTAGTTGGCATAGCAAAAAGCAGGTGTCTGTCGCATTGTCAACTGCTGAAGCTGAGTACGTTGCAGCCGGTAGTTGTTGCGCCCAGATCTTGTGGCTAAAGCAACAACTACAAGATTTCGATATTCAACTCAAACGTATTCCAATAAAGTGTGATAACACAAGTGCTATAAATCTTACTAAGAATCCTGTTTTACACTCACGCACTAAACACATAGAGATTAGGCATCACTTTCTTCGCGATCATGTTGAAAAAGAGGACGTTGTATTTGAGCATGTTGATACTAAAAACCAACTTGCTGACATTTTTACGAAACCATTAGCAACGGAACCATTCTTCAACATTCGTCGTGAATTGGGGATTTTAGATCTCTCCTCGTTGATGTCTTAAGCATGTTGGTTCTTATTTATGTATGTCTCACTTTGGTTGTTAAGATTTGTTTTTAGACCTCACTCATACTTCATAAGGATACATCAAAAGAGGTAATATCATTCCTTTCTATATCTCTTTGGAACTATTTGATTTGTGTATGTTCGAACAAATTTTTCTTGTTTATATGTATTTCATTGCATATGTTGTTTGAACATAAATGTTTGATTTTTGAATTATACTTGGGCATCATTATCATGACATAACTCATATTGCATTGGCTTAGAGCTGCTAACAGGTTTCTATACTCAACTGGTATTCAACAATTAGTTAAAACTTAGTTTAGCATCAGTATGTATCGATGCAACAAGTGCATGTGTCGATACATTCTAGTTTCCGGTCGATGCATTCGTGCTATGAGTCGATTCATGTCTTTTTATTTCACATTTTTCAAACTTGTTTCAGTATGTGTCGATGCATCCGTATTTTGTGTCGACACATAGGACATTTTCAAAACAATTAATTCGTGAAATGAATCGATCCATAACTCTTTGTATCGATGCATACTTATTCTTTTACAATAAATGCATGTTAAATTCAGTTGTGGATCGACACATCAGCCAATTCTAAAGGGTAAATTCACTCTAGACTCTTTTCTCCTCTCATACCCACACGGCTAACCCTAACTTCTTCAAACATCTTCATCTCCAAAACCCTAATTCACTTCCTATCCTTCATTCATCTTAACTCCTCTACAATTCATCACCATGCCTCCAAGAATCATTCTGGCTAGACAAAGAGGAAGAGGAAAAGGAAAGGAACCCATTGAGACGTCTCGTCAGTCTCCACAACCTCCAGAAATCCCTCCTAGCGCTCTAACTCTTCTTCATCCTGCCATCGCTGAGGAGTTTGAGGCCTCTTTCAAGACAAGGTTAGTTATGAAACCCCATGTCTTTAATAAAACTGATGCATCTGCCCTCCATCTCAACGATGTTGTTGATCTGTTGAATGCACAAAACCTTGGTACATTTCTGCGCATAAATGATGATTATCATGAAGACTTTATTCGTATCTTTTATGCCGGTCTGCAATCTGGTAGAGGCTATATGTTTAAATGTTCTATTGGGACCAGAACATATACTTTTGAAGCTACTGATTGGGAAAAAGTGTTTCAAATTCCGTTTGGGGTGCCTGGACTGAAGAACTGGCATGACCAAAGTTTTGATACTGACTTTAAAATAAGGGACTATGTTGCATCCATTTCAAAATTGGATAGACCTCTGGGTGAGGATGAATCACTCACATCTGGTATGATTACAAGCATACCTAGAATACTTCACTGGATTGTCTCGCACATCTTGCGTCCAAAGTCTGGTGGTCATTCTAGGTTGGACAGATCAGATATTCATCTTGTGTACCTCCTTCAAAATAAGGTCTCACTGAATTGGCCAAACTACTTTGTGAAACGCATGTTTCTTATGCGTAACAGTGCGAAGAACATTACACTTGGTTATGCTGCCCAGATTATGAGAATCATCAAATACTGGAATATAACCATAATTTTAGTTCCCCTCATATCTGCCTCTTCTGCTCAAGAGTTCAACACTGCCACTTTATCTCATATGGGATACCGGTGGGATAAGGAGCATCAATGTTTTTATTTTTTGGAAAGAGGATCCAAAACAAGGGTGTATAATTTTGATGTGCCTTCTGAACAAGTGTTTGTGACTGAAGAACAAATGGATGAAGAAATGAATGATGCAAATGAAGAAAATCAGCCTGAAGCAAATGCTAATGCTGGCTGGGGTGATTGGGTGCCACAAAGGTGGTCTCCAACAAATTATGAACCAGGTCCAACTGTTCCTCCGTTCTCTGGTGCTGCCTCCTCTTCAACTGCTCCTGCGTATTTGACTCAAATGTTTCAGCAAATGGAGCTTGCTAATCAAGCCCGTCATGAACAGGCGCTTGCTTGGCATAATCAGCAAAATGAGTGGCATAAGGAGCATCGTGAGTGGCATGATGAACACACACGGATGTATCATAATCAGCATGCTTGGCACAAGGACTTGGTTAAATGGCATCAAGTCTTTTACAATGAAATGTCTGGTTTTATGGACGATTTCCGTGCCAATCCTGGTATCATGGACAGGTTTAGAAGTGTTGAAGTTCAGAACCGATTCAGACGATATAGTTTCATGGGCCATAATCCTGATGAGATGCCTCCTCCGTCGCCTCCACAAAGCTTCAGAGATCCTGATAGAGATGATGAGGAGTCCTGTGGAGGCCATAACCCTTTTTAAGCTATCATTATGTCATTTCATTGCATTTCATTTCATCGTCATGTTGCTCAAGTTTCTTTGTTAGATTGTTCAAACTTTATATATCTTGGTACTGCTTATGTAACTCTAAGTACATTCTTACCAGGTTAATGCTTATTTCTTTTAGTTCTGTTTACTTGTGTTAGTCTTGCCCTTTCCTTGTCATTCTTTGTGAATGATTCTTTTATGTTAACCTTCTTTCTTGGTGATTGTGAGCTTCTATATCAATTTTGATGTCTATTGCTACATCAATTCTACTGTCTAGCTTTGGGACTATTTCAACAGACTGTTTGTTTTCTTCTTTTTGATGTTGACAAAGGGGGAGAAGAAAGATAACAAGATGTTGACAGCCATGCACAAACTCAGGGGGAGTGTTCTATCACACATCTTGCAAATTTGCCATCATAAAAAAGGGGGAGTTTGTGAGCAAGCTTTTAAGTTTTTGTATGATAGCAAATTGTGTGATAAATGAAAATTGTGTGATATGCATTATATAAGATTAGTATGCATGATTAGTTGGTACATACATATGATTTCATACTTATACTATGTTTTAAAAGACAATGCAAATTGATACATATCATCATTGAAATCATAAAAACAATTTTCCTTATGTATGTATCGATTCATACGAATCTTGTATCGATACATGCTCCTTTGGAATTGTGCTATGTATCAACTCATTCGCATCATGTATCGATGCATGATTAACTTTACATTCTGGAATTTAACAGTTACAGTATGCATCGATGCATGTAACCATGTGTCGACTCATGTATGTGTTATAACCACTATGTATCGACTCATACGAAGCTTGTATCGATACATAAAGCTGTTTGTTGCTTTTAACCGTTTCTGTTTCCACATATAAGTGGTCATGACAGTTCAGTTAAAGATAGAATTTGTTAGAGTGAAAATTGGGCAATCAAAGCAAAGGCAAGTTTGGTGTGCATCAATTCTGTGAGCAGCTTTAGAGACCTGAAAGATACTTTGGCTTCATCATCTTCTCAATCACTTTAATTCAAGAACATCAACACATAATCATTTTTGTTCTTCGGATTAAAGGATCTTCGAGATAACGTTCAGTGGTACGATCAAGGATCTAGCTGAGTTGAAGATTCAAAGGGGGTTTCGAGGAAAAACCATCTGGTTTGTCCTTCAAGAACGGGTGTGTTCTTGAGGGTTTGTTAGTCACGTTTGCAGAACATATTCAGTCGCAGCGTAGGGTTTGGAAATTTGGATATTTCGCAAACAGGTTGTGGAACCGGTGAATTGTTTGTATTTCTTGCAGGGAAAATTCTTGATCAAGCTCAGATCAAGTGAAGGTTCATACAATAGGAAGATCTTGGGGTTTAGATTTCTGGCTTTGTATTGTAACCTTGTAAACAACGAGTTCAGCATTATTGATATAACAGGTCTCAATTTCAGTTTGAAATTGAGAGGGAGACGTACCCACCCGCGAGGACGAAAGTGGGGAACTTCCTTACCAAATCTCTGCGTATCATATTCTATCTTTATCTCTTTACGTTTCAACAATTTTGTGATTCATTTGGTGTATTGTATATTAAAGTTTCAAGATACAACAGTGGTAAGAAAACTTTTGTCAAAATCACCATTATTGTTAATCTTTGAACACATACACGCCAAGTGTTTGACAAAACTGTTTGCTGTGTTTTTGTTCATTGGAAATAGTATTTGTATGATAAGTGCATTTGATTCGATCCTAATCTGGTGTTAATAAATCTTTGTCATCCTAATATAAATCCAGCATTAATTCGTGTGTCCGGTTTTCTAGTGGCTGGTTCAGAATAGACGGAAGTCGATTCGGGATCGTAATTTTCTGCTAACTTTCAAAAACTCTGATAAGTATTTTTAAATCCTTGAGTTTCAAGGAGGTGATCTATTCACCCCCCCTCTCGATCACTAGCCACACCGTCTAACAATGTTCGTAATCATGTATCGATAACCCTCAATCAATTGCCATGAATCAATCGTGTATGGAATTTCATCGTGTTCATGTTGAAATTAGGGTTCTTGAGGTTTTCTTCTGATTTCTCACTCAATACTCAAAATAAATGCAATTAAACTATATGGTGCTGATCCTTATTCAAAAGCGAACAAGATTGATACTTGAATCGTGCAAAACCATTGAGAAATAATGGAGAAAAGTGAGAAAATGCAAATCTGGAAAAACAAAGGGCGCGGGCAAGAACCAAGTGTTCTTGGCGCCATAATTCAAATTTTTGAATTTTTGTTATTTTTGTTAATTGATTCAAAAATTAATTTCTCTCTGAATATTTATGTTTTTGAATTGATTCTTTTTCTCAAAATTCATAAAAATGTTAAATTATTTTATTTTACAAAAAATCCAATTTATATTATTTATTTAATATATTTAGAATTTTTGTAATTAATTTCATTTTAATTGTTTTTAAACATTTTTAAATGGAATTCCCACTTTGATCTTTCAAAACCAATTGAATTTCAAACTCTCATGTAATTAAACATGATTTTTCAAAATATTTTTCAAGGGGTACAACTTACTTTTGAATATATTTGGAATTTTATATCTTTTATTATCATTTAATTTCCTTTGAAAAATAACATTTTAATTTAAAATTAGGGTTTCCTCTTGATTTTAAATTTTAAACACTTTGGGCCTCTGAAAACCTTTTTTGGCCTCAGATGTTGTATAAGTCCCACTGTATTTTCAAAATCATGGCGCGGTCGTCGTCCTTTAAAACAAAATCATCTGGGTCTCCCCTCATGTTGTAAGTCTCATCTTTCTCTTTTAAAACATCTTTTGGGCCTCTGATAGAGTGTAAGACCCAAACCCTTTTGTACATAAACCTTTTTGGGCCTCAGTCGTTGTATAAGTCCCGATACGATCTTCAAAACAACGGTGCGATCACTATTAAACCTTGGGCCTCTCCTTGAGTATAAGCCCCAACAATCTTTTCAAAACAACTTCTCTTTTGATTTAGATTCAAATATACAGTTGTTACCAAAACTTTCTTTAACTTCTTTGAACAACTGACAATACAGCATGGAAGATTGCTCACCTGTAAGTTTTAACAGCTTTCATTTACTTGCTTTCATATATATATATATAACTATATTGTGGGAAGCTGCTCCCCTGTAAGTCCTTCTTTCATATCCTTTTAAATACTTGTCATATATCAACTGTATATATACTAGTATAGTTATTTAGAGTTTTCCCCTGCAACTAGGTCTAGAACTAGGTAAAGCCAGTTGGTAACTCTTAAATACAGTCAAAAATAGATCCCCATAGGATTCCAGATACAGTTTTGCCTTCTCTTGGGCTTAAACAATATGGAACAAAGAGAAAGGCAGTATTCTCGGTAAACCTTTTCTCAGACTGTCACTATTTGAATTTGTCAAAGAAATTCAGTTTCCCTAGAGAGGATTAATTCCCGATGAAACTTCTCTTGAATTTCTTCAAACCCTAGAACTGTTCACTAAAGAAAAGATTATTCTCGGTGAAACTTTTCTTGAAATCTTCTTAAGTTTGGACCCACGGGCTTCCTAAAAGCATCCCGCCTCCTCTTGGGCTTTGTACAAGGACCCTCCGGCTTCTTAGAAGTTCTCATGCCTTTTCTTGGGCTTAATACAAGGACCCTGAAGACCTCTTAAAGGTATAAAATAGAACTTAGTCATCCTTTGCTAGAGCAGTTTTTCTAGTGTCAAAACATCAAACCATTTTAGGGTTGATTCTCATCCCTTAAAGCACTTGCCTCCTCTTGGGTATCATACAAAGATAAACTCTTCCACACCACTAGACTTGGACAGTCTAATCTTTAGTTTCAAAGACATTCTCAAGTTCCCTACAAACATAGGAGAAACCACGATCATTCTAGATCAATCTCCAGTAGAGTTAAAACCCTTAGGTTCTAAAACCCAGTCTCTCTCCTAAAATCCCCAAGCTAGGGTCAGTTTATCATCAGTATAACACTATCCCAAATCAGAACCTCAAGGTATCTGATACCTCAACTCTTCTGTAATCCTCAGCAAGAGTTGATTCCCTATTTGGACCTGCCTCAGGATCTCAATAATCCCCAGCAGAAGATAGCCTCCTCTTAGGTTTTGTATAATGATCTTTTATTCCCTCAGCATAGCCAGCCTCCTCTTGGGCTTTGTACAATGATTCTCACCAGCGGAGCTAAACTTTTCATACTCTCTTGTTGAGTCAATTAACTTTTCAATCTCTCTTGTTGAGTCAATCAACTTTTCAGACTCTCTTGTTGAGTCAATCAACTTTTCAGACTCTCTTGCTGAGTCAACCCTTTTAGCCTCAATCTCGGGCTTTATACGAGACATATAAAAACACTCTCTTGTTGAGTCAATCTTTCCAGCCTCCTTTCAGGCTTGGTATAAAGATTTCCCCTTGCAAAAGTTAGCCTCCTCTTAGGCTTTGTATAATGATTTCTTCAGCTTGTTCAGCCACAATCCTGGGCTTTGTACATGACAGATAAAAGCACTCTCTTGTTGAGTCAAACCCTTTTAGTCTCAATCTTGGGCTTTGTACAAGACATAAATCTTCATAACCCTCTCTTAAGCTTGGGACAAATATCTTCCCCAGCGGAGTCAATTCCTCTCAGCCCACTTTTAGGTTTTGAGAAATAATTTCCAAAGCAGAGTCAAACTTCTCAGCCTCAATCTTAGGCTTTATACAAGACAGATAATACTCTCCAGTAGAGTCAAACTCTTTTCAGCCTCAATCTTGGGCTTTGTATAAGACACTTAAAATATCCTCAGTCGAGTCAGTCTCATTTTAGCCTCAATCTTGGGCTTTGTACAAGACAGATAAAGATTTCTTTCCCACCGAGTCAGTCTTCTTTTCAGCCTCAAAATCTTGGGCTTTGTACAAGACACATACAAACCCTCCTCGACGGAGTCAAAATACCCTTTTTAGCCTCAATCTTGGGCTTTGTACAAGATAGATAAAACATTTTCCCCGGAAAGGTCAAACTTTTAGCCTCCTCTTAAGCTTTGTATAATGATATCCCCAAAAGAGTCAGTCTCTTTGAGCCTCAATCTTAGGATTTATACAAGACATATATAAACACTCTCTTATTAAGTCAGTCATTCCCAGCGTCCTCTTAGGCTTTGTATAAGGACTTCTCTAGTAGAGTCATCAACCTCTTAGCTTCAACCTTGGGCTTTGATCAAGGCACACAAAAATCAACATCCCCTCAGAGGAAATAAAAAACCCTCTGTAGGAAGTCATTTCTCTGTTTATCACTTATCAAAACAGACATTCAAAACAAACCCTCAATCCCAGATAACTGCTATAAGAGGCACACTTGTTGATTCAAATATCCAAGTTTTTGTCCACCTTTTATCCTGGTAAATCCTCTCTTTCATCTAATTGCTATAAGCGGCAAACCTCTGGATTATTTACATCCACACCACTGTCCCTCTCTTAGCATGAAAGGTTCCTAAGGAAAAATGGTATTGCTCAACACTGAGTTAAAGTTTTCTCCTTCAAGGCAAAATCCTCATGAAGGAAATTATGGCATTGTTGGATTCACGTATCCCAGTTAAAGTAATTCTCCTTTCTAAACAGTCACCCAACAGTTGTGATAAATAGACGAGATGTCTCCCTTTAGAGATGACAAATTCTCTCTCAGTCAATCCTTTTAGCTTCAATCTTGGGCTTTGAACAAGACACAAATAAACCTTTTTGCTTTAATCTTGGGCTTTGAACAAGACACCAAAACATCTCTTTCCTCCCATAGAATAGGAGGAACTACGATTGCTCTGATTTCCCTGTTTCGTTTAAACGGGAATACGTAGGCATAAAATTGTGAAATCTTAGCGAGCATACTAATAAAAAACTCTAGGTCCAGTACCTTCACACATCTATCAAACATTAGGTCCAGTACCTTACCAAAAACATCGGGAAGACCCGAATATCAACAAAAACTCACTTTCTCTCTCATATTTCCCAAGAAACTTTCCCAACCCATTAACGGATAAATACCATCAATTACAAAAGTGGAACCTAAAGCTAACATCCTGTGGATAACCACATATAGGATGGGTAATTGACAACTCCCCATTGTATAACCTGGCCCCGGACCCCCCAATCTCTTTAAGCGTTTGTTCAGTTAAACATTCGCGTGCAAGGTTAGTTTTAGATAGCTTCCCTTTCCCTTCCAGCTTCACGGGATAAATATAAAATTTGAAAGTAGCACCCCCGTCCTCTTCGTTGAGGAGAAACCCCAAATTTCGCGATAAGGTGGTCGCGTCATTGACAAAAATCACGTGCTACAGTATGGCATAGACGTTTGGGTCATGTTAACATGAGGAGGATTTCTCAGCTAAATAAGCTTGAACTTGTTAGAGGCTTACCAAATCTTGAGTATTCTTCAGATTTTCTTTGTGAAGCAAGTCAGAAACGAAAGTTCTCTAAAATTTCCTTCAAAGCAAAAAATGGTGTGTCCACCTCCAGACCGTTAGAACTTCTACACATTGATTTGTTTGGACCAGTGAAAACTGCTTCAATCAGTGAAAAGAAGTATGGATTAGTTATCGGTGATGACTATAGCCGTTTGACATAGGTAAAATTCTTGAAACACAAGGATGAGTCATATTCTGTGTTCTCTACCTTTTTCTCACAATTGCAAACAGAGAAGGATTGCAAAATAGTCAGAGTCAGAAGTGATCATGGTGGAGAATTTGAGAGCAGATACTTTGAGAATACTTTTTATTCCCATGGAATTTTCCATGATTTCTCCTGTCCCAGAACTCCACAACAGAATGGAGTAGTGGAAAGGAAGAATAGGACTTTGCAAGAAATGACTCATACCATGATCCAAGAAACTGACATGGCTAAGCACTTTTGGGCAGAGGCAGTAAATACATTATGTTATATTCAGAATAGGATCTCTATCAGACCTATTCTGGGCGAGACTCCCTGTGAATTATGGAAGAATAGAAAACCCAACATCTCGTATTTTCATCCTTTTGGCTATATTTGTTTTTATGTTAAACACTAAAAAGAATCTTGGAAAGTTTGACTCCAAATCTCAAAAGTGTTTACTGTTAGGATACTCCGAACACTCCAAAGGCTACATAATCTATAATATAGAAACACGGATTGTTGAGGAATCAATTCATGTCAGATTCGATGATAAGCTTGGCCCTGAAAAGTCAAAGCTAGTTAAAAAATTTGCAGATTTGAAGATTACTTTATCAGAATCCAAGGAGGAAGATTCAAAGGAAGGAGACAAATATGCAGAATCTACAGAATCAGATACAACCTTTCCAAAAACAACGAATATTCCATCTCATTAGAAGAAGAATAGACTAAATACTTCTCATTCTGAAGAATTGATTCTGGGAGACAAAGCTGATCCAGTCAGAACTCGTTCATCATTCAAACCTTATGAAGAAACTCTTCTGGGTTTGGTGTCTCTGATAGAGCCAACATCAGTTGATGAAGCTCTTATGGAGAATGAGTGGATTTTAGCCATGCAAGAAGAGATGAATCAGTTCACCAGAAATGATGTTTGGGATCTTGTTCAGAAACCAAAAGGTGTCCACGTCATTGGAACAAAGTGGGTATTCAGAAACAAGTTAGATGAGAAAGGTGAGGTCGTAAGAAACAAAGCACGACTGGTAGCACAAGGTTATAGTCAGTAAGAAGGGATAGACTATACAGAAACTTTTGCACCAGTTTCCAGGTTAGAATCTATTCGTATTTTAATTTCCTTTGCTGTAAATTATGACATCACTTTATATCAGATGGATGTAAAGAGTGCATTTTTAAATGGGTATATTTCTGAAGAAGTGTATGTGCACCAACGTCCTGGTTTTGAAAGTTCTGAAAACCTAAATTTTGTTTTCAAACTTAAAAAATGGTTATATGGTCTGAAACAGGGTCCCAGAGCTTGGTATGAAAGGCTAAGTAACTTTCTTTTGGGAAATGACTTTACTAGAGGAAAAGTGGATACAACACTCTTTTGCAAAACCTTTAAAGATGACATTCTGGTTGTGCAAATTTACATTGATGATATTATATTTGTTTCTGCTAATACTTCCTAGTGCAAGGATTTTTCTAAGATAATGCAGGCTGAATTTGAAATGAGTCTGATGGGAGAACTCAGATTCTTTCTTGGAATTCAGATTAATCAACGTTCAGAAGGAACGTACATTCATCAGAGCAAGTATGCAAGAGAACTTCTGAAGAAGTTTAATATGTCAGAAAGTAAACCTGCAAAGACTCATATGCATCCGACATGCATTCTGGAGAAAGAAGTAAGTAAAAAGGTTTATTAGAAACTCTATCGTGGTATGATAGGCTCTCTTCTGTATTTGTTTGCTTCTCGTCCAGATATTCTATTCAGTGTCTGTCTTTGTGCTCGTTTCCAATCAGATCCAAGGGAAACTCACTTAACAGGCGTTAAGAGAATCCTAAGGTATCTAAAAGGAACAACTAACCCTGGCTTGATGTATAAGAAAACATCAGAGTACAAGCTTTTTGGTTATTGTGATGCAGATTATGCTAGAGACAGATTCGAAAGGAAAAGTACTTTTCGAAACTGTCAGTTTATGGGGAACAATCTCGTCTCTTGGGCCAGCAAAAGACAATCAACCATTGCACTTTCAACTGCAGAAGCAGAATATATCTTAGCATCACTGTGCAGTACTCAGATACTCTGGATGAAGAATCAACTAGAATATTATCCGATACACGAAAGTAATATTCCTATCTTCTGTGATAATACTTCAGCTATTTGTTTATCTAAGAATCCTATTCTGCATTCTAGGGCAAAATATATTGAAATAATACATCACTTTTTACGTGACTATGTTCAGAAGGGTACTTTTCAGTTAAAATTTGTGGATACAAACCACCAGTGGGCTAATATTTTCACAAAACTCTTGCTGAGGATAGATTCGTATTCATTCTGGAAAATCTATTTATAAAACCGTGTCTAGAATGAGTAGATGAAATTTTTATGTGTCTAGTCACTAGAACCTCTGAAATAAGATTCTGACGTTAAGAAAATTGATTATTATTTATCTAATGTCTTTCTGATTAATAATACTTCTACATGTTAGAAGAAGTCTTGATCAGAAACTTGTTTAGTCAGACACCTCTTCGTATTCTTGATTTTGGGAATATCAAACGTGTTCTCTTGGAAACAAACGGCTATGATTATATTGTGACACCTGTCCAAAATCAAATCATATCTTACTGTTGAAGAGACACCTCGAGCGTTGTGATTTCATGAGACTAGGTTTCAAGTAATTACTCCTTATTATTCCCTATTATTGTTGTAATCAAGTTTTGACACATTGGGTTTGGTAACTTACTTAAGAATAGATTAAATCTTTACAAATTCCCCTATTACTGTGCATTCATTAAGTTGTGTGTAAGACAAAGACTTCTTGAAATTAAGTGCTTCTCTTCTGAACCTTTATTCCATGTCAGATTCTTCCCTCCCATTTTCAAGTATACATTTATTCGTATTTATTGACTGATGTCAAGATTTGAATAACGTATACCTAATTTGTAATCTTTTGGAGACTGCTTCACTCTTTTCCCAATTCTTTGATTTTGTTTGCGTCTCTTACCCTGCTCATGTCCTTCTTCACTTGTCTTGGAAATAATGAATTTTTCGTTTCAGTTCATCTAATCTTTATTGCTATTTATTGCTGATACATTTTCTTTTCTTTATATATCATATTCCTCCTTACAACTCTTCATCAGTCCTTCAAAACTTGTTTATCCTTCCTATCTTGTCTCAATCACTATGTCTATCAAAACTTTTCTTGGTAATGAAGAAGTTATGGAAGTCATCAATGAGAAAAGGCTAAACCTCCCAAGACTCAGAGACTCAGGCATATACTTTTCTACCAACATGCAGATTCAAGGGTGGTCACGATACTATGCAATCTTGCATGGACCCATCTTTCCTGTCCTTGTGAAGGAATTCTGGAAATATGCAAGGATTGGAGAAGATAACAATTCTATCTGGTCTTCTGTTTTTGGTGTTTCGGTCATCATAACACCTACCTTCACCGCTCAAGCCATCAACTGTGTTCAATCTGAAGTCACAGTTGAAGATTTCCATCTGTCTTACTCTTTTGTTGAGGATCTCATTGGAATTCATGGTGTTTCTATTAACAGATATGAACCTTACAATCCTAAAGGACTCATTCCCACCGGTAAAATGTGGTTTCAACTCCTGCTAACCAACTTTTGACTCAGAGGAGTGGTCAAAAATGCTTTGTCTCGTGATGATAGACTATTTATCTACTTCATGATGTACAATGTTTGGGTGAACCTTCCTCAAACTATCTTCAATCATCTGAAGAACTGTGTTGAAATCTCCAAAAATTAGCATAAGTCCTTCATACCCTATGGAAGAATTTTGTTTGAGCTGTTCTTCAAGGCTGAAATTATTGGTTTAGCTAGAATACTTGGACCAAAAAATGCTATGGTTGAAGAAAGATGTGAAAGGGTTGATGAGGTGGAGGACTTTTGATGGTTGGTGGGCGGGTGTTCTTGTTAGTCTTTCAGAATTTAGTCTCTCTTTTCATGACTTTGATTAATCGTTTTGCTTTTATCTGACTGTTGTTTTTAGTGGTTGTCTTGCTCTACGTCTCGCTTATATACCTACGCCTCTGGCGTGTTTAATACATAAAAAGTATCTTTGTTGCATCTATTTTATCTTATTGCATTTCTTTATGATTGCTATCAAAGGGGAGAAGTACTGAATTTAATATATCTAACTTTTCTTGAATCAAATCCAATACTCTAAATGCTTGCGTTAACCATTGATGACCTTTTTTATTATGACAAAAAGGGGGAGTATATTAATGGAAAATTATTTTGATAAAAATATCTTGTCTCTGAATCATAGCTCTGACATTCTAACATTTTAATTGCACTATTTTCTTCTTAGAATGCTTTTCAGGAACAATATTAATATGTTGGCAATTAGACTCTGATTTAACAAATCAGGCTCTGTTATCAGACTCCATTACCACTATAATCAAGCTCTGTTATTCTAGATCTGACAAGATCTTTATAATTAGGCACTGGTATCCCAAATCTGATAAGATTTTTTTAAGTCTTAGATTCAGGGGGAGCTTGATAAAGGGAAGTTAATTCTAAACTTATCTGTGTCATTTTCTATTGATTATCTTCGTACAAAATTGTTTTATCAAAATACATTGTTTTGTCATTATCAAAAAGGGGGAGATTGTTAGAACAAGATTTGGTTCTGCCAAATGTCTCTAAGTTTTGATAATAACAAAGTAGTATTTGTGTGAGAACAATTTTGGTACTCCAACATTTGTTTTCTATAGAATTAACAAACAGGATCTGACACTGATAGAGAAAGCTCTGACTCTGATAGAGACCATGTGCAACATCACTCTAATTTGACCAAAAGTCGCTTCTGCGCCAAAGAAGCAAGCCTACTTCTGATATACTCACATTCAGAAAGATTCTAAGAAGATAATATGTTGTTGCTGTAATGCTCTCTTGGACTCTACCTCTGAACATGACTCTGATTAATTACTTCTGAAGGCTTTCTAGCTTCTGAAGTCATTATCTTCTGAAGACTAAGTGTTGGAGACTCTGAAGACAAGGTTCTGCTGAACAACGTTCTGAAGACTCTGAAGACTTAAGTTTCTGAAGACTAAGTGCTGAAGACTCTTAAGACAAGGTTCTGTTGAACAATGTTCTGAAGACTTAAGTTTCCAAAGACCAAGGGTTCTGAAGACTGAGTGCTAAAGACTCTGAAGACAAGGTTCTGGTGAACAAGTTTTGAAGACTCCGATGACTCAAGACTCTGAAGACCCAGTGATCAACTCTTCTACTCATGCTTCAATCATCTCTATTCAGAAGCCTCTGATGAACAGAAGAAGATGAAACATTTTTGAGGGAAAATAGTACATAGTATGTATCAAACACGTTCTTTTCCACTACCATTCCACTACCCTGATTTGGTGGTACAAAGGACAACTTTTGTGTATGATTTTAATCCCTGCATAACAACATTATTTCAAGTCGCCAGCAATCTTAATGATATTCCTAATCTGCCCTCCAACGGATCTCTTTCTGGATATATAAGGACTTGATCACTTGAAGAAAAAGAGAGACACATGCGCGAACAGAAAAGCACCACAATAAAGCGCAAGAAACTTTGTTCATACTGTATAGATTTTCTTTAAGTTAGTTGAGCTATTCATTGTGTTTATATCTACTTGTGTAGAAGCAATTCATTGTAAACATTAATTTTGTTCAAACAGTTGTTTGTATTCCTTAAGGGGCCATTTAGGTCAGAATTCTTAAGAAGATACAGTTAGTCTTTGGTTGTTAGCCACCAGCAGTTGCTAGTGCAATGTAATCAATTGATTATAGTGGATTAAGCCCTTGTGTATAAGGTGAAATAACCTTGGTGGTTGGACTGGATTGGCTTGATATTTTTCAAGTGAACCAGGATATATCGTGTGTCTTTCTCTCTTATTAGTTTCTTTGTGATCTTTGTTTGAGTTTCACAAAAAGCTTTCATTTTTGAAAACCCAATATAAACCCCCCCTTTCTTGTGTTTTCTCACAACTTCAAAAGTGTCATAAGTTATTCTTATGGTGATGGTGGTGTATACCACCCTTCGACCTGAAACCACTATGGTCCCTAGATATGGAGTCGAGTACATCATTGTTGATCAAAAATTGTCTGTAACTGGATGACTATAAGGGCAGTTGATGGGTACTCAACAACGTATACTAAGGGACATGAGTGACCTAGATGGAATTTACCCATCCGGCATAACAGTATAAATGTCTAAGGGCCCAATATTGAACTGGACAAGGGTGACATGGTTTATGCCTTGTGTTCAATATAGACATGAGAGCAAAAGGGTAATTGTACACAATAATATTATCACGAAAAAGTTTTGTCAGATCACATAAATTTTTTGTGACTTGGGTAGCAATGATGTTTTGGTAGATCTCGCTCACTGCTTATTATATTAAATGTATGTTTAATATATTTGCCAATGTCACGAGAACCTACAGGGTCACACCCATAAGAACAGATTGTTGAGAGATAAGGTACAGTGTACTTGAGAAAATTATGAAATATCATAAGGTACAATGTACTTAAGTGAATTATAGAACATCGTATAATTTAATACTAATAGTTAATATTATT
Organism: Lathyrus tuberosus; assembly: GCA_022829125.1. Taxonomy (NCBI): domain Eukaryota; kingdom Viridiplantae; phylum Streptophyta; class Magnoliopsida; order Fabales; family Fabaceae; genus Lathyrus; species Lathyrus tuberosus. Next base: position 6,188,260 of record JALAZF010000023.1, on the reverse strand, counting down.
ATTATTATTATTATTATTATAGTTATTAAATATAACAATAATAAAATATGTTTATTATAATAATAGTTATTATAACATTATTATTATTATATGGTGCACTTAAGTTGGAGTTTTTAGCTTGCAGCCCACACAAGTGGTTCTATAAATACAACCCTTGTATAGAAGCTTTCTCAGTTGATGAAATTTGGTTGGTGAAACCCTGGTCGTAATTTCTCTCTCTCTCTCTCTCTCTCTCTCTCTCTCTCTCTCTCTCTCTCTCTTTTTCTCTCTCTCTCTCCCTCCCCTCTCTCTCTCTCTCACACACACACACACCCCTAAAGTCTTTATTCGTAGCAGATAACACTGAGATTAAAGGAATTCTGTTCGTGTAGACTGAGTAGAGGCGTTGTTCTTCATTCAACGCTCGTGATCATTCATCCGGATCTGCATCAAAATTGTTAATAACCACAAGAGGTAACTGTTTCTATCACAGATCATGCTTATTCATAAGGATCAACTAAAGGGAAATTTTTGTGTTCCGCTGAGCCGTTTGTCGCGATTTCCCTTCATTAGTATCAGAGTCACTTACGAAACCATGAATCAGATAGATGTTTATTTTCTTACTTTCAGATTTAACCCGATTTAAACACAGAATAAATTAAATAATAAAGAAATTTAATTTTTTGGCATCATGTTGTGTATAATTTGGATGATTCAATGTTGACTATGCTTCGGAATCTGACTTTTGTATGGTGAAGCAGCGACACATCAATCATCCATAAATTACACAAAAGTGATTGATCAATTTCATATAAGATATGAATAATTCGGATGCAACGGCGGTATATTTGATATGCCTTTTATTTCATCGATTCGATTTGTGTGATGATTGAATTTCATGTGATTGGTCAATGTTCTTTTGTTTTGCAATTTTACATTTGTATGGTGAAGCAATGACATTTTGATCAATCGAATTGAATAATCGATCGTTACGATTTTGATAGTATGAATGAGTTGCATTAGAGTTTTTGACGGCACAAGAGTTGTGTTGTCAAGAGTTATTATAAGGTTTGAAAATTTTTATATAATAATAATAATTGTTATTATTATTATAAGTATTTTATTTTATTTTATAATTTAATAACAAGTGTTGTTATTGTTATTATAAAATACGTACACATATTGCGGTAACAGTAACGAGATGTTGCACATATCAAACAATAAGTATAATAAAAGTTATTGTCATACCCCAAATTTTGACCACTAAAATTTCCCATCATTGTGAGAATCATCATCACAATATGGAGGAACCATCATACCTCATCAGTCTCCCCAAAGATGGGTGAGCATCCACTACAATCAAATTTAGGGATTCCAGCCCTCTCAGAGCTTTTAGACAAAGGATCAATCAAGAAATGACATGATCTTCAACTTGTCTAGCCTCTCAAATATCCAAAAGGGGCCAAGAGGACTCCCACTTCAAGGATTAAACACAAGGCTGCTCCCTTCCAGGTGGATCAAGCCTCAAGATCGCCAGTGTCACCAAATTAGGGTTTGGTCGACTAGGGCCTCCAGATGAAATTTTTCCTCTGGGCATGAGCCAATGCTTCAAATCATATCCTAAAAGACTCCATGGAACTTCATGGGCCCAAGCATCAAGTCAATTTGACCTCAGGGGATGCATACATCAAAAATCAGGAATTAGGATTTCTTGACCTAATTCACCCCTAAGTTGACTTTTGGGACAAATCATGAGCCAAGACCTCAACAAAGGATTTGAGGGTCTCCAACATACCACATTGATCCATTTGTAACAATGAATTGATCCAGGAAGCTTGAGCAGCAAGTCTCAATTTCATCAGTACCACAGTTAGGGTTTCGCGAGAAAAGTCAACTGTATCTTTGGCTTTTGACCAGGACATGCTCCCAAACCCTAGGACATGATTCAATACACCCTATAACACCCATGGAACATGTCCATCAAGTTTTATTTAGGTCAAGGACATGATTTCCTAAAGGATCGCACAGTTTGGAATTCATCTGACAAAAAGTCAACTGTGCACAAAAGTCAACTTTGACTTTTTGAGATTTTTCACAAAATTGGTTTTTTAACCCTAAAATGATGTTAATATATGATTTGAATCATTATTAATCAAGAAAAATCAAGAAAAGTGGGATAACTTGTAAAAGGGGTAACCATAAAAACTTACAAAATTTTCTAAGTTATGAACAAAGTGGCAAGGGTACCAAATTTGGAGGATCATAACTCCTAAACCACAAAGCCATTTTTCCCCAAACAAAGCTTGATTTGTAGATCTCATTACCCTCTACAAAAGCTTAAAACTGACCTCCCTCCAAATTTCTCATGGATTTTGAGTTATGGAATGATCAAAATCACAAAAAGTGAAAATGTCACTTTTTTCCAACACTTAGTGAAATTTTCACTAAGTCAGAATCTGCCTTCACTTTTTTCCAAATGTAGGGGCATTTTCCACTTGGATCCAAAAAGTATCAAAACCAAATATGATTAAACAGTTGTTGTATCATATGACGGCTTTCTAAAATGGCTAAGAACATCACCAAATTCCACTTGGGCCAAGAGATATGATAATGGCAATATGCCTTGCTGAAAACTGCCAAGGCTAGGCAGAATTTTGCATCTTTGCTCGATTTGGAAAAATTAGATAATTCCAAGCCTTGTCATCACTTTGGACACATCTGAGGATCAAATCTAAAGGGGACAAACACTGAGCCAAGCCTCCAAAGTCCTTGGAACAAGAAGTAGCATGCCAAACCTAGAATTGCCTAAAAGAGGGACAAGAATCCAATTTTGGATTGGAGCATTCAATGCATACACCAATGCGGCATGGACTGAGCCATTTGCAACTGAATTCAGTCAAGACTTATCCAAGACCAAGGGAACCACAGCCCTGTGCCCTAACCTCTAGTCAATGGCTAGAGGAGACTTGGATTCCAAAGTGCAACCATTGGCCAAACCTCTGCTGCAGTTGCCATTCACTATTGATCCCAAAACAAACTTGCTCTACTATAAATAGAGCTCATTTGTGCTCAGTTTGAGTACACCAAAGCCACCAAACAGATGCTTTCCTCAAAATCCCTCTCTTTAGGCCAAAATGCCTTCTTTAGCAAGGTAACTCTGAGTTTTTGAGTTAGAGAGCATTTCCATCACAACTCATGATCCTAACACCTCATAAACATCATATGTAGGTGATCCAAACTATCAAAAGTGACCTGTAACACCAAAATCACCAAGCCACCTATCAAAATCTCAAAATAGGCCTTTTGTGCATTTTTCAAGCCATGTCTTGATTCAGTCACTTTCCAAACTAAATAAAACCTCAAACACACTCCAAATAACATCCTTGAACTGTCCCAAATGGTTCCCCTCATCTGGAACACCATTTGACAGAGTTGATATTTTGGTCATTTTAACCCCTTTTGCAAGAAAGGGCCAGTTTGCGTTTTTGCAGGTTCCAGCTGATTCCAACCATCCTCAAAGCTTCTAAGGGATCATTTAAGAGTGTCCAAAGCATCAAACCATTTCTAGAACAAGAAGTTTGGCAGATTGCACAGAAAACTCCAAAAGCTCAAAAAGAGGTAAGCATCATGACTTGAACTTTCCAAAATATGCATTACTTTGAAGTCCACTAATCATACACACCTCATACATGTTATATATGTTGTGTTTGGACCAATTCATCATGTAACTCATGCCTGTTTCAAAGTGTAGCATAGAAAATGCAATTATAGACCTTTTTCAAAACCACTATCGGGTTTTGAGGAGGGAGTATGATCTGAAAAAAATACCACCACCATTGGATTCCTTGTGAAATTCTAGGCCAGATGCATATAAATTTTGTCCCCAACCATTAAGAAATGAGAAAGTTATGGACCTTCCCGTTTCTTGGCAAAACTTGTCTTGCCTTGCCTTGACCAGGCCTAGAAAACAAGGCATGCCTTGTATATTTGTGGTTTCACTTCAAGCAATGGATGTATCACCACCCCAGTGGTAAGGCGAGTGCCCTATAACCTTGAGGTCGTGGGTTCAAACCCCACCCATGCCATTTTGTGTTTTCTCACATTTTTGTTGTTTTTTCCAATATTTTTATGTTTATTAATTAATTGGAAAATTAATAACTCTTTCAATTTTAATTATTTTTTATTGGTTCTTTTTGCAAAAAAAATCACAAAAATGTTGAAATATTTTATTCCTCAAAAAAATAAGTTTATATTATTTATTTAATATAATTAGTATGTTTGTGAATAAATTCCTTTTTTAATGTTTTTAAACATTTTAAAAGTGAATATTGACTTTGAAAATCAAAACCAAGTGAGTTTTAATTAACCTTGTGATTAATCCCTCATTTCTCAAACCTTAAACAAAAATCACAAATTGTTTATTCAAACTTATTTGGTATTTTATTTGATTTTCTTTAAATATTTACTTTTAAAGAATAACAAATTAGGGTTTCTTTGATTTTCACCCTTATCAAACAATTTCAAACACTTTTTGGGACTCTAATAGAGTGTAAGACCCAATCCTTTGTAAATACAAACCTATTTTTGGGCCTCACTTATTGTATAAGTCCCGTTGTATTTCAAAAAGTTCGACGCGATCATCGTCCGTTGAAGAAACCTTGGGCCTCTCCTCGAGCTATAAGACCCATTCAAAATTATTCTTGGGTCTCAATTAGAGTGTAAGACCCAACCCCCTTTAAAAACCAAACCATTTTGGGCCTCAATGCATTGTATAAGACCCACTGCGTTTTCAAAAATCTCTGCGCGATCGCCATTTTCAAACAAATGACCATGGGCCTTTCCTTGAGCTGTAAGCCCTGTTGGTCACTCTTAAATATAGTCAAAACTACTAGCACTAAGCCCTGTTGGTCACTCTTAAATATAGTCAAAACTAGATCCCCATAGGATTACTAGATACAGTATTCCCTCCTCTTGGGGTTAAACAATATGGAGACGTGAAAGGCAGCATTCTCGGTGAACCCTTTCTCAGACTGTCACCCTTAGAAATCATCAAAGAAACTCTACTCCCCAGAGATAATCTTTTCTCCGTGAATGGCATCTCTTGAGTTTTTTCCAAATTCTCGAACTTTCCTGGCTTGATCTATTCTCTGTGAATAGTCTGTCTTGAATTTCTCGGGCTTTGGGGACCCACAGGCTTCTTAAAAGCATCCCCGCCTCCTCTTGGGCATTGTACAAGGACCCTACGGCTTCTTAGAAGTATTCACAGCCTCCTCTTAGGCTTCGTATAAGGATTCTTCCTTCGAGAAGAGAGCCTCCTATTGGGCTTCGTACAAATTGTCCCTCGGCTTCTTAAAAGTTTCCAGCCTCCTCTTAGGCTTCGTATAAGGATTCTTCCTTCGGGAATAGAGCCTCCTCTTGGGCATCGTACAAATTGTCCCTCAGCTTCTTAAAAGTTTCCAGCCTCCTCTTGGGCTTCGTACAAATTGTCCCGATGACCTCTTAGAGGTATAGGAACAGAAATTAGTCATCTTAATAGAACAGTCTTTCAAAGAGTCTAGATCTTTTTACCGTGAACGTACTACTATTTCTTTAAGTATAGTACAAAAGATAAAACTCCAGACTTGGACAGTCTAATCTCCTTGAGTCTTGAAGGCATTCTCAAGTAGGGAAAAACACCAGTAGACTCGGACAGTCTCCAATACCCTCTGGATTCCCCATTTCCTTAAAGAATAGGAAATAACCCTGATCCTCTGATCAATCCCAAAGCATAGCCTTACCTTTAATCAGTCTCTTTATAAGAACTAATTTTCTCTTTTAACCAACTTACTGGACCTGTCACTCAACTGAAATAGCAATCCTTTTAGCCTCTATCTCGGGCTTCGTACGAGATACAAAAAGACTCTCTTGTTGAGTCAATAATCCTCTTAGCCTCCCTCTCAGGCTTCGTACGAGATACAAAAACACTCACTTGTTGAGTATAAAATACTCTCTTGTTGAGTCAACCTTTAGCCTCCGTCTTGGGCTTCGTACAAGACACATCTAAAAGCACTCTCTTGTTGAGTCAAACCCTTTTAGCCTCTCTCTCGGGCTTCGTACGAGACACATAAAAACACCCTCTTGTTGGGCCAATAGCCTCCTCTTAGGCTTTGTATAATAAAAACCACGGTTGAGTCAATTAAACTTTTAGCATCAAAACTGTGCCTCGTTCACAGGATACAAACATCAACAACTCCTTTCATTTAATCGCTGTAAGCGGCAAGCCTCTGGATTATTTACATCCACGCCACTATCCTTCTTTTAGCATGAGAAAATCCTAAGGAAAGATGGCATTGCTCTACACTGAGTTAAAGTCTTCTCCTTCAGGTTAAAACCCCCTAAAAAGTAAATTCTGGCATTGCTAGGATTCATATATCCCGGTTAAAGTAATCCTCCTTTATAGTCAGTCACCCAACAGTCGTGACAAACAGGCCCCCTTTAGGGATGACAAATTCTCTCTGAAGACAACACCTTTTCAGCTTCACATCTTGGGCTTTGAACAAGATATAAATCTCCTTTTCAGCTTCACGTCTTGGGCTTTGAACAAGACACCAAAACACCATTTCCTCCCTTAGAATAGGAGGAACTACGATCGCTCTGATTTCCCTGTTTCGGTAAACGGGAATACGTAGGCATAAGATTGAAAGAAAAATATTAGAGAGCACACTAATCCAAAGCCCCAAATCCCATACCTTCACATATCAAATGAAAAGCATCAGTCCTAACATCCTAACAAAACTCCCCATGAACATTCCCGGTGTTTTGTTCTAAACAAAGTAAGAAGAAAAAGGCCCCATTACCATATAGCATTCGTAACCTAACAGACCGCTGTTTAAACTAAGTATGCAAGCAGGGTTAATTCGAGACATCTATTTCCCTTCCTTAGTCAGCTCAATAGGATAAAAAATGAATCGACATGTAGTAACCCCAGAGCGACAGTGCTTAAGAACCACGTCCAAAATTGCTCGCTACAGAAAAGTGGCGCCCACTGTGGGGCCCTTCTTTCTTTCTTACAATTTCAGGTGAAAACCTTGGACAAGTAATTTTCATGGCGGTGGCCACCACAGAAAAGTGGCGCCCACCGTGGGGCCCTTTCTTTCTTTCTTTCTTTTTTTTGGGAATTTCACTGGGATAGGACTTTTTTTTTACTTCACTAGGATCTTAGGTCAAAACCTTTAAAGTTGGGAAGGTACCACAGAATGGCGACTCCGCCAGGGAGCTATTTTTGTCAGGAACATAGGATTCATAGCTCTTTAAAGTCTAGGACTTTAGGACAAATATATATACTGCTTTTCCTAATTGATATCTGTGTTTATTTTTCTGCTAATGGGAATGCGTGTGATGCCGCATGTGGAAAGATTGAGTATACACCTAGGAAAAACCTCATTTAGTAGTGCGAAAACTATTGGAAATGGTTGTCACGCGATACTACCCTCTTCTGATGGTTCTTAGAAAAACATCACCTAGCACGGTTCCCGACCCGCTGGTGTTTTCTCGACAAGAACTGATGATTTTGAGAGACAGGTACAAAAATCACTAGTATAAACCTTTAGGGGGGGGGGGGGGGGGGGGTAGAGCCTTGACTTCATGACAGCGACCCTTTGACCCCATGTTTTTTCTATGTTTTTGTGTGCTGCATTCATGCATTCATCTAAAAAACATTACATCAAAGAAAAATTTTCTCTTCTAGTCTCTCTTTTTCAAATTAAACTAAGACAATGATTGCAAATGTCAGAGAAAAAGATTGCGCTCATGGATTTCGGTAGAAGGAGAACTCATAAGTATACCTTCAGGGTTCTAAAACTAGAGGATTTGAGAGGATTACCGAGGATGAGCACTAACCCTGAAGCTTTCAGAGCCAAGTACGGAGGTCTGCTACCTCTGTTAAGAGTCCATGTGATTGAAGGAATCATGGAGGCGCTCATTCAGTTTTACGATCCGGTCTATCACTGTTTCACATTCCGGGATTACCAGCTCGCACCAACGCTGGAGGAGTATTCTCACCTAACCGATCTACACATTACTGATCGAGCTCCATTTTCTGGACTGGAAGAAATTCCAAAGGATCAGACCATTGCAAGAGCAATTTATTTGGATGAGTCGGAAATCAAGACTCACATGACCACTAAGGGTGGGCTCCCAAGTTTGCCAGCCCAGTTCCTGACAAAGAAGGCTCTGTACTTTGCTAATATAGGGAACATGACTGCTTTTGAAAGCATCTTTGTCTTACTCACTTACGGGTTATTTCTGTTTCCCAACATTAATAGCTTCGTCGATATCAACGCCATTAAGGTTTTTCTCATTGGAAACCTTGTACCAACTTTACTCGCGGACGCGTATCATTCTTTACACTTAGGAAATTTGTACAGCGGAGGGATGATCACATGCTATGTACCCCTGCTATACAAATGGTTTATCTCCCATTTACCCAAGTCTGCTGCGTTTTGTGATCATAAGAGTGCCTTGCGTTGGTCGCAGAAAATCATGTCTCTTACCAACTCTAATATTGATTGGTGCAATAGGACTTATGACGGGATCTGGATCATTGAGCGTTGTGGAAATTTCCCCAACGTACCCCTCATAGGAACTAAGGGAGGAATCAACTACCATCCAGTATTGGTTCGTCGTCAATTTGGATACCCGATGAGGCATGTCCCGCGTAATGCTCATCTGGAAGGTCTTTTCTTCAAGGAAGGAGAAAATGACAGGGCACTAAAGACGGAAATAGTGTACGCTTGGAAACATGTTCATAAGAAAGGACGAGAGTCTCTAGGAAAACTGGATTGTGTCTCAGTGGAGCCTTATCTCCACTGGGTACAAACTAGAGCTCTCAAGCTAAAGATGCCCTATCCTCGTCACGGAGTTCTTTCGCCGAGGAAATCTGTCATGTACTTCATGAATGAAATGAAAAAACTTCAGGTTACTCTCAACAAAGTTCAACGGGAAAGGAGGTCTTGGAAAAATAAGTACCGCACCCTCAATGTAGAGTGTACCAAAATACAGCGACTGCTAAAAGATAAGGATGCTGATTGAGATTTTGGTGCAACATGCTATGGATAATCAGGATGACCAAAGGAATTTGCTCGTTCCTTTCACTTGGCAAAGGAATGACAACCCGACAACGGCCCAAGGGCCCAGGTCCAAGAAAAGGAAAGTACCAGAATCAGCACCCAGTTTCTCCCCATAGAGGACTCGGGACCCCTTAGCTTAGGTTTCTGTTTCCGCGCCTTGTAATCTACTATATTTCTATTTTCGCAATCCTTTGCATTCAATAAAATTGGGTTTCCCCACTGTTTGATATTTACAATCTAATTGTTGAAGTTTATTTTGATTAAACAAAAAACCAATTAATATAATCATTGTATTCATCATTCTCACGTCACGTATTCTCCTTACCTACGAATCTCACGTTTGTGTCTCGGTTCTAGAGTCAAACTGTCTCATTCGTACAATACTTGGGTCAATCGTCAGAAAAAGATCACCTCAACGCCCATAGTGGAGAAGTCCGATCCTAGGTACAAAATGCCAAAAGATCGTCCCTGGGGCATGCCACTTAACTATATCCCGGAAGGATATGTTCCGCCGATCAATGAGGATCAGGGAACCACTGGGCCTGAAGGTTACAAACTTCGGGAAAGCGAAGATGCCAGGGGCATGACAGTAACTCCTGAAGGTTACAAACTTCGGGAGGCACCGAGAGTCTCAGCCATAATGACTATGCCACCGCCCGTGGTACACACTATCCCGGAAGGACAGATTTCACAGATACCTTCTGGTGGAAACGACAACATGTTCGAAAGAATGAATGAGTTCCAGGAACAGTTCCTGGGAATGCAGAAAGAATTGCAGGTCCTTCGCGGTCAGGATTTATTTGGAAAGGATGCCGCGGACCTCTGTTTGGTCCCTAATGTGAAAGTCCCGCACAAATTCCAGGTGCCCGACTTTGAAAAGTACAAGGGTAACTCTTGCCCTCAGAGTCACTTGGTGATGTATGCTCGGCGAATGTCAGCTCAGACAGAGAATCAGCATTTACTGATTCACTACTTTCGGGATAGTTTAACTGGTGCCGCCCTAAAATGGTTCATGGGTTTAAACCGTGCTACGATTAGCACTTTCAGAGATCTTGGCACTGCCTTCATCCAACAATATAAATACAATCTGGACATGGCACCCGACAGAGATCAAATCAGATCAATGTCACAAAAGGACAAAGAAACCTTTAAGGAATACGCTCAGAGATGGCGTGAAATTGCTGCTCAAATTTGTCCACCTCTTGATGAAAAAGAGATGACAAAGATCTTCTTAAAGACCTTAAGCTCATTTTATTACAACAGAATGGTTGCCAGTGCGCCCAGCGACTTCACCGAAATGGTCGGTATGGGAGTGCGACTCGAGGAAGCCATCTGAGAAGGACGTCTAGTCAAAGACACTGGATCATCAAGTAGTACAAAGCAATACGGTAGTGCTCTCCCTTAGAAAAAAGAGCAAGATATTGGGAATATCTCCCTCGGAAAGCAAAGGCGACGTTATCAACCAGTAGCGGCTGTGACTCCTGCTATCAATCATGCGCCTATTTCTACGTATCAACCTCAGGTTTCGCAGAGCCAACCTAATCAGCAAAGGACTCAACAGTCTCTTCAGCAGGCTCGTCCTCCATACAATAACAACCGTACAATGCGGCCACCAGGATTTGATCCTATACCCGTATTGTACGCAGAACTATTTCCGTTACTATTGGCTAAGGGGCATGTCCAGACTAAGTCCCCTCTTACAGTACCAGAAAATCCACCTTTTTGGTTTAAGGGGGATCAGACTTGCCTTTACCATCAAGGAGGACCAGGGTATAACATCGAGAACTGTCTCAGTTTCAAATCCGGCGTACAAAAGCTTGTTAGGAGCAGGGTCTTATCTTTCAAGGATACAAATCCTAATGTTCTCACAAACCTGCTGCCTCAACACGAGAAAGCTACAGTCAATTTGATAGAGGGAGAGACTAACAACGTCTATCAAATTCATGATGTACTCTTGTTAAGGACCAATCTTGTCGAGATGCATTACAGACAGAGTAGATATGGCCATGTGCCACCTCATAACTATCACCAGTGTGATATCTGCTCTAAAAGCAATCGAGGATGTTTTGTAGTGCAATCAGCTCTACAGGAACAGATGGATCTCGGTTGGATCCAAGAGCACCGAGTTCGTGGAGTTAACATGGTTTACACGAATTCTAACATCATTTAGAACCACGACGTTCGTGCAATGAATGTCAACTTGGTGGCGATGCACTCTAGGCAAAACCAGTATCATAATCTGCCACGACACGATTACAGTTCCTATCTGACTTGCTCGGTAAACAAACAGGGATTATCTTTTGTACAAAACGCCCTTCAGCGTCAGATGGATCTTGGATGGATCCAGGACTACCATGATAGGAATCCCTATCAGATCAACATGATTCAAATCTTCGATATTCGCTTGATGAATACCTGCCTGGTGGAGTTACATGCTAAACAGGTCCGGCTCGGGTTCCTGGTATCACATGATTATCAGAGCTGTAGGGCGGGTTGTAAAAACGATCAAGGTTGTACCCTTGTCCAGGAAACCCTTCACCACTTGTTGAACCACTGGTGGATTCCAATCTATATGGATGAAGACACCCAGCAAATTAGTATTACCAACAGGAACCCTACTCGGCATCAAAGTCGGGACGTTCGATCTGTGGAAACTGACCTAGTGAGGTTACATTGTATTCAAAGCGGGTGTGGCCAGGTGCCACCACACAACTATGAATGTTGTAGAGTCTAATCGGAAAGTAACCAAGGATGTTACCTTGTGCGAGCAGCTCTTCAGGGTCAGGTGGATCGTAGAGAGATTTGCCCATATCCGGGTTCCGGACCAATCAACTGGGCGTCGGACTACCTCCCTGATCAAATTGAGGATGTTGTCATAATCTCTGATCATCAGAAGGCTAGGGATGTTTGTACCATCATCCCTCTACTTGACGAATCGAGAGTTCCCAACCAGGAACGGATCGAAATTGCTTACGATGGTCGGAAAAATTAGAAGGCTCCCATAGTCATCTATCTACCGGGACCATTACCGTATGAATCAACTAAGGCTATCCCTTCCAAATACGGTCCAACAACAGTCAAGAATGGAAAGGAAATTCCATTACACTCCGTCGTGAATATTGCAGACACCAGTCGAGTAACACGGAGTGGTCGAATCTTCAACCGAGGAGTTGGAGAATTTAACAAAGAAAAGGAACCTCAGACAGAAGTTCCCAATCCACCGGTCGGTCAATCCAGTAATCCTGACCTTTCGAAAAACAACGATGAGATGCTGAAGCTCATCCAAAGGAGTGAATACAACATTGTTGATCAGCTATTACAAACTCCTTCAAAGATCTCTGTGCTGTCACTTTTACTCAGTTCAGAAGCGCACAGGGAGGCTCTACAGAAAGTCTTGGAGCAAGCCTTTGTAGAACAGGATGTAACAATCAGACAGTTCGATAGCATTGTCTCTAACATCACTTCCTGCAATAACTTGGGATTTAGTGATGAGGAATTACCTGAAGAGGGTCGCCGTCATAACATGGCGCTCAATATCACGGTCAGCTTCCAGGGCGATGCTTTAGCCAGCATACTGGTAGACACAGGGTCAGCCCTGAATGTTATGCCAAAGTCCACTTTGATGCAATTATCCTTCAAAGGACCCCCGATGAGAACCAGTGAGGTCGTCGTCAAAGCATTTGACGGGTCCAGAAAAACGGTTATCGGCGAAGTCGACCTTCCCATAACTATTGGTCCTCACACTTTCCAAGTCGCTTTCCAGGTCATGGAAATCCGGGAAACATACAGTTTTTTATTAGGAAGACCTTGGATACATCAGGCTGGGGCGGTCACCTCGACCATCCACCAAAAGTTAAAGTTCGTCCAGAACAACCAGCTCGTCACGGTCTATGGAGAACAAGCCTTGCTCGTGAGTAACTTATCATCATCTACTGGTGTAGAACCCGAGGAGGTTATTAGAACTCAGTTCCAAGCACTGTCGGTGAGCAAGGACAATCAATCCGAAGAGGGAACTTCCATTTCCTCATACAAAGATGCTATCAAAGCGGTCGAGAGTACGAATACAACAGGATGGGGATAGCTAGTCATTTCTACTGACAATAAAACAAAGAAGGGTCTTGGTTTTTCTGAAACCTGTACACAGACAGCTACTACCAGCAATGAAAGTCTTCATCCCATTCAAGACTTCTTCCACAGTGGAGGTTTCCTTCACCCAGTGCCTCAAGAAGTGCATACCATCAATAAAGATGATCCCTCTGATATGGAGGAAGAATGGGAGTCCTATCTTAACAAAGACGGTAATATGTCTCAGGATGAAATGCAAACTCCCTTTTGCTTTCCTACACAGAGTCCGAGATTTATACCCAGGTCAAATGTCGAAATGATATACGGAGATTGTGATCCGGAAGGATGTTGTGCTCCACCAATCTCATTAGAGGAGGACACTCTAATGAAGGACAATTTTGACCACAACTATTATGGCCCGATGGATGGCCTGCCAATGTGGTAGTCGTATCCAGGAGACTTGGGGCAAGGAAATCAGCCGAACAATGAAAATTAGCTGAGCATCATTGAAAAGAATACCTGCGTCCCCACCATGTCATGGGATCAACAATCAGTTCATTCAGAAAACGTCCAGTACGACGATGAATTTGCAACGTTTGTAGGACTTGAATTCATCAACTATGCTTTTCCAGAGGTCAACATCATCGAGAAGGATGACTCATCCAGTTCCAAAGAAGTGTGGGATACCCTAGGAAAACCAAGTGGGAAATACGACTATATGGTCAAGTACACTGCTCCCGAAAGCTCTCGTATCAGGCTCGAAGACATCCAGCCAACTGGATGGGGAGATCTACCTGAGAGCACCAATCCTATGCAAAATGCAACAGAGGAATCCTCCTACGACAACTCTTCCTGGGAGACAGATTCTAATGATCCTGCTCCACCAGAAATCAACGTTATTTCTGAAGACAAGTCAAGGAAGGTGCCAGACTTTGTGATTCACCGAGGAGTTCGCCGCCAATGGGTTGCTGTCGATGTTCCGAAGATTGTTCATAAGTTAAAGTAATTGTCGTCTTTAACCTTTCACCCTGCCCAGGTGAAACAGATGTTTTGATAGGGCTCACTTTCTGTAAATTTACCTCTTCGCTTTGCCCAAAGCGACAGAGTTTTGTTTTATAGGGCTGTAATTTCAAGAATCGACTTGTTCATGAATAAAATAACGTCGTTCTGTAATTCCCGCACTTATTGTTGTTTTCTCTTTTCTCTTTTTTTTTCAGAAAATGGTAATCCTAAAAAACAAATCAATAATAATAAACAAGCAGTTTTTCAAAGAAATACACTGCACACACTCTTGTGTTCTCTCTATCTCTTCTAAACATAAATCATACCGTCATGCAGATTGCTTGTTTTAAACCCCGCTGAAACATACGATCCGATGCCTTCTCCCAACTTTGAGTTCCCGGTATTTGGGGCTGAAGAAGAGAATGATGACGAAATTCCAGAAGAGATCTCCCGATTACTCAGACAGGAGGAAAGGTTCATTGAACCTCATAAAGAGCCGTTGGAAACGGTAAACTTAGGTTCGGAAAAAGAGAGAAAAGAAATCGGGATTGGGGCACTGCTCAGTCTAACTGCCAAAGAAAGCTTGACAAAGCTTCTCAAAGAATTTCCCGATGTATTCGCTTGGTCCTATCAGGATATGCCAGGGTTGGATACCAGCATCGTGGAACATCATCTACCGTTAAGGTCGGAATGCCCGCCAGTAAAACAGAGGTTGAGACAGACTCACCCAGACATGGCCATCAAAATCAAAGAGGAGGTACAGAAACAGATTGACGCGGGTTTCCTCGCCACATCAGAATATCCTCAATTGTTAGCCAACATCGTACCCGTTCCAAAAAAGGACGAAAATGTCAGAATGTGTGTCGACTACAGAGATCTAAACAAGGCCAGTCCAAAGGATGACTTTCCTTTACCACACATTGACATGCTGGTAGATAGTACAACAAAATTCAAAGTTTTTTCCTTCATGGATGGATTCTAGGGCTATAATCAGATAAAAATGGCGCCGAAAGACATGGAAAAAACTTCTTTCATCACCCCATGGGGCACCTTTTGTTACAAGGTAATGCCGTTTGGTTTGAAGAACGCCGAGGCAACCTATCAAAGGGCCATGACTACTCTGTTTCATGACATGATACACAAGGAAATCGAGGTATATGTCGATGATATGATTACCAAATCTAAGACAGAAGAGGAGCATGTGACCCATCTATCAAAGTTATTCGAGCGGTTGAGAAAGTACAAACTCCACTTGAATCCCAACAAATGCACCTTCGGTGTCCGTTTGGGAAGACTTTTAGGGTTCATCGTCAGCCAGAAAGGAATTGAGGTTGACCCTGACAAGGTCAAGGTCATTCGAGAAATGCCTTCTCCGAAAATTGAAAAACAAGTCAGAGGATTCCTGGGACGTTTAAACTACATCTCCAGATTCATATTCCTCAAGACCGCGACATGTGCGCCGATTTTCAAATTACTTAAAAAGAATTAGGACTGCGTTTGGACAGAAGACTGTCAAACCACCTTCGACAGTATTAAGGAATACCTGTTGAACCCTCCGATTTTATCACCTCTAGTGGAAGGAAGGCCGCTGATTATCTACCTCACCGTCCTGGAAGACTCCATGGGCTGTTTACTTGGCCAACAAGACGAAACCAAACGGAAAGAGTCTGCCATCTACTATTTGAGCAAGAAATTCACCGACTGCGAGACTCGGTATACTATGCTTGAAAAAACTTGATGCGCTTTGGCTTGGGCAGCCAAACGTCTGCGCCAGTAAATGATTCGTCACACTACTTGGTTGGTCTCCGAGATGGATCCAATCAAGTATGTCTTTGAAAAGCATGCTCTCACAGGAAGGATTGCCCGTTGGCAGATGTTGCTATCAGAATATGACATAGAGTACCATGCTCAAAAAGCTGTTAAGGGGAGTATTTTAGCCGATCACTTGGGTCATCAACCGATTGACGATCGGGAATCAATCGGGTTTGACTTCCCAGACGAAGATGTCATGTATCTAAAAATGAAAGATTGCGATGAACCGCTACCCAGTGAAGGGCCAGAACCAGGTTCCCAATGGGGACTTATCTTTGACGGAGCTATCAATCATTATGGAAATAGAATTGGGGCAATCATTGTCACCCCTCAGGGTACCCATATTCCTTTCACCGCCAGACTGACATTCAAGTGCACAAACAATGAGGCCGAATACGAAGCTTGTATTATGGGTCTCGAGGAAGCGATTGATTTGAGGATAAAAAACTTGGACGTATATGGTGACTCAGCCCTGGTTATCAATCAAGTTAAAGGAGATTGGAACACATACCAATCAGGATTGATTCCTTACAAAGACTACGCGAGAAGGTTGCTACCCTTCTTCAACAGAGTTGAGTTTCATCACATCCCTCGTGAGGAGAATCACCTGGCTGATGTGTTAGCCACTCTCTCTTCCATGATTAGTGTAGGTCAATGGAATGACATACCTAAGATCGACATAATGCGCCTTGAACGGCCCGCTTACATCTTCACGATTGAAGCAGTCATAGACTACAAACCTTGGTATCACGATATCAAATGCTTCCTTCAGAAACAAGAGTACCCACCTGGGGCACTAAGGAAGGACAGAAAAACCCTCAGAAGGCTAGCAGGAAGTTTCTTCTTGAGCGGTGACACACTCTATAAGAGAAATTTTGACATGGTTTTGCTCCGCTGCATAGACAAACCAGAAGCAGGCATGTTAATAAAAGAAATTCATGAAGGATCCTTTGGCACTTATGCTAACAGACACATAATGGTGAGAAAAATTCTAAGAGCAGGGTACTATTGGTTGACAATGGAATCGGACTACTACAAGTACATGAGGAAGTGTCACAAGTGTCAGATATACTCCGACAAAATCCATGTACCGCCGACGCATCTCCAAGCTCTCTCTTCCCCATGGCCTTTTTCCATATGGGGAATCGACATGATTGGCATGATTGAACCCAAAGCTACAAACGGACATCGGTTCATTCTGGCAGCCATTGATTACTTCACTAAGTGGGTCGAAGCAGCGTCGTACGCTAATGTAACCCGTCAAGTGGTGGTCCGATTTATCAAAAACAATGTCATCTGCCGTTATGGTGTTCCGAGCCAGATCATTACAGATAATGGATCTAACTTGAACAATAAGATGATGAAAGAGTTGTTCGCAGAGTTCAAGATCGAACACCATAACTCATCTCCCTGCCGACCAAAGATGAACGGAGCGGTAGAAACGGCTAACAAGAACATCAAGAAGATTGTTCAAAAGATGGTTGTAACCTACAAAGATTGGCACGAGATGCTACCCTTTGGTCTTCACGGTTATCGTACATCTGTCCGTACATCAACAGGGGCAACCCCTTTCTCTCTAGTATATGGCATGGAAGCAGTGCTTCCCATAGAAGTAGAGATCCCATCAATCCAGGTATTGATGGAAGCTAAGCTTACAAAAGCTGAATGATGTCAAAATCAACACGATGAACTGAATCTGATCGAAGAGATGCGAATCACGGCTCTATGCCACGGTCAGTTGTATCAACAAAGAATGAAGAGGGCGTTTGACAAAAAGGTCCGACCTCGCATCTTCAGGAAATGAGACCTTGTGCTCAAAAAGATACAATCTTTTCTCACTGATTCTCGGGGAAAATGGACTCTGAATTATGACGGCCCCTATGTGGTCAAGAAAGCTTTCTCAGGCGGTGCCTTGAGACTTGCAACCATGGACGGAGAGGAATTTGCCTACCCCACAAATGTTGATGTAGTCAAGAAATACTTCGCCTAAAAAAAATGTCTCGGTGGATTGAAAACCCGAAAGGGCGGTCCAGGAAAAAATTAGAGACATGATCAAAAATCATCCCGGTGGATTGGAAATCTCAAAGTACAATCCAGGAAAAAATTAGGGATAATGGCAAGTAACTACTTTCGACAAAGGGGCAAGTCCCTCAGCAGCAGTTACATCATCCATCAGGAAAGCTCCAGTTAACGTCATCATCGAAAGAAGCTCAGGATGCCCAGAATTCAAAGTTGGTAGAAGGATAGTGGTCGTTATGTTTCAACGTAGTCCCTTTTCCCTGTAAATTACCATTTGTAAAACTTTGTAAATGCTCTATGGAATCACGCGTTTGGCTGATTTCCATCCTATCAATAAAATTTGAGCCCTTGTGCTTTTGTTTGCAATTCTTATTTGTTTAGCTTTACAGAACGACATTTTAACATGATCAACGATTCTTGAAACGAAACAAAAATGAATTTACTTGTTAAAATTGTTCTGCTTTTAAAAATAAAACGGCAATTTCTTTTGACGGTTGAACATTGAAAGAACATCGATCGCTTCTCCAAAGGTGTTCGAGCCTCAAAGTGCAGAATCAAAGTACTCCTTCTAAACCAGTATGCCTGAATGAAGGATCAGCTATGTCAGATGCGAATGCTCCATCTGACCTCTTTGGCCGAGTTCCCATCTCCTAAGCCGACCAGCGTCGCTCCCGACAGGGACCGTTTCTCCTAAGCAAGGCGGAATTGCTATCTTGAACCAGCGGTACTTCTTCGCCCCGCGATGGCCGAGTATCCAGTCATGTTCATCTATTAGTCTGTATGGCGCGTCAGTTTTGTCAGCATATACATACATACATCATGCATTATTGATTTGCATTCACATTCATATTGCATCACTATCACTCCCGTCGGTCTTGTCCCCTAGTGATACAGTCCTCTCAATCGAGTTGTCAGTTGTTTCCTCATCAGGAAAGGTTGCGTCTGAACAATCTCTCTCCTCCAGTTTAGTCCTGGATCAGAGTCGGCCTTTGACTACTTTGATAACTTGAACCTCTAAGAAGCCAGAGAGCTTTCGACAAACGTCACTCTTCGCCATTGAAGATGATATCTTCGCTTTCCCCAATTAAGGAAAATCCCCAGAGAAAGCCTCTTAATCAAAGATTTGGCAATACAGCAGTTTCTCTCCCAAAAAAAAACCGTTGATGAAAAGGTCATCAGCACCTTAAAATTGGATCACATCATATGGCGTTTCTCCGGGAAGATCCCGAGAAAAGTATGATGTAATATCCCCAAGCACGAAAGCAGCCTCTCAAGAGACTCGTTTTCCCAAGTAGAGTCGGCAAATGGCATCTCCAAACAGAGAAGTTTGTACACCTCTACAACTCAGATGACTGGGTTCCCCAGCAACTCTGACATCAAAACTTTTTCTATCAAATGGCATCTCTCCAGGGAAATTCGGCGAGAAGTTTGAGGAAAATCGCTACGAATAGTGTCCCTTGTCAAAAAGTTTATTGGCAAAAGAAACTAAGACCAGTTCCTTGGTGGGAAACCAGGATCGAGGGGAAGTTTATTTCAGAAACTAAGACCAGTTCCTTGGTGGGAAACCAGGATCGAGGGGAAGTTTATTTCACAAAGTAAGACCAGTTCCTTGGTAGGAAACCAGGATCGAGGGGAAGTTTACATTAGAAACTAAGACCAGTTCCTTGGTAGGAAACCAGGATCGAGGGGAAGTTTTTTTCAGAAACTAAGACCAGTTCCTTGGTAGGAAACCAGGATCGAGGGGAAGTTTTTTACCTTTTCTAAGCATCATTTCTTAGCAAAAGAAGAAGGATGCGCAAGCTACCATTCTTAACCACCATCAAAATTTTGGGTATTCCGATATTTAATCCTCTTGCACCCCGAGTGCCTGAATACCTTCGCCATTCACACCTTTGGGTCCAAGAAGATTAAATAGGGGCATCTGTCATACCCCAAATTTTGACCACTAAGATTTCCCATCATTGTGAGAATCATCATCACAATATGGAGGAACCATCATACCTCATCAGTCTCCCCAAAGATGGGTGAGCATCCACTATAATCAAATTTAGGGTTTCCAGCCCTCTCAGAGCTTTTAGACAAAGGATCAATCAAGAAATGACATGATCTTCAACTTTTGTAGCCTCTCAAATATCCACAAGGTATCAAGAGGACTCCCACTTCAAGGATTAAGCACAACGTTGCTCCCTTCCAGGTGGATCAAGCCTCAAGATCGCCAGTGTCACCAAATTAGGGTTTGGTCGACCAGGGCCTCCAAATGAAAATTTTCCTCTGGGCATGAGCCAATGCTTCAAAGCATATCCTAAAATACTCCATGGAACTTCATGGGCCCAAGCATCAAGTCAATTTGACCTCAGGGGATGCATACATCAAAAATCAGGAATTAGGGTTTTTTGACCTAATTCACCCCTAAGTTGACTTTTGGGACAAATCATGAGCCAAGACCTTAAGAGAGGATTTGAGGGTCTCCAACATACCACATTGATCCATTTGTAACAATGGATTGATCCAGGAAGCTTGAGCAGCAAGTCTCAATTTCATCAGTACCACAGTTAGGGTTTCGCGAGAAAAGTCAACTGTATCTATGACTTTTGACCAGGACATGCTCCCAAACCCTAGGACATGATTCAATACACCCTATAACACCCATGGAACATTTCCATCAAGTTTGATTTAGGTCAAGGACATGATTTCCTAAAGGATCGCACAGTTTGGAATTCATCTGACAAAAAGTCAACTGTGCACAAAAGTCAACTTTGACTTTTTGAGATTTTTCACAAAAATGGTTTTTTAACCCTAAAATGATGTTAATGTATGATTTGAATCATCATTCATCAAGAAAAATCAAGAAAAGTGGGATAACTTGTAAAAGGGGTAACCATAAAAACTTAGAAAATTTTTTAAGTTATGAACAAAGTGGCAAGGGTACCAACTTTGGAGGATCATAACTCCTAAACCACAAAGCCATTTTTCCACATCCAAAGCTTGATTTGTAGATCTCATTACCCTCTACAAAAGCTTAAAACTAACCTCCCTCCAAATTCCTCATGGATTTTGAGTTATGGAATGATCAAAATCACAAAAAGTGAAAATGTCACTTTTTTTCCAACACTTAGTGAAATTTTCACTAAGTCAGAATCTGCCTTCACTTTTTTCCAAATGTAGGGGCATTTTTCACTTGGAACCAAAAAGTATCAATACCAAATATGATCAAACAGTTGTTGTATCATATGAGGGCTTTCCAAAATGGCCAAGAACGTCACCAAATTCCACTTGGGCCAAGAGATATGATAATGGCAATATGCCTTGCTAAAAACTGCCAAGGCTAGGAAGAATTTTGCATCTTTGCTCGATTTGGAAAAATCAGATAATTCCAAGCCTTGTCATCACTTTGGACACATCTGAGGATCAAATCTTAAGGGGACAAACACTGAGCCAAGCCTCCAAAGTCCTTGGGACAAGAAGTAGCATGCCAAACCTAGAATTGCCTAAAAGAGGGACAAGACTCCAATTTTGGATTGGAGCATTCAATGCATACACAAAGGTGGCATGGACTGAGCCATTTGCAACTGAATTCAGTCAAGACTTATCCAAGACCAAGGGAACCACGGCCCTGTGCCCTAACCTCTAGTCAATGGCTAGAGGAGACTTGGATTCCAAAGTGCAACCATTGGCCAAACCTCTGCTGCAGTTGCCATTCACTATTGATCCCAAAACAAACTTGCTCTACTATAAATAGAGCTCATTTGTGCTCAGTTTGAGTACACCAAAGCCATCAAACGGATGCTTTCCTCAAAATCCCTCTCTTTAGGCCAAAATGCCTTCTATAGCATGGTAACTCTGAGTTTTTGAGTTAGAGAGCATTTCCATCACAACTCATGATCCTAACACCTCATAAACATCATATGTAGGTGATCCAAACTATCAAAAGTGACCTGTAACACCAAAATCACCAAGTCACCTCTCAAAACCTCAAAATATGCCTTTTGTGCATTTTTCAAGCCATGTCTTGATTCAGTCACTTTCCAAACCAGATAAAACCTCAAACACACTCCAAATAACATCCTTGAACTGTCCCAAATGGTTCCCCCCATCTGGAACACCATTTGAGAGAGTTGATATTTTGGTCATTTTAACCCCTTTTGCAAGAAAGGGCCAGTTTATGTTTTTGCAGGTTCCAGCTGATTCCAACCATCCTCAACGCTTCTAAGGGATCATTTGAGAGTGTCCAATTCATCAAACCATTTCTGGAACAAGAAGTTTGGCAGATTGCACAGAAAACTCCAAAAGCTCAAAAAGAGGTAAGCATCATGACTTGAACTTTCCAAAATATGTATTGCTTTGAAGTCCACTGATCATACACACCTCATACATGTTATATATGTTGTGTTTGGACCAATTCATCATGTAATTCATGTCTGTATCAAAGTGTAGCATAGAAAATGCAATTATAGGCCTTTTTCAAAACCACTAACGACTTTTGAGGAGGGAGTATGTTCTGAAAAAAAATACCACCACCATTGGATTCCTTGTGAAATTCTAGGTCAAATGCATATAAATTTTGTCCCCAACCATTAAGAAATGAGAAAGTTATGGACCTTCCCGTTTCTTGGCAAAACTTGTCTTGCCTTGCCTTGACCAGGCCTAGAAAACAAGGCATGCCTTGTATATTTGTGGTTTCACTTCAAGCAATGGATGTATCACCACCCCAGTGGTAAGGCGCGCGCCCTATAACCTTGAGGTCGTGGGTTCAAACCCCACCCATGCCATTTTGTGTTTTCTCACATTTTTGCTATTTTTTCCAATATTTTTATGTTTTATTAATTAATTGGAAAATTAATAACTCTTTCAATTTTAATTATTTTTTATTGGTTCTTTTTGAAAAAAACCACAAAAATGTTGAAATATTTTATTCCACAAAAAAATTAAGTTTATATTATTTATTTAATATAATTAGTATTTTTGTGAATAAATTCCTTTTTTAATGTTTTTAAACATTTTAAAAGTGAAAATTTACTCTGAAAATCAAAACCAAGTGAGTTTTAATTAACCTTGTGATTAATCCCTCATTTCTCAAACCTTAAACAAAAATCATAAATGGTTTATTCAAACTTATTTGGTATTTTATTTGATTTTCTTTAAATATTTACTTTTAAAGAATAACAAATTAGGGTTTCTTTGATTTTAACCCTTATCAAGCAATTTCAAACACTTTTTGGGCCTCTAATAGAGTGTAAGACCCAATCCTTTGTAAATATAAACCTATTTTTGGGCCTCACTTATTGTATAAGTCTCGTTGTATTTCAAAAAGTTCGACGCGATCATCGTCCGTTGAAAAAACCTTGGGCCTCTCCTCGAGCTATAAGACCCATTCAAAATTATTCTTGGGCCTCTATTAGAGTGTAAGACCCAACCCCCTTTGAAAACCAAACCATTTTGGGCCTCAATGCATTGTATAAGACCCACCGCATTTTCAAAAATCTCGGCGCGATCGCCATTTTCAAACAAATGACCCTGGGCCTCTCCTTGAGCTGTAAGCCCCACCACTTGTACAAAAATAAATCTTTTGGGCCTCTTGAGAGAGTGTAAGACCCATCTCCTTATACAGAAAATTTCTTGGGCCTCAGTCACTTGTATAAGTCCCTCTGTACAAAACGACAGTGCGATCACTGATAAACCTTGGGCCTCTCCTTGAGCTGTAAGCCCCAACATCTCTTCAAAATACTTTCTCCTTTAAATTTTGAATATACTGTTGTTTTCAATCTTTCTTTATTAAACAACTAACCAAACAGCATGGAAGCTCTACAACCGAGTAAGTGGTTATATGCTTTCTTTATCCGCTTTCATATACATATAACTGTATTGTGGGGCTGTTTCGCTGTAAGTCTTCTTTCATTACCTCATATCAACTGTGTAATACTAGTATAGATATTTAGAGTTTCCTCGGCAACTATGTCTAGCACTAAGCCCTGTTGGTCACTCTTAAATACAGTCAATACTATATCCCCATAGGATTACCAGATAAAGTCTTCCCTCCTCTTGGGGTTAAACAATATGGAGACGTGAAAGCTAGCATTTTCGGTGAACCCTTTCTCAGACTGTCACCCTTAGAAATCGTCAAAGAAACTCTACTCCCCAGAGATGATCTTTTCTCCGTGAATGGCATCTCTTGAGTTTCTTCCAAATTCTCGGACTTTCCTGGCTTGATCTATTCTCTGTGAATAGCCTGTCTTGAATTTCTCGGGGTTTGGGGACCCACAGGCTTCTTAAAAGCATCCCCGCCTCCTCTTGGGCGTTGTACAAGGACCCTACGTCTTCTTAGAAGTATTCACAGCCTCCTCTTAGGCTTCGTATAAGGATTCTTCCTTCGGGAAGAGAGCCTCCTCTTGGGCTTCGTACAAATTGTCCCTCGACTTCTTAAAAGTTTCCAGCCTCCTCTTAGGCTTCGTATAAGGATTCTTCCTTCGGGAAGAGAGCCTCCTCTTGGGCTTCGTACAAATTGTCCCTCGGGTTCTTAAAAGTTTCTAGCCTCCTCTTGGGCTTCGTACAAATTGTCCCTATGACCTCCTAGAGGTATAGGAACAGAAATTAGTCATCTTAATAGAACAGTCTTTCAAAGAGTCTAGATCTTTTTACCCTGAACATACTACTACTGTTTCTTTAAGCATAGTACAAAAGATAAAACTCCAGACTTGGACAGTCTAATCTCCTTGAGTCTCGAAGGCATTCTCAAGTAGGGAAAAACACCAGTAGACTCGGACAGTCTCCAATACCCTCTGGATTCCCCATTTCCTTAAAGAACAGGAAATAACCCTGATCCTCTGATCAATCCCAAAATATAGCCTTACCTTTAATCAGTCTCTTTATAAGAAATGATTTTCTCTTTTAACCAACTTACTGGACATGTCACTCAACTGAAACAACAATCCTTTTAGCCTCTATCTTGGGCTTTGTACGAGATACAAAAAGACTCTCTTGTTGAGTCAATAATCCTCTTAGCCTCCCTCTCGGGCTTCGTACGAGATACAAAAACACTCTCTTGTTGAGTATAAAAGACTCTCTTGTTGAGTCAACCTTTAGCCTCCGTCTTGGGCTTCATACAAGACACATCTAAAAGCACTCTCTTGTTGAGTCAAACCCTTTTAGCCTCTCTCTCGGGCTTTGTACGAGACACATAAAAACACACTCTTGTTGGGCCAATAGCCTCCTCTTAGGCTTTGTAAAAGAAAAACCCCGGTTGAGTCAATCAACCTTTTAGCATCAAAACTGTGCCTCGTTCACAGGATACAAACATCAACAACTCCTTTCATCTAATCGCTGTAAGCGGCAAGCCTCTGGATTATTTACATCCACGCCGCTGTCCTTCTTTTAGCATGAGAAATTCCTAAGGAAAGATGGCATTGCTCTACACTGAGTTAAAGTCTTCTCCTTCAGGTTAAAAACCCCCTATAAAGGAAATTATGGCATTGCTAGGATTCACATATCCCGATTAAAGTAATCCTCCTTTATAGTCAGTCACCCAACAGTCGTGACAAACAGACCCCCTTTAGAGATGACAAATTCTCTCTGAAGACAACACCTTTTCAGCTTCACATCTTGGGCTTTGAACAAGATATAAATCTCCTTTTCAGCTTCACGTCTTGGGCTTTGAACAAGACACCAAAACACCATTTCCTCCCTTAGAATAGGAGGAACTACGATCGCTCTGATTTCCCTGTTTCGGTAAACGGGAATACGTAGGCATAAGATTGAAAGAAAAATATTAGAGAGCACACTAATCCAAAGCCCCAAATCCCATACCTTCACATATCAAATGAAAAGCATCAGTCCTAGCATCCTAACAAAACTCCCCATGAACATTCCCGATGTTTCGTTCTAAACAAAGTAAGAAGAAAAAGGCCCAATTACCATATAGCATCCGTAACCTAACAGACCGCTGTTTAAACTCAGTATCCAAGCAGGGTTAATTCGAGACATCTATTTCCCTTCCTTAGTCAACTCAATAGGATAAAAAATGAATTGACCTGTAGTAACCCCAGAGCGACAGTGCTTAAGAACCACGTCCAAAATCGCTCGCTACAGTTATTATAACAATTTTTGTATGTATTATGTAGTATGTATTATTTTGTCTATGTAGAATGAAAAGTTTTCAAAAGAACAAGATAAAGTATCATGTTATTATTTAATTAAATAATAATAAATTGTTGTTATTATTTATTTTAAAATAATTTGGTATACGTTAATAACCAGACAGTAGAAACCCCTATTAACTCATGATCAATCGCCAAAGTTTAATTTAATATATTTAATTAACATAATTCAAATTCATAATAATAATAAAATATGTTTATTATTGTTATCTTGTGGTGAACAGTTATGGTCTTAGTCTTATTTTATTTTTTTTGGGGAATTTTAAATACAGCATGTGTGTCGTGCCTTTCTCTTTACTTTCTTAATGTAACTTCTTTTCTCATCTTACTCCCTTGTATGTAAAACGAATATTACTTGATATAATGTAATGTAATGAAGAAAAGAAGAAGACAAGATCAAAGGAGGCCAACCATGAAGGTTTAACTTGGAGAAACATACATTGTTATTAGGTTTAGCTTAGGTTCTCTCATTGACTTGAGAGAACAATTGTATTATGCACCATAACTGTTTCATATTTTATATGTATGTTAATGCATGTGATTGTATGTTGATGCATGTGAGAGACGATTTATATGATAAATAAGCCGATGAGATCAAACTAATTACAAATTCCCTAAAAAAGAAATATTAAGTTTATGCTTTCCATGTTTTAGCACTCATCAAGACTAGTATCGAATAATGTGGGTTTCGCCTAATGTGAGGTGCATGTTCTATATTAGTAAGGTGCGATGGGATAAATCTAATATCCAATTGCTAAAACATTGGGTCAAACTTAACTAAATAAATTATAATAAGATTATATATGTTTAGATGCAAGAGTTGGGAACAATCCATATGATGGATTTGAATAAGAAGTTATTCACCCAACTGATAATATTAGAGAATTGTATTAGATACAATTGGAAGGAGTTCCCACATAAATAACCTAGTTTTGTGTAATTAGCATAACATTGACTTAAAACAAAGTGAAATATGGATCTCGATCCACTAGAAAATCTTCCAACGGGATTTTCCGAATCAAATGGTGAGGGTCATTTGGTTTGAGTAAAATAGTGGGAGCATATTTATTTAAAGGCCTAATTGAATATGTTGACTTTAATGATACTTATATTTTCACATTTTTTATGTTGATTGTCATGACAACAAACACCTCTAACAACATTTCGCGATCAATCCTTGATAAGGAAAATTGTCTGGGACAAATTTTCTAGATTGGCACCAAAACCTGAGGATTGTCCTCAAACATGATAAAAAGTGGTATGTCTTAGAGACACATGTTCCTGAAGAGGAGCCTCCTAGTTCTTATCATAAGGCTCAAAGAGATGCTTAAAATAAGCATGTCGATGATTCCAATGAAATTGCTTGCCTCATGCTGGCAACCATGAATTCTGAAGTGTAGAAACAACATGAAAATATGGTAACGTTAGATATGATCGAACACCTAAAGATACTCTATCAAGAGCAGGCAAGGCATGAGAGTTTTGAAGTTTCAAAAGCCTCTTTTCAAGGAAAGCTAGCTGAGGGAGCCCCAGTAGGTCCCCATGTACTCAAGATGATTGGGTATGTGGATAACCTTGAAAGGTTGGGTTTTCCCCTAAAAAAGGAGCTTGCGACTAATTTGATCCTGCAATCATTGTCGGAGAGATTCAATCAATTTGTCCTTAATTTCAACATGAATAATATGGACAAAAGTCTTCTAGAGCTGTTAGGCATATTAAGAACTGCTGAGCAGAATCTGAAGTCAAAAGGGAAGTCCATTAATGGTCAGTAATGGAAAAAAGTAGAACAAAAGGCCCACCAAGTAGAGTGGTAAAGGGAAAGGCAAGGAAGTTGCCAGACCCAAACCTATTGCCCATGCTTTGAAGCCTAGTGGAGGTATAGCAAAGGTGTGCACTTGCTTCTATTGTGGTAAGACTGGACACTGGTAGAGAAACTGCCCAAAGTACCTGGAAGATAAGAAGAATGGAGTAGAGACTTCAACTTCAGGTATTTTTTTTATAGAAATAAACTTATCTACTTCTACCTCATGGGTATTAGATACTGGATGTGGTTCTCACATTTGTACGAATGTGCAGGGGCTAAAAAGGAGTAGAGAATTAGCAAAAGGTGAAGTTTATCTACGAGTTGGCAATGGAGCAAAGGTTGCCGCTTTAGCCGTAGGAACTTATGTATTGACTTTACCTAGTGGTTTAATAATTCAGTTATGGAACTTTTATTATATACATGCAATTGGACGAAATATTATTTTTGTTTCTTGTTTGGATAAGTTTGGTTTTTCATTCATAATAAAAAATAATTGTTGCTCTATTTATTTGAATGATGTATTCTATGCTACTGCACAAATGAACAATGAATTGTATGTCCATGATCCTGAAATGTCAATTTATAACATTGATACTAAAAGGATGAAACCTAATGAGTTAAATCCAAGTTACCTTTGGCATTGTTGCTTAGGCCATATAAATGAGAAGCGTGTTTCCAAACTCCATAAAGATGGACCCTTGGACTATTTTTATTACAAATCATATGATACATGCAGGTCTTGTTTAATTGGAAAGATGACAAGGGTTTAGGGTTTATTGGAACCTATCCAAAAGAAAAATTTGGATAGGATCCAATAAGATGGATCTCCCCCTTTAAAAATCGGACATGAGGGTTTCCTCTCATCCGGCTAAAGCATTTGCACACAATTAAAGATAAAGAAAGGGGTTTCCGCTTTCCAATTTTGGAAAACTTCTAATATAAAATCAAAAAGGTTTACTTTTTACTCAAGTTATCAATAAAGACCAAGCAACATTTCATTGATACATTCTTCTTTTTTTCTGAATTTGTTACTCGATTTGAAATTAGGATACAAATAAAATGTAAAATTATTGAGTAGTCTACCTCCCTTCAAACGAGGAATCCTCTAAAATGAAATTCCATTCAAAGGAAAAGTTAAAAGGGCTAATGATATTTTGGCCCTCATACATACTGATGTATGTGGACCAATGAACATTCCAGCCAGATGAGGTTTTCAACACTTCATCACATTTACTGATGATTTCAGCAAATATGGTTATGTGTATTTAATAAAACACAAATCTGAATCTTTTGAAAAGTTCAATGAATTCAAAAATGAAGTACAAAACCAATTAGGTAAGAATATTTAAAATCTTCGATCAGATCAAGGATATGAATATTTAAGCCTAGAGTTTGATGACCATCTAAAAGAGGATGGAATTCTATCCCAACTTACTCCTCCTGGAACACCATAATAGAATGGTGTATCTAAGAGAAGAAATTGAACTTGTTAGACATGGTCTGATCCATGATGAGTCATTCACATCTTCCAAACTCCTTTTGGGGACATGCTCTATTAACAGTAGCTTACACACTTAGCCGTATTCCATCTAAAAAGGTGGAGAAGACGCCATATGAGATATGGAGTGGTAAGAAACCACATATGTCTTAAATGAAGATTTAGAGTTGTGAAGTTTATGTGAAATGACAAATTTCAACTAAGCTTGAGCCCAGATCTGACAAATGTTTATTTGTGGGGTATCCTAAAGAAACAAGAGGGTATTACTTCAACAATCCTTCTGAGGGCAAAATTTTTGTCACTTGAATTGCAGTATTCTTGGAAAGGTGTTTTATTTCCAAAGGAATCAGTGGGATGAAAGCAGAGCTTTATTTCCAAAGGAATCAGTAGGATGCAAGCAGAGAGGCTCGTTTCATGTGACAGGAGCAGAAGTCTTAGGTGAGGAGCCTGAGCAAGGAAGTCTTGGGTGTGGAACCTGAGCAGGAAGTCTCGAGTGAGGAGCTTGAGCAGAAGTCTTGGACCTTGGGTCTGAGCAAGTGTAAAAGTCTTATGCAGAACTCATAAGCGATTATAATCATGTCTTGATTATAGTAAAAATCTCTTGTGAGGTAAGGGGACTGGACTACTTTCAGTTAGGGGAGGAACCAGTATAAATCTTTGTGTCTTCCGCTATTATTTATTTGCTTCTGTTAACATTTTGCTGCTAAGAATTAACCAGAATCTAAACACCAGTTTAGATTCTAAACCTTGATCAGATGCAAACTAAGAAAATGGAAAACACAATTCAACCCCCTTCTTGTGTGCTTTTCTCACCTTCATCATGTTGGTTCAAGGAGAACCTTGTATACGTATATTTGACTACCAAACCATTACTAAATAATCACCCATTGTATTAAAAAGTGTAATAAGTTATTGAGATTCAGAGTTACATGAAAATATGCCTCAGGCTTAAAATACATGTCTTCTTTCCTCTCCTTTTAACCATTAAGCTTTCGCCTTTTGGTTAATGCGGAAAACTACAACACAAATATTTTACATACCTGCTCAACTTCTTTGGCTTATTTGAAGACATACCTTAATTTACAAGCGCACTAGTTTTTTTCTTCCATCTTAACTTGGCTTTGTCATCTGAAGAGATGTCTTGAACCAAATCAACATTTAGTTGCTTGTTGCGGCAGCGTGTTGCTTGGTCCAGAATTACTCAATTTTCCAAAGAATATGAACCAATACTAACCTCATCTTTATAACAAGGTTTAATAGTTTTTATAGAAAACGAATCAACTCTACCATATTTTTTCATGCAAGGAGACTCTTCATTGGCAAAGCTAGAAGAGGCATTCGGGGAACATAATCGGTATTCCCTGACCATTGAAACGACCTTGTCTAATGTTTCTGGAGCCTGTTCGACCTCCGAGCATATATATACACTTCTCTGGCCATTTTGTATAACTCAACCAACTTCATTATTTGGAATGTCAGTTACTTTCACATCATCCTCCGCACTTCGTACAGTCTCTTCCTTACCTAATTCTCCAGTCTCAACATATGTTTCTCTATTTTTTAGCACTGTTGCATTCATTGCTTATGGCACAACATTATTTGCACCTTTTACTTCACCCTTCTTACTTTCAACCAGAAATTCTGCACTACACGCGGATATATTCTGCACTGAACTGAAAAAATTATGCCCCTTATTTCATCCCTTATTTTTGTTTTTCACTTTAATTCAACATAAAAAGCCACATGTTCATCATTGATAGGTGCTGAATTTTAATTTAATAATTCTAATATTCTCTTTTATAATTATTGTATTAGCTTCATTTTATTCCAATACAATATGCCACATATCATACATAATTAGTGCTGAATTTTTAACTTAATGTAATATAGCTTATTCACTTGTCCTATTTTGATTAGTCATTAGGTTAAAATTTAAGAAATTAATCTTTGATATAGTAACATTTAGAAAATTAATTAGGATTAGTCTTGACCATGACTTTTAATCTTGATTATTTTCTTTTATTCATGACGTTTTATCTAGATTACTTTCTTTGCTTCATGAATTGACAAACTTCAGGACCAATTTCTTTAGAATTTAATGTTGGTTACTCATTCTCCATGACTTTAACTTTGGTTATCACTTCTTTTCTAATTCATGACTTGGTTAACTTGTGAATTAAAATGTGTATTGAATAATGCTTGGATAGTATGGATAATTTTTCCCATCCTTGTTTGGTCAATTCATTAATTGATTGAACATGAACCCTTAGTAATTTAGCTTTGATTAATATTTTTGGTTAGCTAGCTAGATTTCGAATCTAAGGGTTAATTTCAGATGAAATTACATGATTTTAATACCTTTTTGGTGTTGCACGAAACAAACTTGCAATTATTTTGATGTTTCATCTACACCTTTTCAATATTCATTCTTTTCCTTATGTCACAATAAAACTAAATTTCTTTTTTTTTTTTTGCAAATAAGCCAAAAACACTTTAAAAATACGATGCAAATTGCGCGCTATGAGCTTTAAGAAAAGGAGAAGAATGAGAGAGTGTATTCCTATCGTTGTTTTTAATATCTTTCGATACAGGACACATGACCCAGTTGATTAAAGTATTCACCTCTATTCATAGACTTTAGTGAAATTCAAATCAAGGTGAATTTTCATAATTAAAGGAAGAAAAAGAATAAGGATGTAAATTCTCTCTCCCCGAATGTTTAGACACTACTGTATAGCTCCCTATCTGAATAGTCGTCTTCAGACTTAAAATAAATCACATCTAATTAAATTTCAGCAATACAAACAACACTTAAACCTCTCACATGCTAGTATACAAGCAACATTTAACTGCTAGAACGTGAACATTAACATTGTTCAATAAAAACAAGCAACAAACACTTATTTTCTAACCCACGAACTACGGAGCTCTGATTTTCTCATTACACTATGGGAATACGTAAGCACAGGATTTCAAAATCTTGGCGAGCACATTAATTAAAAACTTATTTTTCCCTTAATTAAAATCAATCGCAAGTAACCTTTAGATAATAGCACCCATTCGCGCAGAACAATCAAAACGGTTCTTGTTGAGTACAACATATTTGAGGGGTGCTAATAACTTCCCCTTGCATGATCGGCTTCCGAATCTTCTCTTGGTTGCGACGACGTTTTCTCTTTACCTTTTAGGCGTTTTATCGGTATTTTTCCTTTCCCACGAAATAAATTAAGTTCGGTGGCGACTGTGTATTTTTTACGGCGCGACAGCTTGTCGTGGCTATTGGACGAGCAAATATAGAAAAGAGAAAGTTTTAGGAAGACACTTTTGGAAAAACCACGGTAGAGGTCATGATAGGCGAGATCGAAGGGTCAGATATACTTAGTAGTTGATTTTTTCTTTGTATTTTTATCATTTGTGTTTTTGTTTGTATTTTGTGAATAATATATGATTTGAATTTTGATTTAATATATGGTCTTTTGGTTTAATTACATAAGTGTGTAGTATTTGGATTTAATATTTTTTATGTAAATTAGGAGGGAAAAGCCCAAACAAATGAACCCACCTTAACCAATACCACTAATATCTTATAACTGGAGATTCAACATACAACTAGGACAATCACTAAATTTTAAGACACCCCCTTGCATGCTCAAGTTGTACTTTGCTAAAGCATCAACACATTGGTTAGTTGTACGTTGGGTTTTAACAAGTTTAACTTCCGCGAGTCCTTCCATATACGCCTTGATTTTCTAATTAAATGTGATCTATGATTATGGTTTTTGTCATCTTGAATCGCATTTACCACTTCTTGATTATCAGCTTGGTAAAACCTTTGGCTTGCGTAAGTTTCAAGCCTTCAAAGACACCCAAAGCTTTGCATTAAATGTAACACCCCAATTTAAATTATTTAATCTTCGTGTTTTATTCTTAATTGTTTGTCCTTGTTTAGGGGGGTGTCTGAGTACGAAGGGGTAATGTTAATAGTGATAAGGTGGGGGTGTGTCCATTAATAGTAATATGGAACTTATTGTTATTAGTATTATTATTATTATTAATAGTATATTTCATATTATTATTATTATGGTTATTGTTATTATTAATATTATTAGTAAATTAAAATCTAATTTAATTAATTAGATAATGGGCTGATAGAAAATAGGAAGGGAAGTTTAGTCTTTAAGTTGGTTTTAGTGAGAATTAGTGAGGGGTTAACGATAATCAAAATTTTGGAGAGAGAACGAGAAAAACTAAGGAGAAGGGAAGAACAAGGGAAAGCTAGGGCACCCATCTTCATCAATTTCATAGGAATTTGATCAAAAAATTCGAGATAAGGGGGGAGAACGGGTTTAATATTGGTGGTATAATCATAAGGGGGTAGTGGGGAGTCCTTAACCCCGTAGGAATTCGTCTAAATGTATGTTGTATTATGATTATGTGATGCATGTGTGAATCGATGATGAAAATTGTGTGAATTGAATCATTGCGATTCTGATTGTTTGATATTTTGGTGTTGCTGGTACTGTATGAATATGAATGTTGCAGATCTGAGTTTTGGTGCAGGTTGAGTGATCGGAATTAGATCCAAGAACCATAATTTTAACTAGTAATAATAGGTAAAAAGAAGTAGGATGAAGAATAGGACCCAAAACTGATATAGAAACAAGTTTAGGACGGAATTAGAGTGGAAAAGTGAGGATCCCGTAGCAGAATTCAGACTGGTGTGGGAGAATTTAATTTACGTAATAGATCTGGTCATACGCGTATCAGGTAAGGCAATACGCGTAAGGCTATGGTCAATACGCGTATGGGAGGGCCAAAAGAAGGATTGGCATGGCCCTCTGCCCGTACGCGTAACGGTACGCGTATGGTGCTTGGGCATTACGCGTAAGGGAGGGGCATTACGCGTATGAGAAGGGGATACGCATATTAGATCTGAGAATAGGATTCTGATGGGAAACAGGTCTCTGCCCATACGCGTAATAGGTAGGGCAATACGCGTATGGCAGGACGGGAGGAGAGGTTGTACGCGTAGGATACGCGTAGGGATGGGCGAGCGAGCTGGGCAATACGCGTATGGCACAAGGCAATACGCGGATGGCCAGCGAGGGTGCAGAATTTTGTCATTTCGCGATTTCTTTCCCGTTTTCGCGTCCGAAGTGGTTCCTTTTGGTTTGAGAGGTTGGGGATAGATGTCAGACCTTGAGAAATGTAGGATTGGGGGCAAAAATAATTGATGTAATAATTTTGGTGAATTTACTGGTAATTAGCTAATTAACGTCGTGTGAGGTGCTTCTGTGGTGTTATGGATTGATTGTGATCAGGAGGATCGTGGGATTGTATGATTATGATTACACATGAATTATATGCATATTGATGTCATGCATTCATGGTGTGTCGGTGGTGGTGAATCATTGCTCAGGAGGAGTGTTTGTGATTCACCCGAACTCCAATGTGGTGTGTGGTGGGATAAATCATTGCCAAGTAGGGGTGTATGTGATTTATCCGAGTTCGATTGAATGAACCTTGGTGATATTGGTACCACATGCATTGTGTCATTTGTTGAGTCACAATGCATTGTTATTACATGTTTTTTGAATGATAATTGAAAATGACAAGTATGTCGTGATTATGTGATTATGTGATTGACTGTGAGTAACTACCCTTAATATGTATTATTCACCATTTATTATTGAATGTAGTTCTCACCCCTTTGTTGTTGTTGTGTATGTGCTTCTTCGGAAGTACAGATAATCCAGGTACTTGAGTTGCTTGGAGTGCGTGTTGCCTGTTCGAGTCGTAGGAGTCGCTCTGATACGTAACACGGGAATTTTGGGGATTTTATTAATTGTTATTTTGTAATGAATTTTGTTACGTATCTCTTTTAAATTCAATATTTTTGAGGACCACGAGTTTAATGTGGAGTTTTGGAGTATGTTGGCAAGTGTGTCGTGAACTTATGAAATGATTATTTCCGTTGTTTTATTTCACTTATTGAAAAGAAGTTTTGATGTTGATTTTATTGGTGTAGCATCCTACTTGTAAGAGTTGAAAACTCTGATTTTATCTGTAATATTCTTATATTTTATAAAATTGGAAAGTGGGGTGTTACAATTGGTATCAGACCCTGGTTGGTCCGTCCGACCAGGTGTAGTAGTTGAGCCTGTCCTTAGAATAGGGGTCGATTGTGGGTTCTTACCGTATGTCGATTGTTGACTAGTATGGCAGGAAGGAATGATGCTGCTCTTGCTGCTGCTATGCAAGCCATGGCACAAGCTGTAGAGAACGCCAATCAGGTTGAAGGTGCTCAGTTTCGTGACTTAGCACAGCTCCAGAGCAATAAGCCGCCTACATATGAGGGAGGTATTTTGGATCCAGAGGCTGCACAGAAATGGCTGAAGGCTGTTGAGAAGATCTTCAGGACCATGGAATGCAGTGACGCTCAGAAAGTACGATTTGGCACTCATATGCTGGAAGGGGAGGCTGAGGTCTGGTGGGACAACAGCCGTCTGAGATTGGAAGCTGCGGGTACTGAGATTACTTGGACAGTGTTTCAAACTGAGTTTCTGGAAAAGTATTTTCTGGAAGATATTCGTAGTGCAAAGGAAGTTGAATTTCTGGAGCTAAAACAGGGTGATAAGACAGTTGCTGAATACGCTGCCCGATTTGAGGAATTGGTATAGTATTGTGCTCATTACAATACTAAGGAAGCTATGACTTCAAAGTGCTTGAAGTTTGATAATGGGCTGCGTCCTGAGATTAAACTGGGCATTGCTTGTCAGAAGATAGGAAATTATCTAGAACTAGTAAGCAGAAACAGAATCTATGACAACGATAACAGAGCCAGAATTGCTCATTACAAGGCTGTGAATGAGAAGAAGGGTAAGCAGAGGTTTGGAGGTACTCCTTACAGTGCTCCAACTGATAAGGGGAAACAGAAAACTGATGTGGGGAAGAAACCAAAGGAGAAGGGAGTAGGTTCTAATACTCTCAAGTGTTTCCGATGTGGTGGCGCGGCTCACCGTGCTAATAACTGTATGAATGAAGTGAAGAAGTGTTTCAAGTGTGGTCGACCAGGTCATGTGATAGCTGATTGTAAAGCCACTATGCCTACCTGTTATAACTGTGGAGAAAAGGGTCACATCAGCACTCACTGTGAGAAGCCAAAGAAGTCTCAGGCCAGTGGAAAAGTGTTTGCCTTTGTGGGAGCCCAATCCACTGATGAGGAACGTTCCGTCAAAGGTACTTATTTTATTAATGATATTCCTTTGATTGCTATCATTGACACGGGTGCAACCCACTCGTTTATTTCTATTGACTGTGTGAAGAGATTAGGGATTGTGCTGTCTACTCTAGACCAGAGGATGACGATTGAAACTCCGTCTATTGGTTTTGTGGTTACTTACTTGGTGTGTTTGAAGTGTCTGCTGACTATGTTTGGTAGAGATTTCAGAGTGGACTTGATTTGTTTGCCACTCGGTAATCTTGATGTTATTTTGGGGATGAACTGGTTTGAGTTCAACCGAGTTTATATTGATTATTTTAGGAAGACGTTATTGTTTCTTACTCCTGAAGAAGAAGCTTTAACGGATTCGTTGTCTAGCAGGGAGTTAAGGACATTGTTGGAGGATGAAGCGAAGATGTTTGCAGTGGTTGCCTCGTTATCTGTGGAAAGCAAGACTTCAGTTAATGAATTACCAGTGGTGAATGAATGTCCTGAAGTATTTCCAGATGACATTTCAGAGTTGCCTCCGACAAGGGAAGTTGAATTTACTATTGATCTTGTACCGGGTACCAGACCTATCGCTATGGCACCGTACAGGATGTCTGCATCAGAATTGGCAGAGTTGAAGTCTCAGATCAGAGAATTGCTCGATAAGAAGTTTATTATACCAAGTGTGTCATCGTGGGGAGCTCCAGTGCTGTTGGTGAAAAAGAAGGATGGTAGTACGCATCTGTGCATCGATTACCGTCAGTTGAATAAAGTGACCATTAAAAATAGATATCCACTTCCGGGATTGATGACTTAATGGATCAGCTTGTGGGAGCTCGTGTTTTCAACAAAATTGATTTGAGGTCGAGTTACCATCAGATTAGAGTGAAGGAAGATGACATTCAGAAAACTGCTTTCAGAACTCGCTACGGACATTACGAATATGCCTTTCGGAGTGTCTAATGCGCCGGGTGTGTTTATGGAGTATATGAATCGTATCTTTCATTCTTATCTGGATCAGTTTATTGTGGTATTCATTGATGATATACTAATTTATTCTAAGTCTGACGAAGATCATGCGGAACATTTGAGGATTGCATTGCATGTGTTGAAGGATAATAAATTGTTTGCCAAGTTATTGAAGTGTGAATTCTGGTTGAATACTGTGAGTTTCTTGGGTCATGTTATTTCTGGTGATGGCATAGCGGTGGATCCATCTAAAGTGAGTGCAGTACTTCAGTGGAAACCCCCGAAGACAGCAACGGAAATTAGAAGCTTTTTGGGTTTGGCGGGTTATTACCGAAGATTCATCGAGGGATTTTCTAATTTGGCGTTGCCATTAACTCAATTAACTAGAAAGAATCAGGCTTTTGTTTGGGATGCTGCTTGTGAGGAGAGTTTTGAGGAACTGAAGAAGAAATTGACTTCAGCACCAGTGTTAATTCTACCAAATCCAAATGATCCTTTTGTAGTGTATTGTGATGCGTCTAAGATGTGATTAGGCGGTGTGTTAATGCAAGATGGCAAAGTGGTGGCATATGCTTCACGGCATTTGAGGGTGCATGAGAGGAACTATCCTACTCATGACCTTGAATTAGCTGCAGTAGTCTTTGTATTGAAAATTTGGCGACATTATTTGTATGGATCAAGATTTGAAGTATTCAGTGACCACAAGAGTTTGAAATATTTATTCGATCAGAAGGAGTTGAATATGAGGCAGAGGAGGTGGTTAGAGTTCTTGAAAGATTATGATTTTAATTTGAGTTACCACCCGGGAAAAGCTAATGTGGTAGCAGATGCTCTGAGTAGGAAGACAATTCATATGTCGGCATTGATGGTGAAAGAAATGGAGTTGATTGAACAGTTCAGAGACTTGAGTATGGTTTGTGAAACGACACCGGAGAGTGTTAGATTGGGTATGCTGAAGGTGAATAATAACTTTTTGGATGTAATTAAAGAAAACCAGAAACTGGATGTGAAGTTAGTGGACTTAATGCCTACAGGAGGAGATGATCCTGATAGTGATTTTAAAGTGGATAATGTTGGGGTGTTGAGATTCCGGGGCAGAATTTGTGTACCGGATAATGAGGAATTGAAAAAGGCAATCATAGAGGAAAGTCATCGGAGTGGCTTGAGTATTCATCCAGGAGCTACAAAGATGTATCATGACTTGAAGAAGTTATTTTGGTGGTTCGGTATGAAGAGGGACATAGCTCAGTTTGTCTATGCTTGTTTGACATGTCAGAAGTCAAAAGTGGAGCACCAAAAGCCTTCGAGATTAATGCAACCGTTAGAGATTCCATAATGGAAGTGGGACAGTATTGCGATGGATTTTGTTACTGGTTTGCCAAATACGGCGAGAGGCTTTGATGCTAATTGGGTAGTGGTGGATCGACTTATGAAATCCGTATATTTTATACCAATTAACATCAGTTTTCCGTTGTCGAAGCTGGCGGAGATTTATATCAGGATAATTGTGAAGCTACATGGTGTTCCGTCGAGCATGGTATCAGATAGAGATCTGAGGTTTACTTCAGAATTTTGGAAGAGTCTGCAGGAAGCCTTGGGTTCTAAATTGAAGTTGAGCTCGGCTTATCATCCACAGACTGATGGTCAGTCAGAGAGGACTATTTAGTCGTTGGAAGATTTGCTGAGAGCCTGTGTGTTGGAGAAGGGTGGTACGTGGGATACTCATTTGCCATTGATTAAGTTCACGTATAATAATAGCTACCATTTGAGTATTGGAATGGCACCTTTCAAAGCTTTGTATGGTAGGAGGTGTAGGACGCCTCTGTGTTGGTATGAGACTGGTGAGAATGTGGTGCTAGGACCTGAGATTGTACAACAGACTACTGAGACAATTCAGATGATCAGGGAGAAAAAGAAAACGTCTCAGAGTAGGTAGAAAAGTTATCGTGATAATCGAAAGAAAGATTTGGAATTCAGTGAAGGTGACCACGTGTTCTTGAGAGTCAACCCAGTGACCGGGGTTGGATGTGCATTGAAATTAAAGAAGCTGGATCCTAAGTTTATTGGACCGTATCAGATCTTGTAGAGGGTTGGTGCAGTTGCTTATAGGGTGGCGTTGCCGCCTGAACTTTCGAACTTGCATGACGTGTTTCATGTGTCGCAACTTCAGAAGTATGTATCTGATTCATCTCATGTTATCCAGAGGGATGAGGTGCAGATTAGAGATAATCTTACTGTGGAGGCGATGCTGATAAGGATCGAGGATCGCAAGATGAAGCAACTCAGAGGAAAGGAGATACCTCTGGTGAGAGTAGCTTGGGGAGGAGTTGCTGGAGGAAGTGTGACCTGGGAGCTGGAGAGCAGGATGCGAGAGTCGTATCCGGAGCTATTTCCATCAGGTACATTTTCGAGGACGAAAATAATTTAAGGGGGGAGAGTTGTAACACCCCAATTTAAATTATTTAATCGTCGTGTTTTATTCTCAATTGTTTGGCCTTGTTTAGGGGGGTGTCTGAGTACGAAGGGGTAATGTTAATAGTGATAAGGTGGGGGTGTGTCCATTAATAGTAATATGGAACTTATTTTTATTAGTATTATTATTATTATTATTATTATTATTAATAGTATATTTCATATTATTATTATTGTGGTTATTATTATTATTAATATTATTAGTAAATTAAAATCTAATTTAATTAATTAGATAATGGGCTGATAGAAAATAGGAAGGGTAGTTTAGTCTTTAAGCTGGTTTTAGTGAGAATTAGTGAGGGGTTAACGATAATCAAAATTTTGGAGAGAGAACGAGAAAGGCTAAGGAGAAGGGAAGAACAAGGGAGAGCTAGGGCACCCATCTTCATCAATTTCGTAGGAATTTAATCAGAAAATTCGAGGTGAAGGGGGAGATCGGGTTTAATATTGGTGGTATAATCATAAGGGGGTAGTGGGGAGTCCTTAACCCCGTAGGAATTCGTCTGAATGTATGCTGTATTATGATTATGTGATGCATGTGTGAATCTATGATGAAAATTATGTGAATTGAATCATTGCGATTCTGATTGTTTGATATTTTGGTGTTGCTGGTACTGTATGAATATGAATGTTGCAGATCTGAGTTTTGGTGCGGGTTGAGTGATCGGAATTAGATCCAAGAACCATAATTTTGACTAGTAATAATAGGTAAAAAGAAGTAGGATGAAGAATAGGACCCAAAACTGATATAGAAACAAGTTTAGGATTGAATTAGAGTGGAAAAGTGAGGATCCCGTAGCAGAATTCAGACTGGTGTGGGAGAATTGAATTTGCGTAATAGATCTGGCCATACACGTATCAGGTAAGGCAATACGCGTAAGGATATGGTCAATACACATATGGAAGGACCAAAAGGAGGATTGGCACGACCCTCTGCCCGTACGCGTAACGGTACGCGTATGGAGCTTGGGCATTACACATAAGGGAGGGGCATTATGCGTATGAGAAGGGGATACGTGTATTGGATCCGAGAATGAGATTTTGATGGGAAACAGGTCTCTGCCCATATGCGTAATAGGTAGGGCAATACGCGTATGGCAGGGCGGGAGGAGAGGTTGTACGCGTAGGATACGCATAGGGATGGGTAAGCGAGCTGGGCAATACGCGTATGGCACAAGGCAATACGCGTATGACCAGCGAGGGTGCAAAATTTTTCCGTTTCGCGATTTCTTTCCCGTTTTCGCATCCGAAGTGGTTCCTTTTGGTTTGAGAGGTTGGGGATAGATGCCAAACCTTGAGAAATGTAGGATTGGGGACAAAAATAACTGATGTAATAATTTTGGTGAATTAACTGGTAATTAGCTAATTAACATCGTGTGAGGTGCTTCTGTGGTGTTATGGATTGATTGTGATCAGGAGGATCGTGGGATTGTATGATTATGATTATACATGAATTATATGCATATTGATGTCATGCATTCATGGTGTGTCGGTGGTGGTGAATCATTGCTCAGGAGGAGTGTATGTGATTCACCTGAACTCCAATGTGGAGTGTGATGGGATAAATCATTGCCAAGTAGGGGTGTATGTGATTTATCCGGGTTCGATTGAATGAACCTTGGTGATATTGGTACCACATGCATTGCGTCATTTGTTGAGTCACATTGCATTGTTATTACATGTTGTTTGAATGATAATTGAAAATGACAAGTATGTCGTGATTATGTGATTGTGTGATTGACTGTGAGTAACTACCCTTAATATGTATTATTCACCATTTATTATTGAATGTAGTTCTCACCCCTTTGTTGTTGTTGTGTCTGTGCTTCTTCAAAAGTACAGATAATCCAGGTACTTGAGTTGCTTGGAGTGTGTGTTGCCTGTTCGAGTCGTAGGAGTCGCTCTGATACGTAACACGGGAATTTTGGGGATTTTATTAATTGTTATTTTGTAATGAGTTTTGCTACGTATCTCTTTTAAATTCAATATTTTTGAGGACCACGAGTTTAATGTGGAGTTTTGGAGTAATTTGGCAAGTGTGCCGTGAACTTATGAAATGATTATTTCCGCTGTTTTATTTCACTTATTGAAAAGAAGTTTTGATGTTGATTTTATTGGTGTAGCATCCTACTTGTAAAAGTTGAAAACTCTGATTTTATCTGTAATATTCTTATATTTTATAAAATGGGAAGGTGGGGTGTTACATTAAACACATTACAATGACCCACATTCTTACCCAAACTGTACAACCATTCTCCCTTGCTATTTCTAGCAAGACTACCATACCCAACAGCTTTGGTATTCGCTGCCGCATCATCCGTGTTGATACAAATCCACTCCTTCTATGAACTTTTCCAAGTTGTAGCAATATTATACATTCCTCTACGAGTCATATGATACTCCAAATTCATGGCAAGATTATAGCTCTGAACCCTCTCGCGGATTTCAGCAGTTATGTTGATTGGGGCTATGTAATCTTCAACAAAATTCCTTTGGTTCCTCCAATGACAAAGTTGATGGCAAACTGTTGCCAAAATAGCCTGCCAATGCTCCTCCTCCCAGCCAAGATTCATCTGCATATTTAGGCTCAAACAGTCCTCCAAGTTGACCTCAAAGAAAAGGTTCTTGTCATTGGTTTTCAGCAGTTGCGTCAAATTTGTCTC
This sequence comes from Lathyrus tuberosus, assembly GCA_022829125.1. NCBI lineage: Eukaryota > Viridiplantae > Streptophyta > Magnoliopsida > Fabales > Fabaceae > Lathyrus > Lathyrus tuberosus. Next base: position 6,145,510 of record JALAZF010000023.1, on the reverse strand, counting down.
GCATTCTTGTAGTCCCGCATTACATGTAACATTGTTTCTTCCATCCTATTACACTCCTCACAAAAAGGATCTCTCACATGAAGCATATTGAGATAATGTTTTGTCTTGATACCATTATGATGAAGCATCCAAACAAAACTTAGAACTCATTCCGGCACCTTCAGCTTCCAAATGTTCTTCCATCCAGTCGAATTTCCCACCCGTGTCGGACCTGCAATGTGATAAAACACATTAGAAATAGTAAATTAATCTGTATTAGTGACACCCCACACGCAGTAATCTGGATCCTGAGTCCTCACACTTTGAGGGTCAATTGCTTGAATTTTTTCCAGAACCTCGTGGGTAGAAGACTCCTTAATCGATTTCAATCCCAATCACCTTCGCTTAGCAGAAAGGTTAACAAAGTATCTTCTTCGCTACACTTTGTCGAGTCCTCTATAAAATTGTTGAGCCTAACATCTGAGTCTACCCAACAATTTGTCCAAGCCTTAATTTAGTGTCCATTACCAATTCCCTACTTTGTAATTATTTCAAGGAAAGGCCAAGCTTTCAATATTTGTTTCCAAAGATTGGAATCATAGCTTTTAGCTTCTACTAGTCCATCTGTCATGGTCTTTCGCTCATACTTGTCGCATATCACTTTTCTCCATAGAGAGTCTTCTGCACTTTTAATCTTCCACCCTAACTTGGTAATGCAAGTTGAATTCATTTCTTTGAGATTTCTCATCCCCAAACCTCCACAATGCTTAGGTTTGGTTATTTTCTTCCAACGAATCGTATGCACATGCCTCTCTAATTTATAACAAAATTACTTCCATGAGAGAAATTTACTGTTCTGAGGGTAATATGGAAGTTAACTTCCGTAATATCTACTAAGTATTGAAATAAACACATTATCATGAGTTTAAAATATCTCATGGGTTAGTCTAGAACTTAACATATAGATTCACCCTTTCGTTAATATTGATGTTAACTTCGTATTAATTTTTAAAAAAATAAGGGTGACTCACTTAAAAAATGTTTTGGTGTGTATATGAGATATCTAGAAGTTAACTTCCGTATTACTTCAAAGATATTTAGATTTTTTAAGGGTGACTCTTCACGACCACTAAAGATGGGAAGAACATTCAACTTCATATAGGACCGACGCTAGGGTCAGCGCTACATATATCTATACTAGAGATGGAAAAATTTGAATCGTCCAATTGAAATCGACAGATTTGTTTTCTTTTTTGTGCAAACATATTGGGTCGAGTCGGGTGTCGGATCTATTCAATTGCTTAATTTGGATAGTATAGGGTTGCTTCGATCAGGATCAATGATTATTTTGGACCCATTAAAAATCAAACCCGACCGAACTTAACTAATATTTATTTTATTTATTATTATTACTATAAGAGTGAAGCGTTATAAAAATAAAATGTATCACTCTATTAAGTTATTATCATTTTTATAATTTAATGATGATATTGTGTATTAAAATACAAGACATGCAAAATGAAATTTAAAGTATTGTTTAGTTTATTGTTTAAAGTATGATAATGACCAAATTAATGTATGATATTGAAAATAAAATCTTGTAATAATCACTTTTTTTAATAATAAAAATATAGTTTTTCTTTGGGTTATTATAAATTTTTATAATGTTTTTTAATTAAAAAATAAATATATGTGAATTTTATAAAAAAAATTGGTCATTTTTTTTATTTAGTCCAATAAATATTGGAGATTTCTTACCCCACCCCTTGGGGTTCTTAGGCACATGTGCGCTTCCAAAAATACCCCCTACTTCTAGAGATGTATCGCTGGACGCACCTTTTTTTAACTCAACGTTGGTTTTTTCCGGAGCAACATCTACGGAATGTTTCTGTTTATATAGCTCCAGAACATATTGGATTACATTCGCGCCAAAGTCCCTTCTCCTCCCTCATTCTTCATTTTTCATCTTCTTCACTCTCAAACTGTCCAAACTCTCTCAATCCTCAAAAAATCTTTTTTCAGCAAACTTAATTTTTTCAATCAAGTTCGACAAGAAGCATTCATTTCAACAATCAAGACACTCCAAATCATTCAAAGCTTGATATAATCGGTAAGTTTTCGAGTTTCTGAGGTATTTTTGAGTATTTCCCGTAAACGAGTTAGAAAATAGTTTTAGGGGTATAAATTCTTAGATAGTTTTAGAAACATAGTTTAGAAATAATATAGGTATTGTTTGTTGGCTTAAACGGACGATCAGAGCTTCAAAAAATCGATTTTCATGGGTAGGGGACGCCATTGTCGTGACTGTTAGAGTTGCAAAAAGTTTCGGAGCTACATCTACGGAACAAACTAACGTTAGGGCAATTCCGTAGATACAACTCCGAAACAAATCAAACATTGTGAATTCTGGGTACTTCCATAGATACATCTACGGAAGTTTTCCGTGTGTACATATCCAGAAGTAAAAAAATGTTAATTTTTTTCTTTTTTGTTTTTTAATTTATTTGTGTCTAATTATTTTTTCTTGGTTATACCTTGTAGACATTATGGCAGACAGAGACGATAGATTGCGACTTGGACGGGTTTCACAACATGCATCTGTCAGACGCGAGCAGAGTCAGGCCACCGTTACCGAGGCCAATATAGCTGAGGCACAACCTTCTTCATAACATGTCCAGGACACTCCCTCGACCTCGTATCCCACCCCATCATCCATTTCTTCATCCCGGAGGCGTCGGGATTCAGCTGAGGGTTCATCACATGCCCCGTCCTCCCACGGGCCTCGTCGGGATACTCCTCTTCCTCCTCCTGTCGATGATGTTGATTCGGTGTCACCTCCAGAGGGTGTGTAACGCCCCGGTTTTGTCTTATTTAATTAATCAATTCGTTTTGATTATTTTATTATTATATTATTTTATTCTTGACTTTTATTTGAGAATATATTATTTTTCATCGTGATTATGTTTTATCGCGTTTTGAGAGCGTTTGCGAGATATTTGAGTGTAAGGGTATTTTGGTCTTTTTGGGTGGCTAGATATTTGTTTTATTAAAATAGAAAGTTAGAGGTGAGAAAGAGAGAAAAACAGAATTTTGAGAGAAAAAGAGAAGAAGAAGGAAAAGAGAGGAGAAAAGAGAAGAGCAAGAGAAAAGTGTGGAAAATCACCAAGATCAATCTTTCGGAGTCGATATAATCGGGTAAGGGTGTGAAATATTGTTATCCTAACTTTGTGTATGATTATGTATGTGTTTTGTGTGAATGTTTTGGTTGGTTTTCCATATGTTTCCGTTTATGTCGTATTGGACGAAATCGATAGAAACCGATGTTTCTACGGTCGGAAAGTTGTATAAATACATGTGTTGGTTGGTTATATGTATGTGAGCTGCTGTTTGAAGTTTCATTAAGTTTGGTTATGTTTCGGTTAGTTTTCGGTATGTTTCCGTTGTTGTTTCCGTTTAGGTCGAATTATAGGAAATTGATAGAAAACGATGTTTTCACGGTTAGAATTCGAGATAAATTACGTAGTTGTATCGAGGAAGGTTAGGTCGTCGTATGTCGTGCTTTTTATTCGATTTGGTGAAGTTTAAAAATTCTGGTTTTTGAAAGGTTGAAATTTAATCGAAAAATCGAACGTCGTAGAAATTTCGTTTATGTGTTCTAAATTGTTCTTATGTATTTGGTGGTTGCGCGTATATGTTTGTTTCGGTGAAAATGTTCGATTTAGTCGAGTTTTCGGGGATTCGGGAAAAGGACAGCAAAGTTGTAATTTGAAAAATCTGGTTTTTTGTGAAAAACAGGGTTAGGGATCGATACATAATCCCAGGGATCGATCCCTACTGTGAAAATTGGGAAAAATGGAATTTTTACTACAGCAGGGATCGATACGTGCGAGTTAGGGATCGATACATGAGGTCTTTATGTATCGATACATAAAGCCTATGTATCGATACCTACTGTGCTGAAGCAGAAATTCTGGTTTGTCGGGGAAACTTCGGAAATTCATATCTCTTGAACCGTAAGTCGGTTTTGATCCCCGTTTGAAGCGTTGGGAAGCTAACGAGATGTTCTTTCTAGGAAAAATAGTTTTTGGGTCTGAACTTGGTCCAATCGGTACAGTTTTTACGAACCGTTTCGTAGTGTCGGGCGTCCGGTTTACGTTTTCGCATTATTTTGAAATATTCATATCTTGTTAACCGTTTATCGTATTTAAGAGTTCTTTATACCGAATCGAAGCTGTCGATGAGTACTTTTTGATGATGATAGAAAATATTATTTTTGGCCGACTTTTAGCCGACTTTTTCGGAAAACCGAATAATGGAATTTTGAGTTATTTTTCAATATTGTAAGACATATTATGATATGTTATGAGATGGCTTGTGTGATGATTCTTTGATGGGAATTTGATGTTGTGGAATGGTATATTGGTGTTTGTGGCCATTTTGGGCAATTGTGTGCATTACTTTATATGTACTTGAAATACATGATTATTGTTAATGCATGAGCATTTGATGTTGGCATGAGTCATTAATGTGTCAAGTATCATGATATGCATTCTTGCATTGGAAGATTCATAGATGAATCAGTTTTATCGTCTTACGCCCTGAAATAATGGTAGAAGCGATTAATCACAATCAGTTTTATCGTCTTACGCCCTGAAATAATGGTAGAAGCGATTAATCACAATCAGTTTTATCGTCTTACGCCCTGAAATAATGGTAGAAGCGATTAATCACAAATGATTGTGCGCCCTGAAATAGTGGACTATGGCAATCGGATTGTGCGCCTTGAAATAGTGGTCGAAAGCAATCCATAAACGTCGTACGCCCTGAAATAATGGTTTATAGCGACGGGGAACATCGTAGGCCCGACGGGGAGTTACTCTATGTAACAAGCGATGATTTCAAGAGTTCCTGAGTGAACTAGTGATGATTGAGTCGGTACCGCATTGCATTTGCATAGAGTCGTGAGTCGGTCTCTATGATTTGCATTGGTCATCTTTGTATATGTGCATTGATGAAGGAACATGAATATAGGTATTTATGTTGAATGATAAGCATTGTGATAAATATGCTTGGTTTTGTATATATATATATATGCCTTGTGATGTATATTGAGTAAGATGTGATGAATGGCGATAAGAGTTGTATCTTTGTAATGATACATTGGTGAATAAACATGTATGTGTGTTATGTTGAATGAATGGTGATGAATTGAGATGTATTGGGGATACATGTATTTGAGCATGAATGAATATGCCTATGTGAAGGATGCGTTAATTACGGATTGTTATGCCGTGTATTTGATGTATGGTATATGCTTGGTGTGATATGTATATATACATGCATAGTGTTGAGTTGTGGTGAGAATGTGGTATATGTGTATTATATGTTGAGATATATAATTATATGCAACGTTATTATGATAATATTTCTCACCCTTCTGCTATTTTATGATGCTCTATGAGGCATTGCAGATTAGGTATCTGGTGGTCTTTTGTGAAGCGTGTCTTCATTTTCCTTGTTGGTCGGTTGGCTCTGATATGTAGCACCAGGTAGCTAGGACGTTTTGATCTTTTTGTGATACATTTGCATATGTATCTTGCTGATGAATTTGTGTATATAAACATGATGTTGTTTGTGATTCATACTGGATGATGTATATATATGTTGATGTATATATGTGGTTGTTATTCAATATTCTAGATGTTTCCGCTTTCATTCTAAATATTGAGATGTGGGTATAAGGACTGAGATCCTTTGTTGTTTGAAAGTTACCCCACTGTTGCATATCATTTTGAGCAGGTGTTGTATGTGTTTTAATTTCAAGCATAATGTGACATACCTTTTTATGCCGTGTTTGCAATTATACTCTGATAAATTTTTTTTTCAATACGTGCCTAAATGATTTAATATGTTATTTGGGGGTATAGAAAGGGGTGTTACAGGGTGACCCACCACCAAAGGATGTTGGTGACGACGACGATGATGAGTCTGAGGGTTTCCCAGGGGGTCCCTTAGATATGTCCATGCTGACAGGGTACGCTGACCATACTGCCAGACATGTTTGGGATGAAGAGGTAACATTACTCAGATTGTTTCTTTTTTTTTCATTGGAAATTTATAATTTGTACCATTGTTTCTTATTTATGGAAATTTTCAGACTCGTCAACCGCAGAAGTTCTATAACCATGGGCGGAAGATATTAGCTTTGGATCAGTCACGGGAGGCTTGGTTCCAAGATGTCCTTGTCGCCTCTGGTTTTGAAAGACCTTTGTGAGATCGGTTATAACCTGATCCACAACGGCATGTTGATGGACTTTGCAGAGAGATGGCACCCTGAGACGTACTTCTTCCAGCTACCGCATAATGAGATCACCTTTACACTGGACGACATCTCTTGTCTATTACATATACCGATCAGGGGTACCCTCCTCCGTCACGGTAGGATGACGAAGGAGGATGCGAGAGAGATGTTGGTGGAGGAGCTTGGGGTTGATCCACTAGAGGGGCTCATGTGAGGTTCTCCTTTCTGACACGTAGATTTGGTGAGGCGCTCGCTGCTGTACGCTAGGCAGATGGTGATCCAGCTGAGGTTGAGATACACAGGCAATGTGTGTTGAGGTGTTATTTTCTATTTTTATCAGAACTCGGTTGTTTGTGGACACGAGCTCCACATATACCGATGTCGCTTACCTCAAGTACTTTTTGGATTCCACACGGATCCATGAGTACAAATGGAGGGGCGGCTACACTGGCGTACAGGTATTCGAGGTTGGGAGAGGGATGCATGTGGAAGATCAGGACTGTGGCAGGCAGCGTGTCACTACTTATGCTAACAATCTTATATCCTTCGACATTTTTTTATTTCTTTTCATTCTATATTTGTGATAATGTTTGATCCTGATGTTTTTTATTTTCATTTCAATCTTGGATATTCCATCATTTTCCCATGATCGCCGGGTGGGGGAGTCTGCCTGATTACACAGAGTTGATGCCGCGTGCCCGTACCTTTCTCCTGTTCAGGGGGAACCAAGCGGTCGACCCTTATAGAGTCTATCTCGATCTCCTGGCTGTTGAGGACATCCGCTACAACATCTATACTGATCACCGTATGACGCGCCCGTTTGTTGAAATCTCACTATTCTCAGGATGGTTGGCATGTCGTTCGACCAACACTGTTCCATATTTGCCCGAGCGTGTCATGCAGCAGTTCGAGTACACACAGACGATACCCAGACACCCAGTTGTCTTTGCTCCTCTCGTCTTGACCTGTAACACCCTTCTACCCCAAGGAACGATCATGATAAATAAACACAATTATATCATAGTACATCACCACAAAGGTGCCACATTTCATCGTAAAACATCAAAATAACAACCTGCTCCATAGCACAGGTTCTATCGTCATAAATTCAACCAATATTATGCAGCGGAAAAATCAAACATAATACAATTTATAATTCTAAAAACGTATTAAAATAAGAAACTCATAACATCCAAATGTCAACAAAGAAATAACATAATCATTCGACTCAAACGTCTCGACACGATGTTACATATCAGAGCAAGACCCTCTAATTGCAGAAATAACGAAAAATGCATCAAAGCTAAGTCTTCACACACCAAGCGAGCTAATCCTGATCACCAGCATGTTACCCACGTGGGGGAAACATTCAAACAGGCAGGGTGAGTAATCATAAATCATTATATGTGACATAAGGTAAAAGATATAGTGTCGCTCCCGAAGATTTGCATCCATGGTACAAACGCGAAAGTGGCGCGGAAAATAGAGTCTCCAGCAATGTGTATTTATCCCAAGAGAGAGAAAGGAAACACTGCGTAAACCTGAGGGAAGAGGAAAGAACATGGTCTCACGACCGAGAGAAACAGGTAAGGGAGTCGGTTACGCGAAGGGAAGGTGTTAGCACCCCACACGTCCATCGTACTCGATGGGATCCATGCTTGTTGTCTCGATCCAAGGGTGTCGTCATCTGGAGCTCCACTGCTACTGGAAAGGAGAAGGAATGGGAATGGAAAGGAACGAGGAAACGAAGAAGAAAAGAAAAAAAATAAGTGACTCGATAGGACGTCCTCGGAGTCCTAGGCCTATGTATTCCCTCGGGAACGGGAAAGTCAGATTCAACGTCGTTCGGACACGAACTAAGGAGGGAGGTTGCTCGCCAAGACATCGCCGTCTTGTGCCTACGTATCCTCAATCGGACGAGAAAGAGGAAATCAGAGCAGTCGTAGTTCGACTTAACGAGGTCGGTTAGTGTTTTTTATGAGCGACGTTAGATTCGCATCTGGCAGTTAGGGTCGATGCCTGTTTGCGACGAGACGGAAGTAACGTGCCCTTTTCTGAAAATGAGTTTGAGATTAACGATCCCGAAGGATGAAAAATGTTTGAGTTTGTTTTTGTGTTTTTTAGACAGGAGTGGATTGAAGTTAGTTCGTAACTTACATTGCACCAAAGTCTACCATGCGGGAACGAGTGAATCGCATGGTCGCCCCCAAATGGGACGTATGCTAAACACTCTAGAAGAGGAGGGGAGACCCCTCGTTCTTCATTTCCTACACTTAAGGCTCGAGCGCAATATTCGTTATATTTATTAAATGTTTTAGAAGTGTTATGAGATGAGAAGAGAAGACACAAGGAAGAAGGGTGACTCTAAGGGAATCATTATCCTAATGTTGTCATGCAAAAGGGTGGTCCTATGGTTAGTGAGGCTTAGAAGAGAAACAACTACCTAAGACCTAATGCTAATCCTACTCCAAGCTTAATCGAAAATTAAGTTGGACTAGGTAGCTCTAAGGGGAAAAGAATCCAAGACTTAAACAAGTCTTGAGATCCAAGGGAAGAAAAGAGTGAAAGAGGCGAAAGAGGAAAGGAAGCGAAGAAATAAAAACAGCAGCTACCACAACGTTCCTGCACCAAAACAGCAGTAAAAAGCAGCACACTAGCAAGGCAGCATACAACAACATACAATTCAGCATAACAAAGGGTGTGAAAAGCCAAACAGACGTACATACAATGGCGCACAAAGACATAGACAGCCATAGAAGAACGAGGCAGCATGCATTCAAAAGAGATTCACTCATGGAAAAGTACACATGCATCAAGCATCACATATTCCTCTATCAAACATGATCACACATTATACCAAACATCATGGTAAACAACACTTGGACATAACATGAAAGAATGCGCCACATCATGAACGGAAGCACATCATATGAACGTGCACAAATCGGAACAAACATGCATCTCAAGGAATGGAATCAAATAGGCATGCATAACACAATTCCAGCAACATAAGCATTTAATCACAATCAACATGCTCAAAGAAGTGTGTGTATGGTGTTCATAGCATCAAGAAATCAACAACGCAAACATAAACATTTATCGATGAAAACCAAAACTCGCGTGTCGAAGAATCGTGTTCATGCAATAGTGTGAGGTGCAACAGCTCAAGAATAATCCACAAATCATCAACATATTAGTCCATGAAGTTTAGGCATGCATCGGATCTCAAACAACCAAGAAAATGCAAGAAAATACACATTTTGTCCCAGAGTAACCGGTTAACAAACGGTGAGTAACCGATTACTTAGTTGAAAATCAGACAATTTACACAAAAAATACAGAGAGTAACCGGTTAACAAACGGTGAGTAACCGGTTACTCTGGGACAGCAGTCAAAAAAATCTGTTTCATAAGCACTTTTCAGCATCCAATCACTTATGCAATCATATCCAATGATCATGTAATCAACAATGCACGAGTATTCACATCAAATATCAGTAATCAAACATCAATTTCAACAATCAAACAACAAGATCATAAATCAAATCAAGCAAATGGATCAAATCACATCACAAACCAAAGATCTACATTGCATAAGTTGAAATTAAGCTAAATCAAACATAGATCTAAGGAAAACCAACCTACAAGGCTGAGATTTGCCTTGGTGATTGTTGAGCACGAAAATTGGTGAATCCAAGCAAGAAAACCAAAGATCTATACAATAATCTTCAAGATCCTAGCAAGAAACTTCAAGATCCAAGCAAGAACACTTCAAATAATCAAAAGCTGCTCCCAAAAGTGATTCCAAGATCCAAACCAGTAGCTATATCAGAATTGAACCAAGAATGATGATATGATGGAGGTTTAGCTCAAGAATTCACAAATTCCAATGAAGAATTTGTGAATCTATGGATATGGAGCTTTGGTGAGAGGTTGAAGATGAAGATGAAAAGTGGAAAAAGTGAGAGAGAATTGAGAGAAATTCTGAAAAATTAGAGAGTGAAAATGATGTAGCTAGAGAGGTTTGGAATGAATTGGTTTAAATAACCCCTAGGTTAGGAGTTAAGTTTGGGTTTGGAGTGAGGTTAAGTGAGTGGAAATTGAGGTGAAAAATGGATTAGGAAATGAAATGAGGAATTAGAGTGGAAAAATGATGGAAAGAATTTGAATTTTGGGTGGAAAATGATGAAAATATCAATTTCAGATCCTTCCCCACGTGCACATGCCAAGCACATGATCAAAAATGATGCAAATCTAATTTTTCAAACTTGGCTCAGAGTAACCGGTTAACAAACGGTGAGTAACCGGTTACTCAGTTCAAATTTTGAATCTTGGCGCCTTTTGGAGGGAAACTTGGAAAAGTGACTTCTGATAGCTGTTTTGAACCCGTTAAACCTCTGAAACTCAAAACTTGATATTGCTACTAAGTAACACCTGAAAAGAACACAAATTCTTGCTGACACCTCAGAATATCCTACTGAAATAATAATGCTTGATACCGGATCGCTTAATCAGAAAATGACTGTTGAAGCTCCTGATTATCAAAACGCTTAATGAGCAAAATAAATGCTCCAAAAGACCTTGAAAACCATCTGCTTGCCCCTGAATACTGCTGAAAATAATGCCGGAGCTGATAACGCCATGAGCTGCTAGAAAATACCTTGATCCCATGCACAAAAGAAACATGCAAAATGCAGAAACAACGATGCAAATGAAATGAAACATAAGCCAAAAAGGTTAGCAACACTAGGGCAAATTTTGAGGTGTTACAGCTGTCCCTATTCAAACTTCTTGAATCTGAGGGTATGAAAGCAACGACTTTCAGACAATCGGTATACACGGAGGTTGAATACCAAAATAACCTGAAAAAATTGCACCCTGCGGGGAGAATGAAATAATGTGAACACGAGAACAGCCAAAGGCAAACTCGAAAAGGCAGACCGGCCGAAGGCGGGCTAAACTGGGGACATAAGGATGAACGAGAACGGCCGAAGGCGAACTCGAAAAGGTAGACCGACCAAAGGCGGACCACGCTGGGGAGATACAAAGGGTACGAGACCATGCCGGAGGTGGGCTCGAAAACGAAAGCCAAGCCGAAGGTGAGCTTTCAACAAAAGACTAAGCCGAAGGAAGACTCTCAAACAAAGGATACGAGACATTGCCGAAGGTGGGCTCGAAAAAGAAAGACCAAGCCGAAGGTGAGCTTTCAAAGAAAGACTAAGTCGAAGGTAGACTCTCAAACAAAGGATGCGAGACCATGCCGAAGGTGGGCTCGAAAAAGAAAGGCCAAGCCGAAGGTGAGCTTTCAACGAAAGACTAAGCCGAAGGTAGACTCTTAAACAAAGGATGCGAGACCATGCCGGAGGTGGGCTCGAAAAAGAAAGACCAAGCCGAAGGTGACCTTTCAACGAAAGACTAAGCCGAAGGTAGACTCTCAAACAAAGGATACGAGACCATGCCGAAGGTGGGCTCGAAAAAGAAAGATGAAGCCGAAGGTGGGCTTTCAACGAAAGACTAAGCCGAAGGTAGACTCTCAAACAAAGGATGCGAGACCATGCCGAAGGTGGGCTCGAAAAAGAAAGGCCAAGCCGAAGGTGAGCTTTCAATGAAAGACTAAGTCGAAGGTAGACTCTCAAACAAAGGATATGAGACCATGCCGAAGGTGGGCTCGAAAGAAAGACCAAGCCGGAGGTGGGCTTTCAACGAAAGACTAAGCCGAAGGTAGACTCTCAAACAAAGGATACAAGACCATGCTGAAGGTGGGCTCGAAAAAGAAAGGCCAAGCTGAAGGACAACTCTACTGGGGATAATAAGATAACAGCGGGTGCGAGGACGGCCGGAGGCGAACTCGAGAAAAGAGAAAGACCAAGCCGAAGGTGGACTTTTAAAGAAAGACTAAACCGAAGGTAGACTTTCAAACAATAATATGTAGAATCGACAGTTCTACAAATATGACTCCGTCGGGGAAAAGAGAAATCTAAACAGTCAACTCTGCGGGGGAGTATAGGAATGACCAACACGAAGGACAAATCCACTAGTTGCGGTGTAGTGTAAAACAACGTCTCCTGAATTTTGTTACTTTCTGCTGGGGAAAGAAACTGGTAACGGATATCAAGCCTGGCCTATGCTTCAAATGCATATGTTTAAATTTTACCGTAATGCTCCATATCAATGGAATGCTACGCTTTTGGGAGGATGCCATGCAAAAATGCTTATGCGATGCAAACGAGGCGTCCCAGCAAAATAAATGCTGAAGACAAAGGCAACTCCACCGGGGATGACAAACTAAATTGTCCTCCAAAATAAAAGACCTTGCTGAGGAAGACTTCACTCTGCTGAGGAAGACATTGATCACAAGCTCTGCTGGAGATGAAAGCTCCGAGAGAATACCCACTCTATTAGGGATGGATAAGAACGAATATTAAAGATGGAAACCAAAGGGAAATTCTCTCCGCTGGGGAATTACCAATGACTTTTACCTGGATCTGAAAGAATGCCAATAACAATTGGTTGGACTTAAGACCTGCTGGAGATTTCGACTTCTGTTGAATAAACCACTGAGAGGATCACCACCAAACTCTGCTTGGGGAGACAAGTCAATGGTTCCAAACATGTTTGGGGAGGTCATCGAGCTCAACCTGCTGTTGGAAGGTGCTCTTGCTTCTGCCCTGCTGGGAAATATCAGTACTTTAACCCTGCTGGGGAGTACCGGCCATGACCAGCAAATCTGCTTGGGGATGGTAGATGCTGACATCCACCCTGCTGGAGGATAACATCAAGCTTACTCGTCTGAGGGGATTAACTCGTATCGTTGCTGATGAGAAAAACACTTCCTGACTAGCTGAGGAGAATGAGTGTTCAGACTCTATGGGGACAACATACCTTTGTCCAAAGAAGGAAGATATTCCTTAAGTCTCCTGCTGGGGATACAACAGCATCCACTTCTGACTACTCGCTGAGAGAGTAATAAAACCACCACAACTTTAGCTTGGGAAATAATCCTCTGTACTCTACTGAGGAAGATAATTCTCGACACTCCATAACAACCAGGATCATGGAGTTTCAATGTTGAGGGGAGTAGTTCTACTGGGGAGAAACCGTTCTACCCTGCTGGGGATTAGAGCATGCCTTTGCGGACGGAACTACGCTTCCTGGCCTCCTGAGGAAAGTGACTACCCGGATCTGTAGGGAACACGAAGGCTTTTCAAAGACATCCAACACACCTCCTGCTGGAGATACAACCACACTCACCTCGGAGCAATCCACTTTAAACTGCTTGCTGGGGGGAATGGGGTTCTACTGAGGATGATGAACTTTCAGTGTTGGGGGAGGCGACTCCACTGGGGAAGAACAAACCTGTTGTCCTGCAAACACAATCAACAGGAAGCTCTATACTCAAAAAGATCACCTCTATTACCAATACAACGATCGTTACATAAGCAATTTCCACTGTTTTCTGATACGCTTCGCAAAGCTTAACATTTTCGCATGCAATGTTTTATCAAAATATCGAACGTTTTCACAAACAAACCAGCAAAAGTAAAAACACAAATGGAAAGCTTTTGAGTGAAATGAAGATTTTATTGAATGAAATTGGCCTGAGAATAGGCATTTACAATGGGAAGCAATTCCTGGAAAGAGGTAATTGCAAAAAACAAATAAAAGAAAATACACATGTCGGCAATGTGGGGAACAGATATCCACCATGATTCAATTCAGCTATGACCCAGTATGTTTCGCTTATCCCCAGATGCTCTGGCCTTCGAAAAGACTGACTGGACTGATTTCTTTCCTTCGAAATTTCCATGTATCAAAAGTGTTCACAGATCGAACGCAGATCGTAGCCTCTTGCTTTCAAATCCCTAAATTTTGCCTGGATCGCCCTTTTCAAGTTTTCAATCCACCGGGATACCCATTTTTGCCAAAGTTGCCTTTTCAAGTTTTCAACTTTGTGGATTTTTTCCTTTTTTTTCCTTTTTATCCCTAATTTTTGCCCGAACCTTTTCTTTTTATGGTTCGTCGGGATGCCCCTTTTTGCCTGGACTTTCTTTTTGTGTCCAGCGGGTCTCTTTTATGCGAAGTATTTTTTGACTACGTCTGCATTCACAGGGGCCATAAAATCTTCGCCATCCATAGTTGAGAGTAATAAGGCTCCACCAGAGAAAACATGTCTTACTACATATGGCCCTTCGTAGTTTGGAGTCCACTTGCCCCTGTGATCTGTTTAAGGAGGGAGGATCCTTTTCAAAACCAATTCACCAGCCTGAAAACACCGAGGACGCACTTTCTGATCAAAGGCTTTCTTCATCCTGCTCTGATACAACCGACCATGTGCAATGGCTGCCAATCTCTTCTCTTCAATAAGGTTCAGCTGATCCAGTCTGGAACGCACCCACTCAGCTTCATCAAGCTTCATGTCTGCCAGGATTCTTAAAGAAGGAATCTCAACCTCTAATGGTAGAACTTTTTCCATACCATATACCAATGAGAAAGGAGTTGCCCTAGTTGATGTGCGTACCGAAGTACGATAACCATGTAAAGCATAAGGCAACATCTCATGTCAGTCTTTGTAGGTCACTACCATCTTCTGCACAATCTTCTTGATGTTCTTATTCGCTGCTTCAACGGCCCCATTCATCTTCGGACGATAGGGAGAAGAGTTATGATGTTCAATCTTAAAGCTCTGACATAGCTCCTTCATCATCTTGTTATTCAAATTTGAACCATTATCAGTGATGATTCTCTCCGGGACTACATACTGGCAGATGATGTCTTTCTTGATAAATCTGGCTACCACTTGTCTGGTGACGTTGGCGAACGAGGCTGCTTCCACCCACTTCGTGAAATAATCGATGGCAACCAGAATGAAGTGATGCCCATTGGAAGCAGTCGGCTCAATCTTTCCGATCATATCAATGCCCCACATGGCAAAGGGCCAAGGCGATGACAACACATTCAGAGGAGTAGGCGATACGTGCATCTTATCAGCATAAATCTGGCATTTATGACACTTCCGGGCGTATTTGAAATAATCAGATTCCATAGTCATCCAATAATACCCCGCTCTCAGCAGTTTTCTGGCCATAGCATGCCCATTGGCATGGGTACCGAAAGACCCTTCATGGACTTCTTCCATCAACAAGTTTGCCTCGTGTTCATCAACACAACGTAGCAAGACCATGTCAAAATTCTTTTTGTATAGCACGTCGTCCTTTATCAGAAAGAAATTTCCCGCCAGCCTCCTCTGAGTTTTCTTGTCTTTGGTGGATGTACCCTCTGGATACTCTTGACTTTTCAGAAAAACCTTAATATCATGATACCAAGGTTTGCCATGTGACACATCTTCAACTGCAAACACAAATGCTGGTCTATCCAGACGCATGATTCTGATCGAAGGAGTTTCATTCCAACGATTCACCTGATACATCGAAGACAATGTTGCCAACGCATCGGCCATCTGATTCTCCAACCGGGGTATATGATGGAAATCAACTCTGTCAAAGAAAGGTAGCAACCTTCTGGCATAGTTGTTATAAGGCACCAAGTTCGCTTGACGAGTTTCTCATTCACTTGTGATCTGATTAACTACCAACGCGGAATCACCATAAAGATCGAGGTTCTTGATTCTCAAATCAATCGCTTCTTCTAACCCCATGATACATGCTTCATACTCCGCCTCATTGTTGGTGCATACGAACGCTAATCGGGCAGTGAAAGGTATATGAGACCCTTTTGGAGTTGTAATGACTGCCCCGATTCCGTTACCGTATGAATTAACAGCCCCATCAAAAACCAGCTTCCATTGGGATCTAATTTCAGGTCCTTCATCAGGTAGAGGCTCTTCACAGTCTTTCATCTTCAGATACATGATATGCTCATCAGGAAATTCAAACTTCATCGGTTGATAATCCTCAATTGGTTGTTCAGCGAGATATTCTGACAAAACACTTCCCTTAATGGCCTTTTGGGAAACATATTGAATATCGTACTCTGTCAGAACCATCTGCCAACGAGCTATTCTTCCGGAAAGCGCCTGCTTCTCAAACACATACTTGATCGGATCCATCTTCGAAATCAATAAGGTTGTGTGATTTAACATATACTTCCTCAAACGCTTAGCTGCCCAAGCGAGTGCACAACATGTTTTCTCCAACATCGAGTACCTTGACTCACAATCAGTAAATTTCTTACTCAGGTAGTAGATGGCATACTCTTTTCTACCTGACTCGTCGTGTTGACCAAGCACACACCCCATTGAGTTCTCAAGAACTGTAAGATACATAATCAATGGCCTTCCTGGCACTGGCGGCATAAGGACCGGAGGTTCCTGCAAATATTCTTTTATTTTTTCGAATGCCTTTTGACAATTCTCGTTCCACCTGACCTCTTGATCTTTTCTTAGCAACTTGAATATCGGTTCACACGTGGCTGTAAGATGAGAGATGAATCTAGCAATGTAGTTCAACCTCCCTAAGAAACCACGAACCTCCTTTTCTGTTCTTGGTTTAGGCATTTTTTTAATGGCTTTTACTTTAGCAGGGTCCACCTCGATACCTCTTTCGCTGACAATAAAACCCAGTAACTTTCCGGATCTCACCCCGAAGGTGCACTTGTTCGGATTCAACCTCAGTCTGAACTTTCTCAACCTTTCAAACAGTTTCTGAAGATTAACCAGATGTTCTTCCTCCGTTTGTGACTTCGCAATCATGTCATCAACATAGACCTCGATCTCTTTGTGAATCATATCATGAAAGAGGGTCACCATCGCCCGCTGATATGTTGCCCCAGCATTTTTCAATCCAAAGGGCATCACTTTGTAACAGAATATTCCCCACGGTGTTATGAACGTCGTTTTCTCCATGTCCTCTGGGGCCATCTTGATTTGGTTATACCCAGAGAAGCCATCCATGAAGGAAAACACAGAATACTGAGCAGTGCTGTCCACCAACACATCAATGTGAGGAAGTGGGAAGTCGTCTTTTGGGCTTGCTGTATTCAAGTCTCTGTAATCAACACACATCCTGACCTTTCGGTCCTTCTTAGGTACAGGTACAATATTAGCAACCCACGGAAGATAATTTGTTACAGCAAGAAACCCAGCATCCAACTGTTTCTGAGCCTCTTCTTTAATCTTGACGGCCATTTCCGGTTTCGTCCTTCTCAGCTTCTGCTTAACCGGAGCATATCCTTCTTTGAGCGGTAGCTGGTGTACCACGATGTCAGTGTCGAGCCCAGGCATGCCTTGGTAAGACTAGACGAAGATATCCACATACTCTCGGAGCATTTCAATCAATCTTCTCTTGACAGAGTCTTCCAAAGCAGCCCCAATCCGTACCTCTTTCTTTGCGTCCTCGGTTCCCAAGTTAACAACCTCGATTTCCTCTTGATGAGGCAGAATGACCTTTTCCTCCTGTTTTAACAACCTGGCTAATTCCTCTGGTAAGGCACAATCTTCATCAGTCCCCTCTTCAGCCTGATATATGGGATTATCAAAGTCATACCGAGACATAGCTGAATCATGATGGGTGGAATCTGAACAAGAAAACCTGCATGATTGATGATATATGTTTATTATGGATGCATCAAACAAAAACACATTGCCATTTTGCTGTGATTTTAATGCAAAAAAAAAAAACAAAAAAACAAGGATCTAAACATTTGAATGCGAAAACGTCCTTTATTAATGATAAAGAAAAGCATACAAAAACATTCAAGCCCTACAAACAAGAATCACTACGTCTTGGGCAGAACGTAGGATTAACAGAGATGACAAACAGAAGCAATTACTCTGGTCCGGTCACTTGAATGACTCTTTTTGACGACCAGTTGCGAAGGCTCTGACCTGGGACACACTGGCGGATCCAACATTCATATCACAATCACTATCCCCATCCTCCTCAATTGCATTAACTCTGTCGAAGAAAACACCAGTACTGGTGAAACGGACTGGGACATAGAACTTAGGAGGCTCTTCAGGACGCCTGGGTGGCTTGTAACCCAGTCCATGAGTATCTCGCTTTTCCTGGACATCAATAACCTGACCCCACCTTTGTGAACCACCGGCTTCAACCACGGCCCGAGCATCCTTGAAAGAAGACATCGAAATCTCCGGCTGGTGTACCACTGTAGGCTGAACCACTTCAGACTGGCTACCTTCTTTGAGAGGCTTGTCAGTGATCTTCACTTCTTCAAAACCCTGACATAGAGTTTCGTGTATTTCACCATCTACCTCCACATACTTGAAAGTAGATAGCTGGCTTATCATAATATCCTCTTCTCCACAGACCGTCACCACATGCCCGTCTACCATATACTTTAACTTCTGATGCAATGTAGACGTCACAGCCCCAGCACTGTGAATCCATGGACGACCCAGCAAACAACTGTAGGCAAGCTGGATTTCCATGATATAGAAGGTAGCATCGAAAACTTTAGGCCTAACCTTAATCGGTAGCACAATCTCACCAAAAACAGACCTCTTCGAGCCGTCGAAAGCGCGCACCATCAAATCACTAGGTGTGCATATCAACCCTCGGGTGTCTAGCTTCATCAAAGCTTTCTTAGGCAGAACATTCAAAGAGGACCCAGTATCCACAAGCACATGAGCCATCAACGAACCGCGGCATTCAACAGAAATATGCAAGGCGTTGTTGTGGTTTCTCCCAGCTGGAGTCAAGTCGACATCAGTAAAACCAGACCATTGCCTGCATTGACATGGGCCACTACCCCCTCCAACTGATTAACAGAGATCTCTTGAGGTACGTAAGCAGCATTCAGTACTCTCAGCAATGTGTAACACCCCATTTCTACCCGGCAATTATATTGAAAATCAGAGTAGTAAAATTCAATCAACAAGTACACAAATAGGATGCCACATTTTACAACTTTAAAAACTTATTCATTTAAATTAAATAGTACATCGATACATAACACTTTTAATTCGGATGAAACTATAATAACAACTTTTATTCACTCTTGGAAACCAAAACCATTTTCACAACTACGCAGCGGATTCTCAAATATTCAACTATACATGATATAACATTTGTTCAACTTAAATATCTTAGTAACAACATATTTTCATGGAAACAACTTAAAACAACAACAGAGCAACTAAGCGTTCATCCCCCCGAGTGTTACGTATCAGAGCGACATCACCGACTCAATTAATGAAGGTAAACGACCTTCATCTCTGCTAACCTGCACGTTACCAACATAGGGGTAACATTCAAACAGAAGGGGTGAGATATCGAATAATATAAATAAGAGTATGATAAATAATACATTAGATAGAATCATACAATTTCACTACTATCCAACAACAACAACAACTTTACAATAATCCACAATTTATCAACATACTTTATCGACTTATTACACATATCAACATTTACGACATAATCACTACAATCAACCTAATCAACATAACCAACTTCAACTCTGAAATCAACGTAAACACCTTCATCAACTTCAACAAATATAGTCAACATATTCAACTTCTTCAACATCAACATAATCGACTTCATCAACTTAAACAACGCAAACAACTTTATCAGCTTAAGCAACATGAACAAATTTATCAACTAAAGCAACATGAACAACTTTATCAACTTAAGCAACATGAACAACTTTATCAACTTGGACAACATAAACAACTTGCTCGACTTCAACAGACACAATCAACACAAACAACATAAATAATGCGACACAGGATGCGACTCGACTATGCATATGCATGTGGTACCATCAGAGCAAAACTCCCAACTTAAAATATACCAGGTTATCAGGGTATCTGCAAGGCATAAGTCTTCAACTTAATAATCTTGCCAATCCAGGCCAACGTGTTGAGCATCAGCTCCAACTTAAAAATTGCCAATCCAGGCCAACTTAATAATGATATGCCATGATGCCACGACTCAACACAAAACAACAACCAACTCCGAACAACATATAACAACCACATAACAACTTTAATTCAACACGATTCAACTTTGGCCATAGGCCTACAACTTATATACATCAACGTTGGTCATACGACCTACAACTTTAACATCAACATTGGTCCTTCGGCCTACGACTGAAAAATGCCCACCAACCGGGACAAAAACACATAAGCAACTGTACAAGAAATCCACACATACAACACGAATTCAACAAAATAAACCAACTAAAATCACCTACTAATTCACCCGACTTACCCCGACAATTTTCGTTAAATTCTGGGCAACTAAGTTTTCCGCCTAAATCGGCTAAACCGACTAAAACTGTACTATTTTAACTTCTGCGATTGATACGAACTTATTGCAAAACTCTGTTTTCTGTTACTACTACTATTACAATAATTTCCTAACCTGTTGTCATGAAACTGCTCATTTTCTGTCAAAACATGTTTCTGCTACTTGTTCTCATTTTCTGTTAAAAACTGCTACTACTATTTATCTCAATTTTCTGTCAAAATCCTGTTATAAAACCTACTAAATTTCTGCTATACATAATTAATAGTGACTATATTATTTTCTGCTAAAACCTGTTAAATAATTCATGAAGCTAGCATCTTGCTTTCATACTATATATACTACTAAAACCAAAACAATTTATTTCTATTAAAACCTAACACTGCAATTCATACTAGTTTATTCCATGAAGAGCACTCCTAGTTGCTTAGTAGTATTGTATTTTAAAAACAAGAAAAGAGGTTAACAGTAGTATTGGATTTCATGGAAAAATAGGTTATTAAGGTATAAACAAAAAAATAAGTGACCCCACACCTATGGGTGGCTTGCGCCACCCTTGGTAAGGATACCATGGCTTGCGCCATGTACAGATGTGGCCCCCGCCACCTGTAGTTTCTTTGTGCTAGCCTTTGTGAGGGATGGTATCCAGAATTATATACTTTTTGTTTATATGAAACAACATATTAACTATTAAACATGAATTAATCAAATACTTCCTCTTCATTTTATGGGTGACTGGCGCCACCCCTATTGCTTATTCCTAGTGGCTTGCGCCACTTACATCTATGAAGGGTGGTGGCTGGCGCCATGTGCTAATGTAGCCCCCGCCACATGGTATTTCATTATTTTGGGTGGCCTGCGCCACCCCTATCGGTGTGGTGGGTGGCCTGCGCCACCCGTGCATCTGCATCAACAAACTTTCGTCCCAAAACAAATTTCCCAGAAATAATCAAATCTTCACTGCAGCATTCATAAAAATCACCAGCAACAATTTTCACAAAAATCGATAAATTAACATTTTTACATAATCAATCAATTTCACGGAAATGCTTACAAAATCTATCCAACCATAAATTTCAACAACTTCAACACAGAAACAACCACATCTCAACAGCAGGATCACAATTCAACAACATCAATATCAATTCCACACAGACAGCAATAATTCATCAATTACAATCCAACACATTCAGTAAACAAAATCATACAATCCCAATCCCACGTATTAATCATCTTATTCCCGGTTATAAAATTCGAACCCCACCCTTACCTTAGATTGATGGCCGCTCGAATTCTGATCGACTTTTCTGACTTGGCTTTCCGATGGCAACTTCTCGTATCCCTCTTTCTCCAACTTTTCCTCGTTCTCAACTTCTCACGTTCTCCTCTTTCTCTTTACTGATACCCCTAACTTCTTCTCCTTATTTTTCTTTTTTTTTATTATAATTATTATTATAATTATAATCTCAATTTGGGCCTACTAATTAACACCTCACCGATTACTACCACCAACGCAACGACTAAGCCCACTTAAATAAAATACTCTTATAATTCCAAAATATTAATTCTAATATTATTTCTCTCGACTTAATCGACTAATTACCGACTATCAAATAAATCGTCCAAACCACCAAATCAACATATTCAACCATAAACGGAAAATATTCTATATTAATTTCCACAACTTCAATCAACTTATTAAATCAATTCAACTCGAACCAACTTAGAAACATCAACATAATATTCCGATATTCCGAAATCAACTTAAATCAACACAAGTATCACAAACCAACGCAAATCGACACAAATACTCAAATCAACGTGAATCAACACAACATACTACAATTATATTTAATTAAATAAACGGTCGTTACAACTTTCCCCCACTTAGAATATTTTCGTCCTCGAAAATTTATCCGATTCCACTACTCCAACTACTCATTCCATCCGACTAATCAACTCTCATTTCCGAAGGCAACCCACGTATAATACAAAAAAAATAATTCATAACGTCAACGGCGAAAGCAACCCGAATACTACTCATGCAACACACTTGACAACTTAACATCACAACATAAATAGTAACCAACTTAAGAATTCGCCGGTTTAAGAACTAGAACGCAACAACTTAAGAACACACAACTTAACCACGACATCAATACAACCAACTACCAACATCGTTGTCACTCACACATGAACAACGGCATCATGCCACGCGTTCGCTGCGCACTCTGATTACTTGCAAATTATCAAGACTACTCAGTTTAACTCCAACTTCTAATCACCAAATCGACATAACAAAAGACTTTCGACTTAACTCTTCGGAAATTCCATCCCAACAAGTATCCTACACTTTTGTAGCTACCGAATACTTCAAACTTAGATCCGTAAGACAACACCTCTGAACGTTCAACATAATTACAACGACGACTACTTCCAAATCTTGGATAATATATACATGTACTTCCACGAATTTTCCCGATTATCATCAAACATAAACTACAACTTTACCATCTTTTAATAACACATTCTCCAAAATTTTCTTAAACACGTAACAACATTACAACCACATATGGTACATGGGTCCAACTAATTCCGACAAGATAACTCATCCTTTTCACTTCCAACTAATCCAACAAACCAAATTATCGACTTGTACTCATACTGTCACAATTCTTCATAAATCCTTATCTGGATTAACACAACCAAGCAACTCATATTTACCAACCAAAAGTTCCACTTTTACAATTCAACTTATAACTTCACTTCTTTTTCTACTTGCAACTCAATTCTCAAATTACCCAGAACTCAACTGCGAATTTCCATACTACTCATTAATTAAATCGCAACCTCATGCCATCATCCTTAAATTCAACTAATATGCTCATATATAAATCTACATCGGCAAAATAAACAATCCACGAGCACTTGGCTTGACTTCAACCAATTCAACGTACGTACTATACTAGTTGGCACAACACATCTATCCATCAATTATGATTCCGTCTACTATCAACAAGAGATTAAGGGTGATCAGTTCCTCAATTTGTCAATAGATAGCCGACAACCATAACAGTGGTATAAATCATCATTACCCAACACAATAGCGTACTACAACTCGTGCCCAAAGTCCGTAAGCACAATGCTCCGCCAACTCTCTGAGGCTTATCAACGTCTTCTTAGTTTCCTTAATTTCAACTTCGTCAATTATACCAAAACGTCCAAAATCCAATACATAATCTCTTATACATGCTCGTAGCACAACACAATTATTAAATATCTTTCCAACACCGAAATCGCTACTACTTCAAGTACTATCCAACTCGGCTCGCTCCAATTACAACTCTTATTCAAGTTTAAAAAAAAATTTAACGTTGCAAATCAACCATCCGTCTTTTCCTCAACATTACTATCACATGACATCATCACTTATTTCTCCTTATTCAACATAAATTGCATCTCGATGCTTTCTCAGATACCGTTACATCCTTATAATTACCAACATATTATCCTTATCAAAATTTCACACTCGGCTTCATCTTTCCAAAATTTTCAGCAGTAGTCGCTCAAATTCAACCACAGATATCTCTTTCGATACAGACCTCTCAATCACAAAATCATATTCTAAAATAAATATAATTTCGTAAAGATTCCAGAACTTCAAGAATCGCTTGAGTCCGAGTTACGAGTAAAAAGTTATCATCCTTACAACGGGACTGGTTCAGAATTTCCATATGCAGAATTTTCCAAAAATCAGCATCAGACCCAAATATTAAAACGCACTTTTCTCCCTCTTCACAAACTTCCTGAAGACAAATCGTATATGCAAATTGTAGGGAATTTCGTAAGCTTTCCAAAAAGTCCAAAACCGCTTCAATCGGAATCACGAGTAAAAAGTTATGCCTCTTTTACCGACAGCTGCTCCAAAATTGCAAAAATCAGAATTTGAGATTGATGAACATAAGTTCCATCTCTCTCCCGCTTGCTCCAAAATCTACCAACAATCCTTTCTTTTCATCCAACTCTAAAATTACTCGACTTTAATCCGACTATACTCAAGGCATATTAATCTACCGACTTGATCCATCCACTTATCATTTCCATTGGAATACTTCCTTATTCTCAATCAATTCCTCATCCATATTCCACACACTTCTCAAACTCGACCGATACGAATTCATGAGTCTGAACTCTCGCCGGTCCGCAACAACATCGCTTCAACAACATTTGCACTCTTGCAATCAACATCACCTTGAACCAACTTCTACATACCAACAACACGTCCGGGAGACAAGCTTCTCCCCCACTTAATCCAAACCAACACCTGCAGACAACGACCAGAAACTAACAAACAAGCACCGACAGTGTTTCCCACACATGTCGAGTACTAAGGAACAAACGACATTAGACAACATTGGCCGGACGGACCGACCTTCTTTGATACCACTAATGTAACACCCCATTTCTACCCGGCAATTATATTGAAAATCAGAGTAGTAAATTCAATCAACAAGTACACAAATAGGATGCCACATTTTACAACTTTAAAAACTTATTCATTTAAATTAAATAGTACATCGATACATAACACTTTTAATTCGGGTGAAACTATAATAACAACTTTTATTCACTCTTAGAAACCAAAACCATTTTCACAACTACGCAGCGGATTCTCAAATATTCAACTATACATGATATAACATTTGTTCAACTTAAACAACTTAAAACAACAACAGAGCAACTAAGCGTTCATCCCCCCGAGTGTTACGTATCAGAGCGACATCACCGACTCAACTAATGAAGGTAAACGACCTTCATCTCTGCTAACCTGCACGTTACCAACATAGGGGTAACATTCAAACAGAAGGGGTGAGATATCGAATAATATAAACAAGAGTACGATAATTAATACATTAGATAGAATCATACAATTTCACTACTATCCAACAACAACAACAACTTTACAATAATCCACAATTTATCAACATACTTTATCGACTTATTACACATATCAACATTTACGACATAATCACTACAATCAACCTAATCAAAATAACAAACTTCAACTCTGAAATCAACGTAAACACCTTCATCAACTTCAACAAATATACTCAACATATTCAACTTCTTCAACATCAACATAATCGACTTCATCAACTTAAACAACGCAAACAACTTTATCAGCTTAAGCAACATGAACAACTTTATCAACTGAAGCAACATGAACAACTTTATCAACTTAAGCAACATGAACAACTTTATCAACTTGGACAACATAAACAACTTGCTCGACTTCAACAGACACAATCAACACAAACAACATAAATAATGTGACACTGGATGCGACTCGACTATGCATATGCATGTGGTACCATCGGAGCAAAACTCCCAACTTAAAATATACCAGGTTATCGAGGTATCTGCAAGGCATAAGCCTTCAACTTAATAATCTTGCCAATCCAGGCCAACGTGGTGAGCATCAGCTCCAACTTAAAAATTTCCAATCCAGGCCAACTTAATAATGCTATGCCATGATGCCACGACTCAACACAAAACAACAACCAACTCCGAACAACATATAACAACCACATAACAACTTTAATTCAACACGATTCAACTTTGGCCATAGACCTACAACTTATATACATCAACGTTGGTCATACGACCTACAACTTTAACATCAACATTGGTCCTTCGACCTACGACTGAAAAATGCCCACCAACTGGGACAAAACCACATAAGCAACTGTACAAGAAATCCACACATACAACACGAATTCAACAAAATAAACCGACTAAAATCACCTACTAATTCACCCGACTTACCCCGACAATTTTCGTTAAATTCCGGGCAACTAAGTTTTCCGCCTAAATCGGCTAAACCGACTTAAACTGTACTATTTTAACTTCTGCGATTGATACGAACTTATTGCAAAACTCTGTTTTCTGTTACTACTACTATTACAATAATTTCCCAACCTGCTGTCATGAAACTGCTCATTTTCTGTCAAAACATGTTTCTGCTACTTGTTCTCATTTTTTGTTAAAAACTGCTACTACTATTTATCTCAATTTTCTGTCAAAATCCTGTTATAAAACCTACTAAATTTCTGCTACACATAATTAATAGTGACTATATTATTTTCTGCTAAAACCTGTTAAATAATTCATGAAGCTAGCATCTTGCTTTCATACTATATATACTACTAAAACCAAAACAATTTATTTCTATTAAAACCTAACACTGCAATTCATACTAGTTTATTCCATGAAGAGCACTCCTAGTTTCTTAGTAGTATTGTATTTTAAAAACAAGGAAAGAGGTTAACAGTAGTATTGGATTTCATGGACAAATAGGTTATTAAGGTATAAACAAAAAATAAGGGACCCACACCTATGGGTGGCTTGCGCCACCCTTGGTAAGGATACCATGGCTTGCGCCATGTACAGATGTGGCCCCCGCCACCTATAGTTTCTTTGTGCTGGCCTTTGTGAGGGATGGTATCCAGAATTATATACTTTTCGTTTATATGAAACAACATATTAACTATTAAACATGAATTAATCAAATACTTCCCCTTCATTTTATGGGTGGCTGGTGCCACCCCTATTGCTTATTCCTAGTGGCTTGCGCCACTTACATCTATGAAGGGTGGTGGCTGGTGCCATGTGTTAATGTGGCCCCCGCCACATGCTATTTCATTATTTTGGGTGGCCTGCGCCACCCTTGCATCTGCATCAACAAACTTTCGTCCCAAAACAAATTTCCCAGAAATAATCAAATCTTCACTGCAGCATTCATAAAATCACCAGCAACAATTTTCACAAAAATCGATAAATTAACATTTTTACATAATCAATCAATTTCACGGAAATGCTTACAAAATCCATCCAACGATAAATTTCAACAACTTCAACACAGAAACAACCACATCTCAACAGCAGGATCACAATTCAACAACATCAATATCAATTCCACACAGACAACAATAATTCATCAATTACAATCCAACACGTTCAGTAAACAAAATCATACAATCCCAATCCCACGTATTAATCATCTTATTCCCGGTTATAAAATTCAAACCCCACCCTTACCTTAGATTGATGGCCGCTCGAATTTCTGATCGACTTTTCCGACTTGGCTTTCCGACGGCAACTTCTCGTATCCCTCTTTCTCCAACTTTTCCTCGTTCTCCTCTTTCTCTTTACTGATACCCCTAACTTCTTCTCCTTATTTTTCTTTTTTTTTTATTATAATTATTATTATAATTATAAACTCAATTTGGGCCTACTAATTAACACCTCACCGATTACTACCACCAACGCAACGACTAAGCCCACTTAAATAAAATACTCTTATAATTCCAAAATATTAATTCTAATATTATTTCTCTCGACTAAATCGACTAATTACTGACTATCAAATAAATCGTCCAAACCACCAAATCAACATATTCAACCATAAACGGAAAATATTCTATATTAATTTCCACAACTTCAATCAACTTATTAAATCAATTCAACTCGAACCAACTTAGAAACATCAACATAATATTCCGATATTCCGAAATCAACTTAAAACAACACAAGTATCATAAACCAACGCAAATCGACACAAATACTCAAATCAACGTGAATCAACACAACATACTACAATTATATTTAATTAAATACTTAATTAAATAAACGGTCGTTACACAATGCATTTTGGTGTGCCTCGGAACACAGTAACAGGGACAAGATGGAGATCTTGGACGGAGTCTGATGCAACTGATCAACAATCTTGTAGTCGCTCTTCCTGATTAATCTCATAAATTCTTCTACATTCTTGGAGAAAGAATTATTAATCGGCCCTGTCGTGGAATCATTCATTACTGGTGCTTGCACAAAATTACCTACAACATGTTTCCCTTTGTCTTGTCCAGAACTACCAGCTTGATCATTAGAAGGGATAAAGACCCTACCACTTCTCGTAATAGCCCCTGCCTCAACACTGCTTTCAACACAAGAGTTCAATACAGAAGTTCCTACCAGCTCTTGTTTCTGTCCATTGACAAACACTTCGGCTCCATAGTTCTAAGGAATGGCCTTGGTACTTTCATATGGCACGGGTCCGGGAGCTGTAATAATCACCGGTGCTGGTATTACCGGCCCTGAAATAGTGATTGTTTTGAAAGGGATAGTAATGGTAGCAACTTCATTTTTCCTGCTAACAACCTCTTTCCATTGGTCGCATCAGTCAAACTACAATCGACCTTCATCTATCAACTTTTGAATACCTGGCTTCAACAAATCACACCCATTCACTTACGACATACAGTCTGAACAATTCTCATCACATCTGGGGGACACCCCACCCCTCAATAACCTTTCCTTTACCACCATCAAAGGAGTCTTTAATTCATTAACATTCGTAACCAAATTCAAAGATTCATTCTCCTCTAACACAGCGTTAACCCTTGGCCTACCATGGTTTGGTATGGGGTTCT
The DNA here is from genome assembly GCA_022829125.1 of Lathyrus tuberosus. Lineage (NCBI taxonomy): Eukaryota > Viridiplantae > Streptophyta > Magnoliopsida > Fabales > Fabaceae > Lathyrus > Lathyrus tuberosus. The sequence continues at coordinate 6,116,505 of JALAZF010000023.1, read as the reverse complement.
GGATGACATTTGGCCCATCATTTGAAAAGTTAATGGCCTTCGAATCCACCAAGTCTTGGACCGCGTGCTTAAAAGCTTTGCAGTCTTCAATATAGTGTCCGGGTGCCCCAGAATGAAAGTCACAGTGGGCATTAGGATTATAACCCAGAGGTGGATTACCGGTGGGAGGAGCTAGAGTCCTTTTCTGGACTAACTGCAACTGCAACAAATGCTGAAACAACTGTGAATATGGTAGAGGTGGAGTATCAAAATGTTGGTTCTGCTTAGGCCTTGGCTGATACTGACGAGGAGCCTGATTCTGCTGCTGCTGCTGAGGTGGGAGTGCTGCAGGAATTGTCACTGAAGCTACCTGCTGGTTATAACTCTGATGCTGCTTTCCTTTACCTCGGTGAGATGACACGGAATTTGCTTCTTCCTTTTTCTTGTAATTAGCATAGGGTTTCTTCCCCTGACCAGAAGACGACCCATCACTACCTGCTACCTTCCCAGCCTTGATTCCACTCTCTAACATTTCCCCGACCATGATCAAATCAGCAAACTTGCCTGAAGCACACGGTAACAGCTTCTCATAATAACGTCCCGGCAAAGTATCCATAAACAAATTCAGCATTTCCTTTTCCAACATGGGCGGTTGCACCCTTGCCGCTAGTTCACGCCATCTCTGTGCATATTCTTTGAAGCTTTCATTATTCTTCTGAGACATATTCTGTAACTGGGTCCTATTGAGAGCCATATCAGTGTTATATTGGTAGTGCTTGATGAAGGCCTCGACCAATTCTCTCCAATTACGGACATGGCATCTCTCTAATTGCATATACCATTCCAATGATGCCCCAGACAGGCTGTCCTGGAAAAAATGCATCAGCAATTTCTCATCTTTAGAATACGCGGCCATCTTCCTCGCGTATGCCCTGACATGCGTCTTGGGACAGGTGGTACCATTGTATTTCGCAAAAGTGGGCGCCTGAAATTTGTGTGGAATTACAACGCCGGGAACCAGCCCCAAATCCTCCAGATCCATTCCTACAGAATTCTGATTCACAACACCCCTTAGTTGCTCTTCAATCAGTCTAAACCTCTGATCATTGTCAGCCTGAGGACCAGCATCCCCACCTGGCAGAGAGAAAACGTCATCTTGTTGGTCTTCGAAACGACGACCATGAACAGCACAAGCACTTCCTCCTCCCACAACAGAAGGAATCACCAGTTGCTCTCCTCCGCCCGGAGGGATCACAACACCAGGAATAGGGATCTCTACGCCCACAGGGCCTCCCTGAGCACCGTTACCAGCAACACCATTATGAACTCCACCATGAAGAACCCCGTCTTCATCTACCCTTTCCACTAAGGGTTGGACCAGAGTCTTCAATTGCTCTTGCCCTTAGGCAACACCTTGCATCAGCTCCATGAATTGGTCAATACGGGCCTGCATAGCGGCCATATCAGCTTGCATCTTCTCCATAATTCTCTTCTGATTTGATCTAGTAGAATATCGGTGAATAAGCTGACTATCAATCCTGCCTACAACCAAATAAAGGTTAGAACAAACCGGAACGAGCACCTGCGATGCAAAAAAGATGATTATGATTATGCAAATGTAAATGAACATGTTTGAATATTTGCAGGGCAATCCACCCCTTGATTCTAGTTTAAAGACGAGATAGAATGAAACTGCTGCTCATATAAATCAGAGAAAATCACTGTCATAGATTACAACCCAAAATAACAATAATAAGTCTGAAAACAAAAGGAGCAAGGATCCCAACCAACAATTCTGGTGGTGACCCAAGATACAAAGAAAAACAAACTACAGAGTATCACCCACTGCCTGAGCTAGAGCCTTCACCCCTGGGCCTCTTCACCTCAACCCGTATCTTCAGCTCTGCTATGGTCGCTATGGCCTCATTCAGTCGCTCCTCGACTGCGTGTCTCTGGAACGTCCCTGATAAGATTTCCTCGTCTTTCTTCTTGAGCTTCATCTTCAAACTCTCGATCTTATCTAGGAACTTATCTTCTTTCATCTTGTTGGCTGTGATTGCAGTATCTCTGTAAGCGTTGAACTTGTGAATCTTCGACCAAGCCTTGGCTAGATCTTCCTTCTTGGATTTGAGAATCCTGCTAACACCTTTCAGAGCTTGTCCTACCTTTTGTCTGGCTATGACCTCTTTAGCTAGCTCTTTTTCTTTCTTAGCGAGAAGCTCTGTCTTTAACTTAGCGGCATGAATAGCTTCACCTCGCTCATGTTTCAACTGGTAAATTTCTCTTTGCAGCTCACCGTTCTCCTCTCGAAGCTTCTCCCTTTCAGCCCACAGTTTGTTATACTTCTCTATCTCAATTGTGGTCAGAGATTCAAGCAGCAGGGGGTAAGATGGAGGTTCTCTGCAGAACGGTAAAAGTACACTCTCTACTCTCCTCTGAATCCAGTCCTCGTATGCAGGGAAGGATTTGTTGTTACACTTTCCAAAAGAAGTCTTTCCTTTCTTGTGGCGGTCCCCCCAAGTATTTGCAGCTCCCTTTAACACTTCCAGATTGGCTTCTCCACTCACATATAGAGACTCTTGAACATCTTGGTCCTTTGGCGGCTCTTTCAAAGCATACCCAAATTGCCTAATAGCAAGAATAGGATTATAATTAATTCCCTCTTTTCTTCCTATCAAAGGTACGTTTGGGTAACCTCCACAGCTAATCAGGATCTCTTGGCCCAGCAAATCACGATTAACCCAAATCAAGTTGTCAGCCCTTAATCCCATCAATCTCCTTGACCAGTCCAATGTTTCTTTAGTGTCTTCGAATGCCCCAGATTTGGGAAGGCGATCGGCAAACCACTTGTAGAGAACCGAAGCACAAAAGTAAAGAGGTCCTCCTCTCCTCTTCTCATTCTTATAGTGCATCGAATAATACAGATCCCCAAGCAAGGTAGGTATCGGATTCTTCGTGGTGAATATCCAGACAGCGTGCACGTCTACAAAATCCTTCACATTAGGGAACAATGCCGTTCCATAAACACACATAGCCAGAATTGCATTGAACACCGACCAACACTTAGCCTTAGCACAAATAGCAGCCTGCTCGATCAAAAACTTCGTGTGAAAGCCTTTATAACCTCCTTTACTAGCGACATTCTTCTTCAGCAAAGACTGATCCAAACGTAACGCAGCAGCAACCTTTTCCAGATCGGGAAACTCTTTAGAAGGATAGAAGGGAACTTCTTCTTTGACGGAAACATCCAAGATGAAAGCATACTCTTCCAATGTCGGAGCTAAAATATAATCCGCAAACAGAAAACACCGCAGGTGAGGGTCATAGAACTGCGCCAGAGTGTGCAGAGCCCTGAACTCATAGTTGGTAACATCTCGGGCGAAACTCAGAATCCTCCCATATTCTCCTCTAAAGTCTGCTAATACCCCGGGTTTTGCAATAGCCGAGATCTTGTGCACAGCATCTAAATGAAGCTCTGGGAACTTGTACGAGATGATATTCTTTCTTTCTTCAGTGCTAGTACTCATCATGGACAGTCTTTGGACAACCGGAATCAAAGTTAGGATGCAACCCTACAAATGAACAAACATGTTAGAATGCAAAATGATGATGCAAATGCAAACATGGGATCAAGGTATCCATGATGCTCAAAACTGTTGTTGTTCTGCTGACTGAATAAAACCCCAGATATCAAAAAACCAGAAGTCCAGAATAACAACCCATTCAAACTGCCAGAAAAATTAGAATAATAACAGTATACCGATGAGAAATCCAGAAAACCAGGTAGGTTGAAAGTTTCGGTTACCTGCAAACCTGCAAACACCCGTCCCCTCTCACATGTGGGTTCTAGAAAACGGGATCCTCAATCTCGGATTCTCGATTTGAGAAGCAATAGTAAATTCATCCCTCGGGGTACAATACTATCGCCAAACAAAGAGGTCGTCAACTGATTCCCCCAAAAATAAGGGTCATCCTATAGTGAGTTCTCAGCATTGGGTCCTCGGATCGACAAGTGTAATGGGTTTGCCATTTCCGGATTACCATTATCATATGCCGGGAGGAGAGGCGTTGCTGAGTCCTCGGGAGACGGTCGCTAGAGTCGACAGTTTTCCAGGTTATATTCCATCGTCTGCCCCAAATGCGCATGATAGAATATTACCAAGAAAACCTCGTCTGGATGTGGAGTTTTCGTGTATACTAAGTCTGGCCAAATGCCAAACAAGTCACACTACTTTCCACGCTAATCATAGGTGTATGCTCAAGCCTGGGTATTGGGCTTTTCTCTCATGAATCCAACCCACCCTACAAACAGAAAATCCAGCAGCAGAATAGTACAGCAATAATGAAATGCAATGGTATAAATGCGGTAAATACAGTAAAACAGTAATATACAGTAATATACAACAAAATAAAGCACAACAGATAAACACCCAATGAAATAAAACAAACAAGCGCTAGGATTGACTCGCAAAAGGGGATGGACCAGCCATAGGTCTATCTGTCCCCAGCAGAGTCGCCAGCTGTCGCTCCCGAGGATTTGCATCCATGGTACAAACGCGAAAGTGGCGCGAAAAACAGAGTCGCCGACAATGTGTATTTATCCCAAGAGAGGGAAAGGAAACACTGCGTAAACCTGAGGGAAGAGGAAAGAACATGGTCTCACGACCGAGAGAAACGGGTAAGGGAGTCGGTTACGCGAAGGGAAGGTGTTATCACCCCACACGTCCATCGTACTCGATGGGATCCATGCTTGTTGTCTCGATCCAAGGGTGTCGTCATCTGGGGCTCCACTGCTACTGGAAAGGAGAAGGAACGGGAGCGGAAAGGAACGAGGAAACGAAGAATAAAAGAAAAAAAAGAAGTGACTCGATAGGACGTCCTCGGAGTCCTAGGCCTACGTATTCCCTCGGGAATGGGAAAGTCAGAGTCAACGTAGTTCGGACACGAACTAAGGGGGGAGGTTGCTCGCCAAGACATCGTCGTCTTGTGCCTACGTATCCTCAATCGGATGAGAAAGAGGAAATCAGAGCAGTCGTAGTTCGACTTAACGAGGTCGGTTAGTGTTTTTTATGAGCGACGTTAGATTCGCGTCCGGCAGTTAGGGTCGATGCCTATTTGCGACGAGACGGAAGTAATGTGCCCTTTTCTGAAAATGAGTTTGAGATTAACGATCCCGAAGGATGAAAAAGGTTTGAGTTTGTTTTTGTGTTTTTTAGACAGGAGTGGATTGAAGTTAGTTCGTAACTTACATTGCACCAAAGTTTACCATGCGGGAACGAGTGAATCGCATGGTCCCCCTCAAATGGGACGTATGCTAAACACTCTAGAAGAGGAGGGGAGACCCCTCGTTCTTCATTTCCTACACTTAAGGCTCGAGCGCAATATTCGTTATATTTATTAAGTGTTTTAGAAGTGTTATGAGATGAGAAGAGAAGACACAAGGAAGAAGGGTGACTCTAAGGGAATCACTATTCTAGTGTTGTCATGCAAAAGGGTGGTCCTATGGTTAGTGAGGCTTAGAAGAGAAACAACTACCTAAGACCTAATGCTAATCCTACTCCAAGCTTAATCTAAAATTAAGTTGGACTAGGTAGCTCTAAGGGGAAAAGAATCCAAGACTTAAACAAGTCTTGAGATTCAAGGGAAGAAAAGAGTGAAAGAGACGAAAGAGGAAAGGAAGCGAAGAAATAAAAACAGCAGCTATCACAACGTTCCTGCACCAAAACAGCGGTAAAAAGCAGCACACTAGCAAGGCAGCATACAACAGCATACAATTCAGCACAACAAAGGGTGTGAAAAGCCAAACAGCCGTACATACAATGGCGCACAAAGACATAGACAGCCATAGAAGAACGAGGCAACATGCATTCAAAAGAGATTCACTCATGGAAAAGTACACATGCATGAAGCATCACATATTCCTCTATCAAACATGATCACACATCATACCAAACATCATGGTAAACAACACTTGGACATAACATGAAAGAATGCACCACATCATGAACGGAAGCACATCATATGAACGTGCACAAATCGGAACAAACATGCATCTCAAGGAATGGAATCAAATAGGCATGCATAACACAATTCCAGCAACATAAGCATTTAATCATAATCAACATGCTCAAAGAAGTGTGTGTATGGTGTTCATAGCATCAAGAAATCAACAACGCAAACATAAACATTTATCGATGAAAACCAAAACTCGCGTGTCGAAGAATCGTGTTCATGCAATAGTGTGAGGTGCAACAGCTCAAGAATAATCCACAAATCATCAACATATTAGTCCATGAAGTTTAGGCATGCATCGGATCTCAAACAACCAACAAAATGTAAGAAAATACACATTCTGTCCCAGAGTAACCGGTTAACAAACGGTGAGTAACCGGTTACTTAGTTGAAAATCAGACAATTTACGCAAAAAATACACAGAGTAACCGGTTAACAAACGGTGAGTAACCGGTTACTCTGGGACAGCATTCAAAAAAATATGTTTCATAAGAACTTTTCAGCATCCAATCACTTATGCAATCATATCCAATGATCATGTAATCAACAATGCACGAGAATTCACATCAAATATCAGTAATCAAACATCAATTTCAACAATCAAACAACAAGATCATAAATTAAATCAAGCAAATGGATCAAATCACATCACAAACCAAAGATCTACATTGCATAAGTTGAAATTAAGCTAAATCAAACATAGATCTAAGGAAAACCAACCTACAAGGCTGAGATTTGCCTTGGTGATTGTTGAGCACGAAAATTGGTGAATCCAAGCAAGAAAACCAGAGATCTATACAATAATCTTCAAGATCCTAGCAAGAAACTTCAATATCCAAGCAAGAACACTTCAAATAATCAAAAGCTGCTCCCAAAAGTGATTCCAAGATCCAAACCAGTAGCTATATCAAAATTGAACCAAGAATGATGATATGATAGAGGTTTAGCTCAAGAATTCACAAATTCCAATGAAGAATTTGTGAATCTATGGATATGGAGCTTTGGTGAGAGGTTGAAGATGAAGATGAAAAGTGGAAAAAGTGAGAGACAATTGAGAGAAATTCTGAAAAATTGGAGAGTGAAAATGATGTAGCTAGAGAGGTTTGGAATGAATTGGTTTAAATAACCCCTAGGTTAGGAGTTAAGTTTGGGTTTGGAGTGAGGTTAAGTGAGTGGAAATTGAGGTGAAAAATGGATTAGGAAATGAAATGAGGAATTAGAGTGGAAAAATGATGGAAAGAATTTGAATTTTGGGTGGAAAATGATGAAAATATCAATTCTAGATCCTTCCCCACGTGCACATGCCAAGCACATGATCACAAATGATGCAAATCTAATTTTTCAAACTTGGCTCAGAGTAACCGGTTAACAAACGGTGAGTAACTAGTTACTCAGTTTAAATTTTGAATCTTGGCGCCTTTTGGAGGGAAACTTGGAAAAGTGACTTCTAATAGCTGTTTTGAACCCGTTAAACCTCTGAAACTCAAAACTTGATATTGCTACTGAGTAACACCTGAAAAGAACACAAATTCTTGCTGACACCTCAGAATATCCTGTTGAAATAACAATGCCTGATACCAGATCGCTTGATCAGAAAATGACTGTTGAAGCTCCCGATTATCAAAACGCTTAATGAGCAAAATAAATGCTCCAAAAGACCTTGAAAACCATCTGCTTGCCCCTGAATACTACTGAATATAATGTCGGAGCTGATAACGCCATGAGCTGCTAGAAAATACCTTGATCCCATGTACAAAAGAAACATGCAAAATGCAGAAACGACGATGCAAATGAAATGAAACATAAGCCAAAAAGGTTAGCAACACTAGGGCAAATTTTGAGGTGTTACATATAGTAGCCACACATATCATCATACTATCAAATCACAATCATCACAAATCATCAAATAAATTCACAATGTCATCAACACATCTAATTACTCAGTAAATTATACAATGTCACGCAAGATGAAATGCAACGACATTGACTAATGCATGTGGTACAAATTCGTCATATCGATGGACACTGGGCCATCACCCTCTAAAGATCCCCGCCAATATGATCGATTTTACACAAGAACCAGAGCACGTCACAAAACACTTCAATCCACACAAGGGGATTGAAGCCACCAGTGGACTAGAGTCCTAAATATGCCATGAATGCATGATGCAAGCGTCATAATAATCACCATCATAGAATCATCAAAATTGCATCATCATTCATGAGTATTCATCAACATCATCATATAGCATTAATCACATTCATCACAATTCACCTCAAGTACGTCACAACTTATCATGTTATATTTGTCACGACAAAAAATCCCTTATTTAGCCTTATTACTAGTTTCCTTATGTTCCATTTTGTCGTATTAGTTTTACGGTTCAATCAAAATTTGCATGCGAAATCGGGAAATAAATCGCAAAACAGAATATTTTGGGAACAGCTCTGTCCATACGCGTATGGCCATCCCCCATACACGTATGTCCCTCTTCCCTCGCCCCTGGCCTGCGTATCCTACGCGTAGGACCACCTGCCCAGGCCATCCTTATGCGTATCGCCTGTAGCGTTACGCATATGAGTAGAGAGGGTTTTCCTCTAAAACTCCCTTCAAACTTCCCATATGCGTAATGGATAGCCCATATGTGTATGCCCCTTTCCTCTAGATTCCTATACGCGTATGGCCACTTTCCCTTACGCGTACCCTACGTGTATGAGCAGAGGGTCGTGCTGGCTCTTGGGACGGGTGCGTACCGTACGCGTAATACCCTGGGGAGTCCCCCTCATACGCGTAAGGCCCCTTCCCTTACGCGTATGGCCAGACGCACCTCCAAAACCTGATTTCGCATCTGTATGAAATCCCCCCCCCCCATTACAGCACCTTCAAACTTCCAAATCAGATCCAAAACTACTTTTGATTCATCACAGATTTAAAGTCCTAATCCCACCTCATGGTTTTCATCAATATTATCTAATATCAGATCCTAATTCGTTAACCCAAAACCCTCAATCTCAGATCTAGTTTATGTTCATCACAGCAACAGAAAACTCATACCAATTCAGCATCAATGACAGCATTCACCATGAAAATTCATAACAGACATCATGTACACAAACTCACAAAGATCGTCATGCAAATTCATCATAAATTCGTCAAAAACATATAGCACACCAAACCTACATCTACCTTAAACCCATATCAGATATAATAACCCGGATTAACCCCCCCATACCTTCAATTTTTAGCAATTGTTTCCTCCTCCGCGTTCTACGGATGGTTTCTCCTCTTTCTCTGTGCCCTAGCTCTCCCTTTCAGTTCTCTTCACTTTCACGATCGTAAGAATGAACTTCCCTAATTCCAACTTTCTTTTTGTCATTCTTACCCCTTGGACCCCAAATATGACTTTCCCATCTTACCCTCACTTAATCCTCCCAATAGTATCGTCTTACCCTTATTGCTCCTCTCAATTTATTTTAAATAATAATAATAATAATAATCTAAATATTCACATTATTCTATTATTATTACTAATAAAATAATTCTAATAAATCACTAAATTCTAAAATTCCCTCATTATTCCCTTAACTCAATACTACGCCACAACACAACACCAATTCACCATGCGTCACAATATTCATCACAATTCACCAAAACAACGAATAATCATAATAAATCAATTAAATAAATATTATAATTATTTTGGGGTGTTACAACTCTCCCCCACTTAAAGAATTTTCGCCCTTGAAAATTACCTGAAGGAAATAGAGTCGGATACGACTCCCTCATCTGATCTTCACGTTCCCAAGTCCAACTTTTACCAGCTAGTCTGCCCCATAACACCTTCACCAAAGCTATGTCCTTACCCCGCAATTGTTTCATTTCTCTTCCGTCAATCTGCACAGGTAGTGCTTCAATAGTCAGGTTATCTCTCACCTGTACATCATCCATCTGAATCACATGCGACGGATTTGGAATGTATTTCCTCAACTGAGACACATGAAACACATCATGTAAGTTCGCAAGTGACGGTGGTAACGCAATCCGATAAGCCACTTCTCCTATCCTCTGTGTAATCTGATACGGACCAACAAAGCGTGGAGTGAGCTTCCTAGACGTCAGAGCTTGACCCACACCAGTCACTGGCGTAACTCTCAAAAACACGTGATCTCCCTCTTGGAATTCAAGTGCTTTCCTTCTCTTATCCTGATAGCTTTTTTGACGACTCTGCAAAGCTCTCATCCTTTCTTTGGATCATCTTAATCTTTTCAGTTGTCTCCTGTATAATTTCAGGTCCGAGTACAGCACTCTCACCTGATTCATACCAACACAACGGAGTTCTACACCTTCTTCCATACAAAGCTTCATACGGAGCAATCCCAATACTAGCATGAAAGCTATTATTGTACATGAACTTAATCAATGGCAAATGGCTATCCCAAGATCCCCCTTGATCCAACACCCAAAATCCTCCAAGGATTAGATAGTCCTCTCCGTCTGATCGTCCGTCTATGGATGATATGCAAAACTCGTCCTCAACTTAGTATCCAAAGCGTCGTGTAAACTCTTCCAGAACCTTGACGTAAATCTCGGATCTCTATCGGACAAAATACTCGAAGGTATCCCATACAACTTCACAATTTCCTCAATGTACATTTCAGCTAACTTCTGCATAGAATGATTAATCTTCATCGGTAAGAAATGAGCCAATTTAGTTAATCTATCCACAATCACCCAAATCAAATCATTTCCCTCTGCAATTTTTGGCAACCCCGACACAAAATCCATGGAAATGCTATCCCACTTCCATTCTGGAATATTCAACGGCTGCATCATACCTAAAGGCTTCTGATGCTCAATCTTTGACTTCTGACAAGTCAAGCACGCGTAAACAAACTTTGTAATATCCTTCTTCATACCTGACCACCAAAACAATTTCTGCAAATCCTGGTACATCTTCGTAGCACTGGGATGGATACTCAATCTACTTCGATGCCCCTCTTCATACTCTTCTTAATTTTTGGAACATCTGGGACACGCACCCTGTCTCTGAACTTCATCTCATCATTCTCATCAATTCGGAATTCACCTCCATTACCCTGGTTAATCAAGGTCGACCGATCAACCTACTTCAAGTCTGATTGTTGACCCACTCTGATTTCTTCCAGAATACCACAAGTCAGTTTCAACATTCCCAACCTCACACCGTCAGGAGTCTCTTCACATACTAAACTCAGGTCTCGGAACTGCTCGATTAATTCTAATTCTCTCATCATCAGCATCGACATGTGCATTGACTTCCTGCTCAATGCATCAGTCACCACATTTACTTTACCAGGATGGTAATTCAAATCAAATTCATAATCCTTCAATAATTCCAACCACCTTCTCTGTCTCATATTCAACTCTTTCTGATCAAATAAGTACTTTAAACTCTTATGATCTCTGAACACTTCAAATTTAGAGCCAAAAATATAATGTCTCCAAATTTTTAACACAAACACTACAAATGCCAACTCCAAGTCATGTATAGGGTAATTTATCTCATGAACCCTCAACTGTCTCGAAGCATATGCAACAACTTGACCCTTCTGCATCAAAAATCTACCCAGAACCATCTTCGATGCATCACAATATACCACAAAAGATTCATTCAGATTAGGCAAAATCAACACTGGAGCGGTCGCCAATCTCTTCTTCAATTCCACAAAACTCTCTTCACAAGCAACATCCCACAAATAAGCTTGACCCTTTCGAGTCAACTGAGTCAAAGGTAATGTCAATTTAGAAAATCCTTCGATAAACTTGCGGTAATAACCCGCCAACCCAACAAAACTTCGTATCTCAGTAGCAGACTTCGAAGTCTCCCACTGTAACACAACATCAATCTTAGAAGGATCCACCGCAATTCCACCACTTGAAATCACATGACCAAGAAAACTCAATTCCTTCAACCAAAACTCACACTTCGACAGTTTTGCATACAACTTCTTCTCTTTCAACACTTGCAAAACAGTTCTCAAATTCTCAGCTTGTTCTTCTTCAGATTTAGAGTATATCAGAATATCATCAATGAAAACCACAATAAACTTATCCAAATACTCAGGAAAAATCCTATTCATATACTCCATGAACACACCAGGTGTATTGGATACACCAAACGGCATCACAGTGTATTCATAGTGACCATACCTCGTCCTGAAAGCTGTCTTCTGAATATCATCAGGCTTAACACGAATCTGATGGTAACCCACCTCAAATCAATCTTGCTAAACACATAGGAGCCTACTAACTAATCCATCAAATCGCCGATTCTCGGAAATGGATATTTGTTCTTGATAGTCACTTTATTCAACTGTTGATAATCCACACACAACCTCATAATACCATCCTTCTTCTTCACTAATAGCACAGGAGCACCCCACGGAGAAACACTCGGTCGAACAAAATTCTTCTCGAGAAATTCTTCTAATTGTTTCTTCAATTCACTTAACTCATAAGCGGACATCCGGTAAGGATCCATTAACACTGGACTCGTACCTGGTATCAAGTCCACTGCAAACTCTATTTCACATTCTGGAGGCAAATCACTTATGTCATCTGGAAACACATCTGGAATTTCACAGACAACTGGTAATTTGACACTCGCAGCTTCACGATTAACCTGCAGCGACGCAAACATTGCAAACACCACGGCTTCGTCTTTCAGAAGTTTGTCTACTTGCTTAGAAGACAAGAATATCAACTCTCCATTATCACCAAACTCAGGAAACTCTAAGGTCTTATTATAACAATTGATATGAAGATAGTTGAACTCCAACCAGTTCATTCCAAGAATTACATCAATTTGGTGCAAGGGTAAACATACCAAATCCATCACAAAACTCTTCCCAAAAATCGTCAAAGGACATCTCGAACACACAAAAGTAGTAGTAACAGAACCGTTAGCAGGAGTTTTTATTACCATACTACCATTTATATCAGACAATTTCAAACCCAATCTAGTAGCATAGTCAAACGAAATAAACGAATGAGTAGCACCAGTATCAATAATAGCGACCAACTCAACATTATTAATAAAACAAGTACCTCGAATCAAGTTATCCTTCTTAGGGACTTCTAAATCACCCAAAGCAAACACTTTGCCATTGGTCTGAGCAGCAGTAGCAGTCTTCTTCGACTTCTGACATTGGGTACCGATGTGACCTTTCTCACCACAGTTGAAACAAGTTGGACCTTCATCTTTGCAATCGGTAGCTCTATGGCATTTCTTACCACATCTATAACACCTCAACACATTATTGGTGCAAACCTCAGCACGGTGGCCTTGCTCACCACACCTGTAACACTTAACAGAAGCGGGAGCTGCTCCCCCACTTGTCTTCTTCCCATCTAAAGCCTTCTGCTTCCCTTTGTCAGTTGGAGTCACATAAGGCTTTCCTCTAAATTGTCCCTTCTCTTTCTTCTCACTCATATGCTTGTAGTGAGCAGATCGAGATCGGTAATCCTCATCATAGATCTCACTCTTATCTACCAGCTCAGCATACCTGCGAATCTGTTGGTATCCAATACCCTATTTAATCTCTGGTCTCAGCCCATTCTCAAACTTAAGGCACTTGGACATCTCAGCATCAGCACGATTATAATGCGGACAAAACTTCACCAGTGCCTCAAACTTTGCCTCTTTTCTGCCACAGTCATGTTCCCTTGTTTCAATTCAAGGAATTCCACCTCTTTCTTTCCACGAACATCTTCCATAAAATACTTTCTCAAAAATTCATGCTTGAACACAACCCAAGTTATATCAATACCAACGTCTTCCAGCCTCTGACGGGTGTTATCCCACCAATCCTCAGCCTCTTCTGACAGCATATGAGTTCCAAACTGAACTTGTTAAGCGTCAGTACACCCCATCACTCAGAATATCTTCTCAATCACCTTTACCCACTTCTGTGCACTCTCTGGATCATGAGTACCCATAAAATTCGGCGGATTGTTCTTCAAGAACTTCCCCAAAGCATGAAACTTGTCAGGAGCTCCACCATTCTGATTATTCTGAGCCATCGCTTGAGCAAGTGACTCCAATGCGTCACCGATAACACGATTGTTTCTCCCAGCCATTCTGCACATCATCAACAAGGTTAGAAGAAACAAGATTCATCGACAGTGTACATACACTCATCGACTGACAGGGAACTGACATCATACGAAAACCTGGTCGGACAGACCGGCCTGCTCTGATACCACTAATGTAACACCCTTCTACCCCAAGAAACGATCACGATAAATAAATACAATTATATCAGAGTACATCACCACAAGGGTGCCACATTTCATCGTAAAACATCAAAATAACATCATGCTCCGTAGCACGGGTTCTATCGTCATAAATTCAACCAATATTATGCAGCTGAAAAATCAAACATAATACAATTCATAATTCCAAAAACATATTAAAATAAGAAACTCATAACATCCAAATATCAACAAAGAAAGAACATAATCGTTCGACTCAAACGTCCCAACCCGATGTTACATATCAGAGCAAGACCCTCTAATCGACGGAAATAACAAAAAATGCATCAAAGCTAAGTCTTCACGCACCAAGAGAGCTAATCCTGATCACCTGCATGTTACCCACGTGGAGGAAACATTCAAATAGGCAGGGTGAGTAATCACAAATCATTATATGATACATAAGGTAAAAGATATAGTAGCCACACATATCATCATACTATCAAATCACAATCATCACAAATCATCAAATAAATTCACAACGTCATCAACACATCTAATTACTCAGTAAATTATGAAATTTCATGCAAGATGAAATGCAACGACATAGACTAATGCATGTGGTGCCAATTCTTCATATCGATGGACACTGGGCCATCACCCTCCAAAGTTCTCCACCAATAGGATCGATTCTACACAAGAATCGGAGCACGTCACAAAACACTTCAATCCACACAATGGGATTGAAGCCACCACTTGACCGGAGTCCTAAATATGCCATGAATGCATGATGCAAGCATCATGATAATCACCATCATAGAATCATCAAAATTGCATCATCATTCATGAGTATTCGTCAACATCATCATATAGCATTAATCACATTCATCACAATTCACCTCAAGTATGTCACAACTCATCATGTTATATTCGTCACGGCACAAATCCCCTATTTAGCCTCATTACTAGTTTCCTTATGTTCAATTTTGTCGTATTAGTCTTACGGTTCAATCAAAATCTACATCACAAGCAAAATCAGGACAGAAATCGCAAAACAGAAAATTTTGGCAACAACTCTGCGCATACACATATAGTCATGCCCCATAAGCGTATGACCCTCTTTCCTCGCCCCTGGTAGGGGTGTGCATGGTTGGTTACTTTTAAAAATCAAACCATAACCACTTTTAAACCAGCTAAATGGTTTGGATTTATAACCATAACCACATTTCAATCAAAACTGGTTATAAAACTGGTTATAAATTTGATTATGGTTATATAACCGGTTTTAAACCGGTTATTAATTTTTTTTTTCTAAAAAATTTAATTAGTTTTTTAAAAATTTATTTTTTTTTCAAAAAAGTTTTTAATTTTTTTTTTTTAAATTTTAATTTTTTTTCAAAAAATTTAAACTTTTTTTAACAAAAAAAGTTGATTTTTTTTTCAATTTTTTTTCACAAAACAATTTCTCTATGTCTCTCTTCACTTATTTCTCCGACACATAGATATTTAACGAAAACAAAACTAAATCATTTCTCCAACTCATAGATATTTACTAAAAACAAAACTAAATCATTTGCAAATACACAACATATACAGAAAGAGATATGAGGAGTTGTGTTCATAGTCGATCTCTTTGCCGGAAGGAGAGAAGTTAAAGAAAATGGTTACAATAAGCTATTATTTTAATCATAACTGATCATGATGGCTGGATCAGATCCTGTTGAAGTGGGCCACCAAGTAGGTCTAAGATGCTGGGCATATGGAGAGGAGGAGGGGGTGTACCTGCAAGGCACTCCGACGCTCAAGTAAGAAAGGGTCAGAGAAAAGGGGCAAGTACAAAGTGTTAGTTCGTAGGGTGAATATTTGATACCTGACCCTCTCAAACGAGAGGGTTTATATAGTGCCCCCAGCGCGTGGCCAACGGTCCTATTTTCGGGGCGAAATAACCGTTTTCCCGAAGAATAGGTAACTGCCCAAACTAGCCGTTATGTCGGGCAGGGTGCCCGAAACTAGCTGTTATGTCGGGCATAAGCATAGTTTCGGGCACATGCCCTCAGTTGTTCGGGGAGTGGAGAAGCCGTGCGTAACAGACAGCATTTCTGGGAAGGAGCGGTGCAGTCCTTGCCCGGTTGAAGGGGCAAAAAGGTAACTTTTGCCCGTTTGTGGATTGGACTTAGGCAACTGGGCCGTTCTGGAGCAAAAGTGGATTGGGCCATGTCTGGCCATTGGTCCAGTCCAGAACAGGAGCCCCCCAAGTCGTTGCTCTCGAGCATGGAAATGATGACTTAAGGACAGCTCGTGGCTTCGGGGAGCTAACATAGGGTCGTCGCTTAGTGACGTAGGAGGTTTACCTCGTGGTGCTCGTTGCCTTTGGTCCTCGTGATGTTCCTGATCGTGATGGAGCTGTCCGTCGTACGGGGAGGCTAACGGTTGGAAGGAATTAGAAACGTTAGGGCGCCACGTGTGCATAGGGTTTTGTGCAGTAGTTGCTAGGCAATGATGGCTAGTTAATAGCCATTATGACCTACGAGGGCGTGCCATCGCACGTGCCCCTCTGTATAAAAAGGGGAAACTCGTTCCATTCTGAACTTTTTCGCTCTTGTTACTCTTCGTCTTCTTCAGAATTCCTGCCCGTCACCGTCGTCTGCTATTCCGGCCACCGCATCAACTTCCGGGCAGCCTCTATTCACCTTCTTAATCAAGTAAGTTTGATGATTTTTAGTCTTTTACCCATTTGACGGTTGTTTTTAGTCTTGCATGCGGTTAGGTTTAGGTGTAGGAGATGAAATATATTAGTTTCCGGTGATTATTGGTGGTGGACGGTGGTCGTGCCATTTTCCGTCGCCGATGAGGCCGCTAGGTTTTAGGATATTCTGGTGAATCGGGAAGTTTCCGGCGTCATTGCGATGATGATGCCTGCGTAACCACCATGATTGTTCAGATTCAGAAGCAGCGACGAAGATTCCGGCGATTTTTCCCAGTTTCTGGTGAAGCTTTGCAGTTTCAAACGAAAACCGGGAAGTGGCTCGAGGAAGTTCCTCGTATGGAAGCGGCTTGCTCTGGGCATCTCCTCGTGGGAGACTCTTGGCGTTTTGTTCGATGTTAGGGCTTAGGCCGGGGACGTCGTCCTCAGCCCTTTGCGCTCCCTTTCACTTGACTAGCGGTGGAAGGGTGGATTTGATCTATCATCGAATTCACTTTTTTCTCTGCTTTTCAGATGATCGATATGGCGACGGGGCCAAATGGAGTAATTATCCTGGACTCGTCCGAGGAAGAGACGAGTTCCTCGGACAGCAGTAGTTCGACGACTTCAAGTATCCCCAGCGAGGTCGGGTAAGAAGAGGAAATGGAAGATATGGAAGAGGATGTCGTCGAGGATTCCACAGAGGAGTGGGAGGTGGCTGAACCAGCTGAGCACGGGTCTATCTTCGCCACGTACCTAGGGGATATTTTTACGGAAGTCGGACTAGAGGGGGAGTGGAAGGTGCACTTTCCCTCCGACGATGATCGGGTCTACACGGATTTCGAGGATCGCTTCACTATGTACGAATATGCCTTCAAAGAGCTGGGATTGAGATTGCCGTTCACTGATTTTCAGCAATTAGTGTTTGTGCACTTGAAGTTGGCCCCCACGCAGCTGCACCCGAACTCATTGGCCTTCATACGGGCGTTTGAGCTGGCCTGTGATTTCTTGAAGATTGGGGCTACTCTTCCTTTGTTCTTCATAGTCTTCCACCTTCAACGGCAGCTGTCGGGGAGGAAGTACGGATGGGTCTCGTTGAAGCAGCCACGTAAGCTGTTCAAGCCTTTCTCTGAATCGATACGGACGTTCAAAGAGAGGTACTACATCATTGAGCCCGTATCGGAAGCTGCCCAGGACAACACTTATCTCTGGGAGATCGAGGTCGATGAGGAGGGAAACGAGCTGTGCGACGAGGCTAGGAAGTTTATCGGGGAGAGAGTATACAAGTTCCCCATCCACTAGGGACCTAGCCATTTCTCCAAGAAACCCGACGATTACGTTCTTCAGCCGAACGAGTTAGGCGGGCAGGACGCCGTTGCGTACGAGGCGCTGGTGAAGTACGTTAACTCCTTCCTGCTCGTTGAATGCTGGACAAAGAAGGGTGACCCGATCTTCGAGGCAGATGGTAGCCAGAGGGTTCAATACCGCTTTATTAATATCAAGGCACTCCTGGAGTGCAAGACTCCTGCGGAAGCCCAGAAGTTGCTCGATAGTCTCAGTTATTTTAATTTTCCTGAACTATTTTCTTTTCTCGTATCTAACATGCCCGTATTCTGTTTGTGCAAGTGAGATGCATCAGGCTCATGAGAGGATGTGAAGAATGCTCTTGCGAGGAACAAGCCCGAAACGGCACCTCCGAAGTCTCGGTTTGCCAACGCGCGTGCTCCCACTCCTGCTCAGTCTGCTGCGGGGACCTCTTCTCCCACCCCTGCTCCCCGGGGATCTCCCCTGCCTTTGACCTCATAAACCAAGTGGCCGAGGGCCAACGACGTCGTGGATCTCAGTCGGGCCCCAAAGAAAGGGAGGTTCGAGCTTCCTCCTTGCATACTTGATAGAAGATTCTTTGAGGGGAACTCCTTGGTCGTGCCGCGGGCAGAATCTCTTCGGCTAGAAAGCATGGACCTCCCGAGCAAGAGGGTGTTGGTGGCCCAAGATGCCTCTGCACTGGTCAGAGTTCTGGAAATGGCGGCCATATATGCTGAAGGGGACTCCGCGACTGAGTCTGAACTCAAGGCTGCTCGGGCTACCGTGACATCTCTCACGGAAGAGGTGAAGAGTGCTGATGATGCTCGAAATAGGGCTGACGAGGAGGTGGCCAGGTTGAAGAAAGAGAACTCTACGCTGGCTGCGGAGAAGAAAGCGGCTGAGGAGCTGGTCCAGCAGCTGAGGGCGGTCAATGCTCCGGGCAAATATGAACCCGAGGATGTGAAGGAACTGAAGACAAGGTCTGAGCTAGTTGCCCGTATGTTGTCGGCCGAGGATGATAATATCGTCATTACGGACGAATCCTTTTAGAATTACGTGTCTCAACTGTGGGTGGTGAACCACGGACTTGACTTTTCCACCGAGTGTATTCATTATCTGGCGCACGTTAAAGATGGCCGAATCGCTATGCCTACTTCCCTTCTTGATGAGTATGCCGAGGATCAGCCCGCAGAAAACCAGGAGCCTCAGTCCGAACCTGTCGACCAGATGGATGAGTGAATGATATTCTTTTTTTTTTATGTAATTTGTCTGGATTGCGTGCCGTGTATTTGTTGTAACCTATTTTGGGGGCATGGCCCCCGGTCTATGTAATCCAGTACAATCATGGTCCTAGTGGTCATTTATCATACTTAAATTATGTGTCCGGTCCTGGTGGTCGGTTCTGTTATTTGCATGGTTTTACTTGCTTTTATTTTTTGCTAAGTGTTGTACTCATGCTCGTTGTGAATGTATGTCTGCCCGTGATTGGGAATATTTGACTTACGTGAAATTTTAGGGGATTGCTCGTTGTAGATGTGTTCGATAGTGAGGGGTACTGGTCGAACGGCCGGGGAATATCCTGGCGGGGTGCGGAGCTCAGGTCGCGTTTGAGGCCTGAGTTCAGGGCGTGAACGTCCCATCGCGAGCTGGGGTTCTGCCAGTCATGGTACTTTGATGACGATGATGCTCGATTGAGGACCGCTGTCGAGCAGATACTCGGCTCGTTACTGAGCAGGGTTCTGCTTTATTGGTATGTGACGCTTGTACCTAGGCGTGCATAGTGGTCGGTAGCTGATGTTTGTCGTCGTGACGGGTCGAACCGAGAATTAGGGCCTTAGCTATAGTATTGTTTTAGCTTTTCGGCGTTCCATGGTCGAGCAAGTTCTTCCCCATTGAGATGTTCTCGGTAATAGGCCCCATTCTCCGTTTTTGCTCGGACACGATAGGGTCCTTCCCAGTAGGCAGCTAGTTTGCCCTTGCGAGAGTCTTTGTGGTTTCTCCTTAGAGCAAGGCTTCCCACGTCAAACTCTCGTCGTATCACTTTGGCGTTGTGCCTGATGGTAATTTTTTGTTTTAAAGAGGCTTCGCGGAGGGCTGCCCCAGTTCGGATTTCTTCGACGAGGTCGAGTTCTTCTCTTAATGATTCGCCATTCATCTCCTCGTCTAGGGGCGACTCTGTCTGCCTGGAGGGTACGTGAGCTTTGACGGGGATTATAGCCTCGGTCCCGTATGCTAGACAAAAAGGTGTTTCCCCGGTTGTAGAGTGTGGAGTTGTGCGGTATGCCCATAAGACGCTGTGTAGCTCCTCGACCCAAGCCTTCTTTGTTTCGTCCAGCCTTCGTTTGAGGCCCCGGAGGATGACCCGGTTAGCTGCTTCAGCCTGCCGTTTGTTTGAGGGTGCTCGACGGATGCGAAGTGTTGCTTCGTGCCTAGTTGGGCAACGAAGTCTTGGAACTTCTTGTCCGTGAATTGTGTCCCATTGTCCATCACTATCGCTTGGGGATGCCGAAACGTGCAAGGATGTTTCGTTTATAGAAACCTAGTATATTAAGGACAGTTATTTTGGCCAGGGCCTCCGCTTCTATCCATTTTGTGAAGTAGTCTACGCCCACTATTAGGTATTTGTTCTGATTTGATCCTACCACGAAGGGTCCTAGGATTTCTAGGCCCCGCCAGGCAAATGGCCACGGGGAGGATATAACCTTGAGCTCGTTAGGTGGAGCCATGTACATGTCCCCGTGTCGTTGGCATTTATTGCATTTCTTCACGTGTTCCTTAGCGTCGTGCTGCATGGTCGGCCAGTAATATCTTTCTCGAAGGGCCTTTCGGGCAAGAGACCTTCCACCGAGATGTTGGGCATTTATTTCTTCGTGGATTTCACGCAAGATGTGGGCGACCATTTCTTCCTCGACACATTTGAGCAGTGGAATGGAAAACCCTCACCGGTATAGTTTATCTTCGACCAGGACATAGGAGCAGGCTCTTCGCCTAACCACGCTGGCCTCCTTGGGGTCGGACGGGAGTTCGTCATTGGCGAGGTAGTTGTAAACGGAGGTCATCCAACAATTGTTTTCGCCGATCACGTGTACGTCAAGGGTCGGGGAAGCCTTCTCGATGCTGGGTCGAGGCAGAACCTCCTGTATGATGGACTTGTTTCCGCCTTTCTTCTTTATACTGGCCATTTTGGACAAAACATCTGCTCGGACGTTGTGTTTGCGGGGAACATGTTTCACTTCCACCGTTGTGAACTTCGCCATTTCCTTTTTCACCAGGGCTAAGTATTCGGTTAGGTTGTCGTTTTTGGTTTGATATTCTCCTCGGACCTAAAGGGCCACGAGCTGTGAATCCGTGCAAATGACCACTCCTTTTGCGCCCAGGTCCTCGGCTAGACGTAATCCAGCGAGGAAGGCTTCGTACTCAGCCTGGTTGTTAGAGGTTGGGAAGGACAGGGTGAGCGACACTTCAACGATGATTCCTTCGTTGCTTTCCAGTATGATGCCCGCACCGCTTCCTGGCGAGCTGGAGGCACCATCCACGAAAATGGTCCATTTGTGCGCCTAACTCGTGGGGGAGTCTGCGAACGTCATTTTTGCGACGAAGTCGGCCAGAGCCTGGGCTTTGAGGGCTTTCCTGCCTTCATACTGGATGTCAAATTTGGAGAGTTCAAGCAACCATTTGAGCATTCGACCGGCCATGTCTGGTCGTCCCAACAGCTGCTTTATGGGTTGATATGTTCGAACCACGATCGTGTTCGGCTAGGAAGTAGTGTCTTAATTTTCTGGCTGCGTTGATGAGGGCCAGAGTCACTTTCTCTATTTGTTAGTACCTTAACTCTGGTCCTTGCAGTGCTTTGTTCATGAAATATATGGGTTTATGCCCGTCAGGCGTCTCGCGGATGAGAGCGGCGCTTACCGCTTAGGTTGCTACGGGGAGGTACAAGTATAAAGTTTCGCTGTTGTCCGGACGAGAGTGGAACGGTTGTTCCGAGAGTGCTCATTTTAGGTGGAGAAGTGCCTTGTCACATTCCTCGGTCCATTCGAATGATGCCTCCTTACAGAGGAGTTTGAAGAATGGTAAAGCGTGTTGGGCAGACTTGGCCACGAAACGTGACAATGATGCGAGCATCCAGTTGATGGACTGGATGGATTTTTTTGACTTGGGTGTTGGAAACTTGGAGAATGCCCCGCACTTGTCAGGATTGACTTCGATTCCTCGTTCCGTTAAGTAGAAGCCGAGGAATTTACCTGCCCGGACGCTGAACGTGCACTTCTCCGGGTTGAAACGCATTTTGTATTTTCTGGCCTGTTCGAAGACCTTCCTTAAATGGGCAGTGTGATCGGTTTCCTCATGGGATTTTACGATCATGTCGTCCATATAGACTTCGAGCATGTCGCCTATCTCTCCCCGGAAGACCTTGTTCATCATTCTTTGATAGGTCGCATTGGCGTTCTTTAGGCCGAAGGGCATTACGTTGTAGTAATAGTTGCTCGATTTGGTCATGAAGGCCGTGTATTTTTTATCGCTCATTGCCATTGGTATTTGATTATAGCCCGAGTAGGCGTCCATGAATGATAAAAGTTTAAAACCAGTAGAATTATCAACAAGTTTATCAATATTGGGGAGGGGATAGGCATCCTTCGGGCATGCCTTATTGAGATCGGTGTAGTCAATGCACATTCGCCATTTGCCATTAGATTTCTTTACAAGTACAACGTTGGACAGCCAAGTGGTGTACTTGGCCTCCGAGATAAATTTGGCCTCGAGGAGGTCCCTTACAGCTTTTTCTGGAGCCTCCGTTTTTTCTGGAGACTGCTTTCTCCTACGTTGTGCTACAGCCTTGACGGCCGGGTCAATTGTCAGTTGGTGGCAGGCGACGGACGGGTCCAAGCCGGGCATCTCGGCGGCGCTCCAGGCGAAGAGGTCGGCGTTCTCACGGAGGCAAGCTTTGAGCTGCTTCCTCGTGATGTCGGGCAGGTCTGCTCCAATCTTCACTCCCCGCTGAGGGTCGTCGCCGAACGAAACGAGCTCAAAGTCGCCATCCGGGATTGGGCGCATCGGATGGAAGCTGCTGCTGGACGAAGTAGACGAGCCGGCTGAAGCTGCTTGGTCCCCCTGTTGGTCTTCTTTAGGGAAGCGGCTGTCAAGGTCAATGGAGTCGACCTGAGGCAGGGGCTTGGCTTCCTCAGAGCTGCTGGGCAATGCTGGCCAGCTGGATGCCTTTGGTTTGGACGCAATGGCATTGAGCCCTTTTGTGGCTGCTTCAAAACACCATCGTGCAGCTTCGATGTTGCCGTGGAAGGTGGCTACCATCCCCTTTGAAGTGTAGTACTTCATCTTGAGGTGGACTGTTGAAGGCACATCTACCAACTCGGCCAGAGTTGGTCTTCCGAATATGCACTGGTACAGCGACAGGCAATCGATTACCAGAAATTGTACTTTGACGGATCTGGCCGTCTCAGCTGATCCAAAATTTACGATCAGTTCGACGTATCCCCATGGCTTGGTCACTGATCTGTTGAACCCCTGTAAATCAGACCCCACGTAGGGGGTAAGGTGCGATTTGTCCAGCTGAAGTTTCGAAAACAGCTGGGAGTACATAATGTCGACCGAGTTGCCCTGGTCGACGAGGATTCTGCAAACGTCGAAGTTTGCCATTCGAGCACTGATGAGCAAAGGTATGCTCGAGTTTGGAGACCCCTCGAGGAGCTCTTCCCGGTAGAAGGAGATGGGGGTGGAGCCCTTCTGGGTTTGGTCGAGCGTGGTCACCTTGTTGGAGCTTGTGTTGATTAGATGCTCGAATTTTTGTTTCATAGAGCCCACCGTGACTTTATTGAAGCCCCCGCCCGAGATAACCATAGCAGAGGGGAATGTCTCCCACTGGTTGTGGGCCGCGAAGTAGGCAGGGGCGCTGAGCCATTCCGGGACGTAGAAGTCTTCTGGTCGCGATACGGCCATGGCGACCTGGATGCTAGCTTCTTCCGAGGAAGGTACTTCTTCCTCTATCTTCTTGGACTCCTGGGCGTCTTGCCGAGGAGCGTCCTTCTTCTTAGTGAACTGTTTCAGGTGGCCGTCTCTGATCAGTATCTCGACAGTATCCTTCAAATGGATGCAGTCTTCGGTAGTGTGGCCGTAACTCTTGTGGAAACGGTAGTACTTCGATTTGTCGGCGTTGGGCTTGGCCGGCAGTTGTTTGGGGAAGCGAACCCCTGCTTGCTTGAATTCCAAATTCGCACATTCGGATAGTATCTTCTCCCTGGAGACAGTTAGGGGGTATAGTCGTGGAATCGCCTGGAGGGTCCCTTGCTGTCGCGGGAGTCCCGTGGACGGTCTTCGCGCTTCCTTTCGCCCCGACGAGATGTCGAGGCTTCCTCGCCTCTGGAGGCCCGAGCGTTCTCCTGATGGCGTGACGCTCAGACGTTGCTAGCCGCAACCTTCTCTTCGTACTGAATGTGCGACTGGGCTTTAAGGAGGAGGGCATCTAGGTTCCTCGGAGGTGCGAGGCCGACGGCCTTAGAAAACTCTGAGCCCGGGCGGAGTCCTTGCTCGAGCAGAAACTTTTTCATCCCGTCCGTTGTAGGGACATGTACTGCTTCTTTGTTGAACCTCTCGATGTACACGCGGAGAGGTTCGTCCTTTCCTTGGATTATGGCCCCAAGGGAGGCCTCAGTCTTGGGGTGACGGCGAGAAGCTGTGAAATGCCGTGAGAACGTTCTGCCCAGTTGTCTCCATGAGGTAATGTACTCTTCGGGCAACTTCTTGTACCACATCATTGCCCCTTTTCGGAGCGTGGTCGGAAATAACCGGCACTTAATAGCGCCCCGGACGCCGCGGCAGTCCAATAGCGCATCGATGTTCTCGATGTGCTCGTCGGGGTCAGTAGACCCGTCGTATGTGCCTAGTTACGGGGGCTTCTCCTGGCCCTTAGGGAGACGGGTTGCCAAGATTTCCTGGGACAATGGGCCGCGAGGCTCATCGTTGCTGCTGAAACTGGTGAATGACGGGGACCGAAGGGTACGCTCGCGGCGGCGGTTCATCCGGGGAGAAGGTGAGCGGTTCCTTCGGGGAGAAGGTGATCAGTCCCGACCTTTAGACTTGGCAGGGGGCGACTGTTCGTCCCTTCGGGTCCTCTTGTGACCGGGAGAGTGCTGGTTGCGCGGGGAAACTTGGCCACGCTTCCGGACGGCGCGAGAGTCAGGTTCTTGGCGCAGTCTTCGGTCGATATCTCGCCGGGGGCTGCGGGCTCCTTGATCCTCGATGGTTCCTCCTCGGAGGGGGGGATCTTGGACGGTTTGATTCTTCAAGCGCCCCGATTCTTTCGTTCTGCTGCAGGATCAGGGTGTTGGTTTTGTTGATCGCCTCCAGGAGGGCCGCCACGGCCGGGTCGGCGTTGGGCGGAACAGAAATGGGCTGGATGTCCAGCGATCTTGAGAGGCCATGATGACGATCTTGAAAATTTGCTTTGATCTTTGGTTTTCGGGGAAAGAAAGATGGGGAGAACAAGAGTTCCCACAGACGGCGCCACTGATCGTGAAGGCTAGATCAGATCCTGTTGAAGTGGGCCACAAAGTACGTTTGAGATGCTGGATGTATGGAGAGGAGGAGAGGGGTGTACCTACAAGGCACTCCGACGCTCAAGTAAGAAAGGGTCAGAAAAAATGGGCAAGTACAAAGTGTTAGTTCGTAGGGTGAATATTTGATACCTGACCCTCTCAAGCGAGAGGGTTTATATAGTGCCTCCAGCGCGTGGCCAACGGTCCTATTTTCGGGGCGAAATAACCGTTTTCCCGAAGAATAGGTAACTGCCCAAACTAGCCGTTATGTCGGGCAGGGTGCCCGAAACTAGCCGTTATGTCGGGCATAAGCATAGTTTCGGGCACATGCCCTCAGCTGTTCGGGGAGTGGAGAAGCCGTGCGTAACGGACAACATTTCCGAGGAGGAGTGATGCAGTCCTTACCCGGTTGGAGGGGCAGAAAGGTAACTTTTGCCTATTTATGGATTGGACTTAGGCAACTGGACCGTTCTGGAGCAGAAGTAGATTGGGCCATGTCTGGCCATTGGTCCAGTCCAGAACAATAACAATGTCAAGTAATAGGAATATAATTTTTTTTTATATATGATGTATTTATAATTTTAACAATAATTCTTAATTCTTAATTTCTATCAATTTCTCGTCTCAGCTACAATGGAAAGAGAAATAAGACGTGTTTGCAGTACTTTCTTTAATAAATTAAGTTTTTCCTTTTCAACCGTTTCATATATGAAACTGCAACGCCTTTTAATATTAACATAATCATACATAGTTAACATCATTAACCAATGCCCTTTTTCAACTAAGTGTTTGCAAACATTATTTTTGTCACATTTTTACGGTCATTAGTGGTAAGTATTTTCAGTAGATGAGTTGGAGAGATGATTAAAGAAGAGATAGAGTGAAATTGTGTGTGGAAAGATACATTTATTTTTTAATTTTCAAAAATAAATCTAACTCGTCATTTCGATGGTCATTTAATTTTTTTTTCAAAAATTTTTTTTTTTTTTTGTAAAATTTAATTTTTTTCACCAAAATTAATTTTTTTTCAAAAAAATAATTTTTTTCCTAGACAATTTAAAATTTAATTCGAAAAAAAAAATTATAATTGAGTTGAGACATTTGGATTTTGGATAATAATCGGATTATAACCGGATCCAAAAATAAAATATGGTTGAATAACCAACCATTAATAATTAAACTGGTTAATAGCCATTTAATTATATTCGAATATTTTAAATGGATTTGGATCTCACACCTGCGTATCCTACGCGTAGGGCTACTTGCCCAGGCCATCCATACGTGTATTGCCTTGAGCGTTACGCGTATGAGCAGAGAGAGTTTTCCTCTCAAACTCCCTTCAAACTTCCCATACGTGTAATGACTAGCTCATACGCGTATGCCCCTTTCCTCTAGATTCCCATACGCGTAATGGCCCTCCATACACGTATGGTCCCTTTCCCTTACGCGTACTCTACGCGTATGAGCAGAGGGTCGTGCTGGCTCTGGGGACGGGTGTGTACCGTACACGTAATACCCTGGGAAGTCCCCCTCATATGCGAAAGGCCCCTTCCCTTACGCGTATGGCCAGACGCACCTCCAAAACCAGATTTCGCATATGTGCGAAATTCTCCCCCTCCATTACAGCATCTTCAAACTTCCAAATCAGATTCAAAACTATTTTCGATTCATCACAGATTCAAAATGCTAATCCCACCTCATGATTTTCATCAATATTATCTAATATCAGATCCTAATTCGTTAACCCAAAACCCTCAATCTCAGATCTAGTTTATGTTCATCACAGCAACAGAAAACTCATACCAATTCAGCATCAATGACAGCATTCACCACGAAAATTCATAACAGACATCATGTATACAAATTCACAAGGATCGTCATGCAAATTCATCATAAATTCGTCAAAAACACGTAGCACACCAAACCTACATCTACCTTAAACCCATATCAGATATAATAACCCGGATTAACCCCCATACCTTGAATTTTTAGCAATTGTTTCCTCCTCCGCGTTCTACGGATAGTTTCTCCTCTTTCTCTATGCCCTAGTTCTCCCTTTCAGTTCTCTTCACTTTCACGATCGTAAGAATGAACTTCCCTAATTCCCACTTTCTTTTTGTCATTCTTACCCCTTGGACCCCAAATACAACTTTCCCATCTTACCCTTACTTAATCCTCTCAATAGTATTGCCTTGCCCTTATTGCTCTTCTCAATTTATTTTAAATAATAATAATAATAATCTAAATATTCACATTATTCTATTATTATTACTAATAAAATAATTCTAATAAATCACTAAATTCTAAAATGCCCTCATTATCCCTTTAACTCAATACTACCCTACAACACAACACTAATTAACCATGCGTCACAATATTCATCACAATTCACCGAAACACCGAATAATCATAATAAATCAATTAAATAAATATTATAATTATTTTGGGGTGTTACATGACCCGTATGCAGATAGAGAAAATCTATGCTGACTACCAAAGGCACATAGTATCGAACGAGACTCGGGCGACCAAAGCGCCGAGAGACTGGAGCTGCGTTGATGACTACATCATGTGGTTCTTCACCGTTTCACACCCTTACATGGTGCCCACTGCAAAAGGATCACCGTCCAGACCAACTCATCAGGAGATTTTAGAGGAGCAGCAGTCTTAGTTGGACCACACTCAAGATGTCCTGCCTCGCTCTCGTCAGATAGTGGAGATGGGACGGACACACATTGACGCCGATTTCTTCCCTTAGGGGTCTGACCACAGGCGTATATTGGATGAGATGATTGCGGTGGCAGAGGGGGCACTTATGTATCGCAGACATTGCACCAGGACGGGTGGGATCGATGGCCGAGGAGGAAGATCGGACGGTTGAGGAGGCGGTTGAGGCACACGAGGCGGCAGAGACATAGGCAGAGGAGAGGATGAAGATGTTGTCAGGCACACAAAGTAGTGACTGTGGTGTTTTTTTTATGTACTATATTTTGATGACATTGATGTACTATTTTTTGATGATGTTTATGACATATGACTTCTTATATATATATATATATATATATATATATATATATATATATATATATATATATATATATATATATATATATATATATTGATTATGTACTATTTTTTGATGATGTTTATATATATTTATATAGGCTTAAATGCACTTTTGGTCCCCCTGTTTTGGTTTTTTCACAGTTTTAGTCCCCCTATTACAAAACCTGCGATTTTGGTCCCTAAATTTTGATGGTCTTTGCAATTTTGTGGTCCCCTCCATTTTTGATCCAACTGTTCATGCACTGTTCATGTACGGACATGCACTGTTCATGTACTGTTTTGGAGCAAAATTGGAGGGGGACCACAAAATTGCAAAGACCATCAAAATGTAGGGACCAAAATCGCAGGTTTTGTAATAGGGGGACCGAAAGTGTAAAAAATCTAAACTAGGGGGACCAAAAGTGCATTTAAGCCATTTATATATTATTTACGAATGTATTTTATTTTATATTCATCTGCAACAGTTAATTTCTATCAGCGACCAACAAAATTGGATATTTAAAAAAAAATCTATTCTGATAAGATTTTGGAGATGCATCTACGGAACTTTTTTCGTAGATGTGTCTCCGAAAATATCCAAAGTAAAGAAAAAAAAGGTGCGTCTGAAGATACAACTTCGGAAGCAAGGGCATAAAAGAAAATGCATTAGGTGGCTAAGAGTATCAAAGAGTGGATTAAGAAATCCTTTAAATATTAATCCGATCAAACACACTTAATTTGTCCACTAAACCGTTTTAATAGAATCTACTGTAAATCAAAGATTCAATATCGACTCAAATCTATCAATTGTCCAACTCTAACTTATACCATACGCCCAAGTAAAAGCAACAATAAATCAAAATATTGTGACATATGAGAATAAGAAAAGATTGATAGTAAACAATATTCCACAAAACAAAGTAGGAATGTGACAAGATTTGGCAATTTCTTATCACACCACCCTTGTTTCTTAGGCACCATCTAAATTTCCGGTTTTGCCCCCTGATTTCGGATGTGCACATCCGGACGCACCAATTTTTTTAAAAATGCTGATTCTTTCCTGAAGTGCACATCCGGAAACATTCCTGATCTGCAGATCCGGAAAAAGGCAGAACATTATTTTTTTTTAAAAATCGGTTTTTTTTGTTTGGTCGCATATGTTAATAAATCGTCGCAATTTAATATACATTTGACAACATCCATATATAAAATAAAATGATATATATATATATATATATATAATAAATCTCTGTCAAAATACAGTGCATACATCTAATATAAATATAATACATCAAACAAAAAACTACTGCGTATGGCGAAGGATCTCATCTGGCTCCCCTGCTCCTCTGCCCCTACCCGCCATCCTGGATCGATGTCTGCGGTACTGAAGTGCCCCCTGAGCAATCGCAATAATCCTGTCCACGGCAAGTCTGGCACCAGAGCCCTCAGGGAGGTGACCGTCCGCAATGGCCTGCTGCGTTATCTGCTCTATCTGACGACAGCGTGGTAGGACATCCTAAGTGTGGTCCAGCTGAGACTGCCGCTCCTCTAATATCTCCTGATGAGCAGGTCTGGGTGGCGATCCCTCAGCAGTGGGCACCATGCATGGGTGTGAGACGGTGTAGAACCACACGATGTACCCGGCAGCAACACTCCAGTCTGTCTCCGCTCTGGTCGCCCGAGCCTCCTCCGGTACCAAGTGGGACTGGTAGTCAACATATAGCTCATCTATCTGCCTGCGGGTCAAGCCTAGAGGAGCAGACTCATTAGGCATCCTGGGGATCGTCTGCGTGTAACCGAACTGACGCAAGACGCGCTCTGGCAAGTATCGGGCAGTAACGGTCGAACTGCATGCCAACCATCCTGAGAACAAACAAACCTCATCGAACGGGCGCGTCACACGGTGAGCGGCATAGGGGCAATACAAAACGTCCTCAGCAGCCATCCGATCTAGATACACTCTGAAGGGGTCCCGCGCCTGGTTCCCTCTGAGCAGGACAAATGCAGCAGCACGTGGCATATCCTCAGTGTACCCCTGGGCACTCCCCCAACCAGTAATATAGGGAAAGTGCTGTAAAATCCACGCCTGAAATGGAAAACATAACATGGGTGTCAAACATTATAAAATCCACGCCTGATGAACTAGCAGTAGAATCCCGACGCCTCCGAGATGTAGAATCGGCGGCTGACGAGGGAGTAGCCTGAACCTGTGATGTGGATGGCTGTGGTGTAGGATGTGGTGTAGGATGTCCCTCAGCTGTAGGGGCTACCCCAACTCCCTCTGCGTCGGAAGCCTCGGTTGTAGACTGCATCCGCTCACGTCGGACAGATGCGTGCTGAGCTGTCCGTCCATGTATGGTACGATCGTCTCTGCCAGCCATCTAATCTGCAAAGCATAATAAATAAATTAAATTTTGTTTAAAAATAATTAAACAAAAACAAACAAACAAGCAAAATTAAAAAAGGAAAAAAAAATAGTCTTCCGGATGTGCACATCCGGAAGGTCTCAGAATTTTAAACGTTAGGTATTCCCAGATGTGCACATCCGGAAGGACGCAGAATTTTAAACGTTGGGTATTTCCGGATGTGCACATCCGGAAACACTAAACGTTTCAATATTTCCGGATCTGTACATCCGATACGTATTTTGAAGTTTAAAAACGGCAGCCATGACCACTGTAACAACCAAAAGGGCATTTTTATGCCTTGATCGTTCGTTTGAAGCAATAAAAATAACCTACATTGTCTCTAACCTATGTTATTCATATAACCTAACAATTTCTACACCTAAATGTCTACTCTAAATCGATTACTCAAAAATTACTCCGAAACTCTAAAATTTGAAAACTTACCGATTAAAATGTGATACGGAGGATTTGAAGTGTGTTGATCGTTGTAGCAGTTGCTCAGCGCCGAACTCGAGTGAAAAAAATCGAGATTTGTGGTGATTAAAAATTTGAGAGTTTGAGAGAGTTTGAGAGATTTTGGAAATGGAAAGGTGAATAACGAGGGGGGAAGAACGTCTGGCGCGAACTAATAAGAAATACTTCCGGATATGCATATCCGAAAAATCTCTACGATTTTTAAAAATTTGGTGCGTCCGGATGTGCACATCCGAAATAGAGGGGCAAAAAAATAATTTCACGTGGTACCTAAGAAACTTGGGTGGTGCATTAAGAAATTGCCCAAGATTTAGTTAAGGGTAGAAATTTCTTATTCATACACAAATATACAAAACATGTGTTTAGTAGTGAAAATGCCATAGGTTTTATTAAACAATAATGTTATTCTTACACTCACTTACATTTTTATCATACTTGGGTCTTATTATATCATCACCTAAGGTTTACAAAACGTTTAACAAGTTATTGAGATTTGGGGTTGACAAAATGCCCCAAAGGCTCAAAATGCCATGTCTTCTTTCCTCTCCTCTTAACCATTAAGCTTTCGTCTTTTGGTTAATGCAGAAAACTACAGCACAGATATTTTCTGTGCCTGCTCAACTTCTTTGGTTTATTTGAAGACATACCTTGATTTACAATGGTGTTAGTTTTTTCCTTCCTTCTTGACTTGGCTTTGTCATCTGAAGAGATGCCTTGGACCAATTCACTGTTTAGTTGCTTGTTATCGCGTGTTGATTGGTCCAGAATTGCTCCATTTTCAAAAGGAGATGAACCAACACTACCCTCGTTTTTATCACAAGGTTTAACAGTTTTAATGGAAAACGAATCAACTTGCCCATATTTTTTCAAGCAAAGGGACTCTTCATTGGCAAAGCTAGAAATGGCAATTGGGGAATGTAATCGGTATTCCCTAACCATTGAAATGGCCTTATCTAATGTTTCTAGAGCCTGTTCGACCTCCGTGCGGATATACACACTCCTCTTACCATTTTGTACAACTCCACCAACTTCGTCATTTGGAATGTCATTTACTTTCACATCGTCCTCCGCACTTTGTACAATCTCTTCCTTATCTAATTCTACAATCTCACCAAATGTTTCGCTATTTTCTAGTACTGTTGCATTCGTTGCTGCTGACTCGACGTTATTTGCACCTTTTACTTCACCCTTCTTGCTTTCAACAAGATCTTCAACAGGGTGAATTCTTGCAACTTGCGGGAGCTCACCGCTACGTGTGCTATATAGCGCCTCGCGAATTCTAGCATATAACGGATCCCCCAACGCCTTGCTGAATTCTTCTTTATCTTGGCTCATCACAGATGCCACAACCTATAATGATATCAGAATAGGCTAATGTCAAAAGGCGATAGAAAACATTACCAAATAATAGTAATGCAAGGATGCAAAGATATTTCGCTTTTATTTCGAGTGACCAAACTGAATATTCAAGTTGAATGTTAAAGTATAACCGAAAAGGAACTGCAACCTTCTGATAAAGCCTGAAACCGTTGCCAATGAGCTGCCTTGAAATAAAGTTTATCAAAGACGGAGGAACAAAATCAACCTTTACATCCATATTTGCTATAGTCCTACAAAATTTTAATCATTCAATTAGGATTTCATATTAAAAACGTTTCCGTTGTGGTATCGTTCCATTTCAGTTAATCCGTAATTGTTATGCTAAAGTACACCTAAAAGTACAACTCACCGAAAGTAACTTCTTTCCGATGTACACTTTTGCAAAGCAAACCCTCCCACTAAATCAATTCTCACGACATCCTTTGCTTCAGGAATTGCTTCATCATTGAAACTAGATAGAGTCTCCGCGACACTCTTAGAATCAGGAACCTGAGAGCAAGTTAAGCATAAGTTCATTGAAAACTTCAATCTAGTCTATAATTTTAACATTCTTTGAAAAGAATACTTTTAGAAGAAAAAAACTCAAGTTAAAAAGCAATGAGAGGCTCGTATGATTACCGAATTCGTAAGAACAACAACCAAGTCCTCTTGAAAGTACTCAAACAGATAATAGTGCACTACAGCTTCCCTCATAGACAGAGGCCACGAAACCTTCATCCTTTCTTACAAAATTCAGAGCAAAATCGGAATTTAGAAATGAAAACCTTCAAAGGGGGATCGAAAAGTGATAGTTTTAGTTAATGCTGGCATCACATACCTCACTAGTGATATCTGTTCCCCAATCTGGACCTGCTCTAAACATTCACACGATAAGATTTTGAAAGTAGGGATAGTAGACTGAGGCCACCTAAATCAGCATTGTTTAAAGGGTGTCAGATAGAAGTATGAGTTCATGTAGCACCGGCACTATAGATTCAAGTCGTGTCCGGTGTTGGGTTTCAATGCTTCATAGTATCAAGAAAATAACTGACATATAACCTCTGTAGCACCAGCACCTCTGAAAAAAGGTGTGTCCGTGTCCGACACGACACTGGTGATTAGGTTCAATTTGTTCATTTTTTTCAAATTATTACCGGTGTCTGCGTGTCGGTGTCGTGTCCGGTGCCTATGTCCGTGCTTCATAGCATATAACAGAAAATAGTTCTCACCATTTTTTGTAAAGAGAGGTCTGCCATGAGATACATAAACCTGTAATGATGAAAATAACTCGTTCAGCTTTTGGAATTGATATCAATAATATGGGTTTTGAAGTTTGTCAAAAAAGGCCGGTGATAAAACTTTTCATTGCTCCAGTGTGACTTACAAACATCAACAGGTCCATCCACAAAGCCTTCCACTAGCATTGTATGAAAGGGAGTTCCCTCCGGTCCTTGACGATACATAACACGAAACTCATCACTATCCTGTTTTAACTATTAGAAGAAGTACAATTATCAACTGCGACTTGATAATTTGATTACAAAAATTCAAGTACCTTCATCCTAAAGATTAACAGAATCACGTTACAAATGTCACACAAAGTTTTCATTAGTCCAATGAATTTTAAACAATAGAGCCATGTTGACAGAAATCACAGAGACGACATTTCTATAAAAGGAAGTTATCAATAAAGGCATACAAAACAAAAAAAATTCGAGATCTAACTGAACGGAAGATCGCATATATAAATAAAAAACGCAGTTAATCATGAAAACCAAGCATAGTGAAACAGCATAAGCCAGAGAATGGATAACATACTTTCCAATCGTTATGCAATGTATTAGACCTTCCATGATCATCTGAAGCACTCCTCAACATATCAAGAAAGTTAGATATCTCTGCAGTCTTATGTTCTACTAATTTCTCCTTATATCCTACACAAAACAAAACAAAGCTAAGAAACTAAAATAACTTTTCCACCAAGCTGATACAAGTTCTTCCTAAATGATTTCACAAGAAATCGTAAACAGTCATTTTGGTCATCGAATATGTGATCCGATATCATTATAGTCTCCGTATGTATCCAAACTAAAAATACGCCTTCTGTGATCTGTCTATCAGTTTGGTCCATAAATTACTACTATCAGAAGACAACCGGGGGTCATTTCGAACTATATTGACAACACCTCACTCATTTAGGCGCCAAATTAACTATTTACTCTGAAAGAAATTAAAGAATGGTAATCACCTTCAACTTCTAGCTCTGATGAAGGTATGAGTTGACTTTTTACAAGCTTTTTGAGTATCTCAACATTTGTAAGATCAGGTGAGGCAAGAGTCCTATCCAGCCTCTCCCTATACTGTGTGATCATTCGCTTCTTCTCCATTTTCGCATATATTTGAGAAGCATATATTTGAGAAACCTTTTCTCAAAAATTCAAATCAGGCAAAGATTCCAACCATTCATATTGTTCCCAAACTCATCCAAAATTTACCACAACCTATGGTGAAACAAGATAACAAATCAGGTATAGTATAGTTCTCATCACATCATTCATAGTAAAACACACCAAATTGCTAAACAAACAAAGATTGAATAAGTTTCCAACAAACCAGAAAAAGTCAAAACAAAAACCTAATTCTAGTATTGAAGTCAACATACACAACATGCACATGAAAATCAAATTTCAATACCAACAAATGAAGCAGCAGCTGAAGTAGTGATGATGGTGTGAGGAGAAGAATCCAGAATCGGAAAAAGGAAGATCTAAAACGATGATCCAATATTTAAGATAGATTCAGTTGATGTGATGGAAAAACAAATCGGATACACAGCCAAAGGTTTACGTGACTTTAGTTGAGTTCATATATGAAAAGGTGAACTTTCCCAAAGACCTTTTTCTTGGGAAGTAATGTGTTAAAAGACAAGTAAAAGATGTTGTGTTTTGGTCTGAACTATCTATAATATAATAAAGTAAATTTATCTAGAATTATCTATAATATTTATAAATTGTTCTGGAATTCACCATTTTACCCTTTAGTCTTTTTTTTTTCCACGTGCCTTTTCAATAGTAAATTTTTTTTTTTTCAACTGAATTGATCTTTTCATTGGAATCCAATTTGATAATGAAAACTAACTAAGTTTCCAATTTGATTTTTACGTTTCAACTTTTATTGGGAAGCTAACCTACAGCAAACAAACAGACTACAAAGGAAAAATTATTTATCATCTGATTTTTCACTCTTCACCGTCTTCCTATCTCAAACCCATGCTCTGCAAACTTTCTCTCTATGCAAACTTTCTCTCCTACAACTAACATGCTCTAATCTCTTTCGATTTCTTCTTATAAGAATCTTCCTCCATAACCATACTTTTCATTATTTTTCCCAACCAAAGTATTTCTTTTTCTTACTCAGTTTAGATCTCATAAAATGCAAGCATTATACTGTATATTATCATACAGGAGAAGGATGAGATATGAGATGCAAATATTTCATCCATACTGTTGACAACGGGTGAGAAGAGAAGAAAATTAGGGTTTTTTAGTTTATTGTTGAAGAGGGATGAAGATTGATAACGATCAATAAAGATATGATTAATTTTTCTGGGAAGTATGAAGAATGATGAAAATTAGGTTATTTTCTTGGTATGTTATTGACAATGGATAAAGAACGATGAAAATTTGGTTGTTTTCTGAGCATTTTTTTATTAAATATATTATACAAAGTAAGATTTGCATGATGGAATTTTATAATTATATCTTTTATATTAATTCAGGTAAAAAAATAAAATACAACATCTTTGAATAGACAGCTCAATCTAAAGTCGGGGCCGCTTAAAAGGAAGTATGGCTTGTCATTTACTATTTTTATTAAGTTTTTTTAAAGTTTAATTAGGATATAAGAATATTTGTTCTATCAAATTATCATGAATGCATAGTTTTTATTACATATTAATTTCTCAAAAATTCTCAATCGTGTTTCAGCTATATTATGTCTATTATTTTCTCTAAAGATAAGATACTTGAGAGCAATTGTTATGTCTTGTGTCATTGTTGTGTTAAAAGTATATTTCAATATTATTTTTTATCCAACAGTCAAATATATGTGGATGATTTACCTTGATTTACCTGTTTTTTTTTAAGCAAAATCATGCATTTTAATGTATAAACAATCTATACATTAATGGTTTTAAATATACTTGTAATTTAGTCACATTTTTTTTTACTTTATTTTCACTATAAATTATTGTATTCATATTTACATTTTAGTTTAATTGTTTTATACAAACTTATTTTACGCCGTGCTTAGAACAGGGTATTTGATATCATTATAAAAAAAACTTAATAAAACATATAAAATATCTGTCAATAATAATATAAAAGAATACATGATACAAATAGCTATCTTATTATTTTCTTTACAAAATAATAAATGGGTGTATTTTCTTATATATTTTTGTTTTATTCTTTCTCACTTCAAAAAATATCAAAAATAATTTTAAAGGTGTATAATTGATTTTAATGTGTTTGATTTTGTTTTAAAATAGACCTGACTAAATTTAAAATAAAATTAAAATTTATAACTTTTAAATTTTAAATATGATTTTTCTTGCTCAAGAAAAATTTATGAAAAAAGTAAGTTTATCCAATAATTTATTAATAGTGTATTTTTGATAAATATTTTAGATATAGGTAAAAAATTAATTGTTTATCCAAATGTTTTATAAATAATGTTTACGAAAATAAGTTTACTATTGAATCAAATATTTCTATAAATAATACTAAAATAAAAATATTTATAATATAAAAAAATCGATGTTTTTTTTTGCACATTATCCCAACCCTGCCATCTGTCCAATTGAGAGACATTTTTAGTCTAATTTTTTCTTTTCTAAACCAACTAGTAACCCGTGCGTTCCCCAGACTTGTCTGTTCGAGGATTTTATGTTATGGACGCGTAATTGTTAATTAAATTGAAAATAAAAATGGTAAAATTATAAAAATATATATGATTGAAATTGAAAATTTGTATTGGTAAGTATGTGAAAATGTTGTGTGTCGTAAAAGAATGAATTAAATTAATTATTGATATAAATTCAAATAATGCAATGATGATTGAAAATATTAAACAAAAAATATTAATCAATAGGTAGACCAAAAACAAATGAAACTAAAATTAGATTGAAAGTTAAAAATAGAAGAAAAAAAACTTAAGAATAATAGTAAATGTAACTTGAAATAGTAATATATGTAGAAGATGAAAGATAAACAACAATATAAATAATAATAATAATAATAATAATAATATGATTAAAAAAACTATTGAAACTTGTATTAGATAAATTAATCGTTTAGATTTTTTTAACAAATAAGACAATTATGTTATAAAAGAGAATATAATGGTCGATAAATTTCTATTATTCAATATTTGAACCAGTAGTAAAGTTGTTCCCGTTTATAATCATTGTAATTGTTTCCGTATATAAAAATATTTTTATCAACAATGTATTTTTCCTATATATAAATATTAGTTTCGTTTTGACACTATTTATACAAAATAATTGAATGAACAGTAAAGTTGTTTCCGTATATAAAAAAAATTGAATCAAAAGTAAAGTTGTGCTCGTTTATAACAATAATATTTATTTCGTATATTAAAAATTTTGAATTAAGATTAAAGTTGTGTCTGTTTATAACAATTGTATTTTTTCCGTATATAAAAAAATTGAATCAAAGTTAAAGTTGTGCCCGTTTATAACAATAGTATTTTTTCGTATATACAAAAATTTGAATCAAGATTAAAGTTGGATCTATTTATAACAATAATATTTTTTCCGTATATAAAAAAAATTGAATCAAAATTAAAGTTGTAACCGTTTATAACAATAGTATTTTTTTTGTATATACAAAAATTTGAATCAAAATTATTGTTGTGCCCATTTATAACATGTAAGTACGCACAGGGTACGTTGTTTGTGGGATATAGTTTTTGGACGCGCATTTGTTTATAAAAACATTTTAATCAACAATGTATTTTTTCCGTATATAAATATTAATTTTGTTTTGACACTATTTATAAAAAAAAATGAATCAACAGTAAAGTTGTTCGGTATATAAAAAAATTTGAAGCAAAAGCAAACTTGTGTCCGTTTATAACTAAAGTAAACTTTTTCCCATATATAAATATTATTTTGTTTTGACACTATTTATAAAAATATTTGAATCAATAGTAAAGTTATTCTCATATGTAAATATTAATTTGTTTTGACACTATTTATAAAAGTATTTGAATAAATAGTAAAGTTGTTTTCATATATAAAAATATTTGAAACAAAATTTTTTTTTTTTACAATTATTATAAAAAGATTTGAATCAATAATAAAATTTTTTTCGTTTATAATAATAGTATTTTCTCCCTTATATAAAAAAAATTTAATCAACAATGTTTTTTTTCTTCGCGTATATAAATATTAATTTTATTTTGACATTATTTATAAAAATATTTCAATCAATAGTAAACTTATTCCTATATATAAAAATATTTGAATCAAAATATTTTTTTTTGTTTTGACAATATTTATAAAAATATTTGAATCAATAGTAAAGTTGTTCTCGTTTATAACAATAGTAATTTCTCCCCTATATAAAAATGTTTTAATCAACAATGTGTTTTTTTATATAAATATTAATCTTGTTTTGACATTATTTATAAAAATATTTGAATCAAAATATTGTTTTTGTTTTGACAATATTTATAAAAATATTTGAAGCAATAGTAAAATTGTTCTCGTTTATAACAATAATTGAAACTCTACAATTAGTGTCATATTAAAATAAATTAAATTAAATTTCTCACTATTTATTATAAATGATTATTTATCCTTTCAATTTCTAACTATATAAATAATGCATATTAAAAGTTTTAAAACTTTATTTTTTAACTATTTAATATAAATATTTATCTTTCAATCAAAATTATAACTCTACCATTTATATCATTCAAAATACTTAGAACTTTAATTTCTCTATTTATTGTCAAGGATTATCATCAATAAAATATTACTAATTCTTGAAATCTTGTATTTATTTATTAGTATTCCTGCAGTACAGTTATAAAAAATGGCACTTTAGTGTAGGCAGTTAAAAAAATGTGAATGTTGTCTAATTTGTTTGAAATCCCATCATTTATAATGAAATAACATTTGTGTTTTGGTACTGTTTGTTGATTATAAATTCAATAAAATTGAAGTTATGAATTTGGATTGATAAGGGTACGTTATTACCCTTAATTTAGTCATGTTTTAATTGATATTTATTCAACTATTAATTGTGAATTTTTATTTATGGGATTAATTTTGCACTTATTGCTCTTTAATAAATTATATAAAATCACTTATAACATAAATGTGATTTCAAAATATTCTTAAATATAGGATAACGAATTTGTGTTTTAACGACAATAGAGCACATGTTAAAAAACTTACAAAAAAACTATTACACAATTTTCAAGATTTATTTTTACATTTGGTTAGGTATCATGTTAGCATTCAAATTTAAATATGAGCTTCTTGTTTATCACATGTTGGTCACAACTTTGATTTTTGAAAATAAAAAGAAAACAATTGTGTTGCATGTGTTGTATTGGCCATTCAACTCAGAAAACAACTTAAGTAATTAAATCAAATCAATATGTATTTTAATATATTAAGCATAAATTAATAGTTTGTAAAATGTCTAAATAATTAAATAAAACCCAAAAATCTAATTTGTTTGAAACTCTAGTTATCTAGGTAAGGTAATATTGAGTCCCTACAAGATGTGTGTAGTTGGTACTGCTCCAAAGTAAGGCCATCAGTCTGCTTTATACTCATGCCGCCTGCATCAAAAAAGTATCAAAAGTCAAAGTTTCCATGATGTAGCAATTTCTCAAAACTTGAATTCATGTAAACAAAGCAGACAAAAAATGAAAATCACCCCCTTAGTTGTTACATCCATCGATACAGCCAAAAGTTACAACATGAGCAGCTATGAAAAAGTAATTATGAATTTGTTATATAAAATATATAGCATGAATAGATGAACTACAGGAAGCTAGTAATGTATCAAATATTAATCATATTACATCAGATTATATCATCAAATATAA
Organism: Lathyrus tuberosus; assembly: GCA_022829125.1. NCBI lineage: Eukaryota > Viridiplantae > Streptophyta > Magnoliopsida > Fabales > Fabaceae > Lathyrus > Lathyrus tuberosus. The sequence goes on along the minus strand of JALAZF010000023.1, from coordinate 6,075,309 downwards.
GAAAACTTAAAACAATAAAAAATAAAAAACCTAAAACAATGCATACTAATATAACGAAACCTAAAACAATAAAAAAAAATGAAGAAAATATAACAGTGGATGCAAGGACAAAATGAAGTCTTAAGCATATAAAAAAGTATATTCGCATAGTTACTTTGAAAATGTCTTTATTTTAAACCAGGTGGGGTTCAGAACAGATGCTAAGTTTTGGTAGTATGTGATTATTATAGTGTATAATCTTTTGTGTAATACCTCTTTTGATAGCTCTCAATCACCTTCTATGGTAAGTGGAAATTTGCTTCTTATGATAGACTTTTGATTGTAAAGCCACTAATTCTATCTCATACAGAAACTCAAACCTATAACTTTTGACAGACAACTTATAGGTTTTTTAAGGTAGAGTTACACAACATTGAAGCAATTGGCCGCTCTAATGGATTTCTTTTAAAGCAAAACCTTAATAAACTTAACCTTCTGATGACAATGTTTTAGGTATAGGAGGGGTATCCTTCATTACCTTACACATAGCTGCAACCTGAATAATTAGATTCTGCATAAGTAGATCAGAATTCACAGCTAGTTACCACTCATGTTTGACATTGAATTGAAACACAAGATGATGAATTAGAATTTTTTGCACTTTCTTAATCCTTCATACTAAATCCAAGGAGGCTTCCCCGTGAACATTTCAATAATGTATAACCCAAAATCCAAATATCAATTGCAAAACATTTAAATAGTGTGTGTAAAGAACGTGTAATACATCAAAGAGTAATGTAGAGTTCATATATAATAAATATACCTCTGAATCCATCCGAAAGAATATGGCATGTGAAATTCCGAACAATAGATTTTGTTACCGCACCATAGTGGCCACCGATCTGACTCAAAAGCTTAACCTCAACTGACAGGTCTGCCCACACCATCCAATACTCTGCGGTACACCATTGTTTCAAACCACCCAAATCTCTGGAAGTCGACGCCTCATGCAAACAGAAGCAATACATCCTGCAGGAGTTCATAAATAAAATTGTTTAATCAAGTAACTTAGTACTATATTGATAAGTGATTATGGTATTAGCGCGTAATAAAGTCATTTATGTAAGAAATGCTTAAATGCTAGTGTCATACACAATATATCGTCCCTTTATTGCAAAACATCATTGCTCTTATACAAATTCTATAGGGACTCGAATGCAGTCATACTTTTACCAGCAGTACTCCTCATCACAACTACATAAGCAGGCTGAAAAATATTTTGCAAATTTACATGTCAAAAGTAAATTGAAAGAAAATTCTGATGGAAAGTAATCTTGAGGGAAAAATGTTACCTTTCTGGTGTTGGCTGAAAGCAGAGAAGTGTTTCTGTCGTTCAACAAAATCTGAAAACGGCATAGTGCTTCTTGTTGAGTTTTATCGTGATCAAAGGTAGCCAATGCCTTAGAGAAGATGTATACACTTACTTCAATCAGTCGTGATACAATAACATAATCTAACTCTTTTCAATAAGCATCAACTAAGATAAGCAAAGATGACAGCAACTGTTTGTAAGCCTGACATAGCACGTTTCCATCGTCCAAAATGCCTGTAAAATTAAAAAACACCTATTTAATAAAACCGCCTTGAAAAAAATTGTATCGTAGAATTATAGATTCTATTCATTTATCATTATGAATTTGCACACACCAAATTTATCAGTAGGAAGCAAGTAGTTATTTTGTAATGCTTTCCTCAATCGAATTGCGAGCTTGTCTTCATAATGCACCTTATAAAAACCACTTTGATCAACATTGACTTTGATCTATAGATTTTCTTGACTATCCTCTTCATACTTTTCATTTGAATTTACATCATCACCAATATATTGAACCTGTTCGGATATATCCACCTGAATTTAATCCAAGTTAATTTTCACACTTCATTTATTTATCAACAAACAATACATACCATAAATACACACCAGAAGCAAAATGGTTGGGATTGTCGGCAATTGAAGTGTGATTGAAAGCACAATGCAACTACAATTGAATTTGCATTATCGGCAATTGAAGTCTAATCGAAACTGCAATGCAACTACAATTGAAGTCACATTATCGACAATTGAAGTCTAATCGAAACTACAATGAAACTGCAATATAAGTTACATTGTCTGCAATCCTTTCCAAACTTACAACCCCCAGACCTTGAATAATACTGTGATTACATCATGAAACAACAAAGATTTCTTTAAAACTATAACCAAAGAGATTTATGTTCCTTCTAGAGTTAAGGATTTCATAAAATACAATATTAAATCTGAAGTCTTCAAATTGCAACAGAACATAACATCATAACTTTAAAAACACCTTGCATTCTGTCTGGCCTAATCTTTTCTCCAATTCATCTGTTTCTCATACTCTCTCTTTAAAAGCCTTCATTTAGAGTCAAATAAAAAGGTTAACAAAAACATGAAAACACAGAAGCAGCTTTTAAGTAGTGGACATTTTTACATACTAAATTATTTACTATAATAAACATGTTCTATTTAAGACCTCCAAACGTAACATTTTTTTTGCTTATAATTGAGAGTGGAGAGAGTATCTCCCAAGCAATCCCATGTAAATTTCAATTATAATTATCATAATGAATAAAATCAGAGTATGTGAAAGCATGAAAATCATAACAATAATTCAAGTATAGATTATTAAAATGACAACTTCCTCCTTCAAATTAACAATTATACAAACAAAAAACTTACATTAGGGGAGTTATGGCATGTTGTGGCAGTTACAAGAACTATAATGCGCTCATTATCATAAACAGGGGGCTTCCATTCGGCAAGTACTGCATAATTTAGCAAGGACCAATTTCAGTATAACATTGCATGTCTAAGTGAAAAGCATATTGTAAGGAAGGTTTAAAGCTTGAAGAAACCAAATCTTCATAGATCATTTAAGTGTATATTTCTAAGGGTTTTCACTTGGAATTTTTCATAATTTTCCTTTTGTGCCAGTATCATTGTTACTTGCGAAAGGTTAAGTTGTTACCAGTTAATGTGCATCCATACATATTTAATGACGGTCTCATCCCAGAAGTAACCTAAAAAAGAAGATAACATAGAAATGGTTAATAGTCACTTTCACGATTGAATTAAATATGATTGATAATTTCAAAACTTTGGTTGCAAACAGAATGAAATATAGTCAACACTTGTGAAAAAATAGGCTAACCATTTAGCATTTGCATGTTTACAGGGTTTCATTGTTGAGAATGGAATAAAAACCATTAGGAAACAAATAATTAACGAAATAGAAAGAAAAGTCTAAGAGAATAAACCATCTTTACTCATATTAGAGAAAGTCGAATGTGGGCATCGTCAAACATCCCATTCCTATTTAGCATTTTGAAAACAACTTCTTTAATCTATAATATATCTTACAGAAAGCATCAGAATTAAAAATGGGTAACAATCTGAGTGATTCATGATGGATGAACAAAAAGCATCTTCAAACTCACCTCATTTCGAGTTGGAACATTTTCAAAAGCCAAAGCTTTAGCCAAAATATCAGCAACTGTAAAATGGGTCAAAAGTAATAAAGTGATATCATAAACCCTAAAAATTACAGAAAGAACAAGTGTGAAGGATTACCATCCATGGAGACGTTTATGAAGGCTAGTGGTGTATTCTATGGTAACCATTTCTTCCTTCCTATCGGCGCTATTCTTCTCCACCATTTTCACTTGTGACATAAATTAAACACCAGAACAATTAACGATTTTCACATGAATGATTAGGGAACATCGATGAGATAACCAAAATAATGGTTAGCAAAAGAGAGATTGAGAGAACTTACGACGGAAAATTTCAAAAGCAATATTGTTGATAACAAATTTAGATTTGTTTTTCAAAAGATCATCATTTTGATTTATAAATCAATGTCGTAGATTTTCTATTGATTTCTATAGGAAAAAGATAAAGAAGGAAGAATAAGAGGAAGAGGGAAGAAGAAAAAGAAGAAGAAGAAGAAGGAGGGGGAAGAAGAAGAGAGTCAGAAAGAGAAAAGGAACGATGAGAGAGAGAGAGAGAGAGAGAGAAAGAGTGCAGGACTGAGAGACAGAGAAAGAGTTGATACATTGAAAAAAGAGAAAAAGTTAAAAATGTTAAAGATTTAGTTGGAATTCAACCAATTGGAGTGAAACAGTTTTAAAAGATGTGTAATGAGAAATAAAATAGTAACATTGCCATCCAAATTTATTAACTATGTTAGTTTGGTTGAAAAAGGTAATTTTTGGACTAAAATTACCCTTACTTTGATTAGGTGGCAGAATTAGAAGGAAGGGCAAAAATGTGTTTTCCAGAGCATTGAATTTTCTTATATTATAGATTGTTCCATCTCATTTTACTTAGCCTAATAAAATATATGTCAAATCAACCAATAATAAATATAAATTAAGAACTTAAAGTTTAGTATAAAATAAATATTTTATACAATAAAAAAATGTAATATAAAAGTAAAATTATCATATAATTAAAAATCATACACATTACTTTTTATTAGATAGGATTGATAAAAATTATTTTTTATGACGTCATTTTTTTTATTCAATTATTTTTATAAACTGTTTTATTTTTATATATGAAAAATGTTTATTATATATTCAAATATTTTTATACGAGAACAAATTTAGTATTGATCTCCGAATATTGTTAATCCAAAAAGTTTACTATTAAACGGTGATATTTGACTAAGTCTAAAAAAAATATAAATTAAAATTTATATATGTGAAAAAGTTTGCTATTGATTCTAATTGTCGCGGCCGGCAAAAATATTGAGTCGCCATCATATCGTTTTAGGAAAATAAATGATAAACCTAAAAATTCTAATCCTAAAAGGTAGAGATTCCTAAGGTTCGGGAGTCGGTTAAGTGAGGGGAAGGTGTTAGGCACCCCTCACTTTCATTGTACTCAATGGGATCCTCCTTAGATTTTAGGGTATGTTTGTTTGTCGTCTAACTTGTTATTTATTTTACAAAAGAATTCTAAGTTTTTTATTATTATACTCGCTAGGGTTTACAACCCTATGCCTACGTACCTTCAATTTTGAAGGATCAGAATAACCATAGTTCACCTCCCCTATCCCCTATCCCTATCCCTATTCCTATTACTATTCCTATTCCTATTCCTAATCCTATTTATACTCTTAGATTAAGAGTTGTATCCCAAATCCTACCCATTGTTTATACTCTTGGATGGAGAGTTCTATCCCTTAAATTCCTATCCATTATTTATACTCTCGGAAGAAGAGTTCTATCCCTTAAATCCTGTCCATTACTTATACTCTCGGAAAAAGAGTTCTATCCCTTAAATCCTATCCATTATTTATACTCTCGGAAGAAGAGTTTTATCCCTTAAATCCTATCCATTATTTATACTCTCGGAAGAAGAGTTTTATCCCTTAAATCCTATCCATTATTTATACTCTCGGAAGAAGAGTTTTATCCCTTAAATCCATATCCATTATTTATACTCTCGGAAGAAGAGTTATATCGCTTAAAATCCTTATCCATTATTTATACTCTCGGAAGAAGAGTTCTATCCCTTAAAATCCTTATCCATTATTTATACTCTTGGATGAAGAGCTCTATCCCTAAAAATCCTATCCCTTGGCCTATGTTTATACTCTTGGAACCTAAGAGTTTTATCCCCAAATTCCATCCCTTATTTATACTCTTGGAGGAAGAGTTTTATCCCTTAAATCTTAATCCCTTGGCCTATATTTATACTCTTGGAAACCTAAGAGTGTTATCCCAAAATCCCATCCATTATTTAGACTCTCGGACAAAGAGTTTTATCCCAAATTTTAAATACCTAAAAATCCTTTTATATCCTTTAAAAATAAATTCCCAAAATTTTAGAAATTAGTAATCAAAAATAAATTCCCAAAATGCCTTTGTGCCACACACTAGCAAAATCAATCCCAAAACTATTCCAAATCAAAAAAATGTAATTTCTTAATTTTTAACATACTTCCTTCATAAAAGAATTTAAATCCCAAAGATAGACTAAATTTAATTTAACGTTTTTTTTAATTCCAAAAAACATATTTAAACCTAAAAATCCCAAAAATATAAGCTTTCCTCAAAATAAATCCTAAACCACAATAAAATTGGAAATCTCCAAAATATATCCTCTCCCAAAAAATCCAAAAATAAAAATCTATTTATATAAAAAGATTACCCTGATTAAAACAAATAAGTTATTTTAAAAATGTAAATAAAAGAAAAATCCAAACCCAAAATTAATCCTAAAACCTTAATTAATTCCCTACTAATGATAATCCTTAAATTTTATTTTTATAAATCCTAATTAATAATTAAATTCTGCAAAATAATTTAATTAATTAAATTAAATTCCAGGGGGTGTATTTTACACTGAGTAAGCAACTGGGCTTGCTGAGTGGGGGTGCTAATAGCAGGGGGACTTAAGCCCATAACGTATGGAGCCCATCCATGAGGGCAAGTCCACGCTGGGGAAATCTGATGTGTGGCTCCCCCCACACCGTCTAATCAGGATCCCAAGGCCTAAAAATGCCTTATTTTTACCCGCAGATCCTATTGACTTTCCCAATAAAATCAACGGAAGGCCATGATGTGCAGGCCACTGTGAGGATGCACGCATGGGATTACCCGGTGACCCTCCTAGTCAACTCATTGGAGCACAGAGAATACGCCACTTGGCGTTCATCCGACCACACACGGAGATGGTATAAAATCTTCTTTCCCTTAAGCCCACTTTCATTTCTCTTCTTCCATTCTCTCTCTAATTCTCTCCTTCTCTCACTATCCCTCAACGCTCTTTTTTCTCTCTAGCCTTTCCTCTCCGGCCACCCTCACTAAATGGCCTCCGGCCGCCCTCACCCACCGTCAACTCCAGATCTCCGGTTGAAGATAACCGGAATCTGCAAACCCAAGTTCATCTGGGTGATGAACATCAATCCAGAAACTTCAAACATATAAACCCTAACCCCCTCAAGAACCCTAACCCCATCCCTATACCCAGATACACATGGTTCGTTAGGGTTCGCGAGGAACCCTAAGAACCATAACCCTTCACATTCCTCCCAAACCCAGATTTCCCATGAACCCCAAGAACCCTAAGGGTTCAGCGATGAACCCTAACCCTATCCAGAGGAACCCTAACCCTATTTCCTAACCCTAATCAAAACCTGAAACCCTACAAATCACAATAAACAATAACAAAACCTAACAATAAATCAAGTGAAAACCAAAAAAAGGAAAAGCTAGGTTTCGTTACTCCCCTGTCGTGTCCGTATTAAGCTGCGTTAAATTCCTCTCCTTTATTTTCTATTTCGTCCCCCTTTTAATCCTTTTCTTCTTCTTATTTGCAGGTGGGTTTGAGCTCAGAGGGATTAGGGTTCTAGTGATGAACCTTAATTCTCTACTAGCAAGAGCTTTAAGTGAAGGCTATGGATTCGCGCAGCAATTTGCTTAGGGTTTTTTCTTTTTATTTTCCGTGCATTGTTCTTTAGCTTATATAACCTTAGGAATTAGGTTAGAAATTTAATTAGGAAGATTTGATTTAGGAATTTTGGTGTATTTTTGATTTGATTGGATTTTATTTTGATTTAGGGTTTGGATTTATACATTTGATTTGATTTGTATTTGTTATACAATTAGATTGAAATTTTAAATGAAAAATATTCTGATACGATTTGATTTTTGCTTTCCATTTAAATTTGATTTTTGATCCAATTCCCTTTTCAGCTGTGCAGAATTAGGGTTCATGGAATGGGGAAGAAGGAGATACTCGGTCAATGATTTTGACCAAAAACAAAACAAAATAAAATAAATAATAACTATTAATAATATATATTCTAACCACATTAATAAAATAGAATAATAATACACTAACAATAACCCTAATAACGAATCAACTAGTCCCTCTTCAATGATTAAATCTAAATGTCCTTTAAGACTAACTTTGAATTAATGATAAAAAATTAAACCCTAATTATTAATTAAACAAAAACAACCTTAAATTATAAGAGAGACTTTAAACCTATTTAAATAAATTCAATTAATTTTAATGACCCTTAAAAGTAAAATAAATAAACAGCTGATATATTTAATAAAACAATAACAATATTCAAAAATAATTTAAAAAATTAACTTAACAATGAAATCCTGATTATTATACCCTTAAACTAAAAAGAAACCCAAGCAAAATGCCCGAACTTCCTAATTAACTTTAAAATAAATTTCTCTAAAAATGAATAAAATAAATCCTAACAAATTATTAAAAGAAAATAAACAAACTCCCTTTAAATAAAACAAATAATAATAAAAAAAAACCCTTTATACCACACCAATTCCAAAATGGGCCTAAAAGTACTAACAAACCCAGAAGCCCAAATGTCATCTAAGTGATACCCCCTGGTATCACAACATTCCCTAAAAAGATGAAAAATCGCCGGTCAAAATTTAGGGTACTACACTAATATTTTTAAATTAATAGAAGTATTAATACAAAAAAAAAAATCAAACTAACTTAAAGATTTAGAATTTTAAAAAAAAATTGTTTTATAATAATAAATTAGAAATAAATGAATGAATACAAAAATATGTATACTTTAAAAATTTGATAAATGTGTCTTCAATTTCTATTTAAAACAAAATTCAAAGTAATTTTAAAGGTGTATAATTGATTTTAATGTCTTTGATTATTTTTTAAATTAGATTTGATTACATCTCCAAAAAAAAGTTTAATTAAAATTTATATACGAGAGCAAATATACAATTGATTCAAAAAAATTTATAAATAATTCAAAATAAAAAAATAATATTTATATATGAGGAAAAAAATATACTGTTGATTAAAAATATTTGTATATACAACAAAATTATAGGCACGGGTTTATTATCCCTTTTAAAAATAATAAACTTTTTTGGTTAAACAATTTTATTTTTCTTTCTTTTCATTCTTATTATATTTTAGAAATAAATTCGTATAACATACCAGTATCCGTGTGAACGCACGGGTATCCCACTAGTTTTCCACCATGAAATAAATGTTTTGTAGGTCCTACGAAACAATAAATATATTAATAAAATATTAAAAAGTTGTATGGGATGCATTAAGATTAAGTGGACTAGAAAAAAATTATTGTTTGGTCATTAATATTAAGAATTTCTTAATGCATCTCATATGTTTATTAGCCACCATGCAAAATTATTTAAATACTCATAGTTTCTGGTGATGCATCTTCGGACGCACCAAAATGTTTTTTACCGTTGAAATATTCTAGAGATGCATCTCCAGAATATTTTGGAGGTTCAAACATGTCAGACCCTTCTCTTTCTCTATTTCTCATTTTACTCAAACTAATCTTCAAACTCTCAAATTTTTTCTCTGCACCAACTCAAAACTCAATCATCAAGGATTAACGAAACTTCAATCAACATCTGAATCATCATTTGAAACATCAAAAACAACATCTGAAAAAAATGTTGTGTTTTTGTCTGAATTATATATTAAAGTAAATTTATCTAGAATTATCTATAATATATATAAATTGTTCTGGAATTCACCATTTCGCCTTTTGGTCTTTTTCCTCCACGTTGCCTTTTTCAACGGTAAATTATATATATTTTTCTCTTCTTTTCCAATCGAATTCATCTTTTCATTAGCTTTTCAAACCGAAATGATCTTTTCATTGGAATCCAATTTGTAGTTGCTTTGTACTGTCTCATGTTTTATTATTGAAGTTACTTATTTGATAAAGAAAACGTAACTAGGTTTCGAATTTAATTTTTACAAACAAATGTTCCAACTTTTATTGGGAAGCAAACCTACAGCAGATTGCAAAACACTTTATCATTTTCAAGAAAAAATTATTCATCATCTGATTTTTCTCCTACTCTTGTCCTTATCAACCGAATATCTGGTTTGAAGTCTCTCTTCACTATCTTCCTATCTCAAACTCATTCTCTTCAAACTTTCTCTCCTACAAACCCATTCTCTGCGAACTTTCTCTTCTACAACTAACATGCTCTAAATCTTTTGATTTCTTCTAATGAGAATCTTCCTCCATACACATATTTTTTCATTATTTTTCCCAACCAAAGTATTTATTTTTCTTACTCACTTTAGATCTCATAAAATGCAAGCATTATATTGTATATTATCAGACAGGAGAAGGATGAGATATGAGATGCAAATATTTCATTCATACTGATGACAACGGGGTGAGAAGGGATGAGAAGAGAAGAAAATTAGGGTATTTTTTAGTTTATTGTTGAAGAGGGATGAAGATCGATGAAGATAGAATTAATTTTTCTGGGTTTGTTTTTTTAATGAAGTATGAAGAATGATGAAAATTGGATTATTTTCTTTTGGTATGTTCATGATGATGGATAAAGAACGATGAAAATTTGGTTGTTTTCTGAGTATTTTTTCATTAAATATATTATATATTAAGCAAGATTTGCATGATGGAATTTTATAATTATATCTTATATATTAGTTCAAGTAAAAATAAAGTACAACATCTTTGAATAGACAGCTCAATCTAATCCTTTAGTACTTTTAATATTTTTTTCATCTGTTTTGTTTCTGATTTGGTATTTTTATTTGTTCTGCCAAGTTATCATGAATGTAAAAACAAAAAAATATCAGTTCCATTGTAGAAGCACATCGCTTACCTGTCTGGAAAATCTAACCCAATGATGTGTCAGAAATAAGCTAAGGTATAGTATTACATATTAATTTCTCAGAAATTCTCAATCGTGTTTCAGTTATATTATGTCTATTATTTCATCTGAAGATAAGATATTCGGAGATCAATTTTTCAATTATGAGCAACAAAATTTCTATTTTATATACAGAATGATTGTGATCATTCAATATTGTTATAGAGTGCAAATTATTATAATTTATTATATAAGATTATCTTGATGTTTGAGGTTTGAAAATCAATATTGTTTAAAACATTTTTTAACATTTTCTAAAACTGTCACTTAAGGGTAAAAAAACCATATATGCCATGTATTGAATAAAAACAAATTTATGCTCCGTATAAATATTGTAGTGGTAAAATTAAAACAAAAATAAGTGAGTCTAAAATATGTTTTCATTTTTATTACATGAATTAGGGATGATATTTATTTGTAGCATGACAGGGCTATTTAGTTGTAGCGATGATATTGTTATGTCTTGTGTCATTGTTGTGTTAAAAGTATATTTCAATATTATTTGTTATCCAACAATCAAATATATGGATGATCTTGATTTACCTTGGATTTAGCTATATTAAACAAACAAAAAGTTGTTTTTTAAGGCAAAATCATGCATTTTAATGTATAAACAATCTATACATGAATGGTTTTAAATATACATGTAATTTAGTCACATATTTTTTTTTTACTTTATTTTCACTATAAGAGCATAAATATCGGTGTGCGCACAATGTTTTTATATAATATTTAAAAGTTACATGTTAGAGTTGTTGGATAATTGAAAATAATAGTGTCACTTGGTTATAATATAAAAATTGTGGATATATTGTGAGATTTTTTCGGATCCATTTTAAAGTTTTTGATGAGTTGTATGGATATTTAAAAAAATGTACTAGTTGAGTTGTTTAAAAAATATAGAAATATAATATAATATAAAAAATTGTGTAGACCCCATTTAAGAAACTGTTATGGACTGGGCAGGCGCTATGCCCCCAGAAGGGCAAGGCCCAATCCAGTCCAGCCGTTGGACAGGCCCAATAGCCAAGAACTAGTCGTTGGGCAGAAACTAGTCGTTGGTCAGAAACTAGCCGTTGGGCAATGTCCCGATCACTCGCTTAATAGTTCATGCGACCAACTGTCTCCTCGGATCTCATGGAGACAGTTGGACCAGGTCAAAGGGCCACGCGCCTTGCCTCGACCTGGCAATCTCTCGTTGGTCGACCAGGTGCTTTGGCCACATGAGAGATCTTGGCCCCGCGCGGGGGGTTCTTCTATAAATACAGGGTCAGGTACTCAATATCCATTACTTGAAATCTTACTTATGTACTTGCTTTCTCTCTTTCGACCAAACACTTACTTTGGCATCGGAGTACCTTGGAGGTACAACCCCCCATGTTCCTCCTACAAGCATCATCACTTGTCATATGTGAAGGCCACGACTATCCAGTCTAATTACCTCCGATCAGTGGCGCCATCTGCGGGAATCCAGCTTCCCCATCTTTTGATTCAAGATCCCTTCTTTTTTCACCTCAAAGACCAAAGCTCCCCAAACTCCTTCTGATCATCATGGCCTTCACCAAGAATGATGTTGTCCGTCAAGAATCTGTTGTCGCCATTACAGCTGATAACGCCGACCACATCTTCAACGGATCTGCTTTTCCAGAAACAGACTATCGAGACAGGAAACCCGCCTCCCCTACTCCCAATGACGTGAAGCCTCTGGCACATGCTGCTGACCGCGTTTTTGAGCCTATCTCGGTTCCACAAAACGCTGACCCCAGCACAACTGCCCTCATTGCCTCCCTCAACAGGTCAAGCCTCTTGATCTTCCAGCAAGGAGAAAAGATCAACGCTCTTGAGCACGTCCTCCAGGAGCGCTTGTCCTCGGAGAAACCTTGCAGCCCTTCTCCACGTCCTCGGTCTCCCCCTCAGAAACGGAGACGTGACAGGTCCAGAGGATGCTCCCCTACGTTGAAGAAATCCAGGCCCTCAGGAAAGTACGAGCATCACCAATCACGCATGCATTCTCCACGACGAAGCAGAAGTCGTGGTCGTAGCTATTCTTTTTCCCTTTCTCCGAGCACAAGCAGTGACGACGACGTTCATGGCCCTCTCTCACAAGAGACCATGGACACCAGAATTCCTCGCAGGTTGGAGAAGCCCCCTGCTCTGGCGACGTACGATGGGACCATCGACCCCAGCGAGCACATAGAAAACATAGAGGTAATGCTCCACTACCACAACGTGAGTGGAGCCATAAAGTGCAGATTGTTCCCAATCACCCTCAGGAAAAGGGCTATGGCTTAGTTCAAGCGCCTTCCCCGGGGGTCGGTCACATCTTGGAGAGATTTGAAGACCCGATTTGCCCGGCATTTTACGGCGTCCCGACGACATCCCAAGTCGGAGGACACCTTAGAAGCTATCATACAAGGCAGAGACGAGCCTCTGCGGGCATATATTGAACGGTTCAACAAAAAGGCCGTGGAGGTCCACACGACAGACCATATGAAAAAGTATCTCCTAGAGAAAGGCTTGAGACTGAAAAGCGAGTTTCAAAAAGCTGTCGGAATTGAGACCCCTCGAACGTTGACGGAACTTCTCCAGAAAGTCGAAGCATACATACAGTACGAAGAGAAGGAAGTCGCATATCATGCCCGGGACGCAAGAGATCCAGAAGGTACCCGGGCACTAAAAAAAGACGAGCCGGAGACGTCCAAACAAGGAAAAGAGAGGCGACGAGACGATCGCCCCCGGGAAGGTAAAGGGCCCGCTGGCCGATTCACGGAGTATACCCTGCTCACCGCTCCCCGCGAGCGCATTCTTTCCGAATGCATCAATACAGAGTTCAAGCAGGGAGGTGTCAGGTTCCCCAAACCGACAACATCCAAAGGCAACGTGGACAAAAGTAAGTATTGTCGTTTCCACCGCAGCCATGGCCATACGACCGAGGACTGCGTGCACCTTAAAGATGCTATTGAGATCCTCATCAAGGAGGGTCATTTGAAGCAGTACATCAAGAAAGGTGAATCTTCGGGACGAGAGGCTTCTGACCCAAAGAAGGAAGCAGAATCATCCTCATCCAGTCCTCCCCCGCAGGTCGTTATGTCCATCACGCGACCAGAGGACTTCGCTGTTCCAGATTATTTCGAGGAGCCATCCCAGATATTCACGCTTAGCACTTGGGAAGCACTCCCTGCAGCCATGGTTATCTCATACGGGGGGTACAATAAGCTGACAGCGGGATCTGTTAAGCGAAAGTTCGAGCAGCTTATTGATTGCAACCCTGAACGGCTATCCACGCTTGAGAAGATCAAGGGGCGCTCCCAGCCAATCACCTTTTACCACGAAGAGCTGCCCGGAGGCTCTCCCAACTCACACATCCCCTTTGTCGTCAGGGCAAGACTGGCAAGCACCGACGTCAGGAGAATCCTGGTCGACCAGGGTAGTTCGGTGGACATAATGTACACCGACCTGTTTCGGGCCCTCAAGCTGGACCAGAAGAACCTCTCACCATACGTGGGATCCGATTTGTAGGGGTTCAACAGAGCCACAGCCAGACCCTAGGGGTACGTGGAGCTCTAAGTCACATTCGGGGAAGAAGAGGCGTCCAGGTCAATAAAGACCCAATTCCTGGTGATCGATTACCCGTCACTGTATCAGTACATCTTGGGGACCCCGACCCTCGTAGAGTTAGTTGTTGTCCCTTTAACTGCCCACCTCAAGCTGAAGTATTATGCGGAGAAGGGTCACGTTGCGACATTGCACGGGGACATAGAGGCTGCCCGCAGATGTTTCGAAGCAGCGACCCGGGGACAAAACCAGATCGGTGCAGCACCCAAAGCAGCTAAGCGGGCACGGGAGGAAGATCATCCATTTGGAGACGGCCAACCGGACAAGAAACCTGCACTTCATGTACACACTATCGACCTTGATAGCTGAATTTCAAAAGGAAGCGAGGAAGATAGCAGTGAAGGTCCGTCAACAGGGACGACCAGCTCCTCCACATCAGCCCTCATGCGACCAGTTCTTGACGGGGAGTTTAAAGTCATCGCCTTCAGTAATAACCCTAACAGAGGGGTGAAGATTAGTGTTGGACTGCCCGACGAGGTCAAGTAACAGCTGAAGCAGTGCCTGGACGACAACGCTAACCTGTTTGCTTAGAGTGTCGCAGATATGCCCGACCTAGACCCTGAGACCGCATGCCACCATTTGACCATCGACCCAGCTGCCCGTGTCGTCGCGCAGTGCAGGCGGAAACAATCTAACGAAAAGGCACAAACTGCCAAAAATCTTGAATAAGACCTCTTAGAGGCGAAATTTATTTCGGAAGCCAGGTATACAACCTGGCTGTCCAATATTGTACTTGTTAAAAAGCATAGTAGAAAATGACGTATGTGCATTGACTATACTAATCTCAACCGGGCCTGCCCGAAAGATGCTTATCCCTTACCGAGCATCGACAAGCTCATAGATAATTCTGTAGGTTTCAAACTTTTGTCCTTCATGGACGCCTACTCGGGGTACAATCAAATCCCTATGGCCAAAAAGGACAAGAGGTACACCGTATTCATGACCTCCTCGGGGAACTATTACTACAATGTAATGCCCTTCGGCCTGAAAAATGCTGGGGCCACATACCCGCGCATGATGAACAAGGTCTTCCGAGCAGAAATCGAAGACATGCTCAAAGTTTACATGGACGATATGATCGTAAAATCCCAAGAGGAATCCGACCATACGACCCACTTACAAAAGGTCTTCGACTAGGCTAGGAAGTGTAAAATGCGCTTTAATCCAGAAAAATGCACCTTCGGCATACGGGTAGGGAAGTTCCTCGGATTCTACCTCACCGAGAGGGGAATAGAGGCGAACGCAAACAAGTGTCGGGCATTCGCGGAATTCCCTACGCCTAGGTCGAAAAAATCTATACAATCCCTTAACGGGATGCTCGCTTCACTTTCTCGTTTCGTGGCCAAGTCCGCTCAGCATGCCCTGCCCTTCTTTAAACTCCTCAGAAAGGAGGCCACGTTTGAATGGACAGACAAGTGCGAGCAGGCCTTGACCCATCTCAAGCAAGCCCTATCCGAGCCTCCCGTACTATCCCGACCAGAGTACGAGGAAACCTTGTATCTATATCTCTCCGTTACTTGCGAAGCCATCAGCGCCACACTCATTCGTGAAACGACGGATGGGCAGAAGCCCATCTATTTCACCAGCAAGGCCTTGCAAGGGCCAGAAGTTAGGTACGCGCAGATAGAGAAAGTCGCCCTTGCCTTCATTATCGCCGCGAGAAGACTTAGACACTACTTCCTGACCCACACCATAGTAGTACGCACAGACCAACCCATCAGGTAGTTGCTTTACCGACCAGATATGGTCGGCAGAATGCTCATATGGTCCTTGGAGTTGTCGGAATTCAACATTCATTACGAGGGCAGGAAGGCCCTTAAAGCAAAAGTCCTAGCCGACTTCGTGGCGGAGATGACGCCTCTAACGTACCCACCAAGCGGAACGTAGAGATGGACCATCTACGTGGACGGGGCATCCAGCCCCTCGGGTAGCGGCGCAGGTATTATCCTCGAAAATGAGGATGGAATACTAATCAAAATATCTCTAGTCATGTCTTTCCCTACGTCCAACAACCAAGCCAAATACGAGGCCTTCCTCGCGGGATTACGGCTGGCAAAGGACGTGAGCGCCAAAGAGGTAAAAATTTGCACCGATTCCCAGCTCGTAGCGTCCCAGGTACGGGGAGAATTTCAAGCAAAGAACGACTAGCTAGTCGAATATCTGACGCTGGTAATGGAAAAAATTGCCAAGTTCGACGCATGGGAATTCCATCACATCCCCCGCGAACGAAACACGCGGGCACACGTCTTGTCCAAACTGGCTAGCACCAGAAATAAAGGCGGCAATAAATCCATCGTGCAAGAAGTACTTGCCCGACCCAGCATAGAAAAACCACCAGAGCTGCTCGACGTCAATGCCATCAGAGAGAGCCACTGCTGGATGACCCCTGTATACAACTACCTCACTAAAGGGGAGCTTCCCGAGGACAGCAAGGAGGCCAACGTGACTAAATGACGGGCTTGCTTATATCTGCTGATTGAGGACAAAATTTATCGACGAAGATTCTCCACCCCCCTCCTTAAATGCGTCGAGGAGAGCAAATTCCCTGAAATCCACTAAGAGATCCACGAGGGCATCAACACATAACACTTAGGAGGGAGATCACTGGCACAAAAAGCCCTGCGAGCAGGATATTACTGGCCGACCATGCAGCACGATGCCAAGGAGCATGTCCAAAAATGTGACCGGTGCCAGCGCCACGGGGACATGCACTTAGCACCCCCCAACGAGTTGAAGACTCTATCCTCGCCTTGGCCCTTCGCCTGGTGGGGGATGGACATACTCGGTGTAGCGAGCGATTTTTGTCGGTGACGCGACCACCTTATCGCTGGGTTTTCCTTACCGCAGTGGTAGGAGGGGGTGCTACTTTCTGATTTCTTATTTATCCCATGAAGCTGGAAGGGAAAGGGAAGGTATCTAAAACTAACCTTGCACGCGAATGTCTAACAGGACAAACGCTTAAAGAGATTGGGGGGTCCGGGGTCAGGTTATACAATGGGTAGTTGTCAATTACCCATCCTATATGTGGTTATCCACAGGATATTAGCTTTAGGTTTTGCTTTGTACTTGATGGTGTTTATCCGTTAATGGGTTTGGGAAAGTTTCTTGGGAAATGTGAAAGGGAGAGTGAGTTTTTTGTTGATATTTTTGGTAAGGTGCTGGACCTAAGTTTTGATTGATGTATGTAGGTATTGGACCTAGAGTTTTTTATTAGTATGCTCGCTAAGATTTCACAATCTTATGCCTACGTATTCCCGTTCTACACAAGTGGACATGAATTTAAAAGAATGAAAGAAGACTAACCATGCGCAGCTTCCCACAATACAGTTATATATATTAAAGCGAGTAAATGAAAGCGGATAAAAACTTACAGGTGAGAAAGTTTCCATGCTTTTTGTTAGTTGTTCAAAGAAATTAAAGAAAGTTTTGATAACAACTATATATTTGAACCTAAATCACAAGGGAAGTTATTTTGAAAAGATTGTACTAGGACTTATACAACGTCTGAGGCCCAAAAGGTTTTCTGTACAAAGGTATGGGTCTTACAACTCAAGGAGAGGCCCAAAGATTATTTTGAAAAAAAGAAAGATGGGACTTAAAACACGAGGGTAGGCCTAGATGGTTTGTTTGAAAACGGCGATCGCGCCGAGGTTTTTGATAAC
This sequence comes from Lathyrus tuberosus, assembly GCA_022829125.1. NCBI lineage: Eukaryota > Viridiplantae > Streptophyta > Magnoliopsida > Fabales > Fabaceae > Lathyrus > Lathyrus tuberosus. Next base: position 6,057,283 of record JALAZF010000023.1, on the reverse strand, counting down.
ACATCGGGTCTTATACAATGTATGAGGCCCAGCAAGGTATCTTATTTACAAGGAATAGGTCTTACACTCTATTAGAGGCCCAAAAGTGTTTTTGTACAAGTGATGGGGCTTACAACTCAAGGAGAAGCCCAGAGGTTATTTTAAACTGGTGATCGCGGCAAGATTTTTTATCGTGTCGGGACTTATACAATATCTAAGGCCCAAAATTGGTTTTGGTTAAAGGGGATTGGGTCTTACACTCTATTAGAGGCCCATGAGTGTTTGAAAAAGATTTGTGAGGGTGAAAATCAAAGAAACCCTAATTTCATCATTTTTAAAAGTAAATTCTTAAAGAAAATCAATAAATAATGATAAAATACCAAATAAGCTTGAATAAACAACTTGTAATTTTTGGTTGAGATTTGAAAAATGATGTTTTAATCAAAAGTTGAATTAAAACTCATTTGGTTTTGATTTTCAAGATAAAAATCCACTTTTAAAAGTGTTTAAAACAATTAAAAATGAATTTATTTACAAAAACACCAACTATATTAAATAATTAATATAAATCTGATTTTTTTGTGGAATAAAATATTTTAACATTTTTGTGATTTTTTGCAAAAAGAACCAATAAAAAATCATTAAAATTGAAGGAGAAATTAATTTTCCAAATCATTTAAAATAATATAACAAATATTAAAAAAATGGAAAAAGTGGTAAAAAAGATGATCTGGGGCGAGGGGGATTCGAACCCCGGACCTCTTGTGTGCAGCATCTGTGTATCAAAACCACCCCATGAATACATGAGGCTGCCTTGTTTTTGGTCTGGCCAAGGCAAGGGAAGGCAAGGTTTTGGCCAAAAACGTGAAGCTTGTAACTTTCTCATTTCTCCATGGATTGGAACAAAATTTAGGTCTATCTTGCCTAGAATTTCACAAGGAATCCAATGGTGGTGGTGGTTTTTTCAGATGAGGCTCCTATTTCAAAACCCAATAGTGTTCTTGAAATAGGCCTATAATTGCAGTTTCTATGCTACCTCTTGTTACAGGCATGAATTACATGATGAATTGGTTCAAACACAACATATATAACATGTATGAGATGTGCATGATCAGTGGACTTGAAAACAATGCATATTTCAAAGAGTTCAAGTTGTGATGCTTACCTCTTTAGGAGCTTTTTGGGCTATCTGCCAAGTTTCTTGTGCCAGAAGTAATTTGATGCTTTAGACACTCTCAATTGATCCCTTAGAAGCTTTTAGAATGGTTGGAACCAGCTGGAATCCTCAGGAACAAGTTTGAGCTCTTTCTTGCAAAAAGGGCAAAAATGACCAATATGGTAACTCTCTCAAATGGTGTTCCCTATGTGGGGAACCATTTGGGATAGTTCAAGGATGATATTTGGAGCGTGTTTGAGGTTTTATCTGGTTTTGAAAGTGACTGAATCAAGACATGGCTTGAAAAATGCAAAAAAGTCCAATTTTGAGGTTTTGAGAGGGGACTTTGAGATTTTGGTGTTACAGGTCACATGTGAGAGTTTGGACAGCTTAGATATGACATATTGGATGTGTTTGGATCATGAGTTGTGATGGAAATGCTCTCTAACTCAAAAACTCAGAGTTACCTTGCAAAAGAATGCATTTTGGCCTAGAGAAAGGGATTTTGAGGAAAGCAAGTGTTGTAGTGCTTTGGTGTACTCAAACTGAGCATAAATGAGCTCTATTTATAGTAGAGCAAGTTTGTTTTGCAAGCAATAGTGTGTGTTAACTACAGCAGGTTGTTGGCCAATGGTGATCAAATGGAATCTCAAGTATCCTCTAGCCATTGACTAGAGGTTAGGGCACATGCGTATGGTTCTTTGATTTAGAGCTTATCCTTGACTCATTCAGTTAGGAATGTGTCAGTCCATGCCACCTTGGTGTATCCATTAAATGCATTGTAACAAAATTGGAGTCTTGGAACCTTTTTAGCTATTTTAGGTTTGGCATGCTACTTGTAGATTCTTGGACTTTGGAGGCTTGGAGATCAGATCATCCCCCTTGGATTTGATTCTCAGATGTGTCCAAATTGATGAAAAGGATTGGATTTATCAGATTTGGACAAATCGAGCAAAATGCACAAAATCTGCCAAATCTGTCTTGAAAAAATCAGTTCATGATGCCATGTTCCAAGGGTTATATCTCCTTGCTCAAATGGAATTTGAAGATGATCTGGTACTTGTTGGAAATAGCTCATGGCATACTTCAACTTTGATGTCCAACCCAAGACCTGGTTTGCCTTGGATTAAGGTGAAAAATTTCCCTACATTTTGGAAAAAGTAAGGCAAATTTTGACTTAGTGAAAATTTCACTAAGTGTTGGAAAAATGTGATTTTCATGTTTTCAGCCATTTTGATCACTCCATAACTAAAAATCCATGAAGAATTGGAATGAGATGTAGTTGACACTTTTAAAGTATGCCATGAGAGCTACAAATCCATCTTTGGACCATCCAAAATGGTTGCTTGGATCTCAAGTTATGATCCTTGGAAGTTGGTACCCTAGCCATTTTGTTTCATAACTTAGAAAAATTCTAAGTTTTTTATGGTTACCCCTTTTACAAGTTATCTCACTTTCTTTGGTTTTTCTTGATGAATGATGATTCCAATCACACATTAACATCATTTTAGGGTTAAGGAACCTTGGTTGACCAAAAAATCAAAAAGTCAAACTTTGACTTTTTGTACAGTTGACTTTTTCAGCAGATGAAATCTAAACTGTGCGATCCTCTATGAAATGGAGTCTTTGACCTAAATCAAACTTAATAGATGGTTTACATAGGTGATATAGGGTATATTGAATCATGTCCCAAGGTTTGGGAGCATGTCCTGGTCAAAAGTCAAAGATACAGTTGACTTTTTACCTCAAAACCCTAGTTGTGGTTCAGATGAAATTGAAACTTGTGAATCAAGCTTCTTGGATCAATCCATTGTTGTAAATGGATCAATATGGTGTATTGGAAACCCTTAAATCATGTCTTGAGATCTTGGCTCATGTTTTGTCCCAAAAGTCAACTTAGGGGTGAATTAGGTCAAGAAACCCTAATTCCCGATTTTTTATAAATGCGTCCCCTGAGGTTATATTGACTTGATGATTGGGTCCATAAGGTCCATTAGAGTATCATAGGTTATGTTTTGAAGCATTGGCTCATGCCCAGATGAAAATTCCCATCTGGAGGCCCTGGTCAACCAAAACCCTAATTTGGTTACAGTGGCGATCTTGAGGCTTGAGCCACTTGGAATGTAGCAACCTTGTGCTTGGTTCTTGATGTGGGAGTCCTCTTGATCCTTTATAGGTGTTTTGAGAGGCTAGACAAGTTGAAGATCATGTCATTCCTTGATTGATCCTTTGTCTAAGTGCTCAAAGAGGGCTTGAAACCCTAATTCTTGTTTGTGGTAAATGCTCACCCATCTTTGGGGAGATTGATGAGGCATTATGATACATCCATATTGTGGTGATGATTTGCACAATGATGGGAAATCTTAGTGGTCAAATTTTGGGGTATGACAGATGCCCCTATTTAATCTTCTTGGACCCGAAGGTGTGAATGGCGAAGGTATTCGGGCATTTGGGTGCAAGATGATTAAATATCGGAATACGCGAAATTTTGACGGTGGTTATGAATGATAGTTTGCTCACCCATCGTCTTTCGCTAAGAAATGATGCTTAGAAAAGGTAAACTTCCCCTCGATCCTGGTTTCCTACCAAGGAACTGGTCTAAGTTTCTGAAATAAACCTCCCCTCGATCCTGGTTTTCTACCAAGGAACTGGTCTAAGTTATCTTTTGAAATAAACTTCCCCTCGATCCTGGTTTCCTACCAAGGAACTGGTCTCAGTTTCTGATATAAACTTCCCCTCGATCCTAGTTTCCTACCAAGGAACTGGTCTCAGTTACTGAAATAAACTTCCCCTCGCTCCTGGTTTCCTACCAAGGAACTGGTCTAAGTTTCTGAAATAAACTTCCCCTCGATCCTGGTTTCCTACCAAGGAACTGGTCTTAGTTTCTTTTGTCAATAAACTTTCTTGACAAGGGACGCTATTTGTAGCGGTTTTCCTCAAACTTCTCGCCGAATTTTCCTGGGGAGATGCCATTTGATGGGAAAAACTTTTGATGTCAGACTTACTGGGGAACCCATTCGTCTGAGTTGTAGAGGTGTACAAACTTCTCTATTTTAGACGCCATTTTTTGACTCTACTAGGGAAAACAAGTCTCTTGAGAGACTGCTTCCGCTCGGGGATATTACATCATACTTTTCTCCGAGATCTTCTCGGAGAAATGCCATACAATGTACCCCAATTTTGAGGTGCTGATGACTTCATTAACATTGATTTTCTAGAGAGAAGAACCACTGTGTTGCTGAGAGTCTTTAGTTGTGAGGCTCTCTCTGGGGATTTTCCTTAATCCGGGAAAGCAAAGATATCATCTTCAATGGAGAAGAGTGACGTTTGTCGAAAGTTTTCTTGTTTTTCAGAGGTTCAAGATATCAAAGTGGTCAAGGGCCTTTTCCAATCCAGAAATAAACTGGAGGAGAGATCGCTCAGATGAGGCATTTCCTGATGAGGAAAGAACTGACAACTCGATTGAGAGGACTTTTATCACCAGGGGATAATACCGACTAGAGTGATAGTGATGCAATATGAATATGAATGTAAATCAATAATGCATGATGTATGTATGTATATGCTGACAAAGCTGACGCAACATATAGACTAGTGGATGAACACGACTGGATACTCGACCACTGCTGGGGACGAAGAAGTACCATTCGTTCAAGATAGCAATTCTGCCTTGCTTAGGAGAGATAGTCCCTGTGGGGAACAACCGTTGGTCGGGCTTAGGAGATAAGAACTTTGTCGGGGGTGTCGGATGGAATGCTCGCATCCGACACAGCTGATCCTTCATTCAGGCATATTGGTTTAAGAAGGAGTACTTTGATTCTGCACTTTGAAGCTTAACCGCCTTTAGAGAAGCGATCGATGTTCTTTCGATGTTCAATAGTCAAAATAAATTGCCATCTTTATTTAAAAGCAGAAAAATTTTGACAAGTAAATTCATTTTTGTTTTATTTCAAGAACCGTAAATCATGTTAAAATATCGTTCTGTAAAGCTAAAACAAATAAGAATTGTAAACAAAAGCACTAGGGCTCAAATTTTATTGATAGGATGGAGATCAGCCAAGCGTGTGATTCCATAGAGTATTTACAAAGTTTAGAAAATGATAATTTTAAGGGAACAGGGCTACATTGAAACATAACGACCATTATCTTTCTACCAACTTTGAATTCTGGGCATCCTGAGCTTCTGTCGAAGATGACCTTGACTGGAGTTTTCCTGATGGATGGCATTACTGCTGAGGAGTTGAACTGATCAGACGTAGTTACTTGTCATTATCCCTAACTTTTTCCTAGATTGTACTTTGATATTTCCAATCCACCGGGATGATTTTTGATTATGTCTCTAATTTTTGCCTGGACCTCCCTTTCGGGTTTTCAATCCACCGAGACGTTTTTTTTAGGCGAAGTATTTCTTGACTACATCAATGTTTGTGGGGTAGGCAAATTCTTCTCCATCCATGGTTGCGAGTCTCAAGGCGCCTCCTGAGAAAGCTTTCTTGACCACGTAGGGGCCGTCATAATTCGAAGTCCATTTACCCCGGGAATCAGTGAGGAATGATTGTATCTTTTTGAGTAGTTTGAAGATTGGCGCGCATGTCACGGTCATGAGGAATATAAATTTGGAAATGTAGTTCAAACGTCCCAAGAATCCTCTGACTTGTTTTTCAGTCTTTGGAGAAGGCATTTCTTGAATGTCCTTGACCTTGTCAGGATCAACCTCAATTCCTTTCTGGCTGACGATGAACCCTAAAAGTTTTCCTGAGCGAACACCGAATGTACACTTATTGGGATTCAAGCGGAGTTTGTACTTTCTCAGACGCTCAAATAGTTTTAACAGGTGGGTCACATGCTCCTCTTCTGTTTTAGATTGGGCAATCATATCATCGACATACACTTCAATTTCTTTGTGTATCATGTCATGAAACAGAGTAGTTATAGCCCTTTGATAGGTTGCCCCGACATTCTTCCAACCGAACGGCGTTACCTTGTAACAAAAGGTGCCCCATGAGGTAATGAATGAAGTTTTATCCATGTCCTTCGGCGCCATTTTGATTTGGTTATAGCCCGAGAATCCATCCATGAAGGAGAACACTTTGAATTTTGCTGTACTTTCTACCAGCATGTCAATTGCGGTAAGGGAAAGTCATCCTTTGGACTTGCTTTGTTCAGATCCCTGTAGTCCACACACATTCTGACCTTTTCGTCCTTTTTCGGAACTGGTACTATGTTGGTTATTCATTGAGGATATTCTGATGTGGTGAGGAAACCTGCATCAATCTGTTTTTGTACTTCCTCCTTGATTTTGATGGCCATGTCTGGATGAGTTCGTCTCAACCTTTGTTTTACTGGCGGACATTCTGGTCTCAACGGTAGGTGATGTTCCACGATGCTGGTATCCAACCCGGGCATGTCCTGATAGGACCAAGCGAATACATCGAGAAACTTTTTGAGAAGGTTTATCAAACTTTCTTTGACAGTTGGACTGAGTAATGCCCCAATCTTGACCTCTTTTCTCTCCTCTTCTGAACCCAAGTTGACCATTTCCAACGGCTCCTTGTGAGGTTCAATGGACCTTTCCTCTTGTCTGAGTAATCGGGAGATCTGTTATGGAATTTCTTCGTCATTTTCTTCTTCAGCCTCAAATACCTGGAATTCAAAGTTAGGAGAAGGCATTGGATCATACGTTTCAACGGGGTTTAAAACAAGCAATCTGCATGACGTGATGATTTGTTTTTAGAAGAGATAGGGAGAATGCAAGAGTGTATGCAGTGTATTTTCTAAAAATTGCTCGTTTTTATTATTTGTTATTTTTTAGGATTACCATTTTCTAAAAAAGCATAAAGAGAAAATAACAATAAATGCGGAATTTATAGAACGACGTTATTTTATTTATGATTTGGTCGATTCTTGAAACTACAGTCCTATAAAACAAAGCTCTGTCGCTTTGGGCGAAGCGAAGAGGGACATTTACAAAAAGTGAGCCCTATCAAAACATCTGTTTCACCTGGGTAGGGTGAAAGGTTAAGATAAAGACGACAACTACTTTGACTTATGAATGACTTTCGGAATGTTGACAGCAACCCATTGGTGGTGAACACCTCGGTGAATCACAAAGTTTGGTACCTTCTTTCTTGATTTATCTTCAGAAATAACGCTGATTTCTGGTGGAGCAGGATCGTTGGAATCTGTCTCCCAGGCAGAGTTGTCGTAGGAGGATTCCTCTGTTGTATCTTGCATAGTGTTTGCACTCTCAGGCAGATCTCCCCATCCAGTTGGCTGGATGTCTTAGAGCCTGATACGAGAGCTTTTGGAAGCGGTGTACTTAACCAAGTAGTCGAATTTGCCGCTTGGTTGTCCTAAGGTGTCCCACACTTCTTTGGAACTGGAGGAGTCATCCCTTTCGATGACGTTGACCTCAGGAAAAGCATAGTTGATGAATTCTAGTCCTGCAAGCTTTGCAAATTCATCGTCGTGCTGGATATTTTCTGAATGCCCTGAATAATGATCCCATGACATGGTGGGGACGCAGGAATTCTTTTCAATAATGCTCAGTTGATAAGCACCGTTCGGCTGACTCTTTTGCCCCAAGTCTCCCGGGTACGGCTACCAGATAGGCAGGCCATCCATTGGGCCATAATAGTCGTGTTCAAAGTTGTCTTTCATCAAAGTGTCTTCATCTAATGAGTTTGGTGGAGCATGGCATCCTTCCGGATCACAATCTCCATATATCATCTTGACATCTGACCTTGGTATAAATCTCGGACTCTGTGCGGGATAGCAAAATGGCATAGGCACCTCTTTCGGAGACATATAACCGTCCTCGTGAAGATAAGACTTCCATTCTTCATCTGTATCGGAGGGATCTCCCTCATTGATGGTATGCACTTCTTGAGGCAATGGGTGAAGGAAACCTCCACTGTGGAAGAAGTCCTGAATGGGATGAAGACTTTCATCGTTAGTAGCAGTCTGGGTACAGGTTGAAGAAAAACCAAGACCCTCATTTGTTTTGTTATCTGTAGGAATGACAAGTTGTCCCCCATCCTTTTGCATTATTACGTTTGATCACTTCGAGAGCATCTTTGTACGAGGAAATCGAAGTTCCTTTTTCTGATTTGTCATTGCTCACCGAAAGTGCTTGGAACTGAGTTCCAACCTCCTCCTCTGGTTCTACACAAGTGGACGACCCACAATAAAAAAACTCTAGGTCCAATACCTACATACATCAATCAAAACTTAGGTCCAGCACCTTACCAAAAATATCAACAAAAAACTCACTCTCCCTTTCACATTTCCCAAGAAACTTTCCCAAACCCATTAACGGATAAACACCATCAAGTACAAAGCAAAACCTAAAGCTAATATCCTATGGATAACCACAAATAGGATGGGTAATTGACAACTACCCATTGTATAACCTGACCCTAGACCCCCCAATCTCTTTAAGCGTTTGTCCTGTTAGACATTTGCGCAAGGTTAGTTTTAGATACCTTCCCTTTCCCTTCCAGCTTCATGGGATAAATAAGAAATCAGAAAGTAGCACCCCCTCCTACCATTGCGGTAAGAAAAACCCAGCGATAAGGTGGTCGCGTCACCGACAAAAATTGCTCGCTACACCGAGTATGTCCATCCCCCACCAGGCGAAAGGCCAAGGCGAGGATAGAGTCTTCAACTCGTTGGGGGGTGCTAAGTGCATGTCCCCGTGGCGCTGGCACCGGTCACATTTTTGGACATGCTCCTTGGCATCGTGCTGCATGGTCGGCCAGTAATATCCTGCTCGCAGGGCTTTTAGTGCTAGTGATCTCCCTCCCAAGTGTTGCGTGTTGATGCCCTCGTGGATCTCTTGGTGGATTTCAAGGACTTTGCTCTCCTCGACGCATTTAAGGATGGGGGTGGAGAATCTTCGTCGATAAATTTTGTCCTCAATCAGCACATATGAGCAAGCCCGTCATTTAGTCACGCTGGCCTCCTTGCTGTCCCCGGGCAGCTCCCCTTTGGTGAGGTAGTTGTATACAGGGGTCATCCAGCAGTGGCTCTCTCCGATGGCATTGACGTCGAGCATCTCTGGTGGTTTTTCTATGCTGGGTCGAGCAGCTCTGTAGATTTCACAATGTTGAGTCTGGGATTATTGATTTTTATGTGCCTTGATCAAAGCCCAAGGTTGAAGCTAAGAGGTTGATTAACTCCACTGGGGAAGTCCTTATACAATGGCTAAGAGGAGGTTGTATGAGACCGACTCAACAAGAGAATGGATATATTGGTGTCTTGTACAAAGCCCAAGACGGAGGCTAAAAGAGACTGACTCTTTGGGATACCATTATATGAAGCCTAAGAGGAGGCTAACTCCGCTGGGGAGGTATTTATATGTCTTGAATAAAGCCCAAGATTGAGGAGAAAAGGGTTTGACTCAATAAGAGAGTGCTTTTATCTGTCTCGTACGAAGCCCGAGATTGAGGATAAAAAGGGTTGACTCAACAAGAGAGTGCTTTTTATCTATCTCGTACGAAGCCCGAGATTGAGGATAAAAAGGGTTGGCTCAACAAGAGAGTACAAAAAGATGATGGACTCAACAAGAGAGTCTATGAGAGTGATTGACTCAACAAGAGAGTCCGAAAAGGTGATTGACTCAACAAGAGAGTCTGAAAAGGTTAGCTCCGTTAGGGAGAATCATTGTACAAAGCCCAAGAGGAGGCTGACTTTCCTAAGGAAAGGATCATTATGCAAAGCCTAAGAGGAGGCTAACTTTTACTGGGAATTATTGAGATCCTGAGGCAGGTCCAAGTGGGGAATTAACTCCTGTTGAGGATTATAGAAGAGCTGATAGATCAGAAACCTTGAGGTTTTGATTTGAGATAGTGTTTTATGATGATAAATTGACCCTGGCTAGGGGATTTTAGGAGAGAGACGGTGTTTTAGAACCCACTAGTTTTAACTCTGCTGGAGATTAATCCAGAATCTGGGGTTTCTTCCTATGTTCGTAGGGAACTTGAGAATGTCTTCGAGACTCAAGGAGATTTAGACTGTCCAAGTCTATTAGTGTGGTCTATCTTTATACAATGCCCAAGAGGAGGCCGACTCGTTTAAGGGGTGAGTATCAACCCTAAAATTGGTCTGAGGACTTTTGTGACTCCTTTTAGAAAGACAGCTCTAGCAAAGGATGACTAAGTTCTATCCTATACCTCTAAGAGGTCGTGAGGGTCCTTGTATGAAGCCCAAGAGAAGGCATGAGAACTTTTAAGAAGCCGAAGGGTCCTTGTACAAAGCCCAAGAGGAGGCGGGGATGCTTTTAGGAATCCTGTGGGTCCCAAACCAAGAAAAGTTCAAGAAATGCTATTCACAGAGAATAGATCATTTAGTGAAGGTTCTGTGATTTGAAGAAACTCAGGAGATGCTATTCATAGAGAATATATCAACTCTGGGGAGTAGAGTTTCTTTGACAATTTATAGGGGTGACAGTCTGAGGAAAGGTTCATCGAGAATACTGCCTTTCTCTTTGTTCCATATTGTTTAACCCCAAGAGAAGGGAAAACTGTATCTGGAAATCCTATGGGGATCTAGTTTTGACTGTATTTAAGAGTGACCAACATGGCTTTACCTAGTTCTAGACCTAGTTACCGGGGAAATTCTAAATAACTATACTAGTATATATACAGTTGATATATGACAAGTATTTAAAAGGGTATGAAATAAGACTAACCATACGCAGCTTCCCATAATACAGTTATATATATATTGGACATGTATTTAAAAGAATGAAAGAAGACTAACCATGCGCAGCTTCCCACAATACAGTTATATATATTAAAGCAAGTAAATGAAAGCGGATAAAAACTTACAGGTGAGCAAGCTTCCATGCTGTTTTGTTAGTTGTTCAAAGAAATTAAAGAAAGTTTTGATAACTGTAACACCCCAATTCCCATCGCGAATAAATAATACACAAATAAATCAGAGTAAATAAAAATTTATTATTCTTAGATGGAAACAAGGATGCCACATTTAAAGAAAGAAAACACAATCCCTGCTCATAAATTTGATACATAACATAAAATGGAATAAATATAATTCAGGATGCTTTTTCCAACAAAAGGAAAGTTCAATTATGGAATAAAGCGGAAAGATTCATAACTGACTTGTTTACAAAATAAATTGTTTTATAACGTCAAAATATTCATACAAAGGTAATACAAAATAGATCCAACAAATGTATACATATATAACAAAAGCATTCCCCGACTCCCGCGTTATGTATCAGAGCAGACAGACCGACAAACGGATGGAGAACTAATCTTCACAAAAGCCTCCAAGATACTAATCTGCAATTGCCTCATAGAGCAACAAACCACAGCAGAAGGGTGAGAAATAACAACTAAATCAAGATTGCATAACAATATGCAAACACATATAAATTCACATGCATAATTATTCTCACCACAAGCATCACATACTAATACATATAGCATGCCACAGATACATAACCTATTTCTAATAATCCAACCATATAGCATATATTCATATATAGCATATCATAGATAATTAATACAATCATTATGATGTGCAACATCCCCACAAAACATGGCATATGTCTATACATAAAACATATCATCCATAACCAATAAATTTATCACAAATGCATATCAATTCACCAATGCTATCACGAGCTCAACACATAATCAATCAATTCACAATTTTCCACACATAATCAATCCATTCATGATTTTCCACACATAATCAATCCATTCATGATTTTCCACACATAATCAATCCATTCATGATTTATGCAAATGCAGAGAGACTGACACAATGGCTCTATGCAAATGCGGTACCATCCATCCATCATTCTCATCATTAATTCACTCAGGAATTATTGAAATCATCGCTTGTTACTTAGTGTAACTCCCCGTCGGGAAAACAATGTTCTCCGTCGCTTTTGGTCCTCTTTGTATAAGGCTCACAATGTTTATGGATCACTTTAGGTCCTCTTTGTATAAGGTACACGATCCGATCACTTTAGGTCCTCTTTGTATAAGGCACACGATCGTCTATAACGTCGCTTTAGGTCCTCTTTGTATAAGGCACACGACCGTTACAGCAGATTCCCTCTGGAATCGTTTCGTCGCTCACACCCCACAAGGGCACACGACATCACAAGAATGCATATCATGATGCTTGGCATACAATGACTCATGGCAATCCAATGCACATATATATACAACCATGTAACCCATTCCAACCTCAAGAATCATGCATTGAAATCAAACCCAAAACAATGCATTTATTTGCCATAAGGCCACAAACCATCATCACGACATTTCAACACATGCATTCACATCATATAATAGCACACAAGCTATACGTTACATATCAAAAGCATATCACATGATAACACATCAATTGCACACAATTACAACGGTAAAAGTCGACAAAACGACACGATTCCAAATTTCCTGACACAATTAAATCGTCCACCAATCTCAAAACCCATTTTTATAAGAAAGAACATCTCATTAGCTTTTCAACGGTACTAAGAACGTCTCGATCCGAGTTACGGATCAAAAGTTATGCATTTTCAAAGAAAACAAATTTGTTGTAAACTCCCAGGAGCGCCCGGCGGTACATATTTTTGCCCGGCGGTGCTCCCTTCGCCTCTGCGTCGCCCGGCGAAGCAGCGGCGTAAAACCCCCCACCAAAACCTAAAAGAGTCAGGAGCGTGACATGCTACGCCTCTTGGGCATCGCCCGGCGCAAGAACGAATCGCCCGACGCCCAAAGCGTCGCCAAACGCTCTGCACCAGAAGCAGAATTTTCTGCTGCATTTTCAGAGTTCCAAACACACAAAAATTCACCCAAACCTCCTCCAATTCATACCAACGAGTATTCCCGATTAAACCCAAACATTACTTGACTATTCTACACAATCTATTCCAAATTCTAACCGTTAAAACATCGATTCTATCGAAAAGATCACAATCCCAATCAAGTGGAAAACATATATTTTTCAACCAAACATTCAAACAAATACATACATATACATATACAAGCAAGATATAATCGAAACTTCTCACCCTTACCCGATTAATCGTGCTTGAAACAGAGTATTGAAGATTAACTCTTCTCCTCTCTTTTCTCTCCTCTTCTTTCCCTTCCTCTTCCTTTCTTTCCTTTCTCTTTCATTTCTCTCTTTTTCTCTCAAATCTCTATTTATAAAAATATCTAAACCCCTAAAAAGACTATTTTACCCCTCGGCTCAAATATCTCGCAACCGTTCTCAAAACGCGATAAAACATAAACAACGAAAAAAAAAATATTTTGTCAAATAAAAGTCAAGAATAAAATAATATAAAAATGAAAATAATTAAATCGACTCGATTAAATAAATCGGACAAAATGGGGCGTTACAATAACAACTGTATATTTGAACCTAAATCACAAAGGAAGTTGTTTTGAAAAGATTGTATTGGGACTTATACAACGTCTGAGGCCCAAAAGGTTTTCTATACAAAGGTATGGGTCTTACAACTCAAGGAGAGGCCCAAAGATTATTTTGAAAAAAAGAAAGATGGGACTTACAACACGAGGGTAGGCCCAGATGGTTTGTTTGAAAACAGCGATCGCGCCGAGGTTTTTGAAAACACAGCGGGTCTTATACAATGTCTGAGGCCCAACAAGGTATCTTATTTACAAGGAATGGGTCTTACACTCTATTAGAGGCCCAAAAGTGTTTTTGTACAAGTGATGGGGCTTACAACTCAAGGAGAGACCCAGAGGTTATTTTAAACTGGCGATCGCGCCGAGATTTTTTATCGAGTCGGGACTTATACTATATCTGAGGCCTAAAATGGTTTTGGTTAAAGGGGATTGGGTCTTACACTCTATTAGAGGCCCATGAGTGTTTGAAAAAGATTTGTGAGGGTGAAAATCAAAGAAACCCTAATTTCATCATTTTTAAAAGTAAATTCTTAAAGAAAATCAATAAATAATGATAAAATACCAAATAAACTTGAATAAACAACTTGTGATTTTTGGTTGAGATTTGAAAAATGATGTTTTAATCACAAGTTGAATTAAAACTCATTTGGTTTTGATTTTCAAGATAAAAATCCACTTTTAAAAGTGTTTAAAACAATTAAAAATGAATTTTTTTACAAAAATACCAACTATATTAAATAATTAATATAAATCTAATTTTATTGTGGAATAAAATATTTTAACATTTTTGTGATTTTTTGCAAAAAGAACCAATAAAAAATCATTAAAATTGAAGGAGAAATTAATTTTCCAAATCATTTAAAATAATATAACAAATATTTAAAAAATGGAAAAAGTGGTAAAAAAGAGGATCTGGGGCGAGGGAGATTCGAACCCCAGACCTCTTGTGTGCAGTATCTATGTATCAAAACCACCCCATGAATAGATGAGGCTGCCTTGTTTTTGGCCTGGCCAAGGCAAGGGAAGGCAAGGTTTTGGCAAAAAACGTGAAGCTTGTAACTTTCTCATTTCTCCATGGATTGAGACAAAATTTAGGTCTATCTTGCCTAGAATTTCACAAGGAATCCAATGGTGGTGGTGGTTTTTTCAGATGAGGCTCCTATTTCAAAACCCGATAGTGTTCTTGAAATAGGCCTATAATTGCATTTTCTAGGCTACCTCTTGTTACAGGCATGAATTACATGATGAATTGGTTCAAACACAACATATATAACATGTATGAGATGCGCATGATCAGTGGACTTCAAAACAATGCATATTTCAAAGAGTTCAAGTTGTGATGCTTACCTCTTTAGGAGCTTTTTGGGCTATCTGCCAAGTTTCTTGTGCCAGAAGTAGTTTGATGCTTTAGACACTCTCAATTGATCCCTTAGAAGCTTTTAAAATGGTTGGAACCAGCTGGAATCCTCAGGAACAAGTTTGAGCTCTTTCTTGCAAAAAGGGCAAAAATGACCAATATGGCAACTCTCTCAAATGGTGGTCCAGATGTGGGGAACCATTTGGGACAGTTCTAGGATGATAATTGGAGTGTGTTTGAGGTTTTATCTAGTTTTGAAAGTGACTGAATCAAGACATGGCTTGAAAAATGCAAAAAAGTCCAATTTTGAGGTTTTGAGAGGGGACTTTGAGATTTTGGTGTTACAGGTCACATGTGAGAGTTTGGACAGCTTAGATATGACATATTGGATGTGTTTGGATCATGAGTTATGATGGAAATGCTCTCTAACTCAAAAAATCAGAGTTACCTTGCAAAAGAAGGCATTTTTTGGCCTAGAGAAAGGGATTTTGAGGAAAGCAAGTGTTGTAGTGCTTTGGTGTACTCAAACTGAGCACAAATGAGCTCTATTTATAGTAGAGCAAGTTTGTTTTGCAAGCAATAGTGTGTGGCAACTACAGCAGGTTGTTGGCCAATGGTGATCAAATGGAATCTCTAGTCTCCTCTAGCCATTTGAAATTCTGGTATCAGATGTGTGATGTTAAGTGTGGTGTCACAACAACACAATCTGCTAATATGAACAAGGCTATAACAACAGTAAATCAACACAATGAATTGTTCACCCAGTTCGGTCTAACAATCCCTGTTGACATCTACTAATCTTAATCACTACCCAATGACACTTCTACCTAAGAGACCACTTAGATATGAGAAACCACTCACTCCCTAAATCACCTCAGTGATACAATTCAAAGATTACACTTTAAAACCCACCTTGATCCTGCTTAACAGCTTTGATCAAGAACAACACACTCTTGCTTAAAAGCTCTAGAGTGAATACACTTACAACCCAAAAGAGTAACACCTATTCAACCATGAAAGGTTTACAAAACACACACGAAAACACAAATTTGACTCTCAGTCTTTGCTCTCTTGTCTTCGTTATATTCCAACAAGGGTTGAGGCTGCTTTAAATAGAATTCTGACTTGGGCATGGACTCTTCCAAATATCTTATTTGATTTGTTATTAAACAGAATTTAAAACACATTTGATCTTCTAATCTTTTTAAATCTTTTCAAATCAGCCCTAATGTAGTTACATGATCTGCTCCATATCTGATTGAAAATATCTTCTCCAAGATATTCGCATCCAATCTCTCTAACAGATCTCCTCAAAATAAACTAACACGCGCAGCCCTAAAACATCACAGCCTGATGTTTTGATGTTCAGATAACTGATGTCAAGACATCAAGTTTAACATCAGCATATAAAACTTCAACTCTGCAACAACTAATGTTAGGAACCAATGTTAAGACATCAGACATATGACATCAACATTGTTCAACTTTGTTTTACCAAAATTCCAGCCAATACAAAAACTAACAATCTCCTCCTTTGGCTAATTTTGGCTAAAACAATCTTTGTCAACATCAGAGATACCTGCAGCGGAAAAACTTCATACTCCTAACATTCCAAAATACAACCAGCAGCAATCACATCCAAAATCTGCAAAAAGCTAAACTCCCCCTCAATACAAGAACCAGCATACCAGTTGTTCAAACATGCACACTCCCCCTCAAGCCTAGAACCACATCAGACAACTAGGCAACACATAGGCACATAGGCTAACTCTCCCCCTTTTTAGCCACAATTGGACAACTACAAACATCAAACACAAAGATCTGACAACCATTAAGACATGGTTAAATAACAAGCTTCCCAAGGAACACAAATTCCAAACACTTTGACTGGTCAGGCGATACAACCAATGGATTCTTATAGAATTATAAAATCCAAGCCTTCTTCCTTCTAACAGCACCAGACAACAACCAAGTATGAGTCAGTCTAACAAAGATGCAGGGAAGAAACACATGCAGGAGGTCAAGAAACCAGATCCACAGAAGAATAAGAACACAATAATGACAGCCGCTGGGACTTCTTCAGGAGCAACAAGAACAAGAAAAACATCAGAGACAAGGATGAAAAACATCAAAAAACCTCCAGTGCAACTTCATGCTTCTGATGATGAATGGGATGAAGATTGGAAAACTTTTCTTGATGCAGGGGGTTGGGATAATCTTTAGACCCTTTATATGTTGCTTTTGATGTACTAAAATCTAATCTTGTATGCTTTCAACAGTTGAATAAAATTATGTTTCCTTTAAACTAAACATATGCAATAAAGATCACAACTGCACACGACACTTCCCAGCACATTTAATCCTCATATATGCAAATTCCTAATTTGCTTCTCAATTTTTCAAATTGATTTGCATCTAAGGCCTTGGTAAAAATATCTGTTAACTGCTTTGCAGTAGCAACATGTTCCAGAACAACTACTTTGTCTTCAACCAAATATCTTATAAAATGATGACGTATGTCAATATGCTTAGTTCTACTATGTTGAATAGGGTTCTTAGAGATATTGATAACACTCAGATTATCACAGTACAATGTCATGACATCTTGCTTGACATTGTATTCTGTTAACATCTGCTTCATCCAAACAAGTTGAGAACAACTACTTCCTGCTGCTATGTACTCAGCTTCAGCAGTAGAAAGAGACACACACTTCTGCTTTTTGCTAAACCATGATATTAGATTATTCCCTAAGAAGAAGCAAACTCCTGAAGTACTTTTTCTATCATCAGCACTCCCTACCCAATCAGCATCACAAAAACCACATAACTCAGTGGCTGATCCATGACTGTAAAGCATACCATAGTCACTAGTCCCATTCACATATTTCAGAATCCTCTTCACTTGATTCAAGTGACTAACTTTAGGCTCAGATTGATATCTGGCACACACTCCAACATCAAAAGAAATATCAGGTCTGCTAGCTGTGAGATACAATAAGCTCCCAATCATGCTTCTGTATAGACTTTGATCCACACTCACACCATGTTCATCCTTGGACAACTTTAAGTGAGTAGGAGCAGGTGTCCTCTTGTGATTAGCATTTTCCAGACCAAACTTCTTAACAATGTTCTTGGCATACTTGCTCTGGGATATGAATATGGAGTCTTCCATTTGTCTAACTTGTAGACCTAGAAAATAGCTGAGCTCTCCAGCAAGACTCATTTCAAACTCAGACTACATCTGTTCCACAAAATGTTTCACCATTGCATCTGACATCCCACCAAATACTATGCCATCAACATATATTTGAGCTATCATCAGTTTTCCTCCTTCCTCTTTAACAAACAAAGTCTTGTCAATCCCTCCTTTTGTGTAGCCATTCACAACCAGGAATTCAGTAAGCATTTCATACCAAGCTCTTGGTGCTTGCTTCAAACCATAGAGAACTTTCCTTAGTTTATAAACATGGTCAGGACATGTTGGATCAACAAATCCTTTTGGTTGATCAACATACACCTCTTCATTTAAGTAACCATTCAAGAAGACACTCTTAACATCCATCTGAAAAAGCTTGAATTTGAAATTACAAGCCACCCCTAAGAGTAATCTGATAGATTCCAGTCTTGCCACAGGAGCAAAGGTTTCATCATAATCAATTCCTTCAACCTGAGTGTATCCCTGAGCAACTAATCTGGCCTTGTTTCTGGTGACCACTCCTTGTTCATCAGATTTATTCTTGTAAATCCACTTGGTGCCTATCACATTAACTCCATCAGGCCTTGGAACAAGATCCCACACTTCATTCCTCTTGAATTGTTCCAGCTCTTCATGCATGGAATTAATCCAGAATTCATCAGTCAGAGCTTCTTTGACATTCTTGGGCTCAATTTTGGAAACAAAACAAGAATTTGACACAACCTTTCTTGATCTAGTGCTAACCCCTGATTTAGGATCACCTATGATAAGCTCCTTTGGATGGTCCTTTTGCACTCTAATAGAAGGTTCTTTATTAGATTTTTTAGGTTCCGGCTCAGCATCAACAGGACTGGGAGACCCACTTTTGTCTTCAGTTTCTGCTGTGACTTCTTCAACTGAAGTTTCAACATCATCCAGGACATCAACATCTTCCTGCTTATCAATGTCATCAATCACTACATTTATAGACTCCATCATAACCTTTGTTCTGGAATTGAAAACCCTGTAAGCTCTGCTATTTGTAGAGTATCCTAAAAAGATTCCCTCATCACTTTTAGGATCCAATTTTCTCCTTTGTTCACGATCTGACAAAATGTAACATTTACTTCCAAAAACATGAAAGTACTTCACAGCTGGCTTTCTCCCTTTCCACAGTTCATACAGAGTAGCTGAAGTGCCCCTTCTCAAAGTAACTCTGTTGTGAATATAGCAAGCAGTGTTCATGGCTTCAGCCCAGAAATGGTAAGGAAGCTTTTTGGCATGAATCATTGCTCTAGCAGATTCTTGGAGAGTTCTGTTCTTCCTTTCAACAACTCCATTTTACTGAGGAGTAATAGGAGAGGAAAACTCATGACTGATGCCTTCAGCAGAGCAGTAATCAGCAAACTTGCTATTTTCAAATTCCCTCCCATGATCACTCCTTATTCTGATGACATTGCTCTCTTTCTCTCTTTGGAGTCTTTGACATAAATCTTTAAATACATCAAACACCTCTGTTTTGTCTTTGATGAAGCTTACCCAGGTGTACCTAGAATAGTCATCTACAACAACATAAGCATACTTCTTCTCACCTAGACTTTCTACCTGCATAGGTCCCATCAAGTCCATATGAAGAAGTTCCAAAACTTTGGAGGTGGTGTTATGTTGAAGCTTCTGATGTGACATCTTGGTCTGCTTCCCTATTTGACAATCTCCACAAACTCTTCCTTCTTCAATATTGAGTTTAGGAATTCCTCTGACAGCTTCTGAAGATATGATTCTCTTCATTCCCTTCAGATGAAGATGTCCCAACTTTTGATGCCAGATTTTGACTTCATCATCTCTAGCAAACACACATGTTGAGGTACTTGAGTCTTGTTGCACCCATAGATAACAGTTGTCCTTAGACCTAACACCCTTCATGATGACTTCTTTCTCATTTGTGACATTGCACTCAGATTTTGTAAAGTCTACTTTGAATCCTTGATCACAAAGTTGACTAATACTGATCAAATTTATTGTTAACCCTTTGATAAGTAGAACACCATCCAGTCTAGGAGCACCAGCACAATTCAGCTTTCCCATCCCCTTGATTTCTCCTTTGACACCATCACCAAAGGTTACATGACCTGAAGAATGGAGCTTAAAATCTACCAACAAATTCTTAACTCCTGTCATGTGTCTTGAACACCCACTATCAAAGTACCAGTCTTCTTTGGTAGAAACCCTAAGAGAAGTGTGAGCTATTAAGCTGGTAACTTTATCTTTTGGAACCCATTGCTTCTTAGAATTGAAGGCCTTATTACCTTTGTGAAACTTCTATCTGGGAGTATACTGATGTGTCTTCTGAGGATACCCATGTAGCTTATAACAGTAAGCCTTTATGTGTCCAAAACGCCCACAGTGATGACATCTCCAGCGCCTGAATTTCTTCCTAGAAGGAATCCTGTCAGGATGTTTAAACATCTGCTGTAACATCACTGGTTTGGTATTGGTAATAACATCATTAGAAGCTGTACTATTGTTGAATCCCAAACCACTTTTGTCTCCAGCAAGTTTTCCAATACTAAGAATGTTGTCTAGAGCATCAGTACCATTGTTCAACATTCTGACAGTTTTGGTCATAGAATCCAGTTTAGAGTTAAGCATCCTGACTTCATTTTCTAGTTCAGTTTTTTCAGCTTCTAACTGTACTATGATTTTCTTTAGCTTTTCTCCTTCATGACAGACTTATTCACTTCTCATGCACAATTCTTTATAAGAGGCAGCAAGCTCTTCATAAGAAACCTCATCATCACATGAATCATCATCTGACTCACAAACCCCAATCATAGCTCTAACAAGCTTAGCTGATTCTTCTTCAGATTCACTCTCACTATCAGTATCCGACCAGGAAGCAGATAACCCCTTTTTCTGCTTTTTGAGATATGTAGGACATTCTTTCTTGACATGACCATACCCTTCACACTTAAAGCATTGAACTCCTTTGTCATTATTGGTCTTTTCTTCATCTCTAGTTTTCTTTCCTTGATCTCCTGATCTGTTGGTGTCAGATGTGATGTTCTTGACATTAGGTTTGTAGCTCCTGTCTATCCTTTTTAGAACCTTGTTAAAATGTCTTCCCAGCAGAACAATAGCATTTGAAAGCTCCTCCTCAGTCTTAGGATCACACTCTTTCTCTTTAGACACCAATGCTATGCTTTTGGTCTTCTTTTCAGATTCCTCATTCATCCCTAATTCAAATGTCTGAAGAGAACCAATTAACTCATCAACTCTCATCTTGTTGATGTCTTGAGCTTCTTCAATAGCAGTCACCTTCATTTTGTATCTTTTAGGAAGGGATCTGAGAATCTTCCTTACTAGCTTCTCTTCAGTCATTCTTTCTCCTAAAGCACTTGAAGCATTGGACAGCTCAAGAATGTTCATGTGGAAGTCATGAATGGTCTCATCATCTTTCATCTTCAGATTTTCAAACTTTGTTGTCAGAAGTTGAAGCTTGACATCTTAACCTTGGAGGTTCCTTCATGAGTAGTCTTCAAGATATCCCATGCTTCCTTAGCTACTTCACAAGTGTTGACCAACCTGAAGATGTTCTTATCAACACCATTGAATATGGCATTCAAGGCTTTAGAATTCCCAAGGGCAAGTTCATCTTCTTCCTTGGTACATTCTTCTTCAGATTTCAGTTTTGAGCTACCCTCTACTTCCTTCCCATTCTCATCTTTTTCCACAATAACAGGATGTTTCCATTCTTTCAAAATTGCCTTCCAGGCCCTGTTGTCTAAAGACTTCAAGAATGTAACCATACGAGGTTTCCAATAGTCATAATTTGATCCATCTAGAATAGGGGGTCTATTCACAAATCCACCACACTCCTTGTCCATTGCACCAGAAAGTATCAGCCCTAGATCTCACCCAGATGCAGAGCAGGATGCCTGCTCTGATACCAATTGAAATTCTGGTATCAGATGTGTGATGTTAAGTGTGATGTCACAATAACACAATCTACTAATATGAACAAGGCTATAACAACAGTAAATCAACACAATGAATTGTTCACCCAGTTCGGTCTAACTACCTACGTCTGGGGGCTACCAAGCCAGGGAGGAAATTCACTATTAGTAGTATTAAATTATAGACTTAACAATCCCAGTTGACATCTACTAATCTTAATCACTACCCAATGACACTTCTACCTAAGAGACCACTTAGATATGAGAAACCACTCACTCCCTAAATCACCTCAGTGATACAATTCAAAGATTACACTTTAAAACCCACCTTGATCCTGCTTAACAGCTTTGATCAAGAACAACACACTCTTGCTTAAAAGCTCTAGAGTGAATACACTTACAACCCAAAATAGTAACACCTATTCAACCATGAAAGGTTTGCAAAACACACACGAAAACACAAATTTGACTCTCAGTCTTTGCTCTCTTGTCTTCGTTATCTTCCAACAAGGGTTGAGGCTGCTTTAAATAGAATTTTGACTTGGGCTTGGACCTCTTCC
Organism: Lathyrus tuberosus; assembly: GCA_022829125.1. Taxonomy (NCBI): domain Eukaryota; kingdom Viridiplantae; phylum Streptophyta; class Magnoliopsida; order Fabales; family Fabaceae; genus Lathyrus; species Lathyrus tuberosus. Next base: position 6,034,684 of record JALAZF010000023.1, on the reverse strand, counting down.
AAATATCTGATTTGATTTGTTATTAAACAGAATTTAAAACAGATTTGATCTTCTAATCTTTTTAAATCTTTTCAAATCAGCCCTAATGTAGTTACATGATCTGCTCCATATCTGATTGAAAATATCTTCTCCAAGATATTCGCATCCAATCTCTCTAATAGATCTCCTCAAAACAAACCAACACGCGCAGCCCTAAAACATCACAGCCTAATATTCTGATATTCAGATAACTAATGTCAAGACATCAAGTTTAACATCAGCATATAAAACTTCAACCCTGTAACAACTAATGTTAAGAACCTATGTTAAGACATCAGACATATGACATCAACATTGTTCAACTTTGTTTTACCAAAATTCCAGCCAATACAAGAACTAACACCATTGACTAGAAGTTAGGGCACATGCCTATGGTTCTTTGATTCAGAGCTTATCCTTGACTCATTCAGTTAGGAATGTGTCAGTCCATGCCACCTTGGTGTATCCATTAAATGCATTGCAACAAAATTGGAGTCTTGGCACCTTTTTAGCTATTTTAGGTTTGGCATGCTACTTGTAGATTCTTGGACTTTGGAGGCTTGGAGATCAGATTATCCCCCTTGGATTTGATCCTCAGATGTGTCCAAATTGATGACAAGGCTTCGATTTATCAGATTTGGACAAATCGAGCAAAATGCACAAAATCTACCAAATCTGTCTTGAAAAAATCAGTTCATGATGCCATATTCCAAGGGTTATATCTCCTTGCTCAAATGGAATTTGGAGATGATCTGGTACTTGTTGGAAAGCCCTCATGGCATACTTTAACTTTGATGTCCAACCCAAGACCTGGTTTGCCTTGGATCAAGGTGAAAAATGTCCCTACATTTTGGAAAAAGTAAGGCAGATTTTGACTTAGTGAAAATTTCACCAAGTGTTGGAAAAATGTGATTTTCATGTTTTCAGCTATTTTGATCACTCCATAACTAAAAATCTATGAAGAATTGGAATGAGATGTAGTTGACACTTTTAAAGTATGCCATGAGAGCTACAAATCCATCTTTGGACCATCCAAAATGGTTGCTTAGATCTCAAGTTATGATCCTTGGAAGTTGGTACCCCAACCATTTTGTTTCATAACTTAGAAAAATTCAAAGTTTTTATGGTTACCCCTTTTACAAGTTATCTCACTTTCTTTGGTTTTTCTTGATGAATGATGATTCCAATCACACATTAACATCATTTTAGGGTTAAGGAACCTTGGTTGACCAAAAAATCAAAAAGTCAAACTTTGACTTTTTGTACAGTTGACTTATTCAGCAGATGAAATCTAAACTGTGCGATCCTCTATGAAATCGAGTCCTTGACCTAAATCAAACTTAATAGATGGATTCCATAGGTGATATAGGGTATATTGAATCATGTCCCAAGGTTTGGGAGCATGTCCTAGTCAAAAGTCAAAGATACAGTTGACTTTTTCCCTCAAAACCCTAGTTGTGGTTCAGATGAAATTGAAACTTGTGAATCAAGCTTCTTGGATCAATCCATTGTTGTAAATGGATCAATATGGTGTATTGGAGACCCTCAAATCATGTCTTGAGGTCTTGGCTCATGTTTTGTCCCAAAAGTCAACGTAGGGGTGAATTAGGTCAAGAAACCCTAATTCCTGATTTTTTATAAATGCATCCCCTGAGGTTAAATTGACTTGATGATTGGGTCCATGAGGTCCCTTGGAGTATCATAGGTTATGTTTTGAAGCATTGGCTCATGCCCATATGAAAATTCCCATCTAGAGGCCCTGGTCAACCAAAACCCTAATTTGGTGACACTGGCTATCTTGAGGCTTGATCCACTTGAAATGTAGCAACCTTGTGCTTGGTTCTTGATGTGGGAGTCCTCTTGATCCTTTATAGGTGTTTTGTGAGGCTAGACAAGTTGAAGATCATGTCATTCCTTGATTGATCCTTTGTCTAAGTGCTCAGAGAGGGCTTGAAACCCTAATTCTTGTTTGTGGTAAATGCTCACCCATCTTTGGGGAGATTGATGAGGCATAATGATACATCCATCTTGTGCTGATGATTTGCACAATGATGGGAAATCTAAGTGGTCAAAATTTGGGGTATGACACTCGGCCCCTTCACAATGGGGTCTTATCAAAACAAATTTTCTGATCGTGGCCATCGACTACTTCACTAAGTGGATTAAAGTCGAAGCCCTCGCCAAGATCACAGCCTTCAATATACCCCGCTTCTACAAAAGGAACATCCTCGCATGATTCAGAGTACCTCAAGCCCTCGTGACCGACAATGGAACACAATTCACGGACAAGAAGTTCCAGGACTTCGTCGCCAGGTTAGGCACAAAGCAACACTTCACATCGGTCGAGCATCCCCAGACCAATGGGAAAGCAGAGGCCGCGAACAGGGTAATCCTTTGCGGTCTAAAACGAAGGCTTGGCGATGCCAAGAAGAGATGGGTCGAAGAGCTACATAGCCTGCTCTGGGCCTACAGAACAACACCATACTCTACCACCGGGGAAACCCCCTTCCGATTAGGTTACAGAACCGAGGCGGTGATACCGGTGGAGATCAGGGAACCTTCCAGGCGAACAGAAGTTCCCCTCGACGAGCAGATGAACGATGAAGCCTTAAGAGAAGAGCTCGATCTGGTCGAAGAAATACGGTCAGGAGCAGCTCTCCGCGAAGCTTCGCTAAAACAACAAATAACCTTGCGCCACAACACCAGGGTTATAAAGCGCGACTTCCCCGTTAGCAGCTTAGTCCTGTACAGAAACCAGAAAGATTCGCGCGAAGGAAAGCTGGCCGCGAACTGAGAAGGACCCTACAGGGTCAAGTCCAAAACGGGCACGACAGCCTAGTGCTTAGAAACCTTGGACGGAGAACCATTTGCTCGACCATGGAATGCTGAAAAGCTCAAACAATACTACAGTTAGGACCAACCTCGAGGTCAGACCAACTGCCAACGAGATCACCCCCAACGAGGAGATGGCTCGGCCACAGGACTGTGCCCCGGTGTAAGCACAATCCATTTACAACGACGGCCAGTTTCTGCATATGGAATGAGCAGACTCTAAGCACAACGGGGATACCTCAATCGAGCTCCGCCGTTGCTACACCAACTAGGCAGGACACCCAGCTCGCGATGGGAATAGTCCAAGCCTATGGGATTAGTACCTCCATCGAGATCCTAGTCTCATCACCGGCGAAACTACTTCGCCCTCCTCGACAGGTTTCCCAGACTGTCGGGCACAATAAGAGCAAGTCGAGCAAATGTCCATTCAAACAAGCATACATAAATAAATACGATAATAAAATCCCAAACAAATAATGTTAATAAAATCGGCTACAAGACCGAAATAAGTCAGGTGTACATTAGAAGGGCGGTGCCCGACAAACATTACATCAAAAAGGCACACAGGCTCACTAAATACATGTACATTCAAAAAGACAAACTAAACGACCTCACTGACACCCTCCGGGGGGACCACCTCGCCATTGACGACCACGCTGAGTAGACCCATTCCCTCGGTTTGCAGCTGGACGTCAGAGTTGAGGGCCTTCAGCTGCTCCAAAGAAGCATTAAAGCCAAACTCAGCTGCCCCCAGGTTATCCTCCCCGAGGAGACGGATCCTCTCTATCAGGTCCCTCCTTGTCTTCAAGGCCTTCTCATCGTCGATCTCGTCCTCACCCGCTGCCGACGACCCCTCCAGCTCAGCTATCCTCACCTTCAAGCGGGCATTTTCATCATTGACTCTCGTCACCTCCTCCTTCATTTGGGTCACTTCCTTTTGGAGCAATATTTTGGCCTCCTGGTGACCTTGCAGCTTCTTCAGTTCATTATATATCTCTACGTTCTCACACTCTAAGTCATTGATCCTAGTCTTGGCTTCCTTGAGGTCAGAGCGATGAACTACCTCTGCATCTCCAAGGGCCAGCGCCGCTTCCAATACCCTGATCATGTCGGCCGCATCCTGGCAGAGAAGCTTCCTCTGCGCCTGAGGATCTACAGACAAAATTGCAGAGGCATCAAGTTCTTGGACGACGATGGAGGTCCCTTCATCAAACATCGTCCTCTGAAGGTAGCATGAAGGCAGCACAAACTTCCCTCCATAGAGACCACCCGAGCAGCCCGCCAGAGAGTCTCAGATATCATCACGCTTCCTTTTATGAGATGTGTCTGGAGTTGGCGGTGTGGAGGTCGTCCCCAGAATAAGACCAGCGCCGGACACAAACTTCTCCAGTGTCGCTTGCTGCTTGGTCGCCCCGGCTTTGGGCGCTGAGGGCACCTTCTTCTGGACTTTGGCTGCCTGGGACCTCATCAAGCGTTCCCTCATGTCGGCCGTGTTTTCTGTGAACAAAAAAAAAGACAAGTCAGTAATTAGAAGAAACTTAACAAAAACGGGCACAAGAGCAGGTGGTACCGAGGAGCTAGAACGCCACATCATCATTTTTGCACTCAAGGAGAGCCTTAGTGTTGATATAATGGTCTGCTCGTACAGGCTCCCCATCGTCCCCGAGAAGCTCTTTTCCATCTCTGTCTACCACAAAGGCCAGACTAAAGCTCTCTACATAGGCGTGGAGCACACGGTAGGACTCCTTGTCCCCCTCACTGAGTTGCTCGAGCTTTACCAGGAACTGGTCGGTCCTATATCTAAAGTGGGCGTACACCCACTCAAAAGGGAACTTTGATATGAGTTTCTCAACTTGCCGACCATCGATGGTCACAGTCTCCAGCGTAGAAATAGACCTTTTGGCCGCTTCAGAGACCGACTTCACAACCAAGAACATGTCCTTGAAGTGTCGAACAGACTCTGAGTATGGCCAGAAGAGTATGCTCTGTTGTTTAAAGGATACCCAACTTTGCTTTGAGCTCGTAGTGCTTCGCTGGAGTTGGAAGATGCAGAAAAAAAGATCTACGGTCGCCCCGACATGTAAAAAGCGACACACTAGCTCGAAAGCACGTATGAACGCCAGTGCATTTGGATGGAGCTGAGCAGGGCACAACTCCAAGTGACGAAAGAGGGCTTCTTGGAAGTCGGTGAAAGGCAGCCGAAACTTAGCCTCCACAAAGGTAAACTCATAGATGGGGAACCGCATCCCCGGGTAGATCGAGCAGATCCTGTCATTTTCGGTCGGACAGATGGCCCTCCATTGCACTGGCGCATCCTCGGCCCAATCTTCCAGGTAGGGGAACTCCCGAATCTCTTCTTCAGTAAACATTGAATTCGTCGACAGCGGATCTTGAGCAATCCATTTAAGACCCCCCCCTCGCGACCTGGACGTTAGCATATTCGACGGCCTGCTCCGCCTCTTCTTGCGCGGCCTGGGCGTCGGACATGACTTCTTCACAAGGATCAGCAATTTTCACCTGAAAAGCAGAGGAAGAAAAAGTGAATTCGACGACTAAGTTCAAATCCACCCTTACACCACTAGTCAAGTGAAAAGGCGAGGAAGAAGTCGAGGACAACCTCGAGCTCACTTTGACCGCGATTTAACACGTTGACAACATTGTCCCCCTACGACGGGGACGAATCTCCGCGACTTAACAAAAGGACTTGAGCTCTCAACAGGGCGAGCTCGTCGCGCAAAGCTAGAGTTTTGCATCGAACAGGCCTAATGCCCGAATACAAACCTAAAGCTAATCCTAACCAGAATATAGGAGAATTTACACCAAAAAAATCCAACGTTCATTCCATGTTCTTCGTTTTCTTCATGTTCTTCATAAATTTCCCAGAAATTCATGTGTTCATCGAAGAACACATGAATCTTCGACTGGAAAACTCATAAGTCGCCGGAAAATTCATGAGGAACACCCAGAAAATGAAGAACGCCATTAGAAATGCAGAAAAGATGAACAACTTATTTGGGAATGAAGGATTAGAGATGAAGGTATGGACGAAGACGATGAAGATCAACGACAGCGAAGAGGAACTCCGAGGAGAGGACGAATTGCAGAGCAAAAAAGGTGAAGAGAAGAAATTGTGAGAACAAGATTTGGTTCTGCAATATTATCTCTAAATTTTGATGATATCAAATGAGTATTTCTGCATGAACAATTTTGTACAACTAATGTTTGTTATTTGTGAGAACTTAACAAACAGTTTATGCTTCCATAAATTAGCGCGATCACAATGATTAAAGGAAAATACTCCGCCTATACACTTGAAAAGCAGAACTCATTTTAAGCTAATATTAAGTTCACAAGACTCTGATACAAAAGGAAAAGAGAACGAGTTTTGAAGATCTAAAGACAAAGGTTCTGATTGAATGAAGTCCAGATGCTGAAGACTTACGCTCTCTGATCTAGGTTCTGAAGACCTAACCACAGTCTCTACTCATGCTTCAACCAGATACTATCAGAAGCCTCTGAAGATATGAAGACAACGCACCAAGCGAACAAGGTTCTGAAGACCAAGTGCTGAAGACTCTGAAGGCGTTGCTCTGAGGATTCGAAGACTTGATAATCTTAAGAACCAAGCTATGTTTTCCCTTCTTACTCATGCTCGTAAAAAGCCTCTGATGTTGAGAAGCCAAGAAGACAAAGCTACATAGTACAGTTGTACCACAATACTATGTGAAAATATCTTGATAAAAGTGTAACGGTACAAACGAAGATATTCTAACAAAACAGGACGCGCAACATGCAAAAGTTTTTATCTGTCCTCACGCTTCTAGCCGCCAGCCTAGTTAGCTATCATGATTACACTTCAACGGCTCTTTTTTACACGGCTATAAAAGGAAGCAAAAGACTTGAAGAAAGATACACATGAACGAACTGTAAAAATACTTTCCAACTGAAATCTTTCTTAAGTCATTCTGGTCGAAACTGGTTTACATATTTCAGCTTGTATAAGATGCACTTTTCTGTAAACTTAACTTATTCAAACTTAGGTTTGTGTCCCTTAAGAAAGACCGTGTGGTTGGATTTCTTGAGAAGTCTATGACGTGTTGTCTTAGAGGTTGTTCCTTGAGTAAGACCTGTGAGGTTATATAACTTGAGAAGTCTAAAACTTGAGAGTTTTAGAGATTGTGTTAATCACCAGCATTTTGGCTAGTGCATTGTACTAATTTGATTGAATAGTGGATTAAGACCTCGTTGAGAGAAGCAAAATCACCTTGGCGGGTGGACAAGATTTACTTGAGTATTTCTCAAGTGAACTAGTATAAACATAACGTGTTCATCTCTTTGTTCTCAACAAAAGTCATTTGTGTTAAAAGAAAGAGTCTTATAAATGGAATTTATTTTAAAGAAACAATTTTATTTTGAAAAACCAATTCAAACCCCCTCTTTCTTGTGTTTTTCACACCTTCAAATGGTATTAGAGCTCCGGTTCTGAGGTGATAAAAAGGTTGAATTTTTATCAAGCACTTAACAGTGTTCAGTACCGATCCAAGTGTGAAAAACAATGGCTACACAAACTCCTGAGTCAAGTGTCATTGTGAATGAAAGAAACTCTTATACTGCAAAACCTGCTATCTTTGATGGGGAAAATTTTGAATATTGGAAAGATAGAATTGAAAGTTACTTTTTGTCGTTTGACTTAGATCTATGGGATCTGATAGTTGATGGCTACAGTCACCCTGTAGACTCTACAGGCAAAAAGATTGAAAGAAGTGCATTTACAGATATACAAAGAAAAAATTAAAAGAATCATCACAAAGCAAGAACTATTCGGTTAAATGCAATTTCATATACAGAATATGAAAAAATTACAAACAGAGAAACTGCAAAATTTATTTTTGAATCTCTTCGTATGACTCACGAAGGCAACGCTCAAGTCAAGGAGACGAAGGCTCTTGCACTAATTCAAAAATATGAGGTCTTCAAAATGGAAGACGATGAATCTGTGGAAACCATGTTCTCAAGGTTTCAAATGCTTGTTGCAGGACTCAGAGTTCTGGACAAAGGATATTCTACTGCTGATCATGTCAAGAAAATTATCAGAAGTCTGCCTGTCAAATGGAGACCAATGGTGACTGCTTTGAAACTGGAAAAGGATTTGAATAGTATAAGTCTTGAAGAGCTTATCAGTTCTTTAAGAAGTCATGAGATAGAGATTCAAGGAGATGAACCTCAGAAGAAAAATAAATCCATTGCCCTAAAGGCCAAGTCCGAGAAGAAAAAGGCGTATCAGGCAGAAGAAGAAGTGGAAGAATCTGAAGAAGATTCAGATGAAGATGATATATCTCTCATATCAAGGAAAATAAGTCAATTATGGAAATACAGAAAGAATAAGTTCAGAGGACCAAGAAGAAGATCTGAATCTACATATGGTCAAAGGAGAAATTATGGAAGAGATGTTACGTGTTTTGAATGCAAGGAACCTGGACATATCAAAAATGATTGTCCAAAATTTATGAAAGAGGAGAGACCTAAGAAAGCCAAAAAGGGTCTTATGGAAACCTGGGATGATTCAGAATCCGAGGATGATCTAGATGGAGAATGTGTCAACATGGCATTCATGGCAGAAACCAATGATGTTTTATCAGAAGAAGATCTATCAGACTCTGACGACGAAAGAGAGGTACTTTCTTCCCTATCTTGTTCTGAACTTGAAATAAGATTATCTGAACTTATGGAAAGATATCAAATCCTTCTAAGAAAACACAAAACTCTGAAAAAGACGTTTGTGGTTCCTCCAAAAGATCTTACTAAAAGCAAACAAACCATCTCTGAATTAAATGAAAAATTATTGATCTTGGAAAAATCAAATGTTGTTTAAAAAAATAAAGTCTCTAAGTTAGAAGAATAAATCACTTCCAACATAGCTAACAATGAAGTAGTCAGATATGATAAAGCCTTTCAACACTTCCTTGCTAAAAGCATAGATAGAAGTAAAATGGGTTCAATGATCTATGGAGTCAGCAGGAATGGCAATAGAGGTCTGGGATACTCAGGACCATCACAACCATATGATGAGACCAAGAGTATCAAAATAATACCTCTGTCTAAACATTTTGTGCCCTCTGGCACTATCTTGAAATGTTCTGAACAAAAAGGTTCGAAACCTATTACTACACAAGCACAGACACTAAAGAAAACTCCTAAAATTAAACACTATGCACAAATTCCACACTATTACTCTAATGTAAGGAAGTCCAAAGGTGTCAGAACCTTTGGAAAAGCTAATGTGAAAGGACCCACAAAATGGGTACCTAAGAATAAGATCATTTATGTTGCAGACATCCTTAATGGCACCATTGAAACACCAGTCATGGTACCTGGACAGTGGATGCTCGCGACACATGATGGGAGAAAGGCATATGTTCCAAGATTTAAAACTTAAGCCCGGAGGTGTCGTCGGTTTCGGAGGAAATCAGAAAGGAAGAATCATTGGCTCTGGAACTATTAGAAATGGTAAGTTTTCCTCCATCAATAATGTTTTGTTAGTCGAAGGTTTAATGCATAATCTATTGTCAATTAGCCAGCTCAGTGACAATGGTTATAATTTAATTTTCAATCAAACGTCCTGTAAGGCTGTTAGTCAAAAGGATGGATATGTCCTGTTCAACGGAAAGAGGAAGAACAATACTTACAAAATTAAATTATCAGATTTAAAACATCAAAATGTAAAATGTCTTCTTTCTGTAAATGAAGAGCAATGAGTCTGGCACAGACGTCTTGGTCATGTCAGCTTGAGAAGAATATCTCAGCTGAACAAACTAGGACTTGTCAGAGGCTTGCCAAATCTGAAGTATTCTTCAGATGCTCTTTGTGAAGCATGTCAGAAAGGCAAGTTTTCAAAAACTTCTTTCAAAGCAAAGAATATTGTTTCCACCTCTAGACTGTTGGAACTCTTCACATTGATCTTTTTGGACCAGTGAAAACTGCTTCCATCAATGGTAAGAAATATGGACTGGTCATCGTTGATGATTACAGTCGTTGGACATAGGTGAAATTCTTAAAACACAAGGATGAGTCACATTCCGTGTTTGCTTCCTTCTGCACTCAAGTACAAAATGAGAAAAATTGTAAAATAGTTAAAGTCAGAAGTGATCATGGTGGAGAATTTGAAAACAAGAATTTTGAAAAACGTTTTGATTCACATGGAATATATCATGATTTTTCCTATCCTAGAACTCCACAATAAAATGGAGTTGTAGAAAGAAAGAACAGAACTTTACAAGAAATGGCTTGCACCATGATCCAAGAGACTGACATGGCTAAGCACTTTTGGGCAGAAGCAATTAACACAGCATGTTATATTCAAAATAGAATCTCTATTAGACCTATCTTGAATAAAACTCCTTATGAATTATGGAAGAATAAGATTCCCAATATTTCCTACTTTCATCCGTTTGGATGTACTTATTTTATATTAAATACTAAAGAGAATCTTAGCAAGTTTGGTTCCAAAGCACAGAAGTGTCTGCTGTTAGGATACTGTGAACGCTCAAAAGGCTACAGAGTTTATAACACAGAATCACGAATTGTGGAATAATCATTTCATGTTAGATTCAACGACAAGCCTGACTCTGAAAAGTCAGAGCTAGTTGAAAAGCTTGCAGATTTGGAAATTAGCTTCTCAGAATCTAAAGAAAATGCAGATGAAGTTAAAGACCAATAAGATCCTACGCCAGATACCACTGATGTAACTCCGAATACTCCACATCAAAAGAAAAGAAGAATGTCTACTTCTCATCCCGAGGAACTAATTCTGGGTAGCAAGGATGCTCCAATCAGAACCAGATCAGCCTTCAGGCCATCAGAAGAAACACTCTTGGGATTAGTGTCACTAATCGAACCAGCCACAGTTGAAGAAGCTCTTATGGACAGGGACTGGGTTATGGGAATGGAAGAAGAACTTAGTCAGATCTCAAAGAATGATGTTTGGGATTTAGTTCCAAAACCTAAGAATGTTCATGTAATTGGAACCAAGTGGGTATTCAGGAACAAGCTAAATGAGAAGGGAGAAGTTGTCAGAAACAAGGCACAACTTGTTGCTCAAGGATACAGTCAACAAGAAGGAATTGATTACAACGAAACCTTTGCTCCGGTCGCTAGATTTGAAGCAATACGATTATTAATTTCCTTTTCAGTAAATCATAACATCACCTTATATCATATGGATGTTAAGAGTGCATTCTTAAATGGCTATATATCAGAAGAAGTTTATGTCAAACAACCTCCTGGTTTTGAAATTTTAGAAAAATCAAATTTTGTTTTTAAACTCAAAAAGTCTCTCTATGGTTTAAAGAAAGCTCCTAGAGCTTGGTACGATAGATTAAGCAAATTTCTTTTAGAAAACAATTTCACCAGAGGAAAGGTCGACACAACTCTCTTCTGTAAAACATATAAGAATGATATTCTTATAGTTCAAATCTATGTTGATGATATTATTTTTGGTTCTGCTAACTCTTCTTTATGCGAAGAATTTTCAAAGTTAATGCAAGCAGAATTCGAAATGAGTCTGATGGGTGAGCTAAAGTTCTTTCTAGGAATACAAATTGATCAGAAACCAGAGGCCACTTACATTCATCAAAGTAAGTACACAAAAGAACTTCTGAAGAAATTCAACATGTTGGATTGTAATGTAGCTAAAACACCAATGCATCCAACATGTATCATGGGAAAGGAAGAAACATGAGTTAAGGTTTGTCAGAAGCTCTATCGTGGTATGATAGGCTCTCTCTTATATCTAATGGCTTCTAGACCTTATATATTATTCAGTGTACATTTATGTGCTAGATTTCAATCAGATCCAAGAGAATCTCATTTAACTGTTGCTAAACGAATTCTAAGGTATCTGAAAGGAACAACTAATCTTGGCTTGATGTATGAGAAAACATCAAAGTACACTCTTTCTGGTTACTACGATGCAGACTATGCTGGAGACAGATTAGAAAGAAAGAGCACATCCGGTAACTGTCAGTTCCTAGGGAACAACCTAATCTCATGGTCAAGCAAGAGACAATCTACAATTTCTCTCTCTACAGGAGAAGCAGAATACATATCCGTTTCATTATGCAGTACTCAGATGTTATGGATGAAAAATCAGCTGGAAGACTATCAGATATACGAGAGTAACATTCCTATCTTCTGTGATAATACTGTTGCTATTTGTTTAAGTAAAAATCCAATTTTACATTCTAGGGCTAAATACATTGAAATAAAACATCATTTTATCAGAGACTATGTTCAGAAGGGAACCTTATGCTTAAAATTTATTGATACAGACCATCAATAGGCTTATATTTTGACAAAACCCCTGGCTGAAGATAGATTTCAAATTATTTTAAAGCATCTGAAAATGGACTACTGTCCAGAGTGAAAGTCTTTCAGAACCAAATGTGTTTAGTCAAAGTAAATAAGCATTTTTAAATCATCAGAACCACCTTTGTGAAACGTGTCTCAATTCTGACGTGTCATTTGATTCGCAAATAATTATTGCATGTGATTAGATTATATCTAAATCACTATATTTATCCAAATCAAACGAACAGTAATTTTCTTGAGATTGACTTAAAACTTCATTACATTCATTCATTTATCTCCTGTACTGTGTCTATCTCTTTAAGTTTTCAAAAAAATTCCTATTCCCTCTCTCACTCAAAAAGAAACCCTAATCACTTTTTCTTCTCCTTCTCTCTCTCTCTCCCTCATACCAACTCAATCCCTGTTCTCATCCTCTCCGATCCTAACTATCATGATGACTTCGACTCAAGAAAATACTATCAAGTTTTCCAAAGAAATTAAAACATCGCAAAAAGGTTATCATCTTCCTCATCAGCAGCGTCGTCCATAACCTCCATGACTACTGCGAGGATCGCTTCAGCTCCACTATCTCTTCCCACGATCGATGCAAACCATGTAACACAGAGAAATTCCTCTGTTACCTGTGTTGTGCATGCAAATGAACTAATCGTTCTGAAAGAGCTTGATGTCGACTTCCACAATCTTCGTGATAATGGGTTCAATCTAATTGATCAACTAAATACTCAAGGATGGAAAAACTACTTTACGGACTTAGAGGTCCCACCTTTGATGACCTAGTAAAGGAATTATGAAGACAAGCTGAAATAGATGATCTTCATGTTGTATCTTTTGTTATGGGTCAAAAGATCATTATTACTGAGAAATCTATTGCAGATCTACTAGGGATACAGTTCTGGGAAGGAAAAAGGGTTTATGGAAAAACTGAAATATCTGACTCTGTCATCAACAAAGCAATTTTCAAAAATTGTCAACCTAGGACAACAAAGTACAAAAGCAAGAATTTGCGTGACAATCTGAGGATCTGGCATAAAATTATTCTTGGATGTATCAATCCAAGACCTCCAAAGAGTGCTGCAGATTTCTTCAACGCAAACCAAAAGTACATGTTATACTACCTGCACAAGGGTGAGAAAATGTGTCTTCCATCCATTCTATTCTACTACCTGAGAGATATGGTGCGCAAGACAAGAACAACAGCCTCACCAGATAGGAAGATTGTAAACTACATTCCCTTTGGAAGACTTCTCTCTGATATCCTTGTTGAAAGTGGTCTAGTAGATTATCTAGTCAAGGAAGCTAAATATACAGATTATCTGACTGGTAGAATAGGAGATGTTTTCAATGCTGTGAACCTTAAGCATATGAAAATGATTACAAGTGTTGATGTGAAACCCATGTCTATCCCTCACGACACTGTGATCACCAACAGACATCCAGTAACGAACTACCCTGTCTATCATAAAGAAGATAATCCAACAGCAATTGCTTCGTTTGTTGCTATAATGAGAGAAGAAGGGTATGACATGCCAAATTACAGAGCTGAAGATGTCGCTCCTAAACCTAAATATATAACCAGGAGTAAGAGGAAGCAAACTAAAGAAGATGATGAGCTTAAGAAGAAGAAAAAGGATGAAACTGAAACCACCAAAACTTCCAGACTGGAGTCTCTTCTTGAGAAAATCAATTCTTCTGGGTCCATGAATGTCACTGAGAGTGTTACTGCAACATCATCATCTCAAACCACCTTCATTCCTACTTCAAATCCACAAGTGAAGTTTAAACCACCATCTTTTTCTATTCCTCCTCCAACTACCACTATCCAATCATCACCCAACTCATCAATCAGTACCCCTATCTCGTCTGAAGTTGTTCCAACCTCACCTCGATAATAACCACTTCAACCATTCAGCCGAATGAACAAGGTTCTATGAACCTAATCTCTGAATCTCAAATCCTCGGCATTGAGTCTAGCTCTGAGGAAACTATCTCTGAATCTCTAGAGATTGTTACACCCGAAACTCTCATGGTTTCAAACACTCTAGAAGTATCATCTCCTGCTGATCAACCACCCAATGAACATCCTCTTACTGAGATTGTTTCAACTCAGCCAGCATCATCTAAAATTAATTCTGCCGAGCCTGACCTTGCTTTGGTCATCTATGACATACCTGTTCCAACAACTTTTGAAGAGTGCACAATTCAATTTCTTGATAAAGCACTAAAGAAGTTTGCAAAATTAAGAGAAGAAATCAGCAAAAGTGCCAAGCCCTTGGAGCTTGAAAGTTCCTGTCAGATCTTCCAGAAATGGTTGGATTCTGAACTTGCAAGAATTATAAGTTTCTCAGACGCAACCATAACTGCTGGAATTCAGCTGGCAAAAGACAGAGCAGAAGCTAAAGAGAGGATCAGGATACTCAAGTTTCTAGCTGCAAAATAGAAAGAAGCGGAAGAAAAAGCTACTGAAGAAGCTAGACTTCTAGCAGAGAAGACTGCTGAAGAGGCCAGGATGGCACAAGAAGCTGAAGCCATGGAAAAGTATGAACAAAATGCTGTAGCTGCTCCCACGTCTGATCCTGCTGTAAAGCGTTTGGAAAACGCAATTGAAGAAATTAGAGAAGAACGACAGAAGTTCAGAGAAAACTTTGAGGAACAAAAGTCCATCATTTCCAATGTCCAAAGCATGCTTCAGAAGCTTTGCGACAAGATGTCCTCTGGAAGAAACTAATTTCTAAGTCTCCTCTGTTTTTAAAGTGTTTAAATCTTTTGTTTTTCACCCTTGAACCACTAATCTTTTTGATCAATGACAAAAAGGGGGAGAAGTATTTAAATGTGATATTTTGATTCCATAGTCAATCCCTGAAAAACAACGTTGTTTACATACTAACAGATAAACTGTTATTTCTATTAGATTGTTTTTCTTTTTCAAGCATCCTGATCAAATTCAAACATCACTAAGTGAATCATTGAAGAATCAAGACTATGATGACTTTAGTATATGACATAATGAAATCAGGGGGAGCCCAAGCTCAAAATCTCATCAAGTCTAAGACTCAAAGGGAGTACTTCATATGAAGGATAAGCTATCTTTAGAATCTATTATTTTCCCTGAATTATATATATCAAAATTGTGTCATCAAAATACATAGTCTTTTCATCATCAAAAAGGGGGAGATTGTGAGAACAAGATTTGGTTCTGCAATATTATCTCTAAGTTTTAATGATATCAAATGAGTATTTCTGCATGAACAATTTTG
Organism: Lathyrus tuberosus; assembly: GCA_022829125.1. Lineage (NCBI taxonomy): Eukaryota > Viridiplantae > Streptophyta > Magnoliopsida > Fabales > Fabaceae > Lathyrus > Lathyrus tuberosus. The sequence continues at coordinate 6,019,214 of JALAZF010000023.1, read as the reverse complement.
TACAACTAATGTTTGTTATTTGTGAGAACTTAACAAAAAGGTTATGCTTCGGTAAATTGGCGCGAACACAATGCTTAAAGGAAAATACTCCGCCTATACACTTGAAAAGCAGAACTCATTTTAAGATAATATGAAGTTCACAAGACTCTGATACAAAAGGAAAAGAGAACGAGTTTTGAAGATCTGAAGATAAAGGTTCTGATTGAACGAAGTCCAGATGCTGAAGACTTATGCTCTCTGATCAAGGTTCTGAAGACCTAACCACAGTCTCTACTCATGCTTCAACCAGATACTATCAGAAGCCTCTGAAGATATGAAGACAACGCACCAAGCGGACAAGGTTCTGAAGACCAAGTGCTGAAGACTCTGAAGGCGCTGCTCTGAGGATTCGAAGACTTGATAATCTTAAGAACCAAGCTATGTTTTCCCTCCTTACTCATGCTCGTAAAAAGCCTCTGATGTTGAGAAGCCAAGAAGATAAAGCTACATAGTACAGCTGTAACACAATACAATGTGAAAATATCTTGATAACAGTGCAACAGTACAAACGAAGATATTCTAACAAAATAGGATGTGCAGCACGCAAAAGTTTCTATCTGTCCTCACGCTTCTAGCCGCCAGCCTAGTTAGCTATCATGATTACACTTCAACGGCTCCTTTTTACACGGCTATAAAAGGAAGCAAAAGACTTAAAGAAAGATACACACGAACGAAATGCAAAAATACTTTCCAACTGAAATCTTTCTTAAGTCATTCTGGTCGAAACTGGTTTACATATTTCAGCTTATATAAGAAGCATTTTTCTGTAAACGTAACTTATTCAAACTTAGGTTTGTGTCCCATAAGAAAGACCGTGTGGTTGTATTTCTTGAGAAGTCTAGGACGTGTTGTCTTAGAGGTTGTTCCTTGAGTATGACCTGTGAGGTTGTATTACTTGAGAAGTCTAAAACTTGAGAGTTTTAGAGGTTGTGTTAGTCACCAGCATTTTGGCTAGTGCATTGTACTGATTTGATTGAATAGTGGATTAAGACCTCGTTGAGAGAGACAAAATCACCTTGGCGGGTGGACTAGATTAACTTGAGTATTTCTCAAGTGAACTAGTATAAACATAACGTGTTCATCTCTTTGTTCTCAACAAAAGTCATTAGTGTTAAAAGAAAGAGTCTTATAAAAGGAATTTATTTTAAAGAAACAATTTTATTTTGAAAAACCAATTCAAACCCCCCTTTTCTTGTGTTTTTCACACCTTCAGAAATTTGTGTGAAATGTACAAATGAATTCCTTCTCCCTCCTTTTATAAGCATTTGCTCGTTGGGAAGCACAAGGGTCATCATAGCCTAGGCGGCTCTAGGTCTGATAGGGGCTGCATGACCACCACGTGTCAAAAAGAATCGTCGTTTTCCATTCCCAAAAGTAAACGTTACATGCACCAATTCTCTTGTTATCCCGCGAGCACATCTCCTCGCCGACGCACGCACCTCACGTCTTCGTCAAAGATCCCCGACATAAAAAACGCCACTCCGGCGGACATCTTTACAAAAGCCTGATCGACAGAAAAATGACCTTTTCACAAATATGCTCCCCGAGCGCCACCAGCTGGTCGGGCAGATTAAAGCACCAGCGCCGACCACCTCTGTATTGGCGAAGGCGAAGGGCTTGTCCCCGAACACTATCCAAAGATAACTGTTCACATGGCTACCTTAAGTCCTCACTCTTCACCAGAGCAAGGACTTGAGGGGCTCCTGTTCTAGACTGGGCAGGAACTGTGCCCCCAGAAGGGCAAGGCCCAATCCAGTCCAGCCGTTAGCCAGGCCCAATAGCCAAGAACTAGCTCTTGGGCAGAAACTAATTGTTGGGCATGTCCCCATCACTCGCTTAACAGTTCACCCGACCAACTGTCTCCCCGGATCTCACGGAGACAGTTGGACCAGGTCAAAGGGCCACGCGCCTTGCCCTCCACCTGGCAATCTCTCGTTGGTCGACTAGGTGCTTTGGCCACATGAGAGATCTTGACCCCGCGCTGGGGGTTCTTCTATAAATACCCTCTCATTCGAGAGGATCAGGTACTCAATATCCATTACTTAAAATCTTACTTGTGTACTTGCTTTCTCTCTTTCGACCAAACATTTACTTTGGCATCGGAGTACCTTGCAGGTACAACCCCCATGTTCCTCCTACAAGCATCATCACTTGTCATACGCGAAGGCCACGACGATCCAGTCTGATTACCTCCGATCAGAAACTAAAGTGAAAAAGATGGGTGTGGATGCTCTAAATTATTGTATTCACACTTGCATTTCAGTTTAATTATTTTATACAACCTTATTTTATGTCGTGCATACGAATGGGTATTTGATATCATTATATAAAACAACTTAATAAAACATATAAAATATTTGTCAATAATAATATTAAAAAAATACATGATACAAATAGCTATCTTACTATTTTCTTTACAAAATAATAAATGGGTGCATTTTCTTATATATTTTTGTTTTATTCTTTCTCACCTCATAAAAAATATCAAAAATAATTTTAAAAGTGTATAGTTAATTTTAATGTGTTTAATTTTGTTTTAAAATAGATTTGACTAAATTTTAAAAGAAAAATTAAAATTTATAACTTTTAAAATTTAAATATGATTTTTCTTGCTCAAGAAAAATTTATGGAAAAAGTAAGTTTATCCACTAATTTATTAATAGTGTATTTTTGATAAATATTTTAGATATAGGTAAAAAAAATTAATTGTTTATCCAAATGTAAATGTTTTATAAATGATGCTTACGAAAATAAATTTACTATTGAATTAAATATTTTTATAAATAATATAAAAATATTATAATATAAGAAAATCAATGTCTCTGAAAAATATCAACTTGCTCATTATTCTAACCTTGCCATCTGTCCAATGGAGAGACATTTTTAGTCCAATTTTTTCTTTTCTAAACCAATTGTCCCATCTCATTTTACTTCAACCTAATAAAATATATGTCAAATCAACCAATAATAAATATAAATTAAGGACTTAAAATTTAGTATAAAATAAATATTTTATACAATAGAAAAAAATATAAAATAAAATTAAAATTATGATATAATTTAAATTCGGACACATTACTTTTATTAGATAGGATTGATAAAAATTATTTTTTATGACATCATTTTTTTATTCAATTATTTTTATAAACTGTTTTATTTTTATATATGAAAAAATGTTTATTATCTATTCAAATATTTTCATACGAGAACAAATTTAGTATTGATCTCCGAATATTATTAATCCAAAAAATTTACTATAAATGGTGATATTTGACTAAATCTAAAAAAAATATATAAATTAAAATTTATATATGTCAAAAAGATTGCTATCGATTCTAATATTTTTCAATTAATAGAAGTACTAATACAAAAAAAACAAAAATCAAACTAACTTAAAGATTTAGAATTAAAAAAAAAATTATGATAAATTAGAAATAAATGAATGATTAAAAATATGTATACTTTCAAATTTTGATAAATGTGTCTTTAATTTCTATTTAAAAAAAATCAAAAGTAATTTTAAAGGCGTATAATTGATTTTGATGTATTTGATTATTTTTTAAATTAGATTTGATTACATCTCCAAAAAAAGTTTAATTAAAATTTATATACGAACCTGAGACCTTGAGAAGAGCACGCTCTCAAGACCCAAACCTCCACCACTAGGCCAACCCTTCGGGGTTGGAACAAGTATACAATTGATTTAAAAAAATTTATAAATAACTCTAAATAAAAAATAATATTTATATATGGGAAAAAATACACTGTTGATTAAAATATTTTTATATACAACAAAATTATAGGCACGAGCTTATTATCTCCTTTAAAAATAATAAACTTTTTTGGTTAAACAATTTTATTTTTCTTTCTTTTCATTCTTATTATATTTTAGAAATAAATTCGTATAACATACCAGTACCCGTATGAACATACGTGTATTCCACTAGTTTTCCACCATGAAAAAATGCTTTGTAGTTCCTACGAAACAATAAATATATTAATAAAACATTAAAAAGTTATATGGGCTGGATTAAGATTAAGTGGACTAGAAAAAAAATGATTGTTGGGTCATTACTATTAAGGATTTCTTAATGCACCCCATATGTTTCTTAACCACCATGCGAAATAATTTAAATGCTCCTAGTTTCTAGTGATGCATCTTCGGAGGCACCAAAAGGTTCGTTAACGTTGAAATATTCTGGAGAGGCATCTCCAGAATATTTTGGAGGTTAAAACGTGTCAGACCCTTCTCCTTCTTTATTTCTCATCTTACTCAAACTAATCTTCAAACTCTCTCAAATTTTTCTCTCCACCAACTCAAAACTCAATCATTAAGGCTTAACGGAACTTCAATCATCATCTCTAACATCAAAACAACATATGAAACATCAATTTCTTGTAAGTTTTTGGAATTTTCGATAAATTTTTGAGTTTTTGTGTAAATGAGAAGAAATCAATTATTAGAGTTAGAAATGAGTGGATATATAATTTAAGATTATTTAAACATAGTGTATTAGACGTTTGTTGGCTGAAAATGATGATCAAAACAAGTTTTTTTTTAGATTTCATGGGGTACATTGACGCAACTTATGAGTTGCAGAAAATTCCGAAAATGCATCTCCAGAATTTTTCAGCGCTTTAGTTTCTCAGATTTCGGAGATGCATCTCTGGAATTTTCTATAGGTTTTTATTTCTTGCTTGTGTGTTTTTTGTCTACATTAATGGCCTGCTTTACTTTAAATTACAAGCATAATGACCGATAGACAGGATAAACTGAGGCACGGGAGGGTTGCTTAGCATGCATCAGTGTGGCGGGAGAAGAGTCAACACGTTTCAGAGGCTCCTGATTCCTCTTTTCAGGCAGAGCCATCTACTTCTGAGGCTCGTGCTTCCCGTTATGCCACTCCAACTTCTTTTTCCCGTATGAGATGGAATTCAACATCTAACACCTCACTCTTTTCATCCTCCTGTAGGCGTCAGGTTTCACCAATGCCACCTCTTACTATAGATGTTGATGATCTAGTCCCACCTTCTACTACTGATGTTGTTGATCCAATGACACCTCCGGGGGGTGAGGCTATTCTGGATGTTGAGCCAGAGGCATTTGGAGGAGGCCCAGTTGATTTGTCATTACTGAGGATATGTGTAACACAATAAATATTCCCCGCGTAATTTAAATAAAAATTAAAGTAAACTTAAAACATATAACATTTAGGATGTCACAATTCAACATATAACATGATATGTAACACATGCAACTTTTAAAAAATTATTTATAATAACTATAATAACAAAACATGTTTGAAACATCAACTTTTGTTGAAACAGCGGAAACATCATTATCAAATAATTATTCAGAACATAACCATGTTTTCAAATTAAACATAAATAACAACAACTTCAGGAGATATCCAAAAATCTCCAATAAAACATAACAGACATAAACGTTCTATAACTCCGGTGTTACACATCATAGCATACGCCGACGCTAAAAGTAAAACGGGAGATTCCATCTTCCACTCACATCAAATCCTCTACTACGAGTTATCTGCACGATGCCCATGTAAAGGCAACATTCAAACAGAAGGGGTGAAATATCATAATTATATAAAGGAAAACATGATAATAAGTAAGCAATATATTATTATATGCACATCACCCATTCCACAACACACTACAACACAATCAACACAACAATCAACCGAACACAACAACGATGCAATCAACGTACAATGCAATGCGACTCAAAACTCGACTTAAATGCATGTGGTAACAAATACGTGAACACCGAAATTCACGGCTATGATCCTCACCTCCTAGGATTCGAGCTCACCAATCATTACCATCACCTCCGGTAAGGTCTCACTGATTCCATCAACTCCAAAATATGCTACCGACACTCAATCCCTACCTCTTGGGATTGAGGCCCAACAACAACACACTAATTTCCAACCTCATGAATGCATGCAACATATTATTCATGCGACAACAACATCGAGAACAATGACCAACACCTCCATAGTCAAGGTACTCAGCCAATACTGGCCATCATGCACCAAAAATATGCTACAACAGTCAACAACAACAACACAACAATATAGTAATCAACCACAACGCATTTATAAATATGTCGCATTACAACATAAGCATCACAACGCTTTTCACACTATCAAATACCAAAATATACAACCTCTGGTAGCAGTGATGTGTTGCTAGATATCACTCATTATTTATTATATTAAATGTATGATTTATTATAATTGCCAACATCACGAGAACCTACAGAGTCACACACATAAAGATAGATTGATGAGAGATAAAATAAATAAGGAACATTGTAAGGTACGATGCACTTGAGAAAATTATGGAACATCGTAAGGTACAATGTACTTAAGTGAAATATGGAACATCGTATAATACAATAATAATAGTTAATATTATTATTATTATAGTTATTAAATATAATAATAATAATATGTTTATTATAATAATAGTTATTATTATTATTATATGGTGCACTTAAGTTGGGCTTTTTAACTTGCAGCCCACATAAGTGGTTCTATAAATACAACCAATGTGTAAAAGTTTTCTTAGTTGATGAAATTCGGTTAGTGAAACTCTGGCCATAATTCCCCCCCCCCCTTCTCTCTCTCTCAATCTCTCTCTCTCTCTCTCTCTCTCTCTCACACACACACACACACACACTCAAAGTCTTCATTTATAACAGATAGCACTGAGATTGAATACACTATGTTTGTGTGGACTGAGTAGAGGCGTTGTTCTTCATTCAACGCTCGTGATCATTCATCCAGATCTACATCAAAATTGTTAATCACCACAAGAGGTAACTGTTTCTATCACTAATCATGCTCATTCATAAGGATCAACTAAAGGGGGTTTTTTTTGCTTTCCGTCGAGCCTTTTGTCACGATTTCCCTTCTTGATGAACCTTCATTGAAGGATCCTTTCCTTCTATAAGACAATTGTATGATGCACCTTTATTGAAGGATCATTGTCACCTATCAGGAAATTGTACTTTGGACCTTGATTTAAGGATCCTTGTTAGCTATAAGATAAATATTTGTTGGACTTTCATTGAACGATCCTTGCCACCTATAAGACAATTGTCCATTGGATTTTCATGAAATATGTGTCGCCTATATGACAACGTATGAGCTAGACTTTCACTAAAGGATCCTTGTCGCCCAATAGGATGCACAAAGTGCATGCCCTAAAACAATAAAAAATGACGAAGCTTTATAAGGGAATCAATGAATAATGCATTTATAATAATACTTGAGGGTCGTGATTACAAAATACACGAAAGGAGTGAATACAAAAAAAAAACACTTGGAGGGAAGAATTACATAACAAAAAACAAGAATAAAACAATAAAGGGAGCCTAATGATGCTCTTCTTCATTACCTATCCCTTTTTTCCAAAATAGGGGAACCATCAATCTTCTCAGAAGTAGCCTCTACTTCCCGAGTAAGAATCACCATGGTAGGAGGAACTTTGTCTTTTTCATCTACAAGTTGGTCATCCTTGATCGTCTTGACTAAATTAAGTTGGTTTAAATCCATGTCAATATAGAATAATTCCACTTATTCCTTAGATCATTCAAAAGGGTGTAAATGATATCTGACTTAGAAAGTAGGAGCACCGAGATACCATTTATACGCCGAAAAGGTGTAAATGGTATTCGACTTACAAATTGAAACTTTTGATTTTAAGATTGCAAAAACGTGTCTAAATTAATCGAGAGACTACTTTTTTTTTAAAAGTATCTTTACTTTTTCAAATTCGCGCAGCAAAAGTAGGCGATTGAAAGTTTAAAGCCCGATAACGCGCCGACGAAAGTGGGCGTTACCCATAGTTTTAGTATTTTTTACAAAAATATAATTCTCGTTATGATTAAGTGCACCAATTCGTATGATCAATAGAAATCTTTGTTTAAGTATTTTATTTTAATATTGAATTAAATTTGCTATCTTCTATTCTTCGCACAAAAACCTAGTTTTGTGTATCCTTAGATACACATAGAAGCAATAGATAATGATACTCGTTATTTGGTCTTTGTGGATTCGATAACTCTATAGTACTCGATATAGTCGTATATCTTATGGCCTATTAGAAGACTACTATTTGGTTTTGTCACATGTGTGCTCGACCATTCCGCTCAGTGGGAATCGGGTAACCGATCCATTCTGAATTACTCCTAACCGCGTCATGCTAGATGATATATTCTTTAAGTTGTATGGTGAATGCTATGAAACACGACCCTTGGAGGTGATAGCCTTATACTCTAAATGATTGTCATGTGAGTCATGACTTTTTTATATATATTTACCTGAGTGAGTCTTGCGTAGAGACCCCATCATTGTTGCTCATGCCATTATCCTCCATAAGATGTTGATGAGATTTTTACAGTGTACTATGACCAACTAGTTCTAGAGGATGTACGTTATGTGCCAGCTCCTCGTCCATGAAGTACGATATAAAACTACATCTAATAGTTTTATAGAGTATCATATTCTTACGTGACATCAGATGCAGAAGAAAATTTCTCAAAGACAGCTCATCAAGAGATATGAGAGGAGGAACAGACAAGGGCAGACCAGTGTCGTTAATGTGTTGCCAATATGACATTGCATTGTGACTATTGGGCAAGTTTGAGTATGGCACTCCTCAAATGGTCACTTTAGATGTCATTTTAGCAGAGGTACGACATTACCTGCGGTAGAGGAGGAACAAAGGCATCAGATATACGCAGTCGCCATTTTTTACTGTATATTTTGAAATTTTTTATTATGGTTAATTATATTATAATTTTAAAATCTATAGTATACAAAGACATTTTAAATTTTCCATAAAATATGTGATCACTACATGTTAGGTAGGAAACGATAACTTTCCATAGTTCCAACTAGGATTGTGATAAGATTTAGTGGAGAAGTGTATAGAAGTTTGGATTCATATGCAAATATAAAAGGGCATTTCTTAATAAACCCTATATATTACTAGGACACCACGTGAAAATACAAAATTATCCCTAGATTTCGAAGATGCATCTTCGAACGCACCCCAAACACGCACACACACACACACACACATATCCCTTAAGGACATTACAATTTCTTTGCAGAATTAAGCAATACATGCAACGATGTTCAATCAAAAATATGAATTTGTTTGTAAAATTCTTGCAAAGTCCCTAAAAGCATCTGTATATTTGGGCTTCAATCACATGAGTTACACAAGAACAAGAATCTACATGGCTGGAAAATTTATATCTGATCAAACTCTAGCTGAAGTACTTTCAAGACAGAAGAAGTTAGCCACCATTGCCAAATGGAACTTATATACATTGTCAAAAGGTTTATCAAATCAGTAAATATGCTATGGACGAAATATTTTTATAGCTTTTGTAACTTAAAGCCGACAAAAGGGACATTGTGATACTGCAGAAGAACATTATCGACACAACACATGACCACAAGGAACTAATGTTATATCAACCTCATAACTCAGACAAACCCGACAAGTCCATCCACTTTTACTGTATTAGCCTCTTTTATTGATCGTCCAACCTTTTCCTGCTCCAACAGTAATGCTGCCTGTGATTCTTTCATCAGAGAGGATTTTATTTACAGCACGCACCGAGCTTGTTCTTATTATTTGCAACGGATACCCAGCTGTCGATATTGTTTCATGTTGTACTCGGTGCCTTCCATCCATATAACCATGGCTGCACCTATGTCACCTGAAGAAGATCACCAAATAGTCCAAATTAGAAATGTCATGATTCACATTCTGGTTTGTCAAAAGAAAATATCAAACGTGTTTGGACATGTTCGAATAAAAACGAAAACAACATTCAAAGTTTTTATACACATATCGAACTTAAAAAGGGAAGAATCAAACATCTTTCAGACATAATTGACTGGAAAATATGTTCATCAAAGCAGAAATCAAGACAATTCATATCTTTTCCAAAACAAAATCGAACATGTTCGAACTAAAAAGGAAGCCCCATCATCACACAATCATTAGCGGCTTTTGTTCTTATTCAAAATTCACATATAAAAAAGAGCATGGTTTATAGCATCAGGGACATACAAAAACAAAAGCAGCACAGATCATTACAATATGCAAGCAACACAAAAAACTCATACAACTTTCACATCATTACTCACACGCATCATAGCAGCAGAGAATACAAGAAACATAAGTACATACACTCATAGCAACATGCAAGAAAGAGGAAGATCACACACAGCAGATCACAATTCACACACATTAACAGTAACCACAACAACATCCAAAAGAGGCAGTTATCACAAACGTTGCACAAGGAGAGATTCACACAAACATCACACACAAAGTTCAACACGCACAAAATTCACAGAAAGAAAAACATCAACAATTTGAAACAACAATCGGGAGCAGAGGAAAATCGGATTATACGAAGCATCGACAACAACTACGCGACGTTATAATTCCTACAAGCAGACGCAGAAGAAGAGGAGAATGAAGGATTCTTGCAAGAATCGGTGAATTTGAAACAACTTACCTGAGATTATTCAGGAATTCCTCCTTTATTCATCATCTTTTTCTTCACCGAGACAAATCTCTGTCTCGAAGGTTGGTAATCATTTGATCTTGTTTTCTCGTTACTGATACTCAGCTACCATGATGTAGCTCAACATTTAAGGACTCCAGAACACATCAATTCAGTTTCTAATTTGTATATCTGTGACTTAGGTTTATTTGCGTGTTTTGGTTCGATTTAGGTTCTAGATTAAGGGTTAGCAAAAATGTCCCTTTGTATTTTACAAGTAATATCCGAAAAAAATTTCTGGAAGTTATAAAAAATTTTTCGGTATGGATCAAAATTCCCTGTAGTTCATTTGAAATTACCGGTATGTATTAAAAAAATATGGTTATTGCTGAAAAGTGCATTTTGGTACCGGGAATTTGACATCCATTGAAATTCTCGGTAGGTATAAGTTTAGGGTTTTTTTAAACGGTCGAGATTTTGTCGACAGTTTTGTATGGTTGTGATTGCACCGACAGTTTGTGTGGCCCAGAATTGATGCACGTTTGTATAAATAGGGGTTAGGTCTTGTGGTTAAAAAAATTTGAAAAAAATGGCTATTCCAGCATATTTTATTAAGGCAGAAGTTTACTTCAAGAGAGCTTCTCGACCTGTCGAATTTATGCTTCCCGATGACACAACCTCATTTACTGGCCTGACTTCGAAGTTGAAGGAATTGTTGCCTAATGGTGACAATAGAAAGGTGTTGAATATTGATTAATTATGTTGTAATGTTAGATTTTTATTTGTTTAAGTTGTTTAATCAAGATCACTGCAATGAAAGAGTTTAAATGAAGGTATAATAATAATATATTGTTCTGCCATAATATACATATAATACAAAAATATACATATAATCTAGAAAATACAAATAATACTAAATAGGCCCCCCACGGGCTAAGTGTGCAATCCTAGCTAATCCAGCAGAAATACTGCCATCAGGGTCTACCAAGCCCATGAGCTCATCAGCCACCACTGCTATCATCTGAAAGCGCTGTGTGTCATCAGGGTGATGTGCTGGAGGAGGAGGAGGTGCGTCATCAACAGGCTCCTGACCACCAGAAGGTACATCCCCAGAAGGTGCATCCTCAGCCGGCGGTAGAGTGATGCGTGGATGTGATACGGTGAGATACCACTCCAAGTAGCCATCCTCACACTGCGAGGGATACTGAACAGGTGCAGATCGAGCTACGATGGTACGACCGGAACTGAGGAAGTGCGTCTGAAACCATCGATCAATACCTTTAGAGGGTGTATCGGGAACCGCTGGTGGTCGCGTCTGAATGTATCCATACTGGCGCAAACATCTCTCTGGCAGGTGCCTGGCAACCAAAGTCTCCCACCTCATATAACCAGAGTATAATGACGACTCCTCGAACCAACAGACTACTCTATGATCATCGTAGGGTGTCCATATGACATCCTCTATGGTCAGCTCATCCAGTCTCCTCCTGTACTCAACTATGCCTCCTGGGTGTTTCTGCCTCGCCCTCCACCTCTTCGCCCGTGGCTCGGTCGAAGTATATGGCTGGATCCTCCTATCGCATATCCTAGGGAAATGCTCATAGATCCAGCACTGAGATCACAACAAACAATAAATTAGAAATAGTATTATTTAAAAAAAACGATAAGTAAGAACATGAATTAAGATATACCTGTAACAAACTAAGATGCCTAGCAAGCTGCCTCGTCTCAAACCGGGTCGCCTCCTCGAGCGCATGATATAACTGAGTTAGAGTTGCACAACCCCAAGCCTAATTGTGCGTCTCGAGATCGCTGAAGAGGTACAGATAGCGAACATCCATATATGTACCAGACTTATCCGCAAAGAGAGTACATGCTACTACATGCAGCATGTACGCCCTAGCGGCAGCCTAATACCTACCAGCAGCAACAAGCTCGTCATACCTATCCCAAAGCCACCACATACGTAAGTGAGCACCTCGTGTATCGACGAACTCCTGTGCAACCACTGCCTCAGACAAACACAGATCGCGAACAACCATCACATGTGCCTGGGACACACTCATGATAAGAGTCGTCCAGAATCTACCGCCGATAGGGAGATGAAACAAGGAGGTGACATCATCTAAAGTCACAGTCATCTCTCCGAATGGGAGATGAAATAATGACGTCTCCTTGTGCCACCTCTCGACGAATGCACTCAGCAACTCTGCATCCAACATGGTCATGGAGCAATTCCCAAAATGCAGCAGGTCAAACTCCTCCATGTTCTTCTTCACAACAGCAGGGAAGGGAATACTCGGGAATTTCTTCATCTTCCCTCTGTGAGACTAAACCCTTAGTACAGTTCGTACCTGTGACACAAACCATTAAACAACTTTGTTAATACATAAACAATTTATGTATAAATAAACAAAAGTTAAAATTAAACGTAAAAGCCATATACTTGGCCCTGCCATAATCGTAATGCTACATGCTCACTGTACTTTGTAAGCACAGACGTATCTATGGGCCCACCAGGGAATCCTGTCTCAGTGTGTACCGATGGCTCGGTCGAAGGGACCGTGACATCGGTCTCAATGGTCTCCTCAACCCCTCCTGTATCAGCATCACCCGCCTCCTCACCCTCACCCTCTGCTGCCACTATAACATCAGTCTCCTCTACCACATCCCTAACATCAGTCTCCACCGGAACATCTCCAACAATAGCCTCCTCCGGCTGAATAACAGGGACGTCCGCATCTGTGGCCTGCACTGAAGAAAGACCTCCACGTCGCCTAACGGCGCGAGGTGCCTGGAAACGTCCCCGCTGCTCGGCCATCCGCTTCCGGTGTGAACCAGTTGGGACCACCCGTTCATCCCGTACATGCGCAGACTCAGCATCAGGAGCAGTTGTAGCCCTACCCCTACCACCTCCTGCCAAATCAAGCGCCCTCCCAGCGATGCTACCATCACGGCCTCTGTTTTCAATGCAAAAAAAAAGATAAAAAATAAAACAAATATTTCATACCTACCGGGAATTTGAAATTCCCGGAAAAACAAAAAAAATCAAAAGTACCGTTTTTTTTTAAATAACCGGTGAATATTACCGGTAATTTAGAAATTCCTGGTAAGAAAATACCTATGAAATTACCGGTAATATTCACCGGTTATTTCAAAAAAAACCGGAAAATCTTACTTGTTAAATTGAAATCCCTGGTAGGGTCAACGAAATTTCCGGTATCGCCTGTAATTTTGAAAAATCCGTGTAATTACCGATTTTTTTGAAATGTGAGAATGTTTATTTTAGGGTCAGTTAAGTCTTTTCACTAGTTGTGTGGGGGTGCCAGGTGCGATTGGGGGGGGGGGGGGAGGGGTGGCAGGTAGAATCCTCATGCGCTTCTTTTTTTTTAAAATAAAAAAACCTCCATGGGCCTAATGTTCTACTTGGTCCACACTCCCCAAGCCTTATTGCACCATTTTTTTTAATTTCCTTTGTTTTGTTTTTAAATTTTTAACCCTTTTAATTTTTAATAATTAGTAGATTTTGACCCTCCATATTAAATGTTTTTTTTTAATCTTGATTGGTTGCTAATTAGTTTTAGTAGTTTATTGTTATTAATTAGATTTTTTAGAAACCTGGGAGTGTTAATTTTTTTTTTGAAATATTATTTTTATAGATTCGTGATTTTTTTTAAGATGTTGAGCTATCTTTGATTTAGATGTTTATTGAAAGTTCATTAGTAGAGATACAATTGGAGCTGCGACATTGTTAGAATTAGGGTTAACTGTTTGTCAAGCTCTCGAGTACCATGGTTTCCTGCCTCTCTGTCCAAGGGAAGGACTTATATTTGACAATTATGTCATATGCATTGCATTTCATTTTCATTTCTCTTCTGCTCTATTGTGACTCCTAGGTTGATTACCTCAGATGCTTAGATAGCTTCCATTAGGATAGTTTTCCTTAGGATAGCTTCCCTTAAGATGATTAGACAACTTACAATTAGGTCCATCTTTTCTCCTATGAGAGAACTAGACATAAGTCATCCCTAATTGAGAAAAATTTTCCTACCCCATGACATAGTTGAGAAGGATGTAGATTCCTTTTCCACTTAGGAGAGATATGTGACATACTCGTCGATTCTATATTCGAGTTGGAGCCCTTCTCCTAATGTGAAGCAAAAGTCCATCTACCACTTGTTTGTGGTGGTTTAAGTTGAGTATTCTCCTTAGATGACGACTTGCCTTTTCTCTTAAAACCAACCAACAACTTTGTTTACCCTTATTGAGGGAAACTACGAATGCTCTGATTCCATTCCCGTCAGGATACGTAGGCACGAGATGTGATGTCTTGGCGAGCATACTTTGAAATAACACCTTAGGTCTCCCTTTTACCTTTTCACCCATTAGAATACAAATAACAAATAACACACTAAAACAAGAGGTTCATGTAGAGTACTACAGATATATACATAGGATGCTAATACCTCCCCTTTGTATAATCAACCCCCGAATCTTAAATTCTTATTTGCTTTGCATTGCATTGCATATTTTTGGTTTATTTGTTCTTTTTCCCATCCCTTGGATAAATTAAATATCGGTGGTGATTTATGATTTGTGATTTAAGTTAACTCAATAGCATGATATCCAATTCTCACAGCGGCAGAAATGGCGACTTCACTGGGGAGAGATCCTCCCTAAGAGGGTTACACCTAACTTGTTTTATGCGTTTTATTTATTATATACTTGTATATTTGTACTTATCTATCTACTTGGGCTTTTTTTGTATGCAGGGTTGTTACATACTATTGTGAGATAAGTCCTAACCCGGACATGAGTGAACTTATGATAGGAAGGTGATACATTCAGGAAGGCTTATAGGGAGTTGATTCCCGACCAAGCTGACTTGAGAAATCACCACTCAGTTGAGGCCCTCTTGGGAGTAGTATTGTTGAACGAGTATTTGTGAAAACATTACTACTTTCGACCTAGGAGCCCGTGACACTGAGGACCTTTAGTTACCTTTAACCTAACTTGGCCTTCTTAGGACGTAGTGCGATGACTATGAGGGAGTATTCCCAAAATAGTTGATACGCGATACTACACTCGAAAGAGGTTCTCTTGAGAATATTATTAACCACCGAGTAATTGGGAAATTGATAATATCCGAAAGATGGACTGATGACTTTGGGAACTTTTGTAGAACCCGTTGTACATGTACAAATAAACCCTTAGTACACACCTTTTGGGATGGGTAGACCATGCCTCCATGCTCGTGATCTTCAAACCTAGGCCCTTATTTGATTGCATGTATATGTGGATATGTGAATATGTGTATGCCTGTGTTTGTGCATTCATCCATCCATGCAATCATGCACCATTTTTCTAACCCTTTTTCAAGGAGCTTAGAGTTATTTTACAAACAACATAGGTTTTACAATGGATTTTGGAAATTGTATTCTATTTTGTAATCCTTCAAATTTTCAATAAAATGAGATTTTCAGCCACTTAAAGTGTTATCCACTTTATGGTGTTTGCAAACATAACTTTTGAGTTCCTTGGAATTCATTTGCATTTGCACAACATACATCATTTGCATACATCTTTTCCCTAAACAACTCATTCGGCTTTCTGTCCTTATATCAATCAGCTGATTTCCTGGTATTTGTACCGAGCTTGAAGTAGTTACTGAAGAATAATGGAGAGGACAGAGAAGTTTGATCCCATGTCAGGCTTTACAGTGATGACTAACCCGATGTTTGGTTTTCCTCCTGACGACAATGCTCCACAAGTGGATGTTCCTACTCGATCTCGACCTGTGCAAGGTAACCTGGTTGTTCAAGTTAATGAAAGAGATTCCTGGTTTCCGAGGTATATGCCAAATCCTCAGAATGTACACCCTGTGATAAAGGTGAACGATCATAGAGTTGCAGAAATCGAGAAAGGAGTTTGTGATCTCGAGGAACAATTGAAGATGATGAAAGGACTCAATGCATCTGGTCTTAAGGCTCATGACTTGTGTCTAGTTCCGGGAGTGGTTATTCCCCCAAAGTTTAAAATTTTTGTCTTTGAAATATACAAGGGTGTTAGTTGTCCAAGGTACCATTTGACGATGTTCTGTCGAAAGATGGTCGCTTACATCGACAACAACAAGATGATGATCCATTGCTTTCAAGAAAGTTTATGTGGTGCATCTTTGATGTGGTATATGAAGATAGAAAGGGACCATATTTAGTCTTGGGAAGACTTAGCTAATGCTTTTGTGAAGCAGTACAGTCACAATACAAACATGGCTCCAGATAGCGATCAATTGATGAGTATGAGTCAAAAGGGCAACGAATCCTTCATGGAGTACGCACAAAGGTGGAAAGAGTTGGAAGCCTAAGTTCATCCACCACTTCAAGAGAAAGAATTGGCCAAGATGTTTTTAAGAACACTGCCAGACTCTTATTATGTCAAGATGGTAGGCGTTGTGCCATTAGAATTCTCTAAAATTGTAGAAGTCGGAGTAACCATCGAGGACGCATTCAAAAGCAGAAGAACCCAAGATAACTTGAATAGCCAAGCTAATGAAGAGAAATATGTTAGTGATTCCCAAGAGGAAGGAAATGTTGAAGTTGATGCAATTTAGGATTCTCCTCAGATCTTGCAAGCTCCAATTTCAGTGCCTTATCATCAATATCAGCATGCAGTGCCTGTTCAGTGCCAACAACCCCTACTTCGTGGACTTCTGTACCGGCCACAAAGGTTGGTTCCTCAGGATCAACATCAGAATCGATAAGCACAAAATCTGAATTATCAGAATCAGTGAAAAAGTCAACGGAGACCTCCGAATGGTCCAGAAGGAGAGACTCGCTGGTTTGATCCAATCCCAATGACTTACAGTCAATTGTGGTCTTATTTTTCTCGAAACTTGGTGATGACACCCAGAAAGACTAGAGCCATGAAATCTCACCCGCCTTGGTTCAATCCAAATACCAGTTGTGAATTTCATGATGGAGCAGTGGGGTATTCGATTGAAGTGTGAAAGGTTTTCCAAGAAA
The DNA here is from genome assembly GCA_022829125.1 of Lathyrus tuberosus. NCBI lineage: Eukaryota > Viridiplantae > Streptophyta > Magnoliopsida > Fabales > Fabaceae > Lathyrus > Lathyrus tuberosus. Next base: position 6,001,592 of record JALAZF010000023.1, on the reverse strand, counting down.
AAGGTCAAGAGATGATCGACGATGAAGTGCTGGCCTTCAAGGGAGAAAGCCCAGTTGTGAATGTAACACCTTTATGCTGATGAATATGAAAAATTTAGAAAGTCCTTTCAAGCCGGAGAAATCAAGAAGAGAGCTTATTCCCAAGATCATCAGCTTGTTTGTTTATTTGCTTGCATTTATTGTTATTTCCTTGATTGTAAAAGCATGACTTACATGTAAGAACTTGTTTGTCTTGAATGATTAATGCAATGAATATGTTTGTCTTGAATAAATCCATTCGTATTCACTCACAAAATGCTTTTTCTGCTTTATAATGCCAATGCCACCCAATCTCTTGCCTTGACAGAGAATTGGAAGGAGGGTGACGAAATCACAAACGCAAGATCTCTTTTGTATGTTTTTGAATAAAACTCTGCTGATGATGTAAGGCATTGTTTTAAACCCCTTTGAGCCTTGAAGTAGGAGTTTTCTTCTCCAAATCAAAAAACCCTCATTTTTAACCTGGGGCAGGGTAGTTTTCAGTTAAGCTGATCGAACGCCTAAACTTTCAAAAAAAAAAAAGGAGTGAACACCACGAAGATTGTGTGGGTAAAAATAAACTTTGAGCCTCATATCCTTTGTTTCATAAACCGTGAACCAAGCCACGATACAACCCTCAAAAGAACTAATTGAAGCAGGGTTCATTTCGAAAGTATACTCAATGAGATGACGTTTCCTGACTCCTACGAGCGATGCTCAAAATTGGTGTTGGCTTTGTGAAAAAATTAATTTCATATCCTAACTAGTGATTCGGTCACAAGTTATTGCGATATCCTTTTCAATAAAAAACTTCAAGACAAACATGTATGTTGCATTAGCAGTTTCAGAATTAACATTTTTCTGCGTGCTAACATTGCTTGATATCATAGAAGCTTGCATACGAGCGTTAGCGATGAGCTAAATCTTTTGAGACTTGAGACTCTGATGAAGATGGCGAATCATTTCAAAAGATGACCATATCAAGGGGCACATTATCTGCAGACTCTTCTAAACAGGGGCAACTTGTTTCCCAGTTGTTGCTTTCATCGTCTGACTATCCCTAAGGGGTCAAGTTTGAAGTTTTAGCTATACAGAATGCAGTCAATCTGGGGCAGATACGTCGAGATTCGATAAATCTCTCCCAGAGTTTGAAGACATTGGAGCATTTTGGATGCCAAGTTTTCTATAAAATCCTCTTGCGATCACTTTTTCTCGTAGACCATGTACTCCAAGGCATTTGAGAATTGAAGATTATTTTATCCATTCATAACAACTTTTATTCGAAATGGCGACTACCACGTAGTTTGTCAATGTAGAACTACATTGTTCTCACAACATTCTTCACCCATGTCCCAAGTAAGTCTCTACTTCAGCGGTCATGACAACTCCCCGGTGAATTTCTACTTCAAGCAGTTACGGTAGGTTTGATGCAAGATTTCCCTAGTTGGTGACCTAAGAATCCCTAGTGAATCTCCTTGGCTTCAACCTTCCCTAGTGAAGCGAATTTTATTTCACTGCTCAGTGGATTCCTCGCAACTTCAATCTTCCCCAGCGAAGTGGATGTTTATGTCATCCCCATGAAGTCAATTCTGACAGCTGCAACAACGACTTTGATCTGAGCTTCCCCAATAAAGTGGATATTTATTTTATCTCCCGTGAGGCCTCAGCTCTAGCATTTCCAATTTTTCATTCAGACTACTTTAGTACGCAGTGGATATCTATTTTATCCTCTATGAAATCTCTCCAACCATGAGTTTGATTCTCTCCCCAACAGATATTCCTCATCCCCAACAGAGTAGCATGATTCATCTTGACAGTCCCCTAAGTGAAGTCATAATGTTCATCCTCAAGTGGAGTGCTCTCTTTTACCCAGAGAAGTTTGAAGTCTTGATGCAGGACTTTGGTCTCAGATATAGATCTCCATCCATCCCTAGTGATGCTTCTATCTCGCGAAGATTGGCCGAGTATCCATGTCTAGATGTTTATTTCATCTCCAGTTTACTTTCCTTCGTTTGTTTTGTCAGCATAAGCATAACATGACATAGATTCATTCATATAGATATACATGGCATGTGTGCATTTTGTATTCTCTGATCTTTGTTTGTTATTTCACTTTGGCCGTGTTTATCCCCAAGTGATTGGGTTTGTCTTCTCCCTCCAAGTAGAGTCATCAGCCCTAAGCAAAAAGAGCATATCCTTTCGAAATTCCCCATTGAGTTTGATCCTCGTGGAAGATGGTTGCTTTAGTTTTCTTTTCCATTTTTGGATAAAGATAAACCCCAGTTGAGTTCATTCCTTAACGGATTGAGTCTTGCTTGACCATTTCTTTTCAGTTATTTCCTGAATTGAACTTTGGTCCTTGACAATCATGATTTCGAATCCCTCTAGGCTTTTGAACCTAGATCAAGTGGGCATTTATTTTACATTTTGCCTCCCCTGGAAGAATCTGTTTGAAGATCACCCTGGAAGATAGAATCCTATTCTCTAGAAATTCATACCCAGACGACAAGTGACAACCTCTTTATTTGAGCAGCTTGTTTTGTTCTCAGGTTTTCTATTTGGATGACAAATGGCAGTCTCTTCAAGACCGTTTGTCTATCCCCAATGAGTTATCTAGATTATCAACTTGTTCTCCATCAAATGGCATCTCTCCAGAAATCCATCAGAGAAGTTTGTTTAAGACTTTACAATTGTTTCTCATTATTTGAGAATTCCTAATACAAGGATTTTATTAGCTCCAAGGCAATTTCAAACTACAACAATATTGCTCCACAATGATGTTCTCCCCGTGAGTCCACTATTTAATTTTCTTCCATCAAATGGCATCTCTTCGAGAAGTTTGGTGAAGATTCGTACAGTTGATCTTTCTCTTTATTTGAGAAGACACGTTTTACAAATCAACCAACCTGCATATCTTCTGAAGATCCCCGGTGATGTTTCTTAATCTCCAGTAAGTTATGGATTCCCACTGAAGTCTTCAATCTCCAGTGAAACTCCAATACCCTGTGAAGATATTCTCCCATAAGTATTCACTTGCAGGAAGAAACTGAGACCCGTTCGTGGCTTGTGACCCGATGCGTGAGGAGGTTTATTTTACCCTTTTCAAGCAAAAGAAGAAATTGAGTCCAGTTACTGGCTTGCGACACGAGGCAAGGGGAGGTTTATTATCCTTTTAAACAGATTATTTGATTATTTAAAGGTGGCTCTATTTCAGATTATTTGGTTAATCTCGGTAGTAGATTCTCCGATGGAGTTTAGAATGGAATTCTCAGCAAAAAGAACCTCGGCAAAATATATTTTCTCTTATTTCCTGGCAAGTCTCGGTAGAAGATTTCCTGTAGACCTCGGTAAAAAGGTATTTCTTTTCATGTCCTGGCAAGTCTTGGCACAAGATTTCCAATAGACCTCGGCAAAAGGTATTTTCTTTTCATTTCTTGGAAAATCTCGGTAGAAGATTTCCAGCTAACCTCGGCAGTAGACTCTCTGGTTAACTTTGATGCTCCTTTGAATTTTGACAGACAGTCGTTTCTTTTCTCAGCAGTAAATTCCCTGGTTAATCTCGACAACAGATTCCCCATTATTTTTTACAATTGACACATTTTTCAATAAAACCTTGGCGAAAGGTATTCCCAAATGAGGTCCTAAGTCTCGACAGTAGACTCTTCCAATTGGATATCTCTTGAAATGACCACAGTTAACCTTGACAATGGGTTCTCCGAGTGGAATTTATTAGAAGATTTTGTCACAAGTTTATTGCCTTTGCTCCTTTAGAGCTACTGTGTGCTTGGTGGTTTCTTCCCCGGTGGAGTTGAGTCTCACCAGTGGAGTTGGACCTTTCCCCCGTAGGGACTTGCTTTGTTTGCTAAGTTGTTCCTCGTCAGGTCTTCCATTCTTTAACTATATTTCAACATTTTTGTATACAGTTATCCCCTGTGACATCATTGCTCACAGGATATTTGTCTTGCATTTATATCATTTCACGCCGTTTCATGTGCATCTTGTGGCATCTTAGGGACAAAAATTATGCATATTTGTATTTAAGTCTCTCCTATCTCGTCGAGACGAAGATTTTAATCTCCATATCTTCGGATAGAAGAAACTTAAATAAGGGCATCTGTCATACCCTAATTTTTTACCCTAAGATCCCACTTCTTTGTACATTATCTTGCATAACATCTTTAGGTCATATGACCTTGTGTGCGTGTTTATTATGACTAACAAGCTTGTGCATGAGCATTGATTTCAAATACTCATTCTCTAAGTCGAGTACCTCAAGACGTGACCGTTGGATTCTGATTCAAAAGATCCTAGGGTTTTCCACTAGTCATTTTTCTCAATATTTCTCAAACGTTTCAGTGTATACTCCCGAAGAGAATCAAGGTGTTGAGTGTGGTCATGTGGAGACTGGCTAGGTTTCTTATGGCAAGATGAATTTCAAGGTGCGTCCTTAAAAAACATGGCTCTTGTATCAAACTCAATTTTGGACTGCGAGGATAACAAAGACCAAGATTAATTCAGGAAAAACATTGTTCCTATCCACAAGTTTGCTAGCAACGTGCTGGGAAATGTTCAAGTTCCAATGTTCAAAGTCAAAGTTCAAAGCGGGTTCATAAGTTCTAGGACGACAAGATTACAAGGCAAGGTGACATGTCAAGCTTAAATCAACTCCAAAATATGAAGTTCAAATATAAGTCAAAAGTGTACAAGACGATTTCAAGACTCAATTCACAAGAGTTCGCGTTACAACTACAAGAATGGATTTATCTCTCCATGTCTATTTACTCTACTCACATTTGATTTTCATACATTTTGGATAATTTTGGACGTTTTGGTGGGCATATACTTTGTGGCTGCGTGTGGGCTTATGTTTATGTGTGTTGGTGATTTATTTTTACCAAGATTGGAGGATGTTATTACATCAAATCATTTATTTCAAAGACAACTTACACATGTTGAGTTCCATAGCCTCGAATCAATTTTTTTATGAAAAGTTACATTTGAAGAAAGCCACCATAAAACAAAGTGAAGAAGTATCCCTTAAGGACATTACATTTTCTTTGCACAATTAAGCAATACATGCAACGATGTTCAATCCAAAATATGAATTTATTTGTAAAATTCTTGCAAAGTCCCTAAAAGCATCTGTATATTTGGGCTTCAATCACATGAGTTACACAAGAACAAGAATCTACGTGGCTGGAAAATTTATATCTGATCAAACTCTAGCAGAAGTACTTTCGAGACAGAAGAAGTTAGCCACCATTGCCAAATGGAACTTATATACATTGTCAAAAGGTTTATCAAATCAGTAAATATGCTATGGACGAAATATTTTGATAGCTTTTGTAACTTGAAGTCGACAAAAGGGACATTGTGATACTGCAGAAGAACATTACCGACACAACACATGACCACAAGGAACTAATGTTATATCAACCTTATAACTCAGACAAACCCGACAAGTCCATGCCGCTTTTGTTGTATTAGTCTCTTTTATTGATCGTCCAACCTTTTCTTGCTCCAACAGTAGTGTTGCCTCTGATTCTTTCAGCAGAGAGAATTTCATTTACAACACGCATCGAGCTTGTTCTTATTATTTGCAATGGATACCCAATTGTCGATATTGTTTCATGTCGTATCGGTACCTTCCATCCATATAACCATGGATGCACCTATGTCACCTGAAGAAGATCACCAAATAGTCCAAATTAGAAATATCATGATTCACATTCTGGTTTGCCAAAAGAAAAGATCAAACATGTTTGGACATGTTCGAATGAAAATGGAAACAACATTCAAAGTTTTTATACACATATCGAACTTAAAAGGGGAAGTGATCGTACCTGGATCAGACAGTATTTGGTGGCCAGCAACGTCGTATGGACTTCAGCTCCGGTGAGGTTGAAAGACGGCGGGGGGATTCACTTCAGGCCCAATCCAAGTAATTGCCAGTGCTTACGTGGCGTAGTGAAGACCAGCATGTGGTCTTCTCCTTGGGGTAACCGCTCCTAGATCTCCGGAATTAGGGCAGACCGATTCCATCAGGAGTGGGCGGTTACATGAGAACGTGTCCTCGCGGGAAGGACTCTTATGTGCAAAAGGAGATGGCTCCTCACGGGAAGGAGCACCTGAGTGTCGAGGAGGGGCGAGCTCGAAGAGACTTAGCGCCTCTGCCCGACGCTCTATGCCGCATGTGCCGGAACACCGCCGAGGTGTGGCGTGTGCCCGACACTGTTGAGGTGGGCCTGTGCTCGACGTTGGTTGTGATAAGAGGCCTTTGGTGGGCCACCCCAGGACGTGTGGGTTGGGCCAGCTCGATTGAGGAGCAGACCCCGGCCCAGTCCAGAACAGGAGCCCCCCAAGTCATTGCTCTGAGGTATCAGGGTAATGACTTTATGGTCAGCACTATGCTGAGGACGTGTCCAACCGGGGAAGGGGCTCTAAACGAGGAACAGTTGGTAAACCAGGCAGAAACAAAATAGATCTGCTCGCGCTAGACTGGCCGCAGATGGACGAAGTCGCGGTGATACGAGGAGTCTGAACCGAGGTGAACGAAAAGACGTGTTGGGGAATTAAAAGGCGTGCCTGGGGAAACGTGTGCCACGTGTCACCCCTCATCATTGCCTAGGGTGGCTATGCTAGGGTAGCGTAATCGATTGCCTAGGAAATCCTCGAGTCTCTTGAGGAGCCTACAAAAGGGGCCAAGTTCGTGTCAGTTACACGTTTCCACCTTTTTCGCTCCCCTCTTTTTTCTATCTCTGTCGCTGCTCCGCCATCGTTCACCGTCGTACATCGCCGTATCTTCTGCTCCGGTCAAGTTCCCACCACCGTTCCAAGTAAGCTTTTGATCCCTTCTTTTCCGTTTTACTTTCTGTTTGTGGTTTTTCGGTGAAGTTCCCGGTAATCCCTTGAGTTCTGGCTGGGAACGGCAGGACATTCCTAGGGTTCCGGTAAGATTGGCGGGGGCTTGGGATATTCATCCCGAGGACCCGATGAATACCCCGAGGACATGCGATGAATGTCACGGGGAAACGAGATGGGAGGGTTGGAGACCCGAAGAAGGGAGGGGGTAACGGCCACGGGCAGTTCGCCGTGTCCCCGGACATTTTCTTTGCTCTCGCTGCCTTTTCACTTGATTGGCGGTGGAAGGGTGGATTTGGTTGCGGTCAACGAATTCACCTATTTCCTCTGCTTTTCAGGTAAAAAATGGTCATGAGGGTTCCGGGGATTCTCCAGATAGACACTGAACTCGACGTGGATGGGCCCACTCAGACCCCTGGGGAGGAGCTCGTGCGTACGGACGCCAAATGGGTCGGGGAGGAGCCTCTGCGCATAAAGTCTCATTTCGTTGTCGACGACACGGACGCTTTCGCTTTCGTCGAGAACGTCCCTGAGGGCGAAGAGGCGAAGTGGACGGTTTTTCAACCTCGGGCACACCACCGCATATGTTGGAATTACCGTGGGTTGAGGTTCCCTATGTATGAGTTTGCCTTTAAAGAGGTCGGTATTCATCTCCCCTTTAACAGCTTTCAATTGGGGGTTTTCAACCGTCTGCACTTGGCGTCGTCCCAGCTTTACCCTAACGCGCTTGCCTTCATGTGGGCATTTGAGATCGTGTGTGACTATCTCAAGATCGGGACCACCCTCACGCTCTTCTTCCACGTCTTCCATCTCCAACGTTCAACGGACCATGGGCGACATAGTTGGGTCTCTTTCAAATAACCGAGGAAGCTGTTCAAGGCGTACTCGGATTCGATTAGGAATTTTAAGGATAGGTTATACTATGTCATGCCCGCGACGCACGAGGCTGTGGGTACGCTCTACGACATTGTGCCCGACAGTTTCGGGAAGGAAAGGTTTGTGTCCAAGTGTCCCCTGGAGTGGGAGGATGTGCTCTTCGTGCTCGGTACGGAGGACTACCTCGTGAAGCCTGGCGAGCTGTCGGAGGAGGACAAAGAAGCGTACGCCACGCTGGTCGAGTATGTCACCGGTTTTAACCGGGCAGAGTGCGTTGGTAGGGATGGAAAATAGCTCCTCGACTCTCGAGGAAGGGTTGTGACCGTGGCCCGTTACATAAACACCCGGGGTCTCCTTGAGTGCAATTCTCCCGAGGAGGCCAAGAGGTTCTTAGGTAGGAGCTCCTTGTCCTGTTCGGGCATCCATTTAGTTTTGTTTCTTTACGCAAACTTTTTCCATGTTTTCTCTTGCAGCTCAAATGTCGAACGCCACCAAGCGTATCATGAAGTTGGCCGCGGAACGGGCACCCAAGCGAACCAAGAGCCGCGTTCGAGAAGTTATTCAGACCGCGGTGTCGGCTAGGACGACGAGTGGCTCCGCCTCTCTGCAGTGTAGCCAGTCTCCCCCTCCGGAGGACACCCCTTCCAAGAAAGCGAGGACCGAGGGACCTGTCCTCGTGGATCTCATGGACCCTGCCTCCCCGGAGAAGTTTCTGATGCCCGTCTGTCACCTTCAGCGGAATTTCTTCGGGGGAAGCCCCTTTGTCATTGCTGAGGCCGAGGTGAAGGCAGTTCTGGGAATGGACGGTGCGGCCAGGAAAGAGGCACTTGTCGAAGACCTTGCGGCTATGATACGAGTCTTCGAGACTGCCCTGATTTTGAATGAGGAGAACCCTTCTGCCTCCGAGTTACAGAAGCTGAAGGACGAATGCACTGCCCTCAAGAGGGAGAAGGACGAGGTCATGGCTGATCTGCAAAAAACCCAGGCTAAGTGCGAGGACTATGCCAACACCCTCTGCGAGCTGAATGAGGCCAAGGCTGCGCTGAAGGTGACTCAAGAGGAGCGTGATCGCTTTTGGACCAGGGTTGGAGAATTGGAAGCTGTTGTCCGTCCCGCAGAGAGCGAATCCGCCGCGGAGAAAAATCTCGCCGACCGCGCAACCTTGTTCGCTAAAATTCGGGAACTTCAGCAAGATAGTCTGTAGGCCCTGGAGATAGGTTTTAAGAATGCAGTGGAGCAGGTCGGTGCCGAGAATCCAGGTGTTCAGCTTGTGCTCGACAGAATCAGCCCGTTCCTTCGTGTGGTCGATGGCAAGTTGGACCTGCCAGAGGAGGAGGAAGAGGAAGATGGAAGCCGGGTCGAGGATGAGATCACCGTCTAGTTCTTTTGCTTGTTTGGCCTGCGTGCCATTTTTTCTTTGTAATGATTTGTGCCCGGCCTGTGTGCCAGGGGCTTTTGATACCTTTGTAATACTTGTACACTGGGCTTCAGCCCGCTCTAATGCATTTTTGTTTATCTACTAGTGTGTTGTTTGTATGGTTTTAATTGTGTGTGATGTTATTGCATTTGCTGTACTTTGTTTGTTTTTGTCTAAGTAATAGACTTTGGGGATTTGGTCGACTTTGATAGCCCCTGACCGCGTGGAGAGCTGGTCGGGTGGTCGGAGATGTGTTCCGACCTTCAACGAGGCTAAGAGCTCGGTCGAGGTCTTAGCTTCGAGGCATGAACTTCCCATCGCGAGCTGGGTGTTCTGCCTAACTAGTACAACAACGGCGGAGCTCGATCGAGGTATCCCCGTCGGATCAGAAGTCCTCGCGCACACACAACGCGGCCTTTGATCATCGTGTTCTATATAGGGGTGTCGCGCTCGTACCTTAGTGCGTCCCCGTAATCGCGGTGATAGTGAGTCGTGGGCAGTGCTTAACTGTAGTACTGTTTGAGCTTCTCAGCGTTACATGGTCAAGCAAGTTCTTCCCCGTGCAGATTTTCGAGGAAGTAGGCTCCTGTTCCCGTTTTCGCGCGGATGCGGTACAGGCCCTCCCAGTTCGCGGCGAGTTTGCCTTCTCGCGAGTCTTTCTGGTTCCTTCGTAGGACGAGGGTGCCCACCTGAAAATCACGTTTGATAACTTTGTCGTTATAACATAGTGTTATTTTCTGCTTAAGTGAAGCTTCTCGGAGAGAGGCGCCCGAACGTGTCTCCTCGACGAAATCGAGTTCTTCCCTTAGGGCTTCGTCGTTCGCGTCCCCGTCGAGGGGGCTCCTGTCCTCCTCGAGGGTTCCCTGATTTCCACGGGGATCACCGCTTCCGTTCCGTAGGTCAGACGAAAGGGGGTCTCCCCGGTCGTGGAATGTAGGGTCGTTCGGTAGGCCCAGAGGACGCTGTGTAGCTCCTCGACCCACCGTTGTTTGGCGTCGCCTAATCGACGTTTTAATCCTCGAAGGATTACTCTGTTCGCCGCCTCAGCCTGTCCGTTCGTTTGAGGGTGCTCGAACGACGTGAAGTGCTGCTTCGTGCCTAGTTTGGAGACGAAGTCTTGGAAGTTTCTGTCGGTGAACTGCGTTCCGTTGTCGATGACAATAGCTTGAGGCACGCCGAATCGGGCGAGGATGTTTCTTTTGTAAAAACACAGTATGTTGAAGGCCGTGATTTTGGCCAATGCTTCCGCCTCAATCCACTTCGTGAAGTAGTTCACCCCGACGATGAGGTATTTGTTTTGATACGACCCCTGGACGAAAGGTCCGAGGATATCCATCCCCCACCACGCAAACGGCCACGGGGAGGACATTGTTTTGAGCTCGTTAGGAGGAGCGAGGTGCATGTCCCCGTGTCGTTGGCATCTATCGCACTTCTTGACGTGTTCCTTGGCGTCCTGTTGCACGGTGGGCCAGTAATACCCTGCTCGAAGCGCCTTACGGGCTAACGATCGCCCGCCGAGGTGCTGTGCATTGATTCCTTTGTGGATTTCCTGGAGGATGCCGGGGACTTTGGTCTCCTCGACGCACCTGAGGAAGGGGATAGAGAACCCTCGCCGGTATAGCTTATCCTCGACTATCGTGTATGAGCATGCCCGCCGCTTGACCATTCCTGCTTCCTTGGGATCTTCAGGCAGTTTGTCCGTCGTGAGGTACTCGTACACAGGGGTCATCCAGCAATTGCTGTCACCAATGGCGTTTACGTCCGCCACTGGAGCGACTTTGTCAAAGCTCGGCCGAGAAAGCACTTCTTGTATGACAGATTTGTTCCCGCCTTTCTTCTTTGTGCTTGCCAATTTGGACAAGACATTTGCTCGGGTATTGTGCTCGCGGGGGATGTGAGTTACTTCCGCGGAGGTGAACTTTTTCATCTTTTCTTTCACCAAGGTCAAGTATTCGATGAGGTTGCCGTTCTTGGCCTGGTACTCTCCTCGGACTTGTGAGGCCACGAGCTAGGAGTCGGTGAAGATTTTGACCTCCTTGGCGCCGAGGTCCTCGGCCAGCCGAAGTCCGGTGAGGAAAGCCTCGTACTCCACTTGGTTGTTCGACGTCGGGAAGGATAGTTCGAGGGATACCTCGATCAGGATACCTTCCTCGTTTTCGAAGATGATGCCCGCCCCGCTTCCCTTCGGGCTTGATGCTCCGTCGACATATATCGTCCATTTTTGGGATCCGTTGGTCGAAGGTTCCGGGACGGTCATCTCTGCCACAAAGTCGGCCAATACCTGAGCCTTCAGGGCTTTCCTTCCCTCGTATTGGATGTCAAACTCGGCGAGTTCGAGCGACCACCTGAGCATCCTCCCCGCCATATCGGGTCGTCCAAGGAGTTGCCTTATAGGTTGTTCGGTCCTTACGACGACAGTGTGGGTGAGGAAGTAGTGGCATAGCCTCCTAGCCGCGGTGACGAGGGCCAGAGCGACTTTCTCTATCTGCTGATACCTGAGCTCAGGGCCTTGGAGGGCTTTGCTCGTGAAGTAAATTGGTTTTTGTCCGTCCGGGGTTTCCTGAATGAGGACGGCGCTGACTGCTTCACTCGTGATTGCGAGTTATAAGAAAAGTGTCTCCCCGATCTCAGGCTGTGAGAGGACCGGGGGTTGCGATAAGACTTTTTTTAGGTGGAAGAGCGCCTGCTCGCATTCTTCGCTCCATTCAAACTCGGCTTTTTGTCGAAGAAGTTTGAAAAATAGGAGTGCGTACTGCGCAGACTTGGCAACGAAGAGGGAGAGGGCGGTGAGCATCCTGTTCAATGATTGTATTGACTTCTTTGAGTCCGGAGTAGGGATCTCGGAAAAAGCTCTACACTTGTCAGGGTTGGCTTCGATTCCTCGCTCTGTGAGGTAGTAACCGAGGAACTTACCTGCCCGAACGCCGAAGGTGCATTTGTCGGGATTGAACCTCATGCGGCACCTCCTCGCCGTGTCGAACACCTTCTTGAAGTGTGCGGCATGGTCGACTTCTTCCGCGGATTTGACGATCATGTCGTCCATGTAGACCTCGAGCATGTCGCCGATTTCAGCCCGGAAAACCTTATTCATCATCCGTTGGTAGGTCGCACCGACGTTCTTCAGATCGAAGGGCATCACGTTGTAGTAGTAATTGCCCGACTCGGTCATGAAAGCCGTGTGCTGTTTGTCGACCTTGTCCATGGGAATTTGGTTGTATCCCGAGTATGCGTCCATGAAGGATAATAGTTTGTAACCTACAGAATTGTCGACCAGCTGGTCGATGTTAGGCAAAGGATAGCAGTCTTTCGGGCAAGCCCAATTAAGATCAGTATAATCAACACACATCCTCCATTTTCCATTATTCTTTTTGACGAGTACAATGTTGGACAACCAGGTCGTGTACTTGGCCTCCAAAATAAAATTCGCCTCTAGAAGGTCTTTTACAGCTTTTTCAGCAGCCTCCGCTTTTTCGGGAGACTGCTTACGACTACGTTGAGCTATGGCCCTAGCCGTCAGATCTACTGCGAGCTGATGGCAAGCCACCTCGGGGTCAAGGCCAGGCATCTCGGAGGCACTCCATGCGAATATATCAGCGTTCTCCCTTAGACATGCCTTCAGCTGCTCCTTCGCCAGGTCGGGGATCCTGGTGCCAATCTTCACGTTACGGTATAGATCGTCCCCGAGGACCACGAGCTCAAAGTCTCTGTCTGGGATGGGGCGCGTTGGGTAGAGAGGCTTCCCGTTGTTTTCCGCCTGGAGGTCGAGGTCTTCTGCTCCGTCTTCGTCGGGTTCGCCTGGGAACCTGCTGTCGAGTTCGACCGTGTTGACGTGCGGGAGAGGTACCTGTTCGGTGTCTAGGGGTGGCGTTGCCACAATCTTGGGTTTGGTGCCGATGGAACTCATACCTTTGATGGCGGCGTCGAAGCATCTCCTGGCCACGTCTATGTCCCCGTGCATCGTCACTACTCGTCCCCTGGCCGTGTAGTACTTCATTTTGAGGTGGACCGTTGATGGTACCGCCGTAAGCTCGGCCAGGGTGGTCCTCCCGAGGATGCAGTTGTAAAGGGATGGACATTCGACCACCAGGAAGTGGGTCTTCACCTGTCGGGCAGTGTCTTCGGCCCCGAATGTAACCATCAGCTCAATGTAGCCCCATGGTCTGGTGGTGGTTCCGTTGAATCCTTGCAGGTCTGAGCCGACGTATGGGGTCAGATGTCTCTCGTCGAGTTGGAGAGTCCCGAAAAGGTGAGCATACATGATGTCGACCGAGCTGCCCTGGTCGACAAGGATCCTTCGAACGTCAAAATTCGCCATCTGTGCCCTGACCAGGAGGGGGATACTGGCGTTGGACGCTCCGCCGGGGAGCTCCTCGAGATAGAAGGTGATAGGGTTTGAGTTCCCTCGCACCTTCTCGAGAGTGGTTGTCTTCGCCGACGTTGCTGATTCCAGTTCATCAAATTTCCTCTTGATCGACCCGACAGACAACTTCTCGTAACCACCCCCGGAGATGACCATTGCCTTGGGGAAGCCTTCCCAGGTGCTACGAGCAGCGACGGGGTCCTCGTGGGGGAAGGTTGCCCACATGTTGCGAATTGCTTCTTGGCCCTCAATGATTACGGGGACAAATAAATCTTCAGGTCGAGTGACACTGAGGGCGACCTGAAGCCGACTCTCGTCAGGAGGAGGTGTCGTCTCCTCGACGTTCTGGGCTTCCCGGGAGCTGGGACGAGGAGTATCATTCTTCTGGGCGTATTTCTTCAAGTGCCCTTCCTTGATGAGGATTTCAATTGCATCCTTGAGATGGATGCAGTCTTCTGTGACATGCCAGTGGCTCCGGTGGAACCTGCAGTACTTTGACTTATCAGTGTTTGATTTGGGAGTAGTCGGCTTCAGAAAACAGACGCCTCCTTTCAGAAATTCCGAGTTCTGGCACTCAGAGAGGATTCGCGCGTGGGGAGCGTTGAGCGGGGTGTATTCCGTGAACCGGCCAGCTGGTCCACGCGGTTCACGAGGATCACGGGGGAAATTTTCTTTCTTTCTTTCTCCTCCTCGTCGGAGAGGAGAGTCTTCATCTTTGTGGCCGCGGGGGCCTTCCTTGCGTCTCGACTCAAGGGCGATCTGCGCTGCCTCCGACTCCTCGAGCTCGATGTACGACTGAGCTTGTTGGAGGAGGTCCTCCAGACGGCGGGGTCTGCGGAGACCCATGGACTTGGCAAAATCAGATCCAAAACGTAGTCCATGGATGACCAAATACTTCTTCATGTCGTCAGTCGTATGAAACTCGAAAGCTTCTCTGCTGAATCTCTCAATGTAGTTCCGGAGAGATTCGTTCTTCCCCTGAAAGATGCTCTCTAGGGCAGCCTCCGTCTTCGGGTGTCGACGAGACGCAGTAAAGTGTTTGGTGAAGCATTGTCTTAATTTCTTCCAGGATGTGATCGACCCGGGTGCTAGACCCTTATACCATGTCATGGCGCCCTTCCGCAAGGTGGTAGGGAAAAGCCTGCACTTAATGACTCCCCTAACGTTTCTAAAGTCGAGCATGGCTTCGAAACTTTTGACGTGATCGTCGGGGTCGGCTAGACCATCGTAGGTCCCCAGTGGCGGGGGTTTCTCCATGCCCGCAGGAATTGGGGCGTTCATGATCTCCCACGACAGAGGGGTCCTCTGGTCATCGTCGTCGCTTCCGGCCGGGGATCTCGAAAGGGATCGGTGATTCTATGGAGGGGAATTCCTTGAACGATTCCTCGGTCTCTCCTCGGTGGTTTTGGACTTCTTGGTAGTTGCGGAGGGCCTGGGTTCCTTCTGAGGCGGGGAACGATTGCGCTTCTGGGAGATTGCCAGCTGGGGGCGTTCAAGGCGTGGACGACGGCCCTCGCGCACCGGCGAGGGGGTTCGAGAGTCTTCGGATAGAGTCCTTTGCGGGGAAGGAGAACGGCGAGGTGAGGGTGGACGACAATGTCTTCGCGGGGAAGATCGTCGTGTCTGCCCTCGCTCTAGTGCTTCAATTCTGGTATTCTGGTATGCTATCAGCTGATTGGTCTGATTGATCAAGGCAAATAGGGCCACGGTGCTTGAATCTGCATTGGGCGGAGGAGCAACTGGCTGAAAGATGGCTTGTTGGTCGTCCTGCTGGGCAGCGTCGTAAGCCGCGTCTTGGGAGTCTGGGGAGGCGGTCTGCCCATCTCTCACGTCGCCTTCTTCGATGTGGAGGGCAGCAGCATCTTCGCAGTGGTTCCCGTTCTCGAGTTGCGTGAGGACGGTGTCCAGAGCTTTGTTAGCAGACGGGTTATTGGCCATGCTGGTGATGAACGAGAGGGTTGCTTTGGTTTATCGAGGGAAAAACGGGGAAGCAAAGGGTTCCCACAGACGGCGCCACTGATCGTACCTGGATCAGATAGTATTTTGTGGCCAGCAACGTCGTATGGACTTCAGCTCCGGTGAGGTTGAAAGACGGCGGGGGGTGTACCTGCAAGGTACTCCGACGCTCAAGTAAGGCAAAGGTCAAGTAAAAGCAAGTACAAGGTTAGAGTGTAAAAGAGTGTGTAACCTGACCCTCTCAAGTGAGAGGGTATTTATAGAGAGCCCCCAGCGCGGGGCCAACGGTCACTAGCACTGGGCTGGATTGCCAGGCCCAATCCAAATAACTGCCAGGGCTTACGTGGCGTAGTAAAGACCAGCACGTGATCTTCTCCCTGGGGTAACCGCTCCTAGATCTCCGGAATTAGGGCAGACTGATTCCATCGGGAGTGGGCGGTTACATGAGAACGTGTCCTCGTGGGGAGGAGTCTTGTGTGTCGGGGAGAGACGTGTCCTCACGGGGAGGACTCTTATGTGCAGAAGGAGATGGCTCCTCGCGGGAAAGAGCACCTGAGTGTCGAGGAGGGGCGAGCTCGGAGAGACTTAGCGCCTCTGCCCGATGCTCTATGCCGCGTGTGCCCGAACACCGTCGAGGTGTGGCATGTGCCCGACACTGTTGAGGTGGGCTTGTGCTTAACGTTGGTTGTGATAAGAGGCCTTTGTTGGGCCACCCCAGGACGTGTGGGTTGGGCCTGCTCGATTGAGGAGCAGACCCCGGCTCAGTCCAGAACAGGAAGAACCATACATGTTCAAACACAATTGAATGGAAAATATGTTCATCAAAGCAGAAATCAAGACAATTCCTATCTTTTCCAAAACAAACTCGAACATGTTCGAACTAAAAAGGAAGCCTCGTCATCACACAATCATTAGCGGCTTTTGTTCTTAATGAAAATTCACATATAAAAGAGAGCATGGTTTATAGCATCAAGGACATACAAAAAGAACGAGAAGTATACACATAGATCATTACAATACGCAAGCAACACGAAAAACTCATACAACTTTCACACCATTACTCACACGCATCATAGCAGCAGAGAATACAAGAAACATCAGTACATACACTCATAGCAACATAAAAGAAAGAGGAAGATCACACGCAGCAGATCACAATTCACACACATTAACAGTAACCACAACAACATCCAAAAGACGTAGAAGAAGAGGAGAACGAAGGATTCTTGCAAGAAGCGGTGAATTCGAAACAACTTACCTGAGATTATTCTGGAATTTCTCCTTCATTCATCATCTTTTTCTTCACCGAGACAAATCTCCGTCTCGAAGGTTGGTAATCCTTTGATCTTGTTTTCTCGTTACTGATACTCGGCTACAATGATGTAGCTCAACGTTTAAGGACTTCGGACAACATCAATTCAGTGTCTAATTTGTAAATTTGTGACTTAGGTTTGTTTGCGCGTTTCGGTTCGATTTAGGTTCTAGATTAAGGGTTAGCAGAAACCGTGGTGGGATAGGAGAGTGAGACGCCTAATGTGATAGAAGGAAAAGGTGATGGTCGGCGATGCTGTTTCAATAGAGAGAGACGACCGTTTGAAGGGACTAATATGCGATTGAGAAAGTGAGAAGAAGAAAGTGTTCCGTGGAGAAACGCAGGCGAGTGAGAGGAAACAAGGGAAGGCGAGGGAGAAAGATGTTGATCCTCCTTTTTTGTTTTAATTCACTAGATTATGGTCTGGATCAAAAACCGACCCATGCCCTTCTTTTTTTAAAAATAAAAAAACCTCTATGAGCCTAATGTTCTACTTGGTCCACACTCCCCAAGCCTTATTGCACCATTTTTTTTAATTTCCTTTGTTTTGGTTTTAAATTTTTAAACCTTTTAATTTTTAATAATTAGTAGATTTTAATCCTCCATATTAATTTTTTTTAAATCTTGATTGGTTGCTAATTAGTTTTAGTAGTTTATTATTATTAATTAGATTTTTTAGAAACCTGAGAACGTTAATTTGTTTTTATTTTTGAAATATTACTTTTATAGATTCGTTATTATTTTTTAAGATGATGTGTTATCTTTGATTTAGATGTTTATTGAAAGTTCATTAGTAGAGATACAATTGGAGCTACGACATTGTTAGAATTAAGGTCAATTGTTTGTCAAGCTCTCGAGTACCATGGTTGCCTGCCTCTGTGTCCAAGGGAAGGACTTGTCTTTGACAATTATGTCATATGCATCGCATTTCATTTTCATTTCTCTTCTGCTCTATTCTGACTCCTAGGTTGATTACCTTAGATGCTTAGATAGCTTCCCTTAGGATAATTTTCCTTACGATATCTTCCCTTAGGATGATTAGACAACTTACAATTAGGCCCCTCTTTTCTCCAATGAGAGAACTAGACATAAGTCATCCCTAGTTGAGATAAATTTTCCTACCCCATGACATAGTTGAGAAGGATGTAGATTCCTTTTCCACTTAGGAGAGGTATGTTGCATACTCGTCGATTCTATATCCGAGTTGGAGCCCTTCTCCTAATGTGAAGCAAATGTCCATCTTCCACATGTTTGTGGTGGTTTAAGTTGAGTATTCTCCTTAGATGACGACTTGCATTTTCTCCTAAAACCAATCAACAGCTTTGTTTACCCTTATTGAGGGGAACTACGAATGCTCTGATTCCATTCTCGTCAGGATACATAGGCACGAGATGCTATGTCTTGGCGAGCATACTTAGAAATAACACCTTAGGCCTCCCTTTTACCTTTTCACCCTTTAGTAGACAAATAACTAACAATACAATAAAACAAGAGGTTCCTGTAGAGTACTACAAATACATAGGGTGTTAATACCTTCCCTTTGTATAACCAACCCCCGAACCATATATTCTCTTTTGCTTTGCATTGCATTGCATATTTTTGGGTTATTCGTTCTTTTTCCCTTCCCTTTGATAAATTAAAGATCGGTGGTTAATTATGATTTGTGATTCAAGTTAACTCAATCGCTTGATATACAATTCTCACCGCGACACGCCCATCCGTGCAGAACAATCAAAACGGTTCTTGTTGAGTGCAACATATGTGAGGGGTGCTAATAACTTCCCCTTGCATCATCAACTTCCGAATATGCTCTTGATTGCGATGACCGTTTTCTCTTTACCTTTTAGGGGTTTTATCGATATTTTTCCTTTCTCTCAAAATAAATAAAGTTTGATGGAAACTATGTATTTTCGTGGCGTGACAGCCTGTCGTGGCTATTAGACGAGCGAATATAGAGAGGATAAAATTTTAGGAAGACACTTTTGGAAAAACCACGGTAGTGGTCATGATAGGCGAGATCGAAGGGTCAGATATACTTAGTAGTTGATTTTTTCTTTATATTTTTATCATTTGTCTTTTTGTTTGTATTTTGTGAATAATATATGATTTGCATTTTGATTTAATATATGGTCTTTTGGTTGAATTACATAAGTGTGTAGTATTTGGATTTAATATTTTTTTTATGTAAATTAGGAGGGCAAAGCCCAAACAAATGAATCCAACTTAACCAATACCAATAATATCCTTTAACTGGAGATTCAACATACAACTTGGACAATCACTAAATTTTAAGACACCCTCTTGCATGCTTAAGTTGTACTTTGCTAAAGCATCAACACATTAGTAAGTTGTACGTTGGGTTTAAACAATTTTAACTTTTGTGATTCCTTCCATATACGCCTTGATTTGCTAATTAAATGCGATATATGATTATCGTTTTTGTCATCCTAAATCGCATTCACCACTTCTTGACTATCAACTTGGTAAAACCTTTGGCTTACGTAATTTTTAAGCCTTCAACGACACCCCAAGGCTCTGCATTAAACACATTACAATGTTCCACATTCTTACCCAAACTGTACAACCATTCTCCCTTGCTATTTCTAGCAAGACAACCACACCCAGCAGCTTTGATATTTGCTACCGCACCATCCGTGTTGATACAAATCCACTTCTGCTCCAGACTTTTCCAAGTTGTAGCAATATTATACGTTCCTCTATACCCCAAATTCATGGCAATATTGTAGCTCTGAACCCTCTCGCGGATTTCAGCAGTTTTGTTGATTAGGGCTATGTAATATTCATCAAAATTCCTTTGGTTCCTCCAATGACAAAGTTGATGGCAAGCTGTTGGCCAAATGGCCTGCCAATTCTCCTCCTCCCAGCCAAGATTCGTCTGCATATTCAGGCTCAACCAGTCGTCCAAGTTGACCTCAAAGAAAAGATTCTTGTCATTGGTTTTCAGTAGTTGCGTCCAAATTTGTCTCGTATTACTACAGTCTCACATTACATGTAACATTGTTTCTTCCATCCCATTACACTCCTCACAAAAAGGATCTCTCACAAGAAGCATACTGAGATAACGTTTTATCTTGATACCATTATGATGAAGCATCCAAACAAAATTTAGAACTCGTTCCGGCACCTTCAGCTTCCAAATGTTCTTCCATCCAGTCGAATTTCCCACCGTGTCGGACCTGCAATGTGATAAAACACATTGGAAACAATAAATTGAGCTGTATCAGTGACACCCCACACGTAGTAATCCGGATCCTAACTCCTCACGCTTGGAGGGTCAATTGCTTGAATTTTTTCCAGGACCTCGTGGGGAGAAGACTCCTTAAGCGATTCCAATATCAGCCACCTTCGCTTAGCAGAAAGGTTAACAAAGTATCTTCTTCATTACACTTCGTCGGGTCCTCTATAAAATTGTTGAGCCTAACATCTGAGTCTACCCAACAATTTGTCCAAGCCTTAATTTAGTGTCCATTATCCACTCCCACTTTGTCATTATTTCAAGGAGAGATCAAACTTTCAATATTTGTTTCCAAAGATTGGAATCATAACTTTTAGCTTCTACTAGTCCATCTGTCATGGTCTTTCGCTCATACTTGCCGCATATCATATTTCTCCATAGAAAGTCTTCTGCACTTTTAATCTTCCACCCTAACTTGGTAAATCAAGTTGAATTCATTTCTTTGAGATTTCTCAGCCCAAAACTACCACAATGCTTAGGTTTGGTCATTTCCTTCCAACGAATCATATACACATGCCTCTCAAATTTATAACAAAAATACTTCCCATGAGAGAAATTTACTGTTCTGAGGGTAATATGGAAGTTAACTTCCATAATATCTACTAAGTATTGAAATAAACACATTATCATGAGTTTAAAATATCTCATGGGTTAATCTAGAACTTAACATATAGACTCGCCCTTTCATTAATGTTGATGTTAACTTCGTATTAATTTTTGAAAAAATAAGGGTGACCCACTTAAAAAAAATGTTTTGGCGTGTATATGAAACATCTAGAAGTTAACTTCCGTATTACTTCAAAGATATTTAGATTTTTTAAGGGTGACTCTTCACCACCACTAAAGATGGGAAGAACATCCAACTTCATATAGGACCGACGTTAGGGTCAGCGCTACATATTCCTATACTAGAGATGGACAAATTTGAATCGTCCGATTGAAATTGACAGATCTGTTGTCTTTTTTGTGCAAATATATTGGGTCAAGTTAGGTGTCGTATTGATTCAGTTGCTTAATTTGGATAGTATAGGGTTGTTTCGATCAAACTCAAATGATTATTTTAGACCCATCAAAAATCGAACCCGACCGAACTCAACTAATATTTATTTTATTTATTTTTATTACTATAAGAGTGAAGCGTTATAAAAATAGAATTCATCACACTATTAAGTTATTATCATTTTTATAATTTAATAATGATATTGTGTATTAAAATACAAGACGTGCAAAATGAAACTTAAAGTATTATTTAGTTTGTTGTTTAAAGTATGATAATGACCAAATTAATGTATGATATTGAAAAGAAAGTCTTGTAATAATCACTTTTTTTAATAATAAAAATATAGTTTTTCTTTGGATTATTATAAAGTTTTAATATTTTTTTTTAATTAAAAAATAAATATATTAATCTGATCAAACACACTTAATTTGTCCACCACACCGTTTTAATAAAATCTACTGTAAATCAAAGTTTTATTGTTCAAAATTAACCCTTTAAAATAAAACTGCAATTTGAATCAGATTTAAGTTTTAAATTCAATATCAACTCAAATCGATCGATTGCCCAACTCTAACTTATACCATACGCCCAAGTAAAAGCAACAATAAATCATAAAATATTGTAACATATGAGAATAGGAAAAGATTGATGGTAAACAATATTCAAGAAAACAAAGTAGGAATGTGACAAGATTTAGTTATGGGTATAGAAATTTCTGATTCATACACAAATATACAAAGCATGTGTTAGTAGTGAAAATGCCATAGGTTTTATTAACAATAATGTTATTCTTACACTCACACTTACATTTATATCATATTTATTGTTCATAAATACAGTGAATAATGACGTGAATGGTACACAAGCAATGTCTGTGAACTGTGAATGAATAGTGGCTTTTAATAATAAAAAAAGTTGGTTAAAGATAAGTAAAAAATTGGTTAATGAATTGATTAAATTGATTAATAAATATTCATATATTAAAAGTAATTTTTTGATAATAAAATCAAGTTGGTTAATAAAAAGTAAAAAAAATTGTTAATAAAGTGATAAAATTGATTAATAAATAATTAAATATTAAAAATATTTTTTGTAGTAAAATAAAATTGATTAATAAAAAGTTAAATGTTGACTAATAAAATTATAAAGTTGATTAATAAATGTTCTAATATTAAAAATGATTTTTAGTAGTAAAATAAAATTAATTAATAAACTATAAAATGTTAATTGATAAAATTATAAAATTAATTAATTACACAATTTAATATCAGTATCCCTTAATCAAAAATATAAAATTAAACCCATAAAATAAAATTATAATTTTTATATTTTTTTTATAATATTCACTATTCACTGTACCGTATTTGTGAATAGTGAAATACAGAGTGTGGTAATATCATTTCTCTTTATTAAATGACAATTATACCCATGTGTGTGACAAATTATATCTAAGAGTTTATAAAAAATGACGCACACAACATTAAAAATAATATAAAAAAGAGGTTACACTAAATATTTCCATGCACAAGTTTGTAGTTCTAATTTTATGAGGCCTCATGGAGATAGATCGACAAACACAAGATAGTCTACATATTACATGATTAGTAGAACAATAAATATGAAAAAAGTGATACTAATCTGAGATTGGGTAAATCAAAGTGCACCAGCGGACTACTGTAGATACTAATCTGAGATAAATGAAATCCCATTAAAGGGCTGACCTCTTCTAACAAATATATTTCCATATGCACAACAGACTAAATGGTTATAATAAGACCCAAATATGTACTAAATGCAGCACCATTTTGGTTCAAGGAGAACCTTGTATACGTATATACCTAACCATTATTAAATCATCACCTATGGTTTACAAAACGTTTAATAAGTTATTGAGATTTGGGGTTGACAAAATGCCTCAAAGGCTCAAAATGCCATGTCTTCTTTCCTCTCCTCTAACCATTAAGCTTTCGCCTTTTGGTTAATGCGGAAAACTACAGCACAGATATTTTCTGTGCCTGCTCAACTTCTTTGGTTTATTTGAAGACATACCATGATTTACAATGGTGTTAGTTTTTTCCTTCCTTCTTGACTTGGCTTCTTCATCTGAAGAGATGCCTTGGACCAATTCACCGTTTAGTTGCTTGTTATCGCGTGCTGATTGGTCCAGAATTGCTCCATTTTCAAAAGGAGATGAACCAACACTAACCTCGTTTTATTCACAAGGTTTAACAGTTTTAATGGAAAACGAATCAACTCGCCCATATTTTTTCAAGCAAAGGGACTCTTCATTGGCAAAGCTAGAAGTGGCAATTGGGGAATGTAATCGGTATTCCCTAACCATTGAAATGGCCTTATCTAATGTTTCTAGAGCCTGTAAGACCTCCCAGCGGATATACACACTCCTCTTACCATTTTGTACAACTCCACCAACTTCGTCATTTGGAATGTCATTTACTTTCACATCGTCCTCCGCACTTCGTACAATCTCTTCCTTATCTAATTCTACAATCTCACCAAATGTTTCGCTATTTTCTAGTACTGTTGTATTCGTTGCTGATGACTCGACGTTATTTGCACCTTTTACTTCACCCTTCTTACTTTCAACAAGATCTTCAACAGGGTGAATTCTTGCAACTTGCGGAAGCTCCCCGCTATTTGTGCTATATAGGGCCTCGCGAATTCTAGCATATAACAGATCCCCCAATGCCTTGCTGAATTCTTTCTTTATCTTGGCTCATCACAGATGCCACAACCCAGGGGCGGAGCTAGGCATGGCTGAGGGGTTCAATTGCACCCCATAGATTTAATAAGTTACGCCTAATAATTGTATACTCCTAAGCTTTAAACCCTCTCAATATTTAGCAATGCACCTATGACTTTGTTATAATTGGCATATGGAATAGAACTATGGAAGACTGACAATTTTGCTCTTTCTTTTTGTTATTTTTATATTATTTTTGTATAGAACTACAAATTTTCAAAAAGCAATACCAAGAATCATTCTATATACCTCAACATGTTAACCTTTGGCACTCAACCACTAAACTGACATTGTTGATATTAAATATAAACGAAGTATAATATATTATTAATTGATATTTCATAATTTTGTGTAATGTTATTTTATACATACTCAATTAATTCTTCTATTTTATTTAAGATGGTATCTAAGTCTTTCATATTTAATTTAATTTCTGTAAAAAATTTAAACTTCATATTTTTAATCCCTAATTTTAGATATTATTGTAATACAATTTTGATTCAAATTTAAAAATGAGATTTTAGTATTCCAATTTTAAAATTCAATTGTTTTTATAATATAGATTTTAGATTTTTTTTTTTTTTGTTTTCTTGTTTCTTTTTGTTATTGAAAGTTTAGAGTTTGCGTGAGTTGAATTTTAGAGCTCATTGAGATTTGGGAAAGAGATGACGAAATTTAAACTTATGGCATTTTAGTGTGAGTCAATTTTTATCTCCAATTTCACTACCTTTAATCTGGAATCTAAATTTGACTTGAGTGTTGGAGTGCTAATCATGCAGGTACCTCCTAGGTCCATCGTATCGGGACAACAACATCGTTAACAGCGTCGCATCAACACTGTCGCATCAACACTGATACCTTTGATTCAAGAAGTATCATGAACACAACCTTCGATCACAATACCACAACAATGTAGTGCACCTAAAGTTCTATTATGCCATAATTTCTGCACCCCCTGTCTCGGGGTCCTGGCTCCGCCACTGCCACAACCTATAATGTTATCAGAATAGGCTAATTTCAAAAGGCGATAGAAAACATTACCAAATAATAGTAATGCAAGGATGCAAAGATGTTTAGCTTTTATTTCGAGTGACCAAAATGAATATCCAAGTTGAATGTTAAAGAAAGTATAACCGAAAAGAAACTGCAACCTTCTGATAAAGCCTGAAACCGTTGCCAATGAGCTGCCTTGAAATAAAGTTTATCAAAGACGGAGGAACAAAATCAACCTTTACATCCATATTTGCTATTGTCCTACAAAATTTTAATCATTGAATTAGGATTTCATATTAAAAACGTTTCCGTTGTGGTATCGTTCCATTTCAGTTAATCCGTAATTGTTATGCTAAAGTACACCTAAAAGTACAACTCACCGAAAGTAACTTCTTTCCGATGTACACTTTTGCAAAGCAAACCCTCCCACTAAATCAATTCTCACGACATCCTTTGCTTCAGGAATTGCTTCATCATTGAAACTAGATAGAGTCTCCGCGCCACTCTTTGAATCAGGAACCTGAGAGCAAGTTAAGCATAAGTTCATTGAAAACTTCAATCTAGTCTATAATTTTAACATTCTTTATAAAAGAATACTTTTAGAAGAAAAAAACTCTAAAGTTAAAAAGCAATGAGAGGCTCGTATGATTACCGAATTCGTAAGAACAACAACTAAGTCCTCTTGAAAGTACTCAAACAGATAATAGTGCACTACAGCTTCCCTCATAGACAGAGGCCACGAAACCTTCATCCTTTCTTACAAAATTCAGAGCAAAATCGGAATTTAGAAATGAAAACCTTCAAAGGGGGATCGAAAAGTGATAGTTTTAGTTAATGCTGGCATCACATACCTCACTAGTGATATCTGTTCCCCAATCTGGACCTGCTCTAAACATTCACACGATAAGATTTTGAAAGTAGGGATAGTAGACTGAGGCCACCTAAATGAGCATTGTTTAAAGGGTGTCAGATAGAAGTATGAGTTCATGTAGCACCGGCACTATAGATTCAAGTCGTATCCGGTGTTGGGTTTCAATGCTTCATAGTATCAAGAAAATAACTGACATATAACCTCTGTAGCACCAGCACCTCTGAAAAAAGGTGTGTCCGTGTTCGTCACGACACTGGTGATTAGGTTCAATTTGTTCATTTTTTCAAATTATTACCGGTGTCTATGTGTCGGTGTCGTGTCCGGTGCCTATGTCCGTGCTTCATAGCATATAACAGAAAATAGTTCTCACCATTTTTTGTAAAGAGAAGTCTGCCATTAGATACATAAACCTGTAATGATGAAAATAACTCGTTCAGCTTTTGCAATTGATATCAATAATATGGGTTTTGAAGTTTGTCAAAAAAGGCCGGTGATAAAACTTTTCATTGCTCCAGTGTGACTTACAAACATCAACAGGTCCATCCACAAAGCCTTGCACTAGCATTGTATGAAAGGGAGTTCCCTCCGGTCCTTGACGATACATAACACGAAACTCATCACTATCCTGTTTTAACTATTAGAAGAAGTACAATTATCAACTGCGACTTGATAATTTGATTACAAAAATTCAAGTACCTTCATCCTAAAGATTAACAGAATCACGTTACAAATGTCACACAAAGTTTTCATTAGTCCAATGAATTTTAAACAATAGAACCATGTTGACAGAAATCAGAGCCGACATTTCTATAAAAGGAAGTTATCAATAAAGGCATACAAAACAAAAAAAAATTGAAATCTAACTGAACGGAAGATCGCATATATAAATAAAAAACGCAGTTAATCATGAAAACCAAGCATAGTGAAACAGCATAAGCCAGAGAATGGATAACATACTTTCCAATCGTTATACAATGTATTAGACCTTCCATGATCATCTGAAGCACTCCTCAACATATCAAGAAAGTTAGATATCTCTGCAGTCTTATGTTCTACTAATTTCTCCTTATATCCTACACAAAACAAAACAAAGCTAAGAAACTAAAATAACTTTTCCACCAAGCTGATACAAGTTCTTCCTAAATGATTTCACAAGAAATCGTAAACAGTCATTTTGGTCATCGAATATGTGACCCAATATCATTATAGTCTCAGTATGTATCCAAACTAAAAATACGCCTTCTGTCTATCAGTTTGGTCCATAAATTACTACTATCAGAAGACAACCGGGGGGTCATTTCGAACTATATTGACAACACCTCACACATTTAGGCGCCAAATTAACTATTTACTCCGAAAGAAATTAAAGAATGGTAATCACCTTCAACTTCTAGCTCTGATGAAGGTATGAGTTGACTTTTTACAAGCTTTTTGAGTATCTCAACATTTGTAAGATCAGGTGAGGCAAGAGTCCTATCCAGCCTCTCCCTATACTGCGTGATCATTCGCTTCTTCTCCATTTTCGAATATATTTGAGAAACCTTTTCTCAAAAATTCAAATCAGGAAAAGATTTCAACCATTCATATTGTTCCCAAACTCATCCAAAATTTACCACAACCTATAGTGAAACATGATAACAAATCAGGTATAGTACAGTTCTCATCACATCATTCATAGTAAAACACAACAAATTGCTAAACAAACAAAGATTGAATAAGTTTCCAACAAACCAGAAAAAGTCAAAACAAAAACCTAATTCTAGTATTGAAGTCAACATACACAACATGCACATGAAAATCAAATTTCAATACCAAAAAATGAAGCAGCAGCTGAAGTAGTGATGATGGTGTGAGGAGAAGAATCCAGAATCGGAAAAAGGAAGATCTAAAAGGATGATCCAATATTCAAGATATATTCAGTTGATGTGATGGAACAACAAATCGGATACACAGCCAAAAGGTTTTTCTTGGGAAGTATTGTGTTAAAAGAACAAGCAAAAGATGATGTGTTTTGGTCTGAACTATCTATAATATAATAAAGTAAATTTATCTAGAATTATCTATAATATTTATAAATTGTTATGGAATTCACCATTGTGCCCTCTAGTCTTTTTTTCTCCACGTCGCCTTTTCAACAGTAAATTTTTTTTTTTTCAACTGAATTGATCTTTTCATTGTAATCTAATTTGATAATGAAAACGTAATTAAGTTTTCAATTTGATTTTTACGTTTCAACTTTTATTGGGAAGCTAACCTACAGCAAACAGACTACAAAACACTTTATCATTTCCAAGAAAAAACTATTTATCATCTGATTTTTCACTACTCTTGTCATCTGATTTTCCACTACTCTTGTCATTTTCAACCGAATATCTGGTTTGAAGTCGCTCTTCACCATCTTCCTATCTCAAACCCATGCTCTGCAAACTTTCTCTCTATGCAAACTTTCTCTCCTACAACTAACATGCTCTAAATCTTTCGATTTCTTCTTATAAGAATCTTCCTCCATAACCATACTTTCCATTATTTTTTCAACCAAAGTATTTCTTTTTCTTACTCAGTTTAGATCTCATAAAATGCAAGCATTATACTGTATATTATCATACAGGAGAAGGATGAGATATGAGATGCAAATATTCCATCCATACTGTTGACAACGGGTGAGAAGAAAATTAGGGTTTTTTAGTTTATTGTTGAAGAGGGATAAAGATCGATAACGATCAATAAAGATAGGATTAATTTTTTTAGGAAGTATGAAGAATGATGAAAATTAGGTTATTTTCTTGGTATGTTATTGACAATGGATAAAGAAGGATGAAAATTTGGTTGTTTTCTGAGCATTTTTTCATTAAATATATTATATAAAGTAAGATTTGCATGATGGAATTTTATAATTATATCTTTTATATTAATTTAGGTAAAAATAAAATACAACATCTTTGAATAGACAGCTCAATCTAAAGTTGGGGCCGCTTAAAAAGAAGTATGGCTTGTCATTTGGTATTTTTATTAAGTTTTTTTAAAGTTTAATTTGGATATAAGAATATTTGTTCTATCAAATTATCATAAATGCATAGTTTTTATTACATATTAATTTCTCAAAAATTCTCAATCGTGTTTCAGCTATATTATGTCTATTATTTTCTCTAAAGATAAGATACTTAAGAGCAATTGTTATGTCTTGTGTCATTGTTGTGTTAAAAGTATATTTCAATATTATTTGTTATCCAACAGTCAAATATATGTGGATGATTTACCTTGATTTACCTGTTTTTTTAAAGCAAAATCATGCATTTTAATGTATAAACAATCTATACATTAATGGTTTTAAATATACTTGTAATTTAGTCACTTTTTTTTTTACTTTATTTTCACTATAAATTATTGTATTTATATTTACATTTTAGTTTAATTTTTTATACAAACTTATTTTAAGCCGTACTTAGAACAGGGTATTTGATATCATTATAAAAAAAACTTAGTAAAACATATAAAATATCTGTCAATAATAATATAAAAGAATACATGATACAAATAGCTATCTTATTATTTTCTTTACAAAATAATAAATGGGTGTATTTACTTATATATTTTTGTTTTATTCTTTCTCACTTTAAAAAATATCAAAAATAATTTTAAAGGTGTATAATTGATTTTAATGTGTTTGATTTTGTTTTAAAATAGACCTGACTAAATTTAAAAAAAAAACTTAAAATTTATAACTTTTAAATTTTAAATATGATTTTTCTTGCTCAAGAAAAATTTATGAAAAAAGTAAGTTTATCCAATAATTTATTAATAGTGTATTTTTTATAAATATTTTAGATATAGGTACAAAATTAATTGTTTATCCAAATGTTTTATAAATAATGTTTACGAAAATAAGTTTACTATTGAATCAAATATTTCTATAAATAATACTAAAATAACAAAATTTATAATATAAAAAAATCGATGTTTTTTTTTGCACATTATCCCAACCCTGCCATCTGTCCAATTGAGAGACATTTTTAGTTCAATTTTTTCTTTTCTAAACCAACTAGTAACTAACCCATGCGTTCCACGGGATTGTTTGTTCGAGGATTTTATGTTATGGACGCGTAATTGTTAATTAAATTGAAAATAAAAATGGTAAAATTATAAAAATATATATGATTGAAATTGAAAATTTGTATTGGTAAGTATATGAAAATGTTGTGTGTTGCAAAAGAAGGAATTAAATTAATTATTGATATAAATTCAAATAATGCAATGATGATTGAAAATATTAAACAAAAAATATTAATCAATAGGTATACCAAAAACAAATGAAACTAAAGTTAGATTGAAAGTTAAAAATAGAAGAAAAAAAACTTAAGAATAATAGTAAATGTAACTTGAAATAGTAATACATGTAGAAGATGAAAGGTAAACAACAATATAAATAATAATAATATGATTAAAAAAACTATTGAAACTTGTATTAGATAAATTAATCGTTTAGGTTTTTTTAACAAATAAGACAATTATGTTATAAGAGAGAATATAATGGTCGATAAATTTCTATTCAATATTTGAACCAGTAGTAAAGTTGTTCCCGTTTATAACCATTGTAATTGTTTCCGTATATAAAAATATTTTTATCAACAATGTATTTTTTCCCATATATAAATATTAGTTTTATTTTGACACTATTTATACAAAATAATTGAATGAACAGTAAAGTTATTTTCGTATATAAAAAAAATTTGAATCAAAAGTAAAGTTGTGCTTGTTTATAACAATAATATTTATTTCGTATATTAAAAATTTTGAATTAAGATTAAAGTTGTGCCTGTTTATAACAATTGTATTTTTTTCGTATATAAAAAAATTGAATCAAAATTAAAGTTGTGCCCGTTTATAACAATAGTATTTTTTCGTATATACAAAAATTTGAATCAAGATTAAAGTTGGATCTGTTTATAACAATAATATTTTTTCCGTATATAAAAAAAATTGAATCAAAATTAAAGTTGTGCCCGTTTATAACAATAGTATTTTTTTGTATATACAAAAATTTGAATCAAAATTATTGGTGTGCCCATTTATAACATGTAAGTACGCACGGGGTACGTTGTTTGTGGGATATAGTTTTTGGACGCGCATTTGTTTATAAAAACATTTTAATCAACAATGTATTTTTTTCCGTATATAAATATTAATTTTGTTTTGACACTGTTTATAAAAAAAATGAATCAACAGTAAAGTTGTTCGGTATTGAAGATGGCTGGTTTCTACCTGAGTGAATCGCACACTCAAAGATACAACAGAGTCGCCACCGAACTTTATTTAGTCCCAAAGGACAGGGAAAATATCGATAAAACCTAAGGGAAGAGAAACGGGAACGGGGGGTCGGTTATGCGAAAGGAAGGTACTAGCACCTGACGCATCCGTCGTACTCGACAGGAACCATTTTGCTTGCTTCTAGGCTTGGATGGGTTATCTATCTAAAGGCTTCTAGCTAAAAGAAGGAGAGAGAGAGAGAGAGAGAGAGAGAGAGAGAGAGAGAGCGAGAGAGAGAGACAGAGACAGAAACAAAGAGAGAGAGAGAGAGAGAGAGAGAAAGGGGAAAAAGAAAGAAAAGAAGAAAGTGCTCGCGGAGGATTGTGGCCCTCGTGCCTACGTACCCTCATAGTGCAATGAGGAAATCAGAGCGTCGTAGTTCATGGAACCAGGGGACAGAAGGGAAGGAAGAAATGGAGAAGGAAAGAAGGGTGGAAGTGTGCTCGCCAAGACATTGCGTCTCGTGCCTACGTATCATACATTCAAAAGAATGCAGAATCAGAGCTTCCGTAGTTCGGGGAACTGAACGAAAAATAAAACAAGGAAGAAACAAGTAGATGAAAGAGGTGGTGTCAAAACCAAGAGCAAGAGATGGAGAAAGATCCGTTGGGGATGCAAAAGAAATGGTGTCATAACCAAGAAAGTAAGAGCAAAGGGAATAGGAAGGACTCCGTTGGGGATCAAATAAAGGGATGGTGTCATAACCAAGAGAAAAAGGAAACTCGGTATATTAACTGGCTGGCAGTGGTTAACCGAAGAAAGAGAGTAGGACCCTGGCGGGGAAAAGAAGCTGGTGTCAACAGACGGACTGTGATAAACCAAGAGAGAGAGAGTGTTAAACCGAGAGAAGGTGTTTGACTCTGAAGGGACAACGGTATATTAACTGATAAACAGTGGTTAACCAAGGACACAAGGATTGCAACTCTGTGGGGATAGAGAAGCATTGGTTTTAATAGAGGAAACTGTGATTAACTAGAAGCACGGGTGTAGGACCGATCAAAGGTCGTAACCCAAAAGGGGTTGGTAATGACTGAACAAACAGTACTTGACCAACGAAGAAGGGTATTGAACCAAAAGAGGTTACTAGCCCAAGGGTGCAAGTATTCGAACCAAGAAAGGTTGCCAACTACAAGGGATTCGGTTTTAACATGAGAGTTGTGATTAACCGAGAAAAATGAGTGATTAACAAAGAGAAGGTGATTAACTCAAAAAAGGCTTCAGTATTTTAACAGACGGACTGTGGTTAACTGAAGAAAAGGGTGATTAACCAAGGATAGGTGATTAACCCAATAAAGCTCAGTATTTTAACAGACAGGTTGTGGTTAACTGAAGAAAAGGGTAATTAACCAAGAATAGGTGATTAACCCAACAAAGGAGAAAAACCAAGAGAAGGTTGCGAACTCCTGGGGAAAAATGGCCGTGACAGGAAAACTGTGTTGGACCAAAGAAAGAGAATTGAGACTCTTCAGGGGAACCAAAAGCAATGATTGACCGCAATGAAAAGAATAGGGTATTGAAACGAAGAAGGCTTGCTAACCCAAGGAACAAAGGATCATAACCAAGAAGGTGATTGATCAAGAGAGAGATTGAGATAGGAGTGATCAAGGATCGAAAGAGATTGCAAAGAGAAAAGAGTGATCAAGGATCGAAAGAGATTGCGAAGAGCGAAGAGTGATCAAGGATCGACTCGACTGGGGAAAAGAGAGCATACTACCGCCTGGAGATAGAGGTGACTAAGCCAAGCACGGGGTCATTCGTCCCCTACCTAAAGTAGTCAGAATGCGAGTAGGAATTCTCCCTTCTCATTCCTTCTCTAACACACAGGGTGTAATGCAGAAGTTGAACCGGACGACACAAAAGCTCTAAGTTGTACAGTGCCCCTGTGTAGAGAAACAGACAACGTAACTGCGTCAATTTATACAGTGCTCCGATGCAAGGTGTATCGCGAAACTCCAACTCTACGAGGGGATCCAGAGAAAAAGCTCTAAAGGAGGCCTAAAGAGAGGAAAAGGGAAGATCGATTAATCGAAACAAAGTTTCGATCAATTAATCAAGGGAGAAACATGCTAACAACTTTCCAAAGAGGATGAAAAGTCATTAAAGCAAAAAGGAGTGAATTATTAATTATACAAGATTAAGTTTATCCATGAAGAATAACCTTAATGCAAATCTGAAATGGAAGGTGCAAAACAGTGCCAAATGATCATCAAAATGCCACCCAAACTCATGTATCATGTGAACAAAGATAATGCAAGAATTACTATGTTCATACAATGCTAAGAACATGAAACAAATGAATAATCGAAGATGTGCAACAAAAGTTCATGACTAAGCTTCCACCAGAAGTTAAATGACATTAAAAACATCCATAAAATCAAGCATGACAATCAATGGAAGTTAAAATGAAGAAAACATGGCAAACACACTTGAAAATGCAAGAAAATGGCATTCTGGTTCAGTGTTAATCGATTAACACAATTGCACTGCAAAGTGTTAATCGATTAACACGTGAAAAGTGCAAAAAAAACACTGGTTAATCGATTAACACAATTGCACTGCAATGTGTTAATCGATTAACACTGTACAGGGAGCAGAAAATCAGTTTTGGAAAAGTGCTTTTGGCCAACTTTTTGATTGTGCACTCACTCCAATGCTAGGGCAAACAATTATGCACAAAAAATCAAGTTTAGAAATAGCAAATGATCAATAATAGAATCAATTAAACAATCAAGATCATGGATCAAGCAAAAGTATAATCAATTCACATGCAAGAATATCGAAATTACATCGCAAACGAAACGAAAACGATCGAAATGATAAAATGAATGAAATCCACCAACCTACAAGGCTGAGATGTGCCTTGGTAAATGTTGCAATGTGATCTTGGTGAAGATAATCAAAGAAAACCAGAGGATCCTTGAGTTGTAGACGAAACGCGTCGAAACCGATCAAAAACGCGAAAATGCACCGAAATCGAACTTGCACCAAAATAAATGGTGTGAAACCCTTGAATTGAAGTAGAATAAGATGTAATTCCAGATATCCAACCAAAGAATGCCAAATGATGAAGGTTAAGCTCAAGAATTAATCACTTTCAATGTGAAAAGTGATTATCCTTCAAGAATAAGAGCTTTTGGTGAGGTTTTAGGATGAGAAGTGAGATGAAGATGAAGAATGAGTAGAGAAATCAGAGAAAAAGTGAGAGAACTGAGAGTGAAATGTGAGAAGTTTGGTGAAAAATGGTAGAGAATGGTTGAGGCATTGATAAGTGAGTGAAGGTGTGTTTATATAGGCTTTAGGTTTGGAGTATGAGAGGTTTGGAATTTGGTTTGGAACTTGGTTTGGAATTAGCTTTGGGTTCGGACCTAGGTTAGGAGTTAGTTGGACTTGACTCACCGAGTCAAGGCGGTTAACTCGATTAGTTAGAACTAACTCGGTAACAATCCCAAGGTGAATTCCAACATCCAAAGATCCACATTACTTAGAAAATAAGGAACATGGTGCACTTGATTTGAAGTGAAGTATCATAGCAAATGCACTTGGAATGAATTGAATAGCTTGGAAATGTTTAGAGGTGTCTAGAATATTCCATATGCTGCTAGAATCCAAGACCAAAATGTGTGCAAAGGTGCTGTCATGAAAAAGCAGCAAATTGTGCCTATTTTGCTTGTGTTAATCGATTAACACAATTGCACTGCAAATGGTTAATCGATTAACCAGGCCAAAATATGCCCAATTTTCCTAAAAAAAGGTGTTGTGGTCCCGGCTTCGATTTTCCACCTCTTGTATTGATGAATAGGCATGGAAACCTTCATCTTGTGCTTGTTTTGATGATGTGATGACCTTGTGAGGATATGATTAATCGGGCTTGGAAAACCTGAATATCCTGCAATCAAAACACCAGAGAAAAAAATGTGAATGCGTATGCCAGCGATGCGAATGCACATGCTTATGCAAAAGGCAAAAGAGGGAGGTCAAATTTTGGGTTACGACAGCTGCCCCTATTTAATCCGCTTGGACCTGAATGTACGAATTGCACCAGCTTTTCGATGATTCGAGGTAAAAGGGGATTAAATAAAAGAGTAGCTCGAAAATTTGGCCGACGGCGACAAAAGAAGAGTTGAAAGTGTTTGAATAGATAAGTGCAAAGATTGTTGAAAATCTGCTGGGAGATAAGTCAGGCAAAAAGAGAGGGAGTATGATCGATGCATATGCTATGTATGCGTTTCTACATGATGCTTGATATCATGCAATGCAAAGACGCAAGATAAGGCACAATGTGAAGTGATTAGGTAGAAATCGTAGCAAAACGACTTCGACACCCTTGGTCGGGGAGAGGACCCGCAGATAAAGACAATCTCTGCTGGAGAAGAAAGTTCATAAAGGATGATGATCCTGTCGGGGAGAGAAACCGAGAACATCTCAGGTTTCTAAATCACCATGGTTGTCCTTGTTGGAGATGAAAGAATCAAATCAATCCTTTCTACCAAGACTAGCTCTGCGTGGGGAAAAGAAGTTCCTGAATTATGTTGACTCAGCTGAGGAGAAACCACTGCTGCTGGTGACAGATAGTTCCTAATCATTGGAGAAGATGCACAACCCTTGCTGGGGAAAAGCGAGCAAAGCGTCTTTGCTGGGGAACACCTTGGCAACCTGCTGGGGAAAATGATGACTCTGCTGAGGAGACAACAACTTCTTCATAGAATCATCCCATTGTCGGCCAAGCGTTAGGCTTACCAGTGGATATTACCGATTACCCTGCAGGAGTTACCAGTAACACATGTGATGCATAATGCTTTCTCGGTGAATTTATCTTTTTATTGTTCTCAACGTTTTTTAGTATTATGTGATC
The DNA here is from genome assembly GCA_022829125.1 of Lathyrus tuberosus. Classification (NCBI taxonomy): domain Eukaryota; kingdom Viridiplantae; phylum Streptophyta; class Magnoliopsida; order Fabales; family Fabaceae; genus Lathyrus; species Lathyrus tuberosus. The sequence continues at coordinate 5,965,755 of JALAZF010000023.1, read as the reverse complement.
ACGAATAATTGTTTATTTTGAAAACAAAATACTGGAATGAAAACAAATTGGGATAACAAAAAATGAATTTTATTGAATGTGAAATTTTTGTACATAAAGTGTGTACAAGGATGCAAAATCCTTGATGAGGAAATTTGCAATAAAATTGAAAAACAAGTGTCAATGGCAAAGGGAAATCATGCTTTGCATTGATTACAACATTGGCCACCATCCACTGTAAGTCTAGGTTCCAACGCCTTGCACCTATCGATGATGATTGGAGTGCTTTGTTACCGTCTAAGGTCTAGCCATGAGGAAGAGAGGCTCAAGTGTTCACAGTCAATGCCTTTATCCCTAATTTTTGCCTGGACATGTTTTCACATTTTTTTTCGTCCACCGGGATGCCCATTTTTGCCTAAGTCGCCCTTTCGAGTTTTCAACTTAGCGGGCTATTATTGTTTTTTTCATTGTCCCTAACTTTTGCATGGACATTTCTTTTTCTGGTCCATCGGGACGTCCATTTTTGCCTAGATTGTCCTTGCGGATGTCAATCTAGTGGACTTTTATCCATTTTTTTTCAGGCATAATATTTTTTGACTGTATCGGAGTTCACGGGTGATGGCAACTCCTCCCCATCCATTGTGGTGAGGATCAGGGCTCCGCCTGAGAAGGTCTTCTTGACAACAAAGGGTCCTTCGTAATTGGGAGTCCACTTGCCTCGTGGATCCGAGCGAACAGGTGAATATCTCTTGAGCACGAGTTCGCCTTCACAGAATGTTCGAGGAAGAACTTTCTTGTCAAAAGCTCGCTTGAGGCGTCTCTAATACAATTGACCATGACAAACGGCTGTAAGGCGCTTCTCTTCGATGAGATTCAGCTGGTCGTATCTGGACTGAACCCATTCGGGTTCATCAAGACCTGCTTCCATGATGACTCTGAGCGAAGGAATTTCGACTTCGATGGGTAGAACTGCCTCCATACCATACACAAGTGAGTACGGAGTTGCCCCAGTGGAAGTGCGAACTGAAGTTCTGTAGCCATGCAGTGCAAAGGGAAACATTTCATGCCAATCCTTGTAAGTCTTGACCATTTTCTGGACAATCCTCTTGATGTTTTTCTTTGCTGCTTCAACGACGCCATTCATCTTGGGCCGATATGGTGAAGAGTTGTGGTGCTCGATCTTAAATTCTTGACACAACTCCTTCATCATATTGTTGTTCAGGTTGCTTGCATTGTCCGTGATAATGTTGCTAGGAATGCCATAGCGACAAATTATCTCTTTCTTGATAAATTTAGCAACCACTTGTCGTGTAACGTTTGCATAAGAAGCAGCTTCAACCCACTTGGTGAAGTAATCGATAGCAACCAGAATAAATCGATGACCGTTGGAAGCCTTCGGCTCGATCATTCCAATCATATCTATACCCCACTGTCGCTCCCAGGATTTTCATCCAAGTACAAACGCGAAAGTGGCACGAAACAGAGTCGCCAGCAATGTGTATTTATCCCACGAGAGGGAAAGGAAACACTGCGTAAACCTGAGAGGAAGGATAGAGCATGGTCTTGCGACCAAGAGAACTGGGTTCGGGAGTCTGTTACGCGTGAGGAAGGTATTAGCACCCCCACGCGTCCATCGTACCCGATGGGATCCACGCTTGCTAGTCTCGATTAAAGGGTGCAGAAAACTGGAGCTTCGCTGCTACTGGAAAGGAGAAGGAACAGGAAAAAAAGAAAAGAAAGAAAGAACAAGAATCAAATGTAGGGAAAATAAAAGAAGTGCTTGAATGGGCCCTACCCCACTGCCTACGTATCTCATCGGGCATGAGAATCAGAGCGACGTAGTTCCCCTCACTAGGGATGGATTGTTTGTGTTTTTTAGGGAACGGCTAACGTTCTAGCTCAGGTGTTGCAGCTTGCTGGTCCGAGTGCGTTACCACCTTGCAAGAGAACGAGAAGAAGCACATTCGTTGAGTGTGAATGAGGTGAGAAAAGAATTCTCGAAGGAAAGACATTATTGTTTGTTTTTGTCTTTTAGAAGAAAGAAGTGTTTTGAATGTTTTTGGTGTTTTGTAACTCGTATTGTATTTAAGTCCTTCATATAGGATCGAATGCCTTGCATATCGACCCAAGACGGGATGTACGCTAAACATTCCCAAAGAAATGAGAAAAGACCCCTCACCTCCTTGTTCCCACATGAAAGGCCTAAATACAATAGGTGTTATGCCTTTATTAAGTGTTTTTTACTTTTATTATGAGATGAGAAGAAGTGACTCAAAGAAGGAGGTAAAGGTGAAAACTAAGGGGAGACTAAGACACACCCTAGTGCTAGCATGCTCGGAGATCCTATGGTTAATGTGGTTTAACAAACCTACTTCTAAAAGAAAGAAGAAGAAGAGCAAAAGAAACAACTTACTTCCAAAATGGAAGTTAAGTTGATCTTAAAGAGGGATGAAGAAGAAGTTATGCAAGGAAAGCATGCCAATGCTTATCAAAATCACAACTTGAATTATTTAAATGAAATAAGAGAAGATGAGGGAGAGGAGTGTAGGTGGAAATATGTCCCCACCCTTACTTACCATGCACCTACATGAAAAAGTTAGTTCACAATATTTGCAAGTATGAAATAAAGGAAGAAACAACAAGTGATGATCAAATCAATTAAGAACCAAGGAAATATGATCCTAAGAGATAAAACCCAATTAAGGTCAGAATCTAAACAATAAGAGTACTCTCTAATGTTAAGACATCAAACACACATCAACTATGTACAAGTAGTGTCCTAAACATTAAAGAAGTGAACCATAGAAGAAATAGATGAAGAATGGATGGAAATGCAAAGTGATCATACATTTATGCCTCATGAAAGGTCAAGGTCAGAATTAAATTCAATTCACAAAGGTCTTACAAAGCATACGAACCATCATGTAATTCAAGAATAGAAGAGTGCAAGTGGAAGAGATAAGATGAAGTAGAAGTGAGAATAAGAGAAGTGAAACATGTTCAATTAAATGCACAAAATGACATATTATAGATGCATAGCATATGAAATGGTTAATGAATGCACATGGGCAGTAGCATATTATACATGAGATGTAAATGAGACATATAAAATGGCATACAAAAATGCAAACATGAATCACATATAGCATGAGAGGAAGTGAGAGATGAAAACATGTCAAAGTTTAAATTAGAATGCACAAACTCATGTCAAATGTAAATGCAAACCAAAGTGACTTATAATGCAACAAAAGTGACCTATAATATCATACAAATGACCTATAATATTCTAAACATGGCTCAAAAGGTCAAGAAGAATGACATCAAACAATGGCCCTAGTGCCTTATCAAGTAAGTAACCAAAAATGATCAAAGAACTTCATGAAAAGAGACATCACACATGTGTTATCAAAGAACTAGGAAACATGATTTAAAAATTACCAAATTAGGTCCTAAGAGACCTCAAACATATACAAGTATCATACCAAAATATCATACAAAAATTCAGAAGGAAAGGGTCTCAAACAATCAAACAAAAGTCACTTAGGACACATGAGCCAAAGGTACAAAAATGGGGACCTAAATGCAATAAAATAAAGTCTTAAAAACAAAACAAACATATTTTTATGAAGTTTTGGATGTTATTGAACAGATGCAAAAAGATTGATACAAAAATGTTTAAGGAACTATGAGAAACAAAATTTTGAAATGAAAGTATGAAAATAGAAACAAGTTTCAAAAGAAATAAAGAAAATCATGGATTAATATGCAAATATTCACAAAATTACAATTAAAAATATTAGAAAATTATTTTAATATGTCAAGATCTCACATTAATTTTTATAGAATTTTTAATGACATTTTAGTGTTTTTAAAAAGCATTATGAAACATGTATATAAAAGAAAATAAAGTGAAAGAAAACAAGTAGGGGGTGCAGCCAAGCAAATTTCACGTTCAGAAATCATAATGGGCTTCAAGTGGGGGGTGCACATAGGAATCAGAGTCCAATTAAAAACGTGATCGTGTGTGATGAGTGTATGTGTGATTAATGTACTCACTTTATCAATGCCACACATCTCAGTCAACATGGATTAATCACTGAAGTACACACATCCAACAATCATAAATGAAAGTGCACGCTATCTCTCTTACATGCACACACACACAATCGTCAGAGTCCACAATAAATACACGTGAAGAGTACATGCATCAGTAATGTGTTGTCACATACACAACCTTCAGATCCAATCAACGAGTCAGAAATAGTCAACATATCCACCAAGTATGACAAATCAACGAATCAGATCACAAGAACATCACAACAACCATGAACTCACGCACACATATGCCAATCTGATTCAAAGAAATTCACGTGAGGGAGATGTTGTGCTTTTAATGTGTTGTCAAGTCCTTAACCACATGATGGGAACAAATTAACAGACACGATTAAAAACACAAAACCCTAACCATTGAATCCACCGGCCGGAGAAGGACCTCCGGTCATCTTCTCCGGCCAACAACCACCACCTGCGAACATCAAATTTTCCAGAAACACACAACCATGGTATCAAAATGAAGCTGGCATTGCATACATCAAGAATCCATCATTATTTTTCACGTAACAATCACACACATGGAGAACAGAGGAGATGAAGATATGCCCTAAGTTTTGAGACTACGCCTTTAGGAGGCCTATCAACTAGCCGGAGTATCAAATGCTCCTATTAAGCTTACATCAACAAAAAACAAGCTAAACATAAGGTAAATCGTGCCAAGAAAGTTGAGATGTTAAAACCTGTAAATGATGAAAACCGGTGTGAAACGAAAACCAGAGGATCGTGCTTCTTCTTTGAGCTTTGCTTGGCCAAATAAAGGCTTGAGAATCTTGAAAATATGGCTGAGTATGGATCTGTAGTTGAAGCTGCTTCAACAATGCAATGCCACTTCCAATTCAATGGTCCTCGAAGATGAAACTTGAAGATGAAGTTAGAAGAATATGATGATGAATTCGCACTAACTCAGAGAGAAAATAGAGAGAAACTGAGAGAGAAAGTGAGAGAACTTTTGAGTGAATGTGGAAAAATCCGAGTTCCAATGAAAAATGAGAGTGAAATTCTATTTATAGTGTGAGTTAGATATGAACCAGAGTGGTTAAGTGAGTGAGTTAGAATGAGTTAACATGGTTAAGGTGAGTCATCCCTAACTAACTGAGTCAAGTTAGTTAGGGAAAGCAATGATATGGTGTAGTATGCGTATGATATTATGGTGGAGATTGATGGAAGTGAATGGTGATGATGGCACGGCTGGTATGACATAGAAACTTGTTCAGCAAGCTTGTTCTTTCCACTTCCATGTATCATGAAGCACGTGGTATGGTGAATGGGATATGTGTTTGGTTAAATGAAGAAATGGTTGGAGGGTGTGAGCAATGCACGTGCAAGCTTTGCACTAACAACAACAACATTTATTTTCTGGTTTTTCAGTCACAACATACTCAATACATCAATGCATATTTGGAAGTGAAATTCTCTCTAATTAGTGGATGATTTGATGAGTTCTTGTGATCAATGGATTAAGGATGCGTAACCCTACAAGCTTTGTGTGAAAATTGAGTTGAGTTGGAGCTTGGAAAAGGTTGAAAATTAACTTAGAACATCCAAGTTTGGAACTTCATCATGGGCGAGTCACCTGGTTGGTTGGCAAGGCAGCATGACATACAAAACTTCAACATGAGCACCCTAACTTGAGACCAATATATCTCCCTCATAACTTGGTCAGATCAAAATTTCCCCAACATCAACATTGAAGAGGGCATTGTAAGGAACAACTTTGATGTTGAAAAGTTTTTCATTTGGAGATTTTATCCTTGAGAAAAATGAGTGAACATTTGGAACACCAAGTGTTTGTAAAAATGATGGCGCGTGGGCCTAGGAATTCTTGGTCATGACCTGATTTGGAACCTACTTTTCTCAAACTTTGATCATCCATATCTCACTCAATTTTTGTCCAATGGAAGAGTTCTTTATATGGATTTGAAGCTTGAAACATGATCTTTTGTTGTGGCCTGGTGGATTTTTGATTTGATGCTTTAAAAATGAGAAAGCCTGACTCAAAGTAGGGTGCAAAATGGCCCAAAATTACTATTTTTGGAAACCCTACACTTGCTATTTTTGGCAATTTTGTGATTTCTTGATTTTTCATGATTCCTCCATCATTTCTTGATCAAATTTTGTCCATTGAACACATGTAATATGAATTTCATGAATTTGACCTTAAAAAGTCAGGAGTTGACTTTTTCACTGCACAGTTGACTTTTTCCCTCAATTTCTTGATTATCAAGCAACTGACCAATTGAAAACCTTCTGAAACCAATTGATGAGCAATTTTCCTTCCATATACACTTAAGGACATGAGGAATACCATGAAATCAAATTTTGCCCAAAAAATCAGAGATAAACTGATTTTAGGTCAAACCCTAATTTTGGCACCCTCTGGTTAGGAGGAAATTGCACATCCTCCAAATTCAAATTCCTCTGAATATGATGTGCATCCTCTCAAACAATGATGAGATATGCCATTTGGGGATGGTAAAAACTCAAAGAGCTTGCCCATTTGGGGTCCAAATCATAATTTTTAACTGCCTTGTATAGGAGATTATGCACTGCTCAATCCTCTTGATGAATTCTCCTCTTCCCATGCCTTGTGGGATCAAGGTGAGATGATATATGATGTAAGAGACCCTTGAGGCTTGTTTGAAGCACTTGGCTCTTATTCTTTAGCTTTGGATGATCAACACCTCTGAAGAACCACTAATCACATGCCCTTATGCAAGATGCAATGCAATGCTTGATGTTTTGTTTTTTCTATGCTTGAATGCAATGCAATGAAATGAAAGCTCGTGCTAAATAATATGAAGAAATGAGAGGGAAAATTTTGGGGTATTACACCCACATGGAAAATGGCCAAGGTGCAGTCAAGACATTCAATGGAGTTGGAGGCACATGGATCTTGTCTCCGTAGATTTGGCACTAGTGACATCTTTTGGCAAAGTTGTAACAATTTACCTCCATTATTGTCCAGTAATACCCAACCCGAAGGATCTTCTTGGCCATAGCGGGACCTTTAGCATGTACACCCTCGCAGCCCTCATGTATGGACCTTATGATCATGTGTGCTTTGTGTCTATCCACGCATCTGAGCAACACGGAATCATAATTCCTCTTGTACAATATACCACCACTCAAGAAGAATTTGGCGCAAAGCCGCCTAAGAGCCTTCTTGTCAGTGATAGTGATACCCTCGGGATATTCCTATTTTTCCAGATATCTTTTGATGTCGTAGAACTAAGGCTTGTCATCAGACTCATCCTCGATTGCTAAACAGTGTGCTGGTTCGTTCAAGTGATCAATGCGGATATGAGGAGCTTCATTCTTCCACTTGACCTTGAACATGGATGCTAGAGTGGCAAGAGCATCAGCAAGTTGATTTTCCTCTCTGGGAATATGATGAAAAGAAATCTCATCAAAGTAAGGAATCAACTTCGCTATGTGTTGTTGGTACGGAACCAGCTTGGAATCCCGAGTCACAAAATTCCCTCTGACTTGACCGATGACCAAGGCAGAATCTCCATAGACCTCAAGAATCTTGATTCTCATGTCAATATCCGCTTCAATACCGTAGATACATGCTTCGTATTCAGCCATATTGTTGGTGCATGCAAAGCATAATCTTGCAGTGAAGGGAAGGTGAAAACCTGTTGGAGAGATGAGGATAGTACCGATTCCACGACCTTTAGAATTGGAGGCACCGTCGAACACGAACGTCCATCGCTCCCCTGGTTCGGGTCCTATATCAGGGTCTGGAGTCTCATAATCTCTGATAAACAGAACATCCTTATCGGGAAAGTCAAACTTCATTTGTTGATAATCCTCTACAGGTTGATGAGCAAGGTAGTCAGATAAGACGCTTCCTTTTATTGCTTTCTGGGTAACAAGTTGGATATCATACTCAGTTAACAGCATCTGCCACCGAGCAATCCTTCCAAACACAGCAGGCTTCTCAAATATGTACTTTATCGGATCCATTTTGGATATCAACAAAGTAGTATGGAAAATCATGTATTGTCGTAGGCGTCGAGCAACCCAGACCAGAGCACAACAAGTTTTCTCCAAGAGTGAGTATCTGGTCTCACAATCAGTGAACTTCTTGCTCAGATAGTATATTGCATGTTCTTTTCTGCCAGTGTCATCATGTTGACCCAATACACATCCCATTGATTCATCGAGAACGGTGAGATACATGATTAAAGTCCTACCAGGAACTGATGGTACTAAGATCGGTGGCTCTTGCAAGTATTGTTTTATTTTGTCAAATGCTTCTTGACAATCATTATTCCATTCAACCGATTGATTTTTTCTTAGTAACTTGAACATTGGTTCACATGTAGCCGTTAAATGGGAGATGAACCTGGAGATGTAATTAAGTCTGCCCAGAAAGCCACAGACTTCTTTTTCTGTTTTGGGAGGCGGCATGTTCTGAATTGCCCGAACCTTATCAGGATCAACTTCAATGCCCTTCTGACTTACAATAAATCCCAACAGTTTACCAGATCGAACTCCGAAGGTGCACTTCGTGGATTCAACCGCAGTCTAAACTTCCAGAGTCTGTCGAAAAGCTTCTTCAGATGAACCAAGTGATCATCCTCAGTTTTGGACTTGCCAATCATATCGTCCACGTAAACCTCAATCTCTTTATGAATCATATCGTGAAAGAGGGTTGCCATGGCACGCTGATATGTTGCCCCTGCATTCTTTAGACCGAATGGCATGACTTTGTAGCAATATGTACCCCATGGCGTGATAAATGTTGTCTTCTCCATATCAGTTGGGGACATTTTAATCTAATTATATCCTGAGAAACCGTCCATAAAGGAAAAGACAGAGAACTGTGCAGTTTTGTCTACCAAGACATCAATATGAGGCAAAGGAAAATCATCCTTCGGGCTCGCTTTGTTGAGATCTCGATAATCCACACACATTCTGACTTTGCCGTCTTTCTTAAGAACCGGGACGATATTGGCGATCCACTCAGGATATTCGGAAGTGGCTAGGAACCTAGCGTCAAGCTGTTTCTTTACCTCTTCTCTGATTTTGAGTGCCATGTCGGGTCTAGTCCTTCTAAGTTTCTGCATGACAGGAGGACATCCGGGCTTGAGTGGTAAGTGATGTTCAACAATGTTGGTATCCAACCCAGGCATATCTTGATAGGACCAGGCGAAGATATCAACATACTCTTTCAATAACTTGACTAAGTCGGAGTGTACATGCTTAGCGAGGGATGCGCTAACCTTGACTTCTCTTCTGACCTCATCAGTACCAAGATTAACAACTTCCACTGGCTCTTTATGTGGCTGAATCTCTCTATGCTCGTGCTCAAGGAGCCTTGCCAGTTCAGCCGGTAATTCACAATCTTCCTCACCATCTTCTTCGGCTTGGTTAATTGGAATTCCAAAATTACAATGGATGTTTGCCATGTTGTTATCAATGCTTTTATTAGTTCTGCATGTTTATGAATAGAATGAGCTATTTAAAAGTGAAAAGAAAAGAAACTTTTGCCATTTGTTTGTGAAAAAATAAAATAACGAAAGAAAATAGAGCATGATTTTGAATGCAAAAAACTTTCATTTATTGATCACGTAATATTGCAAAAGCGTGGGGCCCTTTACAAGCTATCCACTCGTCTCGGGCGAGGACGAGGGAATGAAAAAGCAAAATGCATTACATGTTATATGGGAAAACCACATGAATCACGGTAGATGTCCAATTGTTGAGCTTGAAACCCGACGGACATTTACGCACAAAGCTTGAAATCTGATTACTAGAACCAGTATCATCAGTAGCTGCCACGATGTCACTTTGCTGGAAACCCGCGTTGTGGAACTTGATCAAATTGCGTCGCTTCTGATCAGAGGAACATTCAGCCACTGAATTATCCTCAATCATGTTAACTGCAGGTCCACCGTGATTCGGCAACAGATTACTCTAAATGTTAGGTCCTTCCTCAGCAAAAGTCAGAACTTTCTTATCAATGAGTTCCTGAACCTTGGTTTTAAAAACAAAACAGTCCTCTGTTGCATGTCCTATGTATTCAGCATGATAGGCACAAGACGCATTTGGGTTATGCTTTGGGCCAAATGGAGGAATTGCAGGCGCAATCTGCTTGGGGACAATTGCCCCTTGGTGAACCAGATAAGGAAATAATTCAGTGTATGACACCGGAATTCTATCGAAATTCAGACGCTTACGGTTTCCTTGATTGTTGTTGTTCTGACGGTTCTGATTCTGCTGATTTTTGTTCGGTTAATTCTGTTGGTGATTTTGAACATTCTGAACTGGTTGTTACGGATGATACTGATATGGAGGTTGTTGATACTGTGCAGCAGTAATGTATGGATATGGATAATATGGCATAGGAGCCAAGGGAGCTTGATACTGAGGAGAAACTTGAGTTATCATAGCGTTGAATTCACCTTCCTTTTTCTTGGACTGACTGTTCTGAGACTTCCGAGTGGCCGGCTACTGGGAAGCAGCCCCAGGAATCTTTCCAGTCTTCAAACCATTCTCAATCCGTTCACCAATTGTCACAACATCAGCAAAATTCGATGAAGAACTACCCACTATTTTCTCATAGTAAGATCCTTGTAATGTACCCATAAAGATGTCAACCAACTCATTGTCAGAGAGAGCCGGTCGCACACGAGATGCCATCTCACGCCATCTTTGTGCATACTCCTTGAATGTTTTAGCTGAGCACTGAGACTGATTCTGCAATTGCAATCTAGTGGGTGCCAGATCAAGGTTATACTTGTATTGTTTCACGAACGCTTCCGACAAATCCCTCCAAGTACGGATTTTGCTGCGCTCCAAGCCCATGTACCAATCCAACGAAGCACCAGACAAACTATCTTGAAAAAAATGAACAAGAAATTCATTGTTATCAATATGAGATGCCATCTTCCTACTGAACATAGTGATGTGACTACACGGGCGGCTTAAACCTTTATACTTTGGCAAATCAGGTATCTTGAATTTCTGCGGTAGCATAACATTTGGAACCAAACACAAGTCTTTGGCTTCCATACCAAAAGTAGAGAACCCTTCAATAGCTCTGATACGGTCTTCCAACAACTTTTAGGCGACCGATCTGTTCAGATTAGTGGGCCTGACAAGAATCTGAGGATTTGGCAGCTGAGAAGCGGCAGGAGCATTCACTTGCGGAGTAGCAAACTGAGAAGGATACACCAAACCCGGATTAACCATCTGACCGACATTCTGACCCATCGAAACACCATACGAATAATTCGAAGGAGGTACTCCAGCAGCTGAGGAAGATGCCCCAGGATAGAACATCCCAGGATGAGCATTCGGAACAGCAGTTTGAGCAACTTGAGACGAAATCGGAACATGAATAGGAGGTCCTCTATACACATGCTCTTCTTCATCAGGAGTTTCAGTATCAACCAATCCGGCGGTTTGATGAGTTTGAGCTTGAGGATTCTCAGGATCATCATTCACTACTGGAGGCAGGACTAGAGTAGGCATGACCCATGGATAGGCGGCAGCATTCCCATTAGGCATAGGCGCAACAAAAGGCTGATATGGCATGAAGGCACTACCATTATTTGCAATCTGAGGAGTGTAATTTGTAGGCATGCCCCAAGGAAAACCAACGGGCATCTGGTTCAAACTGGGTTGAACGGTAGGCTGATTCACAGGCTCAACTGGCACTTCAACTCTAGTAGGAGAAGGAACAACAACAGCAGGAGTAGCTGTAACAACAGGAGGAACAGTCACAGGAGTGACAACAGTTGCATCGGTAGTAGTTGCAACAATAGTGGCAGCAGCAGTGGCGTCCCTCTGGGCACGAAGGAGCTCCATAATGACATCCATGTTCGTCTGGAACTGACCCATCCGACCTTGGAATTGTGCCAGAGTTTCCTTGTACGCAGCATTCTCAACTTCGAAGTCAGCCATGTTTCTGGATTTGCTTGAGCGAGTAAAATACCGATGTCAAGTCGGCGTCTTGCTACAAGGAATGTGGACAAGGATGAGCAACGGTTTCGGATGAAGGGACGTGCATATGTGTGCAGATGAATGTATGATATGCATACAAAAATAAAGTTTTAAATTCCAGGAATTCTTAAACTTATCTTTGTTGACAATAATCATAAAACATACGAGTAAAGGCATAAAAGATAGAGTGAACAAGAATCTTCATTCATTCAGCAATAAAGGAAAGAAGTAGTAAGTTGAATAAAAGTCAAATATCTGTCTCTTGGGCTACAACAAAATCTGTACGGATCCTATCAAATACCACCCTACACACAGACAAGAAATGGAAAACAGCCCAAGGAAGCTGGTGGGGTAATCCATCAACATATGCATCCCTCAACAACCCAGGTAGGTCCTCCAATGCATGCTCAGTAAATCTGGCTAGACGGTCGTGCCTCTCACTCCAGTACTTCGCATCCTTCATGAGGTTGCGCAGAAAAGAATGATTAGGTCCCTGAAGCATGTCCTGAAGAAAGGCCTCTTTCTGATCCAGGAGGTTCTGTAGATGACGGGTCTGATGCTCCTAATGAGTGCTCTTTGTGTTGAGCTGACTAATTTGTTCTTTGCTCTGATGTGCTTGATCTTGCAGCTTTTGAATCTCACCGAAGACTTTGTCAAGCTTAGCTTGACATTGGGAAAAGTCCTTTGCTAACTGATTAGCACGGTCTTGTTCATTTTGCCACTTTGCCTTGAACTCGGATAACTTTCCTCGAAGCTCTTCAAGTTGCTTGTTGTAGCTCAGCTCCCCCTTGTAGGCCTGATAATGAGCATTGGCGAGTTGTCTCTTCTTTGAAGCAAGTCCCTCATAGGTGCTCTTCAAAGCATCATCCACCTTCCTTCGCTTGTTCTGTTCAACCTCCACCTCTTTGAGCATGCGCTCGCGCTTCTGATGGAGTTCAATCTGTAGGCTATCCTTCTCGGAAGTGACTCTATCAGCATGTAACATGAATTTCATGAATTTGACCTTAAAAAGTCAGGAGTTGACTTTTTCACTGCATAGTTGACTTTTTCACTGCATAGTTGACTTTTTCCCTCAATTTCTTGATTATCAAGCAACTGACCAATTGAAAACCTTCTGAAACCAATTGATGAGTAATTTTCCATCCATATACACTTAAGGACATGAGGAATACCATGAAATAAAATTTTGCCCAAAAAATCAGAGATAAACTGATTTTAGGTCAAACCCTAATTTTGGCACCCTCTGGTTAGGAGGAAATTGCACATCCTCCAAATTCAAATTCCTCTGAATATGATGTGCATCCTCTCAAACAATGATGAGATATGCCATTTGGGGATGGTAAACACTCAAAGAGCTTGCCCATTTGGGGTCCAAATCATAATTTTTAGCTGCCTTGTATAGGAGATTATGCACTGCTCAATCCTCTTGATGAATTCTCCTCTTCCCATGCCTTGTGGGATCAAGGTGAGATGATATATGATGTAAGAGACCCTTGAGGCTTGTTTGAAGCACTTGGCTCTTATTCTTTAGCTTTGGATGATCAACACCTCTGAAGAACCACTAATCACATGCCCTTATGCAAGATGCAATGCAATGCTTGATGTTTTGTTTTTTCTATGCTTGAATGCAATGCAATGAAATGAAAGCTCATGCTAAATAATATGAAGAAATGAGAGGGCAAATTTTGGGGTATTACAGCTGCCCTTATTCAATCACTGTAGACCTGAATGGATGATAGGGATTGCTGTCAGACCTTCAAGGTATGGAGGGATTGAATACCAAAAATAACCAGAAAATTTGCACTCTGTGGAGAAGAAGAAAATGGATATAAACCCAACCAAATGAATTCTACTTGAATAAAACTCTGGTGGAAATAAACACTGGAGAGATGTCTTTTGTACGACGCCAGACGACTACTGGCTTGCCACACTTTGGGTGGGCTTTAATAATGTCTTTTGTACAACGCCAGACGACTACTGGCTTGCCACACTGTTGGTGGACTTTGTAGCCTTGTGCCACCCGAAGACGGACTTTTGCCAATCCACTGTTGGACTTTTGCCACCCGAAGACGGACTTTTACCAATCCACTGTTAGACTTTTGCCACCCGAAGACGGACTTTTGCCAATCCACTGTTGGACTTTCGCTGCTTTGCCACCCGAAGACGGACTTTTGCCAATCCACTGTTGGACTTTTGCCACCCGAAGACGGACTTTTGCCAATCCACTGTTGGACTTTTGCCACCCGAAGACAGACTTTTGCCAATCCACTGTTGGACTTTTGCCACCCGAAGACGAACTTTTGCCAATCCACTATTGGACTTTTGCCACCCGAAGACAGACTTTTGCCAATCCACTGTTGGACTTTTGCCACCCGAAGACGGACTTTTGCCAATCCACTGTTGGACTTTTGGCACCCGAAGACGGACTTTTGCCAATCCACTGTTGGACTTTAAAAATTTGATATTGGATTACACTTTGCATGCATGTCAGACATCTCTGCTGACTCTGCTGAGGATCAAAAATCAATGATTTAACCTTAGAGACTCCTGAAAGGATAATAACTTTGCTGGAGAATGAACGAACAATCTGTCTGCTTCGAATTGTTACGCTTGCCAAAAATAAATTGGACTTTGAAATATGCGGGGAGTGAAGATTCTGCCAGGAATTACTTCATCTGCTTGAGGATGAATTCTGGTCATAGCAACTCCGCTGGGGAATGAGAATGAATGACATCCTGCTAGGGAAGAAAAGTCATTAAAACTCTTCTTGGGGGATCTACCCACCTTGAGATCCTTTGCGGGGATTATTAACCTTCTGACTCGGCTGGGGAAAGAATGTATTATCACCTTGCTGAGGAATAGATTCTGTTGATCGATAAGCCTCTTGCGGGGAGAAAAACAACTCAGCTGGGGAGTATTGTTGACAATATTCAATGATGAACTCTGTGGGGATACCATTACCAGAGATACGATCTTGCTGGGGATCAGGGCTACTCTGTCGGGGATATGTAAATCCTGGTCATAGGACACCCTGTTGCAAACTTGATGGGAGAGAGTCCATAGAGATCTGTTGGGGAAACCCAAAGCAATTCCACGATAGTCTGCTGAGGAATAAGACTGTCGAGCTTAGGATAAGTGTCACAATGCCCCATGTTAGGCGAACTTTCCGTTTGACGATCCCGTTGGGGATGATGAGTTTATAACAAACCCTGCTGGGAAAACCGCTTTAAAGCATCTCGTGTCGGGGATGCCTTTTGAGAGGATTTTACAGAAGACCAAATGTCCTCAAACTCTACTGGGAATAATAGATATGGAACATCTCCTGCTGGGGAAAAATCAAAATGCCCCATACTTGGGAGGGTTAACAACTTGCTTCTTGCTCCATGATACAAGACTTACCTGAAGAAACGTCATAAGAGGATTTTACAGGAGATTAAGCATCTTCAAACTCCTGGCGACTTCATTGGGGATTGACCATCAACTTCGGTGTCTGCGAAGCAACTCTACTGGGGAATTCGCAACCGTTATCGACACAGAAAAGCTTGTAGCTGTTGGAAGTACTGAATGAGAGAATCGACTTAATAAGATACAACGATACCCAGTTGAACTCCATTCACTGATATCGAGACGTCGTGAACGACCGTCGACTGAATAATGGACTCAATCAGTAAACGTTGCGACAAAAGGTGACAAGTGAACCTTTCCCTGAACACGATTGCCCCAGTCTTTTGCGTGGGAAAAAGTGATTACTCGTCTTGTGCTTGAAATCATCTGGACCTGTTACCTGCAACAACAGAGTACACACACATGCCCCGGAATATTGCGTGGTTTGAATCCACCGTCCAGGATTATTCACCATTCAAAGTAATTTTAAATGTTTTTCTACGCATGTTATTGTAAAGCTACCATGTTCTCAAATGCAATGTTTTATAAAAAATTCGGACGTTTTTGCAAACAAAGCAATAAAACAAAAACAGGAAGCTTTTTTACTGAAATTCAATTTATTGATTGAAAAGCCCAGAATAGGCAATTACATCAAGAAGCAATCCTTGGAAAGAGGTGATCACTGAAAATTGAGAAAAGAAACTATCCTAATGGCAATGTGAAACGGCATTCCACTGAGTTTCAACTCTGCTATGGCCAGTATGTCTTCAAGACTCCCCGACCTTGCCTTCTGAGGAATGATCAGACTGATTCCTACCCTTTGGAAAGTCAGTTGCTGAAACAGTGATGGAGTACAGATAACTCAGACCGTAGTCGTTCGCTTAAATCCCTCTTTTGCGTGGACCGCCCTTTCGGGTTTTCAATCCACCGGGATACCCTTTTTTGCCTGAGTTGTCCTTGCAGATTTTCAACTCACCAGGTGTACAATTTTTTTATTTATTATCCCTAATTTTTGCCCGAACCTTTTTATTCTGTTTTTGTGGTTCGCCGGGATGCCCTTTTTTCCTGGACTTTTTTTTTTGTCCAGCGGGTCTATTCAGGCGGAGTGTTTTTTGACTACGTCTGAGTTGACAGGGGATGAAAAGTCTTCGCCGTCCATGGTTGTAAGTAATAAGGCTCTGCCCGAGAAGACCTTCTTAACCACGAATAAACCTTCATAGTTGGGAGTCCACTTGCCCCTGTGATCTGTACTTGGAGGAAGGATCCTTTTGAGTACCACATCTCCCACTTTGTAAACCCAAGGACGCACCTTTTGGTCAAATGCCTGCTTCATCCTCCATTGGTACAACTGCCCATGACATACAGCTGCCAGTCGTTTCTCCTCAATAAGGCTCAACTGATTAAATCTGGCACGAACCCATTCCGCTTCGTCTAACTTGACATCCATCATGACTCTGAGGGATAGGATCTCAACTTCAACTGGTAGTACTGCCTCCATACCGTATACAAGAGAGAAAGGTGTTGCCCTAGTGGACGTGCGTACTGACGTTCGGTACCCATGCACCGCAAATGGTAACATCTCATGCCAATCTTTATATGTAACCACCATTTTCTGCACAATCTTCTTAATATTCTTGTTGGCCGCCTCCACAGCGCCATTCATTTTCGGGCGATACAGAGAAGAATTGTGGTGTTCGATTTTGAAGTCCCGGCACAGCTCTGCCATCATTTTGTTGTTCAGATTAGAACCATTATCAGTAATGATTCTCTCGGGCACTCCATAGCGACAAATGATATCCCGTTTTAAGAAGCGAGCTACCACCTGCTTAGTGACATTGGCATAAGATGCTGCTTCAACCCATTTAGTGAAGTAATCAATGGCGACCAAGATAAAGAGATGGCCGTTTGAACCAGTAGGCTCAATTTTCCCGATCATATCAATACCCCACATGGCAAAGGGCCAAAGAGAGGACACGACACTCAACGGATTTGGAGGCACATGCACCTTGTCTGCATAAATTTGGCATTTGTGACATTTGCGGGCGTACTTGCAACAATCTGACTCCATGGTCAACCAGTAATATCCTGACCTCAATAATTTCTTAGTCATTGCATGTCCTCCGGCATAGGTACCGAAAGATCCTTCATGTACTTCTTGCATTAACATGTCTGCCTCGTGTCTATCCACGCATCTGAGCAGAACCATGTTGAAATTCCGTTTGTACAGCACGTCATCCTGATTCAAGAAGAAGCTACCATACAATCTTCTCAACGTCTTCTTATCTTTAGTGGATGCCCCTGGTGGGTACTCTTGACTTTTCAAGAAACACTTAATGTCATAAAACCATGGCTTGTCATCAGACGCTGCATCAACAGCAAACACAAATGCAGGTCTATCAAGATGCGACACTTCAATCTTAGGCACATGGTTCCATCTTTGCACTTTAATCATGGAAGATAACGTAGCCAGAGCATCAACAAACTTATTCTCATCTCTAGGAATATGGTACAGCTTCACTGTTGTGAAAAATGTCAGCAATCTCCTCGTATAATCTCTATACGGCACTAGATTCGTTTGGTGCGTGTACCAACTCCCTTTCACTTGATTGATTACCAAAGCTGAATCACTGAAGATGTCAAGGGTCTTAATCCGTAAATTAATCGCCTCCTCAATCCCCATTATACAAGCTTCGTATTCTGCTTCATTGTTGGTGCATCCGAAAGTTAATCGGGCAGTGAAAGGCATATGAACACCTTCCGGAGTAATAAGAACTGCCCCAACTCCACATCCATTCATATTGATAGTCCCATCAAACATCAGACTCCATTTAGATTCAGGGTCTGGCCCCTCTTTCGGAAGTGGTTCCTCACAGTCTTTAACTTTGAGAAACATGATGTCCTCATCAGGGAAATCAAATCTCATGGGTTGGTAATCATCAATCGGCTGTTGCGCAAGATAGTCTGACAAGATACTTCCTTTGATGGCCTTTTGGGAAGTATACTGGATATCATACTCTGTCAAAACCATTTGCCACCGTGCAACTCTGCCTGTTAGTACTGGTTTCTCGAAAATGTATTTGATAGGATCCATTTTTGAAATCAACAAAGTTGTGTGCCTGACCATGTACTGCCTCAATCGCTTAGCGGCCCATGCAAGTGCACAACATGTCTTTTCAAGCATTGAGTACCGTGACTCACAGTCATTGAACTTTTTGCTCAGGTAGTAGATAACATACTCTTTCCTACCTGTCTCATCGTGTTGACCGAGAACACAACCCATAGAACCTTCAAGTACTGTCAAATACATTATCAAAGGCCTTCCTTCAACTGGAGGCATGAGAATTGGAGGTTCCTGCAAGTATTCCTTTATTTTATCGAATGCTAATTGACAATTGTCATTCCACCTGACCGTTTGATCTTTTCTCGGCAGTTTGAATATTGGTTCGCATATGGCAGTTAGGTGAGATATGAACCTTGCAATGTAGTTCAATCTACCCAGAAAACCACGAACCTCTTTTTCAGTTCTCGGTTCAGGCATATCTTGTATTGCTTTCACTTTGGCAGGATCAACCTCAATCCCTTTTTCGCTCACAATGAAACCCAGCAACTTTCCAGAACGCACCCCAAAAGTGCATTTGTTTGGATTCAATCTCAAACGGAACTTTCTCAACCTTTCAAACAACTTTTTCAAGTTAATCAGATGTTCTTCTTCTGTTTTTGACTTGGCAATCATGTCATCCACATAACATTCAATTTCTTTATGAATCAAGTCATGAAACAGAGTTACCATTGCTCGCTGGTACGTTGCCCCTGCGTTTTTCAACCCAAAAGGCATCACTTTATAACAGTATGTACCCCACGGAGTAATGAACATGGTCTTCTCCATATCTTCAAGCGCCATCTTAATCTGGTTGTACCCGGAGAAACCGTCCGTAAACGAGAACACTGAAAACTGAGTTGTATTGTCGACCAGCACATCAATGTGAGGTAGTGGAAAATAATCTTTCGGGCTAGCTTTATTAAGATCTCGATAATCCACA
Organism: Lathyrus tuberosus; assembly: GCA_022829125.1. Classification (NCBI taxonomy): domain Eukaryota; kingdom Viridiplantae; phylum Streptophyta; class Magnoliopsida; order Fabales; family Fabaceae; genus Lathyrus; species Lathyrus tuberosus. The sequence goes on along the minus strand of JALAZF010000023.1, from coordinate 5,946,283 downwards.
CACATTCTAACCTTTCGGTCTTTCTTCGGTACCGGCACAATGTTCGCAACCCAGGGAGGATAGTTAGTCACAGCAAGGAACTCCGCGTCCCACTGCTTCTGAACTTCTTCTTTGATCTTTATGGCCATATCGGGATGAGTCTGACGAAGTTTCTGCTTGACTGGCGGGCATTCTTTTCTCAATGGTAACCGGTACACAACAATATCAGTATCTAGCCCCGGCATGTCTTAATACGACCAGGCGAAGATATCAACATATTCACACAACATCTCAGTCAAAGCCTTCTTCACATCTGTGTTCAAGCTGGCACCAATCTTAATCTCTTTCTTAGCGTCCTCGGTACCAATATTGATGATCTCTATGGTCTCCTGATGAGGTTGGATGACCCTTTCCTCTTGTTTTAACAATCTGGCCAGTTCCTCAGGGAGTTCACAATCCTTCTCATCCCCTTCTTCGGCTTGATAAATCGGTTTGTCAAAGTCATTCATGGCCATAGCAAAATCGTTATCAATGAAATCCGGAGGATCAAGTCTGCACGAACGGGTTCATGCTTTATTTTAGAATTTATTTTAAAACAGAAAGAAACAAAACATTGCTATTTTATTATTTTTGTGGAAAAATAAAAAACTGAAGACAAAGAACAGAATTTGAGTGCAAAACGTCCTTTATTGATGATGAAAATTGCAAATGTAAACAGGGTGGCCCTACAAATGAATCTATACGCCTTGGGCAGAGCGCAAGATTTTGACATGCATTATGGTTAGAAAAAACAAAGAAAATTACTCTGTTTGAAGAGTAACCCGGACGACTTCTTCAATAGACCAGTTTTGCAATTGCTGTCCCGGAGCGCGTGGTCATACCCAGTTGTCTAGGTCACAGCCACTGTCAACGTCGCCTTCTGTAGCTGCGCAAGACTGATCTGGGTAAATAATTCCCCCACTACTGAAAGTGATGGGTCCCCTGTTCTCTGCAATGGAAGTCATAGAAGGATGATAGCCAATACCAAATTTGTCTTCCTTCATGGGCGTCTCTATCAACTTGCCCCAGCCTTGGGCGTTGCCTGCTCTGACGACCTCGACAGCTTGCTTATACGATGAAATAGATGTACCGGCTCGACCTGGTGCAATGGAAGATTCAGGCACGTTGTCAATATTCACCGCTTCAAATGACTGGCAAAGCATTTCGTGGATCTCCCCGTCCATTTCAACATACTTGAACGTGGACAAGTGGCTAACAAAAATATCTTCTTCGCCATACACTGTCACAACTTATCCCTCGAACTCGTACTTCAGCTTTTGATGTAAAGTGGACGTAACAGCCCCGGCCGCATGAATCCATGGGCGGCCTAATAAGCAACTATACACGGGCTGTATATCCATTACATGGAAGGTAGATTTGAACACCTGCGGTCCAATTTGCACGGGCAATTCTACTTCACCAAACACAGACCTTTTCGTCCCATCGAATGCTCTGACAACCAATTCACTTGGCCTCAAGATCAACCCATTAACTTCTAGCTTCATTAGTGCCTTCTTAGGCAAGACATTGAGTGAGGAACCGGTGTCTACCAACACATGGAATAACACTGCACCCTTACACTCCATCGTGATGTGCAAAGCCTTGTTGTGGTTTCTCCCTTCAGACGTCAACTCTCTGCTTGTGAAACCCAAACCATGACTGACATTGACGTTAGAAATTACACCTTCAAGCTGATTAACAGTGATTTCTTGTGGAACATATGCTCTCTTCAATACTTTCAACAAAGCCTCCCGATGCGCGTCAGAACACATCAACAATGATAAAATAGAGATCTTCGAGGGGGTCTGATTCAACTGACCGACAATCTTATAATCACTTTTCTTTATTATCCGCATAAATTCCTCTATCTCATTATCAAAAGTAGCCTTGGTATCTGTTGCGGGTACAGGCACGCTCTCAACCACCTGTTTCCCCTTAGCCTTTGCTGCAGCTTCAACCTCTTTATCATTCCGCAAAGTTTGGGGAGCAAATAGTCTTCCGCTTCTTGTAAAACAACCAACACCACCCACATTGTCAATGTTTGAACTGGCTGATGCCCCGACTTCCTATTTTTTACCTTCATAGTACACGTCTGCCCCATAGTGCCATGGGATTGCCTTTGTAGATGTAAACGGCACTGGTCCTGGCACCGTGATGGTAACAGGACTAGCTCTTTCTGGCACAATACTTGCTACCGGAGCTGTACTTGCAGGCACTTGGATCTCAGCGGGAGTATAATAGATGGTCACAGTTGACACTTCATCAGTATCTTTCACAACCCTGTCAAACTGTAGACGGCCATCGTTGATCAGATTCTGCAGACCAACTTTCAACTTATCACAACCATTCTCTTGATTCATACACTCAGAACAATCTTGGTTACAACCTGGGAACACTTGTCCCTTCAGCAAACGATCCTTTACAACCAACAAGGAAGTCATCACCTGATTGATGTCTATCACCAAATTCAATCTCTTTCTGTCCTCAATAGCATACACATCTGCCACACCATGATCGGGCATGGGGTTCTGTAGAACATTAGGAGGTAACGGAAATTGATTGCTTTGGCATCAATCAAGTCTTGCACTTTATGATGGAACGCCCAACATTTTTCAATAGTGTGTCCCTGAGCACCTGAGTGAAACTCACAGTGAGCGTTGACATCAAAATTAGGTGGCAAGTTTCCAGCAACAGGAGCTTTCATAGTACGAAGCTCGACCAACTTTAACTTGAGTAACTGTGGCAACAATGCTAAATAGGTCATAGGTAGAGGGTCAATCTTACGGTCCCTCTGCCTAGCCCAGAAAGGAGGTTGCTGCTGCTGTTGAACCTGTTGTTGGGGTTGTTGCTGCTGAACGGCCGGTGCTGGGATTGTCACTGCCCCTACTTAATGGTACGCTTGATAACGACCTCTTCCCCGTCCTCTATATACAGCATTTGTATCACCTTCTCTTCTTTTCTGACCACCAGCAAATGGTTTCTTCGTCCCAGAAGAGCCAGCACCACTGACGTCTTGAATCTTTCCAAGTTTCAACAGACTCTCGATCCTCTCACCCGCAATCACGATGTCAGAAAATCCTGTTGATGGACAGGCAGCCAATCTATCAAGGTATGCCCCTTGCAGGGTGCCCATAAACATATCTTCCATTTCTCTATCCAACAAAGGAGGTTGAACCTGTGCAACCATCTCTCTCCACCTTTGTGCATATTCCTTGAAACTTTCCTTAGCATTTTGTGACAACCCTTGCAATTAAGTGCGGTTGGGTGCCATGTCAATATTGTACTGGTACTGCTTTAGGAATGCCTCTACCAGATCCTTCCAACTTCTCACAACAGCTCTGTTCAATTTCATATACCAGGTCAAAGAAGCTCCAGCCAGACTGTCTTGAAAGTAATGCATCCATAACTTCTCATCATCTGTATGGGCTAAGATCTTCCCAAAATAAGCTTGGATATGTGTCTGAGGACACGTATTACCCTGATATTTATCAAAGGTGGGCGGCTTGAATTCGGGAGGAATTCTGACTCCTGGTACCAGCCCCAAATTGGTAACATCAATGCCCATAAAATTCTTGCACTCTATGGCCTGGATCTTCTCAGCTAACTCGTCATACCTTCGATCACCAGGATTACCCATCTCAGCATCCACTAAGGTGAACTGGTTTTCCTGAACATCTTCTTGAATAACACCAGCGTTTATGACATTTCCATTACCCAGATTATCGACAGGAGGAGGATTACCAACAGGAAGAGGAGTGCCATGAGTCTGTGAATTGTCATTCTGAATACCTCCTGGCGTAGCCTCTGGACGCTCGACCAGAAGCCTCAATCTCTCTTGATTTTGCGCCATGCCAGTCATGAGAGTCATGAACTGGTCCATACGTGCCCTCATTTCAGCAAAATCGCTCTGCACTTGATCCATAATCCTTAATTGATTCCTTCGAGTTGAATATCGGTGAATATGATTCTCAGCTATAATGCCTGAAACCAAATAAAGGTTAGAGATCTTCTGCAACAAGTACCTGAAAACAAGCAACAAAATTAAAAATGATATGCAATGCAATGCAAATGTCATGTTTATCATTTTCGAGGTGCTTTACACCCTGATTCCAATCTTAGCCACAGAAATCCGAAGATCAGAAATCGTGATATACAGAGACGTGTCGTGATCATGTGCTTGTGTACAGATATCTGATAAGGACTAATTCTGAATAACTGCTCATCCCTATTCAACAAAGTATTCAAGTACATTCAACAGAGGTTCATCAACAAATGAAATACAAGGGAAATATGGATCCATCAACAAGCCTGATGGTAACCATTAACAACAAATTACAAGAAAAAGAACATCAGTCTGATAACTCCACGTCCTTCAGCTTATCACTTGTGTATTTGATCTCCTCAAAGAGTATGCGAGTACGCTGGTGATTCGGCTTTTCAATCATCTCTCTGATCAAAACATCCTTTTTCTCAAGAGCCTCAGTTAAGGAACCCATATGCAGTATCAAGGCTTCGTCATCACACATTCCTTTGTGTCTCTTTATGCCAGCTTGCGTCTTGAGTATCTCCCTCTCTATCATGAGTTCTTCAAGCTCTTTCTTGGTATTCTTCAGCTCCCTTCTAGCTTCTTCTAACTGTTCTTGATTTTTACCGAGGCTTTCCCGATACTTTCTCCTTTGCTCGTGTGCTTTCTTAAGCTCTTCGTCTTTAATCTTCAACCGTTCTTGTAACTCAGCATTTTCAATTCTGACCTCATCCCATGCTCGTTGGAATTTGGCCAACGTATCTTTGGTCTGAGCTAAGTCCTGTTTAGTTGTCTTGTGAGCCTGAGTGGCAGCATCGGCACCTTTGCTGATCTTCTGGAAGTGTTGTGCTCTTTCATAAAAATCTTTCTCTTTGGCTGCTAAGATCTTTTCTGCTTTCTGAGCTCTTCCTTCTAAACCTTTATTGTCATGCAGGGCTTTTTGGAGACAGCTACTCATACCAGCGTTCTCTACTTGAAGCTCTTTTACCATCTTCTGCCACTTTTCAAACTCTTCAATGGCCACCATGGTTGGCTGTTCTGGCTGTACTGAACACAAGAAAGGTTCCCTTGAAAAGGGTAAAAGCAGTTCTTTTACTTTCATCTTGATCCATCTGTCATATTCAGGGTAAGACCTACAATCTCCTTTCCCAAAGACTGCTTTTCCAGTTTTATGCTTATATTTCCAAGCATTCACTACTTCTACTATCTTCTCATCTTTAGTTCCTGTAAAGAACAAAGATTCTTCTACGTCTTGCTCCGTGGGAGGATTCCTGGAAGCATACCCGAATTGTCGGATGGCCAAAACTGGATTATAATTGATCCCTCCTTTTCTGCCAATCAAAGGTACATTTGGAAAATTTCCGCATCTTGTGATAAGCTCTATTCTCAACAACCGATGATTAAACCAGATAATATTATCAGCAGTTAAACCTATCATTCGCTTGGACCATTTTGCAACATCTATGGTCTCCACAAAGGCACCTGTTCGAGGCAAATGCTTGAAGAGCCAATGGCACAGCAGTGGAGTACAACAACTAACAGGTCCTCCCCTTCTTTTCTCATTCTTGTAATGTACAGAATGATAAAAATCACCTAACAAAGTAGGGACTGGATTTTTAAGAACGAAAACTCTCGTCGTCTGCATATCCACAAAGTCTGGCTGATTGGGAAAGAGAATGAGGCCATATATGCAGAGAGCCAGAATGGAGCTATAAATCGTCCAGTTTTTAGCATTAGCAGCCTCTTGAGCTTGATCAGAGAGGAACTCCAGATGAAATCCGTCAACTCCATTTTTGCTACTCACACCCCTCTTTATCACTGACTGATCAATCTGCATGGCAGCAGCAATTTCTTTTGTACTAGGAGAACTACCAGAAAAGAACGGTATTGCCGACGTGATCGGAATTCCCAAAATAAATGAGAATTCCTCCAGTGTTGGCATCAAAATATAGTCTGGAAGGAGGAAGCATCTCAACGAAGGCTCGTAGAATTGCAGCAGAGTGTGCAAAGCATCATGTTCATACTTTGTGATAGTACGGACCATCCCAACCAAATTCCCATATTTCTTTTGAAACCTATCAAGAACACTCGGGCCAGTCATATCTATAACTTTGAGCAGTAAATCCAAGGTAGGGTCTGGAAACTTGTAAGAAACATTGTTCTTCCTTCTCTCGTCATTCTCTGTTGAACCCATGGATTGGAATCAGAAGTGTATTATGCACCTGTAAATGACAAACACAACCGTTATGATATGATAATGCAATACAAAAGGGCATGTGATCAGGTCACCAGGTGTCTGTGCTGGACTGTGTGTAGTGTCAGTGTAGCTCTGAGGACAATATAAAACCATAAACAGAAACCGACTGAATACAATAGGATGAACCCTCCTTTTGTGTAATGTCAACAGAAAACCGGGTATGTAGGAGGTCATGGTTACCTGCAAACCTGCAAACAACCCTCCCTTCTCACATGTGGGTACTAGGATGTTCAGTATCCCGGGCTCTCAGGTCGAGAAATAATGATACGTTCACCATTTCTGGTTTGGCATCATCATCAATCGAGGAGGCCTCAACTGATTCTCCAAAACGAAAGGTCCTCAGCTTCTGGCACTGAGGTCGAGAAGCAATAGTACATTCATCCCTCGGGGTACAGTACTATCACCAATCGAGGAGTGCCTCCACTGATTCTCTTTCCCAAAAGGAACACCTATGCAAGTTCCCAGCATTGGGTCCTCAGATCGAGAATATGCAATGGGTTTGCCACCGAATGTGGCCTGCCACTGTCATATCTCGAGAGGAGTGCTGCAACTGAGTCCTCGGGAAACGGTCACCAGAGTCGACAGCTCTCTAGATCAACACCCTAACATGTGCAAGACACACACGTTAGAATGCGTCCCAAGATAGCCTCGTCTGGCTGTGAATTTCGTGAATACCCAACGCACTCCAGACGACACGTAGGTCCCACTACTCTCCACTCTAATCCTAAGTGTATACTCAAGCCTGTGTAATGGGCTTATCTCTTAGAAATCCCATCCCGCCAAACACAAAACCAGTCCATCACAACAGTAATAATATGATATGTAATGCTAAAATGTGGTAAATACAGTAAAGTAAATAAACAGTAAAATAAAACACGACAGTAAACACCCAATGAAAGAAAAAAACAAACAAGCGCTAGGATTGACTCACTAAGGGAGCCAGAGATTCTGGGTTCGATCCCCAGCAGAGTCGCCAATTGTCGCTCCCGAGATTTTCATCCAAGTACAAACGCGAAAGTGGCACGAAACAGAGTCGCCAGCAATGTGTATGTATCCCACGAGAGGGAAAGGAAACACTGCGTAAACCTGAGAGGAAGGATAGAGCATGGTCTTGCGACCAAGAGAACTGGGTTCGGGAGTCTGTTACGCGTGAAGAAGGTATTAGCACCCCCACGCGTCCATCGTACCCGATGGGATCCACGCTTGCTAGTCTCGATCAAAGGGTGCAGAAAACTGGAGCTTCGCTGCTACTGGAAAGGAGAAGGAACAGGAAAAAAAGAAAAGAAAGAAAGAACAAGAATCAAATGTAGGGAAAATAAAAGAAGTGCTCGAATGGGCCCTACCCCACTGCCTACGTATCTCATCGAGCATGAGAATCAGAGCGACGTAGTTCCCCTCACTAGGGATGGATTGTTTGTGTTTTTTAGGGAACGACTAACGTTCTAGCTCTGGTGTTGCAGCTTGCTGGTCCGAGTGCGTTACCATCTTGCAAGAGAACGAGAAGAAGCACATTCGTTGAGAGTGAATGAGGTGAGAAAAGAATTCCCGAAGGAAAGACATTATTGTTTGTTTTTGTCTTTTAGAAGAAAGAAGTGTTTTGAATGTTTTTGGTGTTTTGTAACTCGTATTGTATTTAAGTCCTTCATATAGGATCGAATGCCTTGCATATCGACCCAAGACAGGACGTACGCTAAACATTCCCAAAGAAATGAGAGAAGACCCCTCACCTCCTTGTTCCCACGTGAAAGGCCTAAATACAATAGGTGTTATGCCTTTATTAAGTGTTTTTTACTTTTATTATGAGATGAGAAGAAGTGACTCAAAGAAGGAGGTAAAGGTGAAAACTAAGGGGAGACTAAGACACACCCTAGTGCTAGCATGCTCGGAGATCCTATGGTTAATGTGGTTTAACAAACCTACTTCTAAAAGAAAGAAGAAGAAGAGCAAAAGAAACAACTTACTTCCAAAATGGAAGTTAAGTTGATCTTAAAGAGGGATGAAGAAGAAGTTATGCAAGGAAAGCATGCCAATGCTTATCAAAATCACAACTTGAATTATTTAAATGAAACAAGAGAAGATGAGGGAGAGGAGTGTAGGTGGAACTATGTCCCCACACTTACTTACCAGGTACCTACATGAAAAAGTTAGTTCACAATATTTGCAAGTATGAAATAAAGGAAGAAGCAACAAGTGATGATCAAATCAATTAAGAACCAAGGAAATATGATCCTAAGAGATAAAACCCAATTAAGGTCAGAATCTAAACAATAAGAGTACTCTCTAATGTTAAGACATCAAACACACATCAACTATGTACAAGTAGTGTCCTAAACATTAAAGAAGTGAACCATAGAAGAAATAGATGAAGAATGGATGGAAATGCAAAGTGATCATACATTTATGCCTCATGAAAGGTCAAGGTCAGAATTAAATTCAATTCACAAAGGTATTACAAAGCATATGAACCATCATGTAATTCAAGAATAGAAGAGTGCAAGTGGAAGAGATAAGATGAAGTAGAAGTGAGAATAAGAGAAGTGAAACATGTTCAATTAAATGCACAAAATGACATATTATAGATGCATAGCATATGAAATGGTTAATGAATGCACATGGGCAGTAGCATATTATACATGAGATGCAAATGAGACATATAAAATGGCATACAAAAATGCAAACATGAATCACATATAGCATGAGAGGAAGTGAGAGATGAAAACATGTCAAAGTTCAAATTAGAATGCACAAACTCATGTCAAATGTAAATGCAAACCAAAGTGACTTATAATGCAACAAAAGTGACCTATAATATCATACAAATGACCTATAATATTCTAAACATGGCTCAAAAGGTCAAGAAGAATGACATCAAACAATGGCCCTAGTGCCTTATCAAGTAAGCAACCAAAAATGATCAAAGAACTTCATGAAAAGAGACATCACACATGTGTTATCAAAGAACTAGGAAACATGATTTAAAAATGACTAAATTAGGTCCTAAGAGACCTCAAACAGAGACAAGTATCATACCAAAATATCATACAAAAATTCAGAAGGAAATGGTCTCAAACAATCAAACAAAAGTCACTTAGGAAACATGATCCAAAGGTACAAAAATGGGGACCTAAATGCAATAAAATAAAGTCTTAAAAACAAAACAAAAATATTTTTATGAATTTTTGGATGTTATTGAACAGATACAAAAAGATTGATACAAAAATGTTTAAGGAACTATGAGAAACAAAATTTTGAAATGAAGGTATGAAAATAGAAACAAGTTTCAAAAGAAATAAAGAAAATCATGGATTAATATGCAAATATTCACAAAATTACAATTAAAAATAATAGAAAATTATTTTAATATTTCAAGATCTCACATTAATTTTTATAGAATTTTTAATGACATTTTAGTATTTTTAAAAAGCAATTATGAAACATGTATATAAAAGAAAATAAAGTGAAAGAAAACAAGTACGGGGTGCAGCCAAGCAAATTTCACGTTCAGAAATCATAATGGGCTTCAAGTGGGGGGTGCACATAGGAATCAGAGTCCAATTAAAAACGTGATCATGTGTGATGAGTGTATGTGTGATTAATGTACTCACTCAATCAATGCCACACATCTCAGTCAACATGGATTAATCACTGATGTACACACATCCAACAATCATAAATGAAAGTGCACGCTATCTCTCTTACATGCACACACACACAATCATCAGAGTCCACAATAATATCACGTGAAGAGTATATGCATCAGTAATGTGTTGTCACATACACAACCTTCAGATCCAATCAACGAGTCAGAAATAGTCAACATATCCACCAAGTATGACAAATCAACAGATCAGATCACAAGAACATCACAACAACCATGAACTCACGCACACATATGCCAATCTGATTCAAAGAAATGCACGTGAGGGAGATGTTGTGATTTTAATGTGTTGTCAAGTCCTTAACCACACGATGGGAACAAATCAATGGTCACGATTAAAAACACAAAACCCTAACCATTGAATCCACCGGCCGGAGAAGGACCTCCGGTCATCTTCTCCGGCCAACAATCACCACCTGCGAACATCAAATTTTCCAGAAACGCACAACCATGGTATCAAAATGAAGCTGGCATTGCATACATCAAGAATCCATCATTATTTTTCACGTAACAATCACACACATGGAGAACAGAGGAGATGAAGATATGCCCTAAGTTTTGAAACTACGCCTTTAGGAGGCCTATCAACTAGCCGGAGTATCAAATGCTCCTATTAAGCTTACATCAACAAAAAACAAGCTAAACATAAGGTAAATCGTGCCAAGAAAGTTGAGATGTTAAAACCTGTAAATGATGAAAACTGATGTGAAACGAAAACCAAAGGATCATGCTTCTTCTTTGAGCTTTGCTTGGCCAAATAAAGGCTTGAGAATCTTGAAAATATGGCTGAGTATGGATCTGTAGTTGAAGCTGCTTCAACAATGCAATGCCACTTCCAATTCAATGGTCCTCGAAGATGAAACTTGAAGATGAAGTTAGAAGAATATGATGATGAATTCGCACTAACTCAGAGAGAAAATAGAGAGAAACTGAGAGAGAAAGTGAGAGAACTTTTGAGTGAATGTGGAAAAATCCGAGTTCCAATGAAAAATGAGAGTGAAATTCTATTTATAGTGTGAGTTAGATATGAACCAGAGTGGTTAAGTGAGTGAGTTAGAATGAGTTAACATGGTTAAGGTGAGTCATCCCTAACTAACTGAGTCAAGTTAGTTAGGGAGAGCAATGATATGGTGTAGTATGCGTATGATATTATGGTGGAGATTGATGGAAGTGAATGGTGATGATGGCACGGCTGGTATCACATAGAAACTTATTCAGCAAGCTTGTTCTTTCCATTTCCATGTATCATGAAGCACGTGGTATGGTGAATGGGATATGTGTTTGGTTAAATGAAGAAATGGTTGGAGGGTGTGAGCAATGCACGTGCAAGCTTTGCACTAACAACAACAACATTTATTTTCTGGTTTTTCAGTCACAACATACTCAATACATCAATGCATATTTGGAAGTGAAATTCTCTCTAATTAGTGGATGATTTGATGAGTTCTTGTGATCAATGGATTAAGGATGCGTAACCCTACAAGCTTTGTGTGAAAATTGAGTTGAGTTGGAGCTTGGAAAAGGTTGAAAATTAACTTAGAACATCCAAGTTTGGAACTGCATCATGGGCGAGTCACCTGGTTGGTTGGCAAGGCAGCATGACATACAAAACTTCAACATGAGCACCCTAACTTGAGACCAATATATCTCCCTCATAACTTGGTCAGATCAAAATTTCCCCAACATCAACATTGAAGAGGGCATTGTAAGGAACAAATTTGATGTTGAAAAGTTTTTTATTTGGAGCTTTTATCCTTGAGAAAAATGAGTGAACATTTGGCACACCAAGTGTTTGTAAAAATGATGGCGCGTGGGCCTAGGAATTCTTGGTCATGACCTGATTTGGAACCTACTTTTCTCAAACTTTGATCATTCATATCTCACTCAATTTTTGTCCAATGGAAGAGTTCTTTATATGGATTTGAAGCTTGAAACATGATCTTTTGTTGTGGCCTGGTGGATTTTTGATTTGATGCTTTAAAAATGAGAAAGCCTGACTCAAAGTAGGGTGCAAAATGGCCCAAAATTACTATTTTTGGAAACCCTACACTTGCTATTTTTGGCAATTTTGTGATTTCTTGATTTTTCATGATTCCTCCATCATTTCTTGATCAAATTTTGTCCATTGAACACATGTAATATGAATTTCATGAATTTGACCTTAAAAAGTCAGGAGTTGACTTTTTCACTGCACAGTTGACTTTTGCCCTCAATTTCTTGATTATCAAGCAACTGACCAATTGAAAACCTTCTGAAACCAATTGATGAGCAATTTTCCATCCATATACACTTAAGGACATGAGGAATACCATGAAATCAAATTTTTCCTAAAAAATCAGAGATAAACTGATTTTAGGTCAAACCCTAATTTTGGCACCCTCTGGTTAGGAGGAAATTGCACATCCTCCAAATTCAAATTCCTCTGAATATGATGTGCATCCTCTCAAACAATGATGAGATATACCATTTAGGGATGGTAAAAACTCAAATAACTTGCCCATTTGGGGTCCAAATCACAATTTTTAACTGCCTTGCATAGGAGATTATGCACTGCTCAATCCTCTTGATGAATTCTCCTCTTCCCATGCCTTGTGGGATCAAGGTGAGATGATATATGATGTAAGAGACCCTTGAGGCTTGTTTGAAGCACTTGGCTCTTATTCTTTAGCTTTGGATGATCAACACCTCTGAAGAACCACTAATCACACGCCCTTATGCAAGATGCAATGTAATGCTTGATGTTTTGTTTTTTCTATGCTTGAATGCAATGCAATGAAATGAAAGCTCATGCTAAATGATATGAAGAAATGAGAGGGCAAATTTTGGGGTATTACACCCACATGGAAAATGACCAAGGAGCAGTCAAGACATTCAATGGAGTTGGAGGCACATGGATCTTGTCTCCGTAGATTTGGCACTTGTGACATCTTTTGGCAAAGTTGTAACAATTTACCTCCATTGTTGTCCAGTAATACCCAGCCCGAAGGATCTTCTTGGCCATAGCGGGACCTTTAGCATGTACACCCTCGCAACCCTCATGTATGGACCTTATGATCGTGTGTGCTTTGTGTCTATCCACGCATCTGAGCAACACGGAATCATAATTCCTCTTGTACAGTATACCACCACTCAAGAAGAATTTGGCGCAAAGCCGCCTAAGAGCCTTCTTGTCAGTGATAGTGATACCCTCGGGATATTCCTGTTTTTCCAGATATCTTTTGATGTCGTAGAACTAAGGCTTGTCATCAGACTCATCCTTGATTGCTAAACAGTGTGCTGGTTCGTTCAAGTGATCAATGCGGATATGAGGAGCTTCATTCTTCCACATGACCTTGAACATGGATGCTAGAGTGGCAAGAGCATCAGCAAGTTGATTTTCCTCTCTGGGAATATGATGAAAAGAAATCTCATCAAAGTAAGGAATCAACTTCGCTATGTGTTGTTGGTACGGAACCAGCTTGGAATCCCGAGTCACAAAATTCCCTCTGACTTGACCGATGACCAAGGCAAAATCTCCATAGACCTCAAGAATCTTGATTCTCATGTCAATAGCCGCTTCAATACCGTAGATACATGCTTCGTATTCAGCCATATTGTTGGTGCATGCAAAGCATAATTTGGCAGTGAAGGGAAGGTGAAAACCTGTTGGAGAGATGAGGATAACACCGATTCCACAACCTTTAGAATTGGAGGCACCGTCGAACACGAACGTCCATCGCTCCCCTGGTTCGGGTCCTATATCAGGGTCTGGAGTCTCATAATCTCTGATAAACAGAACATCCTTATCGGGAAAGTCAAACTTCATTTGTTGATAATCCTCTACAGGTTGATGAGCAAGGTAATCAGATAAGACGCTCCCTTTTATTGCTTTCTGGGTAACATGTTGGATATCATACTCAGTTAACAGCATCTGCCACCGATCAATCCTTCCAGACACAGCAGGCTTCTCAAATATGTACTTTATCGGATCCATTTTGGATATCTACAAAGTAGTATGGAAAATCATGTATTGTCGTAGGCGTCGAGCAACCCAGACCAGAACACAATAAGTTTTCTCCAAGAGTGAGTATCTGGTCTCACAATCAGTGAACTTCTTGCTCAGATATTATATTGCATGTTCTTTTCTGCCAGTGTCATCATGTTGACCCAATACACATCCCATTGATTCATCGAGAACGATGAGATACATGATTAAAGTCCTACCAGGAACTGATGGTACTAAGATCGGTGGCTCTTGTAAGTATTGTTTTATTTTGTCAAATGCTTCTTGACAATCATTATTCCATTCAACTGATTGATTTTTTCTTAGTAACTTGAACATTGGTTCACAGGTTGCCGTTAAATGGGAGATGAACCTGGAGATGTAATTAAGTCTGCCCAGAAAGCCACAGACTTCTTTTTCTGTTTTGGGAGGCGGCATGTTCTGAATTGCCCGAACCTTATCAGGATCAACTTCAATGCCCTTCTGACTTACGATAAATCCCAACAGTTTACCAGATCGAACTCCGAAGGTGTACTTCATGGATTCAACCGCAGTCTAAACTTCCGGAATCTGTCGAAAAGCTTCTTCAGATGAACCAAGTGATCATCCTCAGTTTTGGACTTGGCAATCATATCGTCCACGTAAACCTCAATCTTTTTATGAATCATATCATGAAAGAGGGTTGCCATGGCACGCTGGTATGTTGCCCCTGCATTCTTTAGACCGAATGGCATGACTTTGTAGCAATATGTACCCCATGGCGTGATAAATGTTGTCTTCTCCATATTAGTTGGGGACATTTTGATCTAATTATATCCTGAGAAACCGTCCATAAAGGAAAAGACAGAGAATTGTGCAGTTTTGTCTACCAAGACATCAATATGAGGCAAAGGAAAATCATCCTTCGGGCTCGCTTTGTTGAGATCTCGATAATCCACACACATTCTGACTTTGCCGTCTTTCGTAGGAACCGGGACGATATTGGCGATCCACTCAGGATATTCGGAAGTGGCTAGGAACCTAGCGTCAAGCTGTTTCTTTACCTCTTCTCTGATTTTGAGTGCCATGTCGGGTCTAGTCCTTCTGAGTTTCTGCATGACAGGAGGACATCCGGGCTTGAGTGGTAAGTGATGTTCAACAATGTTGGTATCCAACCCAGGCATATCTTGATAGGACCAGGCGAAGATATCAACATACTCTTTCAATAACTTGACCAAGTCGGAGTGTACATGCTTAGAGAGGGATGCGCTAACCTTGACTTCTCTTCTGACCTCATCAGTACCAAGATTAACAAATTCCACTGGCTCTTGGTGTGGCTGAATCTCTCTATGCTCGTGCTCAAGGAGCCTTGCCAGTTCAGCCGGTAATTCACAATCTTCCTCACCATCTTCTTCGGCTTGGTTAATTGGAATTCCAAAATTACAATGGATGTTTGCCATGTTGTTATCAATGCTTTTATTAGTTCTGCATGTTTATGAATAGAATGAGCTATTTAAAAGTGAAAATAAAAGAAACTTTTGCCATTTGTTTGTGAAAAAATAAAATAAAGAAAGAAAATAGAGCATGATTTTGAATGCAAAAAACTTTCATTTATTGATCACATAATATTACAAAAGCGTGAGGCCCTTTACAAGCTATCCACTCGTCTCGGGCGAGGACGAGGGAATGAGAAAGCAAAATGCATTACATGTTATATGGGAAAACCACAGGAATCACGGTAGATGTCCAATCGTTGAGCTTGAAACCCGGCGGACATTTACGCACAAAGCTTGAAATCTGATTACTAGAACCAGTATCATCATCAGCTGCCACGATGTCACCTTGCTGGAAACCCGCGCTGTGGAACTTGATCAAATTGCATCGCTTCTGATCAGAGGAACATCCAGCCACTGAATTATCCTCAATCATGTTAACTGCAAGTCCACCGTGATTCGACAACGAATTACTCTGAATGTTAGGTCCTTCCTCAGCAAAAGTCAGAACTTTCTTATCAATGAGTTCCTGAACCTTGGTTTTAAAAACAAAACAGTCCTCTGTTGCATGTCTTATGTATTCAGCATGATAGGCACAAGACGCATTTGGGTTATGCTTTGGGCCAAATGGAGGAATTGCAGGCGCAATCTGCTTGGGGACAATTGCCCCTTGGTGAACCAGATAAGGAAATAATTTAGTGTATGACACCGGAATTCTGTCGAAATTCAGACGCTTATGGTTTCCTTGATTGTTGTTGTTCTGACGGTTCTGATTCTGCTAATTTTTGTTCTATTGATTCTGTTGCTGATTCTGAACATTCTGAACTGGTTCTTGCGGATGATACTGATATGGAGGTTGTTGATACTGTGCAGCAGTAATGTATGGATATGGATAATATGGCATAGGAGCCAAGGGAGCTTGATACTAAGGAGAAACTTAAGCTGTCACAGCGTTGACTTCACCTTCCTTTTTCTTGGACTGACTGTTCTGAGACTTCCGAGTGGCCGGCTACTGGGAAGCAGCCCCAAGAATCTTTCCAGTCTTCAAACCATTCTCAATCCGTTCATCAATCATCACAACATCAGCAAAATTCGATGAAGAACTACCCACTATTTTCTCATAGTAAGATCCTTGTAATGTACCCATAAAGATGTCAACCAACTCATTGTCAGAGAGAGCCGGTCGCACACGAGATGCCATCTCACGCCATCTTTGTGCATACTCCTTGAATGTTTCAGCTGAGCGCTGAGACTGATTCTGCAATTGCAATCTAGTGTGTGCCAGATCAAGGTTATACTTGTATTGTTTCACGAACACTTCCGACAAATCCCACCAAGTACGGATTTTGCTGCGCTCCAAGCCCATGTACCAATCCAGCGAAGCACCAGACAAACTATCTTGAAAAAAATGAACAAGAAATTCATTGTTATCAATATGAGATGCCATCTTCCTACTGAACATAGTGATGTGACTACACGGGCAGCTTAAACCTTTATACTTTGGCAAATCAGGTATCTTGAATTTCTGCGGTAGCACAACATTTGGAACCAAACACAAGTCTTTGGCTTCCATACCAAAAGTAGAGAACCCTTCAATAGCTCTGATACGGTCTTCCAACAACTTCCAGGCAACCGATCTGTTCTGATTAGTGGGCCTGACAAGAATCTGAGGATTTGGCAGCTGAGAAGCGGCAGGAGCATTCACTTGCGGAGTAGCAAACTGAGAAGGATACACCAAACCCGGATTAACCATCTGACCAGCATTCTGACCCATCGAAACACCATACGAATAATTCGAAGGAGGTACCCCAGCAGCTGAGGAAGATGCCCCAGGATAGAACATCCCAGGATGAGCATTCAGAACAGCAGTTTGAGCAACTTGAGACGAAACCGGAACATGAATAGGAGGTCCTCTATACACATGCTCTTCTTCATCAGGAGTTTCAGTATCAACCAATCTGGCGGTTTGATGAGTTTGAGCCTAAGGATTCTCAGGATCATCATTCACCACTGGAGGCAGGACTGGAGTATGCATGCCCATGGATAGGCGGCAGCATTCCCATTAGGCATGGGCGCAACAAAAGGCTGATATGGCATGAAGGCACTACCATTATTTGCAATCTGAGGAGTGTAATTCGTAGGCATGCCCCAAGGAAAACCAGCGGGCTTCTAGTTCAAACTGGGTTGAACGGCAGGCTGATTCACAGGCTCAACTGGCACTTCAACTCTAGCAGGAGAAGGAACAACAACAGCAGGAGTAGCTGTAACAACAAGAGGAACAGTCACAGGAGTGACAATAGTTGCATCGGTAGTAGTTGCAACAACAGTGGCAGCAGCAGCGGCGTCCCTCTAGGCACGAAGGAGCTCCATAATGACATCCATGTTCGTCTGGAACTGACCCATCCGACCTTGGAATTGTGCCAGAGTTTCCTTGTACTCAGCATTCTTAGCTTCGAAGTCAGCCATGATTCTGGATTTGCTTGAGCAAGTAAAATACCGATGTCAAGCCGGCGTCTTGCTACAAGGAATGTGGACAAGGATGAGCAACGGTTTCGGATGAAGGGACGTGCATATGTGTGCAGATAAATGTATGATATGCATGCAAAAATAAAGTTTTAAATTCTAGGAATTCTTAAACTTATCTTTGTTGACAATAATCATAAAACATACGAGTAAAGGCATAAAAGATAGAGTGAACAAGAATCTTCATTCATTCAGCAATAAAGGAAAGAAGTAGTAAGTCGAATAAAAGTCAAATATCTGTCTCTTGGGCTACAACAAAATCCGTACGGATCCTATCAAATACCACCCTACACACAGACAAGAAATGGAAAATAGCCCAAGGAAGCTGGTGGGGTAATGCATCAACATATGCATCCCTCAACAACCCAGGTAGGTCCTCCAATGCATGCTCAGCAAATCTGGCTAGACGGTCGTGCCTCTCACTCCAGTACTTCGCATCCTTCATGAGGTTGCGCAGCAAAGAATGATTAGGTCCCTGAAGCATGTCCTGAAGAAAGGCCTCTTTCTGATCCAGGAGGTTCTGTAGATGACGGGTCTGATGCTCCCAATGAGTGCTCTCTGTGTTGAGCTGACTAATTTGTTCTTTGCTCTGATGTGCTTGATCTTGCAGCTTCTGAATCTCACCGAAGACTTTGTCGAGCTTAGCTTGACATTGGGAAAAGTCCTTTGCTAACTGATTAGCACGGTCTTGTTCATTTTTCCACTTTTCCTTGAACTCGGATAACTTCCCTCGAAGCTCTTCAAGTTGCTTGTTGTAGCTCAGCTCCCCCTTGTAGGCCTGATAATGAGCATCGGCGAGTTGTCTCTTCTTTGAAGCAAGTCCCTCATAGGTGCTCTTCAAAGCATCATCCACCTTCCTTCGCTTGTTCTGTTCAACCTCCACCTCTTTGAGCATGCGCTCGCGCTTCTGATGGAGTTCAATCTGTAGGCTATCCTTCTCGGAAGTGACTCTATCAAGGTTAAGGCGAAGATCAGCATTCTCCTTCTTCAACTTTTCAACAATCAGCTTGAGTTGATCGACTTCAGATGGAGGAACAATGGCAAGTTCAGGAAGCTTGGCATTCATGGAAGGCTCAGGAGAAAATGGCAACAAGATCTGTTTGACGCGCTCTTCGACCCAAAGTGTGTAAGCTTCCTTGGCTACACAATTCTTCTTACCCAAATCGGCTCTACCTTCGAGATGAATCTGAGTCCAAGCGGCACTAAACCTCTTCAGCAAACCCATGTCATCAACCCCTTCATGAAAGATGAACTCTTCCACTACCTCAGGATCAGGTTTGTCAACCATAGGGTATCCCAACTGTCGGAAAGCCATTCTCAGATTGTAGTTAATTCCACCCTTTGTACTAAAGAGAGGCACATTGGCGAATTTCCCACAATGAAGAATGATTGGAATGTCGTCGAAGACTCGAGAATACCACGAAATATCATCAGCGGTAAGAGACATGATTCATTGAGACCACTTGAGATTATCCTTATTCTCAACAAAGGGACCCTTCTGTGGAAGGTGAGAATGAACCATCGGTACAACAGAGGAGCACAACAGACAATGGTTTTTTTCTTCTTTTCATTCATGGAATGAATAGAATGGTAGGTATCAGCAAGAAGCGTCGGAACAGGATTCTTGGAAAAGAATATACTGATGGCAGCCTGATCTACGAAATCCTCCATGTTCGAAAACAAGACAATCTCATATATCAACAAAGCAAGAACGGCGTTGAAAGCCTTCCAGTTTCCATCCTTAGCAAAAGTAGTGGCCTTGTCAACCAAGAACTTCGAAGCAAACCCTCGAATACCTTTCCCTTTGGTCTTGAGATTATCCTCCACATCTTTCTTACTAATGCAAAGTGCATCAACAATAAGGTGAAACTTCGGACAACCACTAGTGTAAACATAAGGAACCTGCTTCTTGATCTCAACCCCCAGAATATAAGCATACTCCTCAAGTGTAGGTGCTAGCTGATAATCTTGAAATGTGAAGCACCTATATGGCGGGTCGTAGAACTGAACCAGAGTATGAATAGCAGTGATGTTGACTTCAGTGTTGAGGATGGTCAACAGATTACCATAAGTATCTATGAAAACCCCTTTGTGATCTCCAACCCAAATAGATGCCAAACCCCTCAAAATACCCCGCTTAGGCTCCACAAACTTGTAACTGAAGATGCCATGACAACCAGTACTCTTCTCTATGATAATCTCAACAAAAGATAAGCCTTCGAATACCTAGAAATGCACATGTAAAAATTAATTTACATGATGAAATGATATGCAACACAACAACAAGAAGCCAACACAGCCTGAACGATCAAATCTGGATAATCCGGATATCTGCATATAATTCTGTGTCAGTGGAACATGATCTGATGTGTCGGTGAAGAAACCTGGCGTGTGTGAGAACAAGGGTATGAAGTGGCTTGTTTTCCTGCAAAAACCCATCCCCCTCACAGGTGTGATCTAGACACAACAAGGTGGTCCCTAGAAAAGGTCGCTCAAACCATAGGATTCAGGATGAAAATCCCCGCCGTAGTGAATTCTCACAGGACAGAAGTATTCTCAAACGAATCACGATCTGGGATGTGGGTCTCGTGATATCCCAACGCGCAAAACACAGGCCTCACGACTATCCACGTTCTAGCCTATATGTATACTAGGCCCGGTGTTAGGACCTTTCTCTCCAATAATATCTACCCATCCCAACAACAGCAGAAAATAGCAGATATCCAGAATATGCAGCAAATGAATATTCAAAGCAGTAAAGAAATGCGATAAATAAACATAAAGCTAAAGCATAAAAATAAAGCAAGTAAAGCACTAAAGATAAACACCCAAGCAAGCAAGAAAGCAAAAAAAACTAGGCGAGACCCCTCGAGGGATGGACCAGCAGTAGGTCAACCAGTCCCCAGCAGAGTCGCCAGCTGAAGATGGCTGGTTTCTACCTGAGTGAATCGCACACTCAAAGATACAACAGAGTCGCCACCGAACTTTATTTAGTCCCAAAGGACAGGGAAAATATCGATAAAACTCAAGGGAAGAGAAACGGGAACGGGGGGTCGGTTATGCGAAAGGAAGGTACTAGCACCTAACGCATCCATCGTACTCGACGGGAACCATTTCGCTTGCTTCTAGGCTTGGATGGGTTATCTATCTAAAGGCTTCTAGCTAAAAGAAGGAGAGAGAGAAAGAGGAAAAAGAAAGAAAAGAAGAAAGTGCTCGTGGAGGATTGTGGCCCTCGTGCCTACGTACCCTCATAGTGCAATGAGGAAATCAGAGCGTCGTAGTTCATGGAACCAGGGGACAGAAGGGAAGGAAGAAAGGGAGAAGGAAAGAAGGGTGGAAGTGTGCTCGCCAAGACATTGCGTCTCGTGCCTACGTATCATACATTCAAAAGAATGCAGAATCAGAGCTTCCGTAGTTTGGGGAACTGAACGGAAAACAAAACAAGGAAGAAACAAGGGGATGAAAGAGGCGGTGTCAAAACCAAGAGCAAGAGATGGAGAAAGATCCGCTGGGGATGCAAAAGAAATGGTGTCATAACCAAGAAAGTAAGAGCAAAGGGAATAGGAAGGACTCCGTTGGGGATCAAATAAAGGGATGGTGTCATAACCAAGAGAAAAAGGAAACTCGGTATATTAACTTGCTGGCAGTGGTTAATCGAAGAAAGAGAGTAGGACCCTGGCGGGGAAAAGAAGCTGGTGTCAACAGACGGACTGTGATAAACCAAGAGAGAGAGTGCTAAACCAAGAGAAGGTGTTTGACTCTGAAGGGGCAACGATATATTAACTGATAAACAGTGGTTAACCGAGGACACAAGGATTGCAACTCTGTGGGGGATAGAGAAGCATTAGTTTTAACAGAGGAAACTGTGATTAACCAGAAGCACGGGTGTAGGACCGATCAAAGGTCGTAACCCAAAAGGGGTGTTGGTAATGACTGAACAAACAGTACTTGACCAACGAAGAAGGGTATTGAACCAAAAGAGGTTACTAGCCCAAATGTGCAAGTATTTGAACCAAGAAAGGTTGCCAACTGCAAGGGATTCAGTTTTAACAAGAGATCTGTGATTAACCGAGAAAAATGAGTGATTAACCAAGAGAAGGTGATTAACTCAAAAGGGGCTTCAGTATTTTAACCGACGGACTGTGGTTAACTGAAGAAAAGGGTGATTAACCAAGGATAGGTGATTAACCCAACAAAGCTCAGTATTTTAACAGACAGACTGTGGTTAACTGAAAAAAAGGGTGATTAACCAAGAATAGGTTATTAACCCAACAAAAGAGAAAAACCAAGAGAAGGTTGCGAACTCCTGGGGAAAAATGGTCGTGACAGGAAAACTGTGTTGGACCAAAGAAAGAGAATTGAGACTCTTCAGGGGAACCAAAAGCAATGATTGACCGCAATGAAAAGAATAGGGTATTGAAACGAAGAAGGCTTGCTAACCCAAGGAACAAAGGATTGTAACCAAGAAGGTGATTGATCAAGATAGAGATTGAGATAGGAGTGATCAAGGATCGAAAGAGATTGCAAAGAGCAAAGAGTGATCAAGGATCAAAAGAGATTGCGAAGAGTGATCAAGGATCGACTCGACTGGGGAAAAGAGAGCACACTACCGCCTGGAGATAGAGGTGACTAAGCCAAGCACGGGGTCATTCGTCCCCTACCTGAAGTAGTCAGAATGAGAGTAGGAATTCTCCCTTCTCATTCTTTCTCTAACACACAGGGTGTAATGGGGAAGTTGAACCGGACGGCACAAAAGCTCCAAGTTGTACAGTGCTCCTGTGTAAAGAAACAGACAGCGTAACAGCGTCAATTTGTACAGTGCTCCGATGCAAGGTGTAGCATGAAACTCCAACTCTATGAGGGGATCAAGAGAAAAAGCTCTAAAGGAGGCCTAAAGAGAGGAAAAAGGAAGATCGATTAATCGAAACAAAGTTTCGATCAATTAATCAAGGGAGAAACATGCTAACAACTTTCCAAAGAGGATGAAAAGTCATTAAAGCAAAAAGGAGTGAATTATTGATTATACAAGATTAAGTTTATCCATGAAGAATAACCTTAATGTAAATTTGAAATGGAAGGTGCAAAACAGTGCCAAATGATCATCAAAATGCCACCCAAACTCATGTATCATGTGAACAAAGATAGTGCAAGAATTACTATGTTCATACAATGCTAAGAACATGAAACAAATGAATAATTGAAGATGTGCAACAAAAGTTCATGACTAAGCTTCCACCAGAAGTTAAATGACATTAAAAACATCCATTAAATCAAGCATGACAATCAATGGAAGTTAAAATGAAGAAAACATGGCAAATACACTTGAAATTGCAAGAAAATGGCCTTCTGGTTCAGTGTTAATCGATTAACACAATTGCACTGCAAATTGTTAATCGATTAACACGTGAAAAAGTGCAAAAAAACACTGGTTAATCGATTAACACAATTGCACTGCAATGTGTTAATCGATTAACACTGTACAGGGAGCAGAAAATCAGTTTTGGAAAAGTGCTTTTGGCCAACTTTTTGATTGTGCAATCACTCCAATGCTAGGGCAAACAATTATGCACGAAAAATCAAGTTTAGAAACAGCAAATGATCAACAATAGAATCAATTAAACAATCAAGATCATGGATCAAGCAAAAGTATAATCAATTCACATGCAAGAATATCGAAATTACATTGCAAACAATACGAAAACGATCGAAATGATAAAATGAATGAAATCCACCAACCTACAAGGCTGAGATGTGCCTTGGTAAATGTTGCAATGTGATCTTGGTGAAGATAATCAAAGAAAACCAGAGGATCCTTGAGTTATAGACAAAACGCGTCGAAACCAATCAAAAACGCGAAAATGCACCGAAATCGAACTTGTACCAAAATAAATGGTGTGAAACCCTTGGATTGAAGTAGAATAAGATGTAATTCCATAAATCCAACCAAAGAATGCCAAATGATGAAGGTTAAGCTCAAGAATTAATCACTTTCAATGTGAAAAGTGTTTATCCTTCAAGAATAAGAGCTTTTGGTGAGGTTTTAGGATGAGAAGTGGGATGAAGATGAAGAATGAGTAGAGAAATCAGAGAAAAAGTGAGAGAACTGAGAGTGAAATGTGAGAAGTTTGGTGAAAAATGGTAGAGAATGGTTGAGGCATTGAAAAGTGAGTGAAGGTGTGTTTATATAGGCTTTAGGTTTGGAGTATGAGAGGTTTGGAATTTGGTTTGGAACTTGGTTTGAAATTAGCTTTGGGTTCGGACATAGGTTAGGAGTTAGTTGGACTTGACTCACTGAGTCAAGGTGGTTAACTCGGTTAGTTAGAACTAACTCGGTAACAATCCCAAGGTGAATTCCAACATCCAAAGATCCACATTACTTGGAAAACAAGGAACATGGTGCACTTGATTTGAAGTGAAGTATCATAGAAAATGCACTTGGAATGAATTGAGTAGCTTGGAAATGTTTAGAGGTGTCTAGAATATTCCATATGCTGCTAGAATCCAATACCAAAATGTGTGCAAAGGTGCTGTCATGAAAAAGCAGCAAATTGTGCCTATTTTGCTTGTGTTAATCGATTAACACAATTGCACTGCAAATGGTTAATCGATTAACCAGGCCAAAATATGCCCAATTTGCCTAAAAAAAGGTGTTGTGGTCCCGGCTTCGATTTTCCACCTCTTGTATTGATGAATAGGCATGGAAACCTTCATCTTGTGCTTGTTTTGATGATGTGATGACCTTGTGAGGATATGATTAATCGGGCTTGGAAAACCTGAATATCCTGCAATCAAAACACCAGAAAAAAAAATGCGAATGCGTATGCCAGCGATGCGAATGCGCATGCTTATGCAAAAGGCAAAAGAGGGAGGTCAAATTTTGGGTTACGACAGGTATATAAAAAAATTTGAAGCAAAAGTAAACTTGTGTCCGTTTATAACTAAAGTAAACTTTTTCCCATATATAAATATTATTTTGTTTTGACACTATTTATAAAAATATTTGAATCAATAGTAAAGTTATTCTCATATGTAAATATTAATTTGTTTTGACACTATTTATAAAAGTATTTGAATAAATAGTAAAGTTGTTTCCGTATATAAAAATATTTGAAACAAAATATTTTTTTTTACAATTATTATAAAAATATTTGAATCAATAATAAAATTGTTTTCGTTTATAATAATAGTATTTTCTCCCTTATATAAAAAAATTTAATCAACAATGTTTTTTTCTTCGCGTATATAAATATTAATTTTATTTTGACATTATTTATAAAAATATTTCAATCAATAGTAAACTTATTCCCGTATATAAAAATATTTGAATCAAAATATTTTTTTTTGTTTTGACAATATTTATAAAAATATTTGAATCAATAGTAAAGTTGTTCTCGTTTATAACAGTAGTAATTTCTCCCCTATATAAAAATGTTTTAATCAACAATGTGTTTTTCTATATAAATATTAATCTTGTTTTGACACTATTTATAAAATTATTTGAATCAAAATATTGTTTTTGTTTTGACAATATTTATAAAAATATTTGAAACAATAGTAAAATTGTTCTCGTTTATAACAATAATTGAAACTCTACAATTAGTGTCATATTAAAATAAATTAAATTAAATTTCTCACTATTTATTATAAATGATTATCTATCCTTTCAATTTCTAACTCTATAAATAATGCATATTAAAAATTTTAAAACCTTATTTTTTAACTATTTAATATAAATATTTATCTTTCACTCAAAATTATAACTCTACCATTTATATCATTCAAAATACTTAGAACTTTAATTTCTCTATTTATTGTCAAGGATTATCATCAATAAAATATTACTAATTCTTGAAATCTTGTATTTATTTATTAGTATTCCTGCAGTACAGTTATAAAAAATGACACTTTAGTGTAGGCAGTTAAAAAATGTGAATGTTGTCTAATTTGTTTAAAATCCTATCATTTATAATGAAATAACATTTGTGTTTTGGTACTGTTTGTTGATTATAAATTCAATAAAATTGAAGTTATGAATTTGGATTGATAAGGGTACATTATTACCCTTAATTTAGTCATGTTTTAATTGATACTTATTCAACTATTAATTGTGAATTTTTATTTATGGGATTAATTTTGCACTTATTGCTCTTTAATAAATTATATAAAATCACTTATAACATAATTGTGATTTCAAAATATTCTTAAATATAGGATAACAAATTTGTGTTTTAACGACACTAGAGCACACGTTAAAAAACTTACAAATAAAAAGTTTGTCGTGTATTAAAAAAAGTAATTATTAATTTTATTAAAAGCTATTACACAATTTTCAAGATTTATTTTTACATTTGGTTAGGTATCATGTTAGCATTCAAATTTAAAAACGAGCTTCTTGTTTGTCACATGTTGGTCACAACTTTAATTTTTTAAAATAAAAAGAAAACAATTGTGTTGTGTTGTATTGCCCATTCAACTCAGTAAACAACTTAATTAATTAAATCAAATCAATATGTATTTTAATATATTAAGCATAAATTAATAGTTTGTAAAATGTCTAAATAATTAAATAAAACCCAAAAATCTAATTTGTTTGAAACTCTAGTTATCTAGGTAAGGTAATATTGAGTCCCTACAAGATGTGTGTAGTTGGTACTGCTCCAAAGTCAGACCATCATTCTGCTTTATACTCATGCCACCTGCATCAAAAAAGTATCCAAAGTCAAAGTTTCTATGATGTAGCAATTTCTCAAAACTTGAATTCATGTAAACAAAGCAGACAAAAAATGAAAATCGCCCCCTCAGCTGTTACATCCATCGATACAACCAAAAGTTACAACATGAGCAGCTATGGAAAAGTCATTATGAATTTGTTATATAAAATATATAGCATGAATAGATGAACTACAGGAAGCTAGTAATGTATCAAATATTAATCATATTACATCAGATTATATCACCAAATATATGAAAACTTAAAACAATAAAAACAATAAAAAATAAAAAACCTAAAACAATGCATACTAATATAACGAAACCTAAAACAATAAAAAAAGTGAAGAAAATATAACAGTGGATGCAAGGACAATCTTTTAAAGAAAAACCTTAATAAACTTAACCTTATGATGACAATGTTTTAGGTATAGGAGGGGTATCCTTCATTACCTTACACATAACTGCAACCTGCATAATTAGATTCTGCATAATTAGATCAGAATTCACAGCTAGTTACCACTCATGTTTGGCATTGAATTGAAACACAAGATGATGAATTAGAATTTTTTGCACTTTCTTAATCCTTCATATTAAATCCAAGGAGGCTTCCCCGTGAACATTTCAATAATGTATAACCCAAAATCCAAATATCAATTGCAAAACATTTCAATAGTGTGAGTAAAGAACGTGTAATACATCAAAGAGTAATGTAGAGTTCATATATAATAAATATACCTCTGAATCCATCCAAAAGAATATGGCATGTGAAATTCCGAACAATAGATTTTGTTACCCTACCATAGTGACCACCGATCTGACTCAAAAGCTTCACCTCAACTGACAGGTATGCCCATACCATCCAACACTCTGCGGTACACCATTGTTTCAAACCACCCAAATCTCTGGAAGTCGACGCCTCATGCAAACAGAAGCAATACATCCTGCAGGAGTTCATAAATAAAATTGTTTAATCAAGTAACTTAGTACTATATTGATAAGTGATTATGGTATCAGCGCGTGATAAAGTCATTTATATAAGAAATGCTTAAATGCTAGTGTCATACACAATATATCGTCCCTTTATTGCAAAACATCATTGCTCTTATACAAATTCTATAGGGACTCGAATGCAGTCATACTTTCACCAGCAGTACTCCTCATCACAACTACATAAGCAGGCTGAAAAATATTTTGCAAATTTACATGTCAAAAGTAAATTGAAAGAAAATTCTGATGGAAAGTAATCTTGAGGGAAAAAAATGTTACCTTTCTGGTGTTGGCTAAAAGCAGAGAAGTGTTTCTGTCGTTCAACAAAATCTGAAAACGGCATAGTGCTTTTTGTTGAGTTTTATCGTGATCAAAGGTAGCCAATGCCTTAGAGAAGATGTATACACTTACTTCAATCAGTCGTGATACAATAACATAATCTAACTCTTTTCAATAAGCATCAACTAAGATAAGCAAAGATGACGGCGACTGTTTGTAAGCCTGACATAGCGCGTTTCCATCGTCCAAAATGCCTGTAAAATTAAAAAACACCTATTTAATAAAACCGCCTAGAAAAAAATTGTATCGTAGAATTATAGATTCTATTCATTTATCATTATGAATTTGCACACACCAAATATATCAGTAAGAATCAAGTAGTTTTTTTTGTAATGCTTTCCTCAATCGAATTGCGAGCTTGTATTCATAATGCACCCTATAAAAACCACTTTGATCAACATTGACTTTGATCTATAGATTTTCTTGACTATCCTCTTCATACTTTTCATTTGAATTTACATCATCACCAATATATTGAACCTGTTCGAATATATCCACCTAAATTTAATCCAAGTTAATTTTCACACTTCATTTATTTATCAACAAACAATACATACCATAAATACACACTAGAAGCAAAATGGTTGGGATTGTCGGCAATTGAAGTGTGATTGAAAGCACAATGCAACTACAATTAAAGTTGCATTGTCGGCAATTGAAGTCTAATCGAAACTGCAATGCAACTACAATTGAAGTCACATTATCGATAATTGAAGTCTAATCGAAACTACAATGAAACTGCAATATAAGTCGCATTATCTGCAATCCTTTCCAAACTTACAACCCCCAGACCTTGAATAATATTGTGATTACATCATGAAACAACAAAGATTTCTTTAAAACTATAACCAAAGAGATTTATGTTCCTTCTAGAGTTAAGGATTCCATAGAATACAATATTAAATCTGAAGTCTTCAAATTGCAACAGAACATAACATCATAACTTTAAAAACACCTTGCATTCTGTCTGGCCTAATCTTTTCTCCAATTCATCTGTTTCTCATACTCTCTCTTTAAAAGCCTTCATTTAGAGTCAAATAAAAAGGTTAACAAAAACATGAAAACACAGAAGCAACTTTTAAGTAGTGGACATTTTTACATACTAAATTATTTACTATAATAAACATGTTCTATTTAAGACCTCCAAACGTAACATTTTTTTGCTTCTAATTGAGAGTGGAGAGAGTATCTCCCAAGCAATCCCATGTAAATTTCAATTATAATTATCATAATGAATAAAATCAGAGTATGTGAAAGCATGAAAATCATAACAACAATTCAAGTATAGATTATTAAAATGACAACTTCCTCCTTCAAATTAACAATTATACAAACAAAAAACTTACATTAGGGGAGTTGCGGCATGTTGTGGCAGTTACAAGAACTATACTGCGCTCATTATCATAAACAGGGGGCTTCCATTCGGTAAGTACTGCATAATTTAGCAAGGACCAATTTCAGTATAACATTGCATGTCCAAGTGAAAAGCATATTGTAAGGAAGGTTTAAAGCTTGAAGAAACGAAATCTTCATAGATCATTTAAGTGTATATTTCTAAGGGTTTTCACTTGGAGTTTTTCATAATTTTCCTTTTGTGCCAGTATCATTGTTACTTGCAAAAGGTTAAGTTGTTACCAATTAATGTGCATCCATACATATTTAATGACGGGCTCATCCCAAAAGTAACCAAGAAAAGAAGATAACATAGAAATGGTTAATAGTCACTTTCGTGATTGAATTAAATATGATTAATAGTTTCAAAACTTTGGTTGCAAACAGAATGAAATATAGTCAACACTTGTGAAACAATAGGCTAACCATTTAGCATTTGCATGTTTACAGGGTTTCATTGTTGAGAATGGAATAAAAACTATTAGGAAACAAATAATTAACGAAATAGAAAGAAAAGTCTAAGAGAATAAACCATATTTACTCGTGTTAGAGAAAGTCGAATGTGGGCATCGTCAAACATCCCATTCCTATTTAGCATTTTGAAAACAACTTCCTTAATCTATAATATATCTTACAGAAAGCATCAGAATTAAAAATGGGTAACATTCTGAGTGATTCATGATGGATGAACAGAAAGCATCTTCAGACTCACCTCATTTCGAGTTGGAACATTTTCAAAAGCCAAAGCTTTAGCTAAAATATCAGCAACTGTAAAAGGGGTCAAAAGTAATAAAGTGATATCATAAACCCTAAAAATTACAGAAAGAGCGAGTGTGAAGGATTACTGTAATGCCCTGTATAATATATACCTAGAATAATACAATACAAGCATTTTATTTGGTATTGACACCATCATAAGTGCCTAATGGCGTAATTCACATACTTGACCATTCTAAACATAATACCACTATGGTAAAAGTTATGGAAATTAGCCAAAAAATAAAATAAAACTAAGATCAATATACAATATTCCTCATTGTACAAGAACAATAGAATACACAGCGGAATAAGCTTAACTAAGCTTCTCTTAAAACATCCCAGCATCGCTCCATTTGTAAATCAAACCTGCAGACCACACCTGAAATATAGCAACTATAGTGGGGTGAGATACATCAAATCTCAGTGAGTTCCCTATCTTATGGATTCTCTCAGATTATTTACAGTTCTGACAATCCTAACTCAAGTCCAAGGGAAGGGGAAGGACTCAAGAGTTCACACAATATAACCTCACACTATATGGAAACATGACATGAGTTCATCAACTCACAACATCATTAATCGATAACCATACCAAGGTAC
This sequence comes from Lathyrus tuberosus, assembly GCA_022829125.1. NCBI lineage: Eukaryota > Viridiplantae > Streptophyta > Magnoliopsida > Fabales > Fabaceae > Lathyrus > Lathyrus tuberosus. The sequence continues at coordinate 5,915,560 of JALAZF010000023.1, read as the reverse complement.
CTCCTGTTCCCGTCCACTTCTACGTCTAAAAGGCGATCCGAGTCATAGATCCTTGTAATCTACTTGACATACGAATGGATTCGGGTTCTACGGGCCTTTTACCGTTATGAACCGTCACTTCACACGGGCCTTTTACCGTCACAAGCATACGCTCTATGGGCGCCATTCATACAGCACGGGGAATCAAACCTGCCAAGTAGTTGTGCATCCATTTCAGAGGAGTCCGAGACTCATGAAACTGCACTCAAGATAAACCGGTTACGATTACATGATCACATACGACAAAATGATTGTATTCAACAATCTCAAGGCTAATAATTCCTTAAGGCCTCTCATGCCTTTCTAAACCCACAAAGTTAACCACATGTTCCATACTAGTGTTTCACTCCCAACTAGGCCAATACTCGACAAGGATGTATCTTCCAACAACACGTGCCCGAGCATCGCCTTCTAAAGTTGTCTACACTTTCTAGTTCCTTACTCGATTCTCCTATAGTTCAAGTTTGAGGTTTCCTCACTCTTCCTATATCGTTTTCATATTTGCATGCATATTCTCTTATTCACAGTTCACAATTAAATAGACATGGTATAACACAAATATTACAAGTAACACATATAATAGCATAACATGTCAAACATAATCACATTATAGTTCATACACTTTTTAAGGCACACAAGCCACTACTATCCTCTACCAAGCATCCTTGGTTAAATCATGGTCTCACATCACCATTCACTACCTTATTGGATTATCTTTCCAAAGGCTTTGGACTCGTATCAATCGGATTCCCGGTCCTTGAGTTTTGGTGGAAACATAAACCACACTTTTCACACATACATTACTTTTTCCATATTTTCCTTATCACTCCAAGGCATAAACATATGTTTATTTTCCACTATCATAAAGAGCATTGAAATGGATTTCCAACGCATCCTACCGTGCCTCAATCCGAGTTACGGATCAAGAGTTATGGATTTTTAAAGTATTTTTCCAAAAGTTACAGTGTTAACGGGTTAACACATATGGTTAACCGGTTAACCAGTTCAATTTTCATGTAAAACACCATTTTTCCATGGGTTAATCGGTTAACCCATACCGTTAACCGGTTAACCCTGTTGCAGAAGCTCAAAAACCCTATTTTTCTCATACTAAAACCATTGGAACTCATACCTAAACATGTTGGGACATCAAAATAATTATCAACAGATGATTCCACACATATATTGGTCATACTACACAATTTATATCGCATTTTATCCGTTAGATTTCATTGATTAACCGCTTAATCATTTTCTCACAATTTCTAACCTAAGTTCTAAACTTAGTTCTAGAACTTAAAGTGTCTAGTTAGAACCCACCTGATAATCGAAGAGGAGTTTAAAGATGATGATCCGTGAGCTTTCTTCTCCCTCTTTCTCTTTTTCCTCTCTTCTTCTCTCCCACGTTTCCTCTTCTCTGCTTTTCTTCTTCTTTTCTAACTTCTTTCTTTTTTTCATTCTCTTAACAAACATATATATATATAATACTATTATTATATAATATATTCCAATAGAGTAAGATATCTCCAATTGATATTTTATCGTTGCAACCCAATTGATCAATTATTAGAGTTACCAAAATTTCTTTCTTGAATTAATAAATATTAATCCGTTTCTTTAATAAAATAATTGATCTCTTCAGAGTTCATTAGTTGCTCTAATGATCCCAATTGATAATACTTAAAGTACTTAGAGGATTCCATTAATCCAATTTACCTGAGATAGAGCACGGAGATACTCATCTGATATCCAATTGAGCATTTAAATAATACGGGGTATTACACTCTCCCCCCCTTAAATTGAAATTCGCCCCCGAATTTCCTCTATTCCACAATAACCGCAACTTGTATCATTGTCTTAGATCCATTCTTAACTTTACTTCCGTTACAATTTCTGACGTATCCATAATCCAACTTGATTTCGTAGACCAAATTCTTAATTTCACGAATTATCAAACTTCACGTCCTTAGTCATACTCTTATTCCAATATCGAGTTAATTCCTAACTCTGCGTTTCCTCAATTCATCTGTTGTTCCAAAAAAGACTTGGTCGCATCCTACCTCGGAAGGAGTGTACCATTCTACATTCCTCTACCGAGTCACCAACCAAACCGTAACACCTTATCTTGGTTCAGGATAACAAACACTCAACAAATCTTCACGATGTAATTCAGTGATTCCTTAACTTCATACAATTACCGACAACTATTCTTCCACAATCCTTTAACATTCGAACCACTTCATAACTAGTCAAACGACTTCTCTATTATTCTTATAAGTAACCATCCATCTGATTCTTATTAATCCGACTGAACTCTTTCATTTGTCACCCTCCACTGCGCAACTCAAATTCTAACAGTGAAATACCACCAATTCTTAAGCATAACCAAGTGGTTAACAGTCCGTGAAGAAACACACTTATCCACTGAGGTCCTTACTAACCAATTGGCACAAGAACTTACTGACGTCTTATAGTGGAACAATTTATTTGCCAACACACAATATCTTAACCTCTGCCCAACACTCTCTAGACGATAAATACGCAAGAGTTACACTGCTACAACCATGACATTCACAACTCCAAATCCATTCTAAACTCGAAATAACATATCCAAAACAGTTTAACAACCTCCGGCTCTGGTTACCACATTCCAAATTGATTCTTCTTACGGTTTCCGACTCCCTCAAGGTTTGTTGTTGGTACGAGTTCTCAACTAATATTACATAACACCATCACGAAGCTTCAGTCACATGCGAGTCACCACTTATCCAACTTAAACCATCCAAAACGTAATTGTGAGTTTCCATACTACTCGCCCATTCACGTACAACACTCCACTTACACACACACCTTCGAAGTCCATAACACGTTTCTCAATTGAATCCACTTTTCTCATTCGTTCCATTTTATAAGCGATTCCAAGTCACATACTTAACTTCGGAACGTCAAATTCTTACTCGTACTTAGAAAGATAACTTTCAAATTTTCTCCCCTGGGTAACACACAACTGCACACATCTGGTACCACTCTCACGGTCTAAATCCCATACCATGAACTCACGGAAGATAACACTTACAAAACTCTGACCAACCGCTCATACCTTACTAACACCAACAATTAAAATACCAAAATGATCTTTACAATTCAATACTTCATGAGTAATCTCTGACTTCGTCCTTAAAGTTCTCAACAGTAATAATAACAATGCACCTAAGACTTTCTCATACTCAATCCGGTTCATAAGATTACTTCCTTGTAGTCAAATTCCTTTGTCATCTAAACAGATGATCGACTAAGTAACACCCTTCCACAAGTTCCGATTTTCAACCACGAATACGTCTTTCATTTACTTGGACTTCCGTTTTACATTCACACAAAACTCTCCACTCGGAGCAACATAAGGTAACAAAACGCAGATGATAGTTCCTAAGGGATCTCACAATTTACACACATGTTAATCGATTACCCATCGGAGCTAATCGGTTAACTTCTCAAAATTCAACGTAAAACACCTTCCATACACGTGTTAATCGGTTAACCCCATTGTGTTAATCGGTTAACACCGCTGCAGGAACTGAAAATACACAATTTCTCATAATTAAAAAAAAACATCCCTATTCAAAACCATCAATCCGGCTTGCTCTAACCCACAATATTATTCTCAACTCGTGGCTTTTTAACTTGTATAACATTCACTAGCCATGATCCACTCAAGGTAAAACCGACAAAATCAAAACATGCAGATGACACATCCAACCAAGTAACAAGGCAAAATTCCAAATTCTGACGCGGTCACTCTACAAAACTTCAGTGGGACAGCTCACTCTCTGTTCATACAACGACACTAGCGGGAAGCCAATAATGACGACATTCTGGGGTTTTTAATCACAATCATACCTGATTCGTCCACAACCAAGACTCAACATACAACCTTGTTCTCTCACTTGAACTTCTTTGTGGGACATAAAACAACAACATTCTTAGTCCAACAAAAGGTAGATTCCGAATATTCCGATTATTTACAAATACATAAGTTTCTCCATACTTGCAAATAAATCGGGGCATTGCATCCTCTTGAAGAACCTTTTCATCCCTTCATACACATTAACCGGGGTTTCTTACCTTTCACTACCCATTACACATCCCACTTACACCAAATTACTTAATGGAAGATTCGCAATCGACAATTCTCATCAACTAGTTACAAAACCCTTCTGGTATAAATCATTTCATGATTTACACTTAGTCCGTAATAAGTCCTGTTTTTTGCTTCTCGTTGTTTTACCACAATCTTGTTTCTTAAAATACAATACTCACTGTTCCATAAAGTACATCCCTTCACACTTGTCTCAAGAATAAGAATCTAACACGTACACTTGCGACCACAATGCTACTACTACACGTCCTTCAATACCAAAGTGTAACTTTCTCATTTCACGCCATACTAAAAGGCTCCTCGTAGGTGAACCATTCGTGATTACACTTTCTAAATTTTAGCCTTAGCAATATCTTAATAATTCCATCACACATTCGTCCAAAATAAGTTCCGTTATCACCTCCTCATAACATACTGTTAATATCGTTTTCCACAAAGCGTTTTACTTCTCTCTCCATTGTAATCCTCGCAGGTCCAAACATAAAACCCATCTCTCTAAACTTTCCATGAATTCAAGGTACTTACTCTGTTTCTCAACACAAACTTCTTTCGGTCCGTAGCACTACACTTTCCATTACTAACTGAGGCTCATTCTTTCTCCCACACAATACCTCATACGGTTCCTTGGGTAATTTAACAAATTCTAAATTGATCTCTCACCGAAAACAGAAATCCTGATGTATTACCTTGAACTTAATCTCCACGCATAACTGAAGATACACAACTCATTTCTTACTCTTCTTTCGGCTCACACTTGTTTCACTTGAAGCATGTAGACACATCCTGGTGTTCCTTCACACACTTCTCTACTACTTTAAGTTCCCATAAAAACTGAACGTCCTTAACTCTCAACTTTTAACCAGTCGGAAGATATTGTTCCGAACACATTCCTTAAGGTACTCTCGTCCATTCAAGGTACCTTAACGACCTTAGAAATTGAAGCACCAAATACTATCTTACTTCCGGACCTTACGCCACGCGTTCCACAAAACAACTTTTCTTTTTCCACGGAATGAGATTACTTGAAATCCTTATCCACACTAGTGGTCAATCCATCTCTACTTGCGATTTTACGTATTCCTTGAAACCTTAACCCCTCGTCCGCTAAAGATCCTTAACCTTAAGACTCCATAACTTCCAAAGGATTTCATGAGCAACACACCACTCCTTAATTCCATGCTACCCAAGCATAACTTCTACTAAACCTTCAACTGAGCTGACCAAAACTCCACACTACTAACTCTTGGCTTGAGCCTACCCTCACCGCACAAGTTCCAACAGTACTTCGGAGTCCTCGCGGTCGCTCAACCATGATTCTACCTATCACATACATAGTATTAGGTTGATTAGGCCCAACACTACATAGTATGATATTAAGTTTCATGATGGCAAGACACACTTAAGAGGCAGGAATAGATTTACTTATGATGTTTCAAGGCTAGGTCGAGGATACGACCTGCTCTGATACCAACTCTAATGCCCTGTATAATATATACCTAGAATAATACAATACAAGCATTTTATTTGGTACTGACACCATCATAAGTGCCTAATGGCGTAATTCACATACTTGACCATTCTAAACATAATACCACTATGGTACAAGTTATGGAAATTAGCCAAAAAATAAAATAAAACTAAGATCAATATACAATATTCCTCATTGTACAAGAACAATAGAATACACAGCGGAATAAGCTTAACTAAGCTTCTCTTGAAACATCCCAGCATCGCTCCACTTGTAAATCAAACCTGCAGACCACACCTGAAATATAGCAACTATAGTGGGGTGAGATACATCAAATCTCAGTGAGTTCCCTATCTTATAGATTCTCTCCGATTATTTACGGTTCTGACAATCCTAACTCAAGTCCAAGGGAAGGGGAAGGACTCTCGAGTTCACACAATATAACCTCACACTATATGGAAACATGACATGAGTTCATCAACTCACAACATCATTAATCGATAATCATACCAAGGTACCTCCTGTTCCCATCCACTTCTACGTCTAGAAGGCGATCCGAGTCATAGATCCTTGTAATCTACTTGACATACGAATGGATTCGGGTTCTACGGGCCTTTTACCGTCATAAGCATACGCTCCATGGGCGCCATTCGTATAGCACGGGGAATCAAACCTGCCAAGTAGTTGTGCATCCATTTCAGAGGAGTCCGAGACTCATGAAACTGCACTCAAGATAAACCGGTTACGATTACATGATCACATACGACAAAATGATGGTATTCGACAATCTCAAGGCTAATAATGCCTTAAGGCCTCTCATGCCTTTCTAAACCCACAAAGTTAACCACATGTTCCATACTAGTGTTTCACTCCCAACTAGGCCAATACTCGACAAGGATGTATCTTCCAACAACACGTGCCCGAGCATCGCCGTCTAAAGTTGTCTACACTTTCTAGTTCCTTACTCGATTCTCCTATAGTTCAAGTTTGAGGTTTCCTCACTCTTCCTATATCGTTTTCATATTTGCATGCATATTCTCTTATTCACAATTCACAATTAAATAGACATGGTATAACACAAATATTACAAGTAACACATATAATAGCATAACATGTCAAACATAATCACATTATAGTTCATACACTTTTTAAGGCACACAAGCCAATACTATCCTCTACCAAGAATCCTTGGTTAAATCATGGTCTCACATCACCATTCACTACCTTATTGGATTATCTTTCCAAAGGCTTTGGACTCGTATCAATCGGATTCCCGGTCCTTGAGTTTTGGTGGAAACATAAACCACACTTTTCACACATACATTACTTTTTCCATATTTTCCTTATCACTCCAAGGCATAAACATATGTTTATTTTCCACTATCATAAAGAGCATTGAAATAGCTTTCCAACGCATCTTACCGTGCCTCAATCCGAGTTACGGATCAAGAGTTATGGATTTTTAAAGTATTTTTCCAAAAGTTACAGTGTTAACGGGTTAACGCATATGGTTAACCGGTTAACCAGTTCAATTTTCATGTAAAACACCATTTTTCCATCGGTTAATCAGTTAACCCATACCGTTAACCGGTTAACCCTGTTGCAGAAGCTCAAAAACCCTATTTTTCTCATACTAAAACCATTGGAACTCATACCTAAACATGTTGGGACATCAAAACAATGATCAACAGATGATTCCACACATATATTGGTCATACTACACAATTTATATCGCGTTTCATCCGTTAGATTTCATTGATTAACCGCTTAATCATTTTCTCACAATTTCTAACCTAAGTTCTAAACTTAGTTCTAGAACTTAAAGTGTCTAGCTAGAACCCACCTGATAATCGAAGAGGAGTTTGAAGATGATGATCTGTGAGCTTTCTTCTCCCTCTTTCTCTTTTTCCTCTCTTCTTCTCTCCAACGTTTCCTCTTCTCTGCTTTTCTTCTTCTTTTCTAACTTCTTTCTTTTTTTCATTCTCTTAACAAACATATATATATATATATATATATATATATATATATATATATATATATATATATATATATATATATATATATAATACTATTATTATATAATATATTCCAATAGAGTAAGATATCTCCAATTGATATTTTATCGTTTCAACCCAATTGATTAATTATTAGAGTTACCAAAATTTCTTTCTTGAATTAATAAATATTAATCCGTTTCTTTAATAAAATAATTGATCTCTTCAGAGTTCATTAGTTGCTCTATTGATCCCAATTGATAATACTTAAAGTACTTAGAGGATTCCATTAATCCAATTTACCTGAGATAGAGCACGGAGATACTCATCTGATATCCAATTGAGCATTTAAATAATACGAGGTATTACAATTACCATCCATGGAGACGTTTATCGAGGCTAATGGTGTACTCTATGGTAACCATCTCTTCCTTCCTATTGGCGCTGTTCTTCTCCACCATTTTCACTTGTGACATAAATTAAACACCAGAACAGTTAACGATTTTCACATGAATGATTAGGGAACATCGATGAGATAACCAAAATAATGGTTAGAAAAAGAGAGATTGAGAGAACTTACGACGGAAAATTTCGAAAGCAATATTGTTGATAACAAATTTAGATTTGTTTTTCAAAAGATCATCATTTCGATTTATAAATCAATGTCGTAGATTTTCTATTGATTTCTATAGAAAAAAGATAAAGAAGGAAGAATAAGAGGAAGAGGGAAGAAGAAGAAGAATGAGGAGGAAGAAGAAGAGAGTCAGAAAGAGAAAAGGAACGATGAGAGAGAGAGAAATAGTGCAGGACTGAGAGACAGAGAAAGAGTTGATACATTGAAAAAAGAGAAAAAGTTAAAAATGTTAAAGATTTAGTTGGAATTCAACCAATTGGAGTGAAACAGTTTTAGAAGATGTGTAATGAGAAATAAAATAGTAACATTGCCATCCAAATTTATTAACTATGTTAGTTTGGTTGAAAAAAGTAATTTTTAGACTAAAATTACCCTTACTTTGATTAGGTGGCAGAATTAGAAGGAAGGGAAAAAATGTGTTTTCCAGAGCATTGAATTTTTTTATATTATAGATTGTTCCATCTCATTTTACGTAGCCTAATAAAATATATGTCAAATCAACCAATGATAAATATAAATTAAGAACTTAAAGTTTAGTATAAAATAAATATTTTATACAATAAAAAATTGTAATATAAAAGTAAAATTATCATATAATTAAAAATCATACACATTACTTTTTATTAGATAGGATTGATAAAAATTATTTTTTATGATGTCATTTTTTTTATTCAATTATTTTTATAAACGGTTTTATTTTTATATATGAAAAATGTTTATTATATAGTCAAATATTTTTATACGAGAACAAATTTAGTATTGATCTCCGAATATTGTTAATCCAAAAAGTTTACTATTAAACAGTGATATTTGACTAAGTCTAAAAAAAATATAAATTAAAATTTATATATGTGAAAAAGTTTGCTATTGATTCTAATTGTCGCGGCTGGCAAAAATATCGAGTCGCCATCATATCTTTTTAGGAAAATAAATGATAAAACTAAAAATCCTAATCCTAAAAGGTAGAGATTCCTAAGGTTCGGGAGTCGGTTAAGTGAGGGAAATGTGTTAGGCACCCCTCACTTCCATTGTACTCAATGGGATCCTCCTTAGATTTTAGGGTATGTTTGTTTGTCGTCTAACTTGTTATTTATTTTACAAAAGAATCATAAGTTTTTTATTATTATACTCGCTAGGGTTTACAACCCTATGCCTACGTACCTTCAATTTTGAAGGATCAGAGTAATTGTAGTTCACCTCCCATATCCCCTATCCCTATCCCTATTCCTATTCCTATTCCTATTACTATTCCTAATCCTATTTATACTCTTAGATTAAGAGTTCTATCCCAAATCCTACCCATTGTTTATACTCTTGAATGGAGAGTTCTATCCCTTAAATTCCTATCCATTATTTATACTCTCGGAAGAAGAGTTCTATCCCTTAAATCCTGTCCATTATTTATACTCTCGGAAGAAGGGTTTTATCCCTTAAATCCCATCCATTATTTATACTCTCGGAAGAAGATTTTTATCCCTTAAATTTTATCCATTATTTATACTCTCGGAAGAAGAGTTTTATCCCTTAAATCCCTATCCATTATTTATACTCTCGGAAGAAGAGTTATATCCCTTAAAATCCTTATCCATTGTTTATACTCTTGGATGAAGAGTTCTATCCCTAAAAATCCTATCACTTGGCCTATGTTTATACTCTTTGAACCTAAGAGTTTTATCCCCAAATCCCATCCCTTATTTATACTCTCGGAGGAAGAGTTTTATCCCTTAAATCCTAATCCCTTGGCCTATATTTATACTCTTGGAAACCTAAGAGTGTTATCCCAAAATCCCATCCATTATTTAAACTCTCGGACAAAGAATTTTATCCCAAATTTTAAATCCCTAAAAATCCTTTTATATCCTTTAAAAATAAATTCCCAAAATTTTAGAAATTAGTAATAAAAAATAAATTCCCAAAATGCCTTTGTGCCACACACTAGCAAAATCAATCCCAAAACTATTCCAAATCAAAAAAATGTAATTTCTTAATTTTTAACATACTTCCTTCATAAAAGAATTTAAATCCCAAAGATAGACTAAATTTAATTTAACGTTTTTTTTATCTCAAAAAACATATTTAAACCTAAAAATCCCAAAAATATAAGCTTTCCTCAAAATAAATCCTAAACCACAATAAAATTGGAAATCTCCAAACTATATCCTGTAACACCCCCCTTTTATACCCCGTACAAAAACGGAATGAAATAATCTCATAAAAAAAAACATCAGAGCAAAGATTAAATCACACAGATATAAACAGGGATGTCACATCAAATGTGAACTAAAAACAACCTGCTCAAAAGATATGCAACAACTGGATAGTTTTATAAACAATGGAACTTCGTTCCCAAAATATCAGTATTCGGATACAGAATTAAAACGGAACATCCATATCTGATGTCATATCCACAAGATAAGTTTTCATGTACAAATACATACAACCAGCTATACACATGCCAAAAGAAATATAAACAACGATCCCGACTACCCGTGTTACATATCAGAGCCACGGACCGACAAAAAGGAACGAAGACCTAATCTTCGCAAAAAGACTCCCAGCGTCTAATCTGCAATGCCATTACAGCATTAACCACAGCAGAAGGGTGAGAAACAGGATTATAATATAATTGCATAACATTATAAGACAATTAGCAAAACATGTATAATATTTCTCACCACACCAAATATCAAACTTGAAAATAACTACAGACATATTCAAGCAATTATTCATACACCAAGCACATAAACATAAACAACAGTACCACACATCTACACAAAGCACAACAATGTCATCATCCGAATTCAACACATAACAATTCACTTCCTATGACCAAACACCATTCGTATGCAATTCAATCACATATCCTAAACATATTCAAATGCATTTATCTCACGCACATATCAGTTCATCATATACATAAAAATGTAATTAAGCATATAATCATGCATATTCCATTAATTCCATAATTCCACAAAGCATACTTTTCCATATTCATTCATCAATGCAAATATACAAAAGATGATCAATGCATACCATAGAGACCGACTAACGACTCTATATAGATGCAAATGCGGTACCGACTCAATTGGTGATACATTAGTCCCCTAGGAACTCTTAGAATTCATCGCTTGTTACATAGAGTAACTCCCCGTCGGGCTAACGATGTTCCCCGTCGCTTCTACTTATAAACAAGCACACGAACAGTTGTAACGTCGCTATCGTCCCATAGTGTGTAAGGCACACGAACGTACAACGGATTCATATAGAATCCTAATAGCAAAAGCGCATGTTATTATGCTTGACACATGCACGACTCATGCTAAATAAATGTTCATGCATTACAATAATCATGTATTTCAAGTACATATAAAGTAATGCACACAATTGCCCAAAATGGCCACAAACACCCATATACCATTCCACAACATCAAATTCCCATCAAAGAATCATCACACAAGCCATCTCATAACATATCATAATATGTCTTACAATATTGAAAAATAACTCAAAATTCCATTATTCGGTTTTTCGAAAAAGTCGGCTAAAAGTCGGCCAAAAATAATATTTTCTATCATCATCAAAAAGTACTCATCGACAGCTTCGATTCGGTATAAAGAACTCTTAAATACGATAAACGACGAATAAGTTACGAATATTTCAAAATAACGCAAAACATAAACCGGACGCCCGACACTACGAAACGGTTCGTAAAAACTGTACCGATTGGGAAGGATTCAGACCCCAAAACTATTTTTCCTAGAAAGAACATCTCGTTAGCTTTCCAACGCTTCAAACGGGGATCAAAACCGACTTACGGTTCAAGAGATATGAATTTCCGAAGTTTCCCCGACAAACCAGAATTTCTGCTTCAGCACAGTAGGTATCGATCCCTAACTCGCATGTATCGATCCCTGCTGTAGTAAAAATTCCATTTTTCCCAATTTTCACAGTAGGGATCGATCCCTGGGATTATGTATCGATCCCTAACCCTGTTTTTCACAAAAAACCAGATTTTTCAAATTACAACTTTGCTGTCCTTTTCCCGAACCCCCGAAAACTCGACTAAATCGAACATTTTCACCGAAACAAACATATACTCATAAACACCAAATACATAAGAACAATTTAGAACACATAAACGAAATTTCTACGACGTTCGATTTTTCGATTAAATTTCAACCTTTCAAAAACCAGAATTTTTAAACTTCACCAAATCGAATAAAAAGCACGACATACGACGACCTAACCTTACTCGATACAACTACGTAATTTATTTCGAATTCTAACCGTGAAAACATCGGTTCCTATCGACTTCCTATAATTCGACCTAAACAGACAAAATAACGGAAACATAGCGAAAACTAACCGAAACATATCCAAACCTCATGAGACTTTAAACAGAAACTCACATACATATAACCAACCAACACATGTATTTATACGACTTTTCGACCGTAAAAACATCGGTTTCTAACGATTTCGTCCAATACGGCATAAACGGAAACATATGGAAAACCAATCCAAAACATCCACACAAAACATATATAATCATACACAATGATATAATAACCGAGTTTCGCACCCTTACCCGATTTAATCGTGTTCTAGAAAGTCGGGAGATTGATTTCTTCCTTCACAAGTTTTTCCTCTCTTTTCTTCTTTCTCTTCTCTTTTCCTCTTCTCTCTTTTTCTTCTCTTTTGGGAAACTCTTACTAACTTTTCTAAACTTGTACTAACTATTTTCTTTCTTTTTCTACTTATTTTATCTTTTCTTAACTTAATATATAATATAAACACTTTCTAATAAAATATCTAACTAATTAATATCTATTCTTACTAATCATTAAATAATACCATAAGTTATAAAATATCAATTATACCCGCTAATCCAATTTTACCCGCGAAATCTCACAAACGATAAAAAGTCAACATATACCAAAAATCACATATTCACATACCAACATCATAATTGAAGCCAATAACACTTAAATAACTCAAACGGAACAAAAGACTCACTAACAAAACATAAATTAGCACATATATACGAAACACTAAAAACGGGTCGTTACAACTCTCCCCCACTTGGAAATTTTCGTCCTCGAAAATATGCCAAGTACTGACAACCCCCAAAGACGACTCACATAACCGACCAACTAACCAACAAAAGACACACCTCGAGCAACACAACAACGACTCAGCACACAAACAGCAACAACAACAAGACAAAGACGACAACAACGACCACGACAAGATGCAATGCCCATACAATGCACTTGACGACCAACACACAACTCAAAGAATAACCAGAACATCCAGTTCCATCCTCAGTTATACGAATCTGTACCAAAACTGTCCAAACAACACTTATGATTGAGCAACCAACGACACATCTAGCTAACGTTCCACCCCTGAAGTCACTTGGAGAAGTACCAGCTTCTCCCCCACTTATCTCATTCATAACCCTGAAGACACAGGATTAGAAAAACCCGGAGAGTTAAGGAACAAACATCATAGACATGCTACACAGACTCACCCACGTGACCTTACCAATCTCTTGTCCAACAAATCGTAACCAAATCCAAACACTTAGCACCCACAAAAGTGAAATAAAAGATAAGTTGTTCCCGCATCCATAATAACCACTAAAGACGTATAAACAACAAAACATATACCTTCCATCAAACCATCTGCATTAGTAGACTGAGATCCCGCCAATGCAAATACTTTTCCTCTCAGTTGAGCTTGCCTCGGTTTCGTGCACGTCGTACTAATATGACCAGCTTCCCCACAATTGTAACACTTAGTCGCATTCCTCCTACAAGTAGCAGCTACATGACCTCTCATACCACAATTAGAGCACTGATCAGTCTGATTCATATTCCTCTTGCATTCTGACCTACGATGTCCCATACCACCACAATTAAAACATTTCACAGAAGAATTCATTCCTTCACCACTCTGCTTCCTATCAAAAGTTGCCTCCTGTTTTCCTTTATCAGTAGGAGTCGCATAAGGCCTACCCCTGAACTGCCCCTTGTCTTTCTTATCACTTATATTCTTGTAATACTTAACCCGTGCTTTAGTATCTTCATCCAAAATCCTACTTTTGTTCACCAGCATAGTAAACTGTCTTATCTCCTGATAACCGATGCCTTGCTTGATTTCTGGCCTCAAGCCGTTGACAAACTTCAAACACTTTGATCTTTCTGCACCAGCAGTATTATAGTTAGGACATAACTTCACCAACTCTTCGAACTTGGTAGCATAATCCGCAACAGAGGAATTATCCTGCTTCAACTCCAGAAACTCAATTTCCTTCTTACCTCTTTCATCTTCCGGAAAATACTTCTCCAGAAAAGCCTCTTTGAAAACCGCCCAAGTAACCACTATACCATCCTCTTCAAACCTCTGAGAAGTATTAGCCCACCAGTCTTCAGCTTCCTTTTTTTTAACACATGAGTACCAAACTGTATCTTCTGATCTTCGGAGCACCGAATGAAACGAAAGATCTTTTCTATCTCCTTTAGCCAAATTTGTGATCCCTCTGGATCATGAGTACCTGCGAAACTTGGTGGATTGTTTTTCTGAAACTTGTCCATACTACGGGATTCCTCGTCCCCCGCAGCATTAGGTAAATTATTCATCGCTTGCGCCATAGCTTGCATGGCCGCAGTCATAGCAGCAGTACCTCTTCCAGCCATAATCTAAACATTCCCAATGATAGCAATTATGGTTAAACAGCAACTCCACATAACACAACAGTCACAACGACACAAAGACACGGTCAGACAGACCAAACAGACACGACAGACTCAACACTGGCTCTGATACCACTTAATGTAACACCCCCCTTTTATACCCCGTACAAAAACGGAATGAAATAATCTCATAAAAAAAAACATCAGAGCAAAGATTAAATCACACAGATATAAACAGGGATGTCACATCAAATGTGAACTAAAAACAACCTGCTCAAAAGATATGCAACAACTGGATAGTTTTATAAACAATGGAACTTCGTTCCCAAAATATCAGTATTCGGATACAGAATTAAAACGGAACATCCATATCTGATGTCATATCCACAAGATAAGTTTTCATGTACAAATACATACAACCAGCTATACACATGCCAAAAGAAATATAAACAACGATCCCGACTACCCGTGTTACATATCAGAGCCACGGACCGACAAAAAGGAACGAAGACCTAATCTTCGCAAAAAGACTCCCAGCGTCTAATCTGCAATGCCATTACAGCATTAACCACAGCAGAAGGGTGAGAAACAGGATTATAATATAATTGCATAACATTATAAGACAATTAGCAAAACATGTATAATATTTCTCACCACACCAAATATCAAACTTGAAAATAACTACAGACATATTCAAGCAATTATTCATACACCAAGCACATAAACATAAACAACAGTACCACACATCTACACAAAGCACAACAATGTCATCATCCGAATTCAACACATAACAATTCACTTCCTATGACCAAACACCATTCGTATGCAATTCAATCACATATCCTAAACATATTCAAATGTATTTATCTCACGCACATATCAGTTCATCATATACATAAAAATGTAATTAAGCATATAATCATGCATATTCCATTAATTCCATAATTCCACAAAGCATACTTTTCCATATTCATTCATCAATGCAAATATACAAAAGATGATCAATGCATACCATAGAGACCGACTAACGACTCTATATAGATGCAAATGCGGTACCGACTCAATTGGTGATACATTAGTCCCCTAGGAACTCTTAGAATTCATCGCTTGTTACATAGAGTAACTCCCCGTCGGGCTAACGATGTTCCCCGTCGCTTCTACTTATAAACAAGCACACGAACAGTTGTAACGTCGCTATCGTCCCATAGTGTGTAAGGCACACGAACGTACAACGGATTCATATAGAATCCTAATAGCAAGAGCGCATGTTATTATGCTTGACACATGCACGACTCATGCTAAATAAATGTTCATGCATTACAATAATCATGTATTTCAAGTACATATAAAGTAATGCACACAATTGCCCAAAATGGCCACAAACACCCATATACCATTCCACAACATCAAATTCCCATCAAAGAATCATCACACAAGCCATCTCATAACATATCATAATATGTCTTACAATATTGAAAAATAACTCAAAATTCCATTATTCGGTTTTCCGAAAAAGTCGGCTAAAAGTCGGCCAAAAATAATATTTTCTATCATCATCAAAAAGTACTCATCGACAGCTTCGATTCGGTATAAAGAACTCTTAAATACGATAAACGACGAATAAGTTACGAATATTTCAAAATAACGCAAAACATAAACCGGACGCCCGACACTACGAAACGGTTCGTAAAAACTGTACCGATTGGGAAGGATTCAGACCCCAAAACTATTTTTCCTAGAAAGAACATCTCGTTAGCTTTCCAACGCTTCAAACGGGGATCAAAACCGACTTACGGTTCAAGAGATATGAATTTCCGAAGTTTCCCCGACAAACCAGAATTTCTGCTTCAGCACAGTAGGTATCGATCCCTAACTCGCATGTATCGATCCCTGCTGTAGTAAAAATTCCATTTTTCCCAATTTTCACAGTAGGGATCGATCCCTGGGATTATGTATCGATCCCTAACCCTGTTTTTCACAAAAAACCAGATTTTTCAAATTACAACTTTGCTGTCCTTTTCCCGAACCCCCGAAAACTCGACTAAATCGAACATTTTCACCGAAACAAACATATACTCATAAACACCAAATACATAAGAACAATTTAGAACACATAAACGAAATTTCTACGACGTTCGATTTTTCGATTAAATTTCAACCTTTCAAAAACCAGAATTTTTAAACTTCACCAAATCGAATAAAAAGCACGACATACGACGACCTAACCTTACTCGATACAACTACGTAATTTATTTCGAATTCTAACCGTGAAAACATCGGTTCCTATCGACTTCCTACAATTCGACCTAAACAGACAAAATAACGGAAACATAGCGAAAACTAACCGAAACATATCCAAACCTCATGAGACTTTAAACAGAAACTCACATACATATAACCAACCAACACATGTATTTATACGACTTTTCGACCGTAAAAACATCGGTTTCTAACGATTTCGTCCAATACGGCATAAACGGAAACATATGGAAAACCAATCCAAAACATCCACACAAAACATATATAATCATACACAATGATATAATAACCGAGTTTCGCACCCTTACCCGATTTAATCGTGTTCTAGAAAGTCGGGAGATTGATTTCTTCCTTCACAAGTTTTTCCTCTCTTTTCTTCTTTCTCTTCTCTTTTCCTCTTCTCTCTTTTTCTTCTCTTTTGGGAAACTCTTACTAACTTTTCTAAACTTATACTAACTATTTTCTTTCTTTTTCTACTTATTTTATCTTTTCTTAACTTAATATATAATATAAACACTTTCTAATAAAATATCTAACTAATTAATATCTATTCTTACTAATCATTAAATAATACCATAAGTTATAAAATATCAATTATACCCGCTAATCCAATTTTACCCGCGAAATCTCACAAACGATAAAAAGTCAACATATACCAAAAATCACATATTCACAAACCAACATCATAATTGAAGCCAATAACACTTAAATAACTCAAACGGAACAAAAGACTCACTAACAAAACATAAATTAGCACATATATACGAAACACTAAAAACGGGTCGTTACATATCCTCTCCCAAAAAATCCAGAAATAAAAATCTATTTATATAAAAAGATTACCCTGATTAAAACAAATAAGTTATTTTAAAAATGTAAATAAAAGAAAAATCCAAACCCAAAATTAATCCTAAAACCTTAATTAATTCCCTACTAATGATAATCCTTAAAATTTATTTTTATAAATCCTAATCAAATATTAAAATCCTAATTAATAATTAAATTCTACAAGATAATTTAATTAATTAAAATAAATTCCAGGGGGTGTATTTTACAATGAGTAAGCAACTGGGCTTACTGAGTGGGGGTGCTAATAGCAGGGGGGCTTAAGCCCAAAACGTGTGGATCCCATCCATGAGGGCAAGTCCACGCTGGGGAAATCTGATGTGTGGCTCTCCCCACACCGTCTGATCAGGATCCCAAGGCCTAAAAATGCTTGATTTTTACCCCCAGATCCTATTGACTTTCCCAGTAAAATCAACGGAAGGCCATGATGTGCAGGCCACCGTGAGGATGCACGCATGGGATTACCCGGTGACCCTCCCAGTCAATTCATCGGAGCACAGAGAATACGCCACTTGGCGTTCATCCGACCACACACGGAGATGGTATAAAATCTCTTTTCCCTTCAGCCCACTTTCATTTCTCTTCTTCCATTCTCTCTCTAATTCTCTCTTTCTCTCACTATCCCTCAACGCTCTATTTTCTCTCTAGCCTTTCCTCTCCAGCCACCCTCACTAAATGGCCTCCGGCCGCCCTCACCCACCGTCAACTCCAGATCTCCGGTTGAAGATAACCAGAATCTGTGAACCCAAGTTCATATGGGTGATGAACATCAACCCAGAAACTTCAAACATATGAACCCTAACCCCCTCAAGAACCCTAACCCCATCCCTAAACCCAGATACACATGGTTCGTTAGGGTTCGCGAGGAACCCTAAGAACCATAACCCTTCACATTCCTCCCAAACCCAGATTTCCCATGAACCCCAAGAACCCTAAGGGTTCAGCGATGAACCCTAACCCTATCCAGAGGAACCCTAACCCTATTTCCTAACCCTAATCAAAACCTGAAACCCTACAAATCACAACAAACAATAACAAAACCTAACAATCAATCAAGCAAAAACCAAAAAAAGGAAAAGATAGGTTTCGTTACTCCCCTGTCGTGTCCGTATTAAGCTGTGTTCAATTCCTCTCCTTTATTTTCTATTTCGTCCCCTTTTAACCCTTTTCTTCTTCTTATTTGCAGGTGGGTTTGAGCTTAGAGGGGTTAGGGTTCTAGTGATGAATCCTAATTCTCTACTAGTAAGAGCTTTAAGTGAAGGCTATGGATTCGCGCAGCAATTTGCTTAGGGTTTTTTCTTTTTCTTTTTCGTGCATTGTTCTTTAGCTTATATAACCTTAGGAATTAGGTTAGAAATTTAATTAGGAAGATTTGATTTAGGAATTTTGGTGTATTTTTTATTTGATTGGATTTTATTTTGATTTAGGGTTTGGATTTGTACATTTGATTTGATTTGTATTTGTTATACAATTAGATTGAAATTTTAAATGAAAAAGATTCTGATACGATTTGATTTTTGCTTTCCATTTAGATTTGATTTTTGATCCAATTCCCTTTTCAGCTGCGCAAAATTAGGGTTCATGGAATGGGGAAGAAGGAGATACTCGGTCAATGATTTTGACCAAAAACAAAACAAAACAAAATAAATAATAACTATTAATAATATATATTCTAACCACATTAATAAAATAGAATAATAATGGACTAACAATAACCCTAATAATGAATCAACCAGTCCCTCTTCAATGATTAAATCTAAATGTCCTTTAAGACTAACTTTGAATTAATGATAAAAAATTAAACCCTAATTATTAATTAAACAAAAACAACCTTAAATTATAAGAGAGACTTTAAACCTATTTAAATAAATTCAATTAATTTTAATGACCCTTAAAAGTAAAATAAATAAACAGCTGATATATTTAATAAAACAATAACAATATTAAAAAATAATATAAAAAATTAACTCAACAATGAAATCCTGATTATTATACCCTTAAACTAAAAAGAAACCCAAGCAAAAGGCCCAAACTTCCTAATTAACTTTAAAATAAATTTCTTTAAAAATGAATAAAATAAATCCTAACAAATTATTAAAAGAAAATAAACAACCTCCCTTTAAATAAAACAAATAATAAAAAAAAACTCTTTATACCACACCAATTCCAAAATGGGCCTAAAAGTACTAACAGACCTAGAAGCCCAAATGTCATCTAAGTGATACCCCCTGGTAGCACAACATTCCATAAAAAAATGAAAAATCGCCGGTCAAAATTTAGGGTACTACACTAATATTTTTAAATTAATAGAAGTATTAATACAAAAAAAAAATCAAACTAACTTAAAGATTTAGAATTAAAAAAAAAATTGTTTTATAATAAATTATAAATAAATGAATGAATAAAAAAATATGTATACTTTAAAAATTTGATAAATGTGTCTTCAATTTCTATTTAAAAAAAATTAAAAGTAATTTAAAAGGTGTATAATTGATTTTAATGTCTTTGATTATTTTTTAAATTAGATTTGATTACATCTCCAAAAAAAAGTTTAATTAAAATTTATATACGAGAGCAAGTATACAATTGATTCAAAAAAATTTATAAATAATTCAAAATAAAAAATAATATTTATATACGAGAAAAAAAAATACACTGTTGATTAAAATATTTGTATATACAACAAAATTATAGGCACGAGCTTATTATCCCTTTTAAAAATAATAAACTTTTTTGGTTAAATAATTTTATTTTTCTTTCTTTTCATTCTTATTATATTTTAGAAATAAATTCATATAACATACCAGTACCCGTGTGAACGCACGGGTATCCCACTAGTTTTCCACCATGAAATAAATGTTTTGTAGGTCCTACGAAACAATAAATATATTAATAAAACATTAAAAAGTTGTATGGGATGGATTAAGATTAAGTGGACTAGAAAAAAATGATTGTTTGGTCATTAATATTAAGAATTTCTTAATGCATCTCATATGTTTATTAGCCACCATGCGAAATTATTTAAATGCTCATAGTTTCTGGTGATGCATCTTCGGACGCACCAAAATGTTTTTTACCGTTGAAATATTCTAGAGATGCATCTCCAGAATATTTTGGAGGTTCAAACATGTCAGACCCTTCTCCTTCTCTATTTCTCATTTTACTCAAAATAATCTTCAAACTCTCTCAAATTTTTTCTCTGCACCAACTCAAAACTCAATCATCAAGGATTAACGAAACTTTAATCAACATCTGAATCATCATCTGAAACATCAAAAACAACATCTGAAAAAAATGTTGTGTTTTTGTCTGAATTATCTATTAAAGTAAATTTATCTAGAATTATCTATAATATATATAAATTGTTCTGGAATTCACCATTTCGCCTTTTGTTCTTTTTCCTCCACGTTGCCTTTTTCAACGGTAAATTATATATATTTTTCTCTGCTTTTCCAATCGAATTCATCTTTTCATTAGCTTTTCAAACCGAAATGATCTTTTCATTGGAATCCAATTTGTAGTTGCTTTGTACTGTCTCATGTTTTATTATTGAAGTTACTTATTTGATAAAGAAAACGTAACTAGGTTTCGAATTTAATTTTTATAAACAAATGTTCCAACTTTTATTGGGAAGCAAACTTACAGCAGACTGCAAAACACTTTATCATTTTCAAGAAAAAACTATTCATCATCTGATTTTTCCCCTACTCTTGTCTTTATCAACCGAATATCTGGTTTGAAGTCTCTCTTCACTATCTTCCTATCTCAAACTTATTCTCTTCAAACTTTCTCTCCTACAAACCCATTCTCTGCGAACTTTCTCTTCTACAACTAACATGCTCTAAATCTTTCGATTTCTTCTAATGAGAATCTTCCTCCATACACATTTTTTTCATTATTTTTCCCAACCAAAGTATTTATTTTTCTTACTCACTTTAGATCTCATAAAATGCAAACATTATACTGTATATTATCAGACAGGAGAATGATGAGATATGAGATGCAAATATTTCATTCATACTGTTGACAACGGGGTGAGAAGGGATGAGAAGAGAAGAAAATTAGGGTATTTTTTAGTTTATTGTTGAAGAGGGATGAAGATCGATGAAGATAGAATTAATTTTTCTGGGTTTGTTTTTTTTAATGAAGTATGAAGAATGATGAAAATTGAATTATTTTCTTTTGGTATGTTCATGATGATGGATAAAGAACTATGAAAATTTGGTTGTTGTCTGAGTATTTTTTCATTAAATATATTATATTAAGCAAGATTTGCATGATGGGATTTTATAATTATATCTTTTATATTAGTTCAAGTAAAAATAAAGTACAACATCTTTGAATAGACAACTCAATCTAATCCTTTAGTACTTTTACTATTTTTTTCATCTGTTTTGTTTCTGATTTGGTATTTTTATTTGTTCTGCCAAGTTATCATGAATGTAAAAACAAAAAAATATCAGTTCCATTGTAGAAGCACATCGCTGACCTGTCTGGAAAATCTAACCCAATGATGTGTCAGAAATAAGCTAAGGTATAGTATTACATATTAATTTCTCAGAAATTCTCAATCGTGTTTCAGTTATATTATGTCTATTATTTCATCTGAAGATAAGATATTCGGAGATCAATTTTTCAATTATGAGCAACAAAATTTCTATTTTACATACAGAATGATTGCGATCATTCAATATTGTTATAGAGTGCAAATTATTATAGTTTATTATATAAGATTATCTTGATGTTTGAGGTTTGAAAATCAATATTGTTTAAAACATTTTTTAACATTTTCTAAAACTGTCACTTAAGGGTAAAAAAAACATATATGCCATGTATTGAATAAAAACAAATTTATGCTCTGTATAAATATTGTAGTGGTAAAATTAAAACAAAAATAAGTGAGTCTAAAATATGTTTTCATTTTTATTACATGAATTAGGGATGATATTTATTTGTAGCATGACAGGGCTATTTAGTTGTAGCGATGATATTGTTATGTCTTGTGTCATTGTTGTGTTAAAAGTATATTTCAATATTATTTGTTATCCAACAATCAAATATATGGATGATCTTGATTTACCTTGGATTTAGCTATATTAAACAAACAAAAAATTGTTTTTTAAGGCAAAATCATGCATTTTAATGTATAAACAATCTATACATGAATGGTTTTAAATATACATATAATTTAGTCACATATATATATTTTTTTACTTTATTTTCACTATAAGAGCATAAATATCGGTGTGCTCACAATGTTTTTATATAATATTTAAAAGTTACATGTTAGAGTTGTTGGATAATTGAAAATAATAATATCACTTGGTTATAATATAAAAATTGTGGATATATTGTGAGATTTGGTGGGATCCATTTTAAAGTTTTTGATGAATTGTATGGATATTTAAAAAATGTACTAGTTGAGTTGTTTAAAAAATATAGAAATATAATATAATATAAAAAATTGGGTGGACCCCATTTAAGAAACTGTTATGGACTGGGCAGGCGCTATGCCCCCAGAAGGGCAAGGCCCAATCCAGTCCAGCCGTTGGCCAGACCCAATAGGCAAGAACTAGCCGTTGGGTAGAAACTAGCCGTTGGGCATGTCCCCATCACTCGCTTAACAGTTCACGCGACCAACTGTCTCCCCGGATCTCATGGAGACAGTTGAACCAGGTCAAAGGGCCACGCGCCTTGCCTTTCACCTGGCAATCTCTCGTTGGTCGACCAGGTGCTTTGGCCACATGAGAGATCTTGGCCCCGCGCGGGGGGTTCTTCTATAAATACCCTCTGAGAGGGTCAGGTACTCAATATCCATTACTTGAAATCTTACTTGTGTACTTGCTTTCTCTCTTTCGACCAAACACTTACTTTGGCATCAGAGTACCTTGGAGGTACAACCCCCCTTGTTCCTCCTCCAAGCATCATCACTTGTCATACGCGAAGGCCACGATGATCCAGTCTGATTACCTCCGATCAGTGGCACCGTCTGTGGGAATCCAGCTTCCCCATCTTTTGATTCAAGATCCCTTCTTTTTTCACCTCAAAGACCAAAGCTCCCCAAACTCCTTCTGATCATCATGGCCTTCACCAAGAATGATGTTGCCCGTCAAGAATCTGCTGTCGCCATTACAGCTGATAACACCGACCACATCTTCAACGGATCTACTTTTCTAGAAACAGACTATCGAGATGGGAAACCCGCCTCCCCTACTCCCAATGACGTGAAGCCTCGGGCACATGCTGTTGACCGCGTTTTTGAGCCTATCCCGGTTCCACAAAACGTTGACCCCAGCACAGCTGCCCTCATTACCTCCCTCAACAGGTCAAACCTCTTGATCTTCCAGCAAGGAGAAAAGATCAACGCTCTTGAGCACGTCCTCCAGGAGCGCTTGTCCTCGGAGAAACCTCGCAGCCCTTCTCCACGTCCTTGGTCTCCCCCTCAGAAACGGAGGCGTGACAGGTCCAGATGACGCTCCCCTGCGTTGAAGAAATCCAGGCCCTCAGGAAAGTACGAGCATCACCAATCACGCAGGCATTCTCCACGACGAAGCATAAGCTATGATCTCTTTTTCCCGTTCTCCGAACACAAGCAGTGACGACAACGTCCATGGCCCCCTCTCACAAGAGATCATGGACACCAGAATTCCTCGCGGGTTGGAGAATCCCCCTGCTCTGGCGATGTACGATGAGACCACCGACCCCAGCGAGCACATAGAAAACATAGAGGCAATGCTCCACTACCACAACATGAGTGGAGCCATAAAGTGCAGATTGTTCCCAATCACCCTCAGGAAAGGGGCTATGGCTTGGTTCAAGCGCCTTCCCCGGGGGTCGGTCACATCTTGGAGAGATTTGAAGACCCGGTTTGCCCGGCATTTTACGGCGTCCTGACGACATCCCAAGTTGGAGGCCACCTTAGAAGCTATCATACAGGGCAGAGATGAGCCCCTGCGGGCATATATTGAACGGTTCAACAAAGAGGCCGTGGAGGTCCACACGACAGACCATATGAAAAAGTATCTCCTAGAGAAAGGCTTGAGACCGAAAAGCGAGTTTCGAAAAGCTGTCAGAATTGAGACCCTCGAACATTGACGGAACTTCTCCGGAAAGTCGAAGCATACATACAGTACGAAGAGAAGGAAGCCACATATCATGCTCGGGACGCAAGAGATCCAGAAGGTACCCGGGCACCAAAAAAAGACGAGCCGGAGATGTCCAAACAAGGAAAAGAGAGGCGACGAGATGATCGCCCCCGGGAAGGTAAAGGGCCCGCTGGCCGATTCACGAAGTATACCCTGCTCACCGCTCCCCACGAGCGCATTCTTTCCGAATGCATCAATACAGAGTTCAAGCAGGGAGGTGTCAGGTTCCCCAAACCGACGACGTCCAAAGGCAACGCGGACAAAAGTAAGTATTGTCGTTTCCACCGCAACCATGGCCATACGACCGAGGACTGTGTGCACCTTAAAGATGTTGTTAAGATCCTCATCAAGGAGGGTCATTTAAAGCAGTACATCAAGAATGGTGAATCTTCGTGACGAGAGGCTTCCGACCCGAAGAAGGAAGTAGAATCATCCTCATCCAGTCCTCCCCCGCAGGTCGTTATGTCCATCACGCGACCAGAGGACTTCACTGTTCCAGATTATTTCAAGGAGCCATCCCAGATATTCACGCTTAGCACTTGGGAAGCATTCCCTGCAACCACGGTTATCTCATGCGGGGGGTACAATGAGCTGACAGTGGGATCTGTTAAGTGAAAGTTCGAGCAACTTATTGATTGCAGCCATGACCGGCTATCCACGCTTGAGAAGATCAAGGGGCGCTCCCAGCCGATCACCTTTTACCGCGAAGAGCTGCTCGGAGGCTCTCCCAACTCACACATCCCCTTGCTCGTCAGGGTAAGACCGGCAAGCACCGACGTCAGGAGAATCCTAATCGACCAGGGTAGTTCGGTGGACATAATGTACACCGGCCTGTTTTGGGCCCTTAAGCTGGACCAGAAGAACCTCTCACCATACGTGGGATCTGATTTGCAGGGGTTCAACAGAGCCACAGCCAGAACCTGGGGGTACATGGAGCTCCAAGTCACATTCGGGGAAGAAGAGGCGTCCAGGTAAATCAAGACCCAATTCCTGGTGATCGATTGCCCGTCACTGTATTAGTACATCTTGGGGAGACCGACCCTCGTAGAGTTAGTTACTGTCCCTTCAACTGTCCACCTCAAGCTGAAGTATTATACGGAGAAGGGTCACGTTGCGACATTGCACGGGGACATAGAGGATGCCCACAAATGTTTCGAAGCAGCGACTCGGGGACAAAACCAGATCGGTGCAGCACCCAAAGTAGCTAAGCGGGCACGGGAGGAAGATCATCCATCTGGAGACGACCAATCAGACAAGAAACCTGCACTCCCTGTACACACTATCGACCTTGATAGCTGAATTTCAAAAGAAAGCGAGGAAGATAACAGTGAAGGTACGTCAACAGGGACGACCAGCTCCTCCACATCAGCCCTCATGTGACTAGTTCCTGACGGGGAGTTTGAAGTCATCGCCTTCAGTAATAACCCCAACAGAGGGGTGAAGATTAGTGTTGGGCTGCCCGACGAGGTCAAGTAACAACTGAAGCAGTGCCTGGACGACAACGCTGGCCTATTTGCTTGGAGTGCCACAGACATGCCTGACCTAGACCCTGAGACCGCATGCCACCATTTGACCATCGACCCAGCTGCCCGTGTCGTCGCGCAGTGCAGGCGGAAACAATCTAACGAAAAGGCACAAACTGCCAAAAATCTTGTACAAGACCTCTTAGAGGAGAAATTCATTTCGGAGGCCAGGTATACAACATGGCTGTCCAATATTGTACTTGTTAAAAAGCATAGTGGAAAATGACGCATGTGCATTGACTATACTGATCTCAACCGGGCCTGCCCGAAAGATGCTTATCCCTTACCGAGCATCGACAAGCTCGTAGATAATTCTGCAGGTTTCAAAATTTTATCCTTCATGGATGCCTACTCGGGGTACAATCAAATCCCTATGGCCAAAAAGGACAAGAGGTACACCACATTCATGACCTCCTCGGGGAACTATTACTACAATGTAATGCCCTTCGGCCTGAAAAATGCTGGGGCCACATACCCGCGTATGATGAACAAGGTTTTCCGAGCAGAAATCGAAGACATGCTCGAAGTTTACATGGACGATATGATCGTAAAATCCCAAGAGGAATCCGACCATACGACCCACTTGCAAAAGGTCTTCGACTAGGCCAGGAAGTGTAAAATGCGCTTTAATCCAGAAAAATGCACCTTCGGCGTACGGGCAGGGAAGTTCCTAGGATTCTACCTCACCGAGAGGGGAATAGAGGCGAACGCAGACAAGTGCCGGGCATTCGTGGAATTTCCTACGTCCAGGTCAAAAAAATATATACAGTCCCTCAATGGGATGCTCGCTTCACTTTCTCATTTCGTGGCCAAGTCCGCTCAGCACGCCCTGCCCTTCTTTAAACTCCTCAGAAAGGAGGCCACGTTTGAATGGACAGACAAGTGCGAGCAGGCCCTGACCTATCTCAAGAAAGCCCTATCCGATCCTCCCGTACTATCCCGACCAGAGTACGGGGAAACCTTGTATCTATATCTCTCTGTTACTTGCGAAGCCATCAGCGCCACACTCATTCGTGAAACGACGGATGAGCAAAAGCCCATCTATTTCACCAGCAAGGCCTTGCAAGGGCTAGAAGTTAGGTACGCGCAGATAGAGAAAGTCACCCTCGCCTTCGTTATCGCCGCGAAGGGCAGGAGTTGTCGGAATTCAACTTTCATTACGAGGGCAGGAAGGCCCTTAAAGCAAAAGTCTTGGCCGACTTCGTGGCAGAGATGACGCCTCCAATGTACCCACCAAGCAGAACACAGAGATGGACCATCTACGTGGACGGGGCATCCAGCCCCTCGGGTAGCGGCGCAGGTATTATCCTCGAAAATGAGGAAGCAATACTAATCGAAGTATCTCTAGTCATGTCTTTCCCTACGTCCAACAACCAAGCCAAATACGAGGCCTTCCTCGCGGGATTACGGCTGGTAAAGGACGTGAACGCCAAAGAGGTAAAAATTTACACTGATTCCCAGCTCGTAGCGTCCCAGGTACGGGGAGAATTTCAAGTAAAGAACGACCAGCTAGTCGAATATCTGACGCTGGTAATGGAAATATTGCCAAGTTCGACGCATGGGAAGTCCAGCACATCCCCCGCGAACGAAACACGCAGGCAGACGTCTTGTCCAAACTGGCTAGCACCAAAAATAAAGGCGGCAATAAATCCGTCGTGCAAGAAGTACTTGCTCGACCCAGCATAGAAAAACCACCAGAGCTGCTCGACGTCAATGCCATCGGAGAGAGCCACTGCTGGATGACCACTGTATACAACTACCTCACCAAAGGGGAGCTGCCCGAGGACAGCAAGGAGGCCAGCGTGACTAAATGATGGGCTTGCTCATATGTGCTGATTGAGGACAAAATTTATCGATGATTCTCCACCCCCTCCTTAAATGCGTCGAGGAGAGCAAAGTCCCCAAAATCCTCCAAGAGATCCACGAGGGCATCAACGCACAACACTTGGGAGAGAGATCACTGGCACGAAAAGCCCTGCGAGCAGGATATTACTGGCCGACCATGCAGCACGATGCCAAGGAGCATTTCCAAAAATGTGACCGGTGCCAGCGCCACGGGGACATGCACTTAGCACCCCCCAACGAGTTGAAGACTCTATCCTCGCCTTGGCCCTTTGCCTGGTGGGGGATGGACATACTCGGTGTAGCGAGCGATTTTTGTCGGTGACGCGACCACCTTATCGCTGGGTTTTCCTTACCGCAATGGTAGGAGGGGGTGCTACTTTCTAATTTCTTATTTATCCCATGAAGCTGGAAGGGAAAGGGAAGGTATATAAAACTAACCTTGCACGCGAATGTCTAACAGGACAAACGCTTAAAGAGATTGGGGGGTCCAGGGTCAAGTTATACAATGGGTAGTTGTCAATTACCTATCCTATATGTGGTTATCCACAGGATATTAGCTTTAGGTTTTGCTTTGTACTTGATGGTGTTTATCCGTTAATGGGTTTGGGAAATGTGAAAGGGAGAGTGAGTTTTTTGTTGATATTTTTGGTAAGGTGCTGGACCTAAGTTTTGATTGATGTATGTAGGTATTGGACCTAGAGTTTTTGATTAGTATACTCGCTAAGATTTCGCAATCTTATGCCTACGTATTCCCGTTTAAATGAAATAGGGAAATCAGAGCAATTGTAGTTCCTCCTATTCTAAGGGAGGAAAAATATGTTTTGGTGTCTTGTTCAAAGCCCAAGACAGAGGCTAAAAGGAGTATTTGTGTCTAGTTCAAAGCCCAATATTGAAGCTAAAAGGTTGACTGAAAGAGAATCTGTCATCTTTAAAGAGGGATTGTTGATTTTTATGTGCCTTGATCAAAGCTCAAGGTTGAAGCTAAGAGGTTGATTGACTCCACTGGGGAAGTCCTTATACAATTCCTAAGAGGAGGCCGTATGAGACCGACTCAACAAGAGAGTGGATATATTGGTGTCTTGTACAAAGCCCAAGACAGAGGCTAAAAGAGACTGAATCTTTGGGGATACCATTATATGAAGCCTAAGAGGAGGCTAACTCCGCTGGGGAGGTATTTATCTGTCTTATATAAAGCCCAGGATTGAGGCGAAAAGGGTTTGACTCAACAAGAGAGTGCTTTTATCTGTCTCGTACGAAGCCCCAGATTGAGGCTAAAAAGGGTTGACTCAACAAGAGAGTGCTTTTTATCTGTCTTGTACGAAGCCCGAGATTGAGGCTAAAAAGGGTTGGCTCAACAAGAGAGTACAAAAAGGTGATGGACTCAACAAGAGAGTCTATGTGAGTGGTTGACTCAACAAGAGAGTATGAAAAGGTGATCGACTCAACAAGAGAGTCTGAAAAGTAATTGACTCAATAAGAGAGTCCGAAAAGGTGATTGACTCAACAAGAGAGTCTGAAAAGGTTAGCTCCGTTGGGGAGAATCATTGTACAAAGCCCAAGAGGAGGCTGACTTTCCTAAGGAAATGATCATTATACAAAGCCTAAGAGGAAGCTAACTTCTGCTGGGAATTATTGAGATCCTGAGGCAGGTCCAAGTGGGGAATCAACTCCTGCTGAGGATTACAGAAGAGCTGATAGATCAGAAACCTCGAGGTTCTGATTTGAGATAGTGTTTTATGATGATAAATTGACCCTGGCTGGGGGATTTTAGGAGAGAGACGGGGTTTTAGAACCCACAAGTTTTAACTCTACTGGAGATTAATCCAGAATCCAGGGTTTCTTTCTATGTTTGTAAGGAACTTGAGAATGTCTTTGAGACTCAAGGAGATTTAGACTGTCCAAGTCTATTAGTGTGGTCTATCTTTGTACAATGCCTAAGAGGAGACCGACTCGTTTAAGGGGTGAGTATCAACCCTAAAATTGGTCTGAGGGCTTTTGTGACTCCTTTTAGAAAGACAACTCTAGCAAAGGATGACTAAGTTCTCTCCTATACCTCTAAGAGGTCGTGAGGGTCCTTGTATGAAGCCCAAGAGAAGGCATGCGTACTTTTAAGAAGCCGACGGGTCCTTGTACAAAGCCCAAGAGGAGGCAGGGATGCTTTTAGGAAGCCTGTGGGTCCCAAACCAAGAAAAGTTCAAGAAATACTATTCACATAGAATAGATCATTTAGTGAAAGTTATGTGATTTGAAGAAACTCAGGAGATGTTATTCACAGAGAATAGATCAACTCCAGGGAGTAGAGTTTCTTTGACAATTTCTAGGGGTGACAGTCTGAGAAAAGGTTCATCGAGAATACTACCTTTCTCTTTGTTCCACATTGTTTAACCCCAAGAGAATGGAAGACTGTATCTGGAAATCCTATGGGGATCTAGTTTTGATTATATTTAAGAGTGACCAACATGGCTTTACCTAGTTCTTGACCTAGTTACCGAGGAAACTCTAAATAACTATACTAGTATATATACAGTTGATATATGACAAGTATTTAAAAGGGTATGAAAGAAGACTAACCATGCGCAGCTTCCCACAATACAGTTATATATATTGGACATGTATTTAAAAGAATGAAAGAAGACTAACCATGCGCAGCTTCCCACAATACAGCTATATATATTAAAGCAAGTAAATGAAAGCGGATAAAAACTTACAGGTGAGCAAGTTTCCATGCTTTTTGTTAGTTGTTCAAAGAAATTAAAGAAAATTTTGATAACAACTGTATATTTGAACCTAAATCACAAGGGAAGTTATTTTGAAAAGATTGTACTGGGACTTATACAACGTCTGAGGCCCAAAAGGTTTTCTGTACAAAGGTATGGGTCTTACAACTCAAGGAGAGGCCCAAAGATTATTTTGAAAAAAAGAAAGATGGGATTTACAACACGAGGGTAGGCCTAGATGGTTTGTTTGAAAACGGCGATAACGCCGAGGTTTTTGAAAACACAGCGGGTCTTATACAATGTCTGAGCCCCATCAAGGTATCTTATTTACAAGGAATGGGTCTTACACTCTATTAGAGGCCCAAAAGTGTTTTTGTACAAGTGATGAGGCTTACAACTCAAGGAGAAGCCCAGAGGTTATTTTAAACTGGCGATCGCGCCGAGATTTTTTATCGTGTCTGGACTTATACAATATCTAAGGTCCAAAATTGGTTTTGGTTAAACGGGATTGGGTCTTACACTCTATTAGAGGCCCATATGTGTTTGAAAAAGATTTGTGAGGGTGAAAATCAAAGAAACCCTAATTTCATCATTTTTAAAAGTAAATTCTTAAAGAAAATCAATAAATAATGATAAAATACCAAATAAGCTTGAATAAATAACTTGTGATTTTTGGTTGAGATTTGAAAAATGATGTTTTAATCAAAAGTTGAATTAAAACTCATTTGGTTTTGATTTTCAAGATAAAAATCCACTTTTAAAAGTGTTTAAAACAATTAAAAATGAATTTATTTACAAAAATACCAACTATATTAAATAATTAATATAAATCTGATTTTTTTGTGGAATAAAATATTTTAACATTTTTGTAATTTTTTTGCAAAAAGAACCAATCAAAAATCATTAAAATTGAAGGAGAAATTAATTTTCCAAATCATTTAAAATAATATAACAAATATTAAAAAAAAAAGGAAAAAGTGGTAAAAAAAGAGGATCTGGGGCGAGGGGGATTCGAACCCCAGACCTCTTGGGTGCAGCATCTGTGTATCAAAACCACCACATGAATACATGAGGCTGCCTTGTTTTTGGCCTGGCCAAGGCAAGGGAAGGCAAGGTTTTGGCAAAAAACGTGAAGCTTGTAACTTTCTCATTTCTCCATGGATTGGGACAAAATTTAGGTCTATCTTGCCTAGAATTTCACAAGGAATCCAATGGTGGTGGTGGTTTTTTCAGATGAGGCTCCTATTTCAAAACCCGATAGTGTTCTTGAAATAGGCCTATAATTGCATTTTCTATGCTACCTCTTATGACAGGCATGAATTACATGATGAATTAGTTCAAACACAACATATATAACATGCATGAGATGTGCATGATCAGTGGACTTCAAAACAATGCATATTTCAAAGAGTTGAAGTTGTGATGCTTACCTCTTTAGGAGCTTTTTGGGCTATCTGCCAAGTTTCTTGTGCCAGAAGTAATTTGATGCTTTAGACACTCTCAATTGATCCCTTAAAAGCTTTTAGAATGGTTGGAACCAGCTGGAATCCTCAGGAATAAGTTTGAGCTCTTTCTTGCAAAAAGGGTAAAAATGACCAATATGGCAACTCTCTTAAATGGTGTTCCATATGTGGGGAACCATTTGGGACAGTCCAAGGATGATATTTGGAGCGTGTTTGAGGTTTTATCTGGTTTTGAAAGTGACTGAATTAAGACATGGCTTGAAAAATGCAAAAAAGTCCAATTTTGAGGTTTTGAGAGGGGACTTTGAAATTTTGGTGTTACAAGTCACATGTGAGAGTTTGGACAGCTTAGATATGACATATTAGATGTGTTTGGATCATGAGTTGTGATGGATATGCTCTCTAACTCAAAAACTCAGAGTTACCTTGCAAAAGAAGGCATTTTGGCCTAGAGAAAGGGATTTTGAGGAAAGCAAGTGTTGTAGTGCTTTGGTGTACTCAAACTGAGCACAAATGAGCTCTATTTATAGTAGAGCAAGTTTGTTTTGCAAGCAATAGTGTGTGTCAACTACAGCAGGCTATTGGCCAATGGTGATCAAATGGAATCTCAAGTCTCCTCTAGCCATTGACTAGAGGTTAGGGCACATGCATATGGTTCTTTGATTCAGAGCTTATCCTTGACTCATTTAGTTAGGAATGTGTCAGTCCATGCCACCTTGGTGTATCCATTAAATGCATTGTAACAAAATTGGAGTCTTGGAACCTTTTTAGCTATTTTAGGTTTGGCATGCTACTTGTAGATTCTTGGACTTTGGAGGCTTGGAGATCAGATCACCCCCCTTGGATTTGATCCTCAGATGTGTCCAAATTGATGACAAGGATTGGATTTACCAGATTTAGATAAATCGAGCAAAATGCACAAAATCTGCCAAATTTGTCTTGGAAAAATCAGTTCATGATGCCATGTTCCAAGGGTTATATCTTGAAATTTTGGTACCAGATATGTGATGTTACGTGTGATGTCACAACAACACACTCTAGAATGGACAATGTACATCAACAATAAATCAACATAATGAATTGTTCACCCAGTTCGGTTATAACTACCTACGTCTGGGGGCTACCAAGCCAGGGATGAATTTCACAATCGTAGAATTAATTTACAGACTCAACAACCCAGTTGACAATCCACTAAACTTAATCTCTACTTAATGAACCTTCTACCTAAGAGACCACTTAGGTATGAGAACACTACTCAATCCCTAAATCACTTCAGTGACATAATTCAAATATCACACACTTTAAAAAACACAACTTGGTTCTGCTTCACAGCTTTGATCAAGAACAACTCAAAACAACAATACCAATTCACACTCGAATGGTTACCAACACGAAGACTCAATCGACTCTCAGTCTTTAGCTCTCTTTCTTCGTTGCTTTTCCTTCAGTACTGATGCGCTTTATATAGCTAGTTGAATTGGACTTGAACCTGCTACAATATCTGACCTGATTTGTTATTTAAAACTGAATCTTCAAAACAGATTTTCTCTCCCAAAATCTTCTCAAATCTTCAGCCTTTAAACTCTCCTACAAATCTGCATCAAATCTGTTTGCAACAGAAAATATCTATCCCAAGATATCCGCAACCAATGAGACTAACAGCTCTCCCAATATTCAGATAAAACGCAAACCCTAACAACATCACTAAACCTGATGTTATTAATCTTCTGCAGACCTGATGTCATGACATCGCATGTGACATCAGACCTCAAAACTTCAACAACTTAAATCCTTAACATAAACCAATGTTAAGACTCAATGTTAAGACATCACCCATGTGACATCAACATTGAACAACTTTGTTTTATCAAAATTCTAGCCAATCCAAGAACCAACAATCTCCCCCTTTGGCTAATTTTGGCTAAAACAATCTCTGCACCATCAGAGACTTCAGCAGCGGATGAAAAAAATTTAACAACAACCAACAAACAGCTCCCA
The DNA here is from genome assembly GCA_022829125.1 of Lathyrus tuberosus. Lineage (NCBI taxonomy): Eukaryota > Viridiplantae > Streptophyta > Magnoliopsida > Fabales > Fabaceae > Lathyrus > Lathyrus tuberosus. The sequence continues at coordinate 5,880,775 of JALAZF010000023.1, read as the reverse complement.
TCAATAAAGAGCAAACTCCCCCTCAAAACCAGAACCAGCATAACCAGTTGTTCAACATGCACACTCCCCCTCAACATCTGCACCACACCAGATAAAGGGTACACTCTACACACCTAGGCTAACTCTCCCCCTTTTTAGCCACAATTGGACAATTACCAAACACAATGTCCTGACATAAAGTCATGGTTAAACATCATGCTTCCCAAAAACACAAGTTCTAACACATTGACTGTCCAGTCAATACAAACGATGCTCCTTATTTTTCAATATAAACACAAGCCTTTCTTCTAGCAGCACCACTCAGCAACCAAGAATGAGCCAGTCAAACAGCAAAGGTGCAGCAAAGAACTTCAAGCAGAAGAACACGACTTCAGATCCACCTCAGAAGAGGAGCAAAATAATAACTACAGCTGAAGCACCTTCAGGAACCACAAAGACAGGCAGAACCTCAGAAAAAACTATGAAACCAAGCAAAAAGCTTCCTGAGCAACAACAAGCTGCTGAAGATGATTAGGATGAAGACTGGAAAGCTTTTCTAGATGCAGGGGGTTGGGATAATCTATAACTAATGATGTACTTCAAACCTGTATGCCTTCAGCAGTTGAATAAAATCAATTTCTAATAATACAACTGCATAATACACTCTCTAGCACATTTAATCTTCATAAATGCAAATTCCCAATTTACTTCTCAAACTTTCAAATTGGTTTGCATCTAATGCTTTAGTGAAGATATCAGTTAACTGTTTATCTGTAGCTACATGCTCCAATGCAACAACTTTGTCCTCAACCAATTCTCTTATAAAATGATGCCTTATATCAATATGCTTAGTTCTGCTATGTTGAATAGGATTCTTAGAGATATTGATAGCACTCAAATTATCATAGTACAATGTCATGACATCTTGCTTGACATTGTATTAAGTTAAGATCTGCTTCATCCATACAAGTTGAGAACAACTACTCCCTGCTGCTATGTACTCAGCTTCAGCAGTAGAAAGAGACACACATTTCTGCTTTTTACTGGACCAGGATATCAGATTATTCCCTAAGAAGAAACAACCTCCTGAAGTGTTTTTCCTATCATCAGCACTCCCAGCCCAGTCAGCATCACAATATCCCCTTAACTCAGTCCCAGAACCATGACTATACAACATCCCATAGTCACTAGTGCCATTAACATATTTCAAGATCCTTTTCACTTGATTCAAGTGACTAGCCTTAGGTTCAGATTGATATCTGGCACAAACTCCAATAGCAAAATCAATGTCAGGTCTGCTAGCTGTGAGATACAATAGACTCCCAATCATTCTTCTATATAAACTTTGATCTACACTGACACCATGTTCATCCTTGGATAATTTTAGATGAGTAGGAGCAAGAGTCCTCTTGTGATTAGCATTCTCTAGACCAAACTTCTTCACTATGTTCTTTGCATACTTGCTCTGAGAAATGAATATGGAGTCCTCTATTTGTCTAACTTGTAGACCAAGAAAATAGTTCAGCTCACCAACAAGACTCATTTCAAATTCAGACTGCATCTGTTCCACAAAATGTTTCACCATTGCCTCTGACATCCCACCAAATACTATGTCATCAACATAGATTTGAGCTATCATTAGTTTTCCTCCTTCCTCTTTAACAAACAAAGTCTTGTCAATCCCTCCTTTTCTGTAGCCATTCATAACCAGGAATTCAATAAGTCTTTCATACCAAGCTCTTGGTGCTTGCTTCAACCCATATAGAGCTTTCCTTAGGTTGTACACATGGTCAGGAAATGTTGGATCAATAAATCCTTTTGGTTGATCAACATACACCTCTTCATTTAAGTAACCATTCAAGAAGGTACTTTTAACATCCATCTGAAAAATCTTGAATTTGAAATTACAAGCCACACCTAAGAGCAATCTGATAGATTCCAGTCTTGCCACAGGAGCAAAGGTTTCATCATAATCAATTCCTTCAACCTGAGTGTATCCCTGAGCAACTAATCTGGCCTTGTTTCGGGTGACCACTCCTTGTTCATCAGATTTATTCTTATAGATCCACTTGGTGCCAATCACATTAACTCCATCAGGCCTAGGTACAAGCTCCCATACTTCATTTCTCTTGAATTGCTCCAGCTCTTCATGCATTGCATTTATCCAAAACTCATCAGTCAATGCTTCCTTGACATTCTTTGGCTCAATTTTGGAGACAAAACATGAACTTCCTATAACATCTCTTGACCTAGTCCTTACTCCAGAGTTTGGATCACCTATAATGAGCTCATTTGGGTGGTCCTTCTGCACTCTGATTGAGGGATCCTTATGAGGTTGCTCAGTTTCAGGCTCAGCAGCAGCAACACTAGGAGTTGGACCTCTGTCTTCAGCTTCTGGTGTAACTTCACCAACTGATGTTCCAACATCATCTATGACATCATCATTTTCCTACTTGTCATTATCATCAATCACCACATTGATTGACTCCATCATCACCTTGGTTCTAGTGTTGAAAACCCTATATGCTCTGTTGTTAGTAGAGTATCCCAAAAATATTCCTTCATCACTTTTGGAATCCAATTTTCTTCTCTGTTCTCTATCAGCTAGAATATAACATCTACTTCCAAAAACATAAAAGTATTTAACATTAGGTTTCCTTCCCTTCCATAGTTCATACAGAGTGGATGAAGTCCCTCTTCTCAGGGTAACCCTGTTGTGAATGTAGCAGGCAGTATTCATGGCTTCAGCCCAGAAATGATAGGGAAGTTTCTTGGCGTGGATCATAGCTCTAGCAGACTCTTGGATAGTTCTGTTCTTCCTCTCAACTACTCCATTTTGCTGAGGAGTAATAGGAGATGAAAACTCATGACTTATACCTTCAGCAGAGCAAAATTCTTCAAACTTGCTATTCTCAAACTCTCTTCCATGGTCACTCCTTATCCTGATAACATTACTCTCCTTCTCTCTTTGGAGTCTTTGACAAAGATCTTTAAAAACATCAAACACCTCTGATTTTTCTTTGATGAAGCTCACCCAGGTGTACCTTGAATAGTCGTCCACAACCACATATGCATATTTATTTCCACCCAGACTTTCAACCTGCATAGGTCCCATCAAGTCCATATGAAGTAGTTCCAAGACCTTAGAGGTGGTGTCATGTTGAAGCTTCGGATGAGACATCTTTGTTTGCTTCCCTTTTTGACAGTCTCCACACACTTTTCCTTCCTCAATATTAAGTTGGGAATTCCTCTAACTGCTTCTGAGGAGATGATTCTCTTCATTCCCTTTAGCAAAAACACAAGTGGAAGAATTTGACTCTTGTGGCACCCAAAGATAACAATTGTCCTTAGACCTGGCTCCCTTCATAATGACTTCTCCTTTATCATCTTTGACAATGCATTCAGACTGGGTAAAGTCTACTTTGAATCCTTGATCACAAAGTTGACTAATGCTGATCAAGTTTGCAGTCAGTCCTTTAACAAGAAGGACATCCTCCAGTCTGGGAGCACCAGCACAATTTAGTTTACCAATCCCTTTGATCTCTCCTTTGACCCCATCACCAAATGTAACATAGCCTGAAGAATGAAGCTTCACATCTACCAACAGATTCTTTACTCCAGTCATGTGCCTAGAGCACCCACTGTCAAAGTACCAATCATCCTTGGTAGAAACCCTTAAAGAAGTGTGAGCTATCAAGCTGGTAACCTCAACTTTAGGGACCCATTGCTTTTTAGGCTTGGACACCTGCCTTCCTTTATAACAGTTCTGTTTGGGAACAACCTGATGAGCCTTCTGTGGATACCCATGTAGCTTATAACAATAAGCCTTAATGTGTCCAAAACATCCACAATGGTGACACCTCCAACGTCTGTATTTCTTCTTAGATGGAGTTCTGTCATGATGTTTTAACATCACTGGTTTTGGGGTGATAGAACCTGCATCACTGGTGAATCCCAAACCACATTTGTCTCCAGCCATCTTCCCAATACTAAGAATGTTGTCTAACGCATTAGTACCATTGTTCAACATTCTGATAGTTTTGGTCATAGAGTCCAGCTTATAGTTAAGTATACTGACTTCAGCTTCAAGGTCATTCTTTTCAGCTTTTAACTGTACTATGGTTTTCTTCAGCTCTTCTCCTTCAAGACACAATTGTTCACTTCTCATGAAAAGATCTTTATAAGTGATAGCAAGTTCATCATAAGTAACTTCATCATTCCAAGACTCATCATCTGACTCATAAACCCCAACCAAAGCTCTAACAAGTTTAGCTGAATTTTCTTCAGATTCACTCTCACTGTCAGGCCAAGAAGCTGATAATCCTTTATGCTTCTTTAGAAAAGTAGGACATTCCTTCTTGACATGTCCATACCCTTCACACTCAAAGCATTGTATCCCTTTGTCATTACTGGATTTTTCTTCATCTTTAGACTTCTTTCCTTATTCTCCTGATCTGTTGATGTCAGAGGTAATGTTCTTGACATTGGGATTATAACTCCTATTTATCCTCTTCATAACTTTGTTGAACTGTTTACCCAGCAAAGCAATAGCCTGAGACAGCTCCTCCTGAGAGTCATCTACTTTCTCTTTCTTGGCTTCTTCAGAACTGGAAACTAAAGCTATACTCTTGGACTTCTTCTCAGGTTCTTCTTCACTTAACCCTAGCTCAAATGTTTGAAGAGATCCAATAAGCTCATCAACCCTCATTTTGCTGATGTCTTGAGCTTCTTCAATAGCAGTCACCTTCATCTTGTACCTCTTAGGAAGGGACCTAAGGATTTTCCTTACAAGCTTTTCTTCTGACATTTTTTCTCCCAGAGCACTGGATGCATTGGACAGCTCAAGAATACTCATGTGGAAGTCATGGATAGTCTCATCTTCCTTCATCTTCAGACTTTCAAACTTTGATGTTAGAAGCTGAAGTCTTGACATCTTGACTCTAGATGTTCCTTCATGTGTAGCCTTCAAAATATCCCAAGCTTCCTTAGCAACTTCACAGGTATTGATCAACCTGAATATGTTCTTATCCACTCCATTGAAAATTGCATTTAAAGCTTTGGAATTACCAAGGGCAAGCTCATCTTCTTCCTTGGTCCATTCTTCTTCAGGCTTCAGCTTTGAGGTGCCCTCTTTATCTTTCCCAGTATCATCTTTTTCAAACACAACAGGTGCTTTCCATTCTTTAATGATAGCCTTCCAAGCCCTGCTGTCCAAGGATTTCAAAAAGGTGATCATCCTTGGCTTCCAATAATCATAATTCGAGCCATCCAAAATAGGGGGTTTGTTGACAAATCCTCCAACTTCTTTGTCCATCTTTACACCAGAAAGTAACTTCCCTAGATCTCACCCAGAGACAGACAGGATGCCTGCTCTGATACCAATTGATAGGGGTGTACGCGGGTTTGGTTGGAGCGGATTTGGCCTAACCCGTTACCCAACTCGTCCAAACTTTAATGGGTTGGGTTCTTCGTCAAACCCACAATTTCATTGTCAAAACCAACCCGAACTGACCTGTTCATTTATGGGTTGGGTTGGGTTGGGTTCGCGGGTTACCTTTCAAATAAAAAATATGTATTTTTTATGATTCTTTTTGTCGATTTTAAAAACGTGTAACACAATTCAATACAATCATACTCATCTATAATACTCAAATTCGATGAAACGCATCATATAATATCTTATAAAATTCATCAACACGGCATAACATTGATATTAGTATAAAATTCAACAAGACACGCTACTTCCATAAAATAGGTAAGTTGGAAATGATACAAAAGAAAATAAGAAAGAACATTTAATAATAGAATTACGTAAACTCATTCTTCTAGTAGTATTATTGGTGGAGAATAAATTTTTTTGAAAAAATTATGGTTATTAGTGAGATAGTAGTATTATATTTTTATTTAAAATAAAAATAAAAATAATAAAAGTTACTAAAGCCACATCAATAGGTTGGATCGATGGGTCTGCGGGTTGCAAAACTCAAACCCAATACCCGACCCAAAACTATACGGGTTGTTATGGGTTGGGTTGGGCATACCCATAAATGAATGGGTTCGGGTAATTTATGGGTTAGGTTGGTTTGGGTCAATGGGTTCGTGGGTCGACCCGCACCCATGAACACCCTTACCAATTGAAATTCTGGTACCAGATATGTGATGTTACGTGTGATGTCACAACAACACACTCTGCAATGGACAATGTACAACAACAATAAATCAACACAATGAATTGTTCACCCAGTTCGGTTATAACTACCTACGTCTGGGGGCTACCAAGCCAGGGATGAATTTCACTATCAGTAGAATTAATTTACAGACTCAATAACCTAGTTGACAATCCACTAAACTTAATCTCTACTTAATGAACCTTCTACCTAAGAGACCACTTAGGTATGAGAACACTACTCAATCCCTAAATCACTTCAGTGACATAATTCAAAGATCACACACTTTGAAAAACACAACTTGATTCTGCTTCACAGCTTTGATCAAGAACAACTCAAAACAACAATACTAATTCACACACGAATGGTTACCAACACGAAGACTCAATCGACTCTCAGTCTTTAGCTCTCTTTCTTCGTTGCTTTTCCTTCAGTACTGATGCGCTTTATATAGCTAGTTGAATTGGACTTGAACCTGCTACAATATCTGACCTGATTTGTTATTTAAAACTGAATCTTCAAAACAGATTTTTCTCTCCCAAAATCTTCTCAAATCTTCAGCCTTTAAACTCTCCTAAAAATCTGCATCAAATCAGTTTGCAACAGAAAATATCTATCCCAAGATATCCGCAACCAATGAGACTAACAGCTCTCCCAATATTCAGCTAAAACGCAAACCCTAACAACATCACTAAACCTGATGTTATTAATCTTCTGCAGACCTGATGTCATGACATCGCATGTGACATCAGACCTCAAAACATCAACAACTTAAATCCTTAACATAAACCAATGTTAAGACTCAATGTTAAGACATCACCCATGTGACATCAACATTGAACAACTTTGTTTTACCAAAATTCTAGCCAATCCAAGAACCAACATATCTCCTTGCTCAAATGGAATTTGGAGATGATCTGGTACTTGTTGGAAATAGCTCATGGCATACTTCAACTTTGATGTCCAACCCAAGACCTGGTTTGCCTTGGATTAAGGTGAAAAATATCCCTACATTTTGGAAAAAGTAAGGCAGATTTTGACTTAGTGAAAATTTCACTAAGTGTTGGAAAAATGTGATTTTCATGTTTTCAGCCATTTTGATCACTCCATAACTAAAAATCCATGAAGAATTGGAATGAGATGTAGTTGACACTTTTAAAGTATGTCATGAGAGCTACAAATCCATCTTTGGACCATCCAAAATGGTTGCTTGGATCTCAAGTTATGATCCTTGGAAGTTGGTACCCTAGCCATTTTGTTTCATAACTTAGAAAAATTCTAAGTTTTTTTATGGTTACCCCTTTTACAAGTTATCTCACTTTCTTTGGTTTTTCTTGATGAATGATGATTCCAATCACACATTAACATCATTTTAGGGTTAAGGAACCTTGGCTGACCAAAAAATCAAAAAGTCAAACTTTGACTTTTTGTACAGTTGACTTTTTCAGCAAATGAAATCTAAACTGTGCGATCCTCTATGAAATTGAGTCCTTGACCTAAATCAAACTTAATAGATGGATTCCATAGGTGATATAGGGTATATTGAATCATGTCCCAAGGTTTGGGAGCATGTCCTGGTCAAAAGTCAAAGATACAATTGACTTTTTCCCTCAAAACCCTAGTTGTGGTTTAGATGAAATTGAAACTTGTGAATCAAGCTTCTTGGATCAATCCATTATTGTAAATGGATCAATATGGTGTATTGGAGACCCTCAAATCATGTCTTGAGGTCTTGGCTCATGTTTTGTCCCAAAAGTCAACTTAGGGGTGAATTAGGTCAAGAAACCCTAATTCCTAATTTTTGATAAATGCATCCCCTGAGGTTAAATTGACTTGATGATTGGGTCCATAAGGTCCCTTGGAGTATCATAGGTTATGTTTTGAAGCATTGGCTCATGCCCAGATGAAAATTCCCATCTAGAGGCCCTGGTCAGCCAAAACCCTAATTTGGTGACACTGGCGATCTTGAGGCTTGATCCACTTGGAATGTAGCAACCTTGTGCTTGATTCTTGATGTGGGAGTCCTCTTGATCCTTTATAGGTGTTTTGAGAGGCTAGACAAGTTGAAGATCATGTCATTCCTTGATTGATCCTTTGTCTAAGTGCTCAGAGAGGGCTTGAAACCCTAATTCTTGTTTGTGGTAAATGATCACCCATCTTTGGGGAGATTGATGAGGTATAATGATACATCCATGTTATGGTGATGATTTGCACAATGATGGGAAATCTTAGTGGTCAAATTTTTGGGTATGACAGATGCCCCTATTTAATCTTCTTGGACCCGAAGGTGTGAATGGCGAAGGTATTCGGGTGCAAGATGATTAAATATCAGAATACGCGAAATTTTGACGGTGGTTATGAATGGCAGTTTGCTCACCCATCATCTTTCGCTAAGCAATGATGCTTAGAAAAGGTAAACTTCCCCTCGATCCTGGTTTCCTACCAAGGAACTGGTCTAAGTTTTTGAAATAAACCTCCCCTCGATCCTGGTTTCCAACCCAGGAACTGGTCTAAGTTATCTTTTGAAATAAACTGCCCCTTGATCCTGGTTTCCTACCAAGGAACTGGTCTCAATTTCTGATATAAACTTCCCCTCGATCCTAGTTTCCTACCAAGGAACTGGTCTCAGTTACTGAAATAAACTTCCCCTCGCTCCTGGTTTCCTACCAAGGAACTGATCTAAGTTTCTGAAATAAACTTCCCCTCGATCCTGGTTTCCTACCAAGGAACTGGTCTTAGTTTCTTTTGTCAATAAAATTTCTTAACAAGGGACGCTATTTGTAGCGGTTTTCCTCAAACTTCTCGCTGAATTTTCCTGGGGAGATGCCAATTGATGGGAAAAACTTTTGATGTCAGACTTACTGGGGAACCTATTCGTCTGAGTTGTAGAGGTGTACAAACTTCTCTATTTGAGACCCCATTTGTCGACTCTACTGGGGAAAACAAGTCTCTTGAGAGACTGCTTCCGCTCGGGGATATTACATCATACTTTTCTCTGAGATCTTCTCGGAGAAATGCCATACAATGTACCCCAATTTTGAGGTGCTGATGACTTCATTAACATTGATTTTCTAGAGAGAAGAACCACTGTGTTGCTGAGAGTCTTTAGTTGTGAGGCTCTCTCTGGGGATTTTCCTTAATCCGGGAAAGCAAAGATATCATCTTCAATGAAGAAGAGTGACGTTTGTCGAAAGTTTTCTTGTTTTTCAGAGGTTCAAGTTATCAAAGTGGTCAAGGGCCTTTTCCAATCCAGAAATAAACTGGAGGAGAGATCGCTCAGATGAGGCGTTTCCTGACGAGGAAAGAACTGACAACTCGATTGAGAGGACTTTTATCACTAGGGGATAAGACCGACTAGAGTGATAGTGATACAATATGAATATGAATGTAAATCAATAATGCATGATGTATGTATGTATATGCTGACAAAGCTGACGCAACATACAGACTAGTGGATGAACACGACTGGATACTCGGCCACTACTGGGGACGAAGAAGTACCATTCGTTCAAGATAGCAATTATGCCTTGCTTAGGAGAGATAGTCCCCGTGGGGAACAACCGTTGGTCGGGCTTAGGAGATAAGAACTCTATCGGGGGTGTCGGATGGAATGCTCACATCCGACACAGCTGATCCTTCATTCAGGCATACTGGTTTGAGAAGGAGTACTTTGATTCTGCACTTTGAAGCTTAACCCCCTTTGGAGAAGCGATCGATGTTCTTTCGATGTTCAATAGTCAAAAGAAATTACCATCTTTATTTAAAAGCAGAAAAATTTTGACAAGTAAATTCATTTTTGTTTTATTTCAAGAACCGTAAATCATGTTAAAATATCGTTCTGTAAAGCTAAAATAAATAAGAATTGCAAAAAAAAGCACTAGGGCTCAAATTTTATTGATAGGATGGAGATCATCCAAGCGCGTGATTCCATAGAGTATTTAAAAAGTTTAAAAAATGGTAATTTTCAGGGAACAGGGCTACATTGAAACATAACGACCATTATCCTTCTACCAACTTTGAATTCTAGGCATCCTGAGCTTCTATCGAAGATGACCTTGACTGGAGTTTTCCTGATGGATGGCATTACTGCTGAGGAGTTGAACTGATCAGACGTAGTTACTTGCCATTATCCCTAACTTTTGCCTGGATTGTACTTTGATATTTCCAATCCACCGGGATGATTTTTGATTATGTCTCTAATTTTTGCCTGGACCTCCCTTTCGGGTTTTCAATCCACCGAGACGTTTTTTTTAGGCGAAGTATTTCTTGACTACATCAACATTTGTGGGGTAGGAAAATTCTTCTCCATCCATGGTTGCGAGTCTCAAGGCGCCGCCTGAGAAAGCTTTCTTGACTACGTAGGGGCCATCATAATTCGAAGTCCATTTACCCCGGGAATCAGTGAGGAATTATTGTATCTTTTTGAGTAGTTTGAAGATTGGCGCGCATGTCGCGTTCATGAGGAATATAAATCTGGAAATGTAGTTCAAACGTCCCAAGAATCCTCTAACTTGTTTTTCAGTCTTTGGATAAGGCATTTCTTGAATGGCCTTGACCTTGTCAGGATCAACCTCAATTCCTTTCTGGCTGACGATGAACCCTAAAAATTTTCCTGAGTGAACACCGAATGTACACTTATTGGGATTCAAGCGGAGTTTGTACTTTCTCAGACGCTCGAATAATTTTAACAGGTGGGTCACATGCTCCTCTTCTGTTTTAGATTGGGCAATCATATCATCGACATACACTTCGATTTCTTTGTGTATCATGTCATGAAACAGAGTAGTTATAGCCCTTTGATAGGTTGCCCTGACATTCTTCAAACCGAACGGCATTACCTTGTAACAAAAGGTGCCCCATGGGGTAATGAATGAAGTTTTCTCCATGTTCTTCGACGCCATTTTGATTTGGTTATAGCCCGAGAATCCATCCATGAAGAAGAACACTTTGAATTTTGCTGTACTATCTACCAGCATGTCAATTGCGGTAAAGGAAAGTCATCCTTTGGACTTGCTTTGTTCAGATCCCTGTAGTCTACACACATTCTGACCTTTCCGTCCTTTTTCGGAACTAGTACTATGTTGGCTATTCATTGAGGATATTCTGATGTGGCGAGGAAACCTGCGTCAATCTATTTTTGTACTTCCTCCTTGATTTTGATGGCCATGTCTGGATGAGTTCGTCTCAACCTTTGTTTTACTAGCGGACATTCTGGTCTCAACGGTAGACAATGTTCCACGATGCTGGTATCCAACCCGAGCATGTCCTGATAGGACCAAGCGAATACATCGGGAAACTTTTTGAGAAGCTTTATAAAACTTTCTTTGACAATTGGACTGAGCAGTGCCCCAATCTTAACCTCTTTTCTCTCCTCTTCTGAACCCAAGTTGACCATTTCCAATGGCTCCTTGTGAGGTTCAATGGACCTTTCCTCTTATCTGAGTAATCAGGAGATCTCTTCTGAAATTTCATCGTCATTTTCTTCTTCAGCCTCAAATACCGGGAATTCAAAGTTAGGAGAAGGCATTGGATCATACATTTCAACGGGGTTTAAAACAAGCAAGCTGCATGACGTGATAATTTTTTTAGAAGAGATAGGGAGAATGCAAGAGTTTGTGCAGTGTATTTTCTGAAAATTGCTCGTTTTTATTATTTGTTGTTTTTTAGGATTACCATTTTCTACAAAAGCAAAAAGAGAAAACAACAATAAATGCAGAATTTACAGAACGACGTTATTTTATTTATGATTTGGTCGATTCTTGAAACTACAGCCCTATAAAACAAAGCTCTGTCGCTTTGGGCGAAGCGAAGAGGGACATTTACAGAAAGTGAGCCCTATCAAAACATCTGTTTCACCTGGGCAGGGTGAAAGGTTAAGATAAAGATGACAACTACTTTGACTTATGAATGACTTTTGGAATGTTGACAGCAACCCATTGGTGGCGAACCCCTCGGTGAATCACAAAGTCTGGTACCTTCTTTCTTGATTTATCTTCAGAAATAACGCTGATTTCTGGTGGAGCAAGATCGTTGGAATCTGTCTCCCAGGCAGAGTTGTCATAGGAGGATTCCTCTGTTGTATCTTGCATAGTGTTTGCACTCTCAGGAGGATCTCCCCATCCAGTTGGCTGGATGTCTTCGAGCCTGATATGAGAGCTTTTGGGAGCGGTGTACTTGACCAAGTAGTCGAATTTGCCGCTTGGTTGTCCTAAGGTGTCCCACACTTCTTTGGAACTGGAGGAGTCATCCCTTTCGATGACGTTGACCTCAAGAATAGTTGATGAATTCTAGTCCTGCAAGCTTTGCAAATTCATCGTCGTGCTGGATATTTTCTGAATGCCCTGAATAATGAACCCATGACATGGTGGGGATGCAGGAATTATTTTTAATAATGCTCAGTTGATAAGCATCGTTCGGCTGACTCTTTTTCCCCAAGTCTCCCGGGTACGCATGCCAGATAGGCAGGCCATCCATTGGGTCATAATAGTCCTATTCAAAGTTGTCTTTCATCAGAGTGTCTTCCTCTAATGAGTTTGGTGGAGCACGGCATCCTTCCGGATCACAATCTCCATATAGCATCTTGACATCTGACCTTGGTATAAATCTCAGACTCTGTGCGGGATAGAAAAATGGAATAGGCACCTCTTCCTGAGACATATAACCGTCCTCGTTAAGATAGGACTTCCATTCTTCATCTGTATCGGAGGGATCTCCCTCGTTGATGGTATGCACTTCTTGAGGCACTGGGTGAAGGAAACCTCCACTGTGGAAGAAGTCCTAAATGGGATGAAGACTTTCATCGTTAGTAGCAGTCTGGTACAGGTTGAAGAAAAACTAAGACCCTCCTTTATTTTGTTATCAGTAGGAATGAAAAGTTGTCTCCATCCTTTTGCATTATTGCTTCTGATCACTTCGAGAGCATCTTTGTACGAGGAAATTGAAGTTCCTTTTTCTGATTTGTCACTACTCACCGAAAGTGCTCGGAACTGAGTTCCAACAACCTCCTCTGGTTCCACACAAGTGGACGATGATAAGTTACTCACGATCAAGGCTTGCTCTCCGCAGACTGTGACTAGTTGATCGTTCTTGACGAACTTCACTTTTTGGTGCAGTGTCGAAGTGACTGCCCCAGCCTGGTGTATCCAAGGTCTTCCTAACAAACAACTATATACTGCCCGAACGTCCATGACCTGGAAAGTGACTTGGAAAGTGTGAGGACCAATAGTTATGGGAAGGTCGACTTCGCCGATAACTGTTTTTCGGAATCCGTCAAATGCTTTGACGATGACCTCACTGCCTCTCATCGGAGATCTTTTGAATGATAGTCGCATTAAAGTGGATTTCGGTATAACATTCAGGGTCGATCCGGTATCTACCAGTACGCTGGCTAAAGCATCGTCCTGGCAGTTGACTGTAATATTGAGCGCCATGTTGTGACTTTTTCCTTCTTCTGGTAGTTCCTCATCACTAAACCCTAAATTGTTGCAGGAAGTGATGTTGGAGATGATGCTATCGAATTGTCTTATCGTCACATCCTGTTCCACAAAGGCTTGCTCTAAGACTTTCTGTAGAGCCTCTCTTTGAGCTTCAGAACTGAGTAAAAGAGATAACATAGAGATTTTTGAAGGAGTTTGCAACAGTTGGTCAACGATGTCGTACTCACTCTTTTGGATGAGCTTCAGCATCTCATCGTTGTTCTTTGAGAGGTCGGGATCATTGGACTGACCGATAGGTTGATTGGGAACTTCTATTTGAGGTTCCTCTTCTCTGGTAGGTTCTCCAACTCCTTGGTTGAAGATTCGACCACTCCGTGTTACTCGACTGATGTCTGCAATATTCACGACGGAGGGTAATGGAACTTCTTTTCCATTCTCAACTGTTGTTGCATCGTACTTGTAAGGGATAGCTTTATCAGACTTGTATGGTACAGGTCCCGACAGATAGATAACTACAGGAGTCTTTTGATTTCTCTGACCATCATAGCCGGCCTCAATTGGTTCGAGGTTGAGAATCCTTCCACTATCGAGAGGAACTCTTGATTCATGGAGTAGAGGGATTATGGCACACACATCTTTGGCCACTTCTCGTTTAGGTATTAAAACAACATCTTTGCCTTGATTATAGCCTGACATTGAACCAGAGCTTGACCATGGTTGAATCTCCTTATGGTCCAACTGACTTTGAAGGGCTGCTCGCACTAGGTAGCATCCTTGATTACTCTCTGAGAAAACTCTACAACGCTCGTAGTTGTGTGGTGGCACCCGGCCACGTCCACTTTGTATGCAGTGCAACCTCAATAGATCTGTTTCCATTGATCGAACATCCTGACTTTGATGCCTAGTAGGGTTCCCGTTAATCATGCTGACTTGTTGTGTGTCTTCATCTAGATAGATCAGAAGCCACCAGTGGTTTAACAAGTGTTGAAGTGTCTTTTGGACGAGTGCACAACCTTGGTCACTCTCACGACACACTTTACAGTTCTGATAGTCATGCGAAGTCAGAAAACTGAACTGGGCTTGCTTAGCGTGTAACTCCACTAAGCTGGTATTCATCAAGCGAATATCGAAGATTTGAATCATATTGATCTGATAGGGATTTCTATCACGGTAGTCCTGGATCCATCCAAGATCCATCTGACGCTGGAGGGCCTCTTGTACAAAAGAGCATCCCTGATTGTTTACCGAGCAAATCAGACAGGAATCATAATTGTGCCGTGGCAGATCATGATGTTGGCTTTGCCTTGAGTGCATTTCCACCAAGTTGACATTCATCGCATGGACGTCGTGGTTTTGAATGATGTTGGAATTTGTATAGGTCATGTTGACCCCACGAATTCTGTGATCTTGGATCCAACCGAGATCCAACTGATCCTGTAGAGCTGATTGCACCACAAAACATTCTTGATTGTCTTTCGAGCAGATATCACACTGGTGATAGTTATGAGGTGGTACATGCCCATATCCGCTTTGTCTGCGATGCATCTTGACCAGATTAGCCCTTAATAAGAGTACATCATGAATTTGATAACTGTGGTTAGACTCTTCCTCTATCAAATTGACTGCAGCTTTCTCGTGTTGCGGCAATGGGTTTGTCTGAACATTTGGATTTGTATCCTTGAAGGATAAGACCCCGCTCCTGACAAGCTTCTGTACATCGGATTTAAAATTGAGGCAGTTTTCTATGTTATGCCCTGGTCCTCCTTGATGGTAAGGACAAGTCTGATCCGCTTTGAACCAAAAAGGTGGATTTTTTGGTACTGTAAGAGGAGACCTGGTTTGGACGTGACCCTTGACCAGTAGTAGTGGAAACACTTCTCCGTACAACATTGGTATAGGGTCGAACCCTGGTGGTCGCATTGTACGGTTGTTGCTGTACTGAGGACGAGTCTGCTGAAGAGGCTGTTGTGTCCTTTGCTGATATTGTTGTTGATTCGGTTAGCTTTGAGCAACCTGAGGTTGATACGTTGGAACCGGCGCAGGGTTGATAGCAAGAGTTATAGCTGCTACTGGTTGGTAATGTCGTCGTTGCTTTCCGAAAGAGATATTACCAATATCTTGCTCTTTTTTCTTAGGGAAAGCACTACCGTATCTTTTGGTACTGCTTGACGGTCCTATATCTTTGACCAGTCGTCCTTCTTGGACTGCTTCCTCAAGACGAACTCCCATGCCCACCATCTCAGTGAAGTCACCGGGCGCACTGGCGACCATTCTGTCGTAGTAAAACAAACTCAAGGTTTTCAAGAAGATCTTTGTCATCTCTTTTTCCTCAAGAGGTAGACAAATCTAAGCGGCAATTTCACGCCATCTCTGAGCATACTCCTTAAAGGTTTCCTTATCCTTCTGCGACATGGCTCTGAGTTGATCTCTGTCCGGTGCCATGTCCAGATTATACTTATATTGTTGAACAAAGGCAGCGCCAAGATCTCTGAAAGTGACGATCTTAGTGCGGTTTAAACCCATATACCATTTGAGTGCGGCACCGGTTAAACTATCCTGAAAATAATGAATCAGTAGCTGGTGATTCTCTATCTGAGTTGACATCCTCCGAGCGTACATCACTAAGTGACTTTGAGGGCAAGAGTTGCCCTTGTACTTTTAAAATTCAGGCACCTTGAACTTGTGTGGAACTTTCAAATTGGGGACCAAACAAAGGTTTGCGACGTCTTTTCCAAATAGATCCTGACCGCGAATGGCTTGCAGTTCTTTCTACATCTCCAGGAATTGTTCCTGGAATTCCTTCTTTTATCTTTTATACCTTCATTTCCACCAGAAGGTATCTGTAGAATCTGTCCTTCCAGGACAGTGTGTACCACGGGTGGTGGTACAGTCATTACGGTAGTGACCCTTGGTGCTTCCCTTCCCCGAAGTTTGTAAGCTTCAGGAGTTGCTGTCATGCCCCTTGCATCTTCGTTTTCCCGAAGTTTGTAACCTTCAGGCCCAGCTGCTCCTGCTGTAGTTTTCGGATCTTCCATGATCGGCAGAATATATCCTTCCGAGATATAGTTGGGTGGCATGCCCCAGGGACGATCTTTAGGCATGTTATATCGAGGATCATACTTTTCCACTATGGGCGTCGATGTGATCTCTGAGATCACGGTCTTTTGTTGTTGTATCTGGGCTGCTGCCAGAGCTTGCATGTCATTGTGAAGTTTCCTCAAATCTTCTTTCAGAGTGTCGATTTCTTCTCTCAACTCTTTGTTCTCTTCCTCGAGATCATCCATTTTCTTTTGTCGATTGGCCTGAGTATTGTACGAATGAGACAGTTTGACTCTAGAATCGAGACACAAACGTGAGATTCGTAGGGAAGAAGAATGCATTATGGGCGAATGATGAATGATATGCAATGATTATAGTAATTAAATTTTTGTTATTTAATCAAAAGAAACTTTGACAATTGGATTGCAAATATCATACAGTGGGGAAACCCTGTTTTATTGAATTCAAAGATTGCGGAAATGGAAACAAAGTAATTTACAAAGTGCTGTAAAAGGAAATGTCTAAACTTATGGACCCAGAGTCCTCTCTAAGGAGAGCTCAGGTGCTGGTTCTGGTATTTTCCTTTTCTTTGACCAGGGCTCTTTAGCCGTTGTCGGGTTTTCATTCCTTTGCCAAGTGAAATGAGCGAGCAAATTCCTTTGGTCATCTTGATTCTCTACAGCATGTTGCTCTAAAATCTCAATCAGAGCATCTTTATCTTTTAACAGTTGATGTATTTTGTTACACTCCACGTTGAGAATGCGGTACTTGTTCTTCCAAGACTTCTTCTCCTATTGAACTTTGTTGAGAGTAACCTAAAGTTTTTCCGTATCAGACATAAAATAAAGGACAAATTCCCTTAGTGGAAGAACTTCGTGACGAGGGTAAGGCATCCTCAGTTTGAGAGCTCTAGTTTGTACCCAGCGGAGATAGGGCTCTACAGAGATACAGTCCGGTTTTCCTAGAGACTTTATTACTTTCCTGTGAACGTGTTTCCAGGCATGCACTATTTCTGTCTTTAGTGCCCTGTCATTTTCTCCTTCCTTGAAGAAAAGACCCTCCAGATGAGCATTACAAGGGACATGCCTCATCGGGTATCCGAATTGACGAAGAACTAAAATTGGATGATAATTGATTCCTCCTTTAATTCCTATGAGGGGTACATTAGTGAAGTTTCCACAACAGTCAATGATCCTGATCCCGTCATAAACTCGATTGTACCAATCAATGTCAGAGTTGGTAGGAGACATGATTCTCTGCGACCAATGTAAAGCAGTCTTTTGATCCCAAAATGCAGTAGACTTGGGTAAATGGGAAGTGAACCATTTGTATAGCAGGGGTACACAGCATATGATCATTCCTCTGCTGTATAAATTCCTTAAGTGTACAGAATGATAAGCATCTGCGAGCAAGGTTGGTACGGGGTTTCCAATCAGAAAAATCTTAATGGCATTGATATCAAGAAACTATCAATGTTTGGAAACAAAAATAACCCGTAGGTGAGTAAGACAAAGATGCTTTCGAAAGCAGGCACATTCCCTATACTAGCAAAGTACAGGGCTTTCTTTATTAAAAACTAGGCTGGCAAACCTTGGATTCCACCCTTAATGGTCGTGTGAGTCCTGACTTCTGACTCGTCCAAATAGATTGCTCTTGCAATGGTTTGATCCTTTGGAATTTCTTCCAGTCCAGAAAAGGGAGCTTGGTCAGTGATAGGTAGATCAGTCAGGTGAGAGTACTCCTCTAGTGTTGGTGCTAGCTAATAATCCAGGAATGTGAAACAGTGATAGACCGGATCGTAGAACTGGATGAGTGTGGACAGGATTCCTTCAATTACATGGACCCTTAACAGAGACAGCAGTCCTCCATACTTAGCTCTGAAAGCATCAGGGTTGGTGATCATCCTCGCCAATCCTCTTAAATCTTCTAGTTTTGAAAATTTAAAGGTATACTTGTGAGTCTTCCTTCTACCAAAATCCATAACGCAATCTTTTTCTCTATGACATTTGCAATCATTGTCTCAGTTTAATTTGAAAAAGAGAGACTAGAAGAGAAAATTTTCTTTGTTTTAAGTTTTTTAATGAAATGAATGCATGAATGCCGCACACAAAAACATAGAAAAAACATGGGGTCAAAGGTTTGGTGTCATGAAGTCAAGGCTCTACCCATCCCCAAAGGTTATACTGGTGATTTTTTGTACCTGTCCGCAAAATCATTGACCCCTCTTGGGATAACAACAGCAGGTTGGTTCACCCGAGCGAGCTGATGTATCTTAGAGTAATCTCAAATGAGGGTAGTATCGCGTGACAACTATTTTCGATAGCTTCCGCACTACAAAATAGTAACATGGTCTTAGTCTACTAAAATCCACAGTTTCACGGACAACCCAATCGAACAATCTACTTTCAACAACCGAAGTCGTATAGGCATTGAATCTGCAAAGGGTATCTCCACTGATTCGATGGTCTAGCGGGGCCTCTTATTTGGGAGTCACTCCCTGTAAGATTACCCATCTCGTGCCATCACCTATCTTAGGTGTATACTCAATCTTTCCAGATGCGGCAACACCCGCAGTCCCATTAGCAGAAAAATAAACACGAATATTAAAGAACGACCGGCTAGTCGAATATCTGACGCTGGTAACGGAAAAAATTGCCAAGTTCAACGCATGAGAAGTCCAGCACATCCCCCGCGAACGAAACACGCGGGCAGATGTCTTGTCCAAACTGGCTAGCACCAGAAAGAAAGGCGGCAATAAATCCATCGTGCAAGAAGTACTTGCCCGGCCCAGCATAGAAAAACCACCAGAGCTACTCGACGTCAACGCCATCGGAGAGAGCCACTGTTGGATGACCCCTGTATACAACTACGTCACCAAAGGGGAGCTGCCCTAGGACAGCAAGGAGGCCAGCGTGACTAAACAACGGGCTTGCTCATACGTGCGGATTGAGGACAAAATTTATCGATGAGGATTCTCCACCCCCTCCTTAAATGCGTCGAGGAGAGCAAAGTCCCCGAAATCCTCCAAGAGATCCACGAGGGCATCAACGCACAACACTTGGGAGGGAGATCACTAGCACGAAAAGCCCTACGAGCAGGATATTACTGGCCGACCATGCAGCACGATGCCAAGGAGCATGTCCAAAAATGTAACTGGTGCCAGCGCCACGGGGACATGCATTTAGCACCCCCCAACGAGTTGAAGACTCTATCATCGCCTTGGCCTTTCGCCTGGTGGGGGATGGACATACTCGGTGTAGCGAACGATTTTTATCAGTGACGCGACCACCTTATCATTGGGTTTTCCTCACCGCAATGGTATGAGGGGTGCTACTTTTTGATTTCTTATTTATCCCATGAAGCGGAAAAGGAAAAGGAAGGTATCTAAAACTAACCTTGCACGCGAATGTCTAACAGGAGAAACGCTTAAAGAGATTGGGGGGGTCTGGGGTCAGGTTATACAATGGGTAGTTGTCAATTACCCATCCTATATGTGGTTATCCACAGGATATTAGCTTTAGTTTTGCTTTGTACTTGATGGTGTTTATCCGTTAATAGGTTTGGGAAAGTTTCTTGGGAAATATGAAAGGGAGAGTGAGTTTTTTGCTGATGTTTTTGGTAAGGTGTTGGACCTAATTTTTGATTGATGTATGTAGGTATTGGACCTAAAGTTTTTGATTAGTATGCTCGCTAAGATTTCGCAATCTTATGCCTACGTATTTCCGTTTAAACAAAACAGGGAAATCAGAGCAATCGTAGTTCCTCTTATTCTAAGGGAGGAAAAATATGTTTTGGTGTCTTGTTCAAAGCCCAAGACAGAGGCTAAAAGGAGTATTTGTCTCTTGTTCAAAGCCCAAGATTGAAGCTAAAAGGTTGACTGAAAGAGCATTTG
The DNA here is from genome assembly GCA_022829125.1 of Lathyrus tuberosus. NCBI lineage: Eukaryota > Viridiplantae > Streptophyta > Magnoliopsida > Fabales > Fabaceae > Lathyrus > Lathyrus tuberosus. The sequence continues at coordinate 5,860,262 of JALAZF010000023.1, read as the reverse complement.
TTATCTCTAAAGAGGGATTGTTGATTTTTATATGCCTTGATCAAAGCCCAAGGTTGAAGCTAAGAGGTTGATTAACTCCATTGGGGAAGTCCTTATACAATGGCTAAGAGGAGGTTGTATGAGACCGACTCAACAAGAGAGTGGATATATTGGTGTCTTGTACAAAGCCCAAGACGGAGGCTAAAAGAGACTGACTCTTTGGGGATACCATTATATGAAGCCTAAGAGGAGGCTAACTCCGCTGGGGAGGTATTTATCTATCTTATATAAAGAGAGTGCTTTTATCTGTCTCGTACAAAGCCCGAGATTGAGGATAAAAAGGGTTGACTCAACAAGAGAGTGCTTTTTATCTGTCTCGTACGAAGCCCGAGATTGAGGCTAAAAAGGGTTGGCTCAACAAGAGAGTACAAAAAGGTGATGGACTCAACAAGAGAGTCTATGAGAGTGGTTGACTCAACAAGAGAGTCTGAAAAGGTGATCGACTCAACAAGAGAGTCTGAAAAGTAATTGACTCAACAAGAGAGTCCGAAAAGGTGATTGACTCAACAAGAGAGTCTGAAAAGGTTAGGTCCGTTAGGGAGAATCATTGTATAAAGCCCAAGAGGAGGCTGACTTTCCTAAGGAAAGGATCATTATGCAAAGCCTAAGAGGAGGCTAACTTCTGCTGGGAATTATTGAGATCCCGAGGCAGGTCCAAGTGGGGAATCAACTCCTGCTGAGGATTACAGAAGAGCTGATAGATCAGAAACCTTGAGGTTCTGATTTGAGATAGTGTTTTATGATGATAAATTGACCCTGGCTGAGGGATTTTAGGAGAGAGACGGGGTTTTAGAACCCACAAGTTTTAACTCTGCTGGAGATTAATCCAGAATCTGGGGTTTCTTCCTATGTTTGTAGGGAACTTGAGAATGTCTTTGAGACTCAAGGAGATTTAGACTGTTCAAGTCTATTAGTGTGGTCTATCTTTATATAATGCCCAAGAGGAGGCCGACTCGTTTAAGAGGTGAGTATCAACCCTAAAATTGGTCTGAGGGCTTTTGTGACTCCTTTTAGAAAGACAGCTCTAGTAAATGATGACTAAGTTCTCTCCTATACCTCTAAGAGGTCGTGAGGGTCCTTGTATGAAGCCCAAGAGAAGGCATGAGAACTTTTAAGAAGCCGAAGGGTCCTTGTACAAATCCCAAGAGGAGACGGGGATGCTTTTAGGAATCCTGTGGGTCCTAAACCAAGAAAAGTTCAAGAAATGCTATTCACAGAGAATAGATCATTTAGTGAAAGTTCTGTGATTTGAAGAAACTCAGGAGATGCTATTCACAGAGAATAGATCAACTCCGGGGAGTAGAGTTTCTTTGACAATTTCTAGGGGTGACAGTCTGAGAAAAGGTTCACCGAGAATACTGCCTTTCTCTTTGTTCCATATTGTTTAACCCCAAGAGAAGGGAAGACTGTATCTGGAAATCCTATGGGGATCTAGTTTTGACTGTATTTAAGAGTGACCAACATGGCTTTACCTAGTTCTAGACCTAGTTACCGAGGAAACTCTAAATAACTATATTAGTATATATACAGTTGATATATGACAAGTATTTAAAAGGGTATGAAAGAAGACTAACCATGTGCAGCTTCCCACTGTACAGTTATATATATTGGACATGTATTTAAAAGAATGAAAGAAGACTAACCATGCGCAGCTTCCCACAATAAAGTTATATATATTAAAGCAAGTAAATGAAAGCGGATAAAAACTTACAGGTGAGCAAGCTTCCATGCTGTTTTGTTAGTTGTTCAAAGAAATTAAAGAAAGTTTTGATAACAACTGTATATTTGAACCTAAATCACAAGGGAAGTTGTTTTAAAAAGATTGTACTGGGACTTATACAGCGTCTAAGGCCCAAAAGGTTTTATGTACAAAGGTATGGGTCTTACAATTCAAGGAGAGGCCAAAAGATTATTTTGAAAAAAAGAAAGATGAGACTTACAACACGAGGGTAGGCCCAGATGGTTTGTTTGAAAACGGCGATCGCGCCGAGTTTTTTGAAAACACAGCGGGTCTTATACAATGTCTGAGGCCCAACAAGGTATCTTATTTACAAGGAATGGGTCTTACACTCTATCAGAGGCCCAAAAGTGTTTTTGTACAAGTGATGGGGCTTACAACTCAAGGAGAGGCCCAGAGGTAATTTTAAACTGGCGATCTCGCCGAGATTTTTTATCGAGTCGGGACTTATACAATATCTGAGGCCCAAAATGGTTTTTGTTAAAGGGGATTGGGCCTTACACTCTATTAGAGGCCCATGAGTGTTTGAAAAAGATTTGTGAGGGTGAAAATCAAAGAAACCCTAATTTCACCATTTTTAAAAGTAAATTCTTAAAGAGAATCAATAAATAATGATAAAATACCAAATAAGCTTGAATAAACAACTTGTGATTTTTGGTTGAGATTTGAAAAATGATGTTTTAATCACAATTTGAATTAAAACTCATTTGGTTTTGATTTTCAAGATAAAAATCCACTTTTAAAAGTGTTTAAAACAATTAAAAATGAATTTATTTACAAAAATACCAACTATATTAAATAATTAATATAAATCTGATTTTTTTGTGGAATAACATATTTTAACATTTTTGTGATTTTTTGCAAAAAAAACCAATCAAAAATCATTAAAATTGAAGGAGAAATTAATTTTCCAAATCATTTAAAATAATATAACAAATATTAAAAAAATGGAAAAAGTGGTAAAAAAGAGGATATGGGGTGAGGGGGATTCGAACCCCAGACCTCTTGTGTGCAGCGTGCGCCTTCTACCACTGGGGTGGTGATACATCCATGTATCAAAACCACCCCATGAATACATGAGGCATGCCTTGTTTTTGGCCTGGCCAAGGCAAGGCAAGGCAAGGTTTTGGCAAAAAACGTGAAGCTTGTAACTTTCTCATTTCTCCATGGATTGGGACAAAATTTAGGTCTATCTTGCCTAGAATTTCACAAGGAATCCAATGGTGGTGGTGGTTTTTTCAGATGAGGCTCCTATTTTGAAACCCGATAGTGTTCTTGAAATAGGCCTATAATTGCATTTTCTATGCTACCTCTTGTTACAGGCATGAATTACATGATGAATTGGTTCAAACACAACATATATAACATGTATGAGATGTGCATGATCAGTGGACTTCAAAATAATGCATATTTCGAAGAGTTCAAGTTGTGATGCTTACCTCTTTAGGAGCTTTTTGGGCTATCTGCCAAGTTTCTTGTGCCAGAAGTAATTTGATGCTTTAGACACTCTCAATTGATCCCTTAGAAGCTTTTAAAATGGTTGGAACCAGCTGGAATCCTCAGGAACAAGTTTGAGCTCTTTCTTGCAAAAAGGGCAAAAATGACCAATATGGCAACTCTCTCAAATGGTGTTCCAGATGTGGGAAACCATTTGGGACAGTTCAAGGATGATATTTGGAGTGTGTTTAAGGTTTTATCTGGTTTTGAAAGTGACTGAATCAAGACATGGCTTGAAAAATGCAAAAAAGTCGAATTTTGAGGTTTTGAGAGGGGACTTTGAGATTTTGGTGTTACAGGTCACATGTGAGAGTTTGGACAGCTTAGATATGACATATTGGATGTGTTTGAATCATGAGCTATGATGGAAATGCTCTCTAACTCAAAAAATCAGAGTTACCTTGCAAAAGAAGGCATTTTTTGGTGTACTCAAACTGAGCACAAATGAGCTCTATTTATAGTATAGCAAGTTTGTTTTGCAAGCAATAGTGTGTGGCAACTACAGCAGGTTGTTGGCCAATGGTGATCAAATGGAATCTCAAGTCTCCTCTAGCCATTGACTAGAGGTTAGGGCACAGGTCTATGGTTCTTTGATTCAGAGCTTATCCTTGACTTATTCAGTTAGGAATGTGTCAGTCCATGCCACCTTGGTGTATCCATTAAATGCATTGCAACAAAATTGGAGTCTTGGCACCTTTTTAGCTATTTTAGGTTTGGCATGTTACTTGTAGATTCTTTGACTTTGGAGGCTTGGAGATCAGATCACCCCCCTTGGATTTGATCCTCAGATGTGTCCAAATTGATGACAGGGCTTGGATTTATCAGATTTGGACAAATCGAGCAAAATGCACAAAATCTGCCAAATCTGTCTTGAAAAAATCAGTTCATGATGCCATGTTCCAAGGGTTATATCTCCTTGCTCAAATGGAATTTGGAGATGATCTGGTACTTGTTGGAAACCCCTCATGGCATACTTCAACTTTGATGTCCAACCCAAGACCTGGTTTGCCTTGGATCAAGGTGAAAAATGTCCCTACATTTTGGAAAAAGTAAGGCAGATTTTGACTTAGTGAAAATTTCACTAAGTGTTGGAAAAATGTGATTTTCATGTTTTCAGCCATTTTGATCACTCCATAACTAAAAATCTATGAAGAATTGGAATTAGATGTAGTTGACACTTTTAAAGTATGCCATGAGAGCTACAAATCCATTTTTGGACCATCCAAAATGGTTGCTTAGATCTCAAGTTATGATCCTTGGAAGTTGGTACCCTAGCCATTTTGTTTCATAACTTAGAAAAATTCTAAGTTTATTATGGTTACCCCTTTTACAAGTTATCTCACTTTCTTTGGTTTTTCTTGATGAATGATGATTCCAATCACACATTAACATCATTTTAGGGTTAAGGAACCATGGTTGACCAAAAAATCAAAAAGTCAAACTTTGACTTTTTCAGCAGATGAAATCTAAACTGTGCGATCCTCTATGAAATCGAGTCCTTGACCTAAATCAAACTTAATAGATGGATTCCATAGGTGATATGGGGTATATTGAATCATGTCCCAAGGTTTGGGAGCATGTCCTAATCAAAAGTCAAAGATACAGTTGACTTTTTCCCTCAAAACCCTAGTTATGGTTCAGATGAAATTGAAACTTGTGAATCAAGCTTCTTGGATCAATCCATTGTTGCAAATGGATCAATGTGGTGTATTGGAGACCCTCAAATCATGTCTTGAGGTCTTGGCTCATGTTTTGTCCCAAAAGTCAACGTAGGGGTGAGTTAGGTCAAGAAACCCTAATTCCTGATTTTTGATAAATGCATCCCCTGAGGTTAAATTGACTTGATGATTGGGTCCATGAGGTCCCTTGGAGTATCATAGGTTATGTTTTGAAGCATTGGCTCATGCCCATATGAAAATTCCCATCTGGAGGCCCTGGTCAACCAAAACCCTAATTTGATGACACTGGCTATCTTGAGGCTTGATCCACTTGAAATGTAGCAAACTTGTGCTTGATTCTTGATGTGGGAGTCCTCTTGATCCTTTATAGGTGTTTTGAGAGGCTAGACAAGTTGAAGATCATGTCATTCCTTGATTGATCCTTTGTCTAAGTGCTCAGAGAGGGCTTGAAACCCTAATTCTTGTTTGCGGTAAATGCTCACCCATCTTTGGGGAGATTGATGAGGCATAATGATACATCCATATTGTGGTGATGATTTGTACAATGATGGGAAATCTTAGTGGTCAAAATTTGGGGTATGACACTCGGCCCCTTCACAATGGGGTCTTATCAAAACAAATTTCTGATCGTGGTCGTCGACTACTTCATTAAGTGGATTGAAGTCGAAGCCCTCTCCAAGATCACAGCCTTCAATATACCCTGCTCTACAAAAGGAACGTCCTCGCATAATTCAGAGTACCCCAAGCCCTCGTGACTGACAATGGAACATAATTCACGGACAGGAAGTTCCAGGACTTCGTCGCCAGGTTAGGCACAAAGCAACACTTCACTTCGGTCGAGCATCCCCAGACCAATGGGCAAGCAGAGGCCGCGAACAAGGTAATCCTTTGCGGTCTAAAACGAAGGCTTGGTGATGCCAAGAAGAGATGGTTCGAAGAGCTACATAGCCTGCTCTAGGCCTACAGAATAACACCACACTCCACCACCGGGGAAACCCCCTTCCGATTAGGTTACGGAACCGAGGTGGTGATACTGGTGGAGATCAGGGAACCTTCCAGGCGAACAGAATTTCCCCTCGACGAGCAGATGAATGATGAAGCCTTAAGAGAAGAGCTCGATCTGTTCGAAGAAATATGGTCGGGAGCAGCTCTCCGCGAAGCTTCGCTAAAACAATAAATAACCTTGCGCCACAATGCCAGGGTTATAAAGCGCGACTTCCCCGTTAGCAGCTTAGTCCTACACAGAAACCAGAAAGATTCGCGCGAAGGAAAGCTGGGCGCGAACTGAGAAGGACCCTACAGGGTCAAGTCCAAAACGGGCACAGCAGCCTACTGCTTAGAAACCTTGGACGGAGAACCATTTTCTCGACCATGGAATGCTGAAAAGCTCAAACAATACTACAGTTAGGACCAACCTCGAGGTCAGACCAACTGCCGACGAGATCACCCCCAACGGGGAGACGGCTCGACCACAGGACCGTGCCCCGATGTAAGCATGATGACGAAGGTCCCTTCATCAAACATCGTCCCCTGAAGGTAGCATGAAGGCAGCACGAACTTCCCTCCAGAGAGACCACCCGAGCAGCCCGCCAGAGAGGCTCCGATATCATCACGCTTCCTCTTATGAGATGTGTCTAGAGTTGGCGGTGTGAAGGTCATCCCCGAAATAGGACCAGCGTCGGACACAAACTTCTCCAGCATCGCCTGCTGCTTGGTAGCCCGCTGCTTGGTCGCCCCGGCTTTGGGCGCTGAGGGCACCTTCTTCTGGACTTTGGCTGCCTGGGACCTCATCAAGCGTTCCCTCATGTCGGCCATTTTTCTGCGAACAAAAAAAAAAGACAAGTCAGTAATTAGAAGAAACTTAACAAAAACGGGCACAAGAGCAGGTGGTACCGAGGAGCTAGAATGCCACATCATCATTTTTGCACTCAAGGAGAGCCTTAGTGTTGATATAACGGTCTGCTCGTACAGGCTCCCCATTATCCCCGAGCCGCTCTTTTCCATCTCTGTCCACCACAAAGGCTGGACTAAAGCTCTCTACATAGGCGTGGAGCACACGGTAGGACTCCTTGTCCCCCTCACTGAGTTGCTCGAGCTTTACCAGGAACTGGTCGGTCCTATATCTGAAGTGGGAGTACACCCACTCTAAAGGGAACTTTGATACGGGTTTCTCAACTTGTCGAACATCGATGGTCACAGTCTCGAGCGTAGAAATATACCTTTTGGTCGCTTCGGAGACCGACTTCACAACCAAGAACATGTCCTTGAAGTGCCGAACAGACTCTGAGTACGGCCAGAAGAGCCTGCTCTGCTGTTTAAAGGACACCCAACTTTGCTTTGAGCCCGTAGTGCTTCGCTGGAGTTGGAAGATGCAGAAGAAGAGATCTACGGTCGCCCCAACATGTAAAAAGCGACACACTAGCTCTAAAGCACGTATGAACGCCCGTGCATTTGGATGGAACTGAGCAGGGCACAACTCCAAGTGACGAAAGAGGGCCTCTTGGAAGTCGGTGAAAGGCAATCGAAACTTAGCCTCCACAAAGGCAAACTCATAGATGGGTAACCACATCCCCGGGTAGATCGAGCAGATCCTGTCATTTTCGGTTGGACAGATGGCCCTCCATTGCACTGGCGCATCCTCGGCACGATCTTCCAGGTAAGGGAACTCCCGAATCTCTTCTTCAGTAAACGTCGAATTCGACGAGAATGGTTCTTGAGCAGTCCATTTAAGATCCCCCCTCGCGACCTGGACGTTAGCATATTCGACAGCCTGCTCCGCCACCTCTTGCGCGGCCTGGGTGTCGGACACGACTTCTTCACGAGGATCAGCAATTTTCACCTGAAAAGCAGAGGAAGAAAAAGTGAATTCGACGACTAAGTTCAAACCCTTACACCACTAGTCAAGTGAAAGGGCGAGGAAGAAGTCGAGGACAACCTCGAGCCCACTTTGACCGTGATTTAACACGTTGACAACATTGTCCCCCTACGACGGGGATGAATCTCCACGACTTAACGAAAGGACTTGAGCTCTCAACAGAGCGAGCTCGTCGTGTAAAGCCAGAGCTTTACGTCGAACAGGCCTAGTGGCCGACTACAAACCTAAAGCTAATCCTAACCAGAATCTAGGAGAATTTACACCAAAAAATCCAACGTTCATTCCATGTTCTTCGTTTTCTTCATGTTCTTCATAAATTTCCCAGAATTCATGTGTTCATCGAAGAACACATGAATCTTCGACCGAAAAACTCATAAGTCGCCGGAAAATTCATGAGGAACACCCAAAAAATGAAGAACACCATTAAAAATGCAGAAAAGATGAACAACTTACTTGGGAATGAAGGATTAGAGATGAAGGTATGGACGAAGACGATGAAGATCAACGGTGGCGAAGAGGAACTCCGGGGAGAGGACGAATTGCAGAGCAAAAAAGGTGAAGAGAAGAAATTGTGAGAACAAGATTTGGTTCTGCAATATTATCTCTAAGTTTTGATGATATCAAATGAGTATTTCTGCATGAACAATTTTGTACAACTAATGTTTGTTATTTGTGAGAACTTAACAAACAGTTTATGCTTCCGTAAATTGGCGCGAACACAATGCTTAAAGGAAAATACTCCACCTATACACTTGAAAAGCAGAACTCATTTTAAGCTAATATGAAGTTCACAAGACTCTGATACAAAAGGAAAAGAGAACGAGTTTTGAAGATCTGAAGACAAAGGTTCTGATTGAACGAAGTCCAGATGCTGAAGACTTATGCTCTCTGATCTAGGTTCTGAAGACCTAACCACAGTCTCTACTCATGCTTCAACCAGATACTATCAGAAGCCTTTGAAGATATGAAGAAAACGCACCAAGCGAACAAGGTTCTGAAGACCAAGTGCTGAAGACTCTGAAGGCGCTGCTCTGAGGATTCGAAGACTTGATAATCTTAAAAACCAAGCTATGTTTTCCCTTCTTACGCATGCTCATAAAAAGCCTCTGATGTTGAGAAGCCAAGAAGACAAAGCTATATAGTAGAGCTGTACCACAATACAATGTGAAAATATCTTGATAACAGTGCAACGGTGCAAACGAAGATATTCTGACAAAACAGGACGTGCAGCACGTAAAAGTTTTTATCTGTCCTCAAGCTTCTAGCCGCCAGCCTAGTTAGCTATCATGATTACACTTCAACGACTCTTTTTTACACGGCTATAAAAGGAAGCAAAAGACTTGAAGAAAGATACACACGAACGAACTATAAAAATATTTTCCAACTGAAATCTTTCTTAAGTCATTCTAGTCGAAACTGGTTTACATATTTCAGCTTGTATAAGAAGCACTTTTCTATAAACGTAACTTATTCAAACTTAGGTTTGTGTCCCTTAAGAAAGACCGTGTGGTTATATTTCTTGAGAAGTCTAGGACGTGTTGTCTTAGAGGTTGTTCCTTGAGTAAGACCTGTGAGGTTATATTACTTGAAAAGTCTAAAACTTGAGAAGTCTAAAACTTGAGAGTTTTAGAGGTTGTGTTAATCACCAGCATTTTGGCTAGTGCATTGTACTGATTTGATTGAATAGTGGATTAAGACCTCGTTGAGAGAAGCAAAATCACCTTGGCGGGTGGACTAGATTAACTTGAGTATTTCTCAAGTGAACTAGTATAAACATAACCTGTTCATCTCTTTGTTCTCAACAAAAGTCATTAGTGTTAAAAGAAAGAGTCTTATAAAAGGAATTTATTTTAAATAAACAATTTTATTTTGAAAAACTAATTCAACCCCCCCCCCCCTTTCTTGTGTTTTTCACACCTTCAATTGGTATCAGAGCTCCGGTTCTGAGGTGATAAAAAGGTTGAATTTTTATCAGGCACTTAACAATGTTCAGTACCGATCCAAGTGTGAAAAACAATGGCTACACAAACTCCTGAGTCAAGTGTCATTGTGAATGAAAAAGACTCTTATACTGCAAAACCTCCTATCTTTGATGGGGAAAATTTTGAATATTGGAAAGATAGAATTGAAAGTTACTTTTTGTCGTTTGACTTAGATCTATGGGATCTGATAGTTGATGGCTACAGTCACCCTGTAGACTCTACAGGCAAAAAGATTGAAAGAAGTGCATTTACAGATATACAAAGAAAAAATTACAAGAATCATCACAAAGCAAGAACTATTCGGTTAAATGCAATTTCATATACAGAATATGAAAAAATTATAAACAGAGAAACTGCAAAATCTATTTTTGACTCTCTTCGTATGACTCACGAAGGCAACGCTCAAGTCAAGGAGACGAAGGCTCTTGCACTAATTCAAAAATATGAGGTCTTCAAAATGGAAGATGATGAATCTGTGGAAACCATGTTCTCAAGGTTTCAAATGCTTGTTGCAGGACTTAGAGTTATGGACAAAGGATATTCTACTGCTAATCATGTCAAGAAAATTATCAGAAGTCTGCCTGTCAAATGGAGAGCAATGGTGACTGCTTTGAAACTGGAAAAGGATTTGAATATTATAAGTCTTGAAGAGCTTATCAGTTCTTTAAGAAGTCATGAGATAGAGATTCAAGGAGATGAACCTCAGAAGAAAAATAAATCCATTGCCCTAAAGGAAAAGTCCGAGAAGAAAAAGCGTATCAGGCAGAAGAAGAAGTGGAAGAATCTAAAGAAGATTCAGATGAAGATGATATATCTCTCATATTAAGGAAAATAAGTCAATTATGGAAATACAGAAAGAATAAGTTCAGAGGACCAAGAAGAATATCTGAATCTACATATGGTCAAAGGAGAAATTATGGAAGAGATGTTACCTGTTTTGAATGCAAGGAACCTGGACATATAAAAAATGATTGTCCAAAATTTATGAAAGAGGAGAGACCTAAGAAAGCCAAAAAGGGTCTTATGGAAACCTGGGATGATTTAGAATCTTAGGATGATCTAGATGGAGAACGTGTCAACATGGCATTCATGGCAGAAACCAACGATGTTTTATCAGAAAAAGATCTATCAGACTCTGACGACGAAAGAGAGGTACTTTCTTCCCTATCTCGTTCTGAACTTGAAATAGGATTATCTGAACTTATGGAAAGATATTAAATCCTTCTAAGAAAACACAAAACTCTGAAAAAGATGTTTGTGGTTCCTCCAGAAGATCTTACTAAAAGCAAACAAACCATCTCTGAATTAAATGAAAAATTATTTATCTTGGAAAAATCAAATGCTGTTTTAAAAAATAAAGTCTCTAAGTTAGAAGAAGAAATCACTTCCAACATAACTAACAATGAAGTAGTCAGATATGATAAAGCCTTTCAACACTTCCTTGCTAAAAGCATAGATAGAAGTAAAATGGCTTCAATGATCTATGGAGTCAGCAGGAATGGTAATAGAGGTCTGGGATACTCAGGCCATCACAACCATATGATGAGACCAAGAGTATCAAGATAATACCTCTGTCTAAACATTTTGTGCCCTCTGGCACTATCTTGAAATGTTCTGAACAAAAAGGTTCGAAACCTATTACTACACAAGCACAGACACTAAAGAAAACTTCTAAAATTAAACACTATGCACAAATTCCAAACTATTACTCTAATGTAAGGAAGTCCAAAGGTGTCAGAACCTCTGGAAAAGCTAATGTGAAAGGACCCACAAAATGGGTACCTAAGAATAAGATCATTTATGTTGCAGACATCCTTAATGGCACCATTGAAACACCAGTCATGGTACCTGGACAATGGATGCTCGCGACACATGACGGGAGAAAGGCATATGTTCCAAGATTTAAAACTTAAGCCCGGAGGTGTCGTCGGTTTCGGAGGAAATCAGAAAGGAAGAATCATTGGCTCCAGAACTGTTGGAAATGGTAAGTTTTCCTCCATCAATAATGTTCTGTTAGTCGAAGGTTTAATGCATAATCTATTGTCAATTAGTCAAAAGGCTGTTAGCCAAAAGGATGGATCTGCCCTGTTCAACGGAAAGAGGAAGAACAATACTTACAAAATTAAATTATCAGATTTAAAACATAAAAATGTAAAATGTCTTCTTTCTATAAATGAAGAGCAATGAGTCTGGCACAGACGTCTTGGTCATGTCAGCTTGAGAAGAATATCTCAGCTGAACAAACTAGGACTTATCAGAGGCTTGCCAAATCTGAAGTATTCTTCAGATGCTCTTTGTGAAGCATGTCAGAAAGGCAAGTTTTCAAAAACTTCTTTCAAAGCAAAGAATATTGTTTCCACCTCTAGACCGTTGGAACTCTTCACGTTGATCTTTTTGGACCAGTGAAAACTGCCTCCATCAATGGTAAGAAATACGGACTAGTCATCGTTGATGATTACAGTCGTTGGACATGGGTGAAATTCTTAAAACACAAGGATGAGTCACATTCCGTGTTTGCTTCCTTCTGCACTCAAGTACAAAATGAGAAAAATTGTAAAATAGTTAAAGGCAGAAGTGATCATGGTGGAGAATTTGAAAACAAGAATTTTGAAGAACTTTTTGATTCACATGGAATATATCATGATTTTTCCTGTCCTAGAACTCCACAACAAAATGGAGTTGTAGAAAGAAAGAACAGAACTTTACAAGAAATGGCTCGCACCATGATCCAAGAGACTGACATAGCTAAGCACTTTTGGGCATAAGCAATTAACACAACATGTTATATTCAAAATAGAATCTCTATTAGACCTATCTTGAATAAAACTCCTTATGAATTATGGAAGAATAAGATTCCCAATATTTCCTACTTTCATCCGTTTGGATGTACTTATTTTATATTAAATACTAAAGAGAATCTTAGCAAGTTTGATTCCAAAGCACAGAAGTGTCTGCTGTTAAGATACTCTGAACACTCAAAAGGCTACAGAGTTTATAACACAGAATCACGGATTGTGGAAGAATCAATTCATGTTAGATTCAACGACAAGCCTGACTCTGAAAAGTCAGAGCTAGTTGAAAAGCTTGCAGATTTGGAAATTAGCTTCTCATAACCTAAAGAAAAGGCAGATGAAGTTAAAGACCAGCAAGATCCTACGCCGGATACCACTGATGTAACTCCGAATACTCCACATCAAAAGAAAAGAAGAATGTCTACTTATCATCCTGAGGAACTAATTCTGGGTAGCAAGGATGCTCCAATCAGAACCAGATCAACCTTCAGGCCATCAGAAGAAACACTCTTGGGATTAGTGTCACTAATCGAACCAGCCACAGTTGAAGAAGCTCTTATGGACAAGGACTAGGTTCTGGCCATGGAAGAAGAACTTAGTCAGTTCTCAAAGAATAATGTTTGGGATTTAGTTCCAAAACCTAAGAATGTTCATGTAATTGAACCAAGTGGGTATTCAGGAACAAGCTAAATGAGAAGGGAGAAGTTGTCAGAAATAAGGCACGACTTGTTGCTCAAGGATACAGTCAACAAGAAGGAATTGATTACAACGAAACCTTTGCTCCGATCGCTAGACTTGAAGCAATACGATTATTAATTTCCTTTTCAGTAAATCATAACATCACCTTATATCATATGGATGTTAAGAGTGCATTCTTAAATGACTATATATCAGAAGAAGTTTATGTCAAACAACCTCCTGGTTTTGAAATTTTAGAAAAATCAAATTTTGTTTTTAAACTCAAAAAGTCTCTTTATGGTTTAAAGCAAGCTCCTAGAGCTTGGTACGATAGATTAAGCAACTTTCTTTTAGAAAACAATTTCACCAGAGGAAAGGTCGACACAACTCTCTTCTGTAAAACATATAAGAATGATATTCTTATAGTTTAAATCTATGTTGATGATATTATTTTTGGTTCTGCTAACTCTTCTTTATACGAAGAATTTTCAAAGTTAATGCAAGCAGAATTCGAAATAAGTCTGATGGGTGAGCTCAAGTTCTTTCTGGGAATACAAATTGATCAGAAACCAGAGGCCACTTACATTCATCAAAGTAAGTACACAAAATAACTTCTGAAGAAATTCAACATGATGTATTGTAATGTAGCTAAAACACCAATTCATCCAACATGTATCATGGGAAAGGAAGAAACAGGAGTTAAGGTTTGTCAGAAGCTCTATCGTGGAATGATAGGCTCTCTCTTGTATCTAACTGCTTCTAGACCTTATATATTATTCAGTGTACATTTATGTGCTATATTTCAATCAGATCCAAGAGAATCTCATTTAACTAATGTTAAACGAATTCTAAGGTATCTGAAAGGAACAAATAATCTTGGCTTGATGTATGAGAAAACATCAGAGTACACTCTTTCTGGTTACTGCGATGCAGACTATGCTGGAGACAGATTAGAAAGAAAGAGCACATCCGGTAACTGTCAGTTCCTAGGGAACAACCTAATCTCATGGTCAAGCAAGAGATAATCCACAATTTCTCTCTCTACAGGAGAAGCATAATACATATCTGCTTCATTATGCAGTACTCAAATGTTATGGATGAAAAATCAGCTGGAAGACTATCAGATATACGAGAGTAACATTCCTATCTTCTGTGATAATACTGCTGCTATTTGTTTAAGTAAAAATCCAATTTTACATTCTAGGGCTAAACACATTGAAATAAAACACCATTTTATCAGAGACTATGTTCAGAAGGGAACCTTATGCTTAAAATTTATTGATACAGACCATCAACGGGCTAATATTTTTACAAAACCCCTTGCTGAAGATAGATTTCAAATTATTTTAAAGCATCTGAAAATGGACTACTGTCCAGAGTGAAAGTCTTTCAGAACCAAATGTGTTTAGTCAAAGTAAATAAGCATTTTTAAATCATCAGAACCACCTTTGTGAAACGTGTCTCAATTCTGACGTGTCATTTGATTAGAAAATAATTATTGCATGTGATTAGATTATATCTAAATCACTATATTTATCCAAATCAAACGAACAGTAATTTCCTTGAGATTGACTTAAAACTTCATTACATTCATTCATTTATCTCCTGTACGGTGTCTATCTCTTTAAGTTTTCAAAAAAATTCCTATTCCCTCTCTCACTAAAAAAGAAACCCTAATCGCTTTTTCTTCTCCTTCTCTCTCTCTCTCCCTCATACTAACTCAATCCCTGTTCTCATCCTCTCCGATCCTAACTATCATGATGACTTCGACTCAAGAAAATACTGTCAAGTTTTCCAAAGAAATGGAAACATCATCAAAACGGTTATCATCTTCCTCATCAGTAGCGCCGTCCACAACCTCCATGACTACCGCGAGGATCGCTTCAGCTCCACTATCTCTTCCCACGATCGATGCAAACCATGTAACACAGAGAAATCCCTCTGTTACCTGTGTTGTGCATGCAAATGAACTAATCATTCTGAAAGATCTTGATGTCGACTTCCACAATCTTCGTGATAATGGGTTCAATCTAATTGATCAACTAAATACTCAAGGATGGAAAAACTACTTTGACAGACTTAGAGGTCCCACCTTTGATGACCTAGTAAAGGAATTTTGGAGACAAGCTGAAACAGATGATCTTCATGTTGTATCTTTTGTTATGGGTCAAAAGATCATTATTACTGAGAAATCTATTTCAGATCTACTAGGGATGCAGTTCTGGGAAGGAAAAAGGGTTTATGGAAAAACTGAAATATCTGACTCTGTCATCAACAAAGCAATTTTCAAAAATTGTCAACCTAGGACAACAGAGTACAAAAGCAAGAATTTGCGTGACAATCTGAGGATCTGGCATAAAATTATTCTTGGATGTATCAATCCAAGACCTCCAAAGAGTGCTGCAGATTTCTTCAACGCAAACCAAAAGTACATGCTATACTACCTGCACAAGGGTGAGAAAATGTGTCTTCTATCCATTCTATTCTACTACCTAAGAGATATGGTGCGCAAGACAAGAACAACAGCCTCACCAGATAGGAAGATTGTAAACTACATTCCCTTTGGAAGACTTCTCTCTGATATCCTTGTTGAAAGTGGTATAGTATAGTATCTAGTCAAGGAAGCTAAATATACAGATTATCTGACTGGTAGAATAGGAGATGTTTTCAATGTTGTGAACCTTAAGCATATGAAAATGATTACAAGTGTTGATGTGAAACCCATGTCTATCCCTCACGACACTGTGATCACCAACAGACATCCAGTAACGAACTACACCGTCTATCATAAAGAAGATAATCCAACAGCAATTGCTTCATTTGTTGCTATAATGAGAGAAGAAGGGCATGACATGCCAAATTACAGAGCTGAAGATGTCGCTCCTAAACCTAAATATATAACCAGGAGTAAGAGGAAGCAAACTGAAGACGATGCTGAGCTTAAGAAGAAGAAAAAGGATGAAACTGAAACCACCAAAACTTTCAAACTGTAGTCTCTTCTTGAGAAAATCAATTCTTCTGGGTCCATGAATGTCACTGAGAGTGTTACTGCAACATCATCATCTCAAACCACCTTCATTCCTACTTCAAATCCACAATTGAAGTTTAAATCACCATCTTTTTCTATTCCTCCTCTAACTACCATTATCCAATCATCACCCAACTCATCAATCAGTACCTTTATCTCGTCTGAAGTTGTTCCAACCTACACCTCGATAATAACCACTTCAACCATTCAGCCGAATGAACAAGGTTCTACAAACCTAATCTCTGAATCTCAAATCCTCAGCATTGAGTCTAGCTCGGAGGAAACTATCTCTGAATCTCTAGAGTTTGTTACACCCGAAACTCTCATGGTTTCAAACACTCTAGAAGTATCATCTTCTGTTGATCAACCAACCAATGAACATCCTCCTACTGAGATTGTTTCATCTCAGCAAGCATCATCTAAAATTAATTCTGCCGAGCCTGACCTTGCTTTGGTCATCTATGACATACCTGTTCCAACAACTTTTGAAGAATGCACAATTCAATTTCGTGATAAAGCACTAAAGAAGTTTGCGAAATTAAGAGAAGAAATCAGCAAAAGTGCCAAGCCCTTGGAGCTTGAAAGTTCCTGTCAGATCTTCCAGAAATGGTTGGATTCTGAACTTGCAAGAATTATAAGTTTCTCAGACGCAACCATAACTGCTGGAGTTCAGCTGGCAAATGACAGAGCAGAAGCTGAAGAGAGGATCAGGATACTCAAGTTTCTGGCTGCAAAACAGAAAGAAGCGAAAGAAAAAGCTGCTGAAGAAGCTAGACTTCTAGCAGAGAAGACTGCTGAAGAGGCCAGGATGGCACAAGAAGCTGAAGCCATGGAAAATTATGAACAAGATGCTGCAGCTGCTCCCACCTCTGATCCTACTGTAAAGCATTTGGAAAACGCAATTGAAGAAATTAGAGAAGAACAACAGAAGTTCAGAGAAAACTTTGAGGAACAAAAGTTCATCATTTCCAATGTCCAAAGCATGCTTCAGAAGCTTTGCGGCAAGATGTCCTCTGGAAGAAACTAAGTTCTAAGTCTCCTCTGTTTTTAAAGTGTTTAAATCTTTTATTTTTCACCCCTGAACCACTAATCTTTTTGATCAATGACAAAAAGGGGGAGAAGTATTTAAATGTGATATTTTGATTCCATAGTCAATCCCTGAAAAACAATGTTGTTTACATACTAACAAATAAATTGTTATTTCTATTAGATTGTTTTTCTTTTTCAGGAATCCTGATCAAATTCAAACATCACTAAGTGAATCATTGAAGAATCAAGACTATGATGACTTCAGTATATGACATAATGAAATCAGGGGGAGCCCAAGCTCAGAATCTCATCAAGTCTAAGACTCAAAGGGAGTACTTCATATGAAGGATAAGCTATCTTTAGAATATATTATTTTCCCTTAATTATATATATCAAAATTGTGTCATCAAAATACATAGTTTTGTCATCATCAAAAAGGGGGAGATTGTGAGAACAAGATTTGGTTCTGCAATATTATCTCTAAGTTTTGATGATATCAAATGAGCATTTATGCATGAACAATTTTGTACAACTAATGTTTGTTATTTGTGAGAACTTAACAAAAAGGTTATGCTTCCGTAAATTGGCGCGAACACAATGCTTAAAGAAAAATACTCTGCCTATACACTTGAAAAGCAGAACTCATTTTAAGCTAATATGAAGTTCACAAGACTCTGATACAAAAGGAAAAGAGAACGAGTTTTAAAGATCTGAAGACAAAGGTTCTGATTGAACGAAGTCCAGATGCTGAAGTCTTATGCTCTCTGATCAAGGTTCTGAAGACCTAACCACAGTCCCTACTCATGCTTCAACCAGATACTATCAGAAGCCTCTGAAGATATGAAGACAACGCACCAAGCGAACAAGGTTCTGAAGACCAAGTGCTGAAGACTCTGAAGGCGCTGCTCTGAGGATTCGAAGACTTGATAATCTTAAGAACCAAGCTATGTTTTACCTTCTTACTCATGCTCGTAAAAAGCCTCTGATGTTGAGAAGCCAAGAAGACAAAGCTACTTAGTATAACTGTACCACAATACAATGTGAAAATATCTTGATAACAGTGCAACGGTACAAACGAAGATATTCTAACAAAACAGGATGCGCAGCACACAAAAGTTTTTATCTGTCTTCGCGCTTCTAGCCGCCAACCTAGTTAGCTATCATGATTACACTTCAACGGCTCTTCTTTACACAGCTATAAAATGAAGCAAAAGACCTAAAGAAAGATACACACGAACGAACTGCAAAAATACTTTCCAACTGAAATCTTTCTTAAGTCATTCTGGTCGAAACTGGTTTACATATTTCAGCTTGTATAAGAAGCATTTTTCTGTAAACGTAACTTATTCAAACTTAGGTTTGTGCCCCTTAAGAAATACCGTGTGGTTGTATTTCTTGAGAAGTCTAGGACGTGTTATCTTAGAGGTTGTTCCTTGAGTAAGACCTGTGAGGTTGTATTACTTGAGAAGTCTAAAACTTGAGAGTTTTAGAGGTTGTGTTAGTCACCAGCATTTTGGCTAGTGCATTGTACTGATTTGATTGAATAGTGGATTAAGACCTCGTTGAGAGAGGCAAAATCACCTTGGCGGGTGGACTAGATTAACTTGAGTATTTCTCAAGTGAACTAGTATAAACATAACGTGTTCATCTCTTTGTTCTCAACAAAAGTCATTAGTGTTAAAAGAAAGAGTCTTATAAAAGGAATTTATTTTAAAGAAACAATTTTATTTTGAAAAACCAATTCAAACCCCCCCTTTCTTGTGTTTTTAACACCTTCATAAATTTGTGTGAAATGTACAAATGAATTCCTTCTCCCTCCTTTTATAAGCATTTGCTCGTTGGGAAGCACAAGGGTCATCATAGCCTAGGCGACTCTAGGTCTGACAGGGGCTGCATGACCACCACGTGTCAAAAAGAATCGTCGTTTTCCATTCCCAAGAGTAAACGTTACATGCACCAAGTCTCTTGCTATCCCGCGAGCACATCTCCTCGCCGACGCACGCACCTCACGTCTTCGTTAAAGATCCCCGACATAAAAAACGCCACTCCGGCGGGCATCTTTACAAAAGCCTGATCGACAGAAAAATGACCTTTTCACAAATATGCTCCGCGAGCGCCAACAGCTGGTTGGGCAGATCAAAGCACCAGCGCCGACCACCTCTGTATTGGCGAAGGCGAAGGGCTTGTCCCCGAACACTATCCAAAGATAACTGTTCACATGGCTACCTTAAGTCCTCACTCTTCACCATAGCAAGGACTTGGGGGGCTCCTGTTCTGGACTGGGCAGGCGCTGTGCCCCCAGAAGGGCAAGGCCCAATCCAGTCCAGCCGTTAGCCAGGCCCAATAGCCAAGAACTAGCTCTTGGGCATAAACTAGCCGTTGGGCATGTCCCCATCACTCGCTTAACAGTTCACCCGACCAACTGTCTCCCCGGATCTCATGGAGACAGTTGGACCAGGTCAAAGGGCCACGCGCCTTCCCCTCCACCTGGCAATCTCTCGTTGGTCGACTAGGTGTTTTGGCCACATGAGAGATCTTGACCCCGCGCTGGGGGTTCTTCTATAAATACCCTCTCATTCGAGAGGATCAGGTACTCAATATCCAGTACTTGAAATCTTACTTGTGTACTTGCTTTCTCTCTTTCGACCAAACATTTACTTTGGCATCGGAGTACCTTGCAGGTACAACCCCCCTGTTCCTCCTATAAGCATCATCACTTGTCATACGCGAAGGCCACGATAATCCAGTCTGATTACCTCCGATCAGAAGCCAAAGTGAAGAAGATGGGTGTGGATGCTCTAAATTATTGTATTCACACTTGCATTTCAGTTTAATTATTTTATACAACCTTATTTTATGTCGTGCATACGAATGGGGTATTTGATATCATTATATAAAACAACTTAATAAAACATATAAAATATTTGTCAATAATAATATAAAAAAATACATGATACAAATAGCTATCTTACTATTTTCTTTACAAAATAATAAATGGGTGCATTTTCTTATATATTTTTGTTTTATTCTTTCTCACCTCATAAAAAATATCAAAAATAATTTTAAAAGTGTATAGATAATTTTAATGTGTTTAATTTTGTTTAAAAATAGATTTGACTAAAATTTAAAAAAAATTAAAATTTATAACTTTTAAAATTTAAATATGATTTTTCTTGCTCAAGAAAAATTTATGGAAAAAGTAAGTTTATCCACTAATTTATTAATAGTGTATTTTTGATAAATATTTTAGATATAGGTAAAAAAAATTAATTGTTTATCCAAATGTTTTATAAATGCTGTTTACGAAAATAAATTTACTACTGAATTAAATATTTTTATAAATAATATAAAAAAAATTATAATATAAGAAAATCAATGTCTCTGAAAAAGATCAACTTGCTCATTATTCTAACCCTGCCATCTGTCCAATTGTGAGACATTTTTAGTCCAATTTTTTCTTTTCTAAACCAATTGTCCCATCTCATTTTACTTCAACCTAATAAAATATATGTCAAATCAACCAATAATAAATATAAATTAAGGACTTAAAATTTAGTATAAAATAAATATTTTATACAATAGAAAAAAATATAAAATAAAAGTAAAATTATGATATAATTTAAATTCGGACACGTTACTTTTATTAGATAGGATTGATAAAAATTATCTTTTATGACATCATTTTTTTTATTCAATTATTTTTATAAACTGTTTTATTTTTATATATGAAAAAATATTTATTATCTATTCAAATATTTTTATACGAGAACAAATTTAGTATTGATCTCCGAATATTATTAATCCAAAAAATTTACTGTAAATGGTGATATTTGACTAAATCTAAAAAAAAAATATAAATTAAAATTTATATATGTCAAAAAGATTGCTATCGATTCTAATATTTTTCAATTAATAGAAGTACTAATAAAAAAAACAAAAATCAAACTAACTTAAAGATTTAGAATTAGAAATAAATTATGATAAATTAGAAATAAATGAATGATTAAAAAAAATGTATACTTTCAAATTTTGATAAATGTGTCTTTAATTTCAAATAAATGAATGATTAAAAAAAATGTATACTTTCAAATTTCAGAGCCATCTACTTCTGAGGCTCGTGCTTCCCGTTATGCCACTCTATCTTCTTCTTCCCGTATGAGATGGAATTCAACATCTGACACCTCACTCTCTTCATCCTCCTGTAGGCGTCAGGTTTCACCAATGCCACCTCTTACTATAGATGTTGATGATCCAGTCCCACCTTCTACTACTGATGTTGTTGATCCAATGACACCTCCGGGGGGTGAGGCTATTCTGGATGTTGAGCCAGAGGCATTTGGAGGAGGCCCAGTTGATTTGTCATTACTGAGGATATGTGTAACACCATAAATATTCCCCGCGTAATTTAAATAAAAATCAAAGTAAATTTAAAACATATAACATTTAGGATGTCACAATTCAACATATAACATGATATGTAACACATGCAACTTTTAAAAAATTATTTATAATAACTATAATAACAAAACATGTTTGAAACATCAATTTTTGTTGAAACAGCGGAAACATCATTATCAAATAATTATTCACAACATAACCATGTTTTCAAATTAAACATAAATAACAACAACTTCAGGAGATATCCAAAAATCTCCAATAAAACATAACAGACATAAACGTTCTATAACTCCGGTGTTACACATGAGAGCATACGCCAACGCTAAAAATAAAACGGAAGATTCCATCTTCCACTCACATCAACTCCTCTACTGCGAGTTATCTGCACGATGCCCATGTAAAGGCAACATTCAAACAAAAGGGGTGAAATATCATAATTATATAAAAGAAAGCATGATAATAAGTAAGCAATAGATTATTATATGCACATCACCCATTCCACAGCACACTACAACACAATCAACACAACAATCAACCGAACACAACAACGATGCAATCAACGTGCAATGCAATGCGACTCAAAACTCGACTTAAATGCATGTGGTAACAAATACGTGAACACCCAGATTCACCGCTATGATCCTCACCTCCTAGGATTCGAGCTCACCAATCGTTACCATCACCTCCGATAAGGTCTCACTGATTCCATCACCTCCAAAATATGCTACCGACACTCAATCCCCACCTCTTGGGATTGAGGCCCAACAACAACACACTAATTTCCAACCTCATGAATGCATGCAACATATTATTCATGCGACAACAACATCAAGCACAATGACCAACACCTCCATAGTCAAGGAACTCAGCCAATACTGGCCATCATGCACCAAAAACATGCTACAACAGTCAACAACAGCAACACAACAATATAGTAATAAACCACAAGGCATTTATAAATATGTCGCATTACAACATAAGCATCGCATCGCTTTTCACACTATCAAATACCAAAATATACACCCTCTGGTAGCAGTGATGTGTTGCTAGATACCACTCATTATTTATTATATTAAATGTATGATTTATTATAATTGCCAACATCACGAGAACCTACAGATTCACACACATAAAGATAGATTGATGAGAGATAAAATAAATAAGGAACATTGTAAGGTACGATGTACTTGAGAAAATTATGGAACATCGTAAGGTATAATGTACTTAAGTGAAATATGGAACATCGTATAATACAATAATAATAGTTAATATTATTATTATTATTATTATAGTTATTAAATATAATAATAATATGTTTATTAAAATAATAGTTATTATTATTATTATATGGTGCACTTAAGTTGGGCTTTTTAGCTTGCAGCCCACATAAGTGGTTCTATAAATACACCCAATGTGTAAAAGTTTTCTCAGTTGATGAAATTCGGTTAGTGAAACTCTGGCCATAATTCCCCCCCCCCCCTTCTCTCTCTCTCTCTCTCTCTCTCTCTCACACACACACACACACACACACACACTCAAAGTCTTCATTTATAACAGATATCACTGAGATTGAATACACTATGTTTGTGTGGACTGAGTAGAGGCGTTGTTCTTCATTCAACGCTCATGATCATTCATCCAGATCTACATCAAAATTGTTAATCACCACAAGAGGTAACTGTTTCTATCACTGGTCATGCTCATTCATAAGGATCAACTAAAGGGGATTTTTTTGTTTTCCGTCGAGCCTTTTGTCACGATTTCCCTTCCTGATGAACCTTCATTGAAGGATCCTTTCCATCTATAAGACAATTGTATGATGCACCTTTATTGAAGGATCATTGTCACCTATCAGGAAATTGTACTTTGGACCTTGATTTAAGAATCCTTGTTAGCTATAAGATAAATATTTGTTGGACTTTCATTGAACGATCCTTGCCGCCTATAGGACAATTGTCCATTGGATTTTCATGAAATATGTGTCACCTATATGACAACGTATGAGCTAGACTTTCACTAAAGGATCCTTGTCGCCCAATAGGATGCACAAAGTGCATGCCCTAAAACAATAAAAAATGACGAAGCTCTATAAAGGAATCAATGAATAATGCATTTATAATAATACTTGAGGGTCGTGATTACAAAATACACGAAGGGAGTGAATACAAAAAAAAAACACTTGGAGGAAAGAATTACATAACAAAAAACAAGAATAAAACAATAAAGGGAGCCTAATGATGCTCTTCTTCATTACCTATCCCCTTTTTCCAAAATAGGGGAACCATCAATCTTCTCAGAAGTAGCCTCTACTTTCCGAGTAAGAATCACCATGGTAGGAGGAACTTTGCCTTTTTCATCTACAAGTTGGTCATCCTTGATCGTTTTGACTAAATTAAGTTGGTTTAAATCCATGTCAAGATAGAATAATTCCACTTATTCCTTAGATCGTTCAAAAGGGTGTAAATGATATCTGACTTAAAAAGTAGGAGCACCGAGATACCATTTATACGCCGAAAATATGTAAATGGTATTCGACTTACAAATTGAAACTTTTGATTTTAAGATTGCAAAAACGTGTCTAAATTAATCGAGAGACTACTTTTTTTTTTAAAAGTATCTTTACTTTTGCAAATTCGCGCAGCGGAAGTAGGCGATTGAAAGTTTAAAGCCCGGTAACGCGTTACCCATAGTTTTAGTATTTTTTACAAAAATATAATTCTCGTTATGATTAAGTGCACCGATTCGTATGAGCAATAGAAATCGTTGTTTAAGTCTTTTATTTTAATATTGAATTAAATTTGCTATCTTCTATTCTTCGCACAAAAACCTAGTTTTTGTGTATCCTTAGATACACATAGAAACAATAGATAATGATACTCATTATTTGGTCTCTGTGGATTCGATAACTCTATAATACTCGATATAGTCGTATATCTTATGGCCTATTAGAAGACTACTATTTGGTTTTGTCACATGTGTGCTGGACCATCCGCTCAGAGGGAATCGGGTAACCGATCCATTATGAATTACTCCAAACCGCGTCATGCTAGATGATATATTCTTTAAGTTGTATGGCGAATACTATGAAACACGACCCTTGGAGGTGATAGCCTTCTACTCTAAATGGTTGTCATGTGAGTCATGACTTTTGTATATATATTTACCTGAGTGAGTCTTGCGTAGAGACCCCATCGTTGTTGCTCATGCCATTATCCTCCACAAGATGTTGATGAGATTTTTACATTGTACTATGACCAACTAGTTCTAGAGGATGTATGTTGTGTGCCAGCTCCTCGTCCATGAAGTACGATATAAAACTACATCTAATAGTTTTATAGAGTATCACATTCTTACGTGACATCAGATGCAAAAGAAAATTTCTCAAAGACAGCTTATCAAGAGATATGAGAGGAGGAACAGACAAGGGCAAACCAATGTCGTTAATGTGTTGCCAATATGACATTGCATTGTGACTATTGGGCAAGTTTGAGTATGGCACTCCTCAAATGGTCACTTTACATGTCATTTTAGCAGAGGTACGACATTACCTGCGGTAGAGGAGGAACAAAGGCATCAGATATACGCAGTCGTCATTTTTTACTGTATATTTTGACATTTTTTATTATGGTTAATTATATTATAATTTTAAAATCTATAGTATACAAAGACATTTTAAATTTTCCATAAAATATGTGATCACTACATGTTAGGTAGGAAACATAACTTTCCATAGTTCCAACTAGGATTGTGACAAGATTTAGTGGAGAAGTGTATAGAAGTTTGGATTCATATGCAAATATAAAAGGGCATTTCTTAATAAACCCTTTATATATTACTAGGACACCACGTGAAAATACAAAATTATCCCTAGATTTTGAAGATGCATCTTTGAACGCACCCCAAACACACACACACACACACACATACACACACAACACACACACACTAGGCCTATTCTGAGTCACGCCCTATGAGTGTGGGGTTTTTTTATCCGGAGATGCATCTCTGTAACCTGTTCGTATATACATCTCCGTAGCATACTGAAACACAAATAGAAGCAAAAAACCAGAAAGTTGTATTTTGACAAAATGAAATTACTATTCACAACATTAAATAAACATTACATAGCTCATGTTAACACAAAATCAAACATTACATTTCAATATCCAGGTGGAAGCTTCAACATCTTCACAATATCTTTGTTCGATGTTCAAAGTCAAAGTTCAAAGCGGATTCATAAGTTCTAGGACGACAAGATTACAAGGCAAGGTGACACGTCAAGCTTCAATCAACTCCAAAATACGAAGTTCAAATGTAATTCAAAAGTGTACAATACGATTTCAAGACTCAATTCACAAGAGTTCGCGTTACAACTACAAGAATAGATTTATCTCTCCATGTCTATTTATTCTACTCACATTTGATTTTCATACATTTCAGATAATTTTGGACGTTTTGGTGGGCATATACTTTGTGGTTGCATGTGGGCTTATGTTTATGTGTGTTGATGATTTATTTTTTACCAAGATTGGATGATGTTATTGCATCAAATCATTTGTTTCAAAGACAGCTTACACATGTTGAGTTCTGTAGCCACGAATCAATTTTTTTTTATGAAAAGTTACATTTGAAAAGAGCTACCACAAAACAAAGTGAAGAAGTATCCCTTAAGGACATTACATTTTCTTTGCACAATTAAGCAATACATGCAACGATGTTCAATCAAAAATATGAATTTGTTTGTAAAATTCTTGCAAAGTCCCTAAAAGCATCTGTATATTTGGGCTTCAATCACATGAGTTACACAAGAACAAGAATCTATATGGCTGGCAAATTTATATCTGATCAAACTCTAGCAGAAGTACTTTAAAGACAGAAGAAGTTAGCCACTATTGCCAAATGGAACTTATATACATTGTCAAAAGGTTTATCAAATCAGTAAATATGCTATGGACGAAATATTTTTATAGCTTTTGTAACTTAAAGCCGACAAAAGGGACATTGTGATACTGCAGAAGAACATCATCGACACAACACATGACCACAAGGAACTAATGTTATATCAACCTCATAACTTAGACAAACCCGACAAGTCCATCCACTTTTGTTGTATTAGCCTCTTTTATTGATCGTCCAACCTTTTCCTGCTCCAACAGTAGTGCTGCCTGTGATTCTTTCAGCAGAGAGGATTTCATTTATAGCACGCACTGAGCTTGTTCTTATTATTTGCAATGGATACCCAGCTGTCGATATTGTTTCATGTCGTACTCGGTACCTTCCATCCATATAACCATGGCTGCACCTATGTCACCTGAAGAAGATCACCAAATAGTCCAAATTAGAAATGTCATGATTCACATTCTGGTTTGTCAAAAGAAAAGATCAAACGTGTTTGGACATGTTCGAATAAAAACGGAAACAACATTCAAAGTTTTTATACACATATCGAACTTAAAAAGGGAAGAACCAAACATGTTTCAGACACAATTGACTGGAAAATATGTTCATCAAAGCAGAAATCAAGACAATTCTTATCTTTTCCAAAACAAAATCGAACATGTTCGAACTAAAAAGGAAGCCCCATCATCACACAATCATTAGCGGGTTTTGTTCTTATTCAAAATTTACATATAAAAAAGAGCACGGTTTATAGCATCAGGGACATACAAAAACGAAAGCAACACATATCATTACAATACGCAAGCAACACAAAAAACTCATACAACTTTCACATCATTACTCACACACGCATCATAGCAGCAGAGAATACAAGAAACATAAGTACATACACTCATAGCAACACGCAAGAAAGAGGGAGATCACACACAGCAGATCACAATTCACACACATTAACAGTAACCACAACAACATCCAAAAGAGGCAGTTATTATAAACGTTGCACAAGCAGAGATTCACACAAACATCACACACAAAGTTCAACACCCACAAAATTCACAGAAAGAAAAACATCAACAATTCGAAACAAAAATCGGGAGCAAGGGAAGGCGAGGGAGAAAGATGTTGATCCTTCTTTTTTGTTTTAATTCACTAGATTATGGTCTGGATTAAAAACCGACCCATGCGCTTCGAGAAATCTACCTGCCAAAAACACCCCCCCCCCCCCCCCCCCCCCCCCCCCCCACAATCGTACCTAGCACCCCCCATATTTTAATAATGGCAAAAATGTCCCTTAGTATTTTACAAGCAATATCCGAAAAAAATTCTCGGGAAGTTATAAAAAAATTTCCGGTATGGATCAAAATTCCCAGTAGTTCATTTGAAATTATCGGTATACCGGTAATTTCAAATTCCCGGTATGTATTAAAAAAATCCGGTTATTGCTGAAAAGTGCAGTTTGGTACCGGGAATTTCACATCCATTGAAATTCCCGGTAGGTATAATTTTTAGGGTTTTTTTTAACAGTCGAGATTTTGTCGACAGTTTTGTATGGTTGTGATTGCACCGACAGTTTGTGTGGCCCAGAATTGATGTACGTTTATATAAATAGGGGTTAGGTCTTGTGGTTAAACAAATTTGAAAAAAATGGCTATTCCAGCATTTTTTATTAAGGCAGAAGTTTACTTCAAGAGAGCTTCTCGACCTGTCGAATTCATGCTTCCCGATGACACAACCTCCTTTGCCGGCCTGACTTCGAAGTTGAAGGAATTATTGTCTGATGGTGACAATAGAAAGGTGTTGAAGATCGAGTTTCGGGAGGATTGGGGGGATGGTAGTGTGAAATAAAACCTGATTGAGCTGAAGAACGAACGGTGGGCTAACAAGGGGTCCGATGGAGTTAGATGTGCAGCTGTCAAGATCAGTTGATGAAATAATGGAGATGCTGAAACGCCCTAAAGCATCTGGTAGTGTTTAGGTTTTTAATATTGATTAATTATGTTGTAATGTTAGGTTTTTATTTGTTTAAGTTGTTTAATCATGTTCACTGCAATGTAAGAGTTTAAATGAAGGTATAATAATAATATATTGTTTTGCCATAATATAAATATAATACAAAAGTATACATATAATCTAGAAAATACAAATAATATTAAATAGGACCCCCACGGGCTAAGTGTGCAATCCTAGCTAATCCAGTAGAAATACTGCCATCAGGGTCTACCAAGCCCATGAGCTCATCAACCACCACTGCTATCATCTGAAAGCGCTGTGTGTCATCAGGGTGATGTGCTGGAGGAGGAGGAGGTGCGTCATCAACAGGCTCCTGACCACCAGAAGGTACATCCTCAGCCAGCGTTGGAGTGATGTGTGGATGTGATACGGTGAGATACCACTCCAAGTAGCCATCCTCACACTGCGAGGGATACTGAACAGGTGTAGATCGAGCTACGATGACACGACCGGAACTGAGGAAGTGCCTCTAAAACCATCGATCAATACCTTCAGAGGGTGTATCGGGAACCGCTGGTGGTTGCGTCTGAATGTATCCATACTGGCGCAAATATCTCTCTGGCAGGTGCCTGGCAACCAAAGTCTCCCACCTCATATAACTGGAGTATAATGACGACTCCTCAAACTCACAGACTGCTCTATGATCATCGTAGGGTGTCCACATGACATCCTCTATGGTTAGCTCATCCAGTCTCCTCCTGTACTCAACTATGCCTCCTGGGTGTTTCTACCTCGCCCTCCACCTCTTCGCCCGTGGCTCGATCGAAGTATATGGCTGGATCCTCCTATCGCATATCCTAGGGAAATGCTCATAGATCTAGCACTGAGATCACAACAAACAATAAATTAGAAATAGTATTATTAAAAAAACGATAAGTAAGAACATGAATTAAGATATACCTGTAACAAACTAAGATACCTAGCAAGCTGCCTCATCTCAAACTGGGTCGCCTCCCCGAGCGCATGATATAACTGAGTCAGAGCTGCACAACCCCAAGCCCAATTGTGCATCCCGAGATCGCTGAAGAGGCACAGATAGCGAACATCCATATATGTACCAGACTTGTCCGCAAAGAGAGTACATGTTACTACATGCAGCATGTACGCCCTAGCGGCAGCCTAATACCTACCAGCAGCAACAAGCTCGTCATACCTATCCCAGAGCCACCACATGCGTAAGTGAGCACCTCGTGTATCGGCGAACTCCTGTGCAACCACTGCCTCAGACAAAACAGATCGCGAACAACCATCGCATGTGCCTGGGACACACTCATGATAAGAGCCGTTCAGAATCTACCGCCGATAGGGAGATGAAACAAGGAGGCGACATCATCTAAAGTCACAGTCATCTCTCCGAATGGGAGATGAAATGATGACGTCTCCTTGTGCCACCTCTCGACGAATGCACTCAGCAGCTCTGCATCCAACATGGTCAGGGAGCAATTCCCAAAATGCAGCAGGTCAAACTCCTCCATGATCTTCTTCACAGCAGCATGGAAGGGAATACTCAGGAATTTCTTCATCTTCCCTCTGTGTGACTAAACCCTCAGTACAGGTCGTACCTGTGACACCAACCATTAAACAACTTTGTTAATACATAAACAATTTATGTATAAATAAACAAAAGTTAAAATTAAACGTAAAAACCATATACCTGGCCCTGCCATAATCGTAATGCTACATGCTCACTGTACTTTGTAAGCACAGACGTATCTATGGGCCCCCAGGGAATCTTGTCTCAGTGTGTACCGATGACTCGGTCAAAGGGACCGTGACATCGGTCTCAATGGTCTCCTCAACCCCTCCTGTATCAGCATCACCCGCCTCCTCACCCTCACCCTCAGCTGCCACTCTAACCTCAGTCTCCTCTACCACATCCCTAACATCAGTCTCCATCGGAACATCTCCAACAATAGCCTCCTCCGGCTGAATAACAGGGACGTCCGCATCTATGGCCTACACTGAAGAAAGACCTCAACGTCGCCTAACGGCGCGAGGTGCTTGGAAACGCCCCCGCTGCTCAGCCATCCGCTTCCGGTGTGAACCGGTTAGGACCACCCGTTCAGCCCGTACATGCGCAGACTCAGTATCAGGAGCAGTTGTAGCCCTACCCCTACCACCTCCTGCCAAATCAAGCGCCCTCCCAGCAATGCTACCATCACGGCCTCTGGTTTTCACTGCAAAAAAAAAGATAAAAAAATAAAACAAATATTTCATAACTACCGGGAATTTGAAATTCCCGGAAAAACAAAAAAATCAAAAGTACCGTTTTTTTTTAAATAACCGGTGAATATTACCGGTAATTTAGAAATTCCCGGTAAGAAAATACCTATGAAATTACCGGTAATATTCACCGGTTATTTCAAAAAAACCAGAAAATCTTACTTGTTAAATTGAAATCCCCGGTAGGGTCAACGAAATTTCTGGAATCGCCTGTAATTTTGAAAAATCCGTGTAGTTACCGGTTTTTTTGAAATGTGAGAATGTTTATTTTATGGTCAGTTAAGTCTTTTCACTAGTTGAGTGGGGGTGCCAGGTGCGATTGGGGGGGGGGGGGTGGCAGGTAGAATCCTCATGCGCTTCTTTTTTTTTTTAATAAAAAAACCTCCATGGGCCTAATGTTCTACTTGGTCCACACTCCCCAAGCCCTATTGCACCATTTTTTTTTAATTTCCTTTGTTTTGTTTTTAACTTTTTAACCCTTTTAATTTTTAATAATTAGTAGATTTTGACCCTCCATATTAAATGTTTTTTTTTAATCTTGATTGGTTGCTAATTAGTTTTAGTAGTTTATTGTTATTAATTAGATTTTTTAGAAACCTCGGAGTGTTAATTTTTTTTTTTGAAATATTATTTTTATAGATTCATGATTTTTTTTAAGATGTTGAGTTATCTTTGATTTAGATGTTTATTGAAAGTTCATTAGTAGAGATACAATTGGAGTTGCGACATTGTTAGAATTAGGGTTAATTGTTTGTCAAGCTCTCGAGTACCATGGTTTCCTGACTCTCTGTCCAAGGGAAGGACTTATGTTTGACAATTATGTCATATGCATTGCATTTCATTTTCATTTCTCTTCTGCTCTATTGTGACTCCTAGGTTAATTACCTCAGATGCTTAGATAGCTTCCCTTAGGATAGTTTTCCTTAGGATAGCTTCCCTTAAGATGATTAGACAACTTACAATTAGGTCCCTCTTTTCTCCTATGAGAGAACTAGACATAAGTCATCCCTAGTTGAGAAAAATTTCCCTACCCCACGACATAGTTGAGAAGGATGTAGATTCCTTTTCCACTTAGGAGAGATATGTGACATACTCGTCGATTCTATATCCGAGTTAGAGCCCTTCTCCTAATGTGAAGCAAAAGTCCATCTACCACTTGTTTGTGGTGGTTTAAGTTGAGTATTCTCCTTAGATGACGACTTGCCTTTTCTCTTAAAACCAACCAACAACTTTGTTTACCCTTATTGAGGGGAACTACGAATGCTCTGATTCCATTCCCGTCAGGATACGTAGGCACGAGATGTGATGTCTTGGCGAGCATACTTTGAAATAACACCTTAGGTCTCCCTTTTACCTTTTCACCCATTAGAATACAAATAACAAATAACACAATAAAACAAGAGGTTCCTGTAGAGTACTACAGATATATACATAGGATGCTAATACCTCCCCTTTGTATAATCAACCCCCGAACCTTAGATTCTTATTTGCTTTGCATTGCATTGCATATTTTTGGGTTATTTGTTCTTTTTCCCATCCCTTGGATAAATTAAATATCGGTGGTGATTTATGATTTGTGATTCAAGTTAACTCAATAGCTTGATATCCAATTCTCACAGCGGCAGAAATGACGACTTCACTAGGGAGAGATCCTCCCTAAGAGGGTTACACCTAACTTGTTTTATGCGTGTTATTTATTGTATACTTGTACATTTGTACTTATCTGTCTACTTGGGTTTTTTTGTATGCAGGGTTGTTACATACTGTTGTGAGATAAGTCCTAACCCGGACTTGAGTGAACTTATGATAGGAAGGTGATACATTCAAGAAGGCTTATAGGGAGTTGATTCCCGACCAAGCTGACTTGAGAAATCACCACTCAGTTGAGGCCCTCTTGGGAGTAGTATTGTTGAACAAGTATTCGTGAAAACATTACTACTTTCGACCTAGGAGCCTGTGACACTGAGGACCTTTAGTTACCTTTAACCTAACTTGGCCTTCTTAGGACGTAGTGCGATGACTATGAGGGAGTATTCCCAAAATAGTTGATAAGCGATACTACACTCGAAAGAGGTTCTCTTGAGAATATTATTAACCATCGAGTAATTGGGAAATTGATAATATCCGAAAGATGGACTGATGACTTTGGGAACTTTTGTAGAACCCGTTGTACATGTACAAATAAACCCTTAGTACACACCTTTTGGGATGGGTAGACCATGCCTCCATGCTCGTGATCTTCAAACCTAGGCCCTTATTTGATTGCATGTATATGTGGATATGTGAATATGTGTATGCCTGTGTTTGTGCATTCATCCATCCATGTAATCATGCACCATTTTTCTAACCCTTTTTCAAGGAGTTTAGAGTTATTTAACAAACAGCATAGGTTTTACAATGGATTTTGGAAATTGTATTCTATTTTGTAATCCTTCACATTTTCAATAAAATGAGATTTTCAGCCACTTAAAGTGTTATCCACTTTATGGTGTTTGCAAACATAACTTTTGAGTTCCGTGGAATTCATTTGCATTTGCACAACATACATCATTTGCATACATCTTTTCCCTAAACAACTCATTCAACTTTCTGTCCTTGTATCAATCAGCTGATTTCCTAGTATTTGTACCGAGCTTGAAGTAGTTACTGAAGAATAATGGAGAGGACAGAGAATGTTGATCCCATGTCAGGCTTTACAATGATGACTAACCCGATGTTTGGTTTTCCTCCTGACGACAATGCTCCACAAGTGGATGTTCCTACTCGATCTCGACCTGTGCAAGATAACCTAGTTGTTCAAGTTAATGAAAGAGATTCTCGGTTTCCGAGGTATATGCCAAATCCTCATAATGTACACCCTATGATAAAGGTGAACGATCCTAGAGTTGCAGAAATCGAGAAAGGAGTTTGTGATCTCGAGGAACAATTGAAGATGATGAAAGGACTCAATGCATCTAGTCTTAAGGCTCATGACTTGTGTCTAGTTTCGGGCGTGGTTATTCCCCCAAAGTTTAAAATTTCTGTCTTTGAAATATACAAGGGTGTCAGCTGTCCAAGGTACCATTTGACGATGTTCTGTCAAAAGATGAACGCTTACATCGACAACGACAAGATGATGATCCACTGCTTTCAAGAAAGTTTATGTGGTGCATCTTTGATGTGGTATATGAAGATAGAAAGGAACCATATTCAGTCTTGGGAAGACTTAGCTAACGCTTTTGCGAAGCAGTACAGTCACAATACAAACATGGCTCCAGATAGCGATCAATTGATGAGTATGAGTCAAAAGGGCAACGAATCCTTCATGGAGTACGCACAACGGTGGAAAAAGTTGGCAGCCTAAGTTCATCCACCACTCCAAGAGAAAGAATTTGCCAAGATGTTTTTAAGAACACTGTCAGACTCTTATTATGTCAGGATGGTAGGCGTTGTGCCATTAGAATTCTCTAAAATTGTGGAAGTCGGAGTAACCATTGAGGACGCATTCAAAAGCGAAAGAATCCAAGATAACTTGAATAGCCAAGCTGATGAAGAGAAATATGTTAGTGATTCCCAAGAGGAAGGAAATATTGAAGTTGATACAATTTGGGATTCTCCTCAGATCTTGCAAGCTCCAATTCCAGTGCTTTATCATCAATATCAGCATGCAGCGCCTGTTCAGTGCCAACAACCCCTACTTTGTGGACTTCTGTACTGGCCACAAAGGTTGGTTCCTAAGGATCAACGTCAGAATCGATAAGCACAGAATCTGAATTATCAGAATCAGTGCAAAAGTCAACAGAGACCTCCGAATGGTCCAGAAGGAGAGACTCGCTAGTTTGATCCAATCCCAATGACTTACAGTTAATTGTGGTCTTATTTTTTCTCGAAACTTGGTGATGACACCCAGAAAGACTAGAGCCATGAAATCTCACCCTCCTTGGTTCAATCCAAATGCCAGTTGTGAATTTCATGATGGAGCAGTGGGGTATTCGATTGAAGTATGAAAGGTTTTCCAAGAAAAAGGTCAAGAGATGATCGACGATGAAGTGCTGACCTTCAA
Organism: Lathyrus tuberosus; assembly: GCA_022829125.1. NCBI lineage: Eukaryota > Viridiplantae > Streptophyta > Magnoliopsida > Fabales > Fabaceae > Lathyrus > Lathyrus tuberosus. Next base: position 5,825,353 of record JALAZF010000023.1, on the reverse strand, counting down.
GGGAGAAAGCCCAGTTGTGAATGGAACACCTTTATGCTGATGAATATGAAGACTTTAGAAAGTCCTTTCAAGCCGGAGAAATCAAGCAGAGAGCTTATTCCCAAGATCATCAGGTTGATTGTTTATTTGCTTGCATTTGTTGTTATTTCCTTGATTGTAAAAGCATGACTTACATGTAAGAACTTGTTTGTCTTGAATGATTAATGCAATGAATATGTTTGTCTTGAATAAATCCATTCGAATTCACTCATAAAATGCTTTTTCTTCTTTATAATGCCAATGCCACCCAATCTCTTGCCTTGACAGAGAATTGGAAGGAGGATGACGAAATCACAAACGCAAGATCTCTTTTTGTATGTTTTTGAATAAAACTCTGCTGATGATGTAAGGCATTGTTTCAAACCCCTTTGATCCTTGAAGTATGAGTTTTCTTCTCCAAAACAAAAAAACCCTCATTTTTAACCTGGGGCAGGGTAGTTTTCAGTTAAGTTGATCGAGCGCCTAAACTTAAAAAAAAAAAGAGTGAACACCACGAAGATTGTGTGGGTACAAATAAACTTTGAGCCTCATATCCTTTGTTTCATAAACCATGAACCAAGCCACGATACAACCCTCAAAAGAACTAATTGAAGCAGGGTTCATTTCGAAAGCATACTCAACGAGATGACGTTTCCTGACTCCTACGAGCTATGCTCAAAATTGGTGTTGACTTTGTGAAAAAATTAATTTCATATCCCAACTAGTGATTCGGTCACAAGTTATTGCAATATCCTTTTCAATAAAAAACTTCAAGACAAAACATGTGTGTTGCATTAGCGGTTTCAGAATTAACATTTTTCTGTGTGCTAACATTGCTTGATATCATAGAAGCTTGCATACGAGCGTTAGCGATGAGCTAAATCTTTTGAGACTTGAGACTCTGATGAAGATGGAGAATCATTTCAAAAGATGACCATATCAAGGGGCACATTACCTAAAGACTCTTCTAAACAGGGGCAACTTGTTTCCCAGTTGTTGCTTACACCGTCTGACTATCCCTAAGGGGTCAAGTTTGAAGTTTCAGCTATACAGAATGCAGTCAATCTGGGGCAGATACGTCGAGATTCGATAAATCTCTCCCAGAGTTTGAAGACATTGGAACATTTTGGATGCCAAGTTTTCTGTAAAATCCTCTTGCGATCACTTTTTCTCATAGACCATGTACTCTAAGGCATTTGAGAATTGAAGATTATTTTATCCATTCATAACAACTGTTGTTCGAAATGGCGACTACCACGCAGTTTGTCAATGTAGAACTACTTGTTCTCACAACATTCTTCACCCATGTCCCCAGTAAGTCTCTACTTCAGTGGTCATGACAACTCCCCGGTGAATTTCTACTTCAAGCAGTTACGGTAGGTTTTATGCAAGATTTCCCCATTTGGTGACCTAAGAATCCCCAGTGAATCTCCTTGGCTTCAACCTTCCCCAGTGAAGCGAATGTTATTTCACTGCTCAGTGGATTCCTCGCAACTTCAATCTTCCCCAGCGAAGTGGATGTTTATACCATCCCCATGAAGTCAATTCTGACAGCTGCAACAACAACTTTGATTTGAGCTTCCCCAATAAAGTAGATATTTATTTTATCTCCCGTGAGGCCTCAGCTCTAGCATTTCCAATTTTTCATTCAGACTACTTCAGTACGCAGTGGATATCTATTTTATTCTCTATGAAGTCTCTCCAACCATGAGTTTGATTCTCTCCCCAACAGATATTCCTCATCCCCAACAAAGTAGCATGATTCATCTTGACAGTCCCCTAAGTGAAGTCATGATGTTCATCCTCAAGTGGAGTGCTCTCTTTTACCCAGAGAAGTTTGAAGTCTTGATGCAAGACTTTGGTCTCAGATATAGATCTTCATTCATCCCTAGTGATGCTTCTATCTCGCGAAGATTGGTCGAGTATCCATGTCGAGATGTTTATTTCATCTCCAGTTTACTTTTCTTCGTTTGTTTTGTCAGCATAAGCATAACATGACATACATTCATTCATATAGATATACATGGCATGTGTGCATTTTGCATTCTCTGATTGTTTGTTATTTCACTTTGGTCGTGTTTATCCCTAAGTGATTGGGTTTGTCTTCTCCCTCCAAGTAGAGTCGTCAGCCCTAAGCAGAAAGAGCACATCCTTTCGAAATTCCCCATTGAGTTTGATCCTCGTGGAAGATGGTTGCTTTAGTTTTCTTTTCCATTTTTGGATAAAGATAAACCCCAAATGAGTTCATTCCTTAACGGGTTGAGTCTTGCTTGACCATTTCTTTTCAGTTATTTCCTGAATTGAACTTTGGTCCTTGACAATCATGATTTCGAATCCCTCTAGGCTTTTGAACCTAGATCAAGTGGCCATTTATTTTACATTTTGCCTCCCCTGGAAGAATCTATTTGAAGATCACCATGGATGATAGAATCCTATTCTCTAGCAATTCATACCCAGACGACAAGTGACAGCCTCTTTATTTGAGCAGCTTGTTTTATTCTCAGGTTTTCTATTTGGATGACAAATGGCAGTCTCATCAAGACAGTTTGTCTATCCCCAATGAGTTATCAAGATTATTAACTTGTTCTCCATCAAATGGCATCTCTCCAGAAATCCATCAGAGAAGTTTGTTGAAGACTTTACAATTGTTTCTCATTATTTGAGAATTCCTAATACAAGGATTTTATTAGCTCCAAGGCAATTTCAAACTACAACAATATTGCTCCACAATGATGTTCTCCCCGTGAGTCCACTATTCAATTTGCTTCCATCAAATGGCATCTCTTCGAGAAGTTTGGTGAAGATTCGTACAGTTGATCTTTCTCTTTATTTGAGAAGACACGTTTTACAAATCAACCGACCTGCATATCTTCTGAAGATCCCCGGTGATGTTCCTTAATCTCCAGTAAGTTATGGATTCCCACTGAAGTCTTTAATCTCCAGTTAAACTCCAATACCCTGTGAAGATATTCTCCCATAAGTATTCACTTGCAGGAAGAAACTGAGACCCGTTTGTGGCTTGTGACCAGATGCGTGGGGAGGTTTATTTTACCCTTTTCAAGCAAAAGAAGAAATTGAGACCAGTCTGTGGCTTGCGACACGAGGCGAGGGGAGGTTTATTATCCTTTTAAACAGATTATTTGATTATTTAAAAGTGGCTCTATTTCATATTCTTTGGTTAATCTCGGCAGTAGATTCTCCGATGGAGTTTAGAATGGAATTCTCAGCAAAAAGGACCTCGGCAAAAGATATTTTCTCTTATTTCCTGGCAAGTCTCGGTAGAAGATTTCCTGTAGACCTCGGCAGAAGGTATTTCTTTTCATGTCCTGGCAAGTCTTGGTAAAAGATTTCCAATAGACCTCGGCAGAAGGTATTTTCTTTTCATTTCCTGGCAAATCTCGGTAGAAGATTTCCAGCTAACCTCGGCAGTAGACTCTCTGGTTAACTTTGATGCTCCTTTGAATTTCGATAGACAGTCGTTTCTTTTCTCAACAGTAAATTCTCTGGTTAATCTCGACAACAGATTCCCCATTATTTTTTACAATTGACACATTTTTCAATAAAACCTTGGCAAAAGGTATTCCCAAATGAGGTCCTAAGTCTCGACAGTAGACTCTTCCAATTGGATATCTCTTGAAATTACCACAGTTAACCTTGACAGTGGGTTCTCCGAGTGGAATTTATTAGAAGATTTTGTCACAAGTTTATTGCCTTTGCTCCTTTAGAGCTACTGTGTGCTTGGTGGTCTCTTCCTCGGTGGAGTTGAGTCTCACCAGTGGAGTTGGATCTTTCCCCCGTGGGGACTTGCTTTGTTTGCTAAGTTGTTCCTCGTCAGGTCTTCCATTCTTTAACTATATTTCAACATTTTTGTATACAATTATCCCCTGTGACATCATTCCTCACAGGATATTTGTCTTGCATTTATATCATTTCACGCCGTTTCATGTGCATCTTGTGGCATCTTAGAGACAAAAATTATGCATGTTTGTATTTAAGTCTCTCCTATCTCGTCGAGACGAAGATTTTAATCTCCATATCTCCGGATAGAAGAAACTTAAATAAGGGCATTTGTCATACCCTAATTTTTGACCTTAAGATCCCACTTCTTTGTACATTATCTTGCATGACATCTTTAGGTCATATGACCTTGTGTGCGTGTTTATTATGACTAACAAGCTTGTGCATGAGCATTGATTTCAAATACTCATTCTCTAAGTCGAGTACCTCAAGACGTGACCGTTGGATTCTGATTCAAAAGATCCTAGAGTTTTCCACTAGTCATTTTTCTCAATATTTCTCAAAAGTTTCAGTGTATACTCCCGAAAAGAATCAAGGTGTTGAGTGTGGTCACGTGGAGACTGGCTAGGTTTTTTATGGCATGATGAATTTCAAGGTGCATCCTTAAAAAACATGGCTCTTGTATCAAACTCAATTTTGGACTGCGAGGATAACAAAGATCAAGATTAATTCAGGAAAAACATTGTTCCTATCCGCAAGTTTGCTAGCAACATGCTGGGAAATGTTCAAGTTCCAATGTTCAAAGTCAAAGTTCAAAGCGGATTCATAAGTTCTAGGACGACAAGATTACAAGGCAAGGTGACATATCAAGCTTAAATCAACTCCAAAATATGAAGTTCAAATATAAGTCAAAAGTGTACAAGACGATTTCAAGACTCAATTCACAAGAGTTCGAGTTACAACTACAAGAGTTCGCGTTACAACTACAAGAATGGATTTATCTCTCCATGTCTATTTATTCTACTCACATTTGATTTTCATACATTTCGGATAATTTTGGACGTTTTGGTGGGCATATACTTTGTGGCTGCGTGTGGGCTTATGTTTATGTGTGTTGGTGATTTATTTTTACCAAGATTGGAGGATGTTATTGCATCAAATCATTTATTTCAAAGACAGCTTACACATGTTGAGTTCCATAGCCTCGAATCAATTTTTTTATGAAAAGTTACATTTGAAGAGAGCTACCACAAAAACAAAGTGAAGAAGTATCCCTTAAGGACATTACATTTTCTTTGCACAATTAAGCAATACATACAACGATGTTCAATCCAAAATATGAATTTGTTTGTAAAATTCTTGCAAAGTCCCTAAAAGCATCCGTATATTTGGGCTTCAATCACATGAGTTACACAAGAATAAGAATCTACGTGGCTGGAAAATTTATACCTGATCAAACTCTAGCAGAAGTACTTTCAAGACAAAAGAAGTTAGCCACCATTGCCAAATGGAACTTATATACATTGTCAAAAGGTTTATCAAATCAGTAAATATGCTATGGACGAAATATTTTGATAGCTTTTGTAACTTGAAGCCGACAAAAGGGACATTGTGATACTGCAGAAGAACATTACCCACACAACACATGACCACAAGGAACTAATGTTATATCAACCTCATAACTCAGACAAACCCGACAAGTCCATGCCGCTTTTGTTGTATTAGCCTCTTTTATTGATCGTCCAACCTTTTCTTGCTCCAAAAGTAGTGTTGCCTCTGATTCTTTCAGCAGAGAGAATTTCATTTACAGCACGCACCGAGCTTGTTCTTATTATTTGCAACGGATACCCAATTGTCGATATTGTTTCATGTCGTACTCGGTACCTTCCATCCATATAACCATGGCTGCACCTATGTCACCTGAAGAAGATCACCAAATAGTCCAAATTAGAAATATCATGATTCACATTCTGGTTTGTCAAATGAAAAGATCAAACGTGTTTAGACATGTTCAAATGAAAATGGAAACAACATTCAAAGTTTTTATACACATATCAAACATATCGAACTTAAAAGGGGAAGAATCATACATGTTTCAGACACAATTGAATGGAAAATATGTTCATCAAAGCAAAAATCAAGACAATTCCTATCTTTTCCAAAACAAAATCGAACATGTTCGAACTAAAAAGGAAGCCTCGTCATCACACAATCATTAGCGGCTTTTGTTCTTAATGAAAATCCACATATAAAAGAGAGCATGGTTTATAGCATCAGGGACATACAAAAAGAACGAGAAGTATACACATAGATCATTACAATACGCAAGCAACACGAAAAACTCATACAACTTTCACACCATTACTCACACGCATCGTAGCAGCAGAGAATACAAGAAACATCAGTACATACACTTATAGCAACACGCAAGAAAGAGGAAGATCACACGCAGCAGATCACAATTCACACACATTAACAGTAACCACAACAACATCCAAAAGAGGCAGTTATCATAAACGTTGCACAGGGAGAGATTCACACAAACATCGCACACAAAGTTCAGCACGCACAAAATTCACAGCAAGAAAAACATCAACAATTCGAAACAACAATCGGGAGAAGAGGAAAATCGGATTATACGAAGCATCGACAACAACTACGCGATGTTATAATTCCTACAAGAAGACGCAGAAGAAGAGGAGAACAAAGGATTCTTGCAAGAAGCGGTGAATTGGAAACAACTTACCTGAGATTATTCTGGAATTTCTCCTTCATTCATCATCTTTTTCTTCACCGAGACAAATCTCCGTCTCGAAGGTTGGTAATCCTTTGATGTTGTTTTCTCGTTACTGATACTCGGCTACAATGATGTAGCTCAACATTTAAGGACTCCGGACAACATCAATTCAGTGTCTAATTTGTAAATCTATGACTTAGGTTTGTTTGCGCGTTTCGGTTCGATTTAGGTTCTAGATTAAGGGTTAGCAGAAACCGTGGTGGGATAGGAGAGTGAGACGCCTAATGTGATAGAAGGAAAAGGTGATGGTCGGCGATGCTGTTTCAATAGAGAGAGACGACCGTTTGAAGGGACTAATATGCGATTGAGAAAGTGAGAAGAAGAAAGTGTTTCGTGGAGAAACGCAGGCGAGTGAGAGGAAACAAGGGAAGGCGAGGGAGAAAGATGTTGATCCTCCTTTTTTGTTTTAATTCACTAGATTATGGTCTGGATCAAAAACCGACCCATGCCCTTCTTTTTTAAAAAATAAAAAAACCTCTATAAGCCTAATGTTCTACTTGGTCCACACTCCCCAAGCCTTATTGCACCATTTTTTTTAATTTCCTTTGTTTTGTTTTTAAATTTTTAAACCTTTTAATTTTTAATAATTAGTAGATTTTAACCCTCCATATTTTTTTTTTTTAAATCTTGATTGGTTGCTAATTTTTTTTAATAGTTTATTGTTATTAATTAGATTTTTTAGAAACCTGAGAACGTTAATTTGTTTTTATTTTTGAAATATTATTTTTATAGATTCGTTATTATTTTTTAAGATGCTGAGTTATCTTTGATTTAGATGTTTATTGAAAATTCATTAGTAGAGATACAATTAGAGCTGCGACATTGTTAGAATTAAGGTCAATTGTTTGCCAAGCTCTCGAGTACCATGGTTGCCTGCCTCTGTGTCCAAGGGAAGGACTTATCTTTGACAATTATGTCATATGCATTGCATTTCATTTTCATTTCTCTTCTGCTCTATTCTGACTCCTAGGTTAATTACCTCAGATGCTTAGATAGCTTCCCTTAGGATAGTTTTCCTTAGGATAGCTTCCCTTAGTATGATTAGACAACTTACAATTAGGCCCCTCTTTTCTCCTATGAGAGAACTAGACATAAGTCATCCCTAGTTGAGATAAATTTTCCTACCCCATGACATAGTTGAGAAGGATGTAGATTCCTTTTCCACTTAGGAGAGGTATGTTGCATACTCGTCGATTCTATATCCGAGTTGGAGACCTTCTCCTAATGTGAAGCAAAGGTCCATCTTCCACATGTTTGTGGTGGTTTAAGTTGAGTATTCTCCTTAGATGAAGACTTGTCTTTTCTCCTAAAACCAACCAACAACTTTGTTTACCCTTATTGAGGGGAACTACGAATGCTCTGATTCCATTCTCGTCATGATACGTAGGCACGAGATGCGATGTCTTGGCGAGCATACTTAGAAATAACACCTTAGGCTTCCCTTTTACCTTTTTACCCTTTAGCAGACAAATAACTAATAACACAATAAAACAAGAGGTTCCTGTAGAGTACTAAAAATACATAGGTTTCTAATACCTTCCCTTTGTATAACCAACCCCCGAACCATATATTCTCTTTTGCTTTGCATTGCATTGCACATTTTTGAGTTATTCGTTCTTTTTCCCTTCCCTTTGATAAATTAAAGATCGGTGGTGAATTATGATTTGTGATTCAAGTTAACTCAATCGCTTGATATACAATTCTCACCGCGACACGCCCATCCGTGCAGAACAATCAAAACGGTTCTTGTTGAGTGCAACATATGTGAGGGGTGCTAATAACTCCCCCTTGCATGATCGACTTCCGAATATGCTCTTGATTGCGATGACCGTTTTCTCTTTACCTTTTAGGGGTTTTATCGATATTTTTCCTTTCTCCCAAAATAAATAAAGTTTGGTGGAAACTATGTATTTTCGTGGCATGACAGCCTGTCGTGGCTATTAAACGAGCGAATATAGAGAGGATAAAGTTTTAGGAAGACACTTTTGGAAAAACCACGGTAGTGGTCATGATAGGCGAGATTGAAGGGTCAGATATACTTAGTAGTTGATTTTTTCTTTGTATTTTTATCATTTGTCTTTTTGTTTGTATTTTATGAATAATATATGATTTGCATTTTGATTTAATATACGGTCTTTTGGTTGAATTACATAAGTGTGTGGTATTTGGATTTAATATTTTTTTATGTAAATTAGGAGGGCAAAGCCCAAACAAATGAACCCAACTTAACCAATACCAATAATATCCTTTAACTGGAGATTCAACATACAACTTGGACAATCACTAAATTTCAAGACACCCTCTTGCATGCTTAAGTTGTACTTTGCTAAAGCATCAACACGTTAGTAAGTTGTACGTTAGGTTTAAACAATTTTAACTTTTGCGATTCCTTCCATATACGCCTTGATTTGCTAATTAAATGTGATATATGATTATGGTTTTTGTCATCCTGAATCGCATTCACCACTTCTTGACTATCAACTTGCTAAAACCTTTGGCTTGCGTAAGTTTTAAGCCTTCAACGACACCCCAAGGCTCTGCATTAAACACATTACAATGATCCACATTCTTACCCAAACTGTACAACCATTCTCCCTTGCTATTTCTAGCAAGACAACCACACCCAACAGCTTTGGTATTTGTTACTGCACCATCCGTGTTGATACAAATCCACTTCTGCTCCAGACTTTTCCAAGTTGTAGCAATATTATACGTTCCTCTATGAGTCATATGATACCCCAAATTCATGGCAATATTGTAGCTCTGAACCCTCTCGCGAATTTCAGCAGTTTTGTTGATTAGGGCTATCTAATATTCATCAAAGTTCCTTTGGTTCCTCCAATGACAAAGTTGCTGGCAAGCTGTTGGCCAAATGGCCTGCCAATTCTCCTCCTCCCAGCCAAGATTCGTCTGCATATTCAGGCTCAACCAGTCCTCCAAGTTGACCTCAAGGAAAAGATTTTTGTCATTAGTTTTCAGTAGTTGCGTCCAAATTTGTCTCGTATTACTACAGTCCCGTATTACATGTAACATTGTTTCTTCCATCCCATTACACTCCTCACAAAAAGGATCTCTCACAAGAAGTATACTGAGATAATGTTTTGTCTTGATACCATTATGATGAAGCATCCAAACAAAATTTAGAACTCGTTCCGGCACCTTCAGCTTCCAAATGTTCTTCCATCCAATCGAATTTCCCACCCGTGTCGGACCTGCAATGTGATAAAACACATTGGAAATAATAAATTGATCAGTATCAGTGACACCCCACACGTAGTAATCCGGATCCTGACTCCTCACGCTTTGAGGGTCAATTGCTTGAATTTTTTCCAGGACCTCGTGGGGAGAAGACTCCTTAAGCGATTCCAATACCAGCCACCTTCGCTTAGCAGAAAGGTTAACAAAGTATCTTCTTCATTACACTTCGTCGGGTCCGCTATAAAATTGTTGAGCCTAACATCTGAGTTTACCCAACAATCTGTCCAAGCCTTAATTTAGTGTCCATTATCCACTCCCACTTTGTCATTATTTCAAGGAGAGTCCAAACTTTCAATATTTGTTTCCAAAGATTGGAATCATAACTTTTAGCTTCTACTAGTCCATCTATCATGGTCTTTCGCTCATACTTGCCGCATATCACATTTCTCCATAGAAAGTCTTTTGCACTTTTAATCTTCCACCCTAACTTGGTAAATCAAGTTGAATTCATTTCTTTGAGATTTCTCAGCCCAAAACTACCACAATGCTTAGGTTTGGTCATTTCCTTCCAACGAATCGTATACACATGCCTCTGAAATTTATAACAAAAATACTTCCCATGAGAGAAATTTACTATTCTGAGGGTAATATGGAAGTTAACTTCCATAATATCTACTAGGTATTAAAATAAACACATTATCATGAATTTAAAATATCTCATGGGTTAATCTAGAACTTAACATATAGACTCACCCTTTCATTAATGTTGATGTTAACTTCGTATTAATTTTTGAAAAAATAAGGGTGACCCACTTAAAAAATTGTTTTGGTGTGTATATGAAACATCTAAAAGTTAACTTCCGTATTATTTCAAAGATATTTAGATTTTTTAAGGGTGACTCTTCACCACCACTAAAGATGGGAAGAACATCCAACTTCATATAGGACCGACGCTAGGGTCAGCGCTACATATTCCTATACTAGAGATGGACAAATTTGAATCGTCCGATTGAAATTGACAGATCTGTTGTCTTTTTTGTGCAAATATATTGGGTCGAGTTAGGTGTCGTATTGGTTCAGTTGCTTAATTTGGATAGTATAGAATTGCTTCGATCAAACTCAAATGATTATTTTAGACCCATCAAAAATCGAACCCGGCCGAACTCAACTAATATTTATTTTATTTATTTTTATTACTATAAGAGTGAAGCGTTATAAAAATAGAATTCATCACACTATTAAGTTATTATCATTTTTATAATTTAATAATGATATTGTGTATTAAAATACAAGACGTGCAAAATGAAACTTAAAGTATTATTTAGTTTGTTGTTTAAAGTATGATAATGACCAAATTAATGTATGATATTGAAAAGAAAGTCTTGTAATAATCACTTTTTTTAATAATAAAAATATAGTTTTTCTTTGGATTATTATAAAGTTTTAATATTTTTTTAATTAAAAAATAAATATATTAATCTGATCAAACACACTTAATTTATCCACCACACCGTTTTAATAGAATCTACTGTAAATTAAAGTTTTATTGTTCAAAATTAACCCTTTAAAATAAAACTGCAATTTGAATTAGATTTAAGTTTTGAATTCGATATCAACTCAAATCGATTGATTGTCCAACTCTAACTTATACCATACGCCCAAGTAAAAGCAACAATAAATCATAAAATATTGTAACATATGAGAATAGGAAAAGATTGATGGTAAACAATATTCCAGAAAACAAAGTAGGAATGTGACAAGATTTAGTTAAGGGTATAGAAATTTCTGATTCATACACAAATATACAAAGCATGTGTTTAGTAGTGAAAATGACATAGGTTTTATTAACAATAGTGTTATTCTTACACTCACACTTACATTTATATCATATTTATTGTTCATAAATACGGTGGTGAATAATGACGTGAATGGTACACAAGCTTACATTTATATCATATTTATTGTTCATAAATACGGTGGTGAATAATGACGTGAATGGTACACAAGCAATGTTTGTGAACTGTGAATGAATATTGACTTTTAATAATAAAACAAAATTGATTAATGATAAGTAAAAAATTGGTTAATGAAGTGATTAAATTAATTAATAAATATTCATATATTAAAAATAATTTTTAGATAATACAATCAAGTTGGTTAATATAAAGTAAACAAAATTGTTAATAAAGTGATAAAATTGATTAATAAATAATCAAATATTAAAAATATTTTTTTGTAGTAAAATAAAATTGATTAATAAAAAGTTAAATGTTGACTAATAAAATTATAAAGTTAGATTAATAAATGTTCAAATATTAAAAATGATTTTTAGTAGTAAAATAAAATTGATTAATAAACTATAAAATGTTAATTGCTAAAATTATAAAATTAATTAATTACACAATTTAATATCAGTATCCCTTAATCAAAAATATAAAATTAAACCCATAAAATAAAATTATAATTTTTATATTTTTTTTATAATATTCACTATTCACCATACCGTATTTGTGAATAGTGAAATACAGAGTGTGGTAATATCATTTCTCTTTATTAAATGACAATTATACCCATGTGTGTGACAAATTATACCTAAGAATTTATAAAAAATGACGCGCACAACATTAAAAATAATATAAAAAAGAGGTTACACTAAATATTTCCATGCACAAGTTTGTAGTTCTAATTTTATGAGGCCTCATGGAGATAGATTGACAAACACAAGATAGTCTACATATTACATGATTAGTAGAACAATAAATATGAAAAAAGTGATTTCAACAATACCAAAAGCCTAACCCTTTTTGGGTAAATCAAAGTGCACCAGCGGACTACTGTAGATACTAATCAGAGATAAATGAAATCCCTTTAAAGGGCTGACCTCTTCTAACAAATATATTTCCATATGCACAGCAGACTAAATGGTTATAATAAGACCCAAATATGTACTAAATGCAGCACCATTTTGGTTCAAGGAGAACCTTGTATACGTATATACCTAACCATTATTAAATCATCACCTATGGTTTACAAAACGTTTAATAAGTTATTGAGATTTGGGGTTGACAAAATGCCTCAAAGGCTCAAAATGCCATGTCTTCTTTCCTCTCCTCTAATCATTAAGCTTTCGCCTTTTGGTTAATGCGGAAAACTACAGCACAGATATTTTCTGTGCCTGCTTAACTTCTTTGGTTTATTTGAAGACATACCTTGATTTACAATGGTGTTAGTTTTTTCCTTCCTTCTTGACTTGGCTTTGTCATCTGAAGAGATGCCTTGGACCAATTCACTGTTTAGTTGCTTGTTATCGCGTGTTGATTGGTCCAGAATTGCTCCATTTTCAAAAGGAGATGAACCAACACTACCCTCGTTTTTATCACAAGGTTTAACAGTTTTAATGGAAAACGAATCAACTTGCCCATATTTTTTCAAGCAAAGGGACTCTTCATTGGCAAAGCTAGAAGTGGCAATCGGGGAATGTAATCGGTATTCCCTAACCATTGAAATGGCCTTATCTAATGTTTCTAGAGCCTGTAAGACCTCGGAGCGGATATACACACTCCTCTTACCATTTTGTACAACTCCACCAACTTCGTTATTTGGAATGTCATTTACTTTCACATCGTCCTCCGCACTTTGTACAATCTCTTCCTTATCTAATTCTACAATCTCACCAACTGTTTCGCTATTTCTAGTACTGTTGCATTCGTTGCTGATGACTCGACGTTATTTGCACCTTTTACTTCACCCTTCTTACTTTCAACAAGATCTTCAATAGGGTGAATTCTTGCAACTTGCGGAAGCTCACCGCTACTTGTGCTATATAGAGCCTCGCGAATTCTAGCATATAACAGATCCCCCAACGCCTTGCTGAATTCTTCTTTATCTTGGCTCATCACAGATGCCACAACCTATAATGTTATCAGAATAGGCTAATTTCAAAAGGTGATAGAAAACATTACCAAATAATAGTAATGCAAGAATGCAAAGATGTTTCGCTTTTATTTCGAGTGACTAAAATGAATATCCAAGTTGAATGTTAAAGAAGTATAACCGAAAAGAAACTGCAACCTTCTGATAAAGCCTGAAACCGTTGCCAATGAGCTGCCTTGAAATAAAGTTTATCAAAGACGGAGGAACAAAATCAACCTTTACATCCATATTTGCTATTGTCCTACAAAATTTTAATGACTGAATTAGGATTTCAGTTAATCCGTAATTGTTATGCTAAAGTACACCTAAAAGTACAACTAACCGAAAGTAACTTCTTTCCGATGTACACTTTTGCAAAGCAAACCCTCCCACTAAATCAATTCTCACGACATCCTTTGCTTCAGGAATTGCTTCATCATGGAAACTAGATAGAGTCTCCGCGACACTCTTTGAATCAGGAACCTGAGAGCAATTTAAGCACAAGTTCATTGAAAACTTCAATCTAGTCTATAATTTTAACATTCTTTGAAAAGAATACTTTTAGAAGAAAAAAACTCTAAAGTTAAAAAGCAATGAGAGGCTCATATGATTACAGAATTCGTAAGAACAACAACCAAGTCCTCTTGAAAGTACTCAAACAGATAATAGTGCACTACAGCTTCCCTCATAGACAGAGGCCACGAAACCTTCATCCTTTCTTACAAAATTCAGAGCAAAATCGGAATTTAGAAATGAAAACCTTCAAAGGGGGATCGAAAAGGGATAGTTTTAGTTAATGCTGGCATCACATACCTCACTAGTGATATCTGTTCCCCAATCTGGACCTGCTCTAAACATTCACACGATAAGATTTTGAAAGTAGGGATAGTAGACTGAGGCCACCTAAATGAGCATTGTTTAAAGGGTGTCAGATAGAAGTATGAGTTCATGTAGCACCGGCACTATAGATTCAAGTCGTATCCGGTGTTGGGTTTCAATGCTTCATAGTATCAAGAAAATAACTGACATATAACCTCTGTAGCACCAGCACCTCTGAAAAAAATGTGTGTCCGTGTCCGACACGACACTGGTGATTAGGTTCAATTTGTTCATTTTTTCAAATTATTACCAGTGTCGGTGTCGTGTCCGGTGCCTATGTCCGTGCTTCATAGCATATAACAGAAAACAGTTCTCACCATTTTTTGTAAAGAGAGGTCTGCCATGAGATACATAAACCTGTAATGATGAAAATAACTCGTTCAGCTTTTCGAATTGATATCAATAATATGGGTTTTGAAGTTTGTCAAAAAAGGCCGGTGATAAAACTTTTCATTGCTCCAGTGTGACTTACAAACATCAACAGGTCCATCCACAAAGCCTTCCACTAGCATTGTATGAAAGGGAGTTCCCTCCGGTCCTTGACGATGCATAACACGAAACTCGTCACTATCCTGTTTTAACTATTAGAAGTAAAATTATCAACTGCGACTTGATAATTTGATTACAAAAATTCAAGTACCTTCATCCTAAAGATTAACAGAATCACGTTACAAATGTCACACAAAGTTTTCATTAGTCCAATGAATTTTAAACAATAGAGCCATGTTGACAGAAATCACAGAGCTGACATTTCAATAAAAGGAAGTTATCAATAGAGGCATACAAAACAAAAAAAATTCGAGATCTAACTGAATGGAAGATCGCATATATAAATAAAAAACGCAGTTAATCATGAAAACCAAGCATAGTGAAACACAGAAGCCAGAGAATGGATAACATACTTTCCAATCGTTATTCAATGCATTAGACCTTCCATGATCATCTGAAGCACTCCACAACATATCAAGAAAGTTAGATATCTCTGCAGATACACCAAGCTGATACAAGTTCTTCCTAAATGATTTCACAAGAAATCGTAAACAGTCATTTTGGTCATTGAATATGTGACACGATATCATTATAGTCTCCGAATGTATCCAAACTAAAAATACGCCTTCTGTGATCTGTCTATCAGTTTGGTCCATAAATTACTACTATCAGAAGACAACCAGGGGACATTTCTAACTATATTGACAACACCTCACACATTTAGGCGCCAAATTAACTATTTACTCCGAAAGAAATTAAAGAATGGTAATCACCTTCATCTTCTAGCTCTGATGAAGGTATGAGTTGACTTTTTACAAGCTTTTTTAGTATCTCAACATTTGTAAGATCAGGTGAGGCAAGAGTCCTATCCAGCCTCTCCCTATACTGCGTGATCATTCGCTTCTTCTCCATTTTGGCATATATTTGAGAAACCTTTTCTCAAAAATTCAAATCAGGCAAAGATTCCAACCATTCATATTGTTCCCAAACTCATCCAAAATTTACCACAACCTATGGTGAAACAAGATAACAAATCAGGTATAGTATAGTTCTCATCACATCATTCATAGTAAAACACACCAAATTGCTAAACAAACAAAGATTGAATAAGTTTCCAACAAACCAGAAAAAGTCAAAACAAAAACCTAATTCTAGTATTGAAGTCAACATACACAACATGCACATGAAAATCAAATTTCAATACCAAAAAATGAAGCAGCAGCTGAAGTAGTGGTGATGGTGTGAGGAGAAGAATCCAGAATCGGAAAAAGGAAGATCTAAAACGATGATCCAATATTTAAGATAGATTCAGTTGATGTGATGGAAAAACAAATCGGATGCACAGCCAAAAGGTTTACGTGACTATAATTGAGTTCATATATGAAAAGGCGAACTTTCCCAAAGACCTTTTTCTTGGGAAGTAACGTGTTAAAGGACAAGCAAAAGATGTTGTGTTTTGGTCTAAACTATCTATAATATAATAAAGTACATTTATCTAGAATTATCTATAATATTTATAAATTGATCTAGAATTCACCATTTTGCCCTTTAGGTTTTTTTTCTCCATGTCAACATTAAAATTTTTTTTTTCAACTGAATTGATCTTTTCATTGGAATCCAATTTGATAATGAAAACGTAATTAAGTTTTCAATTTGATTTTTACGTTTCAACTTTTATTGGGAAGCTAACCTACAGCAAACAGACTACAAAACATTTTATCATTTCCAAGGAAAAACTATTTATCATCTGATTTTTCATTACTCTTGTCATCTGATTTTCCATTACTCTTGTCATCTGATTTTCCACTACTCTTGTCATTTTCAACCGAATATCTGGTTTGAAGTCGCTCTTCACCATCTTCCTATCTTAAACCCATGCTCTGCAAACTTTCTCTCTATGCAAACTTTCTCTCCTGCAACTAACATGCTCTAAATCTTTCGATTTCTTCTTATAAGAATCTTCCTCCATAACCATACTTTTTATTATTTTTCCCAACCAAAGTATTTATTTTTCTTACTCAGTTTAGATCTCATAAAATGCAAGTATTATACTGTGTATTATCATACAGGAGAAGGATGAGATATGAGATGCAAATATTTCATCCATACTGTTGACAACGGGTGAGAAGAGAAGAAAATTAGGGTTTTTTAGTTTATTGTTGAAGAGGGATGAAGATCGATAACGACCCATAAAGATAGGATTAATTTTTCGGGGAAGTATAAAGAATGATGAAAATTAGGTTATTTTCTTGGTATGTTATTGACAATGGATAAAGAACGATGAAAATTTGGTTGTTTTCTGAGCATTTTTTCATTAAATATATTATATAAAGTAAGATTTGCATGATGAAATTTTATAATTATATCTTTTATATTAATTCAGGTAAAAATAAAATACAACATCTTTGAATAGACAGCTCAATCTAAAGTTGGGGCCGCTTAAAAGGAAGTATGGCTTGTCATTTGGTATTTTTATTAAGTTTTTTTAAAGTTTAATTTGGATATAAGAATATTTGTTCTATCAAATTATCATGAATGCATAGTTTTTATTACATATTAATTTCTCAAAAATTCTCAATCGTGTTTCAGTTATATTATGTCTATTATTTTCTCTAAAGATAAGATACTTGAGAGCAATTGTTATGTCTTGTGTCATTGTTGTGTTAAAAGTGTATTTCAATATTATTTGTTATCCAACAGTCAAATATATGTGGATGATTTACCTTGATTTACCTGTTTTTTTTAAAGCAAAATCATGCATTTTAATGTATAAACAATCTATACATTAATGTTTTAAATATACTTGTAATTTAGTCACTTTTTTTTTTACTTTATTTTCACTATAAATTATTGTATTCATACTAGTAAAAGACCCGTGCGTCCACACAAGTCCATCAATTTTAATTGGCATATTCTTTCTGTTCCATATTAATAAATTTAAGAAGGTGAAAGTTGTTTATAAAATAGTATATAATAGTATTGCATGCATCTTTAAATATAAAATGAGTAATGTAAATATGTAATTTTTATAGAAATAATTATGTAAATTGGATTGTATAAAAATAATCATAAATGATTACACGTGAAATATACTATTTTTAATTCAAAACATATGTCCTAAAAAAGCTTTTGTAGAAAATGAAGAAATAAAATGTTTAATTTATGACTAATGCTAATTTGTGTCCTAAGTCACAAGTTAAGAGTTAAATATATAAAATTAAAGAAAAATACAAAAACATTCCTTCAAGATAAATTAAAAAGTTCAAAAGGCATGTTTATTTTAAAATAAATAGTAAAATGAAAATGCAAAAGAAAATAATTAAAATAAATTTTGATTAAAAAACTATATTTTATTAATTATATACAAATGTAACATATATTTACTTTGAAGTTAATAATTTAGTATGATACACCAAATTAATGAATTTAGTAACAGATTTAATATTAAAATGTAACGGTAATTCACTCTTTAAGTAGAGCTAAAATGTAGGGCATGCATAATTATATTGTAATACAATTAAAAACACTTAACTATAATTATTCTATATTAATTAGTCTACTATAGATGTTAAAAAAATATTCTTCATTATAGTGCATTAAACTAAATTAGAAGCAAAGATAAGAGTTGAGGGGATTTCCCGGTAGCCCAGAAGCTAGAATTTTACTTTTTGTTGATTGAGAATTTATTTCCGCAAAAATAAATGGCTTGTCTGGTTTAATACACACATGAAAGAGAGATGATCTTGAGTTAGGATAACATTATTTATAAAATTACACTCAGCAAAGCATTAGACAAATGGAGAACAGGTAGCAAAATATATACTATAAAGACACAAAAATCAAGAAAGTGAACCAAATCATATTTAAC
Organism: Lathyrus tuberosus; assembly: GCA_022829125.1. NCBI lineage: Eukaryota > Viridiplantae > Streptophyta > Magnoliopsida > Fabales > Fabaceae > Lathyrus > Lathyrus tuberosus. The sequence continues at coordinate 5,806,454 of JALAZF010000023.1, read as the reverse complement.
TTAGTGTCCCAAGTTAACCAAAATTTAATCCAAAATTTGAATCAATCTATTCCTTTTCAGAATGAACATGCAATGTAATGTAATGCAATTAATATATGAACACTAAGCGAACAACAAACATAATGTCATCAATTAAAAAATTTCAAATAAAGAACTAAAGAATGATCGACAATAAGAACACAATATGTTTTAGTTGAGAGTGTCACAATTTACATGATAAATTGGAATTCAAATTCTAGTGAAAAATAAAATAATTAATATTTGCCAAAAACTCAACCAGGCTTTTGCATCAACTCCATATGATAGTTACAATAAACATGTTTAATGCCCTAAAAAATTCCTACAATAAAGGGAGTATTGGAAAAAAAATCTCTAGAACTAAAATCAGCAAAAGATATACAAATGTAAAGTTTACTTTAACATAATATATGCAATACCTAGTGAGATACCACAACAGGTACTCGATGCCGCTCAAACTCCATAAGTACAGGGTCTAACCTGAAATATCATTAAAACTTAAGTTATTTATGCCATTCCATCACACACCCTAACATCTATCTCATCAGGTGCACACCATTAGAAAGAGAAACAGAGGCATTTGGCAACAAAAAAAATTTGTGATTTTAGAAAAATGACTAAATGTGTTTTTTATGTAAATAAAATTGGTCGAATTTGATTTTGGTATCTATAACAATATTTTTTTCATTTTTAGTCCATACATTTAACGATAAATATTAATAAAATATCAAATATAAATATTAAATGTAAATATATTTTTCCATTAAATACTATGATATTATAAAATATCATGTTTTAAAAAAATACATATAGTAAAATGTGTAAATAAATACATAGTGTAATACCCGTATTATCGAAATGCTCAATTGGAGATCAGATGAGTATCTATGTGCTCTATCTTTGATATATTGGATTAATGGACTCCTCTAAGTACTTTAAGTATTGACATTTGGGATCAATAGAGCAACTGTTGAACTCTGAAGAGATAAATTATTTCAATTCACAAAAGGATTTTAAGGTAACTTTAATAATTGATCAATTTAGTTGAGACGATAAAATATCAATTGGAGATATTTTACCCTGTTGAAATTTTATTATATAATAAGCATTATATATATATATGTAAAGAAAAAGAGAAAGATAGAAAGAAGAAGGAGGAAAAGAGGAAAAGAAGAGAAAGAGGGAAAAGCCATGGATGAAGAAGAAAAGCTTGTGGATCATCTTCATCGATTCATCATCTTCTTCAAACTCCTCTTCGATTATCAGGTGGGTTCTAGTTAGAAACTCTAAGTTCTAGAAATAGGTGTTTGGAACCTAGGTTAGAATTGTGAGACAATCCTTTACTTTGGTTTTGTTTTGTATGATTGCAAATTGCGTGTATGATTTGTTGTGCTTCATTCTACATGTGAATATGTGTGATTTTTGCCTTTGCGTTTGTCTTTATTCAATACTAGATGATTGGAATTGATATTCATCTTAAAATGATTGTTAGAAACACTTTTTATAAGGTTTGAATCAATACTTAACCTTTGGCATCGATCTATACGTGTTTGGTATCGATCCCTGCTTTATTGGAAATCAAAAGAATTTGAACTTGTTCAGTAGGGATCGATTCATGGATTTTGGGATCAATCCCTAACAGTTGAAAACTGTCTGGCATCGATCCATACGTGGTTGGCATCGATCCCTGATTCAATGAAAATTCTGTTTTTCAGCTCACCTTCAGTAGGGATCGATTCATAGATTTTGGGATCAATCCCTAACAGTTAAAAACTGTCTGGCATCGATCCATACGTGTCTGGCATCGATCCCAAAGTCTGTTTTTCTGCATAATTTTTATTCTAACAGTTCTGTCTTGTTTAGTATAAATACAAAGTGGCAGGTATTGGCTTAAGCATGAATTCACAAGTGAAAATTGCAAAATACACAAGTCATAGAGGTCTTTGTAGCAGCAATTGATTTGAGCATTAAGAAACCTGAAAGATACTTCGTCTTCATCATCTTCTCAATCTCTTCAATTCAAGAACAACTACACACAATCATTTTTGTTCTTCGGATTGAAGGATCAACGAGATAACGTTCAGTGGTACGATCAACGATCTAGCTGTGGAGTCAGTGGAACGATCAAGGATCTAGCTGGGTTGAAGAGTGAAGGGGGTTTCGAGGAAAAACCTACTGGTTTGTCCTTCAAGAACGGGACTGTTCTTGCGGGTTTGTTAGTCACGATTGCAGAACGGATTCAGCCGCAGCGTAGGGTTTGGAAACGGGGTTGTTTCGCAAACAGGTCGTGGAACCGGTGAATCGTTTGCAAGTCTTGCGGGGAATTCTTGATCCAGCTCTGATCAAGTCGAGGTTCTATACGAGAAGAAGAAGTTCTAGGGATTTAGAATTCTGTCTTGGTATTGTAACCTTTGTAAGAACGAATTCAGCAACTATTGATAAGAAAAGGTCTCAATTTCTTTTGAAATTGAGAGGGAGACGTACCCACACGCGAGGACGACAGTGGGGAACTTCCTTAACAAATCTCTGCGTATCGTATTCTATCTCTATCTCCCTTTACGTTTTCGTTAACTGTTTTGTGATACAAATTGGCGCAGTACGTTTTACGTGTCGTGATACAATAGTGGCAAGAAAACCTTTTATTGAAACATTACTATTGTTTATCATAGAACACATACACGCCAAGTATTTGACAAAACGGTTTGTTGTGATTTACTCATTGGAATCAGAATTTGTGATAAGTGCATTTAGTGCGAGAAATTTCTGTGTTAACGTTTTCTATCAATCAATTCAAATCCAGCATCATACTTGCGTGTCTGGTCTTTTTGGTAGCGGTTCAGAATAGACGGAAGTCGATTCGGGACCAAAACTTTCCGCTATATTTCAAAAACTCTGTTAAGGTTTTTAAAACCGTATTTTACAAGCGGTGATCTATTCACCCCCCCTCTCGATCACTAGCCACACCGTCTAACAAGTGGTATCAGAGCGCCGGTTCGCTGGTGCTCTGTGGCTGCCTGTAACGATATGGATTCTGAACCAAAGGGGGCGTACAATAGAGCTCCCGTCTTTAACGGAGAAAACTACGGCTACTGGAAAGACTGCATGCGAGTTCATATAAATTCTGTGGATAGGCTAGTATGGACAGCCATTGAGAATGGTCCCTTTCAAATAACCATGACCAATGAGGCTGGCGCCATAGTACCTAAACCAGAAGCTGATTGGACTGAGAAAGATGAGAAAAAGTGGTCGAGTGATTGGAAAGCTCGAAATATACTAATTTCAGCACTTGGTGTTGATGAGTATTATCGAGTATCCCATTGCACGACTGCTAAGGAGATGTGGGACGCTTTAGAAATCGCCCATGAGGGTACTACTGAAGTGAAACAGTCCCGCATTAACACACTTAATCAAGAGTTTGAGCTCTTTCGCATGAAAAATGGAGAATCTATCTCCGACATGCAAAAGAGGTTTACTCATCTTACAAATCGATTAAATGCACTTGGAAAACCTGTTTCCAATGAGGTAGCTACTAACAAAATTCTGAGATGTCTTAGCAGGGAATGGCAACCTAAAGTGACAGCTATCAAGGAAGCCAACGACTTGACGACTCTTACGATTACAACACTTTTTGGAAAGCTGGAAGAACATCAGCAAGCTCTAGAAAGTCTTGAAAAGTATGAGAACACAAGTAAGAAGGAGAAAGAGAAGAAGAAAGACAAAGAGGGTGAGAAGAAGCCAATTGCTCTTGTGGCCTCTAGCACTAAGTCCTCAAGAAAAGAGCAAAGTGACAATGATTCGAGTAGTGACAAAGATTCGGATGATGAAGAAATGGGACTTTTTGTAAGGAGATACAATAGATTCATTCGAAGGAATGGATACAAGCATTCCGACAAAAACCTCATGAAGTTTAGAAGACAATCTAGTGAGTCAAAACAGGAAGAGAACAAGAAGCATAAAGGTAGAGGATCTTGTTTCAATTGTGGCAAATCTGGACATTACAAAACATAATGTCCTATGAAGAAAAAGGATAAAGGGAAGGATTCACCTAAACGGTACAGCAAACAAAGGAGAGCTTATATAGCATGGGAAAGCGATAGCGATTCATCAAGCTCACAAAGTTCAAGTGATAGTGATGAAACCGCAAACCTATGTCTTATGGCTCACATCAAAGACCATGCCTACTACAAGAAGAAACAAGAAGAAAAGAAGGTAAAACAAGCCTACTATAATAATGTCTCCTCTATGTCTTTTTCTGAACTGAAAATCGCTTTTGAAAAACTGCATAACGAAGCTGTAGATGCTTTCAAAAGATTATCTTCCGACAAACAAATTTTTTTCATTCTTGGAAGGTAAAGTATACAAAGCTGAAAAAGATTTAGAAAGCTTGAAGGCTAGTATTGCAGAAAATTCAAAAGATATTGATGTTAACGGATGTAGTAAAGTTAGGTATTGTGAAGCTTGTCATATTTGGCAACGAGAGGTTAATACTCTTAAAGTCAAATTGGAAAAAGCTTTACAACCCAAGGTGACTTACGCCGTTGATACTAGATTGTTTAAGAAGTCATTGAATCCTCCATATGCAAAATACTCTTTTATTCCAAAGGATTCAATGAACAAAACTAAACAATTGCATCATCATGGTTTATGTCATTATTGTTGTCGTGCTGGCCACACCATTGAGAAATGCAAGTTTAGGAGGTTTCTTGTTCCTAAAGGCATCTATCAATGGAAGCCAAAAGGCAACCATGTTACCACTTACCCCTTTGGACCCAATGAAAATTGGGTACCAACCACTCTCTTTTGATATTGTAGGAAGAGTGCCTTGCATCCGAAGATAGGAGATGGTTCCTAGATAGCGGCTGCTCAAGGCACATGACCGGTGACATATCGCTTTTTATAGACTTCAAAGCAAAGAAAAAGGGATATGTTACTTATGGAGACAATAACAAAGGAGCTATACTTGGCAAAGGTAGTATAGGTAACCCCTCTACCACTACCATTTCTGATGTCAATCTTGTAGAGGGACTTAAACACAATTTGTTAAGCATAAGTCAATTGTGTGACAAGGGTTACAAAGTTTCTTTTACAAAAACTTGTTGCATAATTGAACATGATGAAAATAATGTTGTGTTTAAGGGTGTTAGAGTAAACAATATCTATATGCTTGATCTTTGTGATGTATCTTTAACAAGCACTAAATGTCTAGTTACCTTGAATGATGATTCTTGGCTTTGGCATAGACGTTTAGCGCATGTTAATTTCGATTTGCTTAACAAGGTTGTATCTAAGGATCTAGTAGTCGGTCTTCCAAAAATAAAGTTTTCAAAAGACCACCTATGTGATGCATGCCAAATGGGAAAGCAAACAAGGGTCTCTTTTAAATCCAAAAATGTAATTTCAACTTCACGACCTCTTGAGCTTCTCCATATGGATCTCTTTGGTCCGTCTAGGACAAAGAGCTTAGGTGGAAACTATTATGGTTTTGTAATTGTTGATGACTACTCTAGATTTACTTGGACTATATTCCTTCATAGCAAAGATGAAACTTTTTCTGCTTTTAAGAATTTTGCAAAACTGTCCCAAAATAAAATGAATTCTAAAATAGTTACAATTCGAAGCGATCATGGAGGAGAATTTCAAAACTATCTCTTTGATAAGTACTGTGATAAGTATGGTATTGAGCATAACTTTTCAGCTCCTCGAACTCCACAACAGAATGGCGTTGTGGAGCGCAAAAATCGCGTTTTAGAAGAGCTGGCAAGAACAATGCTAAATGAGGGTGGATTGCCAAAATATTTTTGGGCTGATGCTGTTAGCACAGCCTGTTATGTTCTAAACAGGATTCTAATTCGCCCTATGTTAAATAAAACCCCTTATGAGCTTTTAAAAGGAAGAAAGCCAAACTTATCACATCTTCACGTATTCGGTTGTAAGTGTTTCGTTTTGAATAATGGTAAGGAAAAACTTGGGAAGTTTGATGCAAAAGCGGATGAAGGTATTTTTCTTGGTTATTCACAATCAAGTAAAGCATATAGAGTGTATAATAAGCGTTTACTTACTGTTGAAGAATCTGTCCATGTTTCCTTTGATGAGTCTTATCCGAAAAATGTCGGCAAAGGTATTTCTTTTGATGACGCAGGTGTATCTACAGAAGACATACTCAAGGAAGCTGTTGCGGAAACTGATTAATCCAAGACAGCTCCCATTGAGAAGGAGGAAGATACTAGTCATGAAAAAGATAAGGAAGAAAGGACAGCTGATGTGAATGACCTTCCACCAGCTTGGAAGTCTTCAAAAGACCATCCCATTGACAACATCTTGGGAGACATTTCAAAGGGAGTCATGACTCGTTCTAAGATAAGTAATTTTTGTTCTCACTTCGCCTTTGTTTCACAAGTGGAACCTAAAAATGCCAAAGAAGCCTTGATTGATGAATTTTGGCTAATGGCCATGCAAGAAGAGCTTAATCAATTTAAAAGAAATGACGTTTGGGAACTTGTCCCGCGTCCGCGAGAACATCATATCATAGGTACTAAGTGGGTTTTTAGGAATAAGCTTGATGAAAGTGGAGTGATAACTCGGAACAAGGCACGTTTAGTAGCACAAGGCTATAACCAAGAGGAGGGCATAGACTATGAGGAAACTTATGCTCCAGTTGCTCGCCTTGAGGCTATACGTCTCTTGCTCGCTTATGCGTGTTCTAGAGATTTTAAGCTTTACCAAATGGACGTAAAGAGTGCGTTTCTAAATGGTGTCCTAAATGAAGAGGTATACGTCTCACAACCTCCTGGTTTTGAGAATGCTGAATATCCAGATTATGTTTACAAATTAAAACGAGCTTTGTACGGTCTTAAGCAAGCCCCCCGGGTGTGGTATGAAAGACTTAGCAAATTTCTACTTGATCATGGATATTCAAGAGGTAAAGTGGATACCACCCTCTTCATTAAGCACAAAGGAAAACACATTCTTTTAGTTCAAGTTTATGTAGACGATATAATTTTTGGTTCAACTAACATACACTTGGTCGAAGAGTTTTCAAAAGTTATGCAGGGTGAATTTGAAATGAGCCTTATGGGGGAGCTTAATTTCTTCCTCGGTCTCCAAATAAAGCAGCTTGATGAGGGAACAGCTGTGAGTCAAACAAAATACTGCAGAGAGCTGCTCAAGCGCTTTGGAATGAACGACTCAAAATCAATAGACACACCTATGCCTACCAACGGATATCTAGATAAAGATGAACACGGTAAGAGTGTAGATGTCAAACAGTATAGAGGTATGATTGGGTCTCTCTTGTATCTTACTGCGTCTAGACCTGACATCATGTTTAGTGTCTGCATGTGTGCACGATATCAATCTAATCCTAAAGAGTCACACTTGAAAGCTGTCAAGCGCATATTTAGATATCTTCATGGAACATCTAAGTATGGGCTCTGGTATTCAAAAGGAAGCGATTGTAACTTAGTAGGTTACTCCGATTCTGATTTTGCTGGCTGCAAATCAGATAGGAAAAGTACTAGTGGTACATGTCACTTATTTTCAAACTCTCTGGTCAGTTGGCATAGCAAGAAACAGGTGTCTGTCGCATTGTCAACTGCTGAGGCTGAGTACGTTGCAGCCGGTAGCTGTTGCGCTCAGATCTTGTGGCTGAAGCAACAACTACAAGATTTCGATATTCAACTCAAACGCATTCCAATAAAGTGTGACAACACCAGTGCTATAAATCTTACTAAGAATCCTGTTTTACACTCACGCACTAAACACATAGAGATTAGGCATCACTTTCTTCGCGACCATGTTGAGAAAGAGGACGTTGTGTTTGAGCATGTTGATACTAAGAATCAACTCGCTGATATTTTCACTAAACCACTAGCAACGGAACCTTTCTTTAACATTCGTCGTGAATTAGGGATTCTTGATCTTTATTCATTACTATCTTAAGCTTGTTAGATTCTATTTTTTGCCTCACCTTGGTTGATAAGTTGTGTTTTAGAAGGTGTGAGCTTATACTTCACAAAGGTACATCAACAAAGGTAATATCAATCCTCTTTACTACTCTTTGGATCTATGTGTTTGCGTATGTTTGAACAAATTCTCTATGTTCGTTTATGTAAATTCTTTTGCTTTTATTGTTTGAACATTAATATCTGAATTGAGAACTATTCTTAAGCATCATTTTCAAAACATGGTTCATAAGCATTGCATTCTGCATAAAGATGTCCTAAAAGTCTGTTTTGCATTCGCATGTATCGATACCACGACCTAGGGATCGATCCCTATCACCTTAATTCAATTTTTTTTTTTTTTTTTTTTTTTTTTTTTTTTTTTTTTGTCTCAGTATGGATCGATCCATACGCATTTGGTATCGATCCCTACAGCTTTTAAAATCAATTTTTCGTGGTTTGGATCGATCCCTAATCCCATGTATCGATCCCTACAGCTTTTAAAAATATATTTATCGTGTTTTGGATCGATTCCAAATCCCCTGCATCGATCCCTACTGTTCTTGTTCATTAACCTCCCTTTTTAATTTCTCATGGTTCGTCACATCATCAATTTTTTTTCATTCATTTTAGCATCCCCATACCTCTCATAACCTCTCTTCCTCCACACGGCTAACCCTAATTTCTCTCTAACCCTCTCTTCTCCAAAACCCCAAATTCATTTCAATCTCCTTCCAATCCACAACAATGCCTCCAAGAATGAATCCGGTCAGAGCAACTCGAAGAGAAAAAGGAAAACAACAGGTTGGAACCTCTACTCAACCACCAGAAATTCCACCAAAGGCTTTGGATCTCCTTCATCCTGCCTTTGTTGATGAGTTTGAGAAAGACTTCCAGACAAGGTTAGTCATGAAACCTCATGTTTTTGATAAGCATGATGCCATCCCTTTGCACTTAGGTGATGTGGTAGAACTGTTGAATGCACAACAATTGGGTTCCTTTTTAACTATAAGAAATGAGTACCATGAGGACTTTATACGTGCATTTTATGTTGGATTGCAAACTAGTAAAGGATATAGTTTTAAGTGTTCCATTGGTGTTAGCACATACACATTCGAGGCTGCTGACTGGCTCAAAGTATTTGAAATCCCACTTCCGCCGCTTGATTTCGAGATATGGAATGATTCTAAGTTTGATACTGAGTTTAATTTCCTGGAATTTACTCAATCTATCTCTAAAGTAGAACGACCAATAGCTGAGGATGAACGTCTGACAACGGGTATGATCAAACGAGTACCAAGGATACTTTATTGGATTGTATCACATGTCTTGCGTCCAGCAACTGGTGGTCATTCCCGGCTGGACAGACCAAGCACTCATCTCATGTACATTCTGCTAAAGAAGGTTAAGTTGAATTGGCCCAATTACTTTGTCAAGCGTCTATTCTCCGTGCGAAACAGTTCCAAAAATGTTGCTCTCGGATATGCCTCTCAGATTATGAGGATTATAAAATTCTGGAACATCACTGTGCCTTTGGTTCCTCTTGTATCTCCCACACCTGCCCAAGAGTTTGATTCTTCCACCTTGTCGCACATGGGATACCGGTGGGATAAGGAGCGTGAATGCTTCTATATCTATATAAGCAAAACAAGGACAAGGATTTACAACTTTGATGAGCCGGCTGACAGATTTTCTATTGTTGAAGATCAAGATGATGAAGAAATGCAGGATGTAGATGAACCAGAAGTGCCTGAAGCTGCTGCCAATACCGGTTGGGGTGAGTGGGTGCCACAAAGGTGGTCTCCATCCCACTATGAACCTGCTCCACCACCTCCTCCTCACTTCTCTGCTGCTACCTCCACTTCTGTAAATGTCACAACCATGCTCCAGCAAATGCAGCTAGAAAATAGACAAAATCATGAGGAAGCAAGAGCTTGGCATGTTCAACAAGCTGAGTGGCATAACGAACATCGGGAGTGGCATGATGACCACACAAGGATGTATCAGAATCAGCACTCTTGGCACACTGACTTGATTAAGTGGCATCAAGTCTTTTATAATGAAATGACAGGTTTTATGGACGATTGTCGTGCAGATCCGGGTATTATGGACAGGTTTCGAAGCACTGAAGTTCAGGACCGATTCAGACAGTACTCTTTCATGGGACACAATCCTGATGAAATGCCTCCTCCTCCGCCTCCACCTAGCTTCAGAGATCCAAATCAAGATGACGAGGAGTCTTGTGGAGGCCACTTTCCCCATTAGCATTTCATTTCATATGCATTTCATTTCATGTTGCTTGAATTGTTGTTTCATTTTTCGAATATTCTGACTATATTTGTTTGGCTTATGTAATTTTCATTACTTTCCTAGTATTTCATTGCTTATTTCCGTTTGCTTGTTTGTGGTTTCATTGCCCTTTATTGATCACTCTTTGTGAGTGATTTTATTCTTCTAAGCTTTCTTTCTTTGTGATTGTTAGCTTTGTTATCAATTTTTGCTGCGGTTTGCTACTTTGTTCTGGTGTGTATTCTCACTTTTTGATGTTGACAAAGGGGGAGAAGTATAGAAGATGTTGACATGACAGAATGGTATGCACAAACTCAGGGGGAGTATCACACATCAATTTGCCATCATCAAAAAGGGGGAGTTTGTGAGACAATCCTTTACTTTGGTTTTGTTTTGTATGATTGCAAATTGCGTGTATGATTTGTTGTGCTTCATTCTACATGTGAATATGTGTGATTTTTGCCTTTGCGTTTGTCTTTATTCAATACTAGATGATTGGAATTGATATTCATCTTAAAATGATTGTTAGAAACACTTTTTATAAGGTTTGAATCAATACTTAACCTTTGGCATCGATCTATACGTGTTTGGTATCGATCCCTGCTTTATTGGAAATCAAAAGAATTTGAACTTGTTCAGTAGGGATCGATTCATGGATTTTGGGATCAATCCCTAACAGTTGAAAACTGTCTGGCATCGATCCATACGTGGTTGGCATCGATCCCTGATTCAATGAAAATTCTGTTTTTCAGCTCACCTTCAGTAGGGATCGATTCATAGATTTTGGGATCAATCCCTAACAGTTAAAAACTGTCTGGCATCGATCCATACGTGTCTGGCATCGATCCCAAAGTCTGTTTTTCTGCATAATTTTTATTCTAACAGTTCTGTCTTGTTTAGTATAAATACAAAGTGGCAGGTATTGGCTTAAGCATGAATTCACAAGTGAAAATTGCAAAATACACAAGTCATAGAGGTCTTTGTAGCAGCAATTGATTTGAGCATTAAGAAACCTGAAAGATACTTCGTCTTCATCATCTTCTCAATCTCTTCAATTCAAGAACAACTACACACAATCATTTTTGTTCTTCGGATTGAAGGATCAACGAGATAACGTTCAGTGGTACGATCAACGATCTAGCTGTGGAGTCAGTGGAACGATCAAGGATCTAGCTGGGTTGAAGAGTGAAGGGGGTTTCGAGGAAAAACCTACTGGTTTGTCCTTCAAGAACGGGACTGTTCTTGCGGGTTTGTTAGTCACGATTGCAGAACGGATTCAGCCGCAGCGTAGGGTTTGGAAACGGGGTTGTTTCGCAAACAGGTCGTGGAACCGGTGAATCGTTTGCAAGTCTTGCGGGGAATTCTTGATCCAGCTCTGATCAAGTCGAGGTTCTATACGAGAAGAAGAAGTTCTAGGGATTTAGAATTCTGTCTTGGTATTGTAACCTTTGTAAGAACGAATTCAGCAACTATTGATAAGAAAAGGTCTCAATTTCTTTTGAAATTGAGAGGGAGACGTACCCACACGCGAGGACGACAGTGGGGAACTTCCTTAACAAATCTCTGCGTATCGTATTCTATCTCTATCTCCCTTTACGTTTTCGTTAACTGTTTTGTGATACAAATTGGCGCAGTACGTTTTACGTGTCGTGATACAATAGTGGCAAGAAAACCTTTTATTGAAACATTACTATTGTTTATCATAGAACACATACACGCCAAGTATTTGACAAAACGGTTTGTTGTGATTTACTCATTGGAATCAGAATTTGTGATAAGTGCATTTAGTGCGAGAAATTTCTGTGTTAACGTTTTCTATCAATCAATTCAAATCCAGCATCATACTTGCGTGTCTGGTCTTTTTGGTAGCGGTTCAGAATAGACGGAAGTCGATTCGGGACCAAAACTTTCCGCTATATTTCAAAAACTCTGTTAAGGTTTTTAAAACCGTATTTTACAAGCGGTGATCTATTCACCCCCCCCTCTCGATCACTAGCCACACCGTCTAACAAGAATTGGAGAGAAAATGATAAATTGTTGAATCAATGAAATCTAACGGATAAAATGAGTTATAAACTGTGTTGTATGATCAATATGTGTATAGAATCATCTATTGATGCTTATTTGTGCATTGGGTAGTGTTTGGAATGGGTTTTGAACCCAAAGGCCCCAGCTGTTACGCTGCTGAGATTCTGGGTTTTCGCAGGTTCGCACTGCGAATCCCCTAGCGAAGGGGAAATCGAACATTCGCTGATTGTTCGCACGGCGAAGGTGAAGGCGAACATTCGTCAGGGATTCGCCAGAGCTTCGCACTGCGAACATTACCCTGTTTTGGTTCTGCCACGGTTCGCCAGACGTTCGCATTGTGAATGGGCAGCGAACCCAGTTTATTTAGGCATTCGCTGGGAGCTTCGCATTGCGAATGAGAAAGCGAGCATTCGCTGGCTGCTTCGCATTGCGAACATAGCAGATCCTCCAACTTGTTTCTTTCATAACTTTTGATCCGTAACTCGGATCGGGACGTTCTTGGTGTCATTAGATCTCCCCGTAACTCGCATTGCGAACATAGCAGATCCTCCAACTTCTCTCTGGTTAACTTTGATGCTCCTTTGAATTTCGATAGACAGTCGTTTCTTTTCTCAGCAGTAAATTTCCTGGTCAATCTCGACAACAGATTCCCCATTATTTTTTACAATTGACACATTTTTCAATAAAACCTTGGCAAAAGGTATTCCCAAATGAGGTCCTAAGTCTCGACAGTAGACTCTTCCAATTGGATATCTCTTGAAATGACCACAGTTAACCTTGACAGTGGGTTCTCCGAGTGGAATTTATTAGAAGATTTCGTCACAAGTTTATTGCCTTTGCTCCTTTAGAGCTACTATGTGCTTGGTGGTCTCTTCCCCGGTGGAGTTGAGTCTCACCAGTGGAGTTGGATCTTTCCCCCGCGGGGACTTGCTTTGTTTGCTAAGTTGTTCCTCGTCAGGTCTTCCATTCTTTAACTATATTTCAACATTTTTGTATACAGTTATCCCCTATGACATCATTCCTCACAGGATATTTGTCTTGCATTTATATCATTTCACACCGTTTCATGTGCATCTTGTGGCATCTTAGGGACAAAAATTATGCATGTTTGTATTTAAGTCTCTCTTATCTCGTCGAGACGAAGATCTTAATCTCCATATCTCTGGATAGAAGAAACTTAAATAAGGGCATCTGTCATACCCTAATTTTTTACCCTAAGATCCCACATTCTTTGTACATTATCTTGCATAACATCTTTAGGTCATATGACCTTGTGTGCGTGTTTATTATGACTAACAAGCTTGTGCATGAGCATTGATTTCAAATACTCATTCTCTAAGTCGAGTACCTCAAGACGTGACCGTTGGATTCTGATTCAAAAGATCCTAGGATTTTCCACTAGTCATTTTTCTCAATATTTCTCAAAAGTTTCAGTGTATACTCCCGAAGAGAATCAAGGTGTTGAGTGTGGTCATGTGGAGACTGGCTAGGTTTTTTATGGCAAGATGAATTTCAAGGTGCATCCTTAAAAAACATGGCTCTTGTATCAAACTCAATTTTGGACTGCGAGGATAACAAAGATCAAGATTAATTCAGGAAAAATATTGTTCCTATCCGCAAGTTTGCTAGCAACATGCTGGGAAATGTTCAAGTTCCAATGTTCAAAGTCAAAGTTCAAAGCGGATTCATAAGTTCTAGGACGACAAGATTACAAGGCAAGGTGACATGTCAAGCTTAAATCAACTCCAAAATATGAAGTTCAAATATAAGTCAAAAGTGTACAAGACAATTTCAAGACTCAATTCACAAGAGTTCGCGTTACAACTACAAGAATGGATTTATCTCTCCATGTCTATTTATTCTACTCTCATTTGATTTTCATACATTTTGGATAATTTTGGACGTTTTGGTGGGCATATACTTTGTGGCTGCGTGTGGGCTTATGTTTATGTGTGTTGGTGATTTATTTTTACCAAGATTGGAGGATGTTATTACATCAAATCATGTATTTCAATGACAGCTTACACATGTTGAGTTCCATAGCCTCGAATCAAATTTTTTATGAAAAGTTACATTTGAAGAGAGCTACCACAAAACAAAGTGAAGAAGTATCCCTTAAGGACATTACATTTTCTTTGCACAATTAAGCAATACATGCAACGATGTTCAATCCAAAATATGAATTTGTTTGTAAAATTCTTGCAAAGTCCCTAAAAGCATCCGTATATTTGGGCTTCAATCACATGAGTTACACAAGAACAAGAATCTACGTGGCTGGAAAATTTATATTTGATCAAACTCTAGCAGAAGTACTTTCAAGACAGAAGAAGTTAGCCACCATTGCCAAATGGAACTTATATACATTGTCAAAAGGTTTATCAAATCAGTAAATATGCTATGGACGAAATATTTTGATAGCTTTTGTAACTTGAAGCCGACAAAGGGGACATTGTGATACTGCAGAAGAACATTACCGACACAACACATGACCACAAGGAACTAATGTTATATCAACCTCATAACTCAGACAAACCCGACAAGTCCATGCCGCTTTTGTTGTATTAGCCTCTTTTATTGATCGTCCAACCTTTTCTTGCTCCAAGAGTAGTGTTGCCTCTGATTCTTTCAGCAGAGAGAATTTCATTTACAGCAGGCACCGAGCTTGTTCTTATTATTTGCAACGGATACCCAATTGTCGATATTGTTTCATGTCAATGAGGCATGAACACGATACGGGTATCAGATACGATACGTATCCGATACGGCGATACGTTAGTCAATGAAAATTTTAAGATACGCTACGTTTAAAATACGTATATTAAAAAATTAAAATTAGACATTTATTAAATGATTCTCTGACAAAAACCAATTGTGTTTGCAAAATTTGATAATAATTGGTCAAGGAATTATAAGAAAAAGAAAAAATTATTTAAGTTAAGAGAAAAGTAATTAAAGGAAAAGTTTGATTCTTGTAATAGAAAAAATGAAAGTGATGAAGTAATTAAAGTTGGGAAAAGAATAATTAAGGATGAAGAAGATTGATTTATATTCTAGAAATATGAATAAACATGAGATTAACTAGCCATATCCATAGAGTATTGGAGACCTATCACCAGTGTATTGTGACGTATCGCCTTCGTATCAGAATTTTTTATTTTTATTTTTTTAATTAAAAAATTTGGATACTCCTTCGACATGTATCGGCGGCGTATCGGATACGTATTGGATATGATACGGCATAGCTTTTAGAGTATCGGTGCTTCATTGTTTCATGTCGTACTCGGTACCTTCCATCCATATAACCATGGCTGCACCTATGTCACCTGAAGAAGATCACCAAATAGTCCAAATTAGAAATATCATGATTCACATTCTGGTTTGTCAAAAGAAAAGATCAAACGTCTTTGGACATGTTCGAATGAAAATGGAAACAACATTCAAAGTTTTTATACACATATCAAACATATCGAACTTAAAAGGGGGAAGAATCATACATGTTTCAGACACAATTGAATGGAAAATATGTTCATCAAAACAGAAATCAAGACAATTCCTATCTTTTCCAAAACAAAATCGAACATGTTCGAACTAAAAAGGAAGCCTCGTCATCACACAATCATTAGCGGCTTTTGTTCTTAATGAAAATCCACATATAAAAGAGAGCATGGTTTATAGCATCAGGGACATACAAAAAGAACGAGAAGTATACACATAGATCATTACAATACGCAAGCAACACGAAAAACTCATACAACTTTCACACCATTACTCACACGCATCATAGCAGCAGAGAATAAAAGAAACATCAGTACATACACTCATAGCAACACGCAAGAAAGAGGAAGATCACACGCAGCAGATCACAATTCACACACATTAATAGTAACCACAACAACATCTAAAAGAGGCAGTTATCATAAATGTTGCATAGGGAGAGATTCACACAAACATCACACACAAAGTTCAGCACGCACAAAATTCACAACAAGAAAAACATCAACAATTCGAAACAACAATCGGGAGCAGAGGAAAATCGGATTATATGAAGCATCGACAACAACTACGCGATGTTATAATTCCTACAAGAAGACGCAGAAGAAGAGGAGAACAAAGGATTCTTGCAAGAAGCGGTGAATTGGAAACAACTTACCTGAGATTATTCTGGAATTTCTCCTTCATTCATCATCTTTTTCTTCACCGAGACAAATCTCTGTCTCGAAGGTTGGTAATCCTTTGATGTTGTTTTCTCGTTACTGATACTCGGCTACAATGATGTAGCTCAACGTTTAAGGACTCCGGACAACATCAATTCAGTGTCTAATTTGTAAATCTATGACTTAGGTTTGTTTGCGCGTTTCGGTTCGATTTTGGTTCTAGATTAAGGGTTAGCAGAAACCGTGGTGGGATAGGAGAGTGAGACGCCTAATGTGATAGAAGGAAAAGGTGACGGTCGGCGATGCTGTTTCAATAGAGAGAGACGACCGTTTGAAGGGACTAATATGCGATTGAGAAAGTGAGAAGAAGAAAGTGTTTCGTGGAGAAACGCAGGCGAGTGAGAGGAAACAAGGGAAGGTGAGGGAGAAAGATGTTGATCCTCCTTTTTTGTTTTAATTCACTAGATTATGGTCTGGATCAAAAACCGACCCATGCCCTTCTTTTTTTAAAAATAAAAAAACCTCTATAAGCCTAATGTTCTACTTGGTCCACACTCCCCAAGCCTTATTGCACCATTTTTTTTAATTTCCTTTGTTTTGTTTTTAAATTGGCTAAAATACAGTTTTGGTCTCCCTGTTTGTCAAAATTCATGGTTTTGGTCCCCCCCCCCCCCCCATTTTATTTTTTAACAGTTTTGGTCCCCCACCCCAATTTTGGCCCAAAAAAATGATGAACAGTAATTGGTCCGTACATGAACAGTGCACGTTCGTACATGAACAGTGAGGGGTGGGGGACCAAAACTGTTAAAAAATAAAATTGAGGGACCAAAACCGTGAATTTTGACAAACAGGGGGACCAAAACTGTATTTTAGCCTTTTAAATTTTTAAACCTTTTAATTTTTAATAATTAGTAGATTTTAACCCTCCATATTATTATTTTTTTAAATCTTGATTGGTTGCTAATTTTTTTTTAATAGTTTATTATTATTAATTAGATTTTTTAGAAACCTGAGAACGTTAATTTGTTTTTATTTTTGAAATATTATTTTTATAGATTCGTTATTATTTTTTAAGATGCTGAGTTATCTTTGATTTAGATGTTTATTGAAAGTTCATTAGTAGAGATACAATTAGAGCTGCGACATTGTTAGAATTAAGGTCAATTGTTTGTCAATCTCTCGAGTACCATGGTTGCCTGCCTCTGTGTCCAAGGGAAGGACTTATCTTTGACGATTATGTCATATGTATTGCATTTCATTTTCATTTCTCTTCTGCTCTATTCTGACTCATAGGTTGATTACCTCAGATGCTTAGATAACTTCCCTTAGGATAGTTTTCCTTAGGATAGATTCCCTTAGGATGATTAGACAACTTACAATTAGGCCCCTCTTTTCTCCTATGAGAGAACTAGACATAAGTCATCCCTAGTTGAGATAAATTTTCCTACCCCATGACATAGTTGTGAAGGATGTAGATTCCTTTTCCACTTAGGAGAGGTATGTTGCATACTCGTCGATTCTATATCTGACTTGGAGCCCTTCTCCTAATGTGAAGCAAAGGTCCATCTTCCACATGTTTGTGGTGGTTTAAGTTGAGTATTCTCCTTAGATGACGACTTGCCTTTTCTCCTAAAACCAACCAACAACTTTGTTTACCCTTATTGAGGGGAACTACGAATGCTCTGATTCCATTCTCGTCATGATACGTAGGCACGAGATGCGATGTCTTGGCGAGCATACTTAGAAATGCAGGCGAGTGAGCGGAAACAAGGGAAGGCGAGGGAGAAAGATGTTGATCCTCCTTTTTTGTTTTAATTCACTAGATTATGGTCTGGATCAAAAACCGACCCATGCCCTTCTTTTTTTTAAAATAAAAAAACGTCTATAAGCCTAATGTTCTACTTGTCCACACTCCCCAAGCCTTATTGCACCATTTTTTTTTATTTCCTTTGTTTTGTTTTTAAATTTTTAAACCTTTTAATTTTTAATAATTAGTAGATTTTAACCCTCCATATTATTTTTTTTTAAATCTTGATTGGTTGCTAATTTTTTTTAGTAGTTTATTATTATTAATTAGATTTTTTAGAAACCTGAGAACGTTAATTTGTTTTTATTTTTGAAATATTATTTTTATAGATTCGTTATTATTTTTTAAGATGCTGAGTTATCTTTGATTTAGATGTTTATTGAAAGTTCATTAGTAGAGATACAATTGGAGCTGCGACATTGTTAGAATTAAGGTTAATTGTTTGCCAAGCTCTCGAGTACCATGGTTGCATGCCTCTGTGTCCAAGGGAAGGACTTATCTTTGACAATTATGTCATATGCATTGCATTTCATTTTCATTTCTCTTCTGCTCTATTCTGACTCCTAGGTTGATTACCTCAGATGCTTAGATAGCTTCCTTTAGGATAGTTTTCCTTAGGATAACTTCCTTTAGGATGATTAGACAACTTACAATTAGGCCCCTCTTTTCTCCTATGAGAGAACTAGACATAAGTCATCCCTATTTGAGATAAATTTTCCTACCCCATGACATAGTTGAGAAGGATGTAGATTCCTTTTCTACTTAGGAGAGGTATGTTGCATACTCGTCGATTCTATATCTAAGTTGACCTCAAAGAAAAGATTTGTGTCATTGGTTTTCAGTAGTTGCGTCCAAATTTGTCTCGTATTACTACAGTCCCGCATTACATGTAACATTGTTTCTTCCATCCCATTACACTCCTCACAGAAAGGATCTCTCACAAGAAGCATACTGAGATAATGTTTTGTCTTGATACCATTATGATGAAGCATCCAAACAAAATTTAGAACTCGTTCCGGCAACTTCAACTTCCAAATGTTCTTCCAACCAATCGAATTTCCCACCCGTGTCGGACCTGCAATGTGATAAAACACATTGGAAACAATAAATTGATCTGTATCAGTGACACCCCACACGTAGTAATCCGGATCCTGACTCCTCATGCTTTCACTACAACAAAAAGGACTTATAACATCTCACCTTAGACAGCGCTTTATTACAAAAGCGCTGCTATAGGTCAAAAACACGGAATCTATTAATTTAATAAAGGAAAAGCGCAAAAAAATATAAGACCTTAGACAGCGCTTTAGTGAAAAGCGCTGTCTAAGGCCTTTTAAATTTTTAAAAAAAATTTAATGGAAAATATTAGACAGCGCTTTCCTTAAAAGCGCTGTCTAAGGCCTTTTAAATTTAAAAAAAAATATAAGACCTTAGACAGCGCTTTTAAGGAAAGCGCTGTCTAAGGTCTTAAATATTTAAAAAAATAAAAACAAAAGCGCTGTCTAAGGCCAATCTTAGAAAGCGCTTTTAAAGCGCTGTCTAAGGGCCACCTTAGAAAGCGCTTTGTTGAAAAGCGCTGACTAAGGTCTAATAAAATTAAAATATATGAATATACTCAGTTTTCATTTTCAGTTTTGCGCTCTTTCTTCTCCCTCCCCTGTTGCGAACGGATACTTGCGAACCTGAGCTAAACCCTTGCCGTCGTCCACCGCGCCGTCGTCCACCGTTCCTCCCTCATTTCGCGACTCCGACGACCTTTACTCCACCGTGACCGTCTGTTCCTCTCTCATTTCGCGTTTTCGTCACTCAGTTTGGAAGTTTAAGAGTTTCAGATTATTACACATTTTATAAGGTATGCTGATAATGTTGCTGTTGATAATGTTGTTGTTGATGTTGATAATAATGTTGTTGTTGATGTATTACACATTTTACACGTTTCAGAGTATTACACATTTTACACGTTTCAGAGTTTCAGTTTGGAAGTTTCAGAGTTTCAGAGTTTCAGTTGATAATGTTGCTGATAATGTTGATAATGTTGTTGTTGATGTTGATAATAATGTTGTTGTTGATGTTGATAATAATGTTGTTTATGTTGTTGCTAATGTTGGACTGTTGCTAATGTTGATAATGTTGCTAATGTTGTTAATGTTGTTGCTAATGTTGGACTGTTGTTGGATATAAGAATAAAATATGTGCTAACTTCATTTTTGGTGATATAGGAATAGAATCAATATAATGTGTTAGTTTAGTTTGTTCTTGTTAACATTTTTCTACATTGTTAACTATTGCTATATAATGTGTTTGTTTAGTTTAGTTTAGGTTAGTGTTAGTGTTAGTGTTAGGTTAGTGTTAGTGTTAGTGTTAGTGTTAGTTTAGAACATCTATTATAGTTTGTTCTTGTTAACATTTTTCTACATTGTTAACTATTGCTATATAATGTGTTTGTTTAGTTTAGTTTAGTTTAGGTTAGTGTTAGTGTTAGTGTTAGGTTAGTGTTAGTGTTAGTGTTAGTGTTAGTGTTAATGTTAATAATGTAAATTCTTGAGGTTGTTGTTCTAAAGAACCGAAATTCAAAGCAATTTTGTTAATGAAGTTAATTGCTTTGAATTTCTTAGTTTGGACTTGTTATGCTAATGTTAAATTCTTTCTAACTGTTAGGATTAATAAGTAGGAAAACCATGGATAAAAAATGGATGGATGCCGATCGATTGTCCAAAGAGTACGAGAATGGGGTATTGGATTTCGTTAAGTTTGTTGTTCAACACGCTGACGCTGAAGAGCTCAATCGAATAAAATGTCCTTGCTTGGGTTGTTGTTATGTTGGTAGGGTTGACGCAGATGGGTTGAAATCGCATTTACTGATGAATGGAATTGATCGAAGTTATAAGTGTTGGATACATCATGGTGAGAAAATTAACGAGAATGTTGAACCGACGAGGAAAAGTAATACAACCTATGCTTCAGATGACAAAGACACGGAAACATACGATTGTGATCGAGTCGAAGAGATTGCAGAAGCAGTTGTAGAAGATCTTCATGATTGTCCCGAAATGTTTGAGAGGTTGGTAAGCGATGCAGAGAAACCGCTCTATCAAGGTTGCACTAAATTCACAAGACTGTCTGCGGTATTGAAGTTGTACAACTTAAAGGCGGGCAATGGATGGTCGGATAAAAGTTTCACAGAGTTGTTGGCCCTTTTGAGAGAAATGCTACCGGAAGATAATGTTCTTCCCAATCGAACCTATGAGGCCAAAAAAATGTTGTGCTCTATTGGCATGAGCTATGATAAAATACATGCTTGTCCAAACGATTGCGTTTTGTTTCGAAAGGAATATGCATCGTTAACTGAGTGCCCTAAATGCGGTTTGTCTCGATATAAGAAAAAATTGTCTCCAGCCAAGGTCTTATGGTATTTTCCTATAATACCGAGATTTAGGCGCATGTTTCGTAGTGAAACCGATGCAAGACACCTGACTTGGCATGCAGATGAAAGAATTATTGATGGAAAGTTGCGACATCCGGCTGATTCACCACAGTGGTCGAAAATTGATAATGATTATCCTGACTTTGGGGAAGAAGCAAGAAACCTTCGTCTGGCATTATCTACTGATGGAATGAACCCGCATGGTCTTCAAAGTATCTCACATACCACATGGCCTGTGATTCTTATGATTTATAACCTACCTCCGTCGCTATGCATGAAGCGTAAGTACATGATGTTATCTATGTTAATCTCTGGGCCTAAACAACCAGGGAATGACATAGACGTATACTTGACACCTTTGATCGAAGATTTAAAGATATTGTGGGAGAACGGTGTGGAGGTTTATGATGGATATAGGAAAGAAAGTTTCAATTTGAGGGCGATGTTGTTTGGCACAATTAATGATTTTCCAGCTTACGGGAATCTATCAGGGTACAGCATAAAAGGTGAAAAAGCGTGTCCTATTTGTGAAGATAAAACAGTTTCGAAGCGATTGGACTTTGGTCATAAGAATGTCTTTCTCGGTCATCGTAGATTCTTAAATGCCAAACATCACTACCGTGGGTGGAGTCAAGAATTCAATGGAGACACCGAAGAAGGTAGAGCTCCACCTATGTTGTCATGTGACCAAGTTTTTAAAAAGGTGAAAGATATGCGTACTGAGTTTGGCAAACCTTTTGCACATAAGGTTGTCAAAGGTGGGTGGAAAAAGAGGTCGATATTTTTTGAATTGCCATATTGGAAGTCTTTGTACGTGAGACATTTTCTCGATGTTATGCATATTGAGAAAAATGTATTTGAAAGTGTTATTGGTACGTTACTCAATATAAAAGGAAAGACTAAGGATGGCCTTAAAGCAAGAAAAGACTTGGAAGCGATGGGGATTAGAACTGAATTAGCACCCGTGAAGAAAGGAAGACGGACATATCTACCACCTGCTGCTTTTACTCTGTCTAGAAAGGAGAAGAAAATATTGTGTAAGTTTCTGAGTGAAGTTAAAGTTCCAGAAGGATACTCTTCAGATGTCAGAAGACTTGTGTCTATGAAAGATCTCACGTTGAAGAGTTTAAAGACACACGACTGCCATGTTATAATGGAACACTTTCTACCAATAGGTATACGTTCTATTTTGCCAGTGAAAGTAAGAAGCACCATAACTAATTTGTGTTTTTTCTTTAGGTCAATTTGTAGTAAGGTAATCGATCCCGATATCTTACCAACACTACAAAAACAGATAGTTATTACCTTGTGTGAGCTTGAAATGTATTTTCCTCCCTCTTTTTTTGACATAATGGTACATCTTGTTGTTCATCTTGTGAAAGAGACACAGATGTGTGGACCAGCTTATATGAGATGGATGTACCCTGCTGAACGTTATATGAAAATATTAAAAGGGTACGTGAAAAGCCGAAGTCGACCAGAGGGGTGTATTGTTGAACGATACATTGTTGAAGAAGCGGTTGAGTTTTGTACTGAATATTTGTCCAATGTTCAATCGATTGGACTCCCCAAAGCTCATATTTTCGAAAAAAAGGATGGTAAAAAATTAATTGGAAATAAAATTGTGACAGTATCAAGGGATGAACGGGATCAAGTGCATTTGTATGTTCTGCACAATGATAATGAGGTTGAGCCATATGTTGAGATGCACAAGGATGTACTCCGAAGGTTAAATCAGAACAGAAATGAAAATTGGATAGTACGAGAGCACAATCAAAGTTTCATACAATGGTTAAAGGATCATATTTATTTGAAGCGCTCTTCAGATCCTGCTTCAGTAACAGAAAGGTTGAAATGTTTGGCATATGGTCCAACTTTGCATGTGTATTCTCATAGCGCATACGCAATTAATGGATACACATTTTATACCAAAGAACAAGACGATAAAAGTACTATGCAAAATAGTGGTGTCACCGTCCTAGCTGAAGCAATGCACATATCAAGTATGAAGGACTTAAACCCCAAATATGCAAATCTGTCATATTTTGGAGTTATTGAGCACATTTGGGTGTTTGATTATGAGAAGTTTCAGATTCCAATCTTTGGTTGCAAGTGGGTAAATAGTAGTGGCATACGAATGGATAAGTCTGGATTTTTGCAAGTGGATCTTAATAGGGTGGGGTACAAAGATGAGCCTTTTATTCTAGCATCGCAAGCTAGACAAGTGTTCTATGTCACTGACCCGACGAGTATGAAATGGTCTATAGTGCTTCTATCTAACAAAGTGGTTGATGATAGCGGTGTAGATCAATGTGATAGCGGTGTAGATCAATGTGATATTGATGTTGAGAATGGGTTGAATAGAAATGATCAAGATGAGGATCTTATAGCAGATGGGTCATATATCAGAAATGACCATAACGAGGGAATTTGGATCCATTCATCCGTCCGCATTGATAAGAAACAAGTAATTCATATTCCAACCAAGAAAAGAAAGAGATGTTAGTGAAAGAGGTAAAATTTGTTATATACTTGATTTCTTTATTATATTTGTTATATATTATGTCAATATATACTTGAGGTATATCCGATCTACTTTGGTAATTGAACAACTTATTTACTTTATTTTTCAAATGAATATTCTAATGTTAATGATGTTTTTATTTCAGGTTTCTGTATGACAGTTTTATGCGCCCCCGGGGATTGGAGCAAAGATTTGCATTCTTATGCCCCAGCGCTGTCAACTTAACCGAAATATTGACGAAACCAAATGAGGTCCATGCGTATATACGCAACGTCTTTATGGACAACCAAGAAACGGAAAAGTTGTACTTTTTACCGTTTAATACTGGGTTAGATTTTCATTCTAAATTCATCTATTATATTTTTTTTTGTATTTTGACTTCGTGTAGAAAGTTTCTATCTAACACTTGTTTAATCTTACAGTGGACATTGGTTGTTGGTTGCAATCAATCCTATCCGCGGAGTAGTGTATTATCTGGATTCCGTAGGAAATGATTGGACCACATACCCGGATATGAAGGACTGTATTGACACGTAAGTGAAATTGTTCTAAATAGAAATGTGTATATTTATTTATTTATGTGAATTGTTCTAAATATTCATTTATATTTTATTAGCACTATACAAGCATTCCTAGAACATCGGGGAATCGACCACACCATTACATGGAATTATGTGAAGGTATATTAGTTATCACATGTTTTATTATATTAGTGATGCTTACTTGATAAAACTTAGAATTTATCCATATTTTATTTTCATTTGTAGTGTCCTCGGCAACGCAATCAAATAGATTGCGGCTATTTCATGTTGAGATTTATGAGAGACACTATTTCGTTGGATCGAATGGAGATTCCACCCGATGTATGTATTTCTAACTTATGAGTTATTTTAACACATATCTCTCATATTGTCTAATGAAATAGTTAAAACTAAATCAAACTATATGTTATATTATTATGTAGTATTTTGAAGAATTCAGGAGTGCTACTTACACAAAGGCTCTATTGGATGAAATCAAAGAGGAGTGGTGTCAATACATTATGGAGCTCGGAATTTTACAAACTTAAGGTATAATATTATACTCTTACTTTAATTGATGAGAATTTTAATATGTGTAACTTTGGTTGGAGTAATGCTTTGGTTGGATGCAATTTTGGTGTATATACTTTGAATTGCAATTTTGGTGTATATACTTTGAATTACAAACTTTGAATTACAATTTTGGATGCAATTTTGGTGTATATACTTTGAATTACAATTTTGGTGTATATACTTTGAATTGCAATTTTGGTGTATATACTTTGAATTACAAACTTTGAATTACAATTTTGGTGTATATACTTTGAATTACAATTTTTGGTGTATATACTTTGAATTTTAATACTTTGAATTACAATCTTTGTGTTTTCAGGACCTATAATGTAGATTGAAGCAATGTTTTGGTTGGATGCAATTTTGGTGTATATACAATTTTGGTGTATAAGTAATATGTGCATTGTAGAAAAAATGCTTTGGTTGGAAGCAATAACTTTGGTTGGAAGCAATGCTTTGGTTGGATGCAATTTTGGTGAATAAGTAAAATGTGCATTTGTAGAAAAATGTAATGATTTGTAATTATAAATAGGTGTATATACAATTTTGGTTTGTAATTTTAAATATATATATTGGTATGAAATGCCAATTTTGGATATATAATTTTGGTGTAGAAAGGCCAATGGTTTGAATTGCCAATTCTGAAAAAAATTGCTGGTTGAAAATTACAGGTCAAATTCTGGTTGAAAAAACCTGGTAAAATTGTGGTTAAAAAAAAAATATATAAAATTTTTCGTACACCTTAGACAGCGCTTTTGGTGAAAGCGCTGTCTCAGGTCCACTTTAGACAGCGCTTATGGTGAAAGCGCTGTCTAAGGTGTACTAAAAAAGTCAAAAATGGAAGGTCTTAGACAGCTCTTATGGTGAAAGCGCTGTCTAAGGTGTACTAAAAAAGTCAAAAAAGGAAGGTCTTAGACAGCGCTTTTGGAGAAAGCGCTGTCTAAGGTGTACCAAAAAAGTCAAAAAAAGGTAGGGCTTAGACAGCGCTTTTGACGAAAGCGCTGTCTAAAGTAATCCATATAATGTGAAAAAGCGCTGTCTAAAGGTACCATAGACAGCGCTTTTCATTAAATACACGCCCCTTTAGACAGCGCTTTTGGTAATACCAAAAGCGCTGTCTAAACCTATAGCGTCGCTGGTTTATACAGCGCTTTAAAGCGCTGTCTAAAGGCTAAAAAAGCGCTGTCTAAAACCGTTTTTGCGCTAGTGTTTGAGGGTCGATTGCTTGAATTTTTTCTAGGACCTCGTGGGGAGAAACTCCTTAAGCGATTCCAATACCAGCCACCTTCGCTTAGCAGAAAGGTTAACAAAGTATCTTCTTCATTACACTTCGTCGGGTCCTCTATAAAATTGTTGAGCCTAACATCTGAGTCTACCCAACAATCTGTCCAAGCTTTAATTTAGTGTCCATTATCCACTCCCACTTTGTCATTATTTCAAGGAGAGGCCAAACTTTCAATATTTGTTTCCAAAGATTGGAATCATAACTTTTAGCTTCTACTAGTCCATCTGTCATGGTCTTTCGCTCATACTTACCGCATATCACATTTCTCCATAGAAAGTCTTCTGCACTTTTAATCTTCCACCCTAACTTGGTAAATCAAGTTGAATTCATTTCTTTGAGATTTCTCAGCCCAAAACTACCACAACGCTTAGGTTTGGTCATTTCCTTCCAACGAATCGTATACACATGCCTCTCAAATTTATAACAAAAATACTTCCCATGAGAGAAATTTACTATTCTGAGGGTAATATGGACGTTAACTTCCATAATATCTACTAAGTATTGAAATAAACACATTATCATGAGTTTAAATATCTCATGGGTTAATCTAGAACTTAACATATAGACTCACCCTTTCATTAATGTTGATGTTAACTTCGTATTAATTTTTGAAAAAATAAGGGTGACCCACTTAAAAAAATGTTTTGGCGTGTATATGAAACATCTAGAAGTTAACTTCCGTATTACTTCAAAGATATTTAGATTTTTTTAAGGGTGACTCCTCACCACCACTAAAGATGGGAAGAACATCCAACTTCATATAGGACCGACGCTAGGGTCATCGCTACATATTCCTATACTAGAGATGGACAGCGCTACATATTCCTATACTAGAGATGGACAAATTTGAATCGTCCGATTGAAATTGACAGATCTATTGTCTTTTTTGTGCAAATATATTGGGTCAAGTTAGGTGTCGTATTGATTCAGTTGCTTAATTTGGAAAGTATAGGATTGCTTCGATCAAACTCAAATGATTATTTTAGACCCATCAAAAATCGAACCCGGCCGAACTCACCTAATATTTATTTTATTTATTTTTATTACTATAAGAGTGAAGCGTTATAAAAATAGAATTCATCACACTATTAAGTTATTATCATTTTTATAATTTAATAATGATATTGTGTATTAAAATACAAGACGTGCAAAATGAAACTTAAAGTATTATTTAGTTTGTTGTTTAAAGTATGATAATGACCAAATTAATGTATGATATTGAAAAGAAAGTCTTGTAATAATCACTTTTTTTAATAATAAAAATATAGTTTTTCTTTGGATTATTATAAAGTTTTAATATTTTTTTAATTAAAAAATAAATATATTAATCTGATCAAACACACTTAATTTATCCACCACACCGTTTTAATAGAATCTACTGTAAATCAAAGTTTTATTGTTCAAAATTAACCCTTTACAATAAAACTTCAATTTGAATCAGTTTTGAATTCGATATCCACTCAAATCGATCGATTGTCCAACTCTAACTTATACCATACGCCCAAGTAAAAGCAACAATAAATCATAAAATATTGTAACATATGAGAATAGGAAAAGATTGATGGTAAACAATATTCCAGAAAACAAAGTAGGAATGTGACAAGATTTAGTTAAGGGTATAGAAATTTCTGATTCATACACAAATATACAAAGCATGTGTTTAGTAGTGAAAATGCCATAGGTTTTATTAACAATAATGTTATTCTTACACTCACACTTACATTTATATCATATTTATTGTTCATAAATACGGTGAATAATGACGTGAATGGTACACAAGCAATGTCTATGAACTGTGAATAAATAGTGACTTTTAATAATAAAACAAAGTTGGTTAATAATAAGTAAAAAATTGGTTAATGAAGTGATTAAATTAATTAATAAATATTCATATATTAAAAATAATTTTTTGATAATACAATCAAGTTGGTTAATAAAAAGTAAAAAAAAATTGTTAATAAAGTGATAAAATTGATTAATAAATAATCAAATATTAAAAATATTTTTTTTGTAGTAAAATAAAATTGATTAATAAAAAGTTAAATGTTGACTAATAAAATTATAAAGTTGATTAATAAATGTTCAAATATTAAAACTGATTTTTAGTAGTAAAATAAAATTGATTAATAAACTATAAAATGTTAATTGATAAAATTATAAAATTAATTAATTACACAATTTAATATCAGTATCCCTTAATCAAAAATATAAAATTAAACCCATAAAATAAAATTATAATTTTTATATTTTTTTTATAATATTCACTATTCACCGTACCATATTTGTGAATAGTGAAATACAGAGTGTGGTAATATCATTTCTCTTTATTAAATGACAATTATACCCATGTGTGTGACAAATTATACCTAAGAATTTATAAAAAATGACGCACACAACATTAAAAATAATATAAAAAAGAGGTTACACTAAATATTTCCATGCATAAGTTTGTAGTTCTAATTTTATGAGGCCTCATGGAGATAGATTGACAAACACAAGATAGTCTACATATTACATGATTAGTAGAACAATAAATATGAAAAAAGTGATTTCTGTTGGAACTGGGTTTCAAGAAAGATGAATATTTGAGAGAAGAAGAAGAAGAAGAAGAAGGAGAGAAAGAGAGAAAGAGTTTTGGAAACTTTGTAAAATTTTATTATGAAGCTGTTATATAAAATACAAAGTAAAAGACCCTTTATATAGGCTATCAAAGCCCAGGCCCACAAACTAACATTTCGACTGAACTCTTTATCAGCTATATTCGACTCTGTCGAATACAACTGACTTACAACACTACAACTATACAACATTTCGACTTCGCCAAAACCTATAAGTCATTCGACTTCGACAAAACCTGAATTACATCTAACACACCACCTAATTCATGTTTTCGAGACTTCTCATCCCAATACTCTTCTTTAACTCGTCGAATTTGATTTTCTTCAAAGGTTTGGTAAGTATGTCAGCTAGTTGAACTTCAGTCTTGCAATATTCAAGATCCAGCTTCCCTCTGTTCACTTGATCCCTGAGAAAATGATATCTTCTTTCTATGTGCTTACTTCGACCATGACACATAGGATGATTGGCAAGATCAATAGCTGACTTGTTGTCTACAAATAATTTCATCTTCCCAGGTTCCTTGATCTTGAGTTCTTCGAGCAACATCTCTATCCATGCTGCCTGACATGCTGCATACGATGCAGCTACATACTCAGCTTCACATGATGACAAAGCTACAATGCTTTGTTTTCTCGAACTCCAAGAGATTGGAGCTTCTTCGATCATGAAAATATAGCCTGCAGTACTTTTCTTCTCATCTTGGTCTCCACTGAAATCTGAATCAGTATAACCATATACCTCCACATCTTTCGACTTAGACCTATTTCGACATGGCATCAGCACACCATGATCAATCGTACCCTTAATGTATCTCAATACTCTCTTTACTGCAATAAGATGACATTCTTGGGGTTTCTCCATAAATCGACTTAACAATCCGACACTCTGACAAATGTCTGGCCTTGTATTGCAAAGATACCTCAAGGATCCAATAATTTGTTTGTACAGTGTCGAACTTACAAACTCATCATCAGTTACCTTCTTCAACTTTGCTCCTGTTTCCAATGGAGTTGTTGCAGCTTTACAGTCAGTCATCTTGAACCTCTTCAAGATGTCTTGAGCATACTTCTTCTGGTGCAGGAACACACCTTCAGCTGTGTTTTTGAATTCCATCCCTAAGAAATATGACAAATTCCCTAGGTCGGACATTTCGAACTCTTGCATTAGCTTCGGCTTAACTTTTCTTATCTCAGCTTCATTTGCACCTGTAATTAGTAAATCATCGACGTACAGGCATAAAATGATTCGACTATCATTGTCGACATCATTTACATAAACTCGATGCTCAGACACACACTTTGTGAACCCTGCTTCGATTAGGAAACTATATATTCTTTTGTTCCAAGCCCTTGGGGCTTGCTTCAATCCATAGAGAGCCTTCCTCAATCTGTACACCTTCGACTCATGCCCTTTGATCTCAAATCCTGGTGGTCGACTGACATAAACTTCTTCCTCCAAAGGTCCATTCAAGAATGCTGATTTTACATCCAACTGATGTATCTTCCATCCTCTATATGCTGCTGTCGAAACAACAATCCTAATTGTTTCCAACCTAGCCACTGGCGCATATACTTCGTCGAAATCAATATCAGGTTTCTGCAGAAAACCTCTTGCCACTAGTCTTGCCTTATGCTTGGCAATTTCACCATTTGGCCTTCGTTTCAGCTTGTAAACCCATTTCACATCAATAGGCTTCTTGCTGGCTTTTTCGACAAGTTCCCAGGTATTGTTCTTTTCAATTGCCCTGAGTTCCTCCTTCATGGCTTCACACCAATTCGAATCATTCATGGCTTCATCCAAATTAATTGGTTCTGCTTCAGCCATCATCATTGCTTCTTCTATTAAGTCACCATCTGCACTGATTGCATTATCTGGAAATCTCTCATATCCAGCTAACCTTGTCGACTCATCTCTTGTTCTAGTTGATCTTCTTACATTCTGCTCAGGAGGTTCTTCATTTCGACTTGTCGTGGCCTCAGTTTGTTGGTCTTCTTCAAACACTGTCAGAACTGTCTCTTCCATCTGTCGACCAGTATCTTGTCGAACTGACCCATGACTCCACTCCCAATTTTGATTTTCATCTACCAGAACATCTCGACTGATCACAAATTTATCATCTTCTGGTGAATATAGTCTATATGCACCAGTCGAATGATAACCTATGAGCACCATGGTTTGACTTCGATCATCTAGTTTTGTTCTTAATTGCTCAGGAACATGCCTAAAGCATATTGATCCAAAAACTCTAAGATGACTTACATTTGACTTCTCACCTGTCCAAGCTTCAAAAGGAGTCTTCTCGACTAGCTTCTTCGTTGGACATCTATTCAGAATGTATACTGCTGTCGAAGCTGCTTCAGCCCAAAATCTCTTTGGCACCTCTTTAGCCTTCAACATATTTCTCGTCATATTCAGTATACTTGTATTCTTCCTCTCAGCTATTCCATTGTGTTGAGGTGTATAGGGTGCAATAACCTCATGCTTTATACCTTCCCCTTCACAAAATCTAGCAAACTCTCGATAGGTGTATTCACCACCACCATCAGTTCTCAGTTTCTTTAGCTTGCAGCCACTTTGCTTTTCGACAAGCAACTTAAACTTCTTGAACTTTGTGAATACTTCACTCTTACTTTCGATCATGTAAATCCACATATATCTGGTGAATTCATCAATGAAAGTTAAGAAGTAACGTTTTCCACCATTCGACCTAACTTCAAAAGGTCCACATACGTCAGAATGAACAAGTTCCAACTTTCCTTTCGACTTAATTGGCAGATCATGTTTGAATGCTTTTCTAGCCTGCTTTGCTTTGCAGCATTCCTCACACACATGATTTGGTTCCTTCACCTGAGGTAAACCATACACCATCTTCTTCTGATTCAGCATACCCAAACTCCTGAAGTTTAGATGCCCATATCTATGATGCCATAGCCAATTCTTTTCCTCTTCCGTAGTTGACACAAGACATTTATGATCAATCATGTTAATCTGAACTTTAAAGGTCTTGTTATCAGCCAATGGTGCTTTCAGTACCAACCTACCATCAACATGATACACCTTCATTTGGTTCTTCTCCAGCTTCATATTATGTCCTTTGGCAAGTAATTGACCTATACTTATCAAGTTACTTGTCATAAAAGGCACATACAACACATCAGTAATGCTGGCTTTTCTACCATCTCTTCTCATTACAGATATGTTTCCTTTTCCACCTGATGTGATCTGTCTACCATCTGCAAACTTTATCACCTTCTTAACTGATTCATCAAGCTTCGTGAACCAGTTCTTATTACTAGTCATGTGGTTGCTGCAACCTGAATCAAGATACCACAAATTTATTTCATCATCATTCGACTGAGTGTCTGCCATTAGTAGCACACCTTCAGAATCACTATCTTCTGCCTGTGCATACTGCGCTTTGTCACTTTCTTTTGCTCGTGTTTCCTTCTTCTTTCGACAGTCTCGAGCATAATGACCAAAACTTTGAGAATTGTAACACTGCACGTCTTTCATGTCAACTTTCTTCCCAGAATACTTGTTGCCCATGACTTTCTTTGAATCATCATGATTCTTTGAACTCTTGCTTGACTTCTCATCACTAGCAAGATTCCTTCCTTGCTTCGCCTTCCCAGATTTCTTAGTGAATTTCGCTTGTAGTGCTTGGTCTGATACCTTTTCTCTTTCTGAATCTCTTTGCTTCAATCTCATCTCATGAGCTTCCAAAGAAACCTGTAGCTCTTCAACTTCATCTCAGCAAGATTCTTGGACTCTTCAATGGACACTACAATGTAATCAAAATTTGCAGTCAGAGATCTTAGTACCTTCTCAATCTTCTACAAATCTGTGATTGTTTCTCCACAAGACTTCATCTGGTTCGTCAGCATCACCAATCTTGAAAAGAACTCCGAAACTGATTCATCTTCCTTCATTTGAATCATTTCGTATTGCTTTCTCAAGGTTTGCAGCTTCACCCTCTTCAGTTTCTCATCACCTCCATACAAGTTCTTTAACTTTTCCCACGCTCCTTTTGCAGATTCTTCTTCAATAATTTTCTCAAACACATTCGGATCCACACACTGGTGAATCAAGAACAACGCTTTACCATCTTTCTTCCTTTGATCCTTGTACGCAGCTTTCTGTTCATCAGTAGCATTTGCCCCCAATTCCGTTACACCATCATTCACGATTTCAACCACATCTTGAAATCTGAAGATAACCTTCATTTGCGCCACCCACCGTTGGTAGTTTTCCCCTTTGAAAACAGGTAGATTCGCTGGGAATTGTGTGGACGTTGTTGTTCCGTTTGCCATTAGATTCTCTCTGAATCGCAACCGGGCTCGTTGATACCAATTGTTGGAACTGGGTTCCAAGAAAGATGAATATTTGAGAGAAGAAGAAGAAGAAGGAGAGAAAGAGAGAAAGAGTTTTGGAAACTTTGTAAAATTTTATTATGAAGCTGTTATATAAAATACAAAGCAAAAGACTCTTTATATAGGCTATCAAAGCCCAGACCCACAAACTAACATTTCGACTAAACTTTTTATCGGCTATAGAGTCGAATACAGCTGACTTACAACACTACAACTATACAACATTTCGACTTCGCCAAAACCTATAAGTCCTTCGACTTCGACAAAACCTGAATTACATCTAACAATTTCAACAATACCAAAAGGCTAACCCTTTTTGGGTAAAACAAAGTGCACCAGCGGACTACTGTAGATACTAATCAGAGATAAATGAAATCCCTTTAAAGGGCTGACCTCTTCTAACAAATATATTTCCATATGCACAGCAGACTAAATGGTTATAATAAGACCCAAATATGTACTAAATACAGCACCATTTTGGTTCAAGGAGAACCTTGTATACGTATATACCTAACCATTATTATATCATCACCTATGGTTTACAAAACGTTTAATAAGTTATTGAGATTTGGGGTTGACAAAATGCCTCAAAGGCTCAAAATGCCATGTCTTCTTTCCTCTCCTCTAACCATTAAGCTTTCGCCTTTTGGTTAATGCGGAAAACTACAGCACAGATATTTTCTGTGCCTGCTTAACTTCTTTGGTTTATTTGAAGACATATCTAGATTTACAATGGTGTTAGTTTTTTCCTTCCTTCTTGACTTGGCTTTGTCATCTGAAGAGATGCCTTGGACCAATTCACTGTTTAGTTGCTTTTTATCGCATGTTGATTGGTCCAGAATTGCTCCATTTTCAAAAGGAGATGAACCAACACTACCCTCGTTTTTATCACAAGGTTTAACAGTTTTAATGGAAAACGAATCAACTTGCCCATATTTTTTCAAGCAAAGGGACTCTTCATTGGCAAAGCTAGAAGTGGCAATCGGGGAATGTAATCGGTATTCCCTAACCATTGAAATGGCCTTATCTAATGTTTCTAGAGCCTGTAAGACCTCGGAGCGGATATACACACTCCTCTTACCATTTTGTACAACTCCACCAACTTCGTTATTTGGAATGTCATTTACTTTCACATCGTCCTCCGCACTTCGTACAATCTCTTCCTTATCTAATTCTACAATCTCACCAACTGTTTCGCTATTTCTAGTACTGTTGCATTCGTTGCTGATGACTCGGCGTTATTTGCACCTTTTACTTCACCCTTCTTACTTTCAACAAGATCTTCAATAGGGTGAATTCTTGCAACTTGCGGAAGCTCACCGCTACTTGTGCTATATAGAGCCTCGCGAATTCTAGCATATAACAGATCCCCCAACGCCTTGCTGAATTCTTCTTTATCTTGGCTCATCACAGATGCCACAACCTATAATGTTATCAGAATAGGCTAATTTCAAAAGGCGATAGAAACATTACCAAATAATAGTAATGCAAGAATGCAAAGATGTTTCGCTTTTATTTCGAGTGACTAAAATGAATATCCAAGTTGAATGTATAACCGAAAAGAAACTGCAACCTTCTGATAAAGCCTGAAACCGTTGCCAATGAGCTGCCTTGAAATAAAGTTTATCAAAGACGGAGGAACAAAATCAACCTTTACATCCATATTTGCTATTGTCCTACAAAATTTTAATGACTGAATTAGGATTTCAGTTAATCCGTAATTGTTATGCTAAAGTACACCTAAAAGTACAACTAACCGAAAGTAACTTCTTTCCGATGTACACTTTTGCAAAGCAAACCCTCCCACTAAATCAATTCTCACGGCATCCTTTGCTTCAGGAATTGCTTCATCATGGAAACTAGATAGAGTCTCCGCGACACTCTTTGAATCAGGAACCTGAGAGCAATTTAAGCACAAGTTCATTGAAAACTTCAATCTAGTCTATAATTTTAACATTCTTTGAAAAGAATACTTTTAGAAGAAAAAAACTCTAAAGTTAAAAAGCAATGAGAGGCTCATATGATTACAGAATTCGTAAGAACAACAACCAAGTCCTCTTGAAAGTACTCAAACAGATAATAGTGCACTACAGCTTCCCTCATAGACAGAGGCCACGAAACCTTCATCCTTTCTTACAAAATTCAGAGCAAAATCGGAATTTAGAAATGAAAACCTTCAAAGGGGGATCGAAAAGGGATAGTTTTAGTTAATGCTGGCATCACATACCTCACTAGTGATATTTGTTCCCCAATCTGGACCTGCTCTAAACATTCACACGATAAGATTTTGAAAGTAGGGATAGTAGACTGAGGCCACCTAAATGAGCATTGTTTAAAGGGTGTCAGATAGAAGTATGAGTTCATGTAGCACCGGCACTATAGATTCAAGTCGTATCCGGTGTTGGGTTTCAATGCTTCATAGTATCAAGAAAATAACTGACATATAACCTCTGTAGCACCAGCACCTCTGAAAAAAATGTGTGTCCGTGTCCGACACGACACTGGTGATTAGGTTCAATTTGTTCATTTTTTCAAATTATTACCAGTGTCGGTGTCGTGTCCGGTGCCTATGTCCGTGCTTCATAGCATATAACAGAAAATAGTTCTCACCATTTTTTGTAAAGAGAGGTCTGCCATGAGATACATAAACCTGTAATGATGAAAATATGGTTTTCGAATTGATATCAATAATATGGGTTTTGAAGTTTGTCAAAAAAGGCCGGTGATAAAACTTTTCATTGCTCCAGTGTGACTTACAAACATCAACAGGTCCATCCACAAAGCCTTCCACTAGCATTGTATGAAAGGGAGTTCCCTCCGGTCCTTGACTATGCATAACACGAAACTCGTCACTATCCTGTTTTAACTATTAGAAGTAAAATTATCAACTGCGACTTGATAATTTGATTACAAAAATTCAAGTACCTTCATCCTAAAGATTAACAGAATCACGTTACAAATGTCACACAAAGTTTTCATTAGTCCAATGAATTTTAAACAATAGAGCCATGTTGACAGAAATCACAGAGCTGACATTTCTATAAAAGGAAGTTATCAATAGAGGCATACAAAACAAAAAAAAAATCGAGATCTAACTGAATGGAAGATCGCATATATAAATAAAAAACGCAGTTAATCATGAAAACCAAGCATAGTGAAACAGCAGAAGCCAGAGAATGGATAACATACTTTCCAATCGTTATGCAATGCATTAGACCTTCCATGATCATCTGAAGCACTCCACAACATATCAAGAAAGTTAGATATCTCTGCAGATACACCAAGCTGATACAAGTTCTTCCTAAATGATTTCACAAGAAATCGTAAACAGTCATTTTGGTCATCGAATATGTGACACGATATCATTATAGTCTCCGAATGTATCTAAACTAAAAATACGCCTTCTGTGATCTGTCTATCAGTTTGGTCCATAAATTACTACTATCAGAAGACAACCGGGGGACATTTCTAACTATATTGACAACACCTCACACATTTAGGCGCCAAATTAACTATTTACTCCGAAAGAAATTAAAGAATGGTAATCACCTTCATCTTCTAGCTCTGATGAAGGTATGAGTTGACTTTTTACAAGCTTTTTGAGTATCTCAACATTTGTAAGATCAGGTGAGGCAAGAGTCCTATCCAGCCTCGCCCTATACTGCGTGATCATTCGCTTCTTCTCCATTTTGGCATATATTTGAGAAACCTTTTCTCAAAAATTCAAATCAGGCAAAGATTCCAACCATTCATATTGTTCCCAAACTCATCCAAAATTTACCACAACCTATGGTGAAACAAGATAACAAATCAGGTATAGTATAGTTCTCATCACACCATTCATAGTAAAACACACCAAATTGCTAAACAAACAAAGATTGAATAAGTTTCCAACAAACCAGAAAAAGTCAAAACAAAAACCTAATTCTAGTATTGAAGTCAACATACACAACATGCACATGAAAATCAAATTTCAATACCAAAAAATGAAGCACCAGCTGAAGTAGTGATGATAGTGTGAGGAGAAGAATCCAGAATCGGAAAAAGGAAGATCTAAAACGATGATCCAATATTTAAGATAGATTCAGTTGATGTGATGGAACAACAAATCGGATACACAGCCAAAAGGTTTACGTGACTTTAGTTGAGTTCATATATGAAAAGGCGAACTTTCCCAAAGACCTTTTTCTTGGGAAGTAATGTGTTAAAGGACAAGCAAAAGATGTTGTGTTTTGGTCTAAACTATCTATAATATAATAAAGTACATTTATCTAGAATTATCTATAATATTTATAAATTGATCTGGAATTCACCATTTTGCCCTTTAGTTTTTTTTCTCCACGTCAACAGTAAATTTTTTTTTCAACTGAATTGATCTTTTCAGTGGAATCCAATTTGATAATGAAAACGTAACTAAGTTTCCAATTTGATTTTTATGTTTCAACTTTTATTAGGAAACTAACCTACAACAAACAGACTACAAAACACTTTATCATTTCCAAGGAAAAACTATTTATCATCTGATTTTCCATTACTCTTGTCATCTGATTTTCCACTACTCTTGTCATTTTCAACCGAATATCTGGTTTGAAGTCGCTCTTCACCGTCTTCCTATCTCAAACCCATGCTCTGCAAACTTTCTCTCTATGCAAACTTTCTCTCCTGCAACTAACATGCTCTAAATCTTTCGATTTCTTCTTATAAGAATCTTCCTCCATAACCATACTTTTTATTATTTTTCCCAACCAAAGTATTTCTTTTTCTTACTCAATTTAGATCTCATAAAATGTAAGTATTATACTGTATATTATCATACAGGAGAAGGATGAGATATGAGATGCAAATATTTCATCCATACTGTTGACAACGGGTGAGAAGAGAAGAAAATTAGGGTTTTTTAGTTTATTGTTGAAGAGGGATGAAGATCGATAACGATCAATAAAGATAGGATTAATTTTTCTGGGAAGTATGAAGAATGATGAAAATTAGGTTATTTTCTTGGTATGTTATTGACAATGGATAAAGAACGATGAAAATTTGGTTGTTTTCTGAGCATTTTTTCATTAAATATATTATATAAAGTAAGATTTGCATGATGGAATTTTATAATTATATTAATTCAGGTAAAAATAAAAGACAACATCTTTGAATAGACAGCTCAATCTAAAGTTGGGGCCGCTTAAAAGGAAGTATGGCTTGTCATTTGGTATTTTTATTAAGTTTTTTTAAAGTTTAATTTGGATATAAGAATATTTGTTCTATCAAATTATCATGAATGCATAGTTTTTATTACATATTAATTTCTCAAAAATTCTCAATCGTGTTTCAGCTATATTAGGTCTATTATTTTCTCTAAAGATAAGATACTTGAGAGCAATTGTTATGGTTTGTGTCATTGTTGTGTTAAAAGTGTATTTCAATATTATTTGTTATCCAACCATCAAATATATGTGGATGATTTACCTTGATTTACCTGTTTTTTTAAAAGCAAAATCATGCATTTTAATGTATAAACAATCTATGCATTAATGGTTTTAAATATACTTGTAATTTAGTCACATTTTTTTTTTACTTTATTTTCACTATAAATTATTGTATTCATATTAGTAAAAGACCCGTGCGTCCACACGGGTCCATCAATTTTAATTGGCATATTCTTTCTGTTCCATATTAATAAATTTAAGAAGGTGAAAGTTGTTTATAAAATAGTATATAATAGTATTGCATGCATCTTTAAATATAAAATGAGTAATGTAAATTTGTAATTTTTATAGAAATAATTATATAAATTGGATTGTATAAAAATAATCATAAATGATTACACGTGAAATATACTATTTTTAATTCAAAACATATGTCCTAAAAAAGCTTTGGTCGAAAATGAAGAAATAAAATATTTAATTTATGACTAATGCTAATTTGTGTCCTAAGTCACAAGTTAAGAGTTAAATATATAAAATTAAAGAAAAATACAAAAACATTCCTTCAAGATAAATTAAAAAGTTCAAAAGGCATGTTTATTTTAAAATAAATAGTAAAATGAAAATGCAAAAGAAAATAATTAAAATAAATTTTGATTAAAAAACTATATTTTATTAATTATATACAAATGTAACATATATTTACTTTGAAGTTAATAATTTAGTATGATACACCAAATTAATGAATTTAGTAACAGATTTAATGTTAAAATGTAACGGTAATTCACTCTTTAAGTAGAGCTAAAATGTAGGGCATGCATAATTATATTGTAATACAATTAAAAACACTTAAATATAATTATTCTATATTAATTAGTCTACTATAGATGTTAAAAAAATATTCTTCATTATAGTGCATTAAACTAAATTAGAAGCAAAGATAAGAGTTGAGGGGATTTCCCGGTAGCCTAGAAGCTAGAATTTAACTTTTTGTTGATTGAGAATTTATTTCCGCAAAAATAAATGGCTTGCCTGGTTTAATACACACATGAAAGAGAGATGATCTTGAGTTAGGATAACATTATTTATAAAATTACACCCAGCAAAGAATTAGACAAATGGAGAACAGGTAGCAAAATATATACTATAAAGACACAAAAATCAAGAAAGTGAACCAAACCATATTTAACTTAGTGTCCCAAGTTGACCAAAATTTAATCCAAATTTTGAATCAATCTATTCCATTTCAGAATGAACATGCAATGTAATGTAATGCAATTAATATATGAACACTAAGCGAACAACAAACATAATGCCATCAATTAAAAAATTTCAAATAAAGAACTAAAGAATGATCGACAATAAGAACACAATATGTTTTAGTTGAGAGTGTCACAATTTACATGATAAATTGGAATTCAAATTCTAGTGAAAAATAAAATAATTAATATTTGCCAAAAACTCAACCAGACTTTTGCATCAACTCCATATGATAGTTACAACAAACATGTTTAATGCCCTAAAAAATTCCTACAATAAAGGGAGTATTGGAAAAAAAAATCTCTAGAACTAAAATCAGCAAAAGATATACAAATATAAAGTTTACTTTAACATAATATATGCAATACCTATTGAGATACCACAACAGGTACTCGATGCCGCTCAAACTCCATAAGTACAGGGTCTAACCTGAAATATCATTAAAACTTAAGTTATTTATGTCATTCCATCACACACCCTAACATCTATCTCATCAGGTGCACACCATTAGAAAGAGAAACAGAGGCATTTGGCAACAAAAAAAATTTGTGATTTTAGAAAAATGACTAAATATATTTTTTATGTAAATATAATTGGTCGAATTTGATTTTGGTATCTATAACAATATTTTTTTCATTTTTAGTCCATACATTTAACGATAAATATTAATAAAATATCAAATATAAATATTAAATGTAAATATATTTTTCCATTAAATACTATGATATTATAAAATATCATGTTTTAAAAAAGTACATATAGTAAAATGTGTAAATAAATACATAGAGTAGTGGTTAACACAAGTTGTTTTTCTCCATCAGTATACTGAACTAAAGCAGTGGTTCTTAGTTAGTTCAATGGTTAAAATTGAAATTCAAATCAACCATTTTGATGAATTAGTATTTGGCACAATTTAAATTCTTTCAAATAAATAAGTAATTATTAGTCTTAAGCTTACCCAGTCAATGTGTTTTCAAAATCTGTTAGAGTCAAAATCTTTACAGATGTTGCCTGTTGGCAATAGCTAACTATGTGGAGCTCACTCTTTCAAGAGATGGAACTTATTCTTTAGATTTAGAGAACCTGGACAGAAAAAGTGAATAATATAAGTTACTCCAGCTAAATCAAGGGTTCTATACTTTATCTATGTATAATTTCATTCCCATATTAACATGAAATAGCTAACACGCCTTTTTATCAACCTAAATTGAAAAGTATAAACAAAAATATTTAATCACATGTACAAATTTAATAGTCAACATAGTGTGGTTATTCTTGCTTTCTCTTTCTTCATCTGTAACAAATAAACAAAAACATTAAAACTGAAACTCATAATCTAAATAGAGAGGATAAGAAGATAAAAAAGAATAGGTAAGGTAAGAGTGAAGGAGAGACAGTGGTGCGGTGTTTGGTTTCATGAAAAGAGTGAAGAAGAATCAATGTGAAACCAAAATACTTCAGGTTAAAAACAAAAAAGAAATCTCATGTTTTCATTACATATACAAAACAAAATATTCTTCAATCATTTTAGGAAAAGTAAAAACCAAAAAAGAAGAATCTTCAACCATTGTTAGAATAGAAAGTAACAACAATAACACATGAGTATGAACAACAACAGGAATCGAAAACGTTGTTGATACAAAAAAAAAAGGAAGAAGATATGATTTAAGTTTTTCATAAAAAAGGATTATAAAAGTAGAATCACAGCTTGAATGGGTATGAGGAAAATGTGAACTTACAAGTTTAATGGATAAGACGAAAATGAAATAGTAAAGACTTCTGCTTGAATATGAACAACTTGAATGGGTATGGTTTTTCTTCATTTTGAGTTTTTTTAGAGGAAGAACAGAGTTCAAAAGAAAAACTGAAGGCTAGGGAGAGATAAAAATGAAGGCTACGGGGAGAGAAAAGCCAAAAAGAAGAAGAAAGTATGAAAGAATTAAAAAAAGTGAGAAACTTGAAATTTTGAAATTTGAAATAAAGAGGAGAGGTGGCAGCTTGCTTTGAAGTTGAAATGTGAAATTGAACATGTGTCATGCTATAATAGGAGATGAGGATGATTAAATGTGAATATTAGTTGATTACTGAAATACCCTTTTGTCAGTGTAAATTGTGAGAACAAAACGGATAAATTAGGAAGAGTATGCAATTGAATTATAATGGGTTGATTTACATTTTAGTTTAATTGTTTTATACAAACTTATTTTACGCCGTGCTTAGAACAGGGTATTTGATATCATTATAAAAAAAACTTAATAAAACTTAATAAAACATATAAAATATCTGTCAATAATAATATAAAAGAATACATGATACAAATAGCTATCTTATTATTTTCTTTACAAAATAATAAATGGGTGTATTTTCTTATATATTTTTGTTTTATTCTTTCTCACTTCAAAAAATATCAAAAATAATTTTAAAGGTGTATAATTGATTTTAATGTGTTTGATTTTGTTTTAAAATAGACTTGACTAAATTTCAAAAAAAAAAAATTAAAATTTATAACTTTTAAATTTTAAATATGATTTTTCTTGCTCAAGAAAAATTTATGAAAAAAGTAAGTTTATCCAATAATTTATTTATAGTGTATTTTTTATAAATATTTTAGATATAGGTAAAAAATTAATTGTTTATCCAAATGTTTTATAAATAATATTTACGAAAATAAGTTTACTATTGAATCAAATATTTCTATAAATAATACTAAAATAAAAAAATTTATAATATAAAAAAATCGATGTTTTTTTTTGCACATTATCCCAACCCTGCCATCTGTCCAATTGAGAGACATTTTTAGTCCAATTTTTTTTTTTCTAAATCAACTAGTAACTAACCCGTGCGTTCCACGGGCTTGTCTGTTCGAGGATTTTATGTTATGGACGCGTAATTGTTAATTAAATTGAAAATAAAAATGGTAAAATTATAAAAATATATATGTTTGAAATTGAAAATTTATATTGGTAAGTATGTGAAAATGTTGTGTGTTGTAAAAGAAGGAATTAAATTAATTATTGATATAAATTCAAATAATGCAATGATGATTGAAAATATTAAACAAAAAATATTAATCAATAGGTAGACCAAAAACAAATGAA
This sequence comes from Lathyrus tuberosus, assembly GCA_022829125.1. NCBI lineage: Eukaryota > Viridiplantae > Streptophyta > Magnoliopsida > Fabales > Fabaceae > Lathyrus > Lathyrus tuberosus. Next base: position 5,763,124 of record JALAZF010000023.1, on the reverse strand, counting down.
ACTAAAATTAGATTGAAAGTTAAAAATAGAAGAAAAAAAACTTAAGAATAATAGTAAATGTAACTTGAAATAGTAATACATGTAGAAGATGAAAGGTAAACAACAATATAAATAATAATAATATGATTAAAAAACTATTGAAACTTGTATTAGATAAATTAATCGTTTAGGTTTTTTTAACAGATAAGACAATTATGTTATAAGAGAGAATATAATGGTCGATAAATTTCTATTATTCAATATTTGAACCAGTAGTAAAGTTGTTCCCGTTTATAATCATTGTAATTGTTTCCGTATATAAAAATATTTTTATCAACAATGTATTTTTTCCCATATATAAATATTAGTTTTGTTTTGACACTATTTATACAAAATAATTGAATGAACAATAAAGTTGTTTCCGTATATTAAAAAAATTGAATCAAAAGTAAAGTTGTGCTCATTTATAACAATAATATTTATTTCGTATATTAAAAATTTTGAATTAAGATTAAAGTTGTGCATATTTATAACAATTGTATTTTTTCCGTATATAAAAAAATTGAATCAAAATTAAAGTTGTGTCAGTTTATAACAATAGTATTTTTTCGTATATACAAAAATTTGAATCAAGATTAAAGTTGGATCTGTTTATAACAATAATATTCTTTTTCCGTATATAAAAAAAATTAAATCAAAATTAAAGTTGTGCCCGTTTATAGCAATAGTATTTTTTTGTATATACAAAAATTTGAATCAAAATTATTGTTGTGCTCGTTTATAACATGTAAGTACGCACGGGGTACGTTGTTTGTGGGATATAGTTTTTGGACGCGCATTTGTTTATAAAAACATTTTAATCAACAATGTATTTTTTTCGGTATATAAATATTAATTTTGTTTTGACACTATTTATAAAAAAAATGAATCAATAGTAAAGTTGTTCGGTATATAAAAAAATTTGAAGCAAAAGTAAACTTGTGTCCGTTTATAACTAAAGTAAACTTTTTCCCATATATAAATATTATTTTGTTTTGACACTATTTATAAAAATATTTGAATCAATAGTAAAGTTATTCTCATATGTAAATATTAATTTGTTTTGACACTATTTATAAAAGTATTTGAATAAATAGTAAAGTTGTTTTCGTATATAAAAATATTTGAAACAAAATATTTTTTTTTACAATTATTATAAAAATATTTGAATCAATAATAAAATTGTTTTCGTTTATAATAATAGTATTTTCTCCCTTATATAAAAAAATTAATCAACAATGTTTTTTTTCTTCGCGTATATAAATATTAATTTTATTTTGACATTATTTATAAAAATATTTCAATCAATAGTAAACTTATTCCCGTATATAAAAATATTTGAATCAAAATATTTTTTTTTGTTTTGACAATATTTATAAAAATATTTGAATCAATAGTAAAGTTGTTCTCGTTTATAACAATAGTAATTTCTCCCCTATATAAAAATGTTTTAATCAACAATGTGTTTTTTTATATAAATATTAATCTTGTTTTGACACTATTTATAAAAATATTTGAATCAAAATATTGTTTTTGTTTTGACAATATTTATAAAAATATTTGAAGCAATAGTAAAATTGTTCTCGTTTATAACAATAATTGAAACTCTACAATTAGTGTCATATTAAAATAAATTAAATTAAATTTCTCACTATTTATTATAAATGATTATCTATCCTTTCAATTTCTAACTCTATAAATAATGCATATTAAAAGTTTTAAAATTTTATTTTTTAACTATTTAATATAAATATTTATCTTTCAATCAAAATTATAACTCTACCATTTATATCATTCAAAATACTTAGAACTTTAATTTCTCTATTTATTGTCAAGGATTATTGATCGTACCTGGATCAGACAGTTACTGGTGGCCAACGACGTCCGTTGAGCTCCGTCTCCGGTGAGGTTGAAGGACGGCGGGGGGGGGGGGGGGGGGGGGGGGGTGTACCTGCAAGGTACTCCGACGCTCAAGTTAGGGAGTGCACAGAGTAACATCAAATACAAGAAGAGTGTGAAAAGTGACTTAACCTGACCCTCTTAAGTGAGAGGGTATTTATAGAGAGCCCCCAGCGCGGGGCCAACGGTTACTTGCATTGGGCTGGATTTCCAGGCCCAACCCAAGTAACTGCCAGGGCTTATGTGGCGTAGTGAAGACCAGCACGTGGTCTTCGCCCTGGGGTAACCGCTCCTAGATTTCCGGGATTAGGGCAGACCGAATCCTTCGGGAGTGGAGCGGTTACTTGGAACGTATCCACGTGGTATGGACCGTTGGACACTCCTCGCGGGGGGAGGAGCCTTATGTGTCGAGGACCAATCAAGCCGTACGACGGACATGGCCTCGCGGGGAGGAGCTATGTCTGTCGAGGAGTGATATGTGTCATCCTCGCAGGGGAGAAGCTGGTATGTCGAGGAAGTACCTCTCCGCCGGGGGCGAGGTTCTCCTGCCCTGCTGGCCAAGTACCCGACACTGCAAAGTGCCCGGGGGAACCGGTGGTATGCTCGCGGAGGGGTCTTATTGGGCCTCCCCATGTTATATGGGTTGGGCCTGCTCGACTGTTGGGCAGCCTCGGCCCAGTCCAGAACAGGAGCCCCCCAAGTCGTTGCTCTGGGGTGGCAGAGTAATGACTTAAGGGTTATTGGCATGTCGAGGATATGCCAAGAGAGGAACCGAGGAGGTTGTTCTCATGTGCGAAATTCCTTCGGCCGGATGAGCGTCGGGCGTCGGACAGATGTGTCTGGTCGTATGGTCGGGGAGATGAAGGGTTTCGGATTCGAAGTGTTGGGGAAAACCGAAACGACACGCGTGGGGAGATGGGCGGCTGCATGCGTGCCACGTGTTGCCTGCCATTATTACCTAGGGAGGCTGGCTAGGGTAGCGCACTCGATTGTCCTATGCCCCTCGAGTCTCGCGAGAACCGCTTATAAAAGCCGCTCCCCTCGCTCATTTTTCACTTTTCCGCTTCTCTCTCAAGAATCCTTCTCCTTCTCTCTCTAACCTCTTCCGTCGTAGCTCGCTGCCGTCAACCGCTGGGCACTCTCTGCCGGAAGCCTTTCCTCCGCTACGACAGTCGTTCGCCGCCGTACCATTGCCGGAAAACTCCGTGCCGGAACCCTACACCGCCGCTTACCAGGTATTTGCTTCAAACCGGACCTTTATTTTGCGTTTTTCTTCAATTTTAACTAGTGTAGGACGTTTCCTTGGTGAATTGATGATATTCCCATGAGAAACGAAGGGATTCCTGGCGAATACGGCGGGAATCTTTAGTTGTGGAGGGAGAGAGTGCGAAGAGCTTTGCTCGCTTTTGATGAATATCTCGGGGATCAGGGACGAACACGTCGGGGACCCGTTGAATGTCTCGGGGTCCTTAATAATCAGTATATTTGTTAGTGCCGCGGGGACACGGGGCAGAACATTCTGGGGAGGCGATGAGTTCCCCGGTGGGCAAGTTGATCCTCGGTCGATCGCGTCGGGGAGTTGAGAAAGCCTTGCCCCTTCCTCGCCCGTTCGCTTGAACAGCGGTGGAGGGGTGAATTTGATACGACCAATCGAATTCACCGTTTCCTTCTGCTTTTCAGGTAAATGGACGATTTGGCTGCGGAGGTGGCCGTAGGATATTTCGAGTAAAACGACGACGACCAGCCCGACTCCCCCATGGCTCACATGGCCTTTGCGCAAGAGAGGCTGCTCGAGGATTGGGTCTGTAACGAAGCCCTGGAGATGTCGTCCATCTTCGTGTACCCAGATGTGGATGATGCTTTTTGCACAGTCGAGCACCGACTAATCGGAAGTGGCTAATCCTGGAAGGTTTTTCCTCCCGAGGAGCATCACCGGATATGCTCCCCTTACCGGGGAATGCGAGTCCCCTTATACGAGTTTATGTTCGAGAAGGCGGGGTGGAGGCTGCCTTTCACGGATTTACAGGAGGGGATCTTTGACTGGTTGAAGTTGGCCCCTTCGCAGATTCATCCGAACTCGCTGGCCTTCATCCGGGCCTTCGAGCTCGTATGCAAATATTTGGAGATCGTGCCGACCGTTCGCCTTTTCTTCCGCATATTCCATCTCCAACGGTCATCGGCCGGAGGTCGACACGGCTGGGTGTCCTTCAAGCAGAGCAAGGCACTGTTCCACACTTACTTGGATTCCATCCGGGATTTCAAGTTCCGCTATTTCTACGTGAAGCCGGTCACCCTCGAGGCGATATATTCATTGTACCGGAAAGTCACCCGCGAGGTCGACGGCCGTTCCGAGGAGGTGCTGGAGCCAAAGTTTCCTCTGTACTGGACGGAGGAACATTTTAAGAAGGGAGTTGACAAATATAAAACGAAGCCTGTTCAGATGAAGGCCTACGAGCGGGAAGCCTACGATAAAATCGTAGCTTTCATTGACAGTTTTACCGAAGCTCGACACGAGACGCTGGACGGCCAGCCTATAATAGGTGCAGATGGGCAGGTGAAGAAATAACGTCGCCTGATAAACACCCGCGTTCTGCTCGAGACCTTCTCCGACGAGGAAGCCATCGAATTGTTAGGTGGTGAAAACGTCCTCGCTTTAGGTCTTTCTCGCATCTGTGTTTCTCGCTTTACTAACGTTTTCTTTCCTTTTGCAGGAACAATGGCCGGAGCCGAGGAGAGGTTGAAGAAGCTGAAAGCGAAGAGGGCCCGGGAAGCGCAGGCCCGGGAAGAGGCGTCACGCTCAAAAGATCAAGAGGTTGTCCCTTCTGGGCCCCCGCACGAGGGTGTTTCCACGGCCGCCGTGCCCGAAGGATCCAATCAGTCTCAGCCTGCTGCCGCTGTGTCAGGGACCGCGGGTGGTCGCACAACTCCTGCGGGAAGCCAATCCCCGGCTACCCAAGGGACTCCGAAGAGGCAACGCGTTGCGGAGGTCGTCGACCTGGGTGGTGAAGACAGTCCCCCGGTTCCTTCCAGCTTTGACCTTCCCCCCTGCCATCAAAAACCTCACTTCTTCTCCGAGGTCACTTATCCTCGCACCCTTCCCTCCGAGATCCAAACTGTGCTGGGGACTGCTACTGAAGTGAGGAGGAAGATGATTTTTGAGGACCTGTCGGCCGTCATGCGTATCTGTTCGACTGCTATCATTCTCAATGACGAGACCCGCCCTGCTGCTGAACTTGCCCGCCTGCAGGAAAAGCTTGACACCTTGGGCGCTGAGATGCTCGGTATGCGCAAGGAACTAAAAGAGTGCCGAGATCTGAACAAAGAGCAACGCGAGCAGCAGCAGCGGGTCGAGGCCAAGCTTAAGGAAGCTGAGGAGACGGAGAGAGGCCACCTTGCCCGAATCGCTGAACTGGAGTTGGAGGAGAAGCGGCTTAAGGAAAGGATTGCCGAGTTGGAAGATGCTGTGCGGCTGGCCGAAGGGGAAACTGAGGAAGACAGGCTCCTAACCACTCGTGCAGCGTTAGTGGCCCATCTCCGGAAGACCGAGAAGGATCTCCGGTTGTCCGAGGATGATGCTATTGAAACCGCGGGTATAGGGTTCCGCAGTGCCGTGGCTCAGCTTCGGGTTCTCAACCCTGATCTCGTCACCGAAGGGATTGACCCCGACGCTGAGGTGGTGGATGGCCAGATCGTGCATCCTCTGCGGGAGAACGACATTCAAGTGCACGAGGAGCCTGACGGGGCCGCAGCTGAGTAGGTTTTTTAATTTTGTTTTGGTCGGCCTGCGAGCCGTTTTGTTTTCGCCCGACTTGTGGGCTTAGTTAATGTACTATTTGCACCATGGTTATTTTTGCCCGGCTTGTGGGCTTATATTTGCAACTTTTTTGTACTAAGGGTTTTGCCCCATATTTGTACTTCGTAATACCTCTTTATTGATTTTGATCGTGTGTGATGTGTTATTTGTTATACTTTATTTTTGCCCAAGTAATAAGGCTTTGGGATTTGCTCGACTTAAACAGTCCCTGACCGCGTGGAGAGCTGGTCGGGCGGTCGGAGGAGGACTCCGACCTTCAACGAGGCTAAGAGCTCGGTCGAGGTCCTAGTCTCGTGGCATGAACTTCCCATCGCGAGCTGGGTGTTATGCCCGGTTGGCACGACGATGGTGGGCCTCGATCGAGGTATCCCCGCCGGATCAAATGTCCTCGCGCACACACAACGCGGTCTCTGATCGTCGTGTTCTTATAGGGGTGTCGCGCTTGTACCCTAGCGCGTCCCCGTAATCGCGGTGCTAGTGAGCCGCGGGCAGTGTTTAACTGTAATATTGTTTTAGATTTTCAGCGTTCCATGGTCGAGCAAGTTCTTCCCCGTGCAGATTTTCGAGGAAATAGGCTCCTGTCCCCGTTTTCGCGCGGACGCGGTACGGGCCCTCCCAGTTCGCGACGAGTTTTCCTTCTCGCGAGTCTTTCTGGTTCCTTCGTAGGACGAGGGTGCCCACCTAAAAATCACGTTTAATGACTCTGTCGTTATAACGTAGTGTTATTTTTTGTTTAAGTGGCGCCTCTCGGAGAGAAGCGCCCGAGCGTGTTTCCTCGACGAAGTCGAGTTCTTCCCTCAAGGCTTCATCGTTCGCATTCCCGTCGAGGGGGGCTTCCGTCCTCCTCGAGGGTTCTCTGATCTCCACGGGGATCACTGCCTCCGTTCCATAGGTCAAACGGAAAGGGGTCTCCCCGATCGTGGAGTGTGGGGTTGTTCGGTAGGCCCAGAGAACGCTGTGTAGCTCTTCGACCCACCGTTGTTTGGCGTCGCCCAGTCGCCGTCTTAATCCTCGAAGGATCACTCTGTTCGCGGCCTCAGTCTGTCCGTTCGTTTGAGGGTGCTCGACCGACGTAAAGTGCTGCTTCGTGCCTAGTTTTGTGACGAAGTCCTGGAAGTTCCTGTCGGTGAATTGGGTTCCGTTGTCGGTGACGATGGCTTGAGGCACTCCGAACCGGGCGAGGATATTTCTTTTGTAGAAATGTAGTATGTTGAAGGCAGTGATTTTGGCCAATGCTTCTGCTTCAATCCACTTCGTGAAGTAATCTACCCCGACGATGAGGTATTTGTTTTGATACGACCCCTGGACGAAAGGTCCGAGGATATCCATCCCCCACCATGCGAACGGCCACGGGGAGGATAGCGACGTGAGCTCGCTGGGAGGAGCGAGGTGCATGTCCCCGTGCCGTTGGCATTTATCGCACTTCTTGACGTGCTCCTTGGCGTCTTGTTGCATGGTGGGCCAGTAATATCCTGCCCGGAGTGCTTTACGAGCTAGCGATCGTCCGCCGAGGTGCTGCGCATTAATTCCCTCATGGATCTCCTGGAGTATGCAGGGGACCTTGGTATCCTCGACACATCTGAGGAGGGGAATAGAGAATCCTCGCCGGTATAGCTTATCCTCGACGATAGTGTACGAGCACGCCCGTCTCTTGACCATTCTTGCTTCTTTGGGATCTTCAAGGAGTTTGCCCGTCGTGAGGTATTCGTATACCGGGGTCATCCAGCAATTGCTGTCCCCGATGGCGTTGATGTCCGAAACCATGCCTGGTTTGTCAATGCTCGGGCGGGAAAGGACCTCTTATATGACGGACTTGTTCCCGCCTTTCTTTTTCGTGCTCGCCAATTTTGACAGGACGTCCGCTCGGGCATTAAGCTCCCGGGGAATGTGAGTCACTTCCGCCGAGGTGAACTTTTTCATCTTCTCTTTTACCAAGGCCAAGTATTCTATGAGACTGTCGTTCTTGGCTTGGTACTCTCCTCGGACTTGCGAGGCTACGAGCTGAGAATCGGTGAAAAGTTTGACCTCTTTGGCGCCAAGGTCCTCGGCCAGCCTGAGTCCCGCGAGGAAGGCCTCGTATTCGGCTTGGTTATTCGAAGTCGGGAAGGACAGTTCGAGGGACACCTCGACGAGGATGCCTTCCTCGTTTTCGAGGATGATTCCCGCTCCGCTTCCCTTCGGGCTGGATGCTCCGTCGACATACATTGTCCACTTTTGCGACCCGTTGGTCGAGGGTTCCGGGACGGTCATCTCTGCTACAAAGTCGGCCAGTACCTGTGCCTTCAGGGCTTTCCTTCCTTCATATCGGATGTCGAATTCGGCCAGCTCAAGTGACCACCTGAGCATCCTCCCCGCCATATCCGATCGTCCGAGGAGTTGCCTGATAGGCTGGTCGGTCCTCACGATGACGGTATGGGCGAGGAAGTAGTGGCGTAGTCTTCTGGCCGCGGTGACGAGGCCCAGTGCGACTTTCTCGATATGCTGATACCTGAGCTCGGGGCCTTGGAGAGCTTTGCTCGTGAAGTAAACTGGCTTCTGTCCGTCCGGGGTTTCCCGAATGAGGACGATGCTGACTGCTTCGCTCGTGATCGCAAGATATAAGAAGAGTGTTTCCCCGTTCTCGGGTCGCGAGAGGACCGGGGGTTGTGATAGGACTTGTTTCAAGTGTGCGAGTGCTTGTTCGCATTCCTCGCTCCACTCAAACTCCTCTTTTTTCCGGAGAAGTTTGAAAAAGGGGAGTGCGTACTGTGCGGATTTGGCGACGAACCGGGAAAGGGCGGTGAGCATCCCGTTCAACGATTGTATCGACTTCTTCGAGTCTGGAGTGGGGAGCTCGGAGAAGGCCCTACACTTGTCGGGGTTTGCCTCGATTCCTCGTTCCGTGAGGTAAAATCCAAGGAACTTCCCTGCCCGAACGCCGAAGGTGCATTTGTCGGGGTTAAACCTCATGCGGCACCTCCTCGCCGTGTCGAACACCTTCTTGAGGTGCGCGGCGTGGTTGACTTCTTCTGCAGACTTGACGATCATGTCGTCCATGTAAACTTCGAGCATGTCACTGATTTCAGTCCGGAAGACCTTGTTCATCATCCGTTGGTAGGTCGCACCGGCATTCTTCAGACCGAAGGGCATTACGTTATAATAGTAGTTGCCCGACGCGGTCATGAAGGCCGTGTGTTGCTTGTCGACCTTGTCCATGGGAATTTGGTTGTATCCTGAATAGGCGTCCATGAAAGACAGTAGTTTGTAACCTGTAGAATTGTCGACCAGTTGGTCGATGTTAGGCAAGGGATAACAGTCTTTCGGGCAAGCCCGGTTGAGATCAGTATAATCAACGCACATTCTCCATTTTCCATTATTTTTCTTAACAAGTACAACGTTGGACAGCCATGTCGTGTATTTGGCTTCCGAAATAAAATTTGCCTCTAGGAGGTCTTTTACAGCTTTCTCAGCAGCCTCCGCTTTCGCGGGAGACTGCTTACGCCTACGTTGTGCTATGGCCCTAGCGGCCGGATCTACTGCGAGCTGATGGCAAGCCACCTCGGGGTCGAGGCCAGGCATCTCGGATGCGCTCCACGCGAAGAGGTCAGCGTTCTCCCTCAGACATGCTTTCAGCTGCTCTTTGGCTAGGTCGGGGATCTCGGTGCCGATCTTCACGTTGAGATCTGGGTCGTCTCCGAGGGCCACGAGCTCGAAATCTCCATCTGGGATGGGGCGCGCTGGGTGGAGAGGCTGCCCATTGTTTTTCGCCTGGTGGTCGGGGTCTTCGACTCTGTCTTCATCGGGCTCGCCGGAGAACCTGCTGTCGAGGTCGATCGCGTTGACGTGCGGGAGAGGTACCTGTCCGACGTCCGGGGGTGGTTTGGCCACGGCCTTAGGTTTGGGACCAATGGAACTTAGGCCCTTGACGGCGGCGTCGAAGCATCTTCTGGCCGCGTCGATGTCCCGTGCATCGTCACTACTCGTCCCCTCCTCGTGTAGTACTTCATTTTGAGGTGGACCGTCGACGGGACCGCCGTGAGTTCAGCAAGGATGGTCCTTCCGAGGATGCAGTTGTAAAGGGATGGGCATTCAACCACCAGGAAACGGATCTTCATCTGTCGGGCCGTGTCTTCGGCCCCGAACGTAACCATTAGCTCCACGTAACCCCATGGTCTGGTGGTGGTTCCATTGAACCCCTGTAGGTCTGACCCGACGTACGGGGTCAAATGCCTCTCGTCCAGCTGAAGGGTCCCGAACAAATGAGAATACATGTTGTCGACCGAGCTCCCCTGGTCGACTAGGATTCTTCGGACGTCAAAGTTCGTCATTTGTGCCCTGACCAGGAGGGGAATAATGGCGTTTGGTGCTCCCCCGGGGAGTTCCTCGAGGTAGAAGGTGATGGGATTGGAGTTTCCCCGCACTTTCTCGAGGGTGGTCGCCTTCGACGATGTCGCGGATTCCAGTTCGTCAAACTTCCGTTTGATCGACCCAACCGATATTTTCCCGGGATCGCCTCCGGAGATAACCATTGCTTTGGGGAAGCCTTCCCAGGTACTGCGGGCTGTGACGGGGCCCTCGTCGGGGAAAGTCGCCCACATGTTGCGGATTGCCTCTTCGCCCTCGATGATTGGGGGGCGAAGAAGTCCTCGGGTCGAGTGACGCTGAGGGCGACCTGAAGCTAGACGTCGCCGGGAGGAGGTGTTGCCTCCTCGACGTTCTGTGCTCCCTTTGAGCTGGGACGAGGAGGGTCATTCTGTTGGGCATACTTCTTCAAGTGCCATTCTTTGATGAGAATCTCAATGGCATCCTTGAGGTGGATGCAATCTTCGGTCACGTGCCCGTGGCTTCGGTGGAACCTGCAGTACTTAGATTTGTCAACGTTTGGTTTGGGAGCCGCGGGCTTCGAGAAGCGAACTCCTCCTTTCACAAACTCGGAATTCTGGCAGTCTGAGAGGATCCGAGACCGGGAAGTGTTGAGCGGCGTGTACTCCGTGAATCGGCCAGCTGGCGCGCGCTGTTCCCGGGGATCTCGATTGCGGTTTTCTTTCTTCTTTTCTCCTCCCCGTTGGGGAGAAGCGTCATCGTCTTTGTGGCCGCGGGGGCCTTCTCTGCGTCTCGTCTCAAGAGCGATCTGGGCTGCTTCCGTCTCTTCGAGTTCGATGTACTTCTGGGGCCGAGCGAGAAGGTCCTCGAGACGCCGGGGTCTTCGGAGGCCAATGGATTTGGCAAAGTCCGACCCGGCGCGTAGTCCGTGAATAATTAAGTATTTCTTCATGTCGTCGGTCGTATGGACCTCGATGGCTTCCTTGTTAAACCTCTCAATGTAATTTCGAAGGGATTCGTTCCTCCCTTGGAAGATCTTTTCCAGGGCAGCCTCTGTCTTCGGGTGTTGGCGAGACGCGGTGAAGTGTTTGGTGAAGCGTTGCTTCAGTTGTTTCCATGACGTGATCGAACTAGGTTCCAGACCCTTGTACCATGTCATGGCTCCCTTCCGCAAGGTGGTGGGGAATAGCCTGCACCTAATGGCTCCCCTGACGTTTCGGAAGTCGAGCATCGCTTCGAAACTCTCCACGTGATCGTCGGGGTCGGTCAGCCCGTCGTAGGTCCCCAACGGTGGAGGTTTCTCCATGCCTGGAGGGATTGGGGCGTCCATGATTTCCCACGACAAGGGGGTCCTTTGGTCCTCGTCGTCGCTACCAGTCGGGGATCTCAAAGGTGACCGATGGTGCCGTGGAGGGGAGTTCCTCGAACAGTTCTTTGGTCTCTCTTCGGTCTGCTTGGACTTCTTGGAGATGGTGGAGGCCCTGGGTTTCTTCCGAGGCGGGGAACGAGGGCGTTTCTGGGTGATCGCCGGCTGGGGTCGCTCGAGACGAGGTCGTCGACCATGGCGTACGGGCGACGGAGTCCGGGAATCTTCGGAAGGGGTCCTTCGCGGGGAAGGAGAGCGGCGAGGTGACGGGGGACGGCGATGTCTTCGCTGGGAAGATCGTTGTGCTCGTCCTTACTCCAGGGCTTCCATTCTGGTGTTCTGCTGCGCGATCAGCTGATTGGTCTGGTTGATCAATGCAAACAGGCCCACGTGCTTGGGTCCGCGTTGGGCGGCGGAGCCACTGGTCGTCCGTGCGGACGACGTTGATGGTCGCATCCTGGGAGTCCGGGGAGGCGGTCTGTCCGTCCCTTATGTCACCTTCGTCGCCGTGGAGGATGATGGCGTCCTCACGGTGGCTCCCGTTCTCCAGTTGCGCGAGCACGGTGTCCAGAGCCTGGTTGACGGTCGGATTGGCCATGTTGGTGATGAATAGAGGAAGCTTTGGTTTATCGAGGAGAAAATGGGGAAGCTTATAGACTTCCCACAGACGGCGCCACTGATCGTACCTGGATCAGACAGTTACTGGTGGCCAACGACGTCCGTTGTGCTTCGTCTCCGGTGAGGTTGAAGGACGGCGGGGGGGGGGGGGGGGTGTACCTGCAAGGTACTCCGACGCTCAAGTTAGGGAGTGCACAGAGTAACAGCAAATACAAGAAGAGTGAGAAAAGTGACTTAACCTGACCCTCTCAAGTGAGAGGGTATTTATAGAGAGCCCCCAGCGCGGGGCCAACGGTTACTTGCATTGGGCTGGATTGCCAGACCCAACCCAAGTAACTGTCAGGGCTTATGTGGCGTAGTGAAGACCAGCACGTGGTCTTCGCCCTGGGGTAACCGCTCCTAGATTTCCGGGATTAGGGCAGACCGAATCCTTCGGGAGTGGAGCGGTTACTTGGAACGTGTCCACGTGGTATGGACCGTTGGACACTCCTCGCGGGGGGAGGAGCCTTATGTGTCGAGGACCAATCAAGCCGTACTACGGACATGGCCTCGCGGGGAGGAGCTATGTCTGTCGAGGAGTGATATGTGTCATCCTCGCGGGGGAGAAGCTGGTATGTCGAGGAAGTACCTCTCCGCCGGGGCGAGGTTCTCCTGCCCTGCTGGCCAAGTACCCGACACTGCAAAGTGCCCGGGGGAACCGGTGGTATGCTCGCCGTAGTCAAGTGCCCCGCGGAGGGGTCTTATTGGGCCTCCCCATGTTATATGGGTTTGGCCTGCTCGACTGTTGGGCAGCCTCGGCCCAGTCCAGAACAATTATCATCAATAAAATATTACTAATTCTTGAAATCTTGTATTTATTTATTAGTATTCCTGCAGTACAGTTATAAAAAATAGCACTTTAGTGTAGGCAGTTAAAAAAATGTGAATGTTGTCTAATTTGTTTAAAATCACATCATTTATAATGAAATAACATTTGTGTTTTGGTACTGTTTGTTGATTATAAATTCAATAAAAGTGAAGTTATGAATTTGGATTGATAAGGGTACATTATTACCTTTAATTTAGTCATGTTTTAATTGATACTTATTCAACTATTAATTGTAAACTTTTATTTATGGGATTAATTTTGCCCTTATTGCTCTTTAATAAATTATATAAAATCACTTATAACATAATTGTGATTTTAAAATATTCTTAAATATAGGATAACGAATTTGTGTTTTAACGACAATAGAGCACACATTAAAAAACTTACAACTAAAAAGTTTGTCGTGTATTAAAAAAAGTAATTATTAATTTTATTAAAAGCTATTACACAATTTTCAAGATTTATTTTTACATTTGGTTAGGTATCATGTTAGCATTCAAATTTAAAAACAAGCTTCTTGTTTATCACATGTTGGTCACAACTTTAATTTTTGAAAATAAAAAGATAACAATTGTGTTGTGTTGTATTGCCCATTCAACTCAGTAAACAACTTAATTAATTAAATCAAATCAATATGTATTTTAATATATTAAGCATAAATTAATAGTTTGTAAAATGTCTAAATAATTAAATAAAACCCAAAAATCTAATTTGTTTGAAACTCTAGTTATCTAGGTAAGGTAATATTAAGTCCCTACAAGATGTGTGTAGTTGGTACTGCTCCAAAGTCAGGCCATCATTCTGCTTTATACTCATGCCACCTGCATCGAAAAAGTATCCAAAGTCAAAGTTTCCATGATGTAGCAATTTCTCAAAACTTGAATTCATGTAAACAAAGCAGACAAAAAATGAAACTCACCCCCTCAGTTGTTACATCCATCGATACAGACAAAAGTTACAACATGAGCAGCTATGGAAAAGTCATTATGAATTTGTTATATAAAATATATAGCATGAATAGATGAACTACAGGAAGCTAGTAATGTATCAAATATTAATCATATTACATTAGATTATATCACCAAATATATGAAAACTTAAAACAATAAAAACAATAAAAAATAAAAAGCCTAAAACAATGCATACTAATATAACGAAACCTAAAACAATAAAAAAAGTGAAGAAAATATAACAGTGGATGCAAGGACAAAATGAAGTCTTAAGCATATAAAAAAGTATATTCGCATAGTTACTTTGAAAAGGCCTTTATTTCAAACCAGGTGGGGTTCAGAACAGATGCTAAGTTTTGGTAGTATGTGATTATTATAGTGTAGAATCTTTTGTGTAATACCTCTTTTGATAGCTCCCAATCACCTTCTATGGTAAGTGGAAATTTGCTTCTTATGATGAACTTCTGATTGTAAAGCCACTAATTCTATCTCATACAAAAACTCAAACCTATAACTTTTGATAGACAACTTATAGGTTTTTTAAGGTAGAGTTACACAACATTGAAGCAATTAGTCGCTCTAATGGATTTCTTTTAAAGCAAAACCTTAATAAACTTAACCTTCTGATGACAATGTTTTAGGTATAGGAGGGGTATCCTTCATTACCTTACACATAGCTGCAACCTGCATAATTAAATTCTGCATAATTAGATCAAAATTACAGCTAGTTACCACTCATGTTTGGCATTGAATTGAAACATAAGATGATGAATTAGAATTTTTTGCACTTTTTTAATCCTTCATATTAAATCCAAGGAGGCTTCCCCGTGAACATTTCAATAATGTATACCCAAAATCCAAATATCAATTGCAAAACATTTCAATAGTGTGAGTAAAGAACGTGTAATACATCAAAGAGTAATGTAGAGTTCATATATAATAAATATACCTCTGAACCCATCCGAAAGAATATGGCACGTGAAATTCCGAACAATAGATTTTGTTACCGCACCATAGTGGCCACCGATTTGACTCAAAAGCTTCACCTCAACTGACAGGTCTGCCTACACCATCCAACACTCTGCGGTACACCATTGTTTCAAACCACCCAAATCTCTGGAAGTCTACGCCTCATGCAAACAGAAGCAATACATCCTGCAGGAGTTCATAAATAAAATTGTTTAATCAAGTAACTTAGTACTATATTGATAAGTGATTATGGTATTAGCGCGTGATAAAGTCATTTATGTAAGAAATGCTTAAATGCTAGTGTCATACACAATATATCGTCCCTTTATTGCAAAACATCATTGCTCTTATCCAAATTCTATAGGGACTCGAATGCAGTCATACTTTCACCAACAGTACTCCTCATCACAACTACATAAGCAGGCTGAAAAATATTTTGCAAATTTACATGTCAAAAGTAAATTGAAAGAAAATTCTGATGGAAAGTAATCTTGAGGGAAAAAATGTTACCTTTCTGGTGTTGGCTGAAAGCAGAGAAGTGTTTCTGTCGTTCAACAAAATCTGAAAACGGCATAGTGCTTCTTGTTGATTTTTATCGTGATCAAAGGTAGCCAATGCCTTAGAGAAGATGTATACACTTACTTCAATCAGTCGTGATACAATAACATAATCTAACTCTTTTCAATAAGCATCAACTAAGATAAGCAAAGATGACAGCGATTGTTTGTAAGCCTGACATAGCGCGTTTCCATCGTCCAAAATGCCTGTAAAATTAAAAAACACCTATTTAATAAAACCGCCTAGAAAAAAATTGTATCATAGAATTATAGATTCTATTCATTTATCATTATGAATTTGCACACACCAAATTTATCAGTAGGAAACAAGTAGTTGTTTTGTAATGCTTTCCTCAATCGAATTGCGAGCTTGTTTTCATAATGCACCCTATAAAAACCACTTTGATCAACATTGACTTTGATCCATAGATTTTCTTGACTATCCTCTTCATACTTTTCATTTGAATTTACATCATCACCAATATATTGAACCTGTTCGGATATATCCACCTGAATTTTATCCAAGTTAATTTTCACACTTCATTTATTTATCAACAAACAGTACATACCATAAATACACACCAGAAGCAAAATGGTTGGGATTGTCGGCAATTGAAGTGTGATTGAAAGCACAATGCAACTACAATTGAAGTTGCATTGTCGGCAATTGAAGTCTAATCGAAACTGCAATGCAACTACAATTGAATTCACATTATCGACAATTGAAGTCTAATCGAAACTACAATGAAACTGCAATATAAGTCGCATTGTCTGCAATCCTTTCCAAACTTACAACCCCCAGACCTTGAATAATACTGTGATTACATCATGAAACAACAAAGATTTCTTTAAAACTATAACCAAAGAGATTTATGTTTCTTCTAGAGTTAAGGATTTCATAAAATACAATATTAAATCTGAAGTCTTCAAATTGCAACAGAACATAACATCATAACTTTAAAAACACCTTGCATTCTGTCTGGCCTAATCTTTTCTCCAATTCATCTGTTCCTCATACTCTCTCTTTAAAAGCCTTCATTTAGAGTCAAATAAAAAGGTTAACAAAAATATGAAAACACAGAAGCAGCTTTTAAGTAGTGGACATTTTTACATACTAAATTATTTACTATAATAAACATGTTCTATTTAACACCTCCAAACGTAACATTTTTTTGCTTATAATTGAGAGTGGAGAGAGTATCTTCCAAGCAATCCCATGTAAATTTCAATTATAATTATCATAATGAATAAAATCAGAGTATGTGAAAACATGAAAATCATAACAACAATTCAAGTATAGATTATTAAAATGACAACTCCCTCCTTCAAATTAACAATTATACAAACACAAAACTTACATTAGGGGAGTTACGGCATGTTGTGGCAGTTACAAGAACTATACTGCGCTCATTATCATAAACAGGGGGCTTCCATTCGGCAAGTACTGCATAATTTAGCAAGGACCAATTTCAGTATAACACTGCATGTCCAAGTGAAAAGCATATTGTAAGGAAGGTTTAAAGCTTGAAGAAACGAAATCTTCATAGATCATTTAAGTGTATATCTTGGAGTTTTCATAATTTTCCTTTTGTGCCAGTATCATTGTTACTTGCGAAAGGTAAAGTTGTTACCAATTAATGTGCATCTATACATATTTAATGACGAGCTCATCCCAGAAGTAACCTAGAAAAGAAGATAACATAAAAATGGTTAATAGTCACTTTCACGATTGAATTAAATATGATTGATAGTTTCAAAACTTTGGTTGCAAACAGAATGAAATATAGTCAACACTTGTGAAACAATAGGCTAACCATTTAGCATTTGCATGTTTACAGGGTTTCATTGTTGAGAATGGAATAAAAACCATTAGGAAACAAATCATTAACGAAATAGAAAGAAAAGTCTAAGAGAATAAACCATCTTTACTCGTGTTAGAGAAAGTCGAATGTGGGCATCGTCAAACATCCCATTCCTATTTAGCATTTTGAAAACAACTTCCTTAATCTATAATATATCTTACATAAAGCATCAGAATTAAAAATGGGTAACAATCTGAGTGATTCATGATGGATGAACAAAAAGCATCTTCAGACTCACCTCATTTCGAGTTGGAACATTTTCAAAAGCCAAAGCTTTAGCCAAAATATCAGCAATTGTAAAAGGGGTCAAAAATAATAAAGTGATATCATAAACCCTAAAAATTACAGAAAGAGCGAGTGTGAAGGATTACCATCCATGGAGACGTTTATGGAGGCTAATGGTGTACTCTATGGTAACCATCTCTTCCTTCCTATCGGCGTTGTTCTTCTCCACCATTTTCACTTGTGACATAAATTAAACACCAGAACAGTTAACGATTTTCACATGAATGATTAGGGAACATCGATGAGATAACCAAAATAATGGTTAGCAAAAGAGAGATTGAGAGAACTTACGACGGAAAATTTCGAAAGCAATATTATTGATAACAAATTTAGATTTGTTTTTCAAAAGATCATCATTTCGATTTATAAATCAATGTAGTAGATTTTCTATTGATTTCTATAGGAAAAAGATAAAGAAGGAAGAATAAGAGGAAGAGGGAAGAAGAAGAAGAAGGAGGAGGAAGAAGATGAGAGTCAGAAAGAGAAAAGGAACGATGAGAGAGAGAGAGAAAAAGAGTGCAGGACTGAGAGACAGAGAAAGAGTTGATACATTGAAAAAAGAGAAAAAGTTAAAAATGTTAAAGATTTAGTTGGAATTCAACCAATTGGAGTGAAACAGTTTTAAAAGATGTGTAATGAGAAATAAAATAGTAACATTGCCATCCAAATTTATTAACTATGTTAGTTTGGTTGAAAAAAGTAATTTTTGGACTAAAATTATCCTTACTTTGATTAGGTGGCAGAATTAGAAGGAAGGGCAAAAATGTGTTTTCCAGAGCATTGAATTTTCTTATATTATAGATTGTTCCATCTCATTTTACTTAGCCTAATAAAATATATGTCAAATCAACCAATAATAAATATAAATTAAGAACTTAAAGTTTAATATAAAATAAATATTTTATACAATAAAAAAATGTAATATAAAAGTAAAATTATCATATAATTAAATACACATTACTTTTTATTAGATAGGATTGATAAAAATTATTTTTTATAACGTCATTTTTTTTATTCAATTATTTTTATATATGAAAAATGTTTATTATATATTCAAATATTTTTATACGAGAACAAATTTAGTATTGATCTCCGAATATTGTTAATCCAAAAAGTTTACTATTAAACGGTGGTATTTGACTAAGTCTAAAAAAATATAAATTAAAATTTATATATGTGAAAAAGTTTGCTATTGATTCTAATTGTCGCGGCCGACAAAAATATCGAGTCGCCATCATATCTTTTTAGGAAAATAAATGATAAACCTAAAAATCCTAATCCTAAAAGGTAGAGATTCCTAAGGTTCGGTAGTCGGTTAAGTGAGGGGAAGGTGTTAGGCACCCCTCACTTCCATTGTACTCAATGAGATCCTCCTTAGATTTTAGGGTATGTTTGTTTGTTGTCTAACTTGTTATTTATTTTACAAAAGAATCCTAAGTTTTTTATTATTATACTCGCTAGGGTTTACAACCCTATGCCTACGTACCTTCAATTTTGAAGGATCAGAGTAACCGTAGTTCACCTCCCCTATCCATATCTCTATTCCAATTCCTATTCCTATTCCTAATCCTATTTATACTCTTAGATTAAGAGTTCTATCCCAAATCCTACCCATTGTTTATACTCTTGGATGGAGAGTTCTATCCCTTAAATTCCTATCCATTATTTATACTCTCGGAAGAAGAGTTCTATCCCTTAAATCCTGTCCATTATTTATACTCTCGGAAGAAGAGTTTTATCCCTTAAATCCTATCCATTATTTATACTCTCGGAAGAAGAGTTTTATCCCTTAAATCCTATCCATTATTTATACTCTCGGAAGAAGAGTTTTATCCCTTAAATCCCTATCCATTATTTATACTCTCGGAAGAAGAGTTATATCCCTTAAAATCCTTATCCATTATTTATACGCTCGAAAGAAGAGTTATATCCCTTAAAATCCTTATCCATTATTTATACTCTTGGATGAAGAGTTCTATCCCTAAAAATCCTATCCCTTGGCCTATGTTTATACTCTTAGAACCTAATAGTTTTATCCCCAAATCACATCCCTTATTTATACTCTTGGAGGATGAGTTTTATCCCTTAAATCCTAATCCATTGACCTATATTTATACTCTTGGAAACCTAAGAGTGTTATCCCCAAATCCCATCCATTATTTAGACTCTCAGACAAAGAGTTTTATCCCAAATTTTAAATCCCTAAAAATCCTTTTATATCCTTTAAAAATAAATTCCCAAAATTTTAGAAATTAGTAATAAAAAATAAATTCCCAAAATGCCTTTGTGCCACACACTAGCAAAATCAATCCCAAAACTATTCCAAATCAAAAAAATGTAATTTCTTAATTTTTAACATACTTCCTTCATAAAAGAATTTAAATCCCAAAGATAGACTAAATTTAATTTAACGTTTTTTTTAATCCCAAAAAACATATTTAAACCTAAAAATCCCAAAAATATAAGCTTTCCTCAAAATAAATCCTAAACCACAATAAAATTGAAAATCTCCAAAATATATCCTCTCCCAAAAAATCCAGAAATAAAAATCTATTTATATAAAAAGATTACCTTGATTAAAACAAATAAGTTATTTTAAAAATGTAAATAAAAGAAAAATCCAAACCCAAAATTAATCCTAAAACCTTAATTAATTCCCTACTAATGATAATCCTTAAAATTTATTTTTATAAATCCTAATCAAATATTAAAATCCTAATTAATAATTAAATTCTGCAAAATAATTTAATTAATTAAATTAAATTCCAGGGGGGTGTATTTTACATTGAGTAAGCAACTGGGCTTACTGAGTAGGGGTGCTAATAGCAGGGGAACTTAAGCCCAAAACGTGTGGAGCCCATCCATGAGGGCAAGTTCACGCTGGGGAAATCTGATGTGTGGCTCTCCCCACGCTGTCTGATCAGGATCCCAAAGCCTAAAAACGCTTGATTTTTACCCGCAGATCCTATTGACTTTCCCAGTAAAATCAACGTAAGTCCATGATGTGTAGTCCACCGTGAGGATGCACGCATGGGATTACCCGGTGACCCTCCCAGTCAACTCATCGGAGCACAGAGAATACGCCACTTGGCGTTCATCCGACCACACACGGAGATGGTATAAAATCTCCTTTCCCTTCAGCCCACTTTCATTTCTCTTCTTCCATTCTCTCTCTAATTCTCTCATTCTCTCACTATCCCTCAACGCTCTCTTTTCTCTCTAGCCTTTCCTCTCCGGCCACCCTCACTAAATGGCCTCCGGCAGCCCTCACCCACCGTCAACTCCAGATCTCCGGTTGAAGATAACCGGAATCTGCGAACCCAAGTTCATCTGGGTGATGAACATCAACCCAGAAACTTCAAACATATGAACCCTAACCCCCTCAAGAACCCTAACCCCATCCCCAAACTCAGATACACATGGTTCGTTAGGGTTCGCGAGGAATCCTAAGAACCATAACCCTTCACATTCCTCCCAAACCCAGATTTCCCATGAACCCCAAGAACCCTAAGGGTTCAGCGATGAACCCTAACCCTATCCAGAGGAACCCTAACCCTATTTCCTAACCCTAATCAAAACCCGAAACCCTACAAATCACAACAAACAACAACAAAACCTAATAATCAATCAAGCAAAAACCAAAAAAAGGAAAAGCTAGGTTTCGTTACCTCCCCTGCCGTGTCCGTATTAAGCTGCGTTCAATTCCTCTCCTTTATTTTCTATTTCGTCCCCTTTTAATCCTTTTCTTCTTCTTATTTACAGGTGGGTTTGAGCTCAGAGGGGTTAGGGTTCTAGTGATGAACCCTAATTCTCTACTAGCAAGAGCTTTAAGTGAAGGCTATGGATTCCTGCAGCAATTTGCTTAGGGTTTTTTCTTTTTCTTTTCCGTGCATTGTTCTTTAGCTTATATAACCTTAGGAATTAGGTTAGAAATTTAATTAGGAAGATTTGATTTAGGAATTTTGGTGTATTTTTTATTTGATTGGATTTTATTTTGATTTAGGGTTTGGATTTGTACATTTGATTTGATTTGTATTTGTTATACAATTAGATTGAAATTTTAAATGAAAAAAGATTCTGATACGATTTGATTTTGCTTTCCATTTAGATTTGATTTTTGATCCAATTCCCTTTTCAGCTGCGCAGAATTAGGGTTCATGGAATGGGGAAGAAGGAGATACTCGGTCAATGATTTTTACCAAAAACAAAACAAAATAAAATAAATAATAACTATTAATAATATATATTCTAAGCAAATTAATAAAATAGAATAATAATACACTAACAATAACCCTAATAACGAATCAACTAGTCCCTCTTCAATGATTAAATCTAAATGTCCTTTAAGACTAACTTTGAATTAATGATAAAAAATTAAACCCTAATTATTAATTAAACAAAAACAACCTTAAATTATAAGAGAGACTTTAAACCTATTTAAATAAATTCAATTAATTTTAATGACCCTTAAAAGTAAAATAAATAAACAGCTGATATATTTAATAAAACAATAACAATATTCAAAAATAATTTAAAAAATTAACTCAACAATGAAATCCTGATTATTATACCCTTAAACTAAAAAGAAACCGAAGCAAAAGGCTCAGACTTCCTAATTAACTTTAAAATAAATTTCTCTAAAAATGAATAAAATAAATCCTATCAAATTATTAAAAGAAAATAAACAAACTCCCTTTAAATAAAACAAATAATAATAAAAAAAAACCCTTTATACCACACCAATTCCAAGATGGACCTAAAAGTACTAACAAACCCAGAAGCGCAAATGTCATCTAAGTGATACCCCTGATAGCACAATATTCCCTAAAAAGATGAAAAATCGCCGGTCAAAATTTAGGGTACTACACTAATATTTTTAAATTAATAGAAGTATTAATACAAAAAAAAAATCAAACTAACTTAAAGATTTAGAATTTAAAAAAAAAAATTGTTTTATAATAAATTAGAAATAAATGAATGAATAAAAAAATATGTATACTTTAAAATTTTGATAAATGTGTCTTCAATCTATATCTATCTATTATAATTCAATTGCATGAACTTTCAAAATTGTCCTTTCATCACAAATTATTTACACTAACAAAAGGACATTTTAGTAATTAACTAATGTTTATTTTTTTTCAATCTCAACTCCTATTATATCATGATAAGTGGCATTCATTTATCAATTTCTACCAATAAAATCACAATTAAATATTACATACACATATTCTCTCTCTTCATTCAAATTTCAAATCTCTCTCACATTTCTTTTTCCCACACTTTCTCACTTTCATTTTAAGTTTTTTCTCTATTTAATTATTATCACTAAAAATACCAAAAATCTATTTTTTAATTTTAATAAATTTAAAAATTTATTTATCTCACGGGTCACTATCAACACAATATCTATTTTATTTTAATCTACCATTAATTTGAGAGACAAAATTAAATGTTAATTTTTTTTCTTTCGTCATCTCATGATTCCTTTTTTTTCATTTTATATAATTATTTAATACAATTTAATTTATATGATTATTATTCATTTTACAATTAAATATATCATTTTAAATTTTGCATTTCTATCTAAATATATTTTAAATCGCATCAAATAATTTTTTTATCTCACGGGTCATTATCGCATCAAAATTTCCTTTTTTGTCTTTTTTTCATCTTATGAATCTTTTTTTTCTTCTTTTTGCATGATTATTTAATACAATTGAGATTGTATAATTATTTTTCAATTTATAATTAAATAACTCACTTCAAATTTACAAATGTAAATACATTTTAATATTTATCAAATAAACTTTATATTTCACGGGTCACTAAAAAAACAATACATATTTTATTTTAATCAATAATTCCCTTAATTTGAAAGATAAAATCCTTATTATCAAATATTAATTTTTTATTTTATTTTACAAGTTCTTTTTTCTCTTTGTATTTAATTACAATCGTATTTATATAATCATTATTCATTGTAAAATTAATAACTAATTTTAAATTTAAATATATATATATATATATATATATATATATACATACATTTTATAACGTTCAAATTTACATTTAAACATATTTAATATTGTATCAAATATCCCGCACGGGTATCTTACTAGTTTCTATTTAAAAAAAAATTAAAAGTAATTTTAAAGGTGTATAATTGATTTTAATGTCTTTGATTATTTTTTAAATTAGATTTGATTGCATCTCCAAAAAAAAGTTTAATTAAAATTTATATACGAGAGCAAGTATACAATTGATTCAAAAAAATTTATAAATAATTCAAAATAAAAAAAATATTTATATACGAGAAAAAAAATACACTGTTGATTAAAATATTTGTATATACAACAAAATTATAGGCACGAGCTTATTATCCCTTTTAAAAATAATAAACTTTTTTTGTTAAACAATTTTATTTTTCTTTCTTTTCATTCTTATTATATTTTAGAAATAAATTCGTATAACATACCAGTACCCGTGTGAACGCACGGGTATCCCACTAGTTTTCCACCATGAATTAAATGTTTTGTAGGTCCTACGAAACAATAAATATATTAATAAAACATTAAAAAGTTGTATGGGATGAATTAAGATTAAGTGGACTAGAAAAAAATTATTGTTTGGTCATTAATATTAAGAATTTCTTAATGCATCTCATATGTTTATTAGCCACCATGCGAAATTATTTAAATGCTCATAGTTTATGGTGATGCATCTTCAGACGCACCAAAATGTTTTTTACCGTTGAAATATTCTAGAGATGCATCTCCAGAATATTTTGGAGGTTCAAACATGTCAGACTCTTCTCCTTCTCTATTTCTCATTTTACTCAAACTAATCTTCAAACTCTCTCAAATTTTTTCTCTGCACTAACTCAAAACTCAATCATCAAGGATTAACGAAACTTCAATCAACATCTGAATCATCATCTGAAACATCAAAAGCAACATCTGAAAAAAATGTTGTGTTTTTGTCTGAATTATCTATTAAAGTAAATTTATCTAGAATTATCTATAATATATATAAATTGTTCTGGAATTCACCATTTCGCCTTTTGGTCTTTTTCCTCCACGTTGCCTTTTTCAACGGTAAATTATATATATTTTTCTCTGCTTTTCCAATCGAATTCATCTTTTCATTAGCTTTTCAAACCGAAATGATCTTTTCATTGGAATCCAATTTGTAGTTGCTTTGTACTGTCTCATGTTTTATTATTGAAGTTACTTATTTGATAAAGAAAACGTAACTAGGTTTCGAATTTAATTTTTACAAACAAATATTTCAACTTTTATTGGGAAGCAAACCTACAGCAGACTGCAAAACACTTTATCATTTTCAAGAAAAAACTATCCATCATCTGATTTTCCCCTACTTATCAACCGAAATCTGGTTTGAAGTCTCTCTTCACTATCTTCCTATCTCAAACTCATTTTCTTCAAACTTTCTCTCCTACAAACCCATTCTCTGCGAACTTTCTCTTCTACAACTAACATGCTCTAAATCTTTCGATTTCTTCTAATGAGAATCTTCCTCCATACACATATTTTTTCATTATTTTTCCCAACCAAAGTATTTAGATCTCATAAAATGCAAGCATTATACTATATATTATCATACAGGAGAATGATGAGATATGAGATGCAAATATTTCATTCATACTGTTGACAACGGGGTGAGAAGGGATGAGAAGAGAAGAAAATTAGGGTATTTTTTAGTTTATTGTTGAAGAGGGATGAAGATCGATGAAGATAGAATTAATTTTTCTGGGTTTGTTTTTTTAATGAAGTATGAAGAATGATGAAAATTGGATTATTTTCTTTTGGTATGTTCATGATGATGGATAAAGAACGATGAAAATTTGGTTGTTTTCTGAGTATTTTTCATTAAATATATTATATTAAGCAAGATTTGCATGATGTGATTTTATAATTATATCTTTTATATTAGTTCAAGTAAAAATAAAGTACAACATCTTTGAATAGACAGCTCAATCTAATCCTTTAGTACTTTTAATATTTTTTTCATCTGTTTTGTTTCTGATTTGGTATTTTTATTTGTTCTGCCAAGTTATCATGAATGTAAAAACAAAAAAATATCAGTTCCATTGTAGAAGCACGTCGCTGACCTGTCTGGAAAATCTAACCCAATGATGTGTCAGAAATAAGCTAAGGTATAATATTACATATTAATTTCTCAGAAATTCTCAATCGTGTTTCAGTTATATTATGTCTATTATTTCATTTGAAGATAAGATATTCGGAGATCAATTTTTCAATTATGAGCAACAAAATTTCTATTTTACATACAGAATGATTGCGATCATTCAATATTGTTATAAAGTGCAAATTATTATAATTTATTATATAAGATTATCTTGATGTTTGAGGTTTGAAAATCAATATTGTTTAAAACATTTTTTAACATTTTCTAAAACTGTCACTTAAGGGTAAAAAAAACATATATGCCATGTATTGAATAAAAATGAATTTATGCTCCGTATAAATATTGTAGTGGTAAAATTATAACAAAAATAAGTGAGTCTAAAATATGTTTTCATTTTTATTACATGAATTAGGGATGATATTTATTTGTAGCATGACAGAGCTATTTAGTTGTAGCGATGATATTGTTATGTCTTGTGTCATTGTTGTGTTAAAAGTATATTTCAATATTATTTGTTATCCAACAATCAAATATATGGATGATTTTGATTTACCTTGGATTTAGCTATATTAAACAAACAAAAAATTGTTTTTTAAGGCAAAATCATGCATTTTAATGTATAAACAATCTATACATGAATGGTTTTAAATATACATGTAATTTAGTCACATTTTTTTTGACTTTATTTTCACTATAAGAGCATAAATATCGGTGTGCTCACAATGTTTTTATATAATATTTAAAAGTTACATGTTAGAGTTGTTGGATAATTGAAAATAATAGTGTCACTTGGTTATAATACAAAAATTGTGGATATATTGTGAGATTTGGTGAGATCCATTTTAAAGTTTTTGATGAATTGTATGGATATTTAAAAAAATGTACTAGTTGAGTTGTTTAAAAAATATAGAAATATAATATAATATAAAAAATTATGTGGACCCCATTTAAGAAACTGTTATGGACTGGGTAGGCGCTATGCCCCGAGAAGGGCAAGGCCCAATCCAGTCCAGCCATTGGCCAGACCCAATAGCCAAGAACTAGCCGTTGGGAAGAAACTAGCCGTTGGGCAGAAACTAGTCGTTGGGCATGTCTCCATCACTCGCTTAACAGTTCACGCGACCAACTGTCTCCCCAGATCTCATGGAGACAGTTGGACCAGGTCAAAGGGCCACACGCCTTGCCCTCCACCTAGCAATCTCTCGTTGGTCGACCAGGTGCTTTGGCCACATGAGAGATCTTGGCCCCACGTGGGGGGTTCTTCTATAAATACCCTCTCATTCGAGAGGGTCAGGTACTCAATATCCATTACTTGAAATCTTACTTGTGTACTTGCTTTCTCTCTTTCGATCAAACACTTACTTTGGCATCGGAGTACCTTGGAGGTACAACCCCCTGGTCCTCCTACAAGCATCATCACTTGTCATACGCGAAGGCCATGATGATCCAGTCTGATTACCTCCGATCAGTTGCGCCGTCTGTGGGAATCCAGCTTCCCCATCTTTTGATTCAAGATCCCTTCTTTTTTCACCTCAAAGAACAAAGCTCCCCAAACTCCTTCTGATCATCAAGGCCTTCACCAAGAATGATGTTGTCCGTCAAGAATCTGCTGTCGCCATTACAGTTGATAACGCCGACCACATCTTCAACGGATTTGCTTTTCCAGAAACAGACTATCGAGACGGGAAACCCGCCTCCCCTACTCCCGATGACGTGAAGCCTCTGGAACATGCTGCTGACTGCATTTTTGAGCCTATCCCGGTTCCACAAAACGCTGACCCCAACACAGCTACCATTATTGCCTCCCTCAACAGGTCAAACCTCTTGATCTTCCAGCAAGGAGAAAAGATCAACGCTCTTGAGCACGTCCTCCAGGAGCGCTTGTCCTCAGAGAAACCTCGTATCCCTTCTCCACATCCTCGGTCTCCCCCTCAGAAAAGGAGGCGCGACAGGTTCAGAGGACGCTCCCATGCGTTGAAGAAATCCAGGCCCTCAGGAAAGTACGAGCATCACCAATCACGCAGGCATTTTCCACGACGAAGCAGAAGCCATGGTCGTCGCTATTCTTTTTCCCGTTCTCCAAGCACAAGCAGTGACGACGACGTCCATGGCCCCTTCTCACAAGAGATCATGGACACTAGAATTCCTCGCGGGTTGGAGAAGCCCCCTGCTCTGGCGACGTACGATGGGACCACAGACCCTAGCGAGCACATAGAAAACATAGAGGCAATGCTCCACTACCATAACGTGAATGGAGCCATAAAGTGCAGATTGTTCCCAATCACCCTCAGGAAAGGGGCTATGGCTTGGTTCAAGCGCCTTCCCCGGGGGTCGGTCACATCTTAGAGAGATTTGAAGACCCGGTTTTCCCGGCATTTTACGGTGTCCTGACGACATCCCAAGTCGGAGGCCACCTTAGAAGCTATCATACAGGGCAGAGACGAGCCCCTGCGGGCATATATTGAACGGTTCAACAAAGAGGCCGTGGAGGTCCACAAGACAGACCATATGAAAAAGTATCTCCTAGAGAAAGGCTTGAGACCGAAAAGCGAGTTTCGAAAAGCTGTCGGAATTGAGACCCCTCGAACGTTGACGGAACTTCTCCGAAAAGTCGAAGCATACATACAGTACGAAGAGAAGGAAGCCGCATATCATGCCCGGGACGCAAGAGATCCAGAAGGTACCTGGGCACCTAAAAAAGACAAGCCGGAGACGTCCAAACAAGGAAAAGAGAGGCGATGAGACGATCGCCCCCGGGAAGGTAAAGGGCCCGCTGGCCGATTCACGGAGTATACCCTGTTCACCGCTCTCCGCGAGTGCATTCTTTCCGA
Organism: Lathyrus tuberosus; assembly: GCA_022829125.1. NCBI lineage: Eukaryota > Viridiplantae > Streptophyta > Magnoliopsida > Fabales > Fabaceae > Lathyrus > Lathyrus tuberosus. The sequence goes on along the minus strand of JALAZF010000023.1, from coordinate 5,734,613 downwards.
ATGCATCAATACAGAGTTCAAGCAGGGAGGTGTCAGGTTCCCCAAACCGACGACGTCCAAAGGCAACGTGGACAAAAGTAAGTATTGTCGTTTCCATTGCAGCCATGGCCATACGACCGAGGACTGCGTGCACCTTAAAGATGCTATTGAGATCCTCATCAAGGAGGGTCATTTGAAGCAGTACATCAAGAAAGGTGAATCTTCGCGACGAGAGGCTTCCGACCCAAAGAAGGAAGCAGAATCATCCTCATCCAGTCCTCCCCCGCAGGTCATTATCTCCATCACGCGACCAGAGGACTTCGCTGTTCCAGATTATTTCGAGGAGCCATCCCAGATATTCGCGCTTAGAACTTGGGAAGCATTCCCTACAGCCATGGTTATCTCATACGGGGGGTACAATGAGCTGATAATGGGATCTGTTAAGCGAAAGTTCGAGCAGCTTATTAATTGCAGCCCTGACCGGCTATCCACGCTTGAGAAGATCAAGGGGCGCTCCCAGCCGATCACCTTTTACCGCGAAGAGCTACCCGGAGGCTCGCCCAACTCACATATTCCCTTGCTCATCAGGGCAAGACTGGCAAGCACCGACGTCAGGAGAATCCTGGTCGACCAGGGTAGTTCGGTGGACATAATGTACACCGACCTATTTCGGGCCCTCAAGCTGGACCAGAAGAACCTCTCACCATACGTGGGATCCGATTTGCAGGGGTTCAACAGAGCAACAGCCAGACCCTGGGGGTACGTGGAACTCCAAGTCACATTCGGGGAAGAAGAGGCGTCCAGGTCAATCAAGACCCAATTCCTGGTGATCGATTGCCCGTCACTGTATCAGTACATCTTGGGGAGACCGACCCTCGCAGAGTTAGTTGCTGTCCCTTCAATTGTCCACCTCAAGCTGAAGTATTATACGGAGAAGGGTCACGTTGCGACATTGCACGGGGACATAGAGGCTGCCCGCAGATGTTTTGAAGCAGCGACCCAGGGACAAAACCAGATTGGTGCAACACCCAAAGCAGCTAAGCGGGAACGGGAGGAAGATCATCCATCTAGAGACGGCCAACCAGACAAGAAACCTGCACTCCTTGTACACACTATCGACCTTGATAGCTGAATTTCAAAAGAAAGCGAGGAATATAGCAGTGAAGGTACGTCAACAGGGACGACCAGCTCCTCCACATCAGCCCTCATGCGACCAGTTCCTGACGGGGAGTTTGAAGTCATCGCCTTCAGTAATAACCCCAACAGAGGGTTGAAGATTAGTGTTGGACTGCCCGACGAGGTCAAGTAACAGCTGAAGCAGTGCCTGGACGACAACGCTGACCTGTTTGCTTGGAGTGTCGCAGACATACCCAACCTAGACCCTGAGACCGCATGCCACCATTTGACCATCGATCCAGCTGCCAGTACCGTCGCGCAGTGCAGGCGGAAACAATCTAACGAAAAGGCACAAACTGCCAAAAATCTTGTACAAGACCTCTTAGAGGCGAAATTCATTTCGGAGGCCAGGTATACAACCTGGCTGTCCAATATTGTACTTGTTAAAAAGCATAGTGGAAAATGACGCATGTGCATTGACTATACTGATCTCAACCGGGCCTGCCAGAAAGATGCTTATCCCTTACCGAGCATCGACAAGCTCGCAGATAATTCTGCAGGTTTCAAACTTTTGTCCTTCATGGACGCCTACTCGGGGTACAATCAAATCCCTATGGCCAAAAAGGACAAGAGGTACACTGCATTCATGACCTCCTCGGGGAACTATTACTACAATGTAATGCCCTTCGGCCTGAAAAATGCTGGGGCCACATACCCGCGCATGATGAACAAGGTCTTCCGAGCAGAAATCGAAGATATGCTCGAAGTTTACATGGATGATATGATCGTAAAATCCCAAGAGGAATCCGACCATACGGCCCACTTGCAAAAGGTCTTCGACTAGGCCAGGAAGTGTAAAATGCGCTTTAATCCAGGAAAATGCACCTTCAGCGTACGGGCAGGGAAGTTCCTCGGATTCTACCTCACCGAGAGGGGAATAGAGGTGAACACAGACAAGTGTCGAGCATTCACGAAATTCCCTACGTCCAGGTCGAAAAAATCTATACAATCCCTCAACGGGATACTCGCTTCACTTTCCCGTTTCGTGGCCAAGTCCGCTCAGCACGCCCTGCCCTTCTTTAAACTCCTCAGAAAGGAGGCCACATTTGAATGGACAGACAAGTGCGAGCAGGCCCTGACCCATCTCAAGCAAGCCCTATCCGAGCCTCCCGTACTATCCCGACCAGAGTACAGGGAAACCTTGTATCTATATCTCTCTGTTACTTGCAAAGCCATCAATGCCATACTCATTCGTGAAACGACGGATGGGCAGAAGCCCATCTATTTCACCAGCAAGGCCTTGCATGGGCCAGAAGTTAGGTACGCGTAGATAGAGAAAGTCACCCTCGCCTTCGTTATCACTGCGAGAAGACTTAGACATTACTTCCTGACCCACACCATAGTAGTACGCACAGACCAACCCATCAGGCAGTTGCTTTGCCGACCAGATATGGCCGACAGAATGCTCAAATGGTCCCTGGAGTTGTCGTAATTAAACATTCATTACGAGGGCAGGAAGACCCTTAAAGCAAAAGTCCTGGCCGACTTCGTGGCGGAGATGATGCCTCCAATGTACCCACCAAGCGGAACGCAGAGATGGACCATCTACGTGGACGGGGCATCCAGCCCCTCGGGTAGCGGCGTAGGTATTATCCTCGAAAATGAGGAAGGAATACTAATCGAAGTATCTCTAGTCATGTCTTTCCCTACGTCCAACAACCAAGCCAAATACGAGGCATTCCTCGCGGGATTACGGCTGGCAAAGGACGTGAGCGCCAAAGAGGTAAAAATTTACATCGATTCCCAGCTCGTATCGTCCCAGGTACGGGGAGAATTTCAAGCAAAGAACGACCAGCTAGTCGAATATCTGACGCTGGTAATGGAAAAAATTGCCAAGTTCGACGCATGAGAAGTCCAGCACATCCCCCGTGAACGAAACACGCGGGCAGACGTCTTGTCCAAACTGGCTAGCACCAGAAATAAAGGCGGCAATAAATCTGTCGTGCAAGAAGTACTTGCCCGACCCAGCATAGAAAAACCACCAGAGCTACTCGACGTCAATGCCATCGGAGAGAGCCATTGCTGGATGACCCCTGTATACAACTACCTCACCAAAGGGGAGCTGCCCGAGGACAGCAAGGAGGCCAGCGTGACTAAATGACGGGCTTGCTCATATGTGATGATTGAGGACAAAATTTATCGACGAGGATTCTCCACCCTCCTTCTTAAATGCGTCGAGGAGAGCAAAGTCCCCGAAATCCTCCAAGAGATCCACGAGGGCATCAACGCACAACACTTGGGAGGGAGATCACTGGCACAAAAAGCCCTGCGAGCAGGATATTACTGGCCGACCATGCAGCACGATGCCATGGAGCATGTCCAAAAATGTGACCGGTGCCAGCGCCACGGGGACATGCACTTAGCACCCCCCCAACGAGTAGAAGACTCTATCCTCGGCTTGGCCCTTCGCCTGGTGGGGGGGATGGACATACTCGGTGTAGCGAGCGATTTTTGCCAGTGACGCGACCACCTTATCGCTGGGTTTTCCTTACCGCAATGGTAGGAGAGGGTGTTACTTTCTGATTTCTTATTTATCCCATGAAGCTGGAAGGGAAAGGGAAGGTATCTAAAACTAACCTTGCACGCGAATGTCTAACAGGATAAACGCTTAAAGAGATTGGGGGTCCGGGGTTAGGTTATACAATGGGTAGTTATCAATTACCTATCCTATATGTGGTTATCCACAGGATATTAGCTTTAGGTTTTGCTTTGTACTTGATGGTGTTTATCCGTTAATGGGTTTGGGAAAGTTTCTTGGGAAATGTGAAAGGGAGAGTGAGTTTTTTGTTGATATTTTTTGTAAGGTGTTGGACCTAAGTTTTGATTGATGTATGTAGGTATTGGACCTAGAGTTTTTTTATTAGTATGCGCGCTAAGATTTCGCAATCTTATGCCTACATATTCCCGTTTAAACGAAACAGGGAAATCAGAGCAATTGTAGTTCCTCCTATTCTAAGGGAGGAAAAAGATGTTTTGGTGTCTTGTTCAAAGCCCAAGACAGAGGCTAAAAGGAGTATTTATGTCTAGTTCAAAGCCCAATATTGAAGCTAAAAGGTTGACTGAAAGAGAATTTGTCATCTCTAAAGAGGGTTTGTTGATTTTTATGTACCTTGATCAAAGCCCAAGAATGAAGCTAAGAGGTTGATTGACTCCACTGGGGAAGTCCTTATACAATGCCTAAGAGGAGGCTGTATGAGACCGACTCAACAAGAGAGTGGATATATTGGTGTCTTGTACAAAGCCCAAGACGAAGGCTAAAAGAGACTGACTCTTTGGGGATACCATTATATGAAGCCTAAGAGGAGGCTAACTCCACTGGGGAGGTATTTATCTGTCTTATATAAAGCCCAAGATTGAGGCGAAAAGGATTTGACTCAACAAGAGAGTGCTTTTATCTGTCTCGTACGAAGCCCTAGATTGAGGCTAAAAAGGGTTGACTCAACAAGAGAGTGCTTTTTATCTGTCTCGTACGAAGCTCGAGATTGAGGCTAAAAAGGGTTGGCTCAACAAGAGAGTACAAAAAGGTGATGGACTCAACAAGAGAGTCCATGTCAGTGGTTGACTCAATAAGAGAGTCTGAAAAGTAATTGACTCAACAAGAGAGTCCGAAAAGGTGATTGACTCAACAAGAGAGTCTGAAAAGGTTAGCTCTGTTGGGGAGAATCATTGTACAAAGCCCAAGAGAAGGCTGACTTTCCTAAGGAAATGATCATTATACAAAGCCTAAGAGGAGGCTAACTTCTGCTGGGAATTATTGAGATCCTGAGGCAGGTCCAAGTGGGGAATCAACTCCTACTGAGGATTACAGAAGAGCTGATATATCAGAAACCTTGAGGTTCTGATTTGAGATAGTGTTTTATGATGATAAATTGACCCTGGCTGGGGGATTTTAGGAGAGAGACGGGGTTTTAGAACCCACAAGTTTTAACTCTACTGGAGATTAATCCAGAATCCGGGGTTTCTTTCTATGTTTGTAGGGAACTTGACAATGTCTTTGAGACTCTAGGAGATTTAGACTGTCCAAGTCTATTAGTGTGGTCTATCTTTGTACAATGCCCAAGAGGAGGCCGACTTGTTTAAGGGGTGAGTATCAACCCTAAAATTGGCCTGAGGGCTTTTGTGACTCCTTTTAGAAAGACAGCTCTAGCAAAGGATGACTAAGTTCTCTCCTATACCTCTAAGAGATCGTGGGGGTCCTTGTATGAAGTCCAAGAGAAGGCATGAGAACTTTTAAGAAGCCGGCGGGTCCTTGTACAAAGCCCAAGAGGAGGCGGGGATGCTTTTAGGAAACCTGTGGGTCCCAAACCAAGAAAAGTTTAAGAAATTCTATTCACAGAGAATAGATCATTTAGTGAAAGTTATGTGATTTGAAGAAACTCAGGAGATGTTATTCACAGAGAATAGATCAACTCCGGGGAGTAGAGTTTCTTTGACAATTTCTAGGGGTGACAGTCTGAGAAAAGGTTCACCGAGAATACTGTCTTTCTCTTTGTTCCATATTGTTTAACCCCAAAAGAAGGGAAGATTGTATCTGGAAATCCTATGGGGATCTAGTTTTGACTGTATTTAAGAGTGACCAACATGGCTTTACCTAGTTCTAGACCTAGTTATCGAGGAAACTCTAAATAACTATACTAGTATATATACAGTTGATATATGACAAGTATTTAAAAGGGTATGAAAGAAGACTAACCATGCACAACTTCCCACAATACAGTTATATATATTGGACATGTATTTAAAAGAATGAAAGTAGACTAACCATGCACAGCTTCCCACAATACAGATATATATATTAAAGCAAGTAAATGAAAGCGGATAAAAACTTACAGGTGAGCAAGTTTCCATGCTTTTTGTTAGTTGTTCAAAGAAATTAAAGAAATTTTTTATAACAACTGTATATTTGAACCTAAATCACAAGGGAAGTTATTTTGAAAAGATTGTACTGGGACTTATACAATGTCTGAGGCCCAAAAGGTTTTTTGTACAAAGGTATGGGTCTTACAACTCAAGGAGAGGCCCAAAGATTATTTTGAAAAAAAGAAAGATGGGACTTACAACACGAGGGTAGGCCTAGATGGTTTGTTTGAAAATGGCGATCGCGCCGAGGTTTTTGAAAACACAGCGGGTCTTATACAATGTCTGAGGCCCAGCAAGGTATCTTATTTATAAGGAATAGGTCTTACACCCTATTAGAGGCCCAAAAGTGTTTTTGTACAAGTGATGGGGCTTACAACTCAAGGAGAAGCCCAGAGGTTATTTTAAACTGGCGATCGCGCTGAGATTTTTTATCTTGTCAGGACTTATACAATATCTGAGGCCCAAAATTGATTTTGGTTAAAGGGGATTGGGTCTTACACTCTATTAGAGGCCCATGAGTGTTTGAAAAAGATTTGTGAGGGTGAAAATCAAAGAAACCCTAACTTCATCATTTTTAAAAGAAAATTCTTAAAGAAAATCAATAAATAATGATAAAATACCAAATAAGTTTGAATAAACAACTTGTGATTTTTGGTTGAGATTTGAAAAATGATGTTTTAATCAAAAGTTGAATTAAAACTCATTTGGTTTTGATTTTCAAGATAAAAATCCACTTTTAAAAGTGTTTAAAACAATTAAAAATGAATTTATTTACAAAAATACCAACTATATTAAATAATTAATATAAATCTGATTTTTTTGTGGAATAAAATATTTTAACATTTTTGTGATTTTTTGCAAAAAGAACCAATAAAAAATCATTAAAATTGAAGGAGAAATTAATTTTCCAAATCATTTAAAATAATATAACAAATATTTAAAAAATGGAAAAAGTGGTAAAAAAAGAGGATCCGGGGCGAGGGGGATTCGAACCCCAGACCTCTTGTGTGCAGCATCTGTGTATCAAAACCACCCCATGAATACATGAGGCTGCCTTGTTTTTGGCCTGGCCAAGGCAAGGGAAGGCAAGGTTTTGGCCAAAAACGTGAAGCTTGTAACTTTCTCATTTCTCCATGGATTGGGACAAAATTTAGATCTATCTTGCCTAGAATTTCACAAGGGATCCAATGGTGGTGCTGGTTTTTTCAGATGAGGCTCCTATTTCAAAACCCGATAGTGTTCTTGAAATAGGCCTATAATTGCATTTTCTATGCTACCTCTTGTTACAGGCATGAATTACATGATGAATTGGTTCAAACACAACATATATAACATGTATGAGATGTGCATGATCAGTGGACTTCAAAACAATGCATATTTCAAAGAGTTCAAGTTGTGATGCTTACCTCTTTTGGAGCTTTTTGGGCTATCTGCCAAGTTTCTTGTGCCAGAAGTAATTTGATGCTTTAGACACTCTCAATTGATCCCTTAGAAGCTTTTAGAATGGTTGGAACCAGCTGGAATAATCAGGAATAAGTTTGAGCTCTTTCTTGCAAAAAGGGCAAAAATGACCAATATGGCAACTCTCTCAAATGGTGTTCCATATATGGGGAACCATTTGGGACAGTTCAAGGATGATATTTGGAGCGTGTTTGAGGTTTTATCTGGTTTTGAAAGTGACTGAATCAAGACATGGCTTGAAAAATGCAAAAAAGTCCAATTTTTAGGTTTTGAGAGGGGACTTAGAGATTTTGGTGTTACAGGTCACATGTGAGAGTTTGGACAACTTAGATATGATATATTGGATGTGTTTGGATCATGAGTTGTGATGGAAATGCTCTCTAACTCAAAAACTCAGAGTTACCTTGCAAAAGAAGGCATTTTGGCCTAGAGAAAGGGATTTTGAGGAAAGCAAGTGTTGTAGTGCTTTGGTGTACTCAAACTGAGCACACATGAGCTCTATTTATAGTAGAGCAAGTTTGTTTTGCAAGTAATAGTGTGTGTCAACTACAGCAGGCTGTTGGCCAATGGTGTTCAAATGGAATCTCAAGTCTCCTCTAGCCATTGACTAGAGGTTAGGGCATATGCATATGGTTCTTTGATTCAGAGCTTATCCTTGACTCATTCAGTTAGGAATGTGTCAGTCCATGCCACCTTGGTGTATCCATTAAATGCATTGTAACAAAATTGGAGTCTTGGAACCTTTTTAGCTATTTTAGGTTTGGCATGCTACTTGTAGATTCTTGGACTTTGGAGGCTTGGAGATAAGATCATCCCCCTTGGATTTGATCCTCAGATGTGTCCAAATTGATGACAAGGATTGGATTTATCAGATTTGGACAAATCGAGCAAAATGCACAAAATCTGCCAAATCTGTCTTGAAAAAATCAGTTCATGATGCCATGTTCCAAGGGTTATATCTCCTTGCTCAAATGGAATTTGGAGATGATCTGGTACTTGTTGGAAAGCCCTCATGGCATACTTCAACTTTGATGTCTAACCCAAGACCTGGTTTGCCTTGGATCAAGGTGAAAAATGTCCCTACATTTTGGAAAAAGTAAGGCAGATTTTGACTTAGTGAAAATTTCACTAAGTGTTGGAAAAATGAGATTTTCCTGTTTTCAGCCATTTTGATCACTCAATAACTAAAAATCCATGAAGAATTGGAATGAGATGTAGTTGACACTTTTAAAGTATGCCATGAGAGCTACAAATCCATCTTTGGACCATCCAAAATGGTTGCTTGGATCTCAAGTTATGATCCTTGGAAGTTGGTACCCTAGCCATTTTGTTTCATAACTTAGAAAAATTCTAATTTTTTTATGGTTACCCCTTTTACAAGTTATCTCACTTTCTTTGGTTTTTCTTGATGAATGATGATTCCAATCACACATTAACATCATTTTAGGGTTAAGGAACCTTGGTTGACCAAAAAATCAAAAAGTCAAACTTTGACTTTTTGTACAGTTGACTTTTTCAGCAGATGAAATCTAAACTGTGTGATCCTCTATGAAATCGAGTCCTTGACCTAAATCAAACTTAATAGATGGATTCCATAGGTGATATAGGGTATATTGAATCATGTCCCAAGGTTTGGGAGCATGTCCTGGTCAAAAGTCAAAGATACAGTTGACTTTTTCCCTCAAAACCCTAGTTGTGGTTCAGATGAAATTGAAACTTGTGAATTAACCTTCTTGGATCAATCCATTGTTGCAAATGAATCAATATGATGTATTGGAGACCCTCAAATCATGTCTTGAGGTCTTGGCTCATGTTTTGTCCCAAAAGTCAACGTAGGGGTGAATTAGGTCAAGAAACCCTAATTCCTGATTTTTGATAAATGCATCCCCTGAGGTTAAATTGACTTGATGATTGGGTCCATGAGGTCCCTTGGAGTATCATAGGTTATGTTTTGAAGCATTGGCTCATGCCCAGATGAAAATTCCCATCTGGAGGCCCTGGTCAACCAAAACCCTAATTTGGTGACACTGGCGATCTTGAGGCTTAATCCACTTGGAATTTAGCAACCTTGTGCTTGGTTCTTGATGTGGGAGTCCTCTTGATCCTTTATAGGTGTTTTGAGAGGCTAGACAAGTTGAAGATCATGTCATTCCTTGATTTATCCTTTGTCTAAGTGCTCAGAGAGGGCTTGAAACCCTAATTCTTGTTTGTGGTAAATGCTCACCCATCTTTGGGGAGATTGATGAGGCATAATGATACATCCATATTGTGGTGATGATTTGCACAATGATGGGAAATATTATCAAAACAAATTTCTGATCATGGTCGTCGACTACTTCACTAAGTGGATTGAAGTCGAAGCCCTCGCCAAGATCACATCCTTCAATATACCCCGCTTATACAAAAGGAGCATCCTCGCACGATTCAGAGTACCCCAAGCCCTCGTGACCGACAATGGAACACAATTCACGGACAGGAAGTTCTAGGACTTCGTCGCCAGGTTAGGCACAAAGCAACACTTCACTTCGGTCGAGCATCCCCAGACCAATGGGCAAGCAGAGGCCGCGAATAGGGTAATCCTTTGCGGTCTAAAATGAAGGCTTGGCGATGCCAAGAAGAGATGGGTCGAAGAGCTAGATAGCCTGCTCTGGGCCTACAGAACAACACCACACTTCACCACTGGGGAAACCTCCTTTCGATTAGGTTACGGAACCGAGGCGGTGATACCGGTGAAGATTAGGGAACCTTCCAGGGGAACAGAAGTTCCCCTCGACGAGCAGATGAATGATGAAGCCTTAAGAGAAGAGCTCGATCTGGTCAAAGAAATACGGTCAAGAGCAGCTCTTTGCGAAGCTTCGCTAAAATAATAAATAACCTTGCACCATAACGCCATGGTTATAAAGCGCGACTTCCCCGTTAGCAGCTTAGTCCTGCATAGAAACCAGAAAGATTCACGCGAAGGAAAGTTGGCCGCGAACTTAGAAGGACCCTACAGGGTCAAGTCTAAAATGGGCACGACAGCCTACTGCTTAGAAACCTTGGACGGAGAACCATTTGCTCGACCATGGAATGCTGAAAAGCTCAAACAATACTACAGTTAGGACCAACCTCGAGGTCGGACCAACTTCCGACGAGATAACCCCCAACGGGGAGACGACTCAGCCACAGGACCGTGCCCCGGTGTAAGCACGATCCATTTACAACGACGGTCAGTTTCTGCTTATGGAATGAGCAGACTCTGAGCACAACGGGGATACCTCAATCGAGCTCCGCCGTTGCTACACCAACTAGGCAGGACACCCAGCTCGCGATGGGAACAGTCCAAGCCTATGGGATTAGTACCTCAACTGAGATCCTAGTCTCATTACCGGCGAAACTACTTCGCCCTCCTCCACAGGTTTCCCAGACTGCCGAGCACAATAAAAGCAAGTCGAGCAAACGTCCATTCAAACAAGCATACATAAATAAATACGATAATAAAATCCCAAACAAATAATGTTAATAACATCGGCTACAAGACCGAAATAAGTTAGGTGTACATTAGAAGGGTGGTGCCCGACAAACATTACATAAAAAAGGCACACAGGCCCACTAAATACATGTACATTTAAAAAGACAAACTAAACGACCTCACTGACACCCTCTGGGGGGACCACCTCGCCATTGACGACCACGCTGAGTAGACCCATTCCCTCAGTTTGCAGCTGGACATCAGAGTTGAGGGCCTTCAGCTGCTCCAAAGCAGCATTAAAGCCAAACTCAGCTGCCCCTAGGTTGTCCTCCCCGAGGAGACGAATCCTCTCTATCAGGTCCCTCCTCATCTTTAAGGCCTTCTCATCGTCGATCTCGTCCTCACCCGCTGCCGACGACCCCTCCAGCTCAGCTATCCTCGCCTTCAAGCGGGCATTTTCATCATTGACTCTCGTCACCTCCTCCTTCATTTAGGTCACTTCCTTTTGGAGCAATATTTTGGCCTCCTGGTGACCTTGCAGCTTCTTCAGTTCATTATATATCTCTACGTTCTCACACTCTAAGTCATTGATCCTAGTCTTGGCTTCCTTGAGGTCGGAGCAATGAACTACCTCTACATCTCCAAGGGCCAGCGCCGCTTCCAATACCTTGATCATGTCAGCCGCATCCTGGCAGAGAAGCTTCCTCTGCGCCTGAGGATCTGCAGACAAAATTGCGGAGGAATCAAGTTCTTGGACGATGACGGAGGTCCCTTCATCAAACATCGTCCCCTGAAGGTAGCATGAAGGCAGCACGAACTTCCCTTCAAAGAGACCACCCAAGCAGCCCGCCAGAGAGGCTCCGATATCATCACGCTTCCTCTTATGAGATGTGTCTGGAGTTGGCGGTGTGGAGGTCATCCCCGGAATAGGACCAGCACCGGACACAAACTTCTCCAGTGTCGCCTGCTGCTTGGTCGCCCCAGCTTTGGGCACTGAGGGCACCTTCTTCTGCACTTTGGCTGCCTGGGACCTCATCAAGCGTTCCCTCATGTCAGCCATTTTTTCTGCGAACAAAAAAAAGACAACTCAGTAATTAGAAGAAACTTAACAAAAACGGGCACAAGAGCAGGTGGTACCGAGGAGCTAGAACACCACGTCATCATTTTTGCACTCAAGGAGAGCCTTAGTGTTTATATAACGGTCTGCTCGTACAGGCTCCCCGTCGTCCCCGAGCAGCTCTTTTCTATCTCTGTCCACCACAAAGGCCGGACTAAAGCTCTCTACATAGGCGTGGAGCACACGGTAGGACTCCTTGTCCCCCTCACTAAGTTGCTCGAGCTTTACCAGGAACTGGTCGGTCCTATATCTGAAGTGGGTGTACACCCACTCCAAAGGGAACTTTGATACGGGTTTCTCAACTTGCCGACCATCGATGGTCATAGTCTCTAGCGTAGAAATAGACCTTTTGGCCGCTTCGGATACCGACTTCACAACCAAGAACATGTCCTTGAAGTGCCGAACAGACTCTGAGTACGTCCAGAAGAGCCTGCTCTGCTGTTTAAAGGACACCCAACTTTGCTTTAAGCCCGTAGTGCTTCGCTGGAGTTGGAAGATGCAGAAGAAGAGATCTACGGTCGCTACAACATGTAAAAAGCGACACACTAGCTCGAAAACACGTATGAACGCCAGTGCATTTGGATGGAGCTGAGCGGTGCACAACTCCAAGTGACGAAAGAGGGCCTCTTGGAAGTCGGTGAAAGGAAGCCGAAACTTAGCCTCCACAAAGGCAAACTCATAGATGGGGAACCGCATCCCCGGGTAGATCGAGCAGATCCTGTCATTTTCGGTCGGATAGATGGCCCTCCATTGCACTGGCGCATCCTTGGCCCGATCTTCCAGGTAGGGGAACTCCCAAATCTCTTCTTCAGTAAACGTCGAATTCGTCGACAACGATACTTGAGCAATCCATTTAAGATCCCCCCTCACAACCTGGACGTTATCATATTCGACGGCCTGCTCTGCCTCCTCTTGCGCGGCCTGGGCGTCAGACACGACTTCTTCACGAGGATCAACAATTTTCACCTGAAAAGCAGAGGAAGAAAAAGTGAATTTGACGACTAAGTTCAAATCCACCCTTACACCACTAGTCAAGTGAAAGGGCGAGGAAGAAGTCGAGGACAACCTCGAGCCCACTTTGACCGCGATTTAACACGTTGATAACATTGTCCCCCTACGACGGGGACGAATCTCCGCGACTTAATAAAAGGACTTGAGCTCTCAACAGAGCGAGCTCGTCGCGCAAAGCCAGAGCTTTGCGTCGAACAGGCCTAGTGCCCGACTACAAACCTAAAGCTAATCCTAACCAGAATCTAGGATAATCTACACCAAAAAATCCAACGTTCATTCCATGTTCTTCGTTTTCTTCATGTTCTTCATAAATTTCCCAGAAATTCATGAATTCATCGAAGACCACATGAATCTTCGACCGAAAAACTCATAAGTCGCCGAAAAATTCATGAGGAACACCCAGTAAATGAAGAACGCTATTAGAAATGCAAAAAAGATGAATAACTTACTTGGGAATGAAGGATTAGAGATGAAGGTATGGACGAAGATGATGAAGATCAACGGCGGTGAAGAGGAACTCCGGGGAGAGGACGAATTGCAGAGCAAAAAAGGTGTAGAGAAGAAATTGTGAGAACAAGATTTGGTTCTGCAATATTATCTCTAAGTTTTGATGATATCAAATGAGTATTTCTGCATGAACAATTTTGTACAACTAATGTTTGTTATTTGTGAGAACTTAACAAACAGTTTATGCTTCCGTAAATTGGCGCGAACACAATGCTTAAAGGAAAATACTCCGCCTATACACTTGAAAAGCAGAACTCATTTTAAGCTAATATGAAGTTCACAAGACTCTGATACAAAAGGAAAAGAGAACGAGTTTTGAAGATCTGAACACAAAGGTTCTGATTGAACGAAGTCCAGATGCTGAAGACTTATGCTCTCTGATCTAGGTTCTGAAGACCTAACCACAGTCTCTACTCATGCTTCAACTAGATACTATCAGAAGCCTCTGAAGATATGAAGACAACACACTAAGTGAACAAGGTTCTGAAGACCAAGTGCTGAAGACTCTGAAGGCGCTGCTCTGAGGATTCGAAGACTTGATAATCTTAAGAACCAAGCTATGTTTTCCCTTCTTACTCATGCTCGTAAAAAGCCTCTGATGTTGAGAAGCCAAGAAGACAAAGCTACATAGTACAGCTGTACCACAATACAATGTGAAAATATCTTGATAACAGTGCAACAGTACAAACGAAGATATTCTGACAAAACAGGACGCGCAGCATGCAAAAGTTTTTATTTGTCCTCACGCTTCTAGCCGCCAGTCTAGTTACCTATCATGATTACACTTCAACGACTCTTTTTTACATGGCTATAAAAGGAAGCAAAAGACTTGAAGAGAGATACACACGAATGAACTGTAAAAATACTTTCCAACTGAAATCTTTCTTAAGTCATTCTGGTCGAAACTGGTTTACATATTTTAGCTTGTATAAGAAGCACTTTTCTGTAAATGTAACTTATTCAAACTAAGGTTTGTGTCCCTTAAGAAAGACCGTGTGGTTGTATTTCTTGAGAAGTTTAGGACGTGTTGTCTTAGAGGTTGTTCCTTGAGTAAGACCTGTGAGGTTATATTACTTGAGAAGTCTAAAACTTGAGAGTTTTAGAGGTTGTGTTAATCACCAACATTTTGGCTAGTGCATTGTACTAATTTGATTGAATAGTGGATTAAGACCTCGTCGAGAGAAGCAAAATCACCTTGGCGGGTGGACTAGATTAACTTGAGTATTTCTCAAGTGAACTAGTATAAACATAACGTGTTCATCTCTTTGTTCTCAAAAAAAGTCATTAGTGTTAAAAGAAAGAGTCTTATAAAAGGAATTTATTTTAAAGAAACAATTTTATTTTGAAAAACCAATTCAACCCCCCCCCCCCCCCCCTTTCTTGTGTTTTTCACACCTTCAATTGGTATCAGAGATCCAGTTCTGAGGTCATAAAAAGGTTGAATTTTTATCAAGCACTTAACAGTGTTCAGTACCGATCCAAGTGTGAAAAAAAATGGCTACACAAACTCCTGAGTCAAGTGTATTTGTGAATGAAAGAGTCTCTTATACTGCAAAACCTCCTATCTTTGATGGGGAAAATTTTGAATATTGGAAAGACAGAATTGAAAGTTACTTTTTGTTGTTTGACTTAGATCTACGGGATCTGATAGTTGATAGCTACAGTCACCCTGTAGACTCTACAGGCAAAAAGATTGAAAGAAGTGCATTTACAGATATACAAAGAAAAAATTACAAGAATCATCACAAAGCAAGAACTATTCGATTAAATGCAATTTCATATACAGAATATGAAAAAATTACAAACAAAGAAACTATAAAATCTATTTTTGACTCTCTTCGTATGACTCACGAAGGCAACGCTCAAGTCAAGGAGACGAAGGCTCTTGCACTAATTCAAAAATATGAGGTCTTCAAAATGGAAGACGATGAATCTGTGGAAACCATGTTCTCAAGGTTTCAAATGCTTGTTGCATGACTCAGAGTTCTGGACAAAGGATATTCTACTGCTGATCATGTCAAGAAAATTATCAGAAGTCTGCCTGTCAAATGGAGACCAATGGTGACTGCTTTGAAACTGGAAAAGGATTTGAATAGTATAAGTCTTGAAGAGCTTATCAGTTCTTTAAGAAGTCATGAGATAGAGATTCAAGGAGATGAACCTCAGAAGAAAAATAAATCCATTGCCCTAAAGGCCAAGTCCGAGAAGAAAAAGGCGTATCAGGCAGAAGAAGAAGTGGAAGAATCTGAAGAAGATTCAAATGAAGATGATATATCTCTCATATCAAGGAAAATATATCAATTATGGAAATACAGAAAGAATAAGTTCAGAGGACCAAGAAGAAGATCTGAATCTACATATGGTCAAAGGAGAAATTATGGAAGAGATGTTACGTGTTTTGAATGCAAGGAACCTGGACATATAAAAAATGATTGTCCAAAATTTATGAAAGAGGAGAGACCTAAGAAAGCCAAAAAGGGTCTTATGGAAACCTGGGATGATTTAGAATCTGAGGATGATCTAGATGGAGAACGTGTCAACATGGAATTCATGGCAGAAACCAACGATGTTTTATCAGAAGAAGATCTATCAGACTCTGACGACGAAAGAGAGGTACTTTCTTCCCTATCTCGTTCTGAACTTGAAATAGGATTATATGAACTTATGGAAAGATATTAAATCCTTCTAAGAAAACAAAAAACTCTGAAAAAGACGTTTGTGGTTCCTCCAGAAGATCTTACTAAAAGCAAACAAACCATCTCTGAATTAAATGAAAAATTATTTATCTTGGAAAAATCAAATGCTGTTTTAAAAAATAAAGTCTCTAAGTTAGAAGAAGAAATCACTTCCAACATAACTAACAATGAAGTAGTCAGATATGATAAAGCCTTTCAACACTTCCTTGCTAAAAGCATAGATAGAAGTAAAATGGCTTCAATGATCTATGGAGTCAGCAGGAATGGCAATAGAGGTCTGGGATACTCAGGACCATCACAACCATATGATGAGACCAAGAGTATCAAGATAATACCTCTGTCTAAACATTTTGTGCCCTCTGGCACTATCTTGAAATGTTCTGAACAAAAAGGTTCAAAACCTATTACTACACAAGCACAGACACTAAAGAAAACTCCTAAAATTAAACACTATACACAAATTCCACACTATTACTCTAATGTAAGGAAGTCTAAAGGTGTCAGAACCTCTGGAAAAGCTAATGTGAAAGGACCCACAAAATGGGTACCTAAGAATAAAATCATTTATGTTGCAGACATCCTTAATGGCACCATTGAAACACCAGTCATGGTACCTGGACAGTGGATGCTCGCGACACATGACGGGAGAAAGGCATATGTTCCAAGATTTAAAACTTAAGCCCGGAGGTGTCACCGGTTTCGGAGGAAATCAGAAAGGAAGAATCATTGGCTCCGGAACTGTTGGAAATGGTAAGCTTTCCTCCATCAATAATGTTCTGTTAGTCGAAGGTTTAATGCATAATCTATTGTCAATTAGTCAACTCAGTGACAATGGTTATGATTTAATTTTCAATCAAACATCTTGTAAGGCTGTTAGTCAAAAGGATGGATCTGTCATGTTCAACGGAAAGAGGGAGAACAATACTTACAAAATTAAATTATCAGATTTAAAACATTAAAATGAAAAATGTCTTCTTTCTGTAAATGAAGAGCAATGAGTCTGACACCGACGTCTTGGTCATGTCAGCTTGAGAAGAATATCTCAGCTGAACAAACTAGGACTTGTCAGAGGCTTGCCAAATCTGAAGTATTCTTCAGATGCTCTTTGTGAAGCATGTCAGAAAGGCAAGTTTTCAAAAACTTCTTTCAAAGCAAAGAATATTGTTTCCACCTCTAGACCGTTGGAACTCTTCACATTGATCTTTTTGGACCAGTGAAAACTGCCTCCATCAATGGTAAGAAATACGGACTAGTCATCGTTGATGATTACAGTCGTTGGACATGGGTGAAATTCTTAAAACACAAGGATGAGTCACATTCCGTGTTTGCTTCCTTCTGCACTCAAGTACAAAATGAGAAAAATTGTAAAATAGTTAAAGGCAGAAGTGATCATGGTGGAGAATTTGAAAACAAGAATTTTGAAGAACTTTTTGATTCACATGGAATATATCATGATTTTTCATGTCCTAGAACTCCACAACAAAATGGAGTTGTAGAAAGAAAGAACAGAACTTTACAAGAAATGGCTCGCACCATGATCCAAGAGACTGACATAGCTAAGCACTTTTGGGCAGAAGCAATTAACACAGCATGTTATATTCAAAATAGAATTTCTATTAGACCTATCTTGAATAAAACTCCTTATGAATTGTGGAAGAATAAGATTCCCAATATTTCCTACTTTCATCCGTTTGGATGTACTTATTTTATATTAAATACTAAAGAGAATCTTAGCAAGTTTGATTCCAAAGCACAGAAGTGTCTGCTGTTAAGATACTCTGAACACTCAAAAGGCTACAGAGTTTATAACACAGAATCACAGATTGTGGAAGAATCAATTCATGTTAGATTCAACGACAAGCCTGACTCTGAAAAGTCAGAGCTAGTTGAAAAGCTTGCAGATTTGGAAATTAGCTTCTCAGAACCTAAAGAAAAGGCAGATGAAGTTAAATACCAGCAAGATCCTACGCCGGATACCACTGATGTAACTCCGAATACTCCACATCAAAAGAAAAGAAGAATGTCTACTTCTCATCCTGAGGAACTAATTCTGGGTAGCAAGGATGCTCCAATCAGAACCAGATCAGCCTTCAGGCCATCAGAAGAAACACTCTTGGGATTAGTGTCACTAATCGAACCAGCCACAGTTGAAGAAGCTCTTATGGACAAGGACTGGGTTCTGGCCATGGAAGAAGAACTTAGTCAGTTCTCAAAGAATGATGTTGGGGATTTAGTTCCAAAACCTAAGAATGTTCATGTAATTGGAACCAAGTGGGTATTCAAGAACAAGCTAAATGAGAAGGGGGAAGTTGTCAAAAACAAGGCAAAACTTGTTGCTCAAGGATACAGTCAACAAGAAGGAATTGATTACAACGAAACATTTGCTTCGGTCGCTAGACTTGAAGCAATATGATTATTAATTTCCTTTTCAGTAAATCATAACATCACCTTATATCATATGGATGTTAAGAGTGCATTCTTAAATGGCTATATATCAGAAGAAGTTTATGTCAAACAACCTCCTGGTTTTGAAATTTCAGAAAAATCAAAATTTGTTTTTAAACTCAAAAAGTCTCTCTATGGTTTAAAGTAAGCTCCTAGAGCTTGGTACGATAGATTAAGCAAATATCTTTTAGAAAACAATTTCACCAGAGGAAAGGTCGACACAACTCTCTTCTGTAAAACATATAAGAATGATATTCTTATAGTTCAAATCTATGTTGATGATATTATTTTTGGTTCTGCTAACTCTTCTTTATGCGAAGAATTTTCAAAGTTAATGCAAGAAGAATTCGAAATGAGTCTAATGGGTGAGCTCAAGTTCTTTCTGGGAATACAAATTGATCAGAAACCAGAGGCCACTTACATTCATCAAAGTAAGTACACAAAAGAACTTCTAAAGAAATTCAACATGATGGATTGTAATGTAGCTAAAACACCAATGCATCCAACGTGTATCATGGGAAAGGAAGAAATAGGAGTTAAGGTTTTTTAGAAGCTCTATCGTGGTATGATAGGCTCTCTCTTGTATCTAATTGCTTCTAGACCTTATATACTATTCAGTGTACATTTATGTGCTAGAATTCAATCAGATCCAAGAGAATCTCATTTAACTGCTGTTAAACGAATTCTAAAGTATCTGAAAGGAACAACTAATCTTGGCTTGATGTATGAGAAAACATCAGAGTACACTCTTTCTGGTTACTGCGATGCAGACTATGCTAGAGACAGATTAGAAAGAAAGAGCACATCCAGTAACTGTCAGTTCCTAGGGAACAACCTAATCTCATGGTCAAGCAAGAGACAATCCACAATTTCTCTCTCTACAGGAGAAGCAGAATACATATCCGCTTCATTATGCAGTACTCAGATGTTATGGATGAAAAATCAGCTGGAAGACTATCAGATATACGAGAGTAACATTCCTATCTTCTGTGATAATACTGCAGCTATTTGTTTAAGTAAAAATCCAATTTTACATTCTAGGGCTAAACACATTGAAATAAAACACCATTTTATCAGAGACTATGTTCAGAAGGGAACCTTATGCTTAAAATTTATTGATACAGACCATCAATGGACTGATATTTTTACAAAACCCCTGGCTGAAGATAGATTTCAAATTATTTTAAAACATCTGAAAATGGACTACTGTCCAGAGTGAAAGTCTTTCAGAACCAAATGTGTTTAGTCAAAGTAAATAAGCATTTTTAAATCATCAGAACCATCTTTGTGAAACGTGTCCCAATTCTGACGTGTCATTTGATTAGCAAATAATTATTGCATGTGATTAGATTATATCTAAATCACTATATTTATCCAAATCAAACGAGCAGTAATTTTCTTGAGATTGACTTAAAACTTCATTACATTCATTCATTTATCTCCTGTACGGTGTCTATCTCTTTAAGTTTTAAAAAAATTCCTATTCCCTCTCTCACTAAAAAAGAAACCCTAATCGCTTTTTCTTCTCATTCTCTCTCTCTCTCTCTCTCTCCCTCATACCAACTCAATCCCTGTTCTCATCCTCTCCGGTCCTAACTATCATGATGACTTCGACTCAAGAAAATACTGTCAAGTTTTCCAAAGAAATGGAAACATCATCAAAAGGGTTATCATCTTCCTCATCGGTAGCGCCGTCCACAACCTCCATGACTACCGCAAGGATCGCTTCAGCTCCACTATCTCTTCCCACGATCGATGCAAACCATGTAACACAGAGAAATCCCTCTGTTACTTGTGTCGTGCATGCAAATGAACTAATCGTTCTGAAAGAGCTTGATGTTGACTTCCACAATCTTCGTGATAATGGGTTCAATCTAATTGATCAACTAAATACTAAAGGATAGAAAAACTACTTTGACAGACTTAGAGGTCCCACCTTTGATGACCTAGTAAAGGAATTGTGGAGACAAGCTGAAACAGATGATCTTCATGTTGTATCTTTTGTTATGGGTCAAAAGATCATTATTACTGAGAAATCTATTTCAGATCTACTAGGGATGCAGTTCTAGGAAGGAAAAAGGGTTTATGGAAAAACTGAAATATCTGACTCTGTCATCAACAAAGCAATTTTCAAAAATTGTCAACCTAGGACAACATAGTACAAAAGCAAGAATTTGCGTGACAATCCGCGGATCTGGCATAAAATTATTCTTTGATGTATCAATCCAAGACCTCCAAAGAGTGTTGCAAATTTCTTCAATGCAAACCAAAAGTACATGCTATACTACCTGCACAAGGGTGAGAAAATGTGTCTTCCATCCATTCTATTCTACTACCTGAGAGATATGGTGCACAAGACAAGAACAACAGCCTCACCAGATAGGAAGATTGTAAACTACATTCCCTTTGGAAGACTTCTCTCCGATATCCTTGTTGAACGTGGTCTAGTAGAGTATCTAGTCAAGGAAGCTAAATATACAGATTATCTGACTGGTAGAATAGGAGATGTTTTCAATGCTGTGAACCTTAAGCATATGAAAATGATTACAAGTGTTGATGTGAAACCCATGTTTATCCCTCACGACACTGTGATCACCAACAGACATCCAGTAACGAACCACTCTGTCTATCATAAAGAAGATAATCCAACATCAATTGCTTCGTTTATTGCTATAATGAGAGAAGAAGGGCATGACATGCCAAATTACAGAGCTGAAGATGTCGCTCCTAAACCTAAATATATAACCAGGAGTAAGAGGAAGCAAACTGAAGAAGATGCTGAGCTTAAGAAGAAGAAAAAGGATGAAATTGAAACCACCAAAACTTCCAGACTGGAGTCTCTTCTTGAGAAAATCAATTCTTCTGGGTCCATGAATGTCACTGAGAGTGTTACTACAACATCATCATCTCAAACCACCTTCATTCCTACTTCAAATCCACAAGTGAAGTTTAAACCACCATCTTTTTCTATTCCTCCTCCAACTAACACTATCCAATCATCACCCAACTCATCAATCAGTACCCCTATCTCGTCTGAAGTTGTTCCAACCTACACCTCGATAATAACCACTTCAACCATTCAACCGAATGAACAAGGTTCTACGAACCTAATCTTTGAATCTCAAATCTTCAGCATTGAGTCTAGCTCTCAGGAAACTATCTCTGAATCTCTAGAGATTGTTACACCCAAAACTCTCATGGTTTCAAACACTCTAGAAGTATCATCTCCTGCTGATCAACCATCTAATGAACATCCTCCTACTGAGATTGTTTCATCTCAGCCAACATCATCTAAAATTAATTCTGCCGAGCCTAACCTTGCTTTGGTCATCTATGACATACCTGTTCCAACAACTTTTGAAGAGTGCATAATTCAATTTCGTGATAAAGGACTAAAGAAGTTTGCGAAATTAAGAGAAGAAATCAGCAAAAGTGCCAAGCCCTTGGAGCTTGAAAGTTCCTGTCAGATCTTCCAGAAATGGTTGGATTCTGAACTTGCAAGAATTATAAGTTTCTCGGACGCAACCATAACTGCGGGAATTCAGCTGGCAAAAGATAGAGCAGAAGCTGAAGAGAGGATCAGGATACTCAAGTTTCTGGCTGCAAAACAGAAAGAAGCGGGAGAAAAAGTTGCTGAAGAAGCTAGACTTCTAGTAGAGAAGACTGCTGAAGAGGCCAAGATGGCACAAGAAGCTGAAGCCATGGAAAAGTATGAACAAGATGCTGCAGCTGCTCCCACCTCTGATCCTGCTTAAAGCGTTTGGAAAACGCAATTAAAGAAATTAGAGAAGAACAACAGAAGTTCAGAGAAAACTTTGAGGAACAAAAGTCCATCATTTCCAATGTCCAAAGCATGCTTCAGAAGCTTTGCGACAAGATGTCCTCTAGAAGAAACTAAGTTCTAAGTCTCCTCTGTTTTTAAAGTGTTAAAATCTTTTGTTTTTCACCCTTGAACCACTAAGCTTTTTTATCAATGACAAAAAGGGGGCGAAATATTTAAATGTGATATTTTGATTCCATAGTCAATCCCTGAAAAACAACGTTGTTTACATACTAACCGATAAACTGTTATTTCTATTAGATTGTTTTTCTTTTTCAAGAATCCTGATGAAATTCAAACATCACTAAGTGAATCATTGAAGAATCAAGACTATGATGACTTCAGTATATGACATAATGAAATCAGGGGGAGCCCAAGCTCAGAATCTCATCAAGTCTAAGACTCAAAGGGAGTACTTCATATGAAGGATAAGCTATCTTTAGAATCTATTATTTTCCCTGAATTATATATATCAAAATTGTGTCATCAAAATACATGGTTTTGTCATCATCAAAAAGGAGGAGATTGTGAGAACAAGATTTGGTTCTGCAATATTATCTCTAAGTTTTGATGATATCAAATGAGTATTTCTGCATGAACAATTTTGTACAATTAATGTTTGTTATTTGTGAGAACTTAACAAAAAGGTTATGCTTCCGTAAATTGGCGCGAACACAATGCTTAAAGGAAAATACTCCGCCTATACACTTGAAAAGCAGAACTCATTTTAAGCTAATATGAAGTTCACAAGACTCTGATACAAAAGGAAAATAGAACGAGTTTTGAAGATATGAAGACAAAGGTTCTGATTAAACGAAGTCCAGATGCTAAAGACTTATGCTCTCTGATCAAGGTTCTAAAGACCTAACCACAGTCTCTACTCATGCTTCAACCAGATACTAACAGAAGCCTTTGAAGATATAAAGACAACGCACTAAGCGAACAAGGTTCTGAAGACCAAGTGCTGAAGACTCTGAAGGCGCTGCTCCGAGGATTCGAAGACTTGATAATCTTAAGAACCAAGCTATGTTTTCCCTTCTTACTCATGCTCGTAAAAAGCCTCTGATGTTGACAAGCCAAGAAGACAAAGCTAAATAGTACAATTGTACCACAATACAATGTGAAAATATCTTGATAATAGTGCAACGGTACAAACGAAGATATTCTAACAAAATAGGATGCGCAGCACGCAAAAGTTTTTATCTGTCCTCATGCTTCAAGCCGCCAGCCTAGTTAGCTATCATGATTACACTTCAACAGCTCTTTTTTACACGACTATAAAAGGAAGCAAAAGACTTAAAGAAAGATACACACGAACGAACTGTAAAAATACTTTCCAACTGAAATCTTTCTTAAGTTATTCTGGTCGAAACTGGTTTACATATTTCAGCTTGTATAAGAAGCATTTTTCTGTAAACGTGACTTATTCAAACTTAGGTTTGTGTCCCTTAAGAAAGACCGTGTGGTTGTATTTCTTGAGAAGTCTAGGACGTGTTGTCTTAGAGGTTGTTCCTTGAGCAAGACCTGTGAGGTTGTATTACTTGAGAACTCTAAAACTTGAGAGTTTTAGAGGTTGTGTTAGTCACCAGTATTTTGGCTAGTGCATTGTACTGATTTGATTGAATAGTGGATTAAGACCTCGTTGAGAGAGGCAAAATCACCTTGCCGGGTGGACTAGATTAACTTGAGTATTTCTCAATTGAACTAGTATAAACATAACATGTTCATCTCTTTGTTCTCAACAAAAGTCATTAGTGTTAAAAGAAAGAGTCTTATAAAAGGATTTTATTTTAAAGAAACATTTTTATTTTGAAAAACCAATTCAAACCCCCCATTTCTTGTGTTTTTCACACCTTCAGAAATTTGTATGAAATGTACAAATGAATTCCTTCTCCCTCCTTTTATAAGCATTTGCTCGTTGGGAAGCACAAGGGCCATCATAGCCTAGGCGGCTTTAGGTCTGACAGGGGCTGCATGACCACCACGTGTAAAAAAGAATCGTCGTTTTCCATTCCCAAGAGTAAACGTTACATGCACCAAGTCTCTTGCTATCCCGCGAGCACATCTCCTCGCCGACGCACGCACCTCACGTCTTCGTCAAAGATCCCCGACATAAAAAATTCCACTCCGGCGGGCATCTTTACAAAAGCCTGATCAACAAAAAAATGGCCTTTTCACAAATATGCTCCCCGAGCGCCAACAGCTGGTCGGGCAGATCAAAGCACCAGCGCCGATCACCTCTGTATTGGCGAAGGCGAAGGGCTTGTCCCCGAACACTATCCAAAGATAACTGTTCACATGGCTACCTTAAGTCCCCACTCTTCACCAGAGCAAGGACTTGGGGGGCTCCTGTTCTGGACTGGGCAGGTGTTGTGCCCCCAGAAGGGCAAGGCCCAATCCAGTCCAGCCGTTAGCCAAGCCCAATAGCCAAGAACTAGCTCTTGGGAAGAAACTAGTCGTTGGGCATGTCCCCATCACTCGCTTAACAGTTCACCCGACCAACTGTCTCCCCGGATCTCACGGAGACAGTTGGACCAGGTCAAAGGGCCACGCGCCTTGCCCTCCACCTGGCAATCTCTCGTTGGTCGACTAGGTGCTTTGGCCACATGAGAGATCTTGACCCCGCGCTGGGGGTTCTTCTATAAATACTCTCTCATTCGAGAGGATCAGGTACTAAATATCCATTACTTGAAATCTTACTTGTGTTCTTGCTTTCTCTCTTTCGACCAAACATTTTCTTTGGCATCGGAGTACCTTGCAGGTACAATCCCCCTGTTCCTCCTACAAGCATCATCACTTGTCATACGCGAAGGCCACGACGATCCTGTCTGATTACCTCCGATCAGAAACCAAAGTGAAGAAGATGGGTGTGGATGCTCTAAATTATTGTATTCACACTTGCATTTCAGTTTAATTATTTTATACAACCTTATTTTATGTCGTGCATACGAATGAGTATTTGATATCATTATATAAAACAACTTAATAAAACATATAAAATATTTGTCAATAATAATATAAAAAAATACATGATACAAATAGCTATCTTACTATTTTCTTTACAAAATAATAAATGGGTGCATTTTCTTATATATTTTTGTTTTATTCTTTCTCACCTCATAAAAAATATCAAATAATTTTAAAAGTGTATAGTTAATTTTAATGTGTTTAATTTTGTTTTAAAATAGATTTGACTAAATTTAAAAAAAAAAAAAATTTATAACTTTTAAATTTTAAATATGATTTTTCTTGCTCAAGAAAAATTTATGGAAAAAGTAAGTTTATCCACTAATTTATTAATAGTGTATTTTTTATCAATATTTTAGATATAGGTAAAAAAATTAATTGTTTATCCAAATGTTTTATAAATGATATTTACGAAAATAAATTTACTATTGAATTAAATATTTTTATAAATAATATAAAAAAATTATACTATAAGAAAATCAATGTCTCTGAAAAAGATCAACTTGCTCATTATTCTAACCCTGCCATCTGTCCAATTGAGAGACATTTTTAGTCCAATTTTTTCTTTTCTAAACCAATTGTCCCATCTCATTTTACTTCAACCTAATAAAATATATGTCAAATCAACCAATAATAAATATAAATTAAGGACTTAAAATTTAGTATAAAATAAATATTTTATACAATAGAAAAAAATATAAAATAAAAGTAAAATTATGATATAATTTAAATTCGGACACATTACTTTTATTAGATAGGATTGATAAAAACTATCTTTTATGACATCATTTTTTTATTCAATTATTTTTATAAACTGTTTTATTTTTATATATGAAAAAATGTTTATTATCTATTCAAATATTTTTATACGAGAACAAATTTAGTATTGATCTCCAAATATTATTAATCCAAAAAATTTACTATAAATGGTGATATTTGACTAAATCTAAAAAAAAATATAAATTAAAATTTATATATGTCAAAAAGATTGCTATCGATTCTAATATTTTTCAATTAATAGAAGTACTAATACAAAAAAACAAAAATCAAACTAACTTAAAGATTTAGAATTAAAAAAAAATGATTAATTAGAAATAAATGAATGATTAAAAAAATGTATACTTTCAAATTTTGATAAATGTGTCTTTAATTTCTATTTAAAAAAATCAAAAGTAATTTTAAAGGCGTATAATTGATTTTAATGTGTTTGATTATTTTTTAAATTAGATTTGATTACATCTCCAAAAAAAAGTTTAATTAAAATTTATATACGAACCTGAGACCTTTAGAGGAGCACACTCTCAAGACCCAAGTCTCCACCACTAGGCAAACCCTTCGGGGTTGGAACAAGTATACAATTGATTTAAAAAAATTTATAAATAATTCTAAAGCAAAAATAATATTTATATATGGGAAAAAATACACTGTTGATTAAAATATTTTTATATACAACAAAATTATAGGCACGAGCTTATTATCTCCTTTAAAAATAATAAACTTTTTTGGTTAAACAATTTTATTTTCCTTTCTTTTCATTCTTATTATATTTTAGAAATAAATTCGTATAACATACCAGTACCCGTATGGACGCACGTGTATTCCACTAGTTTTCCACCATGAAAAAATGCTTTGTAGTTCCTATGAAACAATAAATATATTAATAAAACATTAAAAAGTTATACGGGCTGGATTAAGATTAAGTGGACTAGAAAAAAATTATTGTTGGGTCATTACTATTAAGGATTTCTTAATGCACCCCATATGTTTCTTAACAACCATGCGAAATAATTTAAATGCTCCTAGTTTCTAGTGATGCATCTTCGGAGGCACCAAAATGTTCGTTAACGTTGAAATATTCTGGAGAGGCATCTCCAGAATATTTTGGAGGTTAAAACGTGTCAGACCCTTCTCCTTCTTCATTTCTCATCTTACTCAAACTAATCTTCAAACTCTCTCAAATTTTTCTCTCCACCAACTCAAAACTCAATCATTAAGGCTTAACGGAACTTCAATCATCATCTCTAACATCAAAACAACATATGAAACATCAATTTCTTGTAAGTTTTTTGAATTTTCGATATTTTTTTTGAGTTTTTGTGTAAATGAGAAGAAAACAATTATTAGAGTTAGAAATGAGTGGATATATAATTTAAGATTATTTAAACATAGTGTATTAGACGTTTGTTGGCTGAAAATGATGATCAAAACAAGTTTTTTTTTTAGATTTCATGGGGTACATTGACGCAACTTATGAGTTGCAAAAAAATCCGAAAATGCATCTCCAGAATTTTTCAGCGCTTTAGTTTCTCAGATTTCGGAGATGCATCTCTGCAATTTTCTACAGGTTTTTATTTCTTGCTTGTGTGTTTTTTGTCTACATTAATGGTCTGCTTTACTTTAAATTACAAGCATAATGACCGATAGACAGGATAAACTGAGGTACGGGAGGGTTGCTTAGCATGCATCAGTGTGGCGGGAGAAGAGTCAACACGTTTTAGAGGCTCCTGATTCCTCTTGTCAGGCAGAGCCATCTACTTCTGAGACTCGTGCTTCCCGTTATGCAACTCCATCTTCTTCTTCCCGTATGAGATGGAATTCAACATCTGACACCTCACTCTCTTCATCCTCCTGTAGGCGTCAGGTTTCACCAATGCCACCTCTTACTATAGATGTTGATGATCCAGTCCCACCTTCTACTACTGATGTTGTTGATCCAATGACACCTCCGGGGGGTGAGGCTATTCTGGATGTTGAGCCAGAGGCATCTGGAGGAGGTCCAGTTGATTTGTCATTACTGAGGATATGTGTAACACCATAAATATTCCCCGCGTAATTTAAATAAAATCAAAGTAAATTTAAAACATATAACATTTAGGATGTCACAATTCAACATATAACATAATATGTAACACATGCAACTTTTAAAAAATTATTTATAATAACTATAATAACAAAACATGTTTGAAACATCAACTTTTGTTGAAACAGTGGAAACATCATTATCAAATAGTTATTCAGAACATAACCATGTTTTCAAATTAAACATAAATAACAACAACTTCAGGAGATATCCAAAAATCTCCAATAAAACATAACAGACATAACCGATCTATAACTCTGGTGTTACACATCAGAGCATACGCCGACGCTAAAAATAAAACAAAAGATTCCATCTTTCACTCACATCAACTCCTCTACTGCGAGTTATCTGCACGATGCCCATATAAAGGCAACATTCAAACAGAAGGGGTGAAATATCATAATTATATAAAGGAAAGCATGATAATAAGTAAGCAATAGATTATTATATGCACATCACCCATTCCATAACACACTACAACACAATCAACACATCAATCAACCAAACACAACAACAATTCAATCAACGCGCAATGCAATGCGACTCAAAACTCGACTTAAATGCATGTGGTAACAAATACGTGAACAACCAGATTCACCGCTATGATCCTCACCTCCTAGGATTCGAGCTCACCAATCGTTACCATCACCTCCGGTAAGGTCTCACTGATTCCATCACCTCCAAAATATGCTACCGACACTCAATCCCCACCTCTTGGGATTGAGGCCCAACAACAACACACTAATTTCCAACCTCATGAATGCATGCAACATATTATTCATGCGACAACAACATCGAGCACAATGACCAACACCTCCATAGTCAAGGTACTCAGCCAATACTGGCCATCATGCACCAAAAACATGCTACAACAGTCAACAACAGCAACACAACAATATAGTAATCAACCACAACGCATTTATAAATATCTCGCATTACAACATAAGCATCACAACGCTTTTCACACTATCAAATACCAAAATATACAACCTCTGGTAGCAGTGATGTGTTGCTAGATACCACTCATTGTTTATTATATTAAATGTATGATTTATTATAATTGCCAACATCACGAGAACCTACAAAGTCACACACATAAAGATAGATTGATGAGAGATAAAATAAATAAGGAACATTGTAAGGTATGATGTACTTGAGAAAATTATGGAACATCGTAAGGTACAATGTACTTAAGTGAAATATGGAACATCGTATAATACAATAATAATAGTTAATATTATTATTATTAATATAGTTATTAAATATAATAATAATAATATGTTTATTATAATAATAGTTATTATTATTATTATATGGTGCACTTAAGTTGGGCTTTTTAGCTTGCAGCCCACATAAGTGGTTCTATAAATACAGCCAATGTGTAAAAGTTTTCTCAGTTGATGAAATTCGGTTAGTGAAACTCTGGCCATAATTCCCCCCTCTCTCTCTCTCTCACACACACACACGCACACACACACACACACACACACACACACACACACACACAAAGTCTTCATTTATAACAGATAACACTGAGATTGAATACACTATGTTTGTGTGGACTGAGTAGAGGCGTTGTTCTTCATTCAACGCTCGTGATCATTCATCCATATCTACATCAAAATTGTTAATCACCACAAGAGGTAACTGTTTCTATCACTGATCATGCTCATTCATAAGGATCAACTAAAGGGGATTTTTTTTGTTTTCCGTCGAGCCTTTTGTCACGATTTCCCTTCCTGATGAACCTTCATTGAAGGATCCTTTTCATCTATAAGACAATTGTATGATGCACCTTTATTGAAGGATCATTGTCACCTATCAGGAAATTGTACTTTGGACCTTGATTTAAGGATCCTTGTTAGCTATAAGATAAATATTTGTTGGACTTTCATTGAACGATCCTTGCCGCCTATAAGAAAATTATCCATTGGATTTTCATGAAATATGTGTCGCCTATATGACAACGTATGAGCTAGACTTTCACTAAAGGATCCTTGTCACCCAATAGGATGCACAAAGTGCATGCCCTAAAACAATAAAAAATGACGAAGCTTTATAAAGGAATCAATGAATAATGCATTTATAATAATACTTGAGGGTCGTGATTACAAAATACACGAAGGGAGTGAATACAAAAAAAACACTTGGAGGGAAGAATTACATAACAAAAAACAAGAATAAAACAATAAAGGGAGCCTAATGATGCTCTTCATCATTACCTATCCCCTTTTTCCAGAATAGGGGAACCATTAATCTTCTCAGAAGTAGCCTCTACTTCCCGAGTAAGAATCACCATGGTAGGAGGAAATTTGTCTTTTTCATCTACAAGTTGGTCATCCTTGATCGTCTTGACTAAATTAAGTTGGTTTAAATCCATGTCAAGATAGAATAATTCCACTATTCCTTAGATCGTTCAAAAGGGTGTAAATGATATTTAACTTAGAAAGTAGGAGCACCGAGATACCATTTATACGCCAAAAAGGTGTAAATGGTATTTGACTTACAAATTGAAACTTTTGATTTTAAGATTGCAAAAACGTGTCTAAATTAATCGAGAGACTACTTTTTTTTGAAAAGTATCTTTACTTTTGCAAATTCGCGCAGCGAAAGTAGGCGATTGAAAGTTTAAAGCCCGGTAACGCCCGACGAACGTGGGTGTTACCCATAGTTTTAGTATTTTTTTACAAAAATATAATTCTCGTTATGATTAAGTACACCGATTCGTATGAGCAATAAAAATCGTTGTTTAAGTCTTTTATTTTAATATTGAATTAAATTTGCTATCTTCTATTCTTCGCACAAAAACCTAGTTTTTGTGTATCCTTAGATACACATAGAAGCAATAGATAATGATACTCGTTATTTGGTCTTTGTGGATTCGATAACTCTATAATACTCGATATAGTCGTATATCTTATGGCCTATTAGAAGACTACTATTTGGTTTTGTCACATGTGTGCTTGACCATCCCGCTCAGAGGGAATCAGGTAACCGATCCATTCTGAATTACTCCTAACCGCGTCATGCTAGATGATATATTCTTTAAGTTGTATGGTGAATATTATGAAACACGACCCATGGAGGTGATAGCCTTCTACTCTAAATGGTTGTCATGTGAGTCATGACTTTTGTATATATATTTACCTGAGTGAGTCTTGCGTAGAGACCCCATCGTTGTTGCTCATGCCATTATCCTCCACAAGATGTTGATGAAATTTTTACAGTGTACTATGACCAACTAGATCTAGAGGATGTATGTTGTGTGCCAGTACCTCGTCCATGAAGTACGATATAAAACTACATCTAATAGTTTTATAGAGTATCACATTCTTATGTGACATCAGATGCAAAAGAAAATTTCTCAAAGACAGCTCATCAAGAGATATGAGAGGAGGAACAGACAAGGGCAGACCAATGTCGTTAATGTGTTACCAATATGACATTGCATTGTGACTATTGGGCAAGTTTGAGTATGGCACTCCTCAAATGGTCACTTTACATGTCATTTTAGCAGAGGTACGACATTACTTGCGGTAGAGGAGGAACAAAGGCATCAGATATACGCAGTCGCCATTTTTTACTGTATATTTTGACATTTTTTATTATGGTTAATTATATTATAATTTTAAAATCTATAGTATACAAAGACATTTTAAATTTTCCATAAAATATGTGATCACTACATGTTAGGTAGGAAATAATAACTTTCCATTGTTCCAACTAGGATTGTGACAAGATTTAGTGGAGAAGTGTATAGAAGTTTGGATTCATATGCAAATATAAAAGGGCATTTCTTAATAAGCCCTATATATTACTAGGACACTACGTGAAAATACAAAATTATCTCTAGATTTCGAAGATGCATCTTCGAACGCACCACAAACACACACACACACACACACACACACACAACACACACACTAGGCCTATTCTGAGTCACGCCCTATGAGTGTGGGGTTTTTTTTAATCCGGAGATGCATCTCTGTAACCTGTTCGTATATACATCTCCGTAGCATACTGAAACACAAATAGAAGCAAAAAACCAAAAAGTTGTATTTTGACAAAATGAAATTACTATTCATAACATTAAATAAACATTACATAGCTAATGTTAACACAAAATCAAACATTACATTTCAATATCTAGGTGGAAGCTTCAACATCTTCACAATATCTTTGATCGATGTTCAAAGTCAAAGTTCAAAGCGGATTCATAAGTTCTAGGACGACAAGATTACAAGGCAAGGTGACACGTCAAGCTTCAATCAACTCCAAAATACGAAGTTCAAATGTAATTCAAAAGTGTACAAGACGAATTCAAGACTCAATTCACAAGAGTCCGCGTTACAACTACAAGAATGGATTTATCTCTCCATGTCTATTTATTCTACTCACATTTGATTTTCATACATTTCAGATAATTTTGGACGTTTTGGTGGGCATATACTTTGTGGTTGCATGTGGGCTTATGTTTATGTGTGTTGGTGATTTATTTTTTACCAAGATTAGATGATGTTATTGCATCAAATCATTTGTTTCAAAGACAGCTTACACATGTTGAGTTCTGTAGCCTCGAATCAATTTTTATTTATGAAAAGTTACATTTGAAGAGAGCTACCACAAAACAAAGTGAAGAAGTATCCCTTAAGGACATTACATTTTCTTTGCACAATTAAGCAATACATGCAACGATGTTCAATCAAAAATATGAATTTGTTTGTAAAATTCTTGCAAAGTCCCTAAAAGCATCTGTATATTTGGGCTTCAATCACATGAGTTACACAAGAACAAGAATCTACATGGCTGGCAAATTTATATCTGATCAAACTCTAGCAGAAGTACTTTCAAGACAGAAGAAGTTAGCCACCATTGCCAAATGGAACTTATATACATTGTCAAAAGGTTTATCAAATCTGTAAACATGCTATGGACGAAATATTTTTATAGCTTTTGTAACTTAAAGCCGACAAAAGGGACATTGTGATACTGCAGAAGAAGATTATCGACACAACACATGACCACAAGGAACTAATGTTATATCAACCTCATAACTCAGACAAACCCGACAAGTCCATCCACTTTTGCTGTATTAGCCTCTTTTATTGATCGTCCAACCTTTTCCTGCTCCAACAGTAGTGTTGCCTGTGATTCTTTCAGCAGAGAGGATTTCATTTACAGCACGCACCGAGCTTGTTCTTATTATTTGCAACGGATACCCAGCTGTCGATATTGTTTCATGTCGTACTCGGTACCTTCCATCCATATAACCATGGTTGCACCTATATCACCTGAAGAAGATCACCAAATAGTCCAAATTAGAAATGTCATGATTCACATTCTGGTTTGTCAAAAGAAAAGATCAAACGTGTTTGGACATGTTCGAATAAAAACGGAAACAACATTCAAAGTTTTTATACACATATCGAACTTAAAATACAAATAATACTAAATAGGCCCCCCACGGGCTAAGTGTGCAATCCTAGCTAATCCAGCAGAAATACTGCCATCAGGGTCTACCAAGCCCATGACCTCATCAGCCACCACTGCTATCATCTGAAAGCGATGTGTGTCATCAGGGTGATGTGCTGGAGGAGGAAGAGGTGTGTCATTAACAGGCTCCTGACCACCAGAAGGTACATCCCCAGAAGGTGCATCCTCAGCCGGTGGTGGAGTGATGTGTGGATGTGATACAGTGAGATACCACTCCAAGTAGCCATCCTCACACTGCGAGGGATACTGAACAGGTGCAGATCGAGCTACGATGGCACGACCGGAACTGAGGAAGTGCATCTGAAACCATCGATCAATACCTTCAGAGGGTGTATCGGGAACCGCTGGTGGTCGCGTCTGAATGTATCTATACTGGCGCAAACATCTCTCTGGCAGGTGCCTGACAACCAAAGTCTCCCACCTCATATAATTGGAGTATAATGATGACTCCTCGAACTCACAGACTGCTCTATGATCATCGTAGGGTGTCCATATGACATCCTCTACGGTCAGCTCATCCAGTCTCCTCCTGTACTCAACTATGCCTCCTGGGTGTTTCTGCCTCGCCCTCCACCTCTTCGCCCGTGGCTCGGTCGAAGTATATGGTTGGATCCTCCTATCGCATATCCTAGGGAAATGCTCATAGATCCAGCACTGAGATCACAACAAACAATAAATTAGAAATAGTATTATTTAAAAAAAATAAAACGATAAGTAAGAACATGAATTAAGATATACCTGTGACAAACCAAGATACCTAGCAAGCTGCCTCGTCTCAAACCTGGTCGCCTCCCCGAGCGCATGATATAACTGAGTCAGAGCTGCACAACCCCGAGCCCAATTGTCCGTCTCGAGATCGCTGAAGAGGCACAAATAGCGAACATCCATATATGTACCAGACTTGTCCGCAAAGAGAGTACATGCTATTACATGCAGCATGTACGCCCCAGCGGCAGCCTAATACCTACCAGCAACAACAAGCTCGTCATACCTATCCCAGAGCCACGACATGCGTAAGTGAGCACCTCGTGTATCGGCGAACTCCTGTGCAACCACTGCCTCAGACAAACACAAATTGCGAACAACCATTGCATGTGCCTGGGACACACTCATGATAAGAGCCGTCTAGAATCTACCGCCGATAGGGAGATGAAACAAGGAGGCGACATCATCTAAAGTAACAGTCATCTCTCCGAATGGGAGATGAAATAATGGCGTCTCCTTGTGCCACCTCTCGACGAATGGACTCAGTAGCTCTGCATTCAACATGGTCAAGGAGCAATTCCCAAAATGCAGCAGGTCAAACTCCTCCACGATCTTCTTCACAGCAACAGGGAAGGGAATACTCGGGAATTTCTTCATCTTCCCTCTGTGTGACTGAACCCTCAGTACAGGTCGTACCTGTGACTCCAACCATTAAACAACTTTGTTAATACATAAACAATTTATGTATAAATAAACAAAAGTTAAAATTAAACGTAAAAACCATATACCTGGTCCTGCCATAATCGTATTGCTACATGCTCACTGTATTTTGTAAGCACAGACGTATCTATGGGCCCACCAGGGAATCCTGTCTCAGTGTGTACCGATGGCTCGGTCGAAGGGACCGTGACATCGGTCTCAATGGTCTCCTCAACCCCTCCTGTATCAGCATCACCCGCCTCCTCACCCTCACCCACAGCTGCCACTCTAACATCAGTCTCCTCTACCACATCCCTAACATCAGTCTCCACCGGAACATCTTCAATAATAGCCTCCTTCGGCTGAATAACAGGGACGTCCGCATCTGTGGTCTGCACTGAAGAAAAACCTCCACGTCGCCTAACGGCGCGAGGTTCCTGGAAACGCCCCCGCTGCTCGGCCATCCGCTTCCGGTGTGAACCGGTTGGGACCACCCGTTCAGCCCGTACATGCGCAGACTCAGCATCAGGAGCAGTTGTAGCCCTACCCCTACCACTTCCTGCCAAATCAAGTGCCCTCCCAGCGATGCTACCATCACGGCCTCTGGTTTTCACTGCAAAAAAAAAAGATAAAAAATAAAACAAATATTTCATAACTACCGGGAATTTTAAATTCCCGGAAAAACAAAAAAATCAAAAGTACCGTTTTTTTTGAAATAACCGGTGAATATTACCGATAATTTAGAAATTCCCGGTAAGAAAATACCTATGAAATTACCGGTTATTTCAAAAAAAATAGAAAATATTACTTGTTAAATTGAAATCCCCGGTAGGGTCAACGAAATTTCCGGTATCGCCTGTAATTTTGAAAAATCCGTGTAGTTACCGGTTTTTTTGAAATGTGAGAATGTTTATTTTAGGGTCAGTTAAGTCTTTTCACTAGTTGTGTGGGGGGTGCCAGGTGCGATTGGGGGGGGGGGGGGGGGGGACAAGTAGAATCCTCATACGCTTCTTTTTTTTTTAAATAAAAAAACCTCCATGGGCCTAATGTTCTACTTGGTCCACACTCCCCAAGCCTTATTGCACCATTTTTTTTAACTTCCTTTGTTTTGTTTATAAATTTTTAACCCTTTTAATTTTTAATAATTAGTAGATTTTGACCCTCCATATTTAATGTTTTTTTTAATCTTTATTGGTTGCTAATTAGTTTTAGTAGTTTATTGTTATTAATTAGATTTTTTAGAAACCTGGGAGTGTTAATTTTTTTTTGAAATATTATTTTTATAGATTCATGATTTTTTTAAAGATGTTGAGTTATCTTTGATTTAGATGTTTATTGAAAGTTCATTAGTAGAGATACAATTGGAGCTGCGACATTGTTAGAATTAGGGTTAATTGTTTGTCAAGCTCTCGAGTACCATGGTTTCCTGCCTCTCTGTCCAAGGGAAGGACTTATGTTTGACAATTATGTCATATGCATTGCATTTCATTTTAATTTATCTTCTGCTCTATTGTGACTCCTAGGTTGATTACCTCAGATGCTTAGATAGATTCCCTTAGGATAGTTTTCCTTAGGATAGCTTCCCTTAAGATGATTAGACAACTTACAATTAGGTCCCTCTTTTCTCCTATGAGAGAACTAGACATAAGTCAACCCTAGTTGAGAAAAATTTTCCTACCCCATGACATAGTTGAGAAGGATGTAGATTCCTTTTCCACTTAGGAGAGATATGTGACATACTCGTCGATTCTATATCCGAGTTGGAGCCCTTCTCCTAATGTGAAGCAAAAGTCCATCTACCATTTGTTTGTGGTGGTTTAAGTTGAGTATTCTCCTTAGATGGCGACTTGCCTTTTCTCTTAAAACCAACCAACAACTTTGTTTACCCTTATTGAGGGGAACTACGAATGCTCTGATTTCATTCCCGTTAGGATACGTAGGAACGAGATGTGATGTCTTGGCGAACATACTTTAAAATAACACCTTAGGTCTCCCTTTTACCTTTTCACCCATTAGAATACAAATTACAAATAACACAATAAAACAAGAGGTTCCTGTAGAGTACTACAGATATATACATAGGATGCTAATACCTCCCCTTTGTATAATTAACCCCCGAACCTTAGATTCTTATTTTCTTTGCATCACATTGCATATTTTTAGGTTATTTGTTCTTTTTCCCATCCCTTGGATAAATTAAATATCAGTGGTGATTTATGATTTATGATTCAAGTTAACTCAATAGCTTGATATCCAATTCTCACAGCGGCAGAAATGGCGACTTCACTGGGGAGAGATCCTCCCTAAGAGGTTTACACCTAACTTGTTTTATGCGTGTTATTTATTGTATACTTGTATATTTGTACTTATCTATCTACTTGGGTTTTTTTGTATGCAGGGTTGTTACATACTGTTGTGAGATAAGTCCTAACCTGGACTTGAGTGAACTTATAATAGGAAGGTGATACATTCAAGAAGGCTTATAGGGAGTTGATTCCCGACCAAGCTGACTTGAGAAATCACCACTCAGTTGAGGCCCTCTTGGGAGTAGTATTGTTGAACGAGTATTTGTGAAAACATTACGTCATTCGACCTAGGAGCCCGTGACACTGAGGACCTTTAGTTACCTTTAACCTAACTTGGCCTTCTTAGGATGTAGTGCGATGAATATGAGGGAGTATTCCCAAAATAGTTGTTACACGATACTACACTCGAAAGAGGTTCTCTTGAGAATATTATTAACCACCGAGTAATTAGGAAATTGATAATATCCGAAAGATAGACTGATGACTTTGGGAACTTTTGTAGAACCCGTTGTACATGTACAAATAAACCCTTGGTACACACCTTTTGGGATGGGTAGACCATGCCTCCATGCTTGTGATCTTCAAACCTAGGCCCTTATTTGATTGCATGTATATGTGGATATGTGAATATGTGTATGCCTGTGTTTGTGCATTCATCCATCCATGCAATCATGCACCATTTTTCTAACCCTTTTTCAAGGAGCTTAGAGTTATTTTACAAACAGCATAGGTTTTACAATGGATTTTGGAAATTGTATTCTATTTTGTAATCCTTCAAATTTTCAATAAAATGAGATTTTCAGCCACTTAAAGTGTTATCCACTTTATGGTGTTTGCAAACATAACTTTTGAGTTCCTTGAAATTCATTTGCAATTGCACAACATACATCATTTCCCTAAACAACTCATTCGGCTTTCTGTCCTTGTATCAATCAGCTGATTTCCTGGTATTTGTACCGAGCTTGAAGTAGTTACTGAAGAATAATGGAGAGGACAGAGAATGTTCATCCCATGTCAGGCTTTACAGTGATGACTAACCCGATGTTTGGTTTTCCTTCTGACGACAATGCTCCACAAGTGGATGTTCCTACTCGATCTCGACTTGTGCAAGATAACCTGGTTGTTCAAGTTAATGAAAGAGATTCCCGGTTTCCGAGGTATATGCCAAATCCTCAGAATGTACACCCTGTGATAAAGGTGAACGATCCTAGAGTTGCAGAAATCGAGAAAGGAGTTTGTGATCTCGAGGAACAATTGAAGATGATGAAAGGACTCAATGTATTTGGTCTTAAGGCTCATGACTTGTGTCTAGTTCCGGGCGTGGTTATTCCCCCAAAGTTTAAAATTTATGTCTTTGAAATATACAAGGGTGTCAGCTGTCCAAGGTACCATTTGACGATGTTCTATCGAAAGATGACCGCTTACATCGACAACGACAAGATGATGATCCACTGCTTTCAAGAAAGTTTATGTGGTGCATCTTTGATGTGGTATATGAAGATAGAAAGGAACCATATTCAGTCTTGGGAAGACTTAGCTAACTTTTTTGTGAAGCAGTACAATCACAATACAAACATGGCTCCAGATAGCGATCAATTGATGAGTATGAGTCAAAAGGGCAACGAATCCTTCATGGAGTACGCACAACGGTGGAAAGAGCTGGCAGCCTAAGTTCATCCACCACTCCAAGAGAAAGAATTGGCCAAGATGTTTTTAAGAACACTGTCAGACTCTTATTATGTCAGGATGGTAGGCGTTGTGCCATTAGAATTCTCTAAAATTGTGGAAGTTAGAGTAACCATCGAGGACGCATTCAAAAGCGGAAGAATCCAAGATAACTTGAATAACCAAGCTGATGAAGAGAAATATGTTAATGATTCCCAAGAGGAAGGAAATGTTGAAGTTGAAGCAATTTGGGATTCTCCTCAGATCTTGCAAGCTCCAATTCCAGTGCCTTATCATCAATATCAGCATGCAGCGCCTGTTCAGTGCCAACAACCCCTACTTCGTGGACTTCTGTACCGGCCACAAAGGTTGGTTCCTCAGGATTAACGTCATAATCGATAAGCACAGAATCTGAATTATCAAAATCAGTGCAAAAGTCAACAGAGACCTCCGAATGGTCCAGAAGGAGAGACTCGCTAGTTTGATCCAATCCCAATGACTTACAGTCAATTGTGGTCTTATTTTTCTCGAAACTTGGTGATGACACCCAGAAATACTAGAGCCATGAAATCTCACCCTCCTTGGTTCAATCCAAATGTCAGTTGTGAATTTCATGATGGAGCAGTGGGGTATTCGATTGAAGTGTGAAAGGTTTTCTAAGAAAAAGGTCAAGAGATGATCGACGATGAAGTGCCGACCTTCAAGGGAGAAAGCCCAGTTTTGAATGGAACACCTTTATGCTGATGAATATGAAGACTTTAGAAAGTCCTTTCAAGCCGAAGAAATCAAGAAGAGAGCTTATTCCCAAGATCATCAGGCTATTTGTTTATTTGCTTGCATTTGTTGTTATTTCCTTTATTGTAAAAGTATGACTTACGTGTAAGAACTTGTTTGTCTTGAATGATTAATGCAATGAATATGTTTGTCTTGAATAAATCCATTCGTATTCACTCATAAAATGCTTTTTCTGCTTTATAATGCCAATGCCACCCAATCTCTTGCCTTGACATAGAATTTGAAGGAGGATGACGAAATCACAAACGCAAGATCTCTTTTTGTATGTTTTTGAATAAAACTCTGCTGATGATGTAAGGCATTTTTTCAAACCCCTTTGAGCCTTGAAGTAGGAGTTTTCTTCTTCAAATCAAAAAACCCTCATTTTTAACCTGGGGCAGGGTAGTTTTCAGTTAAGCTGATCGAGCGCCTAAACTTAAAAAAAAAAGGAGTGAACACCACGAAGATTATGTGGGTACAAATAAACTTTGAGCCTCATATCCTTTGTTTCATAAACCGTGAACCAAGCCACGATACAACCCTCAAAAGAACTAATTGAAGCAGGGTTCATTTCGAAAGCATACTCAACGAGATGACGTTTCCTGACTCCTACGAGCTATGCTCAAAATTGGTGTTGGCTTTGTGAAAAAATTAATTTCATATCCTAACTAGTGATTCGGTCACAAGTTATTGCGATATCCTTTTCAATAAAAAACTTCAAGACAAACATGTGTGTTGCATTAGCAGTTTCAGAATTAACATTTTTCTGCGTGCTAAGATTTCTTGATATCACAGAAGCTTGCATACGAGCGTCAGCGATGAGCTAAATCTTTTGAGACTTGATACTCTGATGAAGATGGAGAATCATTTCAAAAGATGACCATATCAAGGGGCACATTACCTGAAGACTCTTCTAAACAGGGGCAACTTGTTTCCCAGTTGTTGCTTTCACCGTCTGACTATCCCTAAGGGGTCAAGTTTGAAGTTTCAGCTATACAGAATGCAGTCAATCTGGGGCAGATACGTCGAGATTCGATAAATCTCTCCCAGAGTTTGAAGACATTGGAGCATTTTGGATGCCAAGTTTTCTGTAAAATCCTCTTGCGATCACTTTTTCTCATAGACCATGTACTCCAAGGCATTTGAGAATTAAAGATTATTTTATCCATTCATAACAACTGTTGTCCGAAATGGCGACTACCACGCAGTTTGTCAATGTAGAACTGCATTGTTCTCACAACATTCTTCACCCATGTCCCCAGTAAGTCTCTACTTCAGCGGTCATGACAACTCCCCAGTGAATTTCTACTTCAAGCAGTTACGGTAGGTTTGATGCAAGATTTCCCCAGTTGGTGACCTAAGAATCCCCAGTGAATCTCCTTGGCTTCAACCTTCTCCAGTGAAGCAAATGTTATTTCACTGCTCAGTGGATTCCTCGCAACTTTAATCTTCCCCAGCGAAGTGGATGTTTATGTCATCCCCATGAAGTCAATTCTGACAGCTGCAACAACGACTTTGATCTGAGCTTCCCCAATAAAGTGGATATTTATTTTATCTCCCGTGAGGCCTCAGCTCTAGCATTTCCAATTTTTCATTCAGACTACTTCAGTACGCAGTGGATATCTATTTTATCCACTATGAAGGCTCTCCAACCATGAGTTTGATTCTCTCCCCAACAGATATTCCTCATCCCCAACAGAGTAGCATGATTCATCTTGACAGTCCCCTAAGTGAAGTCATGATGTTAATCCTTAAGTGGAGTGCTCTCTTTTACCCAGAGAAGTTTGAAGTCTTGATGCAGGACTTTGGTCTCAGATATAGATCTCCATTCATCCCTAGTGATGCTTCTATCTCGCGAAGATTGACCGGGTATCCATGTCGAGATGTTTATTTCATCTCCAGTTTACTTTCCTTCATTTGTTTTGTCAACATAAGCATAACATGACATACATTCATTCATATAGATATACATGGCATGTGTGCATTTTGCATTCTCTGATGTTTGTTTGTTATTTTACTTTGGTCGTGTTTATCCCCAAGTGATTGGGTTTGTCTTCTCCCTCTAAGTAGAGTCGCCAGCCCTAAGCAGAAAGAGCATATCCTTTCGAAATTCCCCATTGAGTTCGATCCTCGTGGAAGATGGTTGCTTTAGTTTTCTTTTCCATTTTTGGATAAAGATAAACCTCAATTGAGTTCATTCCTTAACGGATTGAGTCCTGCTTGACCATTTCTTTTCAGTTATTTCCTGAATTGAACTTTGGTCCTTGACAATCATGATTTCGAATCCCTCTAGGCTTTTGAACCTAGATCAAGTGGGCATTTATTTTACATTTTACCTCCCCTGGAAGAATCTGTTTGAAGATCACCATGGAAGATAGAATCCTATTCTCTAGCAATTCATACCTAGACGACAAGTGACAACCTCTTTATTTGAGCAGCTTGTTTTGTTCTCAGGTTTTCTATTTGGATGACAAATGGCAGTCTCTTCAAGACAGTTTGTCTATCCCCAATGAGTTATCGAGATTATTAACTTGTTCTCCATCAAATGGCATCTCTCCAGAAATCCATCAGAGAAGTTTGTTGAAGACTTTACAATTGTTTCTCATTATTTGAGTATTCCTAATACAAGGATTTTATTAGCTCCAAGGCAATT
The DNA here is from genome assembly GCA_022829125.1 of Lathyrus tuberosus. NCBI lineage: Eukaryota > Viridiplantae > Streptophyta > Magnoliopsida > Fabales > Fabaceae > Lathyrus > Lathyrus tuberosus. The sequence goes on along the minus strand of JALAZF010000023.1, from coordinate 5,691,968 downwards.
TCAAACTACAACAATATTGCTCTACAATGATGTTCTCCCCGTGAGTCCACTATTCAATTTGCTTCCATCAAATGGCATCTCTTCGAGAAGTTTGGTGAAGATTCGTACAGTTGATCTTTCTCTTTATTTGAGAAGACACGTTTTACAAATCAACCGAACTGCATACTTTTGAAGATCCTCGATGATGTTTCTTAATCTCTAGTAAGTTATGGATTCCCACTGAAGTCTTCAATCTTCAGTGAAACTCCAATACCCTGTGAAGATATTCTCCCATAAGTATTCACTTGCATGAAGAAACTGAGACCCGTTATCATAAACGTTGCACAGGGAGAGATTCACACAAACATCACACACAAAGTTCAGCACGCACAAAATTCACAGCAAGAAAAACATCAACAATTCGAAACAACAATCGGGAGCAGAGGAAAATCAGATTATATGAAGCATCGACAACAACTACGCGATGTTATAATTCCTACAAGAAGACGCAGAAGAAGAGGAGAACAAAGGATTCTTGCAAGAAGCGGTGAATTGGAAAAAACTTACCTGAGATTATTCTGGAATTTCTCCTTCATTCATCATCTTTTTCTTCACCGAGACAAATCTCCGTCTCGAAGGTTGGTAATCCTTTGATGTTGTTTTCTCGTTACTGATACTCGGCTACAATGATGTAGCTCAACGTTTAAGGACTCCAGACAACATCAATTCAATGTCTAATTTGTAAATCTATGACTTAGGTTTATTTGCGCGTTTCAGTTCGATTTAGGTTCTAGATTAAGGGTTAGCAGAAACCGTGGTGGGATAGGAGAGTGAGACGCCTAATGTGATAGAAGGAAAAGGTGATGGTCGGCGATGTTGTTTCAATAGAGAGAGATGACCGCTTGAAGGGATTAATATGCGATTGAGAAAGTGAGAAGAAGAAAGTGTTTCGTGGAGAAACGCAGGCGAGTGAGAGGAAACAAGGGAAGGCGAGGGAGAAAGATGTTGATCCTCCTTTTTTGTTTTAATTCACTAGATTATGGTCTGGATCAAAAACCGACCCATGCCCTTCTTTTTTTAAAAATAAAAAAACCTCTATAAGCCTAATGTTCTACTTGGTCCACACTCCCCAAGCCTTATTGCACCATTTTTTTTAATTTCCTTTATTTTGTTTTTAAATTTTTAAACCTTTTAATTTTTAATAATTAGTAAATTTTAACCCTCCATATTATTTTTTTTTAAAATCTTGATTGGTTGCTAATTTTTTTCAGTAGTTTATTATTATTAATTAGATTTTTTAGAAACCTGAGAACGTTAATTTGTTTTTATTTTTGAAGTATTATTTTTATAGATTCGTTATTATTTTTTAAGATGCTGAGTTATCTTTGATTTAGATGTTTATTGAAAGTTCATTAGTAGAGATACAATTGGAGCTGCGACATTGTTAGAATTAAGGTTAATTATTTGCCAAGCTCTCGAGTACCATGGTTGCCTGCCTCTGTGTCCAAGGGAAGGACTTATCTTTGACAATTATCTTCTGCTCTATTCTGACTCCTAGGTTGATTACCTCAGATGCTTAGATAGCTTCCCTTAGGATAGTTTTCCTTAGGATAGCTTCCCTTAGGATGATTAGACAACTTACAATTAGGCCCCTCTTTTCTCCTATGAGAGAACTAGACATAAGTCATCCCTATTTGAGATAAATTTTCCTACCCCATGACATAGTTGAGAAGGATGTAGATTCCTTTTCCACTTAGGAGAGGTATGTTGCATACTCGTCGATTCTATATCCAAGTTGACCTCAAAGAAAAGATTTGTGTCATTGGTTTTCAGTAGTTGCGTCCAAATTTATCTCGTATTACTACCGTCCCGCATTACATGTAACATTGTTTCTTCCATCCCATTACACTCCTCACAAAAAGGATCTCTCACAAGAAGCATACTGAGATAATGTTTTGTCTTGATACCATTATGATGAAGTATCCAAACAAAATTTAGAACTCGTTCCGGCACCTTCAGCTTCCAAATGTTCTTCCATCCAGTCGAATTTCCCACACGTGTCAGACCTGCAATGTGATAAAACACATTAGAAACAATAAATTGATCTATATCAGTGACACCCCACACGTAGTAATCCGGATCCTGACTCCTCACGCTTTGAGGGTCAATTGCTTGAATTTTTCCTTGGACCTCGTGGGGAGAAGACTCCTTAAGCGATTCCAATACCAGCCACCTTCGCTTAGCAGAAAGGTTAACAAAGTATCTTCTTCATTACACTTCGTCGGGTCCTCTATAAAATTGTTGAGCCTAACATCTGAGTCTACCCAACAATCTGTCCAAGCCTTAATTTAGTGTCCATTATCCACTCCCACTTTGTCATTATTTCAAGGAGAGGCCAAACTTTCAATATTTGTTTCCAAAGATTGGAATCATAACTTTTAGCTTCTACTAGTCCATCTATCATGGTCTTTCGCTCATACTTGCCGCATATCACATTTCTCCATAGAAAGTCTTCTGCACTTTTAATCTTCCACCCTAACTTGGTAAATCAAGTTGAATACATTTCTTTGAGATTTCTCAGCCCAAAACTACCACAATGCTTAGGTTTGGTCATTTCCTTCCAACAAATCGTATACACATGCCTCTCAAATTTATAACAAAAATACTTCCCATGAGAGAAATTTACTATTCTGAGGGTAATATGGAAGTTAACTTCCATAATATCCACTAAGTATTGAAATAAACACATTATCATGAGTTTAAAATATCTCATGGGTTAATCTAGAACTTAACATATAGACTCACCCTTTCATTAATATTGATGTTAACTTCGTATTAATTTTTGAAAAAATAAGGGTGACCCACTTAAAAAATGTATTGAAATAAATACATAGGGTGCTAATAACTTCCCTTTGTATAACCAACCCCCGAACCATATATTCTCTTTTGCTTTGCATTGCATTGCATATTTTAGGGTTATTCGTTCTTTTTCCCTTCCCTTTGATAAATTAAAGATCGGTGGTGAATTATGATTTGTGATTCAAGTTAACTCAATAGCTTGATATACAATTCTCACCGCGACACGCCCATCCGTGCAGAACAATCAAAATGGTTCTTGTTGAGTGGAAAATATGTAAGGGGTGCTAATAACTTCCCCTTGCATGATCGAATTCCAAATCTTCTCTTGGTTGCGATGACCGTTTTCTCTTTACCTTTTAGGGGTTTTATCGATATTTTTCCTTTCTCCCAAAATAAATAAAGTTTGGTGGAAACTATGTATTTTCGTGGCGCGACAGCCTGGCGTGGCTATTAGACGAGCGAATATAGAGAGGATAAAGTTTTAGGAAGACACTTTTGGAAAAACCACGGTAGAGGTCATGATAGGCGAGATCGAAGGGTCAGATATACTTAGTAGTTGATTTTTTCTTTGTATTTTTATCATTTGTGTTTTTGTTTGTATTTTGTGAATAATATATGATTTGCATTTTGATTTAATATATGGTCTTTTGGTTGAATTACATAAGTGTGTAGTACTTGGATTTAATATTTTTTTATGTAAATTAGGAGGGCAAAGCCCAAACAAATGAACCCAACTTAACCAATACCAATAATATCCTTTAACTGGAGATTCAACATACAACTTGGACAATCACTAAATTTTAAGACACCCTCTTACATGCTTAAGCTGTACTTTGCTAAAGCATCAACACATTAGTAAGTTGTACGTTGGGTGTAACACCCTTCTACCCCACGGCATTTTCACACAATAATTTAAATAATTAATCAGAGTATTTCCACAAAAAGGGTGTCACACTTCATTTCATAAAATCACATCATAAACATGTTCCTGCTCCATAACACGGGTTCATAAAATACTTCATCACTATTAATCTTCAAGAAAATCAGCATTTAATTTAAACTTCACAGCGGAAAATAGTCTCGAACTCTTTATTTAAATATTTCATCACAACTTCAAAAAAATCAAATAACTCATAATGTAGCATCATATGAAATCCAAGAAAACAGCACATAATCTCAAGTGATAATCAAAACAGCAAGGAATTAACATAATCGTTCCAATCTGACGGTCCCAAACCCCGATGTTACATATATCAGAGCTAGACACCTTCTAATCCACCGAAATAAAACATAATTGACTCTGAAGCTAAATCTTCAATGCGTCTAAAGGCTACTCCAGATCACATGCGCGTTGCCCAGGTAGGGGAAATATTCAACAGGCAGGGTGAGTAAATCGTAATTATTATAAAAGATATAAGTAAGAGATATAGTAGTTATAACTATTGAAACAACAATAACATAGTAGCATGTATTCCTGACAGCATATAATTCCATTTCTTTCACTATAAGCATTCACATATGCAATGACTTTCTGCTCAACGCGTCGGCCACTACATTTGCTTTGCTCGGATGGTAACTCAAATCAAGGTCATAATCCTTCAGTATTTACAACCACCTTCTCTGCCTCATATTCAATTCTTCCTGATCGAACAAGTACTTCAGATTCTTATGATCACTGAACATTTCAACTTTAGAGCCAAAAGATAAGCCTCCAAGTCTTCAGCACAACACCACAACGGTCAACTCTAAGTCATGCGTATGATAATTCCTTTCGTGAACTCTCAAATGTCTCGAAGCATAGGCAACAACTTGTCCATTCTTCATCACTACTCCACCAAGGCCCATCTTCGACGCATCACTGTACACCACAAAAGATTCACTCGGATTAGTCAAAACCAACACCGGAGCGGTCATCAATCTCTTCTTCAATTCTACAAAACTTCCTTCGCAAGCTACATCCCACACAAAAGCTTGACTCCTTCAAGTCTACTGAGTCAAAGGTAATGCCGACTTAGAAAAACTCCAATAAACTTGCGGTAGTAACCCGCCAATACTAGAAACTTCATATCTCGATAGCAGACGTCGGAGTCTCCCACTGTATTACAACATCAATCTTAGAGGGATCAACAACAGTCCCACCACTTGAAATCACATGGCCAAGGAAACCCACTTCCTTCAACCAAACTCACACTTTGACAACTTCACCTACAACTTCTTCTCTTCTAACACCTGCCACACAGTCCTCAAATGCTCAGCATGCCCTTCTTCAGGTTTAGAGTCTATCAGAATATCGTCAATAAAACTCACTACAAGCTTATCCAAACTCTCTAGAAAATTCCGATTCATATACTCCATGAATACCCAGTGCATTAGACACACCAAACGACATCCCAGTATACTCATAGTCACCATACCTCGTCCTGAAGGCCGTCTTCGGAACACCATTAGACTCAACATGAATCTGATGGTAACCAGACCTTAATTCAATCTTGGTAAACACACGGGCGTCTACTACTGATCCATCAAATCCTCAATCCTCGGACGTAGAGACTTATTCTAGATCGTCACTTTATTCAACTGTCTAAAATCCACACACAATCTCATAATACCATCTTTCCTCTTCACCGACATCACAAGGGCACCTCACGGGGAAACACTCGGTCGAACAACTTCCTCTCAAGCAATTCTCCCAGCATTTCCTTCAATTCACTTATTGAGAAACATACATTCTGTATGCAAACACCGACATCGAGTTTGCGTTCGAGTACCATGTCGATAGTAAGTTACACTCCACACTACAGTAGTAAATCACTAATATCCCATGGGAACACCTCCAAAAATTCACACACCATAGGTAGATCATTAACCACTGCATTTCCTTATGCCTTCAAAGAACCCAACCTCATAACACTTTGCACCCTCTTTCACAGACTTATCCGCTTATTTAACAGAACAAACAACTCTTCACCTTCGTCAAACTTAGATTCGTGCTCTGGAGGCAAGTCGCGAATATCTTCAGGAAAAACATCAGGAATCATACATCATTGGCATATCTCTAGCCATCACATTGCTCTCTATTCTCTGAGAAGCAACCGTCAATCATACCTGCTCGTTCTCCTTCAGCGGCATCCCAACATGACAGACAGATAAGAAACTCGAATCTGTCTTATCTTCAGATATCAGAATCTGCATCTACTCATCAAACAATATGTAAGCACTTGGCTTAACTCCAAACAATTCGCTGTACACACCATCTATGCTGGCAAGACACGTCTATTCCATCCAACATGATCCCGTCTAATATCAACAAGAGATTAAGGGTGATCAGTTCCTCAATTTGTCAATAATAGTCGATATCATGAAGCAGTATAAACTATCTCCACCAACTATCGCAGCGTCCAACACCACACTTAGCCAACGCTCCACACTCGAAGCACCTTGGAGAAGCACCATCTTCTCCCCCACTTGTTTCATTCCCAACCTGAAAATGGAAAACAAAACAAGTATCGACAGTGTTTTCACACACATGTCGCACACTAGGGAATAAAAAACATTAGACAACCTGGCCGGAGGGACCGACCTGCTCTGATACCACTAATGTAACACCCTTCTACCCCACGGCATTTTCACACAATAATTTAAATAATTAATCAGAGTATTTCCACAAAAAAGGTGTCACACTTCATTTCATAAAATCACATCATAAACATGTTCCTGCTCCGTAACACGGGTTCTCAAAATACTTCATCACTATTAATCTTCAAGAAAATCAGCATTCAATTTAAACTTCACAGCGGAAAATAGTCTTGAACTCTTTATTAAAATATTTCATCACAACTTCAAAAAAATCAAATAGCTCATAATGTAGCATCATATGAAATCCAAGAAAACATCACATAATCTCAAGTGATAATCAAAACAGCAAGGAATTAACATAATCGTTCCGATCTGACGATCCCAAACCCCGATGTTACATATATCAGAGCAAGACACCTTCTAATCCACCGAAATAAAACATATTTGACTCCGAAGCTAAATCTTCAATGCGTCTAAAGGCTACTCTGGATCACCTGCGCGTTGTCCAGGTAGGGGAAACATTCAACAGGCAGGGTGAGTAAATCGTAATCATTATAAAAGATATAAGTAAGAGATATAGTAGTTATAACTATTGAAACAACGATAACATAGCAGCATTTATTCCTGATAGCATATAATTCATAACAGCATATAATCATAAAATGTAGCACAACAGTAATTCACATGTTTCTGTCATAATAGCACGAGTCAAAATCAACCCAAAAGTCATCACGGAAACAAACATGATGCAATGCCACCAGTCATGAGATGCAACATGCATGCGGTACCGAAACTTCACTGATGACTTAGTCATCTTCCATCTCCAAAGATCCCCACCAATAGGATTGGTTCCCGCTTGGAACCAGAGCACTTCATAAATTTCACTTAATCCACACTATGGGATTAAGGCCATCACTGGACTATAAGTCCTACAACTTCACAGGATATCATCCTGCAAACTTCACTGGACAATTTGTCCTAAAAATTATGCTATGAATGCATGATGCGAAAAATCATAAAATGCGACCACGGCTAGTCAAAACGCATCAGCATTCCATCCTCATCATAATATTCACTTCAATACTTCTCACACATTCATCATACTCAAAACAACATCATGTGATTATAGCCAATACCAGACAATTCATTTCCAGTCATAAGCACAACAAGTTCACACAGTTTACACACTTACTGTCAGTTTTGTCACAAAATACCATCACAGTGCAATACATAATAAACCTCATAATAGCACCATAATCATCATAATATCATCATTTCATTATCACCAATATCAACCAATTCACTGCTAGATAGAATACTGCAATTTCACACAGACATGCAACCTACTGGTATATTAACACATGACACTCATCACTTCGTCTATCAATTTCGATTGGAGAATTACACTATATGATCTATTTTATTTTACCATGTTATAGATAGTTTCATTACCTTTCCATAGCTTCAAACGGCATCAAAATTGGATTTATAAAACAAAAGTTACGATTTTTAGAAGAAAAACTAAAAAAAATACAATTTTTCCCTCCCCACTTAAATGGTGGCTGGCGCCACCCTACCCTCCTTTGGTGGCTTGCGCCACCCCCTTCACAAACACACCATGTGGCTGGCGCCACATATAAAGTAGGTGGCTGGCGCCACTTTACCAAACCCCTTTTTTTTCTTTTTTTTTCCTTATGTCTGAAACAGCAATAATTCAAAGATTTTCCAACTCAGAAACTTGATAACTCAGCTCGATTCATCCATCATCCGTGCTATATAATTTCTTATAGTCTCTCAATAACTCCTACATTCAGTCATTTATCGGTTTCTCAATGTACTCCACATATCGAAATTTTTCTGTCTGATCTACTTAAACTTCTATCATAATTCATCATCGATTGGTTATTCAAAAACATTCTACAATTACCTAAAACTTAAATAAATTATAATAACACAATTTCACTCCCCATACCTGATATGATTCCTTAGCCTTGAATCCCCTTCGTGTTCTTCAATCCTTCCTCTGCAAAAATCTCCAAGCCTAACTGCTTCTCTCTTCTCTCTGCCTCTTTTCCACAACGCAATGCAATAGTGAATTTTCCAAACCCTTATTCCTCCGTATAAACCCTTAAATCTCTTTTATGATTTTCCTCTATTGCCCTCCCTAAACCTCCACATTTGACCAAATTACCCTTACTCTCATCCAACTCCAATTCTACTCTATTTTCTAATTAAACAGTTCCGATTAATTATTGCTCCACAATTCTCCAAATATTTCCAAACTCCACATAGATTATAATTTTCATCAAGGCCATCCAAAATTATAGTATTCACACAATTCTATAATAAAATTAATTAAATAAATATTTTAATTAATTCGGGGCGTTACATTGGGTTTAAACAATTTTAACTTTTGTGATTCCTTCTATATACGCCTTGATTTGCTAATTAAATGCGATATATGATTATGGTTTTTGTCATCCTGAATCGCATTCACCACTTCTTGACTATCAACTTGGTAAAACCTTTGGCTTGCATAAGTTTTAAGCCTTCAAAGACACCCCAAGGCTCTGCATTAAATACATTACAATGATCCACATTCTTACCCAAACTGTACAACCATTCTCCCTTGCTATTTCTAGCAAGACAACCACACCCAGCAGCTTTGGTATTTGCTACCGCACCATCCGTGTTGATACAAATCCACTTCTACTCCAGACTTTTCCAAGTTGTAGCAATATTATACGTTCCTCTATGAGTCATATGATACCCCAAATTCATGGCAATATTGTAGCTCTTAACCCTCTACCGGATTTCAGCAGTTTTGTTGATTGGGGCTATGTAATATTCAACAAAATTCCTTTGGTTCCTCCAATGACAAAGTTGATGGCAAGTTGTTGGCCAAATGGCCTGCCAATTCTCCTCCTCCAAGCCAAGATTCGTCTGCATATTCAGGCTCAACCAGTCCTCCAATTTGACCTCAAAGAAAAGATTATTGCCATTGGTTTTCAGTAGTTGCGTCCAAATTTGTCTCGCATTACTACAGTCCCGCATTACATGTAACATTGTTTCTTCCATCCCATTACACTCCTCACAAAAAGGATCTCTCACATGAAGCATACTGAGATAATATTTTGTCTTGATACCATTATGATGAAGCATCCAAACAAAATTTAGAACTCGTTCCGGCACCTTCAGTTTCCAAATGTTCTTCCATCCAGTCGAATTTCCCACCCGTGTCGGACCTGCAATGTGATAAAACACATTGGAAACAATAAATTGATTTGTATCAGTGACACCCCACACGTAGTAATTCAGATCCTGACTCCTCACGCTTGGAGGGTCAATTGCTTGAATTTTTTCCAGGACCTCGTGGGGAGAAGACTCCTTAAGCGATTCCAATACCAGCCACCTTCGCTTAGCAGAAAGGTTAACAAAGTATCTTCTTCATTACACTTCGTCGGGTCCTCTATAAAATTGTTAAGCCTAACATCTGAGTCTACCCAACAATCTGTCCAAGCCTTAATTTAATGTCCATTATCCACTCCCCACTTTATCATTATTTCAAGGAGAGGTCAAACTTTCAATATTTGTTTCCAAAGATTGGAATCATAACTTTTAGCTTCTACTAGTTCATCTGTCATGATCTTTCGCTCATACTTGCCGCATATCACATTTCTCCATAGAAAGTCTTCTGCACTTTTGATCTTCCACCCTAACTTGGTAAATCAAGTTGAATTCATTTCTTTGAGATTTCTCAGCCCAAAACTACCACAATGCTTAGGTTTGGTCATTTCCTTTCAACGAATCGTATACACATGCCTCTCAAATTTATAACAAAAATACTTCCCATGAGAGAAATTTACTGTTCTAAGGGTAATATGGAAGTTAACTTCCATAATATCTACTAAGTATTGAAATAAACACATTATCATGAGTTTAAAATATCTCATGGGTTAATCTAGAACTTAACATATAGACTCACCCTTTCATTAATGTTGATGTTAACTTCGTATTAATTTTTTAAAAAATAAGGGTGACTCACTTAAAAAAATGTTTTGGTGTGTATATGAAACATCTAGAAGTTAACTTCCGTATTACTTCAAAGATATTTAGATTTTTTAAGGGTGACTCTTCACCACCACTAAAGATGGGAAGAACATCCAACTTCATATAGGACCGACGCTAGGGTCAGCGCTACATATACTATACTAGAGATGAACAAATTTGAATCGTCCGATTGAAATTGACAGATATGTTGTCTTTTTTGTGCAAATATATTGGGTTGAGTTGGGTGTCGTATTGATTCAGTTGCTTAATTTGGATAGTATAGGGTTGCTTCGATCAAACTCAAATGATTATTTTAGACCCATCAAAAATCGAACCCGGCCGAACTCAACTAATATTTATTTTATTTATTTTTATTACTATAAGAGTGAAGCGTTATAAAAATAGAATTCATCACACTATTAAGTTATTATCATTTTTATAATTTAATAATAATATTGTGTATTAAAATACAAGACGTGCAAAATGAAATTTAAAGTATTATTTAGTTTGTTGTTTAAAGTATGATAATGACCAAATTAATGTATGATATTGAAAAGAAAGTCTTGTAATAATCACTTTTTTTAATAATAAAAATATAGTTTTTCTTTGGATTATTATAAAGTTTTAATATTTTTTTTAATTAAAAAATAAATATGTGTGAATTTTATAAAAAAAATTGGTCATTTTTTTTATTTAACCCAATAAATATTAATCTGATCAAACACACTTAATTTGTCCACCACACCGTTTGAATAGAATCTACTGTAAATCAAAGTTTTATCGTTCAAAATTACCCGTTAAAATAAAACTGCAATTTGAATCAAATTTAAGTTTTGGATTCGATATTGACTCAAATCGATCGACTGTCCAACTCTAACTTATACCATACGCCCAAGTAAAAGCAACAATAAATCATAAAATATTGTAACGTATGAGAATAGGAAAAGATTGATGGTAAACAATATTCCAGAAAACAAAGTAGGAATGTGACAAGATTTAGTTAAGGGTATAGAAATTTCTGATTCATACACAAATATACAAAGCATGTGTTTAGCAGTGAAAACGCCATAGGTTTTATTAATAATAATGTTATTCTTACACTCACACATACATTTATATCATATTTATTGCTCATAAATACGGTGAATAATGACATGAATGGTACACAAGCAATGTCAGTGAACTGTGAATAAATAGTGACTTTTAATAATAAAACAAAGTTGATTAATGATAAGTAAAAAACTGATTAATGAAGTGATTAAATTAATTAATAAATATTCATATATTAAAAATAATTTTTGATAATAAAATCAAGTTGGTTAATAAAAAATAAAAAAATGGTTAATAAAGTGATAAAATTAATTAATAAATAATCAAACATTAAAAATATTTTTTTGTAGTAAAATAAAATTGATTAATAAAAAATTAAATGTTGACTAATAAAATTATAAAGTTGATTAATAAATGTTCAAATATTAATAATGATTTTTAGTAATAAAATAAAATAGATTAATAAACTATAAAATGTTAATTGATAAAATTATGAAATTAATTAATTACACAATTTAATATCAGTACCCTTTAATAAAAAATATAAAATTAAACACATAAAATAAAAGGGTTAATACACTTTTTACCCCTTGCCATTTGGGGGAAATCCCAAAAACAAACCTGTAAAAAAAAACACAGATTTCATCCCTGCCATTTGTAGATTCCCTCGTTTTGCCCCCTGAGTAGATTTGGTCAACAAAATCATATGACGTGGCGCTGCTTAGTTGGATTTATATTTATTTTTTAATTTTAATTATACGCGTGGCTTTTTTAATTATTTTATTGTTAAAATGATGAAATAACTAATAAAATTATAAACCTAAATGTTGACTAATAAAATTATAAAGTTGATTAATAAATGTTCAAATATTAAAAATGATTTTTTTTTGAATGAAAATACTTTGATTAATTCAAAAAAACTTTTTATACAAAGCGACCCCATCCGGGTCCAGCTAACATCGAAAAACAAGGAGACTAAGAGAGACAATCTAATAGCTAACATTACTCCATCATTAGGATTGCTATATGTTTCCTAAGTTTCTTATTATTCCATCCTCTATAAATAATAGTATCTATAATTCTTTTTCCTATATTCGTAGTGTCCTTATTATTTTCAAAACTTTTGTTATTCCTCAGCTTCCATAATTCGTAAATAGTTTCCGTCACCGCCATTTTGATCACATTAGCTCGAGCCCCCTTCCCTTTTGTTTGTTGGATAATCCATTGCAATTCCTTATTCCAACTTTCCGGGATGTGGTTAACCTGAATCCATGTCAGTATTTCCCTTCAAATCCTTTTCATATGGATTAAAAATGATTTTTAGTAATATAATAAAATTGATTAATAAACTATAAAATGTTAATTGATAAAATTATGAAATTAATTAATTACACAATTTAATATCATATGATGTGGCGCTGCTTAGTTGGATTTTTTTTTTAATTTTAATTATACGCGTGGCTTTTTTTATTATTTTATTGTTAAAATGTTGAAATAACTAATAAAATTATAAACCTAAATGTTGACTAATAAAATTATAAAGTTGATTAATAAATGTTCAAATATTAAAAATGATTTTTAGTAATAAAATAAAATTGATTAATGAAATGATTTTTATTGTTAAAATGTTGAAATAACTAATAAAATTATAAACCTAAATGTTGACTAATAAAATTATAAAGTTGGTTAATAAATGTTCAAATATTAAAAATGATTTTTAGTAATAAAATAAAATTGATTAATAAACTATAAAATGGTAATTGATAAAATTATGAAATTAATTAATTACACAATTTAATATCAGTACCCCTTAATCAAAAATATAAAATTAAACACATAAAATAAAAGGGTTAATACACCTTTTACCCCTTGTCATTTGGGCGAAATTCCAAAAACAACCCTGTAAAAAAAACACAGATTTCATCCCCTGCCATTTGTAGATTCCCTCGTTTTGCCCCTGAGTAGATTTGGTCAACAAAATCATATGATGTGGCGCTGCTTAGTTGGATTTTTTTTTTTTTTAATTTTAATTATACGCGTGACGTTTTTTATTATTTTATTGTTAAAATGTTGAAATAACTAATAAAATTATAAACCTAAATGTTGACTAATAAAATTATAAAGTTGATTAATAAATGTTCAAATATTAAAAATGATTTTTAGTAATAAAATAAAAAACTATAAAATGTTAATTGATAAAATTATGAAATTAATTAATTACACAATTTAATATCATATGATGTGGTGCTGCTTTAGTTGGATTTTTTTTTTTAATTTTAATTATACGCGTGACTTTTTTTTAATTATTTTATTGTTAAAATGTTGAAATGACTAATAAAATTATAAACCTAAATGTTGACTAATAAAATTATAAAGTTGATTAATAAATGTTCAAATATTAAAAATGATTTTTAGTAATAAAATAAAATTGATTAATAAAATGATTTTTATTGTTAAAATGTTGAAATAACTAATAAAATTATAAACCTAAATGTTGACTAATAAAATTATAAAGTTGATTAATAAATGTTCAAATATTAAAAATGATTTTTAGTAATAAAATAAAATTGATTAATAAACTATAAAATGTTAATTGATAAAATTATGAAATTAATTAATTACACAATTTAATATCAGTACCCCTTAATCAAAAATATAAAATTAAACTCATAAAATAAAAAGGTTAATACACCTTTTACCCCTTGCCATTTGGGCGAAATCCCAAAAACAACTGTAAAAAAAAACACAGATTCCATCACCTTTAATTTTAATTATACGCGTGGCTTTTTTTATTATTTTATTGTTAAAATGTTGAAATAACTAAACCTAAAATTTTGTCACCCATAAGTGTTGAACCCATTGTCATACCCCAAATTTTGACCACTAAGATTTCCCATCATTGTGAAAATCATCATCACAATATGGAGGAACCATCATACTTCATCAGTTTCCCCAAAGATGGGTGAGCATTCACTACAATCAAGAATTAGGGTTTCAAGCCCTCTCTGAGTGCTTAGACAAAGGGTCAATCAAGGAATGACATGATCTTCAACTTGTCTAACCTCTAAAACATCCACAATGGATCAAAAGGACTCCCACTTCAAGGATTAAGCACAAGGCTGCTCCCTTCTAGGTGGATTAAGTCTCAAGATCGACAGTGTCACCAAATTAGGGTTTTGGTCGACCAGGGCCTCCAGATGGAGATTTTTCATCTGGGCACAAGCCAATGAACCAAAACCTAACCTAATATACTCCATGGAACCTCATGGACCCAATCATCAAGTCAATTTTGCCTCAGGGGATGCATTCATCAAAAATCAGGAATTAGGGTTTATTGACCTAATTCACCCCTAAGTTGACTTTTAGGGCAAATCATGGGCCAAGACCTCAAGAGAGGGTTTGAGGGTCTCTAATGAACTATATTGATCCATTTTCAACAATGGATTAATCCAAGAAGCTTGAGCAACAAGTCTCAATTTCATCTGCACCACAGTTAGGGTTTTAAGGAAAAAGTCAACTGTAACTTTGACTTTTGACCAGGACATGCTCCCAAGCCCTATGACATGCATCAATATACCCTATGACACCCATGGAACATGTCCATCAAGTTTGATTTAGGTCAAGGACATGATTTCCTGAAGAATTGCACAGTTTGGAATTCATCTGATAAAAAGTCAACTGTGCACAAAAGTCAACTTTGACTTTTTGAGATTTTTCACCAAAATGGATTTTTAACCCTAAAATGATGTTAATGTATGATTTGAATCATCATTCATTAAGAAAAATCAAGAAAAGTTGGGTAACTTGTAAAAGGGGTAACCATAAAAAACTTAGAAAATTTTCTAAGTTAAAAATAAAGTGGCTAGGGTACCAACTTTGGAGGGTCATAACTCCTAAACCACAAAGCCATTTTCTCCCATCCAAGGCTTGATTTGTAGATCTCATTTCCCTCTACAAAAACTTCAACTAGACCTAATTCCAACTCCTCATGGATTTTGAGTTATGGAGTGATCAAAATCAAGAAAAGTCACTTTGTTCCAACACTTAGTGAAAATTTCACTAAGTCAGATTTTACCCTACTTTCTGCCAAATGTAGGGGGATTTTTCACTTGGATTGAAAAGAGATCAAAACCAAACATGTTCAAACAGTTGTTGTATCATGTAAGGGCTTTCCAAAATGGCCAAGAACATTACCAAATTCAATTTGAGTCATGAGATATAACATTGGCAAGTTGCCTTGTTGAAATCTGTCAAGGCAAAGCAGATTTTGCATTTTTGGTCGATTTTCCAAAATCAGCCAAATCCAAATACTCCTATCCACTTGGACACCTCTGAGGATTGAATCTAAAGGGGACAATCACTGAGCCAAGCCTCCAAAGTCTTTGGAACAAGAAATAGCATGTTGAACCTAGAATGGCCAAAATAGGGACAATACTCCAATTTTGGATTGGAGCATTCAATGGAAGCATCAAGGTGGCATGGACTGAGCCATTTGCAACTGAATTTAGTCAAGACTTATCCAAGACCAAGGGAACCACAGCCCTGTGCCCTAAACCTCTAGTCAATGGCTAGAGAAGACTTTGATTTCCATTGGCCAACATTGAACAAACACCTGCTGCAGTTGCCATTCACTGTGGATCCCAAAACAAACTTGCTCTACTATAAATAGAGCTCAATTGTGATCAGTTTGAGTACACCAAAGCCATCTAACAGATGCTTTCCTCAAAATCTCTTCTTTCACTCCAATTTTGCCTTCTAAGGCAAGTCACTATCGGGTTTTGAGTTTGAGAGCTTTTCCAATCAAACCAATCACACACACATCTCACATACATCATATAGAAGTGATCCAAACACTCACATAACATCTGGAACACAGATTTCACAAAATCACCAGCCAATTGCTCAAGTTCTTGACAGTTTTGCAGTTGAGGTACCATATTCAACTCCAAACCATTTCAATCCATTCCAAGCATTCATACACACTCCATGGCACCTAGGGAAGCTATCCAGATCATTGGAACCTAGCTGTAACACCTTTAACACAAATCACGATCACCAGCTGCAAGTGGTAAGCATGAGCTCTTCTAACTCTATGATCCATGCAATTTTTGCTGCACAATAATTTGGCCATATGTTCATAATCATGCATGGAATGTTTCCCCTCAATTAATTGCATTGTTTGAATCGTGTATCAAAAATCCTAGCCTTCATGCAGAAATTAGGGTTCTTGAGGATTTTTCATGATTTCTTGTTATATGTTTAATTTAAATGAAATTAAATACCATAGACATGACCGTGAGGTTGAAACGAGTTGATTGGTATGTGGATTACATGATATGATTAAGTATTCAGTGAGATTGGAGAGAAAATGCAAATCTGGGCAAACCCAGAACACGCGCGTGTTCTTGGGTGTTCTTGGCGCCATTTTTTGAATATTTGAATATTTGAATTTTGTGATTTTATTTAATTGATTCAAAAATTAATTTCTCTCTGAGTTTTAATGATTTTGAGTTGATTCTTTTTTTAATAATTCACAAAAAAGTTAAAATATTTTATTTTCCCAAAAAATCCCAAAAATATTATTTATTTTGTATAATTAATATTTTTGCAAAGAATTAATGTTTTAATTGTTTTTAACATTTAAAATATTTTTTCCACCTTGATTTTGCAACTTTTAATGCTTTCTAATTATTTTGTAGGTCAATACTTAATTTTTGAAGCATTAATCCAAGATCACAATTTGTTTTTCCTATGTTAAACAATTTTGATCATTTTAATTGAATTTTTATTCAATTAAAACACATTTTTTGAAAACAAATTAGGGTTTTTGGATTAATTCAACCCTCATAAATCATTTTCAAAACACTTTGGGCCTCTATTAGAGTGTAAGACCCAACCCTCTTGTACAGAAAACTTTTTGGGCCTCATTCGTTGTATAAGTCCCACTGTACATTTTTGAATAAACGACGCGATCGTCGTCAATTTAAAATTAACCAACTGGGCCTACCCTCGAGTAGTAAGACCCATTCAAAATTTTTGGGCCTCTAATAGAGTGTAAGACCCAATCCCCCTTTTAACCAAAAACTTTGGGCCTCACTTATTGTATAAGCTCATCTGCGTTAAAAGAAAACCTCGGCGCGATCGCCATTTCAAACGAAAAAGTCAACTGGGCCTACCCTCGTGTAGTAAGACCCATTTCTTTTCTTTTAAAAACTTTTTGGGCCTCTTGAGAGAGTGTAAGACCCATCCCTTTGTACAGAAAACCTTTTTGGGCCACAGTCACTTGTATAAGTCCCTCTGTACAAATTCAACAGTGCGCTCACTGATAAAACCCTGGGCCTCTCCTTGAGCTGTAAGCCCCAAATATTTCTTTTTCAAAGCACTTTCTCCTTTGATTTTGAAATATACTGTTGTTTTCAATCTTTCTTTGTTGAACAACTAACCAAACAACATGGAAGCTCTACAACCGAGTAAGTGTTTATACGCTTTCATTTACCACTTTCATATACATATAACTGTATTGTGGGGCTGTTTCGCTGTAAGTCTTCTTTCATAAACTTATATCAACTGTGTAATAATAGTATAGATATTTAGAGTTTCCCCGGCAACTACGTCTAGCATTAAGCCCGTTGATCACTCTTAAATAGTCAAAACTAGATCCCCATAGGATTACCAGACACAGTCTTCCCTCCTCTTGGGGTTAAACAATATGGAGATATGAAAGGCAGCATTCTCTGTGAACCCTTTCATAGACTGTCACTCGTAGAAGTTGTCAAGAAACTCTACTCCCCAGAGATGATCTTTTCTCCGTGAATGGCATCTCTTGAGTTTCTTCCAAATTCTCGGACTTTCCTGGCTTGATCTATTCTCGATGAATGGCATGTCTTGAACTTCTCGGGGTTTGGGGACCCACAGGCTTCTTAAAAACACTTGTCAAGAAACTCAATTCCCCAGAGATGATCTTTTCTCCGTGAATGGCATCTCTTGAGTTTCTTCCAAATTCTCGAACTTTCCTGACTTGATTTATTCCTTATGAATAGCTTGCCTTGAATTTCTCGGGGTTTGGGGACCCACGGGCTTCTTAAAAGCATCGGCCTCCTCTTGGGCATCGTACAAGGACCCACAGGCTTCCTAAAAGCAACCTCGCCTCCTCTTGGGCTTAGTACAAGGACCCGTCGGCTTCTTAGAAGTATTCACAGCCTCCTCTTAGGCTTCGTATAATGATTCTTCCTCCGGGAATGATAGCCTCCTCTTGGGCATCGTACAAGGACCCATTGACTTCTTAAAAGTTTCCAGCCTCCTCTTGGGCTTCGTACAAATTGTCCCGACGACCTCCTAGAGGTATAGGAACATAACTTAGTCATCTGCATAAGACAGTCCTTTCATAGGGTCTACTACTATTTCTCAAAGCATTGTACAAAAGATGACACTCTAGACTTGGACAGTCTAATCTCCTTGAGTCTCCAAGACATTCTCAAGTGACCCCTTTCGTTAAATAGGAAGAAAACCCCGTAGACTCGGACAGTCTCAATACCCTTTGGATTTCCCACTTCCTTAAAGAATAGGAATAACCTGGATCCTCGAACCAAATCCTTGAGTACAGTGTTGCGCATATAAGAACTGATTTTCTCTTTAACAATCAGTCTACTGGACCTGTCACTTAACTGAACAGTCGCCACAGCCTCCTCTTAGGCTTTGTATAAAGATCCTTCTCCCGTGAAGTTAGCCTCTCTCTTGGGCTTTATATAATGATTCTCCCCAGCGGGGTCAAACAACGTTTAGCCTCTCTCTCGGGCTTTGTACGAGACACATAAGAGACTCTCTCGTCGAGTCAATCACCCCTTTCGCCTCCATCTCAGGCTTTATACGAGATACAAAAAGGTTCTTATTGAGCCAAACAAACCTTTAGCCTCCATCTCGGGCTTTGTACGAGATACAAAAACTCTCTTGTTGAGTCAATTAGCCTCTATCTCGGGCTTTATACGAGATACCAAAAGATTCCATCATTGAGTCAAAAACCTTTTAGTCTCTCTCTCGGGCTTTGTACGAGACACATAATAGCCTCCTCTTAGGCTTTGTATAAGAAAAACACTGGTTGATCCAATTAACCTCTTAGCATCAAAGTTGTGCCTCGTTCACAGTACACAAACATCAACAACTCCTTCCCCTCCATCTAATCGCTGTAAGCGACAAGCCTCTGGATCATCTACATCCATGCCACTGTCCCTCTTTTAGCATGAGAAATTCCTAAGGAAAGATAACATTGCTCTACACTGAGTTAAAGTCTTCTCCTTCAGGTTAAAAATCCCCTATAAAGGAAATTATGGCATTGTCGGATTCACACATCTCGGTTAAAGTAATTCTCCTTTATAAACAGTCGTAACAAACGAACCCCTCTTTAGAGATGACAAATTCTCTCTAAGGTCAACACTTTTAGCTTCACATCTTGGGCTTTGAACAAGATACAAACCACCTTTCGCTTCACGTCTTGGGCTTTGAACAAGACACCAAAACACCCATTTCCTCCCATAGAATAGGAGGAACTGCGAACGCTCTGATTTCCCTGTTTCGGTAAACGGGAATACGTAGGCATAAGATTGAAAGAAAAATCTTAGCGAGCACACTAAACAAAAACCCAAAATCCCATACTTTCATATATATCCGTCCTAACATTTCAACCGATAGCCTAAAGCACCCCTCGTCAACAAAATAAACTAGGAGAAACCCCGAATCTTTGTAGCATCTGTAAAACAACAGTTTCGACTGTTTAATCTCAGTATGCAAGCAGGGTTAGTTGGAGACATCTATTTCCCTTCCTTCATCAGCTTTAATAGGATAAAAAATGAATCGAGCTGTAGTACCAGAGCGATCGTGCTTCGTAACCACATCCAAAAATCACTCGCTACAGAAAAATGGCGACTCTGCTGGGGACTGCGCAGGTCTCTTTAGGGATCTTGTTCTTTTTGTGGAAACCTTGACGTCACTAGGATCTTAGGTCAAAACGCCGTTAATTTGAAATGAAACCACAGATTGGTGACTCCGCCGGGAAACCATTTTCTGTCAGGAACTTAAGATTCTTAGCTTTTAAAAGTCTAGGATGATTAGGACAAATATATATACTATTTTTCTTAATTGCTATACGTGTTTATTTTTTTGCTAATGGGAATGCGTGTGATGCCGCATGTGGAAAGATCGAGTATACACTTAAGATAAGTGATGGCGACGGGGTCGACCATCAACCTCAGTGGAGGCTGACCAATGCAACCCATTCTCTCACCTAGACAATGGGCCGATTGTGATGTCTGAGAAGCTGAGGAGCCAAACCCTTTTTTAGTGCGGAAACTATCGGGAATAGTTGTTACGCGATACTACCCTCATTTGAGGCTGGTGATCTATTCTCGGTGAATGGCACTTACTCTAAGATTGCTCTACAACTCGCTGACGATCTGCTTGTTGTTTTGCTTTCCTAGGAGGAGCTGATGATAATGAGTACAGGTACAAAAATCACCCTAGTATAAACCTTTGGGGATGGGTAGAGCCTTGACTTCATGACAACGACCCTTTGACCCCATGTTTTTTCTATGTTTTTGTGTGCTGCATTCATGCATTCATTTTAAAAAACATTAAAACATTAAAAAAATTTCTCTTCAAGTCTCTCTGTTTTTCAAATTAAACTAAGACTGTGATTGCAAATATCAGAGAAAAGGATTGCGTTAATGGATTTCGGTAGAAGGAGAACTCATGGTTATACCTTCAAGGTTCCAAAGCTAGAGGATTTGAGAAGGTTAGCAGGAATGATCACTAACCCAGAGGCTTTCAGAGCCAAACACGGAGGTCTGCTACCACTATTAAGAGTCCATGTGATTGAGGGAATCATGGATGCGCTCATTCAATTCTACGATCCAGTTTATCACTGTTTCACATTCCCGGATTACCAGCTCGCACCAATGCTAGAGGAGTATTCTCATCTGATTGATCTACACATTACTGATCAGGTTCCATTTTCTGGACTGGAAGAAATTCCAAAGAATCAGACCATTGCAAGAGCAATTCATTTGGACGAGTCTGAGGTCAGGACTCACATAACCACTAAGGGTGGCATCCAAGGTTTGTCAGCCCAGTTCTTGACAAAGAAGGCCCTGTATTTTTCCAGTATAGGAAACGTGACTGCTTTTGAAAGCGTCTTTGTCTTGCTCACCTACGGGTTATTTTTGTTTCCCAACATCAATAACTTCGTCGATATTAACTCCATTAAGGTTTTTCTCATTGGAAACCCTGTGTCGACTTTGCTCGCAGATGCGTATCATTCTGTACACTTGGGAAATTTGTACAGCGGAGGGGAGATCACATGTTATGTACCTTTGCTTTACAAATGGTTTATCTCTCACTTGCCCAAGTCTGCTGCTTTTTGAGATTGCAAGAGTGCCTTACGTTGGTCGCAGAAGATCATGTCTCTTACCAACTCTAATATAGATTGGTGTAATAGGATCTATGATGGAATCAGGATCATTGATCGTTGTGGAAACTTTCCCAACGTACCCCTTATAGGAACTAAGGGAGGAATCAACTATCATCCGGTGTTGGTTCGCCATCAATTTGGATACCCGATGAGACACGTCCCACGGGGTGTTCATCTAGAAGGTCTTTTCTTTAAGGAAGGAGAAAACGACAGAGCACTAAAGACAGAAATAGTGCAAGCTTGGAAGCACGTTCATAAGAAAGGACGAGAGTCTTTAGGAAAACCAGACTGTGTCTCGGTGGAGCCTTATCTCCATTGGGTACAAACTAGAGCTCTCAAGCTAAAGATGCCTTATCCTCGTTATGGAATTCTTCCGCCGAGAGAATCTGTCATGTACTTCATGACGAAAACCGAAAAGCTTCAGGTTACTCTCAACAAAGTTCAAAAGGAGAGAAGGTCTTGGAAGAACAAGTACCGCACCCTCGACGTAGAGTGCATCAAAATACAACAACTACTGAAAGAGAAAGATGCTCTGATTGAAATTTTGGAGCAACATGCTGTGGATAATCAGGATAACCAAAGGAATTTGCCACTCATTTCACTTGGCAAAGGAATGACAACCCGACAACGGCCCAAGAGCCCCGGCCGAAGAAAAGGAAGATACCAGAATCAGCACCCAATTTCTCTTCAGAGAGGACTCGGGACGCATTAGTTTAGGTTTCTGTTTCTGCACCTTGTAATCTACTGTATTTCCATTTCTGTAATCCTTTGAATTTCAATAAAAAGGGGTTTCCCCGCTGTTTGATATTTGTAATCTAATTGTCGAAGTTTATTTTGATTAAACAAAAAAATAATTAATATAATCATTGCATTCATCATTCTCACATCGCGTATTCTTATTACTTACGAATCTCACATTTGTGTCTCGGTTCTAGAGTCAAACTGTCTCATTCGTATAATACTCGGGCCAATCGTCAGAAAAAGATGGATGATCTTGAGGAAGAAAACAGAGAGTTGAAAGAAGAGATCGACGCTCTGAGAAAGGATATGAGAAAGCTTCGTAACGACATGCAAGCCATGGCAGAAGCTCAGCTACAAAGAACTGTGATCTCAGAGATCACCTCGACGCCCATAGTGGAGAAGTATGATCCTAGGTATCAAATACCGAAAGATCGTCCTTGGGGCATGCCTGTTAACTATATCCCGGAAGGATATGTTCCGCTGATCACTGAAGATCGGGGAATCACAACAGAAGCCGTTGGGCCTGAAGGTTACAAACTTCGGGAAAGCAAAAATGCCAGGGGCATACTGAGGACTCTTGAAGGTTACAAACTTCGGGAGACGCCAAGACTCACTACCGTAGTCACGGTACCACCCCCTGTGGTGCACACTGTCCCGGAAGGACAGATTCCACAGATACCTTCTGGTAAGAAGGAAACTATGTTTGACAGAATGGAGGAATTCTAGGAGCAGTTCTTGGAAATGCAGAAGGAACTGCAAGCCATTCGCGGTCAGGATCTATTTGGAAAGGACGCCTCAGATCTCTGCTTGGTCCCAAATGTGAAAGTTCCGCACAAATTTCAAGTGCCCGACTTTGAAAAATACAAGGGTAACTCTTGCCCTCAAAGCCATCTGGTGATGTACGCTCGGCAGATGTTAGCTCAGACGGAGAATCAGGACCTACTGATTCACTACTTTCAGGATAGTTTAACCGGTTCCGCACTCAAATGGTACATGGGTTTAAACTGTGCCACGATTGACACATTCAGAGATCTTGGCACTGCCTTCGTCCAACAATACAAATACAATTTGGACATGGCACCCGACAGAGATCAACTCAGATCGATGTCGCAAAAGGACAAGGAAACCTTTAAGGAGTATGCTCAAAGGTGGCGTGAGATTGCCGCTCAAATTTGTCCACCTCTGGAGGAAAAAGAGATGACAAAGATCTTCTTAAAGACCTTAAGCTCATTTTACTATGACCGAATGGTTGCCAGTGCGCCCAGTGATTTCACTGAAATGGTTGGCATGGGCGTACGTCTTGAGGAAGTCGTCCGAGAAGGACGTTTGGTAAAAGACACTGGATCGACGAGTGGTACTAAAAAATACGGTAGTGCTCTCCCTAAGAAAAAAGAGCAGGATATTGGGAATATCTCTCTCGGAAAGGAAAGGCGACGTTATCAGCCGGTAGCAGCTGTGACTCCTGATATCAACCCTGCGTCTATTCCTACGTATCAACCTCAGGTTGCGCAGAGCCAACCTGATCAACAAAGGACACAACAGCCTCTTCAGCAGGCTCGCCCTCCATACAACAACAACCGTGCTACACGGCCACCAGGATTTGATCCTATACCCGTGTCGTACGCAGAGCTGTTTCCATTACTACTGGCTAAGGGGCACATTCAGACTAAATCTCCTCTTACAGTACCAAAAAATCCGCCCTTTTGGTTTAAGGTGGATCAGACATGCCCTTATCATCAAGGAGGACCAGGGCATAACATAGAGACTTGTCTCAATTTCAAGTCCGACATGCAAAAACTTGTTAGGAGCAGGGTCTTATCCTTCAAGGATAAAAATCCTAATGTTCTCACGAACCCGCTGCCTCAACATGAGAAGGCTGCAGTCAATTTGATAGAAGGAGAGATAACGATGCCTATCAAATCAACATGGTTCAGATCTTCGATATTCGCGTGATGAATACCAACCTGGTAGAGTTACATGCTTAGCAGGTCCGACTCGGATTCTTAACATCACATGACTATCAAAGCTGTAAAGTAGGTTGCGAAAACGATCGAGGTTGTACCCTTGTCCAGGAGGCACTTCAGCACTTGTTAAATCACTGGTGGATGCCAATTTATATGGATGAAGATACTCAGCAAATTAGTATCAGTAACAGGAATCCTACTCGGCGTCAGAGTAAGGATGTCCGATCAGTGGAAGCTAATCTAGTGAGTTTACATTGTATTCAAAGTGGGCGTGGCCAGGTGCCACCACACAACTATGAACGTTGCGGCGTCTGTTCGGAAAGTAACCAAGGGTGTTACTTTGTGAGAGCAGCTCTTCAGGGTCAGGTAGATCGTGGAGAGATTCGCCCATATCCGAGTTCTGGACCCATCAACTCGACGCCGAACTACCTTGCCGATCAAGTTGATGATGTTGTCACGATCTCTAGTCATCACAGGACCAGGGATGTTTTTGCCATTATCCCTCTACTTGACGAATCTAAAGTTCCCAACCGGGAACGGATCGAGATTACTTACGATGGTCAGAAAAATCAGAAGGCTCCTATAGTTATCTATCTACCAGGACCGTTACCGTATGAGTCAGCTAAGGCTATCCCTTACAAATACGGTGCAACAACAATTGAAAATGGAAAGGAAATTCCATTACCCTCCATCGTGAATATTGCAGACATCAGTCGTGTAACACGGAGTGGTAGAATCTTCAACCGAGGAGTTGGAGAACCTAACAAGAAAAAGGAACTTCAGACGGAAACTCCTGATCCACCAGTCGGTCAATCCAGTAATTCTGACCTTTCAAAAAATAATGATGAGATGCCGAAGCTCATCCAAAGGAGTGAATATAACATTGTTGATCAGCTGTTATAAACTCCTTCAAAGATCTCGGTATTATCACTGTTACTCAGTTCAGAAGCCCACAGGGAGGCTCTATAGAAAGTCTTGGAGCAAGCCTTTGTGGAACAGGATGTAACAATCAGACAATTTGATAGCATTGTCTCTAACATCACTTCCTGCAATAATTTAGGATTTAGTGATGAGGAATTACTCGAAGAGGGTCGCCGTCATAACATGGCGCTCAATATCACAGTTAACTGCCAGGATGATGCTTTAGCCAGCGTACTGGTAGACACAGGGTCAGCCCTGAATGTTATGCCGAAGTCCACTTTGATGCAATTATCATTCAAAGGCCCTCCGATGAGAATTAGCGAGGTCGTCGTCAAAGCGTTCGACGGATCCAGAAAAATAGTTATCGGCAAAGTTGATCTTCCTATAACTATCGGTCCTCACACTTTCCAAGTCACTTTCCAGGTCATGGACATCCGGGCAACGTACAATTGTTTATTAGGAAGACCTTGGATACATCAGGCTGGAGCGGTCACTTCGACCCTCCACCAAAAGCTAAAGTTCATCAAGAACGATCAACTTGTCACCATCTACTGGTATAGAACCCGAGAAGGTTATTGGAACTCAGTTCCAAGCACTGTCGGTGTGCAAGAACAATCAATCCCAAGGAGGAACCTCAATTTCCTCGTACAAAGATGCTATCAAAGCGGTTGAGAGTACCGATACAACAGGATGGGGACAGCTAGTCATTCCTATTGGCAATAAAACAAAGAAGGGTCTTGGTTTTTCTGCAACCTGTACCCAGACAGCTGCCAACGATGAAAGTCTTCATCCCCTTCAAAACTTCTTCCACAGTGGAGGTTTTCTTCACCCGGTGTCTCAAGCAGTACATGCTATTAATGAGGAAGATCCCTCTGACATGGATGAAGAATGGAAGTCCTATCTTAATGAGGACGGTTATATGTCTCAAGAAGAGGGGCCTACGCCATTTTGCTATCCCGCACAGAGTCCGAGATTTATACCAAGGTCAGACGTCAAAATGATCTATGGAGATTGTGATCCGGAAGGATGCCGTGCTCCGCCAAATTCATTAGAGGAGGACACTCTGATGAAAGACAACTTTGACCACAATTAATATGGCCCAATGGATGGTCTGCCAATGTGGCAGCCTTACCCAGGAAACGTGGGGCAAGAGAGTCAGCCGAACAATGAAAATCAGCTGACCGTCATTGAACAGAATACCTGTGTCCCCACCATGTCATGGGATCAACACTCAGGTCATTCAGAAACTACTCAACATGAAGATGAATTCGCAACGTTTGCAGGACTTGAATTCATCAACTATGCTTTTCCTGAGGTCAACGTCATCGAGAGGGATGACTCCTCCAGTTCCAAAGAAGTTTGGGACACCTTGGGACAACTAAGTGGGAAATACGACTACATGGTCAAGTACACTGCTCCCGAAAGCTCTCGTATCAGGCTCGAAGATATCCAGCCTACTGGATGGGGAGATACAGCTGAGAGCACAAATGCTATGCAAAATGCAACTGAGGAATTCTCCTACGACAATTCGGCCTGGGAGACAGATTCCAATGATCCTGCTCCACCAGAAATCAGCGTTATTTCTGAAGACAAATCAAGGAAGGTGCCAGACTTTGTGATTCACCGAGGAGTTCGCCGCCAATGGGTTGCCGTCGAGGTTCCGAAGGTCGTTCATCAGTCAAAGTAATTGCCATCTTTAACCTTTCACCCTGCCCAGGTGAAACGGTTGTTTTGATAGGGCTCGCTTTCTGTAAATTTTCCCTCTTCGCTTCGCCCAAAGCGACGGAGTTTTGTTTTATAGGGCTGTAGTTTCAGGGATCGACTTGTTCATTAATAAAATAACGTCGTTCTGTAATTTTCGCATTAATTGCTGTTTTCTCTTTTTGCTTTTTCAGAAAATGGTAATCCTAAAAAACAATTCAATAATAAAAACAAGCAGTAATAAAATAAAAACACTGCACACACTTGCATTCTTCTTTATCTCTTCTAAACACGAATCATCACCTCATTCAGATTGCTTGTTTTAAACCCCGTTGAAACATACGATCCGATGCCTTCTCCCAACTTTGAGTTCCCGATATTCGAGGCTGAAGAAGAAGTTGACAACGAAATTCCAGAAGAGATCTCCCGATTACTCAGACAAGAGGAAAGGTCCATTGAACCTCACAAAGAACCGTTGGAAATGGTAAACTTGGGTTCAGAAATAGAGAGAAAAGAAATCAGGATTGGGGCACTGCTCAGTCCAACTGCCAAAGAGAGTTTGATAAAGCTTCTCAAAGAATTTCCCGATGTATTCGCTTGGTCCTATCAGGATATTCCAGGGTTGGATACCAGCATCGTGGAACATCACTTACCGTTGAGATCAGAATGTCCGCCAGTAAAGCAGAGGTTGAGACGGACTCACCCGGACATGGCCATCAAAATCAAAGAGGAGGTACAGAAACAGATCGACGCGGGTTTCCTCGCTACATCTGAATATCCTCAATGGTTAGCCAACATCGTACCCGTTCCCAAAAAGGACGGAAAGGTCAGAATGTGTGTTGATTACAGGGATCTGAACAAGGCAAGTCCAAAGGAAGACTTTCCTTTACCACACATTGACATGCTGGTAGACAGTACAGTAAAGTTCAAAGTTTTCTCCTTCATGGATGGATTCTCGGGCTATAACCAGATCAAAATGGCGCCGAAAGACATGGAGAAAACTTCATTCATTACCCCATGGGGTACCTTTTGTTACAAGGTAATGTCGTTCGGTTTGAAGAACGCTGGGGAAACCTATCAAAGGGCCATGACAACTCTTTTTCATGACATGATACACAAGGAAATAGAGGTATATGTCGATGACATGATTGCAAAATCTAAGACAGAAGAGGAGCATGTGACCCACCTGTCGAAATTGTTTGAACGTTTAAGAAAATTCAAACTCCGCTTGAATCCCAACAAGTGCACCTTCGGTGTCCGTTCAGGGAAACTACTAGGGTTCATCGTCAGCCAGAAAGGAATTGAGGTTGATCCTGACAAGGTCAAGGCCATTCAAGAAATGCCTTCTCTGAAAACTGAAAAACAAGTCGGAGGATTCTTGGGACGTTTGAACTACATCTCCAGATTCATATTCCTTATGACCGCCACGTGTGCGCCGATTTTCAAATTACTCAAAAAGAACCAGGATTGCGTTTGGACAGAAGATTGTCAAACCGCCTTCGACAATATCAAGGAATATCTATTGAATCCGCTGATTCTATCACCTCCAGTGGAAGGAAGGCCACTGATCATTTACCTCACAGTCCTAGAGGACTCAATGGGATGTGTACTTGACCAACAAGACGAAACCAAAAGGAAAGAGTCTGCCATCTACTATCTGAGCAAGAAATTCACCGACTGCAAAACTCGGTACACGATGCTTGAGAAAACTTGTTGCGCTTTGGCTTGGGCAGCCAAATGTCTTCGCCAATACATGATTCGTCACACTACTTGGTTAATCTCCGAAATGGATCCAATCAAGTACGTCTTCGAAAAACCTGCTCTCACGGGAAGGATTGCCCGTTGGCAGATGTTGTTATCAGAATATGACATTGAGTACCACGCTCAGAAAGCCGTTAAAGGAAGTATTTTAGCCGATCATTTGTCTCATCAACCGATTGACGATCAAGAACCAATCGGGTTTGACTTCCCAGACAAAGATGTCATGTATCTAAAAATGAAAGATTGCGATGAACCGTTGCCCAATGAAGGGCCAGAACCAGGTTCCCAATGGGGACTAATCTTTGACAGAGCAGTTAATCATTATGGAAATGGAATTGGGGCAATCATTGTTACCCCTCAGGGTACCCACATTTCTTTCACTGCCAGACTTACGTTCAAATGTACGAACAACGAGGCCGAATACGAAGCTTGTATTATGGGTCTCGAAGAAGCGATTGATTTAAGGATGAAAAACTTGGACGTATACGTCGACTCAGCCCTGGTTATCAATCAGATAAAAGGAGATTGGAACACATACCAATCAAGATTGATTCCTTACAAAAACTATGCAAGAAGGTTGTTACCCTTCTTTAACAGAGTCGAGTTTCATCATATCCCTCGTGAGGAGAATCACATGGCTGATGCATTAGCCACTCTCTCTTCCATGATTAGTGTAGGTCAATGGATTGACTTACCTAAGATCGACATAATGCGCCTTGAACGACCCGCATACGTCTTCACGATTGAAGTAGTCATAGACGACAAACCTTGGTATCATGATATCAAATGTTTCCTTTAGAAACAAGAGTACCCACCTGGGGCACTCAGAAAAGACAGGAAAACCCTCAGAAGATTGGCTGGAAACTTCTTCCTGAGCGGTGACACTCTTTATAAGAGGAATTTTGACTTGGTCTTGCTCCGATGCGTAGACAGACCAGAAGCAGACATGCTTATGAAAGAAATTCATGAAGGATCCTTTGGCACTCATGCCAACAGACACACAATGGCGAGAAAAATTCTGAGAGCAGGGTACTATTGGTTGACCATGGAATCCGACTGCTACAAGTACATGAGGAGGTGTCACAAGTGTCAGATATACTCCGACAAAATTCATGTACCTCCATCGCATCTCAAAGTTCTCTCTTCCCCGTGGCCTTTTTCCATATGGGAAATTGACATGATTGGCTTGATCGAACCTAAGGCTTCAAACGGACATCGGTTCATCCTGGTAGCCATTGACTATTTCACCAAGTGGGTCGAAGCAGCGTCGTACGCTAATGTAACCCGACAAGTGGTGGTCCGATTTATCAAAAACAATATCATCTGCCGTTATGGTGTTCTGAGCCAGATCATTACTGATAATGGATCCAACTTGAACAACAAGATGATGAAAGAGTTGTGCACAGAGTTCAAGATTGAACACCATAACTCATCTCCCTACCGACCCAAGATGAACGGAGTGGTAGACACGGCTAACAAGAACATCAAGAAGATCGTTCAAAAGATGGTTGTAACCTACAAAGATTGGCACGAGATGCTACCCTTTGCTCTTCACGGTTATCGCACATCTGTCCACACTTCAACAGGGGCAACCCCTTTCTCTCTAGTGTATGGAATGGAAGCAGTGCTCCCCATAGAAGTAGAGATCCCGTCAATCCGAGTATTGATGGAAGCTAAGCTCACCGAAGCTGAATGGTGTCAAAGTCGACACGACGAATTGAATCTGATCGAAGAAAAGATAATAACGGCACTATGCCATGGTCAGTTGTATCAACAGAGAATGAAGAGGGCGTTTGACAAAAAGGTCCGACCTCGTGTCTTCAGAAAAGGAGACCTCGTGCTAAAAAAGATACAATCATTTCTCACTGATTCGCGAGGTAAATGGACTCCGAATTATGATGGCCCCTATGTGGTCACGAAAGCTTTCTCAGGCGGCGCCTTGAGACTTGCAACCATGGACGGAGAGGAATTTGCCTACCCCACGAATGTTGATGTAGTCAAGAAATACTTCGCCTAAACTAAAAAAAAAAAACTTTCTCGGTGGATTGAGAACCCGAAAGGGCGGTCCAGGCAAAAGTTAGAGACATAAAAAGAAAAAAATCATCCTGGTGGATTGGAAACATCACAGTACAATCCAGGCAAAAATTAGGGATAATGGCAAGTAACTATGTTCAACAAAGGCAAGTCCCTCAGCAGCAGCAGTTACATCATCCGCCAGAAAACTCCAGTCAAGGTCATCTTCGACAGAAGCTCAGGATGTCCCGAATTCAAAGTTGGTAGAAGGATAGTGGTCGTTATGTTTCAACGTAGCCCTTTTCCCTGTAAATTATCATTTTATAACTTTGTAAATACTCAATGGAATCACGCGTTTGGCTGTAATTCTTATTTGACTGTTGCTTTACAAAATGGCTGTAAATATATCAATAAAATTTAACCTTTGTGCTTTTGTTTGTAATTCTTATTTGTTTTAGCTTTACAGAATGACGTTGTTAGCAATTCTTGAAATGAAACAAAAATGAATTTACTTGTTAAAACTTTTTCTGCTTTTAAATTAAAGACGGAAATTTCTTTTGACTGTTGAACATCAGAAGAACATCGGTCGCTTCTCCAGAAGTAATCGAACCTCAAAGTGCAGAATCAAAGTACTCCTTCTAACCCAGTACGCCTGAATGAAGGGATCAACTGTGTCAGAGACCATGTTTCATCTGACACCCTCGGCCGAGTTCTTATCTCCTAAGCCTGACCAACTTAGCTCCCAACAGGGACTATCTCTCCTAAGCAAGGCAAAATTGCTATTCTGAACCAAAGGTACTTCTTCGCCCCGCGATGGCCGAGTATCCAGTCGTGTTCACCTGTCAGTTTGTATGTCGCGTCAGTTTTGTCAGCATAAACATACATGCATCATGCATTATTGATTTACATTCACATTTCATATTGCATCACTATCACTCTAGTCGGTCTTGTCCCCTAGTGATAAAAGTCCTCTCAATCGAGCCGTCAACCCTTTCCTCGTCAGGAAGTGTTACGTCTGAACATTCTCTCTCCTCCAGTTTTATTTTTGGATTGAAGTTGGGTCCTCGACCACTTTGATAACTTGAACCTCTGAAAGACCAGAGAGCCCTCAGTTAACATCACTCTTCGCCATTGAAGATGATATCCTTGCTTTCCCGGATTAAGGAAAATCCACAGAGAAAGCCTCGTAATCAGAGATTCGGCAGCATGCCAGTTTCGCTCCGAAAATACCA
Organism: Lathyrus tuberosus; assembly: GCA_022829125.1. Lineage (NCBI taxonomy): Eukaryota > Viridiplantae > Streptophyta > Magnoliopsida > Fabales > Fabaceae > Lathyrus > Lathyrus tuberosus. The sequence goes on along the minus strand of JALAZF010000023.1, from coordinate 5,659,662 downwards.
CTGATGAAAAGGTCATCGGCACCTCAAAATTGGATCACATCATATGGCATTTCTCCGAGAAGATCTCCGAGAAAAGTAAGATGTAAAGACCCCAAGCGAATGCAGTCTCTCAAGGGACTCGCATTCCCCAAGTAGAGTCAACAAATGGCATCTCCAACAGAGAAGTTTGTACACCTCTACAACTCAGACGACTGGGTTCCCCAGCAAGTCTGACATCAAAACTTTTTCCACTCAAATGGCATCTCCCCAGGAAAATTCGGCGAGAAGTTTAAAGGAAAGCCGCTACGAATAGCGTCCCTTGTCAATAAAGTTATTGACGAAAGAAACTAAGACCAGTTCCTCGGTAGGAAACCAGGATCGAGGGGAAGTTTACAACAGAAACTAAGACCAGTTCCTTGGTAGGAAACCAGGATCGAGGGGAAGTTTACATCAGAAACTAAGACCATTTCCTTGGTAGGAAACCAGGATCGAGGGGAAGTTTACAACAAAAACTAAGACCAATTCCTTGGTAGGAAACCAGGATCGAGGGGAAGTTTACATCAGAAACTAAGACCAGTTCCTTGGTAGGAAACCAGGATCGAGGGAAAGTTTATTTTAGAAACTGAGACCAGTTCCTTGGATGGAAACCAGGATCGAGGGGAAGTTTACCTTTTCTAAGCATCATCGCTTAGCTAAAGAAGATGAATGCGTAAGCTACCATTCATAACCACCATCAAAATTTCGGGTATTCCGATATTTAATCCTCTTGCACCCTGAATGCCCGAATACCTTCGTAATTCACACCTTCGTGTCCAAGAAGATTAAATAGGGGCATCTGTCATACCCCAAATTTTGACCACTAAGATTTTCCATCATTTTGAAAATCATCATCACAATATGGAGGAACCATCATACTTCATCAGTCTCCCCAAAGATGGGTGAGCATTCACTACAATCAAGAATTAGGGTTTCAAGCCCTCTCTGAGTGCTTAGACAAAGGGTCAATCAAGGAATGACATGATCTTCAACTTGTCTAATTTCTAAAACATCCACAATGGATCAAAAGGACTCCCACTTCAAGGATTAAGCACAAGGCTGCTCCCTTCTAGGTGGATTAAGTCTCAAGATCGACAGTGTCACCAAATTAGGGTTTTGGTCGACCAGGGCCTCCAGATGGAGATTTTTCATCTGGGCACAAGCCAATGATCCAAAACCTAACCTAATGTACTCCATGGAACCTCATGGACCTAATCATCAAGTCAATTTTTCCTCAGGGGATGCATTAATCAAAAATCAGGAATTAGGGTTTCTTGACCTAATTCACCCCTAAGTTGACTTTTAGGGAAAATCATGGGCCAAGACCTCAAGAGAGGGTTTGAGGGTCTCTAATGAACTATATTGATCCATTTGCAACAATGGATTAATCCAAGAAGCTTGAGCAACAAGTCTCAATTTCATCTGCACCACAGTTAGGGTTTTAAGGAAAAAGTCAATTGTAACTTTGACTTTTGACTTTTGACCAGGACATGCTCCCAAGCCCTATGACATGCATCAATATACCCTATGACACCCATGGAACATGTCCATCAAGTTTGATTTAGGTCAAGGACATGATTTCCTGAAGAATTGCACAGTTTGGAATTCATCTGATAAAAAGTCAACTGTGCACAAAAGTCAACTTTGACTTTTTGAGATTTTTCACCAAAATGGATTTTTAACCCTAAAATGATGTTAATGTATGATTTGAATCATCATTCATCAAGAAAAATCAAGAAAAGTTGGGTAACTTGTAAAAGGGGTAACCATAAAAAACTTAGAAAATTTTCTAAGTTAATTTTCTGAGTTAAAAATAAAGTAGCTAGGGTACCAACTTTGGAGGGTCATAACTCCTAAACCACAAATCCATTTTCTCCCATCCAAGGCTTGATTTGTAGATCTCATTGCCCTCTACAAAAACTTCAACTAGACCTAATTCCAACTCCTCATGGATTTTGAGTTATGGAGTGATCAAAATCAAGAAAAGTCACTTTGTTCCAACACATTGAAAATTTCACTAAGTCAGATTTTACCCTACTTTCTGCCAAATGTAGGGGGATTTTTCACTTGGATTCAAAAGAGATCAAAACCAAACATGTTCAAACAGTTGTTGTATCATGTAAGGGCTTTCCAAAATGGCCAAGAACATTACCAAATTCAATTTGAGTCATGAGATATAACATTGGCAAGTTGCCTTGTTGAAATCTGTCAAGGCAAGGCAGATTTTGCATTTTTGGTCGATTTGCCAAAATCAGCCAAATCCAAATGCTCCTATCCACTTGGACACCTCTGAGGATTGAATCTAAAGGGGAGAATCACTGAGCCAAGCCTCCAAAGTCTTTGGAACAAGAAATAGCATGTTGAACCTAGAATGGCCAAAATAGGGATAAGACTCCAATTTTGGATTGGAGCATTCAATGGAAGCATCAAGGTGGCATGGACTGAGCCATTTGCAACTGAATTCAGTCAAGACTTATCCAAGACCAAGGGAACCATAGCCCTGTGCCCTAACCTCTAGTCAATGGCTAGAGAAGACTTGGATTTCCAATGGTCAACATTGAACAAACACCTGCTGCAGTTGCCATTCACTGTGGATCCCAAAACAAACTTGCTCTACTATAAATAGAGCTCAATTGTGATCAGTTTGAGTACACCAAAGCCATCTAACAGATGCTTTCCTCAAAATCTCTTCTTTCACTCCAATTTTGCCTTCTAAGGCAAGTCACTATCGGGTTTTGAGTTTGAGAGCTTTTCCAATCAAACCAATCATACGCACACCTCACATACATCATATAGAAGTGATCCAAACACTCACATAACATCTGGAACACAAATTTCACAAAATCACCAGCCAATTGCTCAAGTTCTTGACAGTTTTGCAGTTGAGGTACCATCTTCAACTCCAAACCATTTCAATCCATTCCAAGCATTCATACACACTCCATGGCACCTAGGGAAGCTATCCAGATCATTGGAACCTAGTTGTAACACCTCCAACACAAATCACGATCACCAGCTGCAAGTGGTAAGCATGAGCTCTTCTAACTCTATGATCCATGCAAATTTAGTTGCACAATAATTTGGCCATATGTTCATAATCATGCATGGAATGTTTCCCCTCAATTAATTGCATTGTTTGAATCGTGTATCAAAAATCCTAGCCTTCATGCAGAAATTAGGGTTCTTGAGGATTTTTCATGATTTCTTGTTATATGTTTAATTTAAATGAAATTAAATACCATAGACATGACCGTGAGGTTGAAACGAGTTGATTGGTATGTGGATTACATGATATGATTAAGTATTCAGTGAGATTGGAGAGAAAATGCAAATCTGGGCAAACCCAGAACACGCGCGTGTTCTTGGGTGTTCTTGGCGCCATTTTTTGAATATTTGAATATTTGAATTTTGTGATTTTATTTAATTGATTCAAAAATTAATTTCTCTCTGAGTTTTAATGATTTTGAGTTTATTCATTTTTTAATAATTCACAAAAATGTTAAAATATTTTATTTTCCCAAAAAATCCCAAAAATATTATTTATTTTGTATAATTAATATTTTTGCAAAGAATTAATGTTTTAATTGTTTTTAACATTTAAAATATTTTTTCCACCTTGATTTTGCAACTTTTAATGCTTTCTAATTATTTTGTAGGTCAATACTTAATTTTTGAAGCATTAATCCAAGATCACAATTTGTTTTTCCTATGTTAAACAATTTTGATCATTTTAATTGAATTTTTATTCAATTAAAACACATTTTTTGAAAACAAATTAGGGTTTTTGGATTAATTCAACCCTCATAAATCATTTTCAAAACACTTTGGGCCTCAATTAGAGTGTAAGACCCAACCCTCTTGTACAGAAAACTTTTTGGTCCTCATTCGTTGTATAAGTCCCACTGTACATTTTTGAATAAACGACGCGATCGTCGTCAGTTTAAAATTAACCAACTGGGCCTACCCTCGAGTAGTAAGACCCATTCAAAATTTTTGGGCCTCTAATAGAGTGTAAGACCCAACCCCCCTTTTAACCAAAAACTTTGGGCCTCACTTATTGTATAAGCCCTTCTGCGTTAAAAGAAAACCTCGGCGCGATCGCCATTTCAAACGGAAAAGTCAACTGGGCCTACCCTCGTGTAGTAAGACCCATTTCTTTTCTTTTAAAAACTTTTTGGGCCTCTTGAGAGAGTGTAAGACCCATCCCTTTGTACAGAAAACCTTTTTGGGCCACAGTCACTTGTATAAGTCCCTCTGTACAAATTCAACAATGCGCTCACTGATAAAACCCTGGGCCTCTCCTTGAGCTGTAAGCCCCAAATCTTTCTTTTTCAAAGCACTTTCTCCTTTGATTTTGAAATATACTGTTGTTTTCAATCTTTCTTTGTTGAACAACTAACCAAACAGCATGGAAGCTCTACAACCGAGTAAGTGTTTATACGCTTTCATTTACCGCTTTCATATACATATAACTGTATTGTGGGGCTGTTTCGCTGTAAGTCTTCTTTCATAAACTCATATCAACTGTGTAATAATAGTATAGATATTTAGAGTTTCCCCGGCAACTACGTCTAGCATTAAGCCCGTTGATCACTCTTAAATAGTCAAAACTAGATCCCCATAGGATTACCAGACACAGTCTTCCCTCCTCTTGGGGTTAAACAATATGGAGATATGAAAGGCAGCATTCTCTGTGAACCCTTTCATAGACTGTCACTCGTAGAAGTTGTCAAGAAACTCTACTCCCCAGAGATGATCTTTTCTCCGTTAATGGCATCTCTTGAGTTTCTTCCAAATTCTCGGACTTTCCTGGCTTGATCTATTCTCGGTGAATGGCATGTCTTGAACTTCTCGGGGTTTGGGGACCCACAGGCTTCTTAAAAGCACTTGTCAAGAAACTCTATTCCCCAGAGATGATCTTTTCTCCGTGAATGACATCTCTTGAGTTTCTTCCAAATTCTCGAACTTTCCTGACTTGATCTATTCCTTGTGAATAGCTTGCCTTGAATTTCTCGGGGTTTGGGGACCCACGGGCTTCTTAAAAGCATCGGCCTCCTCTTGGGCATCGTACAAGGACCCACAGGCTTCCTAAAAGCAACCTCGCCTCCTCTTGGGCTTAGTACAAGGACCCGTCGGCTTCTTAGAAGTATTCACAGCCTCCTCTTAGGCTTCGTATAATGATTCTTCCTCCGGGAATGATAACCTCCTCTTGGGCATCGTAAAAGGACCCGTCGGCTTCTTAAAAGTTTCCAGCCTCCTCTTGGGCTTCGTACAAATTGTCCCGACGACCTCCTAGAGGTATAGGAACAGAACTTAGTCATCTGCATAAGACAGTCCTTTCATAGGGTCTACTACTGTTTCTCAAAGCATTGTACAAAAGATGACACTCTAGACTTGGACAGTCTAATCTCCTTGAGTCTCCAAGACATTCTCAAGTGACCCCTTTCGTTAAATAGGAAGAAAACCCCATAGACTCGGACAGTCTCAATACCCTTCGGATTTCCCACTTCCTTAAAGAACAGGAATAACCTGGATCCTCGAACCAAATCCTTGAGTAGAGTGTTGCTCATATAAGAACTGATTTTCTCTTTAACAATCAGTCTACTGGACCTGTCACTTAACTGAACAGTCGCCACAGCCTCCTCTTAGGCTTTGTATAAAGATCCTTCTCGAGTGAAGTTAGCCTCTCTCTTGGGCTTTGTATAATGATTCTCCCCAGCGGGGTCAAACAACGTTTAGCCTCTCTCTCAAGCTTTGTACGAGACACATAAGAGACTCCCTCGTCGAGTCAATCACCCCTTTCGTCTCCATCTCGGGCTTTATACGAGATACAAAAAGGTTCTTATTGAGCCAAACAAACCTTTAGCCTCCATCTCAGGCTTTGTACGAGATACAAAAACTCTCTTGTTGAGTCAATTAACCTCCATCTCAGGCTTTATACGAGATACCAAAAGATTCCATCGTTGAGTCAAAAACCTTTTAGCCTCTCTCTCGGGCTTTGTACGAGACACATAATAGCCTCCTCTTAGGCTTTGTATAAGAAAACGACTGGTTGATCCAATTAACCTCTTAGCATCAAAGCTGTGCCTCGTTCACAGTACACAAACATCAACAACTCCTTCTCCTCCATCTAATCGCTGTAAGCGACAAGCCTCTGGATCATCTACATCCATGCCACTGTCCCTCTTTTAGCATGAGAAATTCCTAAGGAAAGATAGCATTGCTCTACACTGAGTTAAAGTCTTCTCCTTCAGGTTAAAAATCCCCTATAAAGGAAATTATGGCATTGCCGGATTCACACATCCCGGTTAAAGTAATTCTCCTTTATAAACAGTCGTAACAAACGAACCCCTCTTTAGAGATGACAAATTCTCTCTAAGGTCAACACTTTTAGCTTCACATCTTGGGCTTTGAACAAGATACAAACCACCTTTCGCTTCACGTCTTGGGCTTTGAACAAGACACCAAAACACCCATTTCCTCTCATAGAATAGGAGGAACTACGAACGCTCTGATTTCCCTGTTTCGGTAAACGGGAATACGTAGGCATAAGATTGAAAGAAAAATCTTAGCGAGCACACTAAACAAAAACCCAAAATCCCATACTTTCATATATATCCGTCCTAACATTTCAACCGATAGCCTAAAGCACCCCTCGTCAACAAAATAAACTAGGAGAAACCCCGAATCTTTGTAGCATCTGTAAAACAACAGTTTCGACTGTTTAATCTCAGTATGCAAGCAGGGTTAGTTGGAGACATCTATTTCCCTTCCTTCATCAGCTTTAATAGGATAAAAAATGAATCGAGCTGTAGTACCAGAGCGATCGTGCTTCGCAACCACATCCAAAAATCACTCGCTACACCCATCACCTTTTTGCTTGCAAGTATTAGTCTCTTCCACTAGGCTAGCATTCATTACATGTCATTTAGTTTGCTTCAAATATACATATTACATAACATGTAATGAATATTTAATATGTTAAATAAATTCTTCCAAAAATTTTAATAAGAAACTAAACCAAAAATATTTATTATATCTATAATTAATAAAATTATTTTCACTTTATTAATTATTATTAATTAAAAAAAAATTATTTTCAATTTATTAATTACTATTATTTTCAGTTTAAATAATTAATAGTTAATAATTTATAATAGACGGAAAATAAAAATATTTTTAATTAAAATAGTAGTTTTAATATCTATCATATAAGAAAATTAGGTGTTCTTAAAAATCCCTAATTACCCTTCTTATCCCATAATTTGCCACGTGGCTATGTTTAGCAATAAGTAACCTATTTTTCTTGGATTAACACTCATAGATTCAAATAATAAATTCCAATTAATTAATAAAAAAATTATTAAAACTCAATTCCCCTTCCTCATTGCACGCACACTTTGCAACTGTTTCTCATCCAGCTTAAAAAACCACCCCTCACCCATTACAACCACGATCCCTTTTGAAAACCGCCACTCCTTTTGAAACTCAAAATGCTTAGATACTATAAATCTATCATGGGTGGTTACGGTACAATCCTTTCCACCTTCATATTCTCAATTCAAAACCTCCATATACCCAGTTCAAAACCGTTTCAGAACCCATTAACTTTGCAACCATCCCAATTATTTGTTCTTTCTCTTTTACTCATGTTTATTCTTCATTTTCATTATTGAGTTTCGGACAGGTTCGATTTTGTTTTTGAATTCGTGTTTGTTGTTTCAGGTTTGGTGATGTTGGCTTACGCGGAAGGGGGAAGATTCGTCGGCGGTGCGGTTTCGATGGCTCCGCGTTAAACTCTTCCCTTTTGATTTCGGTTATGACTCTCCTTCTTTCTTTTGCTTCTGTTTCGTTTGTGTGGTGTTATTTGATGTTGTTATTGTGAGAGTTGTTTCTATTAATAACCTGCTTTCAAAATACAGAGTATTGCACCTTGCCTGCAACCTTGCCTACAAAGTGTTAGATGAAAGTTCCTAAGATATATTATTTTGTGCACAAAGTTTCTATCAAGAGTTTTTTTTCCAGTTAAGTCATAAACAATAGTCGTAATTTATTGTATATATCCTGCAGTGAAGAGAAAGCGTTTTGCAGTTTTAAGTGTCGATCGAAGGAGACTTTTGCAGAAGATGAAACGGAGAAAACTTGCACTAACTCAAAAGAGCACTCTCCTAACTCGAGTTACCATGACGATATCTTCCTCATGGGCTCTGCAAGTTTCCAAATAACATGCTTTATTACGAAAATGTTGTGAAGGTAAAAGACGTAGACAATCGGCTATGTGAATTTGTTTTTGCTTTGGAATTTTGGTTATTGCTGTGCAAAAATTATTCTATGTGTTAGTTGTCAAGAACCAAATTTCATGGTTTTGTAGGTACATGCATTGTCACTGGGATTCTACCTCTCACAGTAAGCACCGCGTCTCGATTTTTGTACTTCGATATATCTCATGATGTTAACGGTGTAATTTACTCGTATTCGACCAAATTTTCGTATGTTTTAGGAAGGAATTTCGGTAGGTAGAACATTTGCAGCACTTAAGAATTAACAAGGGGATGTAAACAAAGAAATGATGGCTATTGGTATCATGAACATAGCTGGTTCTTGTACTTCATGCTATGTCACGACAGGATCGTTTTCTCGAACTGCTGTTAACTACAATGCTGGAGTACAAACTGTAGTTTCTAATATAATCATGGCTTCAGCTGTTCTGGTGACCCTTTTGTTTCTCATGCCGCTCTTTTACTATACGCCAAACGTTGTCTTAGCGACCATCATCATTGCTGCAGTGATTGGACTAATAGACTATCAAGCTGCACATAAACTGTGGAAGGTTGACAAACTTGATTTCTTGGCCTGTATGTGCTCCTTTTTCGGCGTTCACTTCCTTTCTCTTTTTTATTCTCTTTTTACAATGTTATTCTATTTTTGCAATGATAATTTGTAGTAATTGATTTGTTCCTTCATTTATTTCTTTACCAATTTTTTTCACTTGTCTTTTGCTATTTTACATTGCAGCTAAAAACTTTGGAGTCACTGAGTTCATTAATCGAAAAGACCACGAGAAACCAATTCAGCAGGTTATATGTGACCTAATAGATGGAGGAGTTTATTATAGATTTGAGTGTTTTGGAATGCTGCCACAAAGGGAATGCTTCTGCAAGCAACTGCAACTACTGTCTCGTTAACTCAACTATTCGAATTTTACATTTCTATCCAAATTAATCAATCAATCAATGTATACTTATATATAAGGAATAAGCTGAAATCATAGAGGGTTTATAGAAATAAGCTGAAATCTGCTTATGAATATGTCATAAGTTGTTTCTATAAGCTCTTCCAAACAAACTCACAAGTGTTTATGCCAGTAGATACACCACTGATCCATTATAAATCACAGGTACGAAATGGTGCAGCAAAATCTTGTAAGTGAGAAGGTGTTCTCTTTTTGGCTCAATGGGAATCCAAAAGCTAAAAAGGGTGGGGAGCTAATTTTGGGGGGTGCTGGTCCCAATGACTACAAAGGAAAACATACATATGTTCCTGTCACTCAAAAAGGTTATTCGCAGGTTCTAAAAAACGAAATTTAGTTTGATCATAAATTCTTTTCAATGTATAGTTTAATGCAAAAAAACTTAACATGAAGATATACCTTTTTCAGATTGAAATGGGAGATTTTTTCATTGGAGGTCTCTCAACAGGTGACTTCATTTTTCTTCAACAATACAACAGTTTTATTTAGGGAAATACTGAAAAATAAGGCAGTGATTTACTTTTTTTTTTGGCAATTGTAAATTTGATTACAAGATGTATCTAATTGTGGATCATGCCAATGTTAATTTTAGGTGTCTGCGAAGGTGGTTGTGCTGCTATTGTGGATTCAGGAACATCTTTGCTTGCTGGTCCAACTGTATGTACTCACATCTTTTCAAATATTATTCAGTCACGCCGTTTCATTTATACTTTTTATTGACCGAGTTCATTTCAGACTGTTGTGACCGAAATCAACCATGCTATTGGAGCTGAAGGGATTCTGAGTGTAGAATGTAAGGAAATTGTTACTGAGTATGGAGAAATGATTTGGGATCTCTTGGTAGCAGGGGTATTTTGTCAACCCTTTAATGTTTTTCTTTTTGTCTTGACTTGTACACTTTTTCTCTTTCCTCTTACGCAACCTAAATGAGTTTGATCTCGAATTTCAGGTACGACCTGGTGATGTATGTTCACAAGTTCGTTTATGTGTTGCCAAAAGAGATCAATCAAAGAGGTTAGAAAGTTTAGGTCATATTCTAGCATTGCAGTTCTACAAGATTTTGGCTTATATAGACTCTAACTTTTCTATGGATCTTATGCAGCATGGGAATTGAGATGGTGACCGAAAAGGAAGAGGTAGAGTTATCTGCTAAAGATACTGCTTTGTGCTCTTCCTGTCAGATACTTGTGATTTGGATCCAGAATCAACTTAAACGAAAGACAACCAAAGATAGAATATTCAACTACGTAAATAAAGTAAGCCTTTCGAATGATCCTGTCGTGAAACCTGAGTTGTTGCTTAGATTTATCTCACTACATGATGCATTGATTTACTTTGTTCGATTATTTTGCAGCTGTGCGAGAGCTTGCCAAGTCCAAATGGCGAGTTCGTAGTAGACTGCAATAGCATTTATCAATTGCCGAATATTTCGTTTACTATTGGCGATAAATCTTTCGTCCTCAGTCCCGAGCAGGTTAGCTTTTGAAATTTCGACAACTCTTGATTTTGTCGATATATTTATTTGTTGGTTCTGAAAATGCTTTGTACTTTTCAGTATATTTTGAAAACAGGAGAAGGTATTACACAAGTCTGTCTTAGCGGGTTTATTGCTTTTGACATTCCTCTTCCAAGGGGTCCTCTATGGTATGTTACTCTTACAACATTAATTATATGCATAAACACACTTTTTTAGGGTCTATAGCCGAAGTGGTAATAACCACTAGAAACTAACACACATACCAGAGTTCGAATCCTGGTGATAGTGTCTAATCTAACAATATTGACTTTATTGACTTCTGCCAATTGACATAGGATTTGCGGCCATATGCATAAATACACTTGAATTGCTTAGTACACTACAACCATGCTTGTAATATAAAAATATATCATGTTCTAAACTTTGTCATTTTTTCTTTTCTGAAGGATTCTTGGTGATATTTTTATGAGGGTATATCACACTATCTTTGACTATGGAAATCTTCAACTTGGTTTTGCTGAAGCTGCCTAGTGAGATTCTGGTAGATTATTATTATGTAGGAATATCTTTTATGAGCTTTTAGTGTGTGTTGTAAATAAGCTCTTCTGGATTTGTATACGTGAAGGTTTACTTTATGGATTATTGTATGTATCTATATATGCGACACTATCTGTGTTTAAGTATCATGTATTTGTAATGTATCGCTGGCAGAATATATTTACAATCTGTAGGATTATTTCATTTTATAAACTAATATATTTGTTAAATTTGTTGTAATTAATCTTCTGTGTAAAGTAGTGGCCATATAAGATTTGTGTATATGATGAGTTTATGCAGACTATTCAAACTCCTTACCGCTAACCTGATTCTATTGACTTAAGAGTGAAAAAACAAAAAAGTGCATTAAAACTCTGCTTCAACCAAAATTTAACTTACTTTAAAGTTCTCTTAAAAATTTCAGACCAATTAAAAGTAATTATTATTATTATTTTTGTATAAATACATCATTTTTAAAATGAGATAAGCAAGATATCCGTATTTTGTTTAAATAAATTATATTTTTTATATTATTTGATTTTTATTAATTTTATTTTTTAAATTTTAAATGTAAACAAATGCGCGTCACCGACTGGTACTCGTGCGAACACACGAGTAACATAAATAAATACTAAAGAAAGTACTTCTTTCTTTCGAACATACGGTACTGATATGTGTATCCCACGAAATAAATATTTGTAATAATAATTACATAAAATGTATTTATTTATCTTAATAATATTTAATTATAGAATTAAAATAATATTTATAAAAACTATGATATTTGATATTTATAAAACTAAATCATTGTATAAATAATTTTTATAAAAAATACCAACCGATGTCCGCGGGTATTTATTCTATTTTTTATTTAAAAATAATTTTTGTTATAATTACTAATTTTTATTAATCCTATATTTTTTTAAAAAATAAATGCGCGTAACACATCAATATACGTGCGAACACACGGGTACTGATATGAGTATCCCATGAAATAGATATTTGTAATAATACTTACATAAAATGTATTTATTTATGTTAATAATATTTATTTATATAATTAAAATAATATTTACACATACCAACCGATGTCCACGGATATTGATTATATCTTTTTTTTTTTAAATATAAATCATATTTTTTATATTTACTAATTTATATTTATCCTATTTTTTTAAAAAAATTAAATGTAAACAAATACGCGTCACCAACCAATACCCGTGCGAAGACACGGGTATCACTATTTGTTTTCTATTCACAAACTTATTTTTTCAATGCCACTTATTTATATTAATGAAACTGATTATTTTAAATCATTATTTCTTGTATTTACAATTAATTAATTACACAAACATTCTTTTATTTAATTAATTTATAAATATTTAAACTTATCACATATCTTGATTTAATTAGATATTTTTTATTTTTTTATTTTTATAAAAATTCATTTTGACAACAAATACGCGTCAACGACTGCTATCCGTGCGAACGCACGGGTATCATACTAGTTAGTAGTTAATAATAAACTGAAAATAAAAATATTTTTACTTAATATAATTAGTAAATTTTATTATTGAAATTAAATTAATAATAAACTGAAAATAATAATTAATATTTAAATTAGATTATATTTTCAGTTTATTTAACGTTAAGATATTTTAATTTATTATTAATTTAAAAAAAAATTATTTTCAGTTTATTAATTATTATTATTTTCAGTTTAAATAATTAATAGTTAATAATTAATAATAGACGGAAAATAAAAATATTTTTAATTAAAATAGTAGTTTTAATATTAGTAGTTAATAATAAACTGAAAATAAAAATATTTTTAATTAAAATAATTAGTAGGTTTTATTATTGAAATTAAATTAATAATAAACTGAAAATAATAATTAATATTTAAATTAGATTAGATTTTCAGTTTATTTAACGTTAAGATATTTTAATTTATTATTAATTTTAAAAAATTATTTTCAGTTTATTAATCATTATTATTTTCAGTTTAAATAGTTAATAGTTAATAATTAATAATAGACGGAAAATAAAAATATTTTTAATTAAAATAGTAGTTTTAATATTAGTAGTTAATAAAAAACTGAAAATAAAAATATTTTTAATTAATATAATTAGTAGGTTTTATTATTGAAATTAAATTAATAATAAACTGAAAATAATAATTAATATTTAAATTAGATTATATTTTCAGTTTATTTAATGTTAAGATATTTTAATTTATTATTAATTTTAAAAAAATTATTTTCAGTTTATTATTAATTATTAAAAACTGTTATTTTAAATAAAAATATTTTTATTTTCAGTTTATTATTAACTACTAATATTAAAACTACTATCTTAATTAAAAATATTTTTATTTTCAGTTTATTATTAACTACTAATATTAAAACTACTATTTTAATTAAAAATATTTTTAGTTTCCGTCAATTATTAATTATTAACTATTAATTATTTAAACTGAAAATAATAATAATTAATAAACTGAAAAATAATTTTTTTAAAATTAATAATAATTAATAAACTGAAAAATAATATTATTAATTATAAATATAATAAATATTTTTGGTTTAGTTTCTTATTAACATTTTTAGAAGAATTTATTTAACATATTAAATATTAAATGACATGTAATGAATACTAACCTAGTGGAAAAGACATATACTTGTAAGCAAAAAGTCATGGTTTCAACACTTAATTGTTTTTAACAATAAAATATACAAATGGCAGGATGGAGTAAAAGATGTATTAACCCAAAAATAAAATTATAATTTTTATATTTTTTTTATAATATTCACTATTCACCGTACCGTATTTGTGAATAGTAAAATACAGTTAAGTGTAAAGTGTGGTAATATCATTTCTCTTTATTAAATGACAATTATACCCATGTGTGTGACAAATTATACCTAAGAATTTATAAAAAATGACGCACACAACATTAAAAATAATATAAAAAAGAGGTTACACTAAATATTTCCATGCACAAGTTTGTAGTTCTAATTTTATGAGGCCTCATGGAGATAGATTGACAAACACAAGATAGTCTACATATTACATGATTAGTAGAACAATAAATATGAAAAAAGTGATTTCAACAATACCAAAAAGGCTAACCCTTTTTGGGTAAATCAAAGTGCACCAGCGGACTACTGTAGATACTAATCAGAGATAAATGAAATCCCTTTAAAGGGCTGACCTCTTCTAACAAATATATTTCCATATGCACAGCAGACTAAATGGTTATAATAAGACCCAAATATGTACTAAATGCAGCACCATTTTGGTTCAAGGAGAACCTTGTATACGTATATACCTAACCATTATTAAATCATCACCTATGGTTTACAAAACGTTTAATAAGTTATTGAGATTTGGGGTTGACAAAATGCCTCAAAGGCTCAAAATGCCATGTCTTCTTTCCTCTCCTCTAATCATTAAGCTTTCGCCTTTTGGTTAATGCGGAAAACTACAGCACAGATATTTTCTGTGCCTGCTCAACTTCTTTGGTTTATTTGAAGACATACCTTGATTTACAATGGTGTTAGTTTTTTCCTTCCTTCTTGACTTGGCTTTGTCATCTGAAGAGATGCCTTGGACCAATTCACCGTTTAGTTGCTTGTTATCGCGTGTTGATTGGTCCAGAATCGCTCCATTTTCAAAAGGAGATGAACCAACACTAACCTCGTTTTTATCACAAGCTTTAACAGTTTTAATGGAAAACGAATCAACTCGCCCATATTTTTTCAAGCAAAGGGACTCTTCATTGGCAAAGCTAGAAGTGGCAATTGGGGAATGTAATCGGTATTCCCCAACCATTGAAATGGCCTTATCTAATGTTTCTAGAGCATGTTCGGCCTCCGAGCGGATATACACACTCCTCTTACCATTTTGTACAACTCCACCAACTTCGTTATTTGGAATGTCATTTACTTTCACATCGTCCTCCGCACTTCGTACAATCTCTTCCTTATCTAATTCTACAATCTCACCAAATGTTTCGCTATTTTCTAGTACTGCATTCGTTGCTGATGACTCGACATTATTTGCACCTTTTACTTCACCCTTCTTACTTTCAACAAGATCTTCAACAGGGTGAATTCTTGCAACTTGCGGAAGCTCACCGCTATTTGTGCTATATAGAGCCTCGCGAATTCTAGCATATAACGGATCCCCCAACGCCTTGCTGAATTCTTCTTTATCTAGGCTCATCACAGATGCCACAACCTATAATGTTATCAGAATAGGCTAATTCCAAAAGGCGATAGAAAACATTACCAAATAATAGTAATGCAAGGATGCAAAGATGTTTCGCTTTTATTTCGAGTGACCAAAATGAATATCCAAGTTGAATGTTAAAGAAGTATAACCGAAAAGAAACTGCAACCTTCTGATAAAGTCTGAAACCGTTGCCAATGAGCTGCCTTGAAATAAAGTTTATCAAAGACGGAGGAACAAAATCAACCTTTACATCCATATTTGCTATTGTCCTACAAAATTTTAATTATTGAATTAGGATTTCATATTAAAAACGTTTTCGTTGTGGTATCGTTCCATTGCAGTTAATCAGTAATTGTTATGCTAAAGTACACCTAAAAGTACAACTCACCGAAAGTAACTTCTTTCCGATGTACACTTTTGCAAAGCAAACCCTCCCACTAAATCAATTCTCACGACATCCTTTGCTTCAGGAATTGCTTCATCATTGAAACTAGATAGAGTCTCCGCGACACTCTTTGAATCAGGAACCTGAGAGCAAGTTAAGCACAAGTTCATTGAAAACTTCAATCTAGTCTATAATTTTAACATTCTTTGAAAAGAATACTTTTAGAAGAAAAAAACTCTAAAGTTAAAAAGCAAAGAGAGGCTCTTGTGATTACAGAATTCGTAAGAACAACAACCAAGTCCTCTTGAAAGTACTCAAACAGATAATAATGCACTACAGATTCCCTCATAGACAGAGGCCACGAAACCTTCATCCTTTCTTACAAAATTCAGAGCAAAATCGGAATTTAGAAATGAAAACCGTCAAAGGGGGATCGAAAAGTGATAGTTTTAGTTAATGCTGGCATCACATACCTCACTAGTGATATCTGTTCCCCAATCTGGACCTGCTCTAAACATTCACACGATAAGATTTTGAAAGTAGGGATAGTAGACTGAGGCCACCTAAATGAGCATTGTTTAAAGGGTGTCAGATAGAAGTATGAGTTCATGTAGCACCGGCACTATAGATTCAAGTCGTATCCGGTGTTGGGTTTCAATGCTTCATAGTATCAAGAAAATAACTGACATATAACCTCTGTAGCACCAACACCTCTGAAAAAATGTGTGTCCGTGTCCGACACGACACTGGTGATTAGGTTCAATTTGTTCATTTTTTCAAATTATTACCGGTGTCTACATGTCGGTGTCGTGTCCGGTGCCTATGTCCGTGCTTCATAGCATATAACAGAAAATAGTTCTCACCATTTTTTGTAAAGAGAGGTCTGCCATGAGATACATAAACCTGTAATGATGAAAATAACTCGTTCAGCTTTTGGAATTGATATCAATAATATGGGTTTTGAAGTTTGTCAAAAAAGGCAGGTGATAAAGCTTTTCATTGCTCCAGTGTGACTTACAAACATCAACAGGTCCATCCACAAAGCCTTCCACTAGCATTGTATGAAAGGGAGTTCCCTCCGGTCCTTGACGATACATAACACGAAACTCATCACTATCCTGTTTTAACTATTAGAAGAAGTACAATTATCAACTGCGACTTGATAATTTGATTACAAAAATTCAAGTACCTTCATTCTAAAGATTAACAGAATCACGTTACAAATGTCACACAAAGTTTTCATTAGTCCAATGAATTTTAAACAATAGAGCCATGTTGACAGAAATCACAGAGCCAACATTTCTATAAAAGGAAGTTATCAATAAAGGCATACAAAACAAAAAAAAATTCGAGATCTAACTGAACGGAAGATCGCATATATAAATAAAAAAACGCAGTTAATCATGAAAACCAAGCATAGTGAAACAGCAAAAGCCAGAGAATGGATAACATACTTTCCAATCGTTATGCAATGTATTAGACCTTCCATGATCATCTGAAGTACTCCTCAACATATCAAGAAAGTTAGATATCTCTGCAGTCTTATGTTCTACTAATTTCTCCTTATATCCTACACAAAACAAAACAAAGCTAAGAAACTAAAATAACTTTTCCACCAAGCTGATACAAGTTCTTCCTAAATGATTTCACAAGAAATCGTAAACAGTCATTTTGGTCATCGAATATGTGACACGATATCATTATAGTCTCCGAATGTATCCAAACTAAAAATACGCCTTCTGTGATCTGTCTATCAGTTTGGTCCATAAATTACTACTATCAGAAGACAACCGGGGGACATTTCTAACTATATTGACAACACCTCACACATTTAGGCGCCAAATTAACTATTTACTCCGAAAGAAATTAAAGAATGGTAATCACCTTCATCTTCTAGCTCTGATGAAGGTATGAGTTGACTTTTTACAAGCTTTTTGAGTATCTCAACATTTGTAAGATCAGGTGAGGCAAGAGTCCTATCCAGCCTCGCCCTATACTGCGTGATCATTCGCTTCTTCTCCATTTTGGCATATATTTGAGAAACCTTTTCTCAAAAATTCAAATCAGGCAAAGATTCCAACCATTCATATTGTTCCCAAACTCATCCAAAATTTACCACAACCTATGGTGAAACAAGATAACAAATCAGGTATAGTATAGTTCTCATCACATCATTCATAGTAAAACACACCAAATTGCTAAACAAAGATTGAATAAGTTTCCAACAAACCAGAAAAAGTCAAAACAAAAACCTAATTCTAGTATTGAAGTCAACATACACAACATGCACATGAGAATCAAATTTCAATACCAAAAAATGAAGCAGCAGCTGAAGTAGTGATGATGGTGTGAGGAGAAGAATCCAGAATCGGAAAAAGGAAGATCTAAAAGGATGATCCAATATTTAAGATATATTCAGTTGATGTGATGGAACAACAAATCGGATACACAGCCAAAAGGTTTACGTGACTTTAGTTGAATTCATATAGGGTGGACAATGAGTCGGTTACTGTCGGTTTCGGACCTAAAATTTAAATCTGACGTAAATTACGGTTTCATTTTTATAGTCCAATTTTGATCGATAAAATTTCGGTTTTCGTCGGTTTGACGGTTAAGTTGAATCGGTTTAATCGATTTAATATTTATTAGAAAAAATTTATAAAAATGATTTTTTTAATTTTTGTATAAAAAATATTAAATTTTTAGAATAAAACTATTTTTTAAATAAAAATTATAATTACGGAATAATATTTTTAATATTATTTTACATTAGTTTTGATCATTATCATATTTTAACTGATAAACTAAATAATATACAAAATTTTATAATATCTTATATTTTTGGGAGTATACAATGTAATCATTAATTTATAAAAATGATAGTATCCTGCAACATTATAAATCTCATTTTTATATTTTTGGGAGTATAAAATGTAATCATTAATTTATAAAAATGATAGTATTCTGCAACATTATAAATCTCATTTTTATAGTGAGTCATTCATATAGTGATAAAAATAAATAAAAAATATATTAATTAAGTTCGATCGGTTTTGGTTTTCGTCGGATCCACAATTAGCATCCGAGCTCGACCGAAACAACCCTATAATATTCAAATTAAACAACCAAATCAAACCGACATTCAACCCAACCCGATCCATTTACACAAAAAAAACAACAGATCAATCGGTTCAAATTTATCCACCCCTAAATTCATATATGAAAAGGCGAACTTTCCCAAAGACCTTTTTCTTAGGAAGTAAGAACAAAAAAATTGTTGCGTTTTTGTCTGAATTATCTATAATCATGCATTTTAATGTATAAACAATATATGGTTTTAAATATACATGTAATTTAGTCACATGTTTTTCGAATTTTTACTTTATTTTCACTATAAATTAGTGTATTCATACTTGCATTTCAGTTTAATTATTTTATACAACCTTATTTTATGCTGTGCATACGAATGGGTAATGATATAAAAAAACTTAGGCTTAATTATACTATTGGTCCCTATGTTTTGGTCAACTCATGAAATTGGTCCCTATGTTTTAAAATTGAACGAATTAGTCCTTATGGTTTAATGTTTTGTGCAGTTTTGGTCCTCCATCCCAATTTTGATCCAAAAACGTACATGAACAGTGCATGTCCGTACATGAACAGTGTATGTCCGTACATGAACAGTGCATACCCGTACATGAACAGTGCACGAACAGTTGGATCAAAATTGGGATGGAGACTAAAACTGCACAAAACATTAAACCATAGGGACTAATTCGTTCAATTTTAAAACATAGGGACCAATTTCGTGAGTTGACCAAAACATAGAGACCAAAAGTGTAATTAAGCCAAAAACTTAATAAAACATATAAAATATTTGTAAATAATAATATAAAAAAATACATGATACAAATAGCTATCTTACTATTTTCTTTACAAAATAATAAATGGGTGCATTTATATATATATATATATATTATTCTTTCTCACCTCATAAAAAATATCAAAAATAATTTTAAAAGTGTATAGTTAATTTTAATGTGTTTAATTTTGTTTTAAAATAGATTTGACTAAATTTATAACTTTTAAAATTTAAATATGATTTTTCTTGCTCAGGAAAAATTTATGGTAAAAAGTAAGTTTATTCAATAATTTATTAATAGTGTATTTTTGATAAATATTTTAGATATAGATAAAAAAAAATTAATTGCTTATCCAAATGTTTTATAAATGATGTTTACGAAAATAAGTTTACTATTAAATCAAATATTTTTATAAATAATATCAAAACAAAACAAAAATTATCTACCATATAAGAACCTTCTAGCCTCTGGTAAAGACAATACTACCCTTGCTTGCCTACCTTATACATTGCCACTTTTCCATCACTTCATGTCATTCGTTGGTCTTACCATAACTATCTAACCATATCTTATGATGCAACCATGCCTTTTTGTTTAAATTCATTATCAATTGTACTTTTGCAAACTAAAATATTCATTTCTTCTAACTATTATATGTCCCAAACCGACTGAAAAAAGAAGGTTGCACACGCTTTCCCATTTGTCACTTCACGTATACTTTCTTCTTCTGTCTGTCCATAATCACTCTCTCACTTCACTTCCTTCCTCTTTACAAGCTCATACTATTCGAAAACCACCACCGTTAGCAACCACGGTCAGGATGGCGAGACCGTTCAAGATGATAAACGACATCACCGACAGAAAACAGTTGCGGAAGCTAGCTGTGAAAGTTCATCACAAATGGAAGGTGACATCAACTACCAAGGAAAATTTTGAAATGGTCGTCGTGGACAAACAGGTGATTCGTTAACCTTCTGAATCTTTGTTATATTTTCTAAGTTTTATATGGTTAACAACTGTTGGTGTCGTTTTATCATACAAACAAAATAACTTGTGCTAGGTCTGCTTCGTTTTACATGTTGTGACCTGTATTTTTCTGAACGATGGTTAGTGAACCATGTTTCCTAAACCATGTATTGTCAACCATGTTTAGACCATCGTGTTTTAGAATAGATATAGTTGTTTATTGCGTTTCAACTTCTATGTTTAGGACTGAGGGCAAAATAACACCCTGCATGTTGTTTAATTTGTTGCAAGGCCATGATATTCATGTCATTGTTCCCACTATGTTTAGACAATCGTTTGACTTTGCATTATTGGTTGATGTGACATGCACCATGTCTAACTTTCAAGTTCGGCCTAATGACTTGCTATTTTGACCTTCAAACCACAAATATATTCTGAAGTTCACTGGTGGAACGACTATCGCAGATGTTGGAAAACACGACATCCCTGATAAGAATTGCAACTTGACCCCATTTGCTGATATCATTTCGGGAAAATCGCAGAGGAATCTCCTAACTGGTAAGTTGACGAAACACATTTTCTGCATTTTTCATTATTGTCTGGTTTTTTTCAATTGCTATTACATCTTTCTTTTAGATGTCATCGGGGTGGTGGACGAAGTTGGCTACTCGCAGTCTCAGATGGGTGGAAAGAAAGCACAAGTGAATTTGGTTTTAAGGGATTTAGGGTGAGTTACATTACTTAACCACGATTCTTATACAGTACAGTTTTTGGAGTTCAGACACAAACAATCTGATCCTTCTGCCCCTACAATTATACTCCTAAAGTTTGCTAAAGTTAAAGAAGAAGGTGATTAACATTTGCATGTCAATGTAATTATGGTATACTTTTGTATTTTACAAAACCGTGTTTCTGATTTGCTAAGCTTTAATTCCATTATGTGTTTGTAGGTAAATGGCCCCTTGCTGTTACTATTACATACAATGTACCAAACTGCATATCAACTAGGATATCCTGGAAATAACAGATTTCCATAAGCGGTACTTAACATATTATATGACTGCCTATGTATTGGTGAGCTAAGTTGTTTTGTTCATGAGCCATAACTCCATCTTTTTCTTTTTGTTTGACCCACAGTTTGCCAAAAGACTTTCATTTGGGGAAATCCCTAAGTAGCCGTAGCAAAAGCGGCCATGAATATTCACAACATTCTTCGCGATCTAACCTATCCCTCACTGATAAAATTTTTTCAAATGCTACCCACCTACCACTAGGAGAAACAATCGTCTTATCTGAGGTTTTACGGCATTTTCCCGTATGTTTTTTTTAAAGTGCGCAAGTGTTTATCGTTCTAACTTCTCATTATTTGGACATGCTCTCCAGCCCACTACATGTGTAACTATTGCTACTACTAACCAGTTAATTGCTGATCCAAATGGCTGGTACTACAAAGCTTGCCATTAATGTCCTCAAGTCGCCAAAGGCGACGCTCCACCCTTCTTTTGCAGGGATGGACACCGAACTGAGGCAGAGATATGGAGGTTAACGTTTCTTAACTAATGCCGCACATATTTGTAAATTGTTATTAATTATTGAAACTCTCTATTTTGTCTATGCTGTAGGTTTAAGATTATTATTGAAGTTGTCCATAAAGGAAGTACTGGGAACTTTGTGTTTTGGGATAAGGAGGCAGTAGAGCTTTTGAAAACATCGGCTGCACAGCTTCGATCAACCATGATAGAGGTAACAAGCACTCACAATAAGGGCTAATATTATCATTGCAACCATTAGCCAGTTTAGGAGTCTTAATTTCTAACTTTTTGGAGTCTAGGCTGGAATAACTGACCCATTGGAATTTCCCCTTGCGCTGGATGGCATGTTGGGTAAGAAGTTTGCTTTCAAAATCAAGTGGCAGCCTCGATGGAGAAATGGAGGGGTTGTCATGTATCTAAATGACAAACAGCTTATTACACAACTTGAAGGTCAACCAGGTGTTGATGAGACGGAACAGGTTATCATCCACTTAATATTTTGTGAACATAAAGATTGACTTTAAGATTTACATTGCCATTTCTGATGTTCCTACATTGCATCAGGGAAATCCCACCATTGATGCCACTTCCCAGTCGGTTCAGGTCGTTGTTTTTGAACACCATTTGCGTTTAATTTTGATAACCAATCACATCATTAATTTTCTAAGCGTTTTTCAATACTGAACTGGAATGTTTGCTAACAATATATTCTCAATTGTTTCAGAATCTGGAGAGTGTCGGCGAAGACGTCCCCATTGAGAAACTAACTCCTCTAGCAGTTGATGACTATTGAAACGAACGTTACTTAATTTTTCTGTTTCACACGATCTTACCCACATTTTTAACACTCTGTATATTCTGTCAAACAGGAAGGTGAAATAACCTCTACCCCCGTTGCTGATCCTGCCACACCTATGACGATTGTGAAGAGGGTGTCTCTCGACGACTCGACCGATTCAAAGATGAAAGCTCTATGTGAATGGAACCTATCGTCTACTAAAGTGAAGAAGGTTACCAAAAGGGGTAAAAAAACCGGAGTTTAGGAATTATTGTTTGCAGCTACGTAACACCCTCTTTGGCTCCTAATACAAATCAGTTTCTAAAGTTGGAGTATGTGAAAGACAAGACTAAGAAGCATTACAAATCCTATAATTTTTGGTAACCTCATGAATTCAAGTTTCAATTCCTGAGTAAACTTTTAGGACAACCTATGTTAAATATATGTTTCTTTTTGCTTCAGACATGCTTATCCATGCATTAATTATGTGAACTGTATTTAAATTATTATCTCCACAAACCTTCAATATTCAGACATAAATTTTCATATTATTTATTTTGTCTATCTATACCATAGTTTAACCATTTACTACAATGGTGTTTAGTAATGTTGTTACCAGGCAATACAATTTATTTTATAACCTATGCTACTCATTATTAAACACACACTATGGTTGAAAACTTACCTAATGTATTGCCGTTTTCTAAACTTAAACGGCCTTTCCATACTGAATTATAAACAATTTGGAATCTATCAGAATAGTCATAATGACTTTTGTGATATAATTGTTACTCTTTTTACTGTTATCCATTAGTACCGTAAAATTATATTAATATTTTAAGGTTACTTAGTTTCTTCTTCAATCCTTTGGATATTAGACTATCAGAATTTCACCTACAAACCTATCCCTGTCATATTTATTACTCTTCATCAAAAAGCATAGAGCTATGCACTCAAAAGTAATATATCTTCCTTTTGCCAATCAATGTCGCAGACATGTCAACTCAACAATTAATGCCGGTTCACATTGGAAGCTCACTTTGTACTGTTATTTTGTTATTAAACAATACTATATTACAATGTTAGCAAACTTGCTATTTTATATCTATATTTTTCACCATGTACCCTTCAACTCCTTATCTTAAACTTTCTATACTTTAAATTCAAATTTCCCACCACCAGCTTCTACTGTTTCGAAAAGAAGTTGTTCTCCATTTTTTAACAGGTACATCCTCTGTGATATTTTGTTAGCTATGCACATAAGTTGTATAAATATTTTGATATCGTTGGTGGTATCCTCTACTCTAAATATGTTATGTGTTTAAATTTTTTGTTGAAGTAGTAACTATATACATTGTTGAGTATCGTTTCCCTTTGAAATTAGCAGGTCCCGAAAATGATGCCTAATGCTAATGACTCACCTGCTTCCATTGCAAGGAAGAGAAGGAAAATGATGTTAACGGACAAAAAACTTAACAAACATAATGCCAACAAGGAGAATGTAAGTGCTACATCATCCACACCATTGATTCCTGTTTCTACTTCATCCCAACTGGAGCATTCGACGCCTTTATCAGAAGTAGGTAACAACGCTCATACTGCACCATCTACGCGACATATAGGAGAATCTGGCCAACTGAAACGCAGGCGATTTCAAATGCATTTTGGGGTCAATTTGTTTCACACTTTCAATTCCACGGGGCCCCGTGATGTTCAATCACCTGTTCCCCTTTGCGCAACCCCTAATGCGCATGTTACACCCACACCTATCCATGGTGTTTCAGCAAGACAAGAATAAACATGTTTGCAAACAAGTCCCAGATTTACTCAACGTGAACCACGGTCCTTTGTTGCTTCGCATTTAACCGAGACAGTTAACAATAGCTATGGCACTACCGCTACGGATATTCGTTCACCTATCCACATTACTTCACGCATATGTGGAGGTATACCACCAAGCATATCATCCCTCCCACCAATATTTCCTGCAGCAAATTCCAACTCACCATCCACATCTTACACTCCAGCTACATCTTACACTGTTGCATCCAACCCCAACCTACCCCGCAGTACAAGTTAACTTAACAATATGCCACAATGTTCTACTTTTGTACCTACTAATGTTACACATATAATGTCCGCTGTTTATTCTTCGAATGATGAAAATTCTGATTCGGATTCTAATTATGCCTTGGGAGATTCATCTGATTCTAATGATGAAGCTTATGAGGAGCCTGTTGACTGTTGCCTATAAGGTTCTGTCATCTACGCATCTATTATTATGTACTTACTATGCATTTGTCATTTATTATAAAACAACACCTAACATATATGCTACAGAAGTGGAAAGGTGGTCCTGCCACTGATGAAGACGCCACCTCCACTGTTACATTAACTGCTCTATGATAGAACATCAAAACATAGTAAAAATTTTCAAGACAACATTAGAACTTACAACGCTATGTTCTCCTTCACTACTCTAGGTATGAAATTTGATACAACTTACTCCAAAGGAAGGGGTCCTCCTACGTTGCGACTTCATGGTCAAACTTGTCACAGAATCGGAACGATGCTCCCTGAAATCAGTGAACCTCCTCAGTATGCCCAACTATACATTTTTGACACAGATAATGAAGTCAAAAACATATTATATTGTTTTAGGTGAATGGTCGTGAATTCCATGTTATATTAGAAATATGTTGTACCCACTAACCACATTTGGAATGTGTTTTGCTAACTTTACTATTATTTTGATTCTATAGGGATAATAAAAAGCTTGAAAAGGATATAGTAACCAACTTGAAATAGATGTTGGACGAGAAAAATGTTCACACAAAAGTGTTTAGAATGGAAAAGGATCTTTTGAAGGAGAGTACCTTCCAAGATTTGAGGTTGAAGCTCATTTCAAGTAGGTCGTGTGACGATCGCGTGTATAACACGCCCACAGTTTTGGAAGTGATTGCTCTCATTGTCGGTGATATAGACTCTGCTGAACTGAGGGACATCATAATCCATGAGCGAGATGGTGGATTACAGAGGATCGATGAGTTTCACATGGCTTATCTTGGTTACTAATACTCTTTGATTTTTGCATATGAGGAAGATGGTTATAGGGAGAATATACTTCACAAGTAAAAACACGAACAAACTGTCACCAAACAGAACCTCCAAACCATTAAGGACTGGCTATGCTTCCGACTACAGGAACACATTGTTGAACCAACGACTTTACTTCATTCAAGGTGTCTCTTCCAACAATTTTTGGTTAACGGCTACACTATGATGGAGACCGAGCGTCTTAATTGGTAGCGGAGAAATCAATCTAAATTGAGAGTTAGAAAGTATAGCAACTTACAACAACAAGATGGTGCTGGTACTTCGCAACAAGGTAACAAACAAGGAAATCGTGTGGTTTTGCCTTCTACATTTGTCGGGAGCAAAAGGTACATGGACCAACTATATTTTGACGGCATGGAAATTTCAAGTAAATTGGGTTTTCCTGACCTTTTTATAACCTTTACCTGCAACCAAAATTGGCCTGAAATCAAACGACATTTGGATCCCACGAATTTACATGCACACGACCGTCCTGATATTCTAGCAAAAGTGTTCAAAATCAAATTCGACCAACTTATGCGCGATATAACAAAGAACCATGTCCTTGGACGTGTTTTGGCATGTAAGTCAACGATATCAATTTTATTCCTATAACGCGCCCTTATTCTTATTATTATACTCATTAAATCTGTTACACTTTCTTCATCTTCCAGTTATGTAGACCATTGAATTCCAAAAGAGAGACCTCCTACACACACACATACTGGTTTTCTTACATCCTAAAAGTAAATACCCAACCCCGGCGGACATTGATCGTGTAATAAGTGCCGAAATACCTGACCCCGCACTCCATCCGACTTTGTATAAATTGGTTAAAGCACACATGGTCAACGGGCCTTGTGGTTTGCCTAATCAATCATCACTGTGTATGAAGAACAGAAAATGCACTAAATTCTTTCCAAAGCGATTCATCGAAAATATAATTGTTGATTTCGAGGGTTATCCTCTGTACAGAAGAAGATCAACAACACACATCATCTAGAAAAACGGAATCCCTTTGGACAATATACATGTAGTTCCCTACAACACAAAGTTACTATTGAAATGCCATGCTCATATCAACATGGAGTGGTGTAATCAGAGTACTTCTATCAAATATCTATTCAAATATATCCACAAAGGCTTTGACAGAATTACCGCGTCCATTGTGCATGCTACGCGTCCAACCTCAGATGGTAACGAAGTCGTTGATGAAATGCAATAATATCTTGATTGTCGATACGTCTCTCCATGTGAGGAAGCATGGAGGATCTTCGGTTACAACATTCATGGAAGGAGCAGTTGAATGTATGTTTTTCCACCTTATTAGGAAATACGAAAGGTTGGCGATACACAATACAATTATTTTAGGGATGCATGTGTTGCTATGGGTTTCCTTGAAGGTGACCGGGAATTCATCAGAGACATTAAGGAAGCAAGTGAATGGGGGTCAGGTCATTACCTTCGAAAGATTTTTGTGGTTATGCTTCTGTCAGGTAATGTGAACAGGCCTGCCCATGTCTGGAATGAGTCGTGGGTTTTACTATCCGATGGTGTGTTGCGCCAACAGAGACAGTTGGTGAATGATAAAGGTTAGAGTTACAGTACATTTAACATATGCTATTAATTTAACAATTTCGTTTATATGCACCTCATCCTTCTTTTCCATTCAAAACCATCTCATGAGATCCTTACATCTTCTGTACATTTACCACGTTACTGGCCTGAAATTTATTTTTGTGTCACATAACTTGTGTTGAGTGAGGCGCAGTTGATAAATCTCACATTAATGGAGATTGAAAAACTGCTACAACTAAATCGAAGAACTCTTAAAGAATTCAAACCTATACCATATCCGAATGGATATGTCTTGGAGCAACTCGGGAATCACCTCATCTACGAGGAACACAGTTACGGCATTTAAACCATGACAGATGAGTTCCAATCACTTCATGCCGCTCTCACAGGTACTTACATCTAACATATTACAGGAAATAGCTTTTCACACGTACATTACATATATTCCCCTTTATAGTTTTTTCCTTTTAAACAGATGAGCAGCGCAGTATCTATGAGACAATAATGACTGCCATTAGAAGTCAGAAAGGAGGATTTTTCTTTCTGCATGGTTATGGGGGTACTGGCAAAACGTACATGTGGAGGACACTCGCAAGTGCATTTAGGTCTAAGCACGACATCTGCATAACCGTTGCAACCAGTGGAATTGCATCTCTGTTGTTACCCGGTGGGAGAACCGCTCATTCAAGGTTCAAAATACCTGTCCCAACGTTGGATAACTCAACTTGCGACATTCATTACAAAGATGAGGCCGCGGAATTACTTTGGCAGACATAATTAATTATTTGGGACGAGGCTCCTATGACAAACAAATGGTGTTTCGAAGCACTTGACAGGACATTGAAGAATCTAACGAGTGTCAGTGGCAACTGCAGTGAGGTGTTTGGTGGCAAAGTTGTTGTCTTTGGTGGAGACTTTAGGCAGATTTTGCTGGTAATACCCAGGGGATCAAGATTTGACATTGTGCACGCAACCATAAACGTTTCCTACCTTTGGCACGCGATTCGGGTGTTGACCTTAACCAAAAATATGCGTTTGAACTGTGGTCCAACGGAACCCAAGCAGAACGAAATTGCTGAATTCTCCGATTGGGTTCTCAAAATAGGGGAGGGTAGACTGGGAGGTCCTAATGATGGGACCGCTGAGATAGATTTTCCACCTGAAATTCTAATAACACAGTTCCAAGATCCTATTGTAGCCATTGTCACGAGTACTTATCCAGATTTCTTAGTAACTACCGTGATTATAGCTACCTAAAGAGTAGGGCTATCTTGACATCAATCATCGATATGGTTGACAAAATCAATGATCATGTTTTAGCCATGATGCCAGGTATTTTTACAGCATATCAACATTTTCTCAAATATTTATACAACTTCATAATGAGACCTTAATGTATTGCATTCTTTTGCTTTAGGTGACTTGAGGGATTACTATATCTGTAACTCAATTGACCAGTCTGAGATACAAGACAGGGACATGCTTGATGTTCTCACTCCGAAATTTCCCAGCTTTTTAAAAACATCTGGTATACCAAACCATCCATCAAGCTTAAGATTGGAACACCCGTGATGCTAATGCGGAACATTGATCAACTGAAGGGTTGTGTAATGGTACACGCCTAATTGTGATAAAGATGGTGTCGCACGTACTTGAGACACATATTATGGGGGGAGAAACGACATGGCAACATCGTCTATATTCCCCGTATGGATATGTCCCCTTCTCAATCTCCTTGGCCTTTCAAGCTAAGCCGGAGATAATTCCCAATAATAGTCTCGTACGCGATGACGATTAACAAGTCACAAGGTCATTCGTTGGATTGGGTGGAGCTTTATATTCCTCGGAACATATTTACTCATGGACAGATTTATGTATCCCTTTCAAGGGTTACCAGCAAGAAAGGTATCAAAGTTTTGGTACACGATGAAAACAACACTGCCAAAGTGTCTACAACAAACATGGTTTACAAGGAGGTTTTCAACAACGTTTGATCGGGGCTTAATCTCATACACATCTAAAATTAACATTTTGTACATTGAAAATGGGAAAAGTGTTATTGCAAAAAGTATAAACTTTAGACTATTCTTGTTGTTGGTTTTGTGTTTCACTGTTACTATTATGCCTCATCAAAGGAAGAAGTCTTCCTGTTTTGGTGTTAATGTTCTTAAGTGCAAACATATGCAAACCGATATAATATATTCTAACTCATATACAATGTTTAATTATTTTGTTATAACATGATTACACGTTCAACTAGGACATGGCAGTAATTGTTTTGAAATGAGAACATATTAAGCTACATCACAACATACGCTGACTCATATTAGGCTACAACACAATATAGTTAAGGCATGTCATTTAAGGATATGAACCTTATATACGTGGCATATTTTTTTTGCATCGGTTACATCCAATCTGAATCTAATTATGTCTCCAACTCTTAGCTGGTTTGATTCACAAAACACGTCCCATTCATAGTCTAACTTTGTGCGGTGTGAATCATGTATGTTCACAATTAAGAGCATTTGAGTCTGACCATTGTCACCTCACAATGTAAGAACCTCATAGTCGTTGTCTCTCAAAATACATCCAAAATCTGGCTGCAATTTCTACATACATAAGGGTTAATAACATGAGTCAGTGAGGTAACACATAACACATAATAATATATCTTATGTATTCATTTGAAACAAAGTTCTCACTCAACTAATTTGGGTCCAGACACACTGACTGGTGAAAGGTCGACATTAAATGCATATATCCCTTTCTGGTATATGAACCTACTATGAAAGGTTGGTAGCTCCTCGAAGGCAGTTATCTCTTTAAACCCGACAACCTCAAAATTGTTATTCTCGTAATACCCGAAAACGACAACCACGT
The DNA here is from genome assembly GCA_022829125.1 of Lathyrus tuberosus. Lineage (NCBI taxonomy): Eukaryota > Viridiplantae > Streptophyta > Magnoliopsida > Fabales > Fabaceae > Lathyrus > Lathyrus tuberosus. Next base: position 5,629,066 of record JALAZF010000023.1, on the reverse strand, counting down.
CATTTGGTAGTGCGTAGAAATCTTGCAGCTCCGTCCAACCGCTGACAACAAGTGGTAGATCCTCATTTTCGTTAAATCCTATATCGTGATGGATACCTTCGTTGTTAATTATTCTCCATGTTTTTCCTAGATCTGCTATGTGAGTTCTAGCAAGCAATAGCTCAATCTCCGGAAACGCCTACAATTCATATGTAACGAGTCGAGTTAATATACAGAGTTTTTCATAAAATCTTAAGCTTGAGATACACCTTTCAAAAAATAACAAAAAACCCTTACTTGGATGGCTAACTTTGCAATTGCTAATGTGTCCACGAGCTTGCCTGAACCAGTATTCCACTCCTAGCCATTGATGTTATAAATGGACCTTCGCAGCACGACAGGTGATGGGTTTTTAACAATTATATTTCTTCACGTCTGTATGAGCCAGATTTCCACTACTTTCCATTGTTATTGTAAACAAGTTTAATGGAAGAGATAAAGGACAGTAGGTGTGAGCTATTACTAACACCACGATTTGGTATTTATTGGTGCAACAATTTTTTCCACTAGCGTTTCCCATTTACATGTCAACAATACTATTATAATTTTCAATTTCCTACTGTGCATGCCCATGTGACTTTATTCTTATATGTGGTGTATGCATTTTAATTTTACTTGCATTAAAACTGCTACGCATCTTTTGTTATGTGTGGTCTTTAACACTTTCTCAAATAAGTTGGCCCACACCACTGTTTTTTTTTCATATCTTAATTGGTTATAATATTATATGTTGATTCTTTGCTTTTTCGCACTGTTGGACATGCAACATCAGACTACACACTATTTTTCCTACACATAAACCCACAAATATCTATATGTTAAACGCCCATAATATTTAATATTTCACATATACATTCCATTGTTAATAACCTGTAAATAATGGCAATTCAGAAATACACATGCACCGTGTCATCATTGCTTGCACGAACATTTACAATTTAGCACACCCTTTCAATACAATCCAATACTGATGTATTCTACCATTCTTTTTAGAGTAATCCACAACTACATAAATAACAATTCACACTTTACTTAACATCAGCAAAACGGAAAATTCATTACAATTTTAAGACTAATATTATATCACTACATTACTATGCTTATAACACAGATGCTAAACAGAATTATCCAACACCAGTTCAACTTTGAAAAACATAACTAAACTATATTGATTCTAAATAAACTACATTAAGATTACGTCAAAACACCGATAACACGTCCAAAACTACATTAATATTGCATTTTAAATAAACTACCGCTTCATCGTCTCGCATTTCCCCGCTTGACGGAAACTAAAATTTCGCTTGCGGGAGGATATCTGATGCAGAACTCCAACACGTCTCTTTCCTTTATCAACCTGTCTTTGGCAAAATTGTACCACCCACCAAGAAGATGCGTCTCTAATTTACGCGGCCTCTTTTTCAATTCACAGTAGTAGGCACAAAATTTGTCTGTATCGTATAGGACAATGGAGTCTTGTGGTTTACAAAGGCAACTCCTGATCACATCGTGCGGTATGTGCTGCACAATTCAAATAACAAGTTAATCTACCAAACAGTTTTGATGCTACTTATATGATTACAAACGTCAATCTATACAGCTTACCAGGACATTAGTTCGTAACGCCTTGGCATCTTTAACAACCCTTATCCAATTTTCTTCAAACTCTTCTTCAAAGATTGGAGTAAATTCTTTGCATTCAATCAAAACATAACACCATATGACTATAGCTTTCAAAGTTAGTTCCTACGTGTTTATTGCCTAAGATAACGATGCAGTTGCATTATTCTAATTTAGTTTTACCTGTCACTATCAGATGAAATAGTTATGTACTCCTCCTTAGTTTTAACTTTGAAGGCACCTGCAGCGGTAGAATCCACACTTTTGGCCTTGATTTCTTCAACACCCACCACCCTCCTTTAGTTTTGTCAACAACAACATTCAAGGGTTTTCCCTTCAAACCTACAACATTCAAAACCTGAGATTTTCCCTTAGATTCTTTTGCAACCTCCCCTACCTTACCTTTACCCTTCCAACCTACACTTTTGGAATGCCCTACCTCACAGTTTCGATTAAGTTCTTTTGCAATGACACCGTGCACTCCACCAGTTTTCCCCTTCATACCCTCAGTCCACCTCCGTTGATAATCAGTCCCTTCTGTTTTTTCACACCATGCGAGTCCTTATGCGCCATGTAATCCTTGTGAGTCTGCATGCGTTTCAATGAGACATGATTTCCATCCTTGGCCACCTTAGTACTGTAATAACAATTAACAAATTTTATTATTAGAAGTTGATAAACGGATATCAATGTGCATGCAAGGTTAAAATAACATTGTGAATACGAAGCGTAGGTGTTAACTTTGAAATTTCTGAACAAACAAAATCATTTAGATGTGGATAACACTCAGACTACGATACACAGTTTATCATCCATGAAAGTGTATTATTATTCAAACTGCAAAAGCAATACAAAATGTGTTACAGACACAATTTGCGGTAATCTGAGTTTCGATCTTACCAGAGATGAGTTTATGTCTCTTACCTTGGTGGAGTGACGTCGTTCAACATTTTCGGCTTCGACGGAGCAACCATTGTTCTTCAACTTCCTCTATTTATTCGTTGTTTAACGTTTCGTTATACCAAACCTGATCGTACCTGGATCAGACAGTTACTGATGGCCAACGACGTCCGTTGAGCTCCGGCTCTTGTGAGGTTGAAGGACGGCGGGGGGGGGGGGGGGGGGGGGGGGGGGGGGGGAGGGGGGTGTACCTGCAAGGTACTTCGACGCTCAAGTTAGGGAGTGCACAGAGTAACAGCAAATACAAGAAGAGTGAGAAAAAATGACTTAACCTGACCCTCTCAAGTGAGAGGGTATTTATAGAGAACCCCCAGCGCGGGGCCAACGGTTACTTGCATTGGGATGGATTGTCAGGCCCAATCCAAGTAACTGCTAGGGCTTAGGTGGCGTAGTGAAGACCAGCGCGTGGTCTTCGCCCTGGGGTAACCGCTCCTAGATTTCCGGGACTAGGGCAGACCGAATCCTTCGGGAGTGGAGTGGTTACTTGGAACGTGTCTACGTGGTACGGACCGTTAGACACTCCTCGCTGGGGAGGAGCCTTCTGTGTCGAGGACCCGTCAAGCCGTACGACGGACACGGCCTCGCGGGGAGGAGACATGTCTGTCGAGGAGTGATGTGCGGTATTCTCGCGGGGAGAAGCTGGTATGTCGGGGATGTACCTATCCGCCGGGGGTGCGAGGTCCTCCTGCCCTGTTGGCCCAAGTGCCCGACACTGTAAAGTGCTCGGGGGGAAACGTTGGTATGCTTGTAGCAGTCAAGTGCCCCGCAGAGGGGTCTTATTGGGCCTCCCCATGCTATATGGGTTGGGCCTGCTCGACTGTTGGGCAGCCTCGGCCCAGTCCAGAACAAAACCCATAATGTGGAAGATTTAGGTAAATGGGTTTCCTTTATGTTTATATCCGATAACAAACAAAAGGTCTGAGCATATGGGTCAACTTTAGGACTGGAAGACATTAACACTTGGTTCCTGTACCGATTATTTCAAATTAATTATATTACTTATTATTCTTAATATTCAATTAATTCTATTAACCACATTTCAATTGATCTTCCACATTTATATTAACACTGTATCAAATTAGTTTTTTTTTCCATTAGTATTCAATTTTATCCTATTTTTCGTATTCTTTTTCATTCATTTGTTTTTTTACTAATATTTTGTTTTACTTACTTATTACATTTATATATATTTTATTATTATTTTTATTCGATTTTCTTTTTTTACAATTTTCAAAAAATACTCTTTTTTTAAAATGTCTTTTCAAATTGTTTCTCGAACATATATTTGTTTTATTTACTTTGATTTTTATACCTTTGATTATAATTTTTTTAAACAATTCAATTTAATAATTAATGATGGAAACCTCGATTGAAAAATCTTACTGGTGCCACAATTCAATTTTTGAACATATATTTAAAGGTTAAATATGTATAAGGTCCCTACAAATATCCTAACTTTCAGGTTTGGTCCCTCCAAAATTTTCCTTCAAACAATGGTCCTCTGAAAGTTTTCCGTCCCTAACTTTAGTCTCTCCCGTTAGTTTCCACTAACGGTGACTTACGTAGCATGCCATGTAAATTTTTTTTGATGATGTGGCTTACATGTGGCAATGCCAACGTGACAAAAAATGCTGACATGTATGCCACGTGTAAGTTGTTTCAATTTTAATTTTTTTATATTAATATCATATTTAAACTCAGAAATGGTAGCTAATCTGCAGCTATTTTCTAGCTAATTCCTAGCTAATCTCTAGCTAATTTAAACACACAATTCTAATAATTTGTAGTTAATTCATAGCTAATCCCTAACTAATTTAAACACACAATTATATTAGTAATACACACAACTCATTGATTCTCCTTTTTTATTCCATAAAATATTTTATCAATGATCAAAACGTGACATTGAGATTAAAAATCACAACTAAAGTTTTATCCTAAAATTTCAGAAGAATTCAAATCAAATCCAAATAAAATCACAAATAAGAATTCTTAAAACTAGTAATGGTGACAATTCCTATGATATAATTTAACAATGAAAATATATGCTCAATGCTCAAAATTTCTAAACAATGTTATTTCCATTCTCCGATCTATGCCCAATTTTGCAAGGGATTTTGGTCTTGATTAAAACCTCCAAACCATGCTCAATTTTGCAAAACATGCCCACTCTTGATTAAAACCTTGTCATACCTTATGCATACTGGCCCTGGCAACAAATAAATCAAAAGTCAAGTTCTAACCTGCACCTTCAAACAAATCAAAAATCAAGTTCTAACATGCATGAGTCAAATTCATTCTAACACTAACAACATGTAAATTGATTTGTAGTAGCAGAGTTCGAATAAGTAAAAAATAGCATAACTACCTTTGGATTTCATGTCACAACTCTAACTGTTAACAACTGATTCCAACTCTAACCGTTACTTCATGGATGATTTGTGCAGATTGGGTGGCTGTTTTAGCCTTTTCACTTGCCATCATAGGACTGCAAGTCGTACAAATACCATCTCGCGCCTGAACTGTACAATAGGTAACAAAAAAAAAACTTTCAGAGCTTAACATTTAATGCATACAAATGAAACTGTAGCAGAATTTAAGAAATCATGAACCAAATTCACTTCTAACTAACTTAATTAACCAACATCCTTCATGTATCTAACATCCAAAAAATTTGCAAGTTAACTCAAACAGATTTTTATTTCATTTGACATATCAATTAATTCTCACTAACACTCTAAGTGTTAACAGCTCAAATCATACATCCATGATAATACATTCAATTCATCATAACAATTCTCTCGTTTTGTTTACTAATAATTCACTAGCTAATTGCCTACTCAACAATATTTCTACCATGATAACAGAACTCAACAATATAGAACATGATTATCCCACACATTTTTAAAATTTTTTTCTGCTATCTCCTATATTTGAAGAAAGGTTGCAAAATAATAACTTACAAGCTAACCAAGTAATGTTGGTATTTTAAAACAAGACTACAAAGGCTGACTCGTTGAACCAAGAATGGCACTAAAAACATTGAGGAAAAAAGATGTTTTAACAAGAAATTTTAGAAAAAGAGTTAATGCTTAGTGGTTACCATTTGAATTTCTTCAGAATTCCTAAGATGCCAGCAGCAGCAAGACGAGCACCACAAGTAGCAACAATATTGCATAACTCAACAATCACTTTTCGCACTTGCAGGGAAGTATCAGAGATCTAATATTCAAAAAGGGAGAACCGAGTTAAGTTGATGAAAGTTCTCCATAGCAACTTTAAACATTTATCAAAACAACATTATAATTTCACGTACCTCCAAGATGTCCGTCAGTTTGGTTTTGACCACATTGAGATCAGCAGATGTGAGTCGTGATGCATGGCAGACATGTCAGGTGTCCTACACATCAAATCTGATGGTCAAAATACAATTCTTTTGACGACAATATTGGTAAGTGGTAACAATAAAAGTCACAATAAAATAAGAATTTGGGATTCTTATGAAATCATGAAATATGTAAGCACTGTTAACATTTTTTGATGAACTAGTTGCAGACATGATACAAAATCATTCATGTGTCTTCATATAATAGTTGTACAAATTCAATTGTTGACATAAACGTGTTTGAGTAATGTCGGCCTCCGGTACCTAAAATAAACGTGTTAATTCCGGTACCTAATATAACAGCAGCAAACACATCTTTGTTTGTATATTGGCCTCCGGCTAATGTCCCAACTGTATCATTGACCTATAGTAAAAATGCTGAACAATTAAGTCTATAGTCTACAAACAAACTAATAATAATACTCCAGAAAATTTTAATTAAAAATGCTATCATTTGATTAAAAATTCAATTACCAAAGCTGTTATGTGCATATCTAGACCTTGTCTTTCAATGGCATTTCTCAATTCAGCCACAACATCCTGACCAACCTAAGTAAACAACAATTAAAATAAGTATAAATGTAAAGGTGAAAGAAAAAACCTATATTTCTTCAAAATAGATAGTTTTTCCAACAGTTGGAGCAAATTAATGCATAACAATTTAAAGCTAATAATGAACTTCTGCACCAAGTATATAGACTACTTCAACAAAGACAGGTTTCCAACATTCATCTATGCTGTCTGCAAAAATGGAAGAGATATAGAAACTCAAAGTAAAGGGGTTCATACTAATAAATTTTGAAACATAAACTAATAATTTCAAATAACAAGAAAATAAATGCTGGGCTATGTTGTTAATCTTAGATAGAGTTGAGTAGAACCGACCCCCTAAAATGCTATGGAAGATTGCGAGATAGCTGTTATTGCAAAGACTAAATATCAGTGTACAAAGTAAACATAAATTAGTAAACTGTCCAACTCATGAGCATTAAAGCATGTCTGTAGCACTTACCAACCGATTGTGCCATTCATGACTACTAAATTCTTTAAACGTTGTTGCATCCATTTCCTGCATCAAAGTTTTCAGTGTAGTCAGAAAACAGACTAATGTTCTACAAATTAAAAGGTACAAATTAAGATATTGTTTTTCAAAAGGTAAGACTAGATTGTAAGCATCATTTACTACTATTTCTTACAAATGTAACTGATTGTTTAGAGCCAAATCCTAGTGGTACATTAAGCACTCTATCTTGGAACACCAGGCTAGATTAAAAGGAGACACACAAAAACATTATTATTCCGAAATGTTTAGCTTTTGTGAAGCTTTTCATCAAACATTATATGTGCATTCTTACTCCAAGTTAAACTTGAAAATAGATAGCCTAAAAACTAAACTATAACATGAATAACAACAGTGTTAGAGCTTATACCTATATCCCATCGCTTCGATGGAGGGTGAAAATTACCACTAAAAAAAATCCGACAAAGAATGTAATCTGCAATTGAGATCGAAATCCATCAAAACTCTTAAAATTATTCTCAGCTCAAAATTGGAATCCAATGAAACCATAAATGAAAATGAACGGTCAATGGAACTATAACAATGGTAAAACATAAATGGAAACGACGATGATGGAACAAGAACGGAGGACTCATAGTTGAATGAGTGCTTGTACAGGAGCGACGAATCGTACACAGGAGAAGAATGAGAAGTTCGTATGGCTGGAAAAAAAGGGTTAGGGTTAGAGTTTGTGGAATGAATTGTACGTAGGAGAAGTTCTCTTTGGTTGATGGATTTTACAATTTCTGTTAGGGTTAGAGTTTGGATTTTTCAATTTCTGAGAATCACAACTTCTGGGCCACGATTTTGACGAGTTTGAGGGAAAGATTTTCACTTTTCCGGTTGGGAACCTCCATCTTTAGGAAACCATATCTCTCTCAATGTTGATGCAAATGAGACATTCTTGTAATGGTTAGTGTCGCTCCCGGGATTTTCATCCAAGTACAAACGCGAAAGTGGCACCAAAACAGAGTCGCCAACAATGTGTATTTATCCCAAGAGAGGGAAAGGAAACACTGCATAAACCTGAGAGAAAGGAAAAGCAGGGTCTTACGACCAAGAGAAGAGGGTAAGGGAGTCGGTTACGCGAGAGGAAGGTATTAGCACCCCCACGCGTCCATCGTACCCGATGGGATCCACGCTTGCTTGTCTCGATCAAAGGGTGTAGGAAAAGATGCTGGAAAAAGGAACTGGAAAAGGAAAAGGAAAAAGAGAGAGAAAAAGAAACAAATGTAGGGAAAATAAAAGAAGTGCTCGAATGGGCCCTACCCCACTGCCTACGTATCTCATCGGGAGCATGAGAATCAGAGCGACGTAGTTCCCCTCACTAGGGATGGATTGTGTTTTTTAGAGAACGACTTACGTTCTAGCTCAGGTGTTGCAGGCTCGCTGGTCCGAGTGCGTTACCATCTTGCAAGAGAACGAGTAGGAGCGCGTTCGTGCGTTGAGAGTGAATGAGGTGAGAAAAGAATTCCCGAAGGAAAGACGTTATTGTTTGTTTTTGTCTTTTAAGAGTTTTTCCCATTTGTTTGCATATGATAGTGTATCTGAATCTTAGTTATTGGAATGTGTACATTCTAACATTCCAAGATGGAATGGGTAAGAAAGCACACTGAGAGTGAAGAAGACCCCCACACTCAGTTCCAATTGTCAAGGTTCAAACACACTAGCATACTTGTGTTTATTAAGTGTTTTTGTTAATTAAGAAATGAAGAAGTGTTTTTTATTATTTGCACCTTCAACAAGTATTGCATTTAAGTCCCTCATACAAGATCAAATGTTTAACACATTGACCCAAGATGGGCTATATGCTACACATTCTAAGATTACAAGAGAAGACCCCTTATAATCTTTTCTTTATATGAAAGACTTAAATGCAATAAATGCCTACCTTTATTATATGTTTGGAATTTTCTTTGAGATGAGAAGATGAAAGACTCAAGAGAGGGTAAAGGTAAAACCTATGTGGACTAAGACTCAATCCTAATTGAAGATTAAAGGGAGTGATCCTAATGGTTCGTGAGGTTTCAACCTAAAGTCTAAAGAAAGAATGAATTAAACAATTCACTTCTAAAGTAGAAGATGAATTGTAATTCAAAAAGGGAAAGTGATGAGTTATTAAAAGAAAGCACCTAAGTGCTTAACAAAACATAAAATGGAAGTGTAAAAGAGAAAGGATAGAAGTTGAATGTGGATTCCTTATCCACACTCAATTGAAACTTACCAAAGCCCCTACATGGTTAGTAAACATGTATAAGAAGTATAAGAAGTAAAAGAACATGTAATGCATCATGAAACTCAAAAGAATTAAATGAGAAAACAAATCCTAGAACCACAACCAGAATGAGCATCATATGGACAACAAGTGAATATCATCATACAAGTGCAAGTGAATAAGCAATAATCATCATCCATTAGCATTTAAACATGTCACAAGAAGAAGGGATAGATGAAAGATGGAAGGAAATGAAGAGGACATGCATACATGGAACATGTAAATCAACAACCAGAATTGAAACTAAATGGAAAATGGTTTATAAACATCTCAAAAGTATTTATGAATCAACTTCAAGACATTCAAGAAGTAATATAAGAAGAATTGAAAGGAAAGTTCAAAAAGAAAGTGCAAACAATACATGTTAATGATGCACAAAGTTCAAATTGAAAGTCAACATGCAAGGATGACATATAATGTGTATCAAAGACCTATAATATCATATGAATGGCTCATAACATATGCAAATGCTCATACAAATATGCACCAAAGAATTCATGTAAACATGCACTAAAGTTGTAATGACATGCCATGGATTATACTTCCAATGTAATGCATCAAACAAAGACCAAATGGATTCATGAAAATTATGCCAGCATATTATTGGAATACCTAGGTCATAAATGCATCATACATCAAGATAGCATGTAAAAATTCAGAGCAAAATGACTTCAAACAAAGCAATTAGGTCAAATTGAAACATCATGCAAAGTGGTGCAAATATAGGCATCAAAACATGTCATAAAGTGACTTAAAAAATCAAACAAAAATCATCTAGCATGCTTCAATGTATTAGTGAATCAATGCAAAAAGAATCATGTCAAAACAGTTTGTAATGAGCAAGAACAAAATTAAACAAATTCATGTATCATGCTTAGAATGCATCTAAATGGAAATTCAAAGAAAATTATGGACCAGGGGTAAAAAGGTCATAAAATCAAGAAATAAAATCATGGAAAATTTCCTAAATGTTTTAGTGATACTCATGAATTTTTGTGGAATTTTATGATGATGTTTGGTATTTTTAAAAATTAAAAAGCAAACGTGTAGAAAAAATGAAAATAAAATATGAAATGCAAAAAGGAATGGGGGTGCATGGCTAGTAATTAATCAGTTCAAAATCAATGGGCCTTAAGCAAGGGGGGTGTGAATATCAATTTAGTCTAGGTCCAAGTCTGCGCAATCCACACTAATTAACATGTACACTCAGTCAACAAAATTGACTCGCTCATGGCCATTGGATCAAGTCAAGGTCAAACAATAGTCAAAGTAAACAAATCATGCACATCACACTGCCGGTACACCATAATAACCATGTATGAACACGCACGTAAGCATCAGAGTGATCAAAATGAAACACGTGACATACACCCTCTCCATTAATTCGCTGGCAACGTCGCCACCCTTGGATTAAACAAATCGGACGGCCATGACTTAAAAAATGTCCTAAACCCTAACTCAAACCCTCACCGGCCGGAGAAGACCTCCGGTCATCTTCTCCGGCCACCTCCGGTGTCTCAGAAATTTACATATGCCCAGAAATGCGTAAAAAGTGCATCAATAGAAAGAGAAACTTGAGCAGATCATTAAACAATCAACAAAATACACCGATGCAGCCTGTATAGTGAGAAACGAAGAAGCAAAGTCTGCCCTAAGTTTTGTACTATGCCTCTAGAAGACCTATCAACTAGCCAGAATCAAACTTGTGCTTCTAATAAGCTTCAATCAATGTGTAATGAACTTAAAACTCTCATGAATCGTACAGAAAAAGATGATGAATATTTACCTGATGTTGATGGAACTTTTGAACCAAGAAAAACCAGAGAATAAACTTGATACTCTTGATCTTCTATTGGCCAAATAAAGGCTTAAGCACTGAAACTTGAGCAGCGAGAGAGTGAGTAAATCGTGTGGAGAAGAATGGCGATGAAGCTTGAGCAGTGTGAGAATGAGACTCTGAAACTTGGAGAGATGAACCTCTGAACTCGTGACACAAAATGAACAAGTGAAAAACCCCTCTGAGTTATGAGCAATGTGATGTTTATATAGCCAGCCTTAACCATGGTTTAATGAGTGAGTCAAGTGAGTTGGGGGTGGTCAACTGAGTGCACCCTAACTAACTGAGTCAAGTTAGTTAGGGGCGAGTTCCTTTAGGCTTTTGTATGGTATATGGCAGCTCATGGTAAGTTACAATGTTCCTGCTGCAAAACTTCTACCACAAGCTTTCAACCTTTTCCTTTTTCATGTATGACTCGAGCGAAGGTGTAAAGAGTGCAGGCATGTGTTGGTCTTAATGAGGAAGCAAACATAAAAAACCTGTGTCATGTATTTGAGGTGTGCTTGAACCAAAATTATGCAACAAGTCATTATTGTAACAGTGGATGTTTGATGGTAAATATCTCTCATGTTAATGCATGGTTTAATGAGGTTTTGGTGTCAAATGAAAGAGGAGCTATCATGGAACAATATTGATGTTGAAAACAAGTCAAATGGAAGTGTACAAGATGATGAAAAATTGCTTGAAACAAAAGGAATCAAAACTGGTGTATGGCGTAGTAATGGGGTTGGTTGGCAAGGCAACATGGCGCCTGGGTTTTCAGCATAATCAACATGACTTGAGGCCACTATTTCTCCATCATAACTTGATCAGATGAAATTTTACCCAACATGAACATTGAAGAGGGCATTGCAAGGAACAATATTGATGTTGACAAGTTTTTCATTTGAGGCCTTTAACCATGAGAAAAATAGGCGAATATATGGCACACCAACTGTTTGTTAAAATGACTGCGCGCGTGCCCTGAAAATCTTGGTCATGACCTAGTTTTGAACCTACTTTGCTCAAACTTTGATCAATCATATCTCACTCAATTTTTATCCAATGGAGATGTTCCACACATGGATTTGAAGCTTAAAACAAGATCTTTTGTTGTGGCCGAGTGGAATTTTCATTTGGTGCTTCAATTTTAAATGGCCTTGGTTCAAACTCTGATGCAAAATGGCTAAAACTTGCTATTTTTAGTAACCCTTCCTCTTCCAAAAATGGCAACTTTCCACCTCTTGATTTTTTCATGATTCCTTTGGATTTTCTTGACCAAATTTTGCACATTGGACACATATAACATGAATTTCATGAATTTGGCCTCAAAAAGTCAAGAGTTGACTTTTTCCTCTGATTATTTGACTTGGCCCCAAATTTCCTGATTTTTTATCTTTCTTCCAATTGAACCACCTCCAAAACCAATTGAGGGGCAATTCTCCATATACATACACTTAGGGACATATGGAATACCATGACATCAAGTTTTGTCCAAAAAATCAGAGATACCCTGATTTAATTGGAAACCCTAATTTTGACCCCCTCTGGTTAGGAGGAAATTGCACATCTTCCAAATCCAAATTCCTCAGAGTATGTTGTGTATCCTCTTAAAGGATGATGAGAAATGCCACTTGAGGATGATTTTGAATCAATGAGCTATCTCTTTTGAGGATTTTCCTTCAATTTTTGGACTTCTTGCATAGTGAAAGATGTAATGCTTCAATCTCCCATTGTATCTCACCTTCTTGAGGTTGTGGAAGATCAATTGGGATAGTATGAGACATGAGAGACCTCTTGGCTTGCCTTGAGGGCACTTGATTGACCTTTTGTGCTTTGAATGATTCCTTGATTGTCCACCTTCCACCTGATCACATGCCCTGATGGTAAGAAGGATGCCATGCTTCATTTTTCTATGTTAAATGCAATGTAATGTTAATGAGATGGATATGATATGATAAATGATAATGCCATGCTATGATGACAAAGAGGGAGAGCAAATTTTGGGGTATTACAGCTGCCCCTATTCAAGCGCTGTAGACCTGAATGCCTGAAAGCAATTGCTTTCGGACTTTCAAGGTATATAGTGATTGAATACCAAATGTAACCAAAAATTTGCTCTGGATGATGAAAAAGAAAAGGGATATAAACCCAATGAGACTTCTGGATTGAATCTTCAATGAACGTCGTCGGAAAAATCTGTCTTTTGAACGACGCCAGACGGCTACTGGCTTGCCACGCTGCTGGTGGACTTTAATAATGTCTTTTATGCAATTCCAGACGACTACTGGCCTGCCACACTACTGGTGGACTTTGATAACGTCTTTTGAACGACGCCAGACGACTACTGGCTTTCCACGATGCTGGTGGACTTTAATAATGTCTTTTATGCAATTCCAGACGACTACTGGCCTGCCACACTACTGGTGGACTTTGATAACGTCTTTTGAACGACGCCAGACGACTACTGGCTTGCCACGCTACTGGTGGACTTTAATAATGTCTTTTATGCAATTCCAGACGACTACTGGCCTGCCACACTACTGGTGGACTTTGCAGCTTCGTGCCACCCGAAGACGGACTTTTGCCAATCCACTGTTGGACTTTTGGAATATGCCACCCTTAGATGGACTTTTCGCCAATCCACTGTTGGACTTTTGCCACCCGAAGACGGACTTTTGCCAATCCACTGTTGGACTTTTAGCTGCTTTGCCACCCGAAGATGGACTTTTGCCAATCCACTGTTGGACTTTTAGAATATGCCACCCTTAGATGGACTTTTCGCCAATCCACTGTTGGACTTTTAGCTGCTTTGCCACCCGAAGATGGACTTTTGCCAATCCACTGTTGGACTTTTAGAATATGCCACCCTTAGATGGACTTTTCGCCAATCCACTGTTGGACTTTTGCCACCCGAAGACGGACTTTTGCCAATCCACTGTTGGACTTTTGCCACCCGAAGACGGACTTTTGCCAATCCATTGTTGGGCTTTTGCCACCCGAAGACGGACTTTTGCCAATCCACTGTTGGACTTTTGCCACCCGAAGACGGACTTTTGCCAATCCACTGTTGGACTTTTAGCTGCTTTGCCACCCGAAGATGGACTTTTGCCAATCCACTGTTGGACTTTTGGAATATGCCACCCTTAGATGGACCTTTCGCCAATCCACTGTTGGACTTTGCTAACGTCTTTTAACAATGCCAGACGACTACTGGCTTGCCACACTACGGGTGGACTTTCGCAAAATTCCCATACTGGATTACACTCTGCATCCGTGTCAGACATCTCTGCCGACTTTGCTGAGGAACAAAGACCATGATTTGACTTTGGAGACTCCTGAAAGGATAACCTCTCCACTGGAGAATGAATGAACAATCCGTCTGCTCTGAATTGTCAAGCTTGCCAAAAATAAATTGGACTTGATGAATAATAAATCTGCCAGGAGCCACTTCATCTGTTAGGGGAATGAATTCTGGTCACAGCGATTCCGCTGGGGATGAGAATTTCTTTGCACGGCGTCTTGCTAGGGGAGAGAAGTCATAAAAACTCTGCTTGGGGATCTGTCCAAACCAAGACCCTTTGTAGGGGTTATCCACCTTCTGACCCGGCTGGGGAAAGGCTGTACCATCCTCGTTGAGGAATAGATTTTGTCGATCTGATAAACCTCTGCGGGAAGAACAACAACTCAGCTGGGAGTTGCTGGCAAGATTCGATGCTGACCTTTGTGGGGATACCATGACCAGAGATACGATCTTGCTGGATATCAGGGCTACTCTGCCAGGGATATGCAAATCCTGGTTAGAACATTCCACTGCAACTTGCTAGGAAAGAGTCCTTAGAGATCTGTTGGGGAAACCCAAAGCAACTCCACAGTATTCTACTGAAGAATATGACTGTCAAGCTTAGGATAAGTACCACAATGCCCCATGTTAGGCGAGCTTCCCTTTAGACAATTCCGTTAGGGATGACGAGTTTATAACAAACTCTGCTGGCGGAAACTGCTTTAAAACGTCTCGTGCTGGTGAATGCCTTTTGAGAGGATTTTACAGAAGACCAACTGTCCTCAAACTCTACTGGGGATGACCAACACTTCATGCTGGGGAAACAAACATGCCCCATGCTTGGACAAAACAATAATTCGTCCCCGAAGAGGATGTCATAAGAGGATTTTACAGAAGATCTAGCCTCTTCAAACTCTTGTGACCTCGCTGGGGATAATGACCATCAGTTTCGGTGTCGACGAGACCACTCTTTTGGGGAACCTGTGACTGTTATCGACATAGAAAAGCTTGTAGCTGTTGGAAGGACTGAATAAGAGAATCGACTTAATAAGATGCAACGGTACCCAGTTGAACTTAATTCACTGATATACACCCGTTATGCACAATCGTCGACCGAACGATGAACGCCGATCTCCTTACCCATAATTGCCCCAGTCTTTTGCGTGGGGTGATTTATTGCTGGTCTTGTGCTTAAAATCATCTGCACCTGCTACCTGCAACAAAAGAATATGCCCACATGCCCCGAATATCGCGTGGCTAGAATCCACCATCCGGGAGTATTCAACATTCGAAGTAATTTCAAATGTTTTTTCTGCGCATGTTATTGCAAGGCTGCCATGTTTTCAAATGCAATGTTTTATCAAAAATTAAGACGTTTTTGCAAACAAAGCAATAAAACAAAAATAGAAAGCTTTTTATTGAAATTCAATTTATTGACTGAGAGCCCAGAATAGGCAATTACATCCGGAAGCAATCCCTGGAAAGAGGTGATCGCTGAAAATTGAGAAAAGAACTATCCTAATGGCAATGTGAAAACGGACTTCCACTGAGTTTCCATTCTGTTATGACCAGTATGTCTTCAAAACTCCCCGACCTTGCCTTCTGAGGAATGATCAGACCGATTCCTATCTTTCAGAACGCCAGTTATTCAAACGGTAATTGGGTACAGATAACTCAGACCGTAGTCATTCGCTTAAATCCCTCTTTTGTGTGGACCGCCCTTTCAGGTTTTCGATCCACCAGGATACCCTTTTTTGCCTAAGTTGCCCTTTCGGGTTTTCAACTTACCGGGTGTACCATTTTTTCAATTATATCCCTAATTTTTGCCCGAACCTTATTCTGTTTTTGGTTCGCCGGGATGCCCTTTTTTGCCTGGATTTTTTTATTTTTATTATCCAGCGGGTCTATTCATGCGAAGTATTTTTTGACTACGTCCGAGTTGACAGGGGATGAAAAGTCTTCGCCATCCATGGTTGTAAGCAATAAAGCTCCGCCCGAAAAGACCTTTTTAACCACGAATGGACCTTCATAATTAGGAGTCCATTTGCCCCTGTGATCTGTATTGGGAGGAAGGATCCTTTTGAGTACCACATCTCCGACTTTATAAACCCGAGGACGCACCTTCTGGTCAAATGCTCGTTTCATTCTGCGCTGGTATAATTGCCCATGACATACAGCCGCCAATCGCTTTTCCTCAATAAGGCTCAGCTGATCAAATCTGGCTCGTACCCATTCAGCTTCATCTAGCTTAACATCCATCATAACTCTGAGGGACGGAATCTCTACTTCAACCGGTAGCACTGCCTCCATACCATGTACAAGTGAGAATGGGGTTGCCCCAGTGGACGTGCGTACCGACGTTCGATACCCATGCAAAGCAAATGGTAACATCTCATGCCAATCTTTGTACGTGACAACCATCTTCTGCACAATCTTCTTGATATTTTTGTTGGCCGCTTCGACCGCGCCATTCATCTTTGGGCGGTACGGAGAAGAATTGTGATGTTCGATTTTGAAGTCCCGGCATAACTCAGCCATCATCTTATTGTTCAAATTAGAACCATTATCAGTAATGATTCTTTCGGGAACTCCATATCGGCAAATGATATCCCGTTTTAAGAAACGAGCGACCACTTGTTTTGTAACATTGGCATAGGATGCGGCTTCAACCCATTTGGTGAAGTAATCAATTGCCACCAAGATGAAACGATGACCATTGGAAGCTGTAGGCTCAATCTTTCCGATCATATCAATGCCCCACATGGCAAACGGCCAAGGCGACGACATGATACTCAACGGATTTGGAGGCACATGCACCTTGTCTGCATAGATCTGGCATTTATGGCATTTGCAGGCATATTTGCAACAATCTGACTCCATAGTCAACCAATAATATCCCGATCTTAACAACTTTTTAGCCATTGCATGCCCTCCGGCATGGGTACCGAAAGAGCCTTCGTGCACTTCAATCATCAACAAGTCTGCTTCATGTCTATCCACACATCTAAGCAGGACCGTGTCAAAATTTCTTTTATACAGCACGCCATCTTTGTTCAAGAAGAAACTACCGGCTAACCTTCTCAACGTCTTCCTGTCTTTGGACGATGCCCCGGGCGGGTACTCTTGACTTTTCAAGAAACACTTAATGTCATGAAACCATGGCTTGTCATCAGACGCTACATCGACCGCAAACACAAATGCTGGTCTGTCAAGGCGAGATACCTCAATCTTAGGTACATGGTTCCATCCTTGCACTTTGATCATGGAAGACAAAGTGGCCAAGGCATCCGCGAACCTATTCTCATCTCGAGGAATATGGTACAGTTTCACTGTTGTGAAAAATGTCAGCAATCTCCTCGTATAATCTCTATACGGCACTAGATTTGCTTGGTGCGTGTACCAACTCCCTTTCACTTGATTGATTACCAAAGCTGAATCACCGAATATATCAAGGGTTTTAATCCGTAGATTAATCGCCTCCTCGATCCCCATTATACAAGCTTCGTACTCTGCTTCATTGTTGGTGCATCCGAAAGTTATTCGTGCAGTGAAAGGCATATGAACACCTTCCGGCGTGATAAGAACTGCTCCAACTCCACACCCATTCATATTGACAGCCCCATCAAACATCAGACTCCATTTGGATTCAGGGTCTGGCCCCTCCTCCGGGAGTGGTTCCTCACAGTCTTTAGCTTTGAGAAACATGATGTCCTCATCAGGGAAGTCAAATTTCATGGGTTGGTAATCATCAATCGGCTGTTGCGCAAGATAGTCAGACAAGATACTTCCTTTGATGGCCTTTTGTGAAGTGTACTGAATGTCATACTCTGTCAAGACCATTTGCCACCGTGCAACTCTGCCTGTCAATGCTGGTTTCTCGAAAATGTACTTGATAGGATCCATTTTTGAAATCAACAAGGTTGTGTGCCTAACCATATATTGCCTCAATCGCTTAGCGGCCCATGCAAGCGCACAGCATGTCTTTTTAAGCATTGAGTATCGGGACTCACAATCATTGAACTTTTTGCTCAGGTAGTAAATAGCATGCTCCTTCCTACCTGTCTCGTCATGTTGACCGAGAACACAACCCATGGAACCTTCAAGCACAGTCAGATACATTATCAGCGGTCTCCCTTCAACTGGAGGCATTAGAATCGGAGGTTCCTGCAAGTATTCTTTTATCTTATCGAATGCCAATTGGCAATCGTCATTCCACCTGACCGTTTGATCTTTCCTTAACAATTTAAATATTGGCTCACACGTGGCTGTTAGGTGAGATATGAACCTTGCAATGTAGTTCAATCTACCCAAGAAACCACGAACCTCTTTTTCTGTTCTCGGTTCAGGCATTTCTTGTATTGCTTTCACCTTGGCAGGATCAACCTCGATTCCTCTTTCGCTCACAATGAAACCTAGCAACTTTCCAGAACGCACCCCAAACGTGCACTTGTTTGGATTTAATCTCAGACGAAACTTTCTCAACCTTTCAAACAGCTTTTTCAGGTTAACCAGATGTTCCCCTTCTGTTCTCGACTTGGCAATCATATCATCTACATAACATTCGATCTCCTTATGAATCAAGTCATGAAACAATGTCACCATCACCCGCTGGTACGTTGCCCCTGCGTTTTTCAACCCAAAAGGCATTACTTTATAACAATATGTACCCCACGGAGTAATGAACGTGGTCTTCTCCATATCTTCAGGTGCCATCTTGATCTGGTTGTACCCGGAGAAACCGTCCATAAATGAGAACACTGAAAACTGAGCTGTATTATCGACCAGCACATCAATATGAGGTAGTGGAAAATCATCTTTCGGGCTAGCTTTATTAAGATCTCGATAATCCACACACATTCTCACTTTTCCATCTTTCTTCGGTACTGGCACGATATTGGCTACCCACGGAGGATATTTTGTCACGGCAAGAAAACCAGCATCCCACTGCTTCTGGACTTCCTCCTTAATCTTTAAAGCCATGTCGGGGTGAGTCCGACGAAGTTTCTGCTTGACTGGCGGACATTCTTCTCTTAATGGCAGCCTGTGCACGACAATATCCGTATCCAACCCCGACATGTCTTGATACGACCAGGCGAAGATGTCAACATACTTGCGCAACATTTCCGTCAAAGTTTGCTTCACATCTGCTTGCAAGCTGGCACCAATCCTGATCTCTTTCTTGGCGTCCTTGGTACCAATATTGATGATTTCTACAGTCTCCTGATGAGACTGGATGACCCTTTCCTCTTGTTTCAACAATCTGGCCAGTTCTTCAGAAAGTTCACAATCTTTCTCATCCCCTTCTTCGGCTTGATAAATCGGATTGTCAAAGTCATACATAGTCATATCAAAATCGTTATCAGTGGTATCCGGAGGATCAAGTCTGCATGAACGGGTTCATGCCTTATTTTAGAATTTATTTTTAAGCAAAACAAAAGAAAATGAAACATTGCCATTATTTATTTTTTTTGTGCAAAAATAAAAACTGAAAGACAGAGAACAAAATTTGATTGCAAAACGTCCTTTATTAATGATTAAACATTGCAAATGCAACCATGGTGGCCCTACAAATGAATCTATACGCCTTGGGCAGAGCGCAAGATTTTGACATGCATTATGGTTAGAAAAAACAAAGAAAAATTACTCTGTTTGAAGAGTAACCCGGATGACTTCTTCAACGAACCAGTTCTGCACTTGTTGTCCCGGAACATGAGGGCGTACCCAGTTGTCCAGGTCACAATCACTGTCAACACTATCCTCTGCGGCTGCACAAGACTGGTCCGTGTAGATAATTCCCCCACTATTGAAAGTAATGGGTCCCCTGCTCCCCACATCTGAAGTTGTAGAGGGATGATAACCAATACCAAATTTGTCTTCCTTCACTGGGGTCTCTATCAACCTGCCCCAACCTTGGGCGTTGCCTGCCCTGACGACTTCGACAGCTTGTTTGTAAGATGAAATGGAGGTACCAGCCCCAACTGGTACAGAAGAAGACTCAGGTGCATCGTCAATGTTGACCGCTTCAAATGATTGGCACAGCATCTCATGAATTTCCCCATCCATTTCAATGTACTTGAACGTGGACAAGTGACTCACAAAGATGTCTTCTTCCCCACACACTGTCACAACCTGCCCTTCAAACTCATACTTCAGCTTTTGATGTAGAGTAGAAGTAACAGCCCCGGCTCCGTGAATCCAAGGGCGCCCCAATAGGCAGCTATATGCAGGTTGTATGTCCATTACATGGAACGTGGATTTGAATACCTGTGGTCCAATTTGTACGGGCAATTCCACCTCACCAAACACAGATCGTCTAGTTCCATCGAATGCTCTGACCACCAATTCACTAGGCCTTAAGATCAAACCATCAACTTCCAGCTTCATTAATGCCTTCTTGGGCAAGACATTGAGTGATGAACCAGTGTCTACCAGTACATGAGATAACACTGCGCCCTTACACTCCATCGTGATATGCAAAGCCTTATTATGGTTTCTTCCTTCAACAGTCAAATCTCTACTTGTAAAGCCCAAGCCATGGCTAACATTAACATTGGAGATTACGCCCTCGAGCTGATTAACAGTAATTTCTTGTGGCACGTATGCACTCTTCAACACTTTCAACAACGCCTGCCGATGCGCATCAGAGCACATCAATAGTGACAAGATTGAAATCTTTGAAGGGGTCTGATTCAGTTGGTCCACAATCTTATAATCGCTTTTCTTGATTATCTTCATAAATTCTTCCATTTCCTTATCAAAAGTAATCTTTGTCTCTGCTTCAGGTGTAGGCGCATTTTCAACCACCTGTTTACCCTTAGCCTTTGCTGCAGCTTCTGCCTCTTTATCACTTCTCAAGGTTTGGGGAGCGAACAACCTTCCACTCCTTGTAAAGCCCCCTACACCCCCTACATTATCAATATTTGGGCTGACTGACGGCTCAACTTCCTGCTTTTTACCTTCGTAATATACATCTGCCCCATAGTGCCATGGGATAGCCTTCGTAGACGTGAACGGAATTGGCCCTGGCACCGTGATAGTGACAGGACTGGGCCCTTCTGGCGCAACACTCGCCACGGGAACTGCATTGACCGGCATTTGAATCTCAGCGGGAGTGTAATAGATGGTCACGGTTGATATCTCATCAGTGTCTTTCACGACTCTGTCGAACTGTAGACATCCTTCATCGATCAAATTCTGTAAACCCATCTTCAACTTATCACAGCCGTTCTCCTGATTCATACACTCAGAGCAATCTTAATTACAGCCCGGGAACACCTGTCCCTTCAATAAACGATCTTTTACAACCAACAAAGAAGTTTTCACTTGATGAACGTCTAACACCAAATTCAATCTCCTCCCATCTTCAACAGCGTACACATTTGCTGCACTATGATCAGGCATGGGATGCTGAGTAATATTAGGAGCGGGAGAGAAATTGATGGCTTTAGCATCAATCAAATCTTGTACTTTATGATGGAAAGCCCAGCATTTTTCAATGGAGTGCCCCTGAGCACCTGAGTGGAACTCACAACGAGCATTAGCATCGAAGTTAGGTGGCAGGTTTCCAGCAACCGGAGCTTTCATAGTACGGAGCTCTACCAACTTTAACTCGAGTAGCCGGGGCAACAGCGCGGCATAAGTCATAGGGAGAGGATCCATCTTACGATCCCTCTGTCTAGACCTTTGCTGGAAAAAAGGTTGTTGCTGTTGAACTTGTTGTTGGGGTTGTTGTTTCTGAACAGACGGTGTGGGGATTGTTACAGCATCTACCTGATAATAAGCTCGAGAACGCCCTCTGCCTCGTCCTCTAAACACAGCATTCGTATCACCTTCTCTTCTTTTCTGGTTACTAGCAAACGGTTTCTTCGTCCCCGAAGAGCCAGCCCCACTCACATCCTGGATCTTTCCAAGCTTTAACAGACTTTCTATTCTTTCTCCCGCAATCACAATATCAGCAAATCCAGTTAACGGACAAGCAGCTAATCTATCAAGATAAGCCCCTTGCAAGGTGCCCATAAACATATCCGCCATTTCTCTGTCTGACAAGGGAGGTTGAACCTGGGCAGCCATTTCCCTCCACCTCTGTGCATATTCTTTGAAACTCTCCTTGGCATTTTGTGACAAACCCTGCAATTGAGTGCGGTTGGGCGCCATGTCAATATTATACTGGTATTGCTTCAGGAACGCTTCTGCCAGATCTTTCCAACTCTTCACAGCAGCTCTATTCAACTTCATATACCAGGTCAAGGACGCCCCAGCCAGACTGTCCTGAAAATAGTGCATCCATAGCTTCTCGTCATCCGTATGGGCTGAAATCTTCCCAAAGTAAGCTTGAAGATGCGTTCGGGGACACGCATTGCCGTGATACTTATCAAAAGTAGGAGGTTTGAATTTAGGGGGAATTCTGACTCCTGAGACCAGCCCCAAGCTGGTAACATCAATACCCATAGAGTTCTTGCATTCTATGGCCCTGATCTTTTCTGCTAACTCCTCATACCTTCGATCACCTTGATTACCCACATCAGCATCTAGTAGAGTAAATCGGTCTTCCAGAGTATCTTCAAGAGTAACACCAGCATGCCTACCATTTCCATTACCCCGATTGTTACCACCAGGAGGAGGGTTGCCACCGGGAGGAGGGATGCCATGTCCCTGTGAATTGTCATGTTGATCACCTTCGGGCCCATTGTCTGGACGCTCGACCAGAAGCCTCAACCTCTCCTGATTTTGCGCCATGCCAGTCATGAGGGTCATGAACTGGTCCATACGCGCCCTCATTTCGGCCAAATCACTTTGCACTTGATCCATAATTCTTACTTGATTTCTTCGCGTCGAATATCGGTGAATATGATTCTCCGCTATACTGCCTGAAACCAAATAAAGGTTAGAGACCCTGCAACGAGTACCTGAAAAGCAAGTAACAAAATGCAAAATGATATGCAATGCCATGCGGTGCCATGTTTGTCATTTCCTAGGTGCTTTTATACCCTGATTCCAATCCAACCACAGAAATCTGAAGACCAGAAATTGTGATATGAAGAGACGTGTCGTGGTCATATGCTTGAGTGCAGCTATTTGATAAGGAATAATTCTGAATAAAACTGCTCATACTCATTCAACAAAATATTCAAGTACATTTAAGAAAGGTTCAACCGCAAATGCAATACAAGGAAAAAATGGATCCATCAACAAGCCTGATGGTAGCCATTAACAACAAAATACAGGGAAAAGAACATCAATCTGACAATTCCACATCCTTCAGCTTATCACTTGAATACTTGATTTCCTCAAAAAGTATACGGGTACGCTGGTGATTCGGCTTTTCAATCATCTCTTTGATCAAGACATCCCTTTTCTCAAGAGCTTCAGTTAAAGAACCCATATGCAGCATCAGAGCTTCGTCATCACACACTCCTTTGTGTCTCTTTATGCCGGCTTGCGTCTTGAGTATCTCCCTTTCTATCATGACTTATTCAAGCTCTTTCTTGGTATTCCTCAGTTGGCTTCTAGCTTCTTCTAACTGTTCTTGACTTTTACCGAGACTTTCCCGATACTTTCTCCTCTGCTCATGTGCCTTTTTAAGCTCCTCGTCTTTAGTCTTCGACTGATCCTTTAACTCGGCATTTTCAATTCTGACTTCATCCCAAGCTTGACGAAGTTGAGCTAATGAATCCTTGCTTCGGGCTAAAGCCTGTTTTGTAATCCTGTGAGCCTGACTAGCGTCATCTGCTCCCAAAGTAAGTTTCCGAAAGTACCGAGCTCTGTCATCAAAATCTTCCTCTTTGTCAGCCAAGGTTTTTTCTGCTTTCAAGGCTCTCTTTTCCAACTCTTTGTTGTCAGCTAGAGCTTTCTGAAGACATCTGCTCATTCCAGAATTCTCTATCTGCAACTCTCTGACCATTTTCTTCCACTTCTCACATTCTTCAATAGCCACCATAGTGGGTTGTTCTGGCTGTGCTGAACATAAAAGAGGTCCCCTTGAAAAGGGTAAAAGCAATTCCTTTACTTTTGTCTCAATCCACCTGCCATATTCAGGATAAGATCTACAATCTCCTTTTCCAAAAACTGCTTTTCCAATTTTGTGCTTATCTTTCCAAGCATTCACTACTTCTACCACCTTCGCATCTTTAGTTCCTGTAAAGAATAAAGATTCTTCCACATCTTGCTCTGTAGGAGGATCCCTGGAAGCATACCCAAACTGTCGGATGGCCAAAACTGGATTATAATTGATCCCTCCTTTTCTGCCAATCAAAGGCACATTTGGAAAATTTCCGCATCTTGTGACAAGCTCTATTCTCAATAATCGGTGGTCAAACCATACAATGTTATCAGCAGTTAAACTCATCAATCGTTTAGACCATTTCGCCACATCTTTGGTTTCCACAAAGGCACCTGTCTGAGGCAAATGTTTGAAAAACCAATGACTCAGCAGTGGAGTACAACAACTGACAGATCCTCCCCTCCTTTTCTCATTCTTATAGTGCACGGAATGATAAAAATCTCCTAACAAAGTAGGGACTGGATTTTTAAGAACGAAAACTCTTGTCGCTTGCATATCCACAAAGTCTTGCTGATTGGGAAAGAAAACTAGGCCATATATGCAGAGAGCCAGAATGGAATTGTAAACCGTCCAATTTTTAGCACTTGCAGCCTCTTGGGCCTGTCCAGACAGAAATTCTAAATGAAATCCGCTAACTCCATTTTTACTGCTCACACCACTCTTTATCACTGCCTGATCCATTTGTAAAGCAGCAGCAATTTCTTTTACGCTGGGAGAACTACCAGAGAAGAATGGTATTGCCGACGTGATCGGAATTCCCAAAATAAATGAGAATTCTTCCAGTGTTGGCATCAAAATGTAATCTGAAAAAAGAAAGCACCTCAACGAAGGCTCGTAGAACTGCAGCAGAGTGTGCAAAGCATCATGTTCATACTTGGTGATTGTACGGACCATCCCAACCAAATTCCCGTAGCTCTTCTGAAACCTATCAAGAATACCCGGACCAGCCATATCTATAACTTTGAGCAATGAATCCAAGACAGGATCTGGAAACTTGTAAGACACATTGTTCTTTCTCTCGGCAACGATCTCTGTTGAACCCATGGATTGGAATCAGAAATGTATTATGCACCTGAAAATGACAAACATAACTGTTATGATATGATAATGCAATGCAAAAGGGCATGTGATCAGGTAATCAAGTGTCGGTGTCTGTATTGAACTGTGTGCACTGTGTCTCTGTACTGAATCTGGCAATATCTGAGATGAACACTTAAATCACTGTCATAGGATACAATGTCTGAAATCATCATAGAATCACAAGTAAGGTAGGTAGGAGGCTGGGTTTCCTGCAAACCTGTAAACATCCCGCCCATACTCACATGTGGTTCTTAGAAAATAAGGCTTGTCAGCTTCGGAGGTTTGAGAAGCAATAGCACATTCAGCCCGTAGGATACAATGCTATGCCAATCAAAGAGGTCGTCCACTGACTCCCCTTAGAAAATAAAAGTCATCCCATGCAAGTTCCAAAGTGGGCCCTCGGGTGCGAATGAGTTTGCCACAGAATGTGGTCTGCCATTGTCACCACTAAAGAGGGATATTTCCACTAAGGTCCTCATGATCGGTCACTAGAGTCGACAGCTCTCTAGA
Source organism: Lathyrus tuberosus (assembly GCA_022829125.1). Taxonomy (NCBI): domain Eukaryota; kingdom Viridiplantae; phylum Streptophyta; class Magnoliopsida; order Fabales; family Fabaceae; genus Lathyrus; species Lathyrus tuberosus. The sequence goes on along the minus strand of JALAZF010000023.1, from coordinate 5,602,978 downwards.
TCTACATCCTGGAATACGCAAGATGCGCATGCCACGACGTGTCCCAAGATAGCCTCGTCTAGCTGTGAATTTCGTGAACACCCAACGCACTCCAAACGGCACGTAGGTCCCACTACTCTCCACTCTAATTCTAAGTGTATACTCAAGCCTGTGTAATGGGCTTATCTCTCAGAAATCCCATCCCGCCAAACAGAAAATAGCACAGTCCAACACAACAGTAATAATATGATATGTAATGCTAAAAAGCAGTAAATACAGTAATGTACAGTAAAGCAGTAAATTACCATACAATAAAATGGTAAATATAGCACAACAGTAAACACCCCATGAAAGAAAAACAGACAGGCGCTAGGATTGACTTGCTTAGGATGGACCAGCAATAGGTTAACCTCTGGTCCCCAGCAGAGTCGCCAGCTGGTGGCTCCCGGGATTTTCATCCAAGTACAAACGCGAAAGTGGCACCAAAACAGAGTCGCCAACAATGTGTATTTATCCCAAGAGAGGGAAAGGAAACACTGCATAAACCTGAGAGAAAGGAAAAGCAGGGTCTTACGACCAAGAGAAGAGGGTAAGGGAGTCGGTTACGCGAGAGGAAGGTATTATCACCCCCACGCGTCCATCGTACCCGATGGGATCCACGCTTGCTTGTCTCGATCAAAGGGTGTAGGAAAAGATGCTGGAAAAAGGAACTGGAAAAGGAAAAGGAAAAAGAGAGAGAAAAAGAAACAAATGTAGGGAAAATAAAAGAAGTGCTCGAATGGGCCCTACCCCACTGCCTACGTATCTCATCGGGAGCATGAGAATCAGAGCGACGTAGTTCCCCTCACTAGGGATGGATTGTGTTTTTTAGAGAACGGCTTACGTTCTAGCTCAGGTGTTGCAGGCTCGCTGGTCCGAGTGCGTTACCATCTTGCAAGAGAATGAGTAGGAGCGCGTTCGTGCGTTGAGAGTGAATGAGGTGAGAAAAGAATTCCCGAAGGAAAGACGTTATTGTTTGTTTTTGTCTTTTAAGAGTTTTTCCCATTTGTTTGCATATGATAGTGTATCTGAATCTTAGTTATTGGAATGTGTACATTCTAACATTCCAAGATGGAATGGGTAAGAAAGCACACTGAGAGTGAAGAAGACCCCCACACTCAGTTCCAATTGTCAAGGTTCAAACACACTAGCATACTTGTGTTTATTAAGTGTTTTTGTTAATTAAGAAATGAAGAAGTGTTTTTTATTATTTGCACCTTCAACAAGTATTGCATTTAAGTCCCTCATACAAGATCAAATGTTTAACACATTGACCCAAGATGGGCTATATGCTACACATTCTAAGATTACAAGAGAAGACCCCTTATAATCTTTTCTTTATATGAAAGGCCTAAATGCAATAAATGCCTACCTTTATTATATGTTTGGAATTTTCTTTGAGATGAGAAGATGAAAGACTCAAGAGAGGGTAAAGGTAAAACCTATGTGGACTAAGACTCAATCCTAATTGAAGATTAAAGGGAGTGATCCTAATGGTTCGTGAGGTTTCAACCTAAAGTCTAAAGAAAGAATGAATTAAACAATTCACTTCTAAAGTAGAAGATGAATTGTAATTCAAAAAGGGAAAGTGATGAGTTATTAAAAGAAAGCACCTAAGTGCTTAACAAAACATAAAATGGAAGTGTAAAAGAGAAAGGATAGAAGTTGAATGTGGATTCCTTATCCACACTCAATTGAAACTTACCAAAGTCCCTACATGGTTAGTAAACATGTATAAGAAGTATAAGAAGTAAAAGAACATGTAATGCATCATGAAACTCAAAAGAATTAAATGAGAAAACAAATCCTAGAACCACAACCAGAATGAGCATCATATGGACAACAAGTGAATATCATCATACAAGTGCAAGTGATTAAGCAATAATCATCATCCATTAGCATTTAAACATGTCACAAGAAGAAGGGATAGATGAAAGATGGAAGGAAATGAAGAGGACATGCATACATGGAACATGTAAATCAACAACCAGAATTGAAACTAAATGGAAAATGGTTTATAAACATCTCAAAAGTATTTATGAATCAACTTCAAGACATTCAAGAAGTAATATAAGAAGAATTGAAAGGAAAGTTCAAAAAGAAAGTGCAAACAATACATGTTAATGATGCACAAAGTTCAAATTGAAAGTCAACATGCAAGGATGACATATAATGTGTATCAAAGACCTATAATATCATATGAATGGCTCATAACATATGCAAATGCTCATACAAATATGCACCAAAGAATTCATGTAAACATGCACTAAAGTTGTAATGACATGCCATGGATTATACTTCCAATGTAATGCATCAAACAAAGACCAAATGGATTCATGAAAATTATGCCAGCATATTATTGGAATGCCTAGGTCATAAATGCATCATACATCAAGATAGCATGTAAAAATTCAGAGCAAAATGACTTCAAACAAAGCAATTAGGTCAAATTGAAACATCATGCAAAGTGGTGCAAATATAGGCATCAAAACATGTCATAAAGTGACTTAAAAAATCAAACAAAAATCATCTAGCATGCTTCAATGTATTAGTGAATCAATGCAAAAAGAATCATGTCAAAACAGTTTGTAATGAGCAAGAACAAAATTAAACAAATTCATGTATCATGCTTAGAATGCATCTAAATGGAAATTCAAAGAAAATTATGGACCAGGGGTAAAAAGGTCATAAAATCAAGAAATAAAATCATGGAAAATTTCCTAAATGTTTTAGTGATACTCATGAATTTTTGTGGAATTTTATGATGATGTTTGGTATTTTTAAAAATTAAAAAGCAAACGTGTAGAAAAAATGAAAATAAAATATGAAATGCAAAAAGGAATGGGGGTGCATGGCTAGTAATTAATCAGTTCAAAATCAATGGGCCTTAAGCAAGGGGGGTGTGAATATCAATTTAGTCTAGGTCCAAGTCTGCGCAATCCACACTAATTAACATGTACACTCAGTCAACAAAATTGACTCGCTCATGGCCATTGGATCAAGTCAAGGTCAAACAATAGTCAAAGTAAACAAATCATGCACATCACACTGCCGGTACACCATAATAACCATGTATGAACACGCACGTAAGCATCAGAGTGATCAAAATGAAACACGTGACATACACCCTCTCCATTAATTCGCTGGCAACGTCGCCACCCTTGGATTAAACAAATCGGACGGCCATGACTTAAAAAATGTCCTAAACCCTAACTCAAACCCTCACCGGCCGGAGAAGACCTCCGGTCATCTTCTCCGGCCACCTCCGGTGTCTCAGAAATTTACATATGCCCAGAAATGCGTAAAAAGTGCATCAATAGAAAGAGAAACTTGAGCAGATCATTAAACAATCAACAAAATACACCGATGCAGCCTGTATAGTGAGAAACGAAGAAGCAAAGTCTGCCCTAAGTTTTGTACTATGCCTCTAGAAGACCTATCAACTAGCCAGAATCAAACTTGTGCTTCTAATAAGCTTCAATCAATGTGTAATGAACTTAAAACTCTCATGAATCGTACAGAAAAAGATGATGAATATTTACCTGATGTTGATGGAACTTTTGAACCAAGAAAAACCAGAGAATAAACTTGATACTCTTGATCTTCTATTGGCCAAATAAAGGCTTAAGCACTGAAACTTGAGCAGCGAGAGAGTGAGTAAATCGTGTGGAGAAGAATGGCGATGAAGCTTGAGCAGTGTGAGAATGAGACTCTGAAACTTGGAGAGATGAACCTCTGAACTCGTGACACAAAATGAACAAGTGAAAAACCCCTCTGAGTTATGAGCAATGTGATGTTTATATAGCCAGCCTTAACCATGGTTTAATGAGTGAGTCAAGTGAGTTGGGGGTGGTCAACTGAGTGCACCCTAACTAACTGAGTCAAGTTAGTTAGGGGCGAGTTCCTTTAGGCTTTTGTATGGTATATGGCAGCTCATGGTAAGTTACAATGTTCCTGCTGCAAAACTTCTACCACAAGCTTTCAACCTTTTCCTTTTTCATGTATGACTCGAGCGAAGGTGTAAAGAGTGCAGGCATGTGTTGGTCTTAATGAGGAAGCAAACATAAAAAACCTGTGTCATGTATTTGAGGTGTGCTTGAACCAAAATTATGCAACAAGTCATTATTGTAACAGTGGATGTTTGATGGTAAATATCTCTCATGTTAATGCATGGTTTAATGAGGTTTTGGTGTCAAATGAAAGAGGAGCTATCATGGAACAATATTGATGTTGAAAACAAGTCAAATGGAAGTGTACAAGATGATGAAAAATTGCTTGAAACAAAAGGAATCAAAACTGGTGTATGGCGTAGTAATGGGGTTGGTTGGCAAGGCAACATGGCGCCTGGGTTTTCAGCATAATCAACATGACTTGAGGCCACTATTTCTCCATCATAACTTGATCAGATGAAATTTTGCCCAACATGAACATTGAAGAGGGCATTGCAAGGAACAATATTGATGTTGACAAGTTTTTCATTTGAGGCCTTTAACCATGAGAAAAATAGGCGAATATATGGCACACCAACTGTTTGTTAAAATGACTGCGCGCGTGCCCTGAAAATCTTGGTCATGACCTAGTTTTGAACCTACTTTGCTCAAACTTTGATCAATCATATCTCACTCAATTTTTATCCAATGGAGATGTTCCACACATGGATTTGAAGCTTAAAACAAGATCTTTTGTTGTGGCCGAGTGGAATTTTCATTTGGTTCTTCAATTTTAAATGGCCTTGGTTCAAACTCTGATGCAAAATGGCCAAAACTTGCTATTTTTAGTAACCCTTCCTCTTCCAAAAATGGCAACTTTCCACCTCTTGATTTTTTCATGATTCCTTTGGATTTTCTTGACCAAATTTTGCACATTGGACACATATAACATGAATTTCATGAATTTGGCCTCAAAAAGTCAAGAGTTGACTTTTTCCTCTGATTATTTGACTTGGCCCCAAATTTCCTGATTTTTTATCTTTCTTCCAATTGAACCACCTCCAAAACCAATTGAGGGGCAATTCTCCATATACATACACTTAGGGACATATGGAATACCATGACATCAAGTTTTGTCCAAAAAATCAGAGATACCCTGATTTAATTGGAAACCCTAATTTTGACCCCCTCTGGTTAGGAGGAAATTGCACATCTTCCAAATCCAAATTCCTCAGAGTATGTTGTGTATCCTCTTAAAGGATGATGAGAAATGCCACTTGAGGATGATTTTGAATCAATGAGCTATCTCTTTTGAGGATTTTCCTTCAATTTTTGGACTTCTTGCATAGTGAAAGATGTAATGCTTCAATCTCCCATTGTATCTCACCTTCTTGAGGTTGTGGAAGATCAATTGGGATAGTATGAGACATGAGAGACCTCTTGGCTTGCCTTGAGGGCACTTGATTGACCTTTTGTGCTTTGAATGATTCCTTGATTGTCCACCTTCCACCTGATCACATGCCCTGATGGTAAGAAGGATGCCATGCTTCATTTTTCTATGTTAAATGCAATGTAATGTTAATGAGATGGATATGATATGATAAATGATAATGCCATGCTATGATGACAAAGAGGGAGAGCAAATTTTGGGGTATTACAGTTAGAAAGCTTGAAGAATGCTCTAAAACTTTTATGTGAAAAAGATTTCAAAATGGAGCTTGCATCATAAAGAAATCTGGCCATGAATGTTGGTTTTCAAAACTGCCCAAAGTAACTTAGAAAAATTTCTAAGTTTTTGAACTTGGTAAAGTAAAAACGTCCAACTTTGGAGCACCATAACTCATCCAATAACAACTCAAATGCCATGGTTCTTGTGCCCATTTTGAAGGGAAAACTTTAAACTACAATTTTCATGTGGAAGAGATTTTTGAATGAGGCCTTGAACATGGTGAAAAATGGCTTAGAAAGTGATTAAAAACTTACTAAAAATAGTAAGTTTCTAAAAACCTAATTTTCCAATTTTAGTAACTTTTCCAAATTCTTGATTTTTGATGAACCTTTGCACATTTCTTGATCAAATCTCATATATGAACCATATTTGACTTGAAAATCATGATGTTGACCTCAAAAAGTCAGGGGTTGACTTTTCCACTGCACAGTTGACTTTATTCCCAACTCTCCTGATTTTTAATCTTCTGATCAATTGAAACCCTTCTAAACCACATTAATGGACAATTCTCCAATCCCAAACACTTAGGGACATGAGGAATACCATGGAATCAAGTCTTGCCCGAAAAATCAGAAATAAACTGATTTTATGGCAAACCCTAGTTGGGTGCCTTCAGTCTAGGAGGAATCTGCCCATCCTCCAAATCCCAATTCCTCTGACTATGATGTGTATCCTGTCAGACAATGATGAGATGTGCCATTTGATGATGATAAAAACTCAAAGAACATGCCCATTGGGGTGTTAAACTCAAGAACCCCCAAAAACCCTAATTTGAACCATCATGCTAGGAGAGTGTGATTCCCTTGAAACTTCTTGTCAAACTTGATCATATGATGAGGTGATGGACTAATTGGGATGCTCTGAGGCTCAAAGCTCCCTTGTGGCTCAAATATTGGTAGTATCAAGAACCATCTCTCCTCTTAACCCCCTTGGACAATACACATGAATTTTGCTTGAACCTCTGGAAAACAACTTCTTCCTCTGAATGAGGTTAGATACCTTGATCCCATGCTAAGAACCAATGATATGCAAAGATGGTAATGCAAGAATGAAATGAAACATAAGCCAGTTAATGCTAAAAGTAAGCGGGTAAATTTTGAGGTGTTACAACTGTCGCTCCCGAGGATTTTCATCCATGGTACAAACGTGAAAGTGGCGCGAAAACAGAGTCGCCAACAATGTGTATTTATCCCAAGAGAGGGAAAGGAAATACTGCGTAAGCCTGAGGGAAGGGAAAGAGCATGGTCTCGCGACCAAAAGAAACTGGTAAGGGAGTCGGTTACGCGAAGGGAAGGTGTTAGCACCCCACGCGTCCATCGTACTCGACGGGATCCACGCTTGTTGTCTCGATCAAAGGGTGTCGTCATCTGGAGCTCCACTGCTACTGGAAAGGAAAAGGAACGGGAACGGAAAAGAACGAAGAAACGAGGAAGAAAGGAAAAAGAAGTGACTCGATAGGATATCGCTCGTCCTACGCCTACATATTCCCTCGTGCAATGGGAAAGTCAGAGTCAATGTAGTTCGGACACGAACTAAGGGGGAAGGTTGCTCGCCAAGACATCTCCGTCTTATGCCTATGTATCCTCCATCATATGAGAAAGAGGAAATCAGAGCAGTCGTAGTTCGACCTAACAAGGTCGGTTAGTGTTTTTTATGAGCGACGTTAGATTCGTGTCCGGTAGTTAGGGTCGATGCCTGTTTGCGACAAGACGGAAGTAGCGTGCTCTTTTCTGAAAATGATTTGAGATTAACGATCCCGAAGGATGAAAAAGGTTTGAGTTTGTTTTTGTGTTTTTTAGACAGAAGTGGATTGAAGTTAGTTCGTAACTTGCATTGCACCGAAGTCTATGAGGTAGGAACGAATGTTTAGCAAATCGTTCCAAGATGGAACGTCCACCAAACACTCTAGAAAAATGAGAGGAAACCCCTCATTCCTCACTTCCCACATGCAAGGCTCATGCGCAATACACGTTAATTTTATTAAGTATTTTAGAAGTGTTATGAGATGAGAAGAGAAGACTCAAAGGAAAATAAAACACTAAAGGGAAACTAAATGCTCCTAATGTTATCATGCAAAGGTGGCCCTAAAGTTGAGTTTGAAAGGGGAAATATCTACCTAAGTTAGCATGCAAAGGGAATCCTACTGCTAATCCTACTCCAATCATAATCGAAAATTGAGTTGGACTAGGTAGCTCTAAGGGAGTGAATCCAAGACTTAACCAAGTCTTGAGACTCACGGGAAGAGAAAGAGTGAAAGAGATGAAGGAGAGAGAGAGGTATAAGATGAGAAATAAGATTGGGGCAGCAAGCACATCATGCATATTATATCCAAATCATATCACTAATCATGCTTCAAAAGTTCACGCAAGAAAGCTCAAGTAAGCAAGTAAGAGCAAACAATAAAGGATGCAAGCAAACTTGCATAAGAAGCACAATTAAACATCGTTGAACCTCACACAAAGATGACATGGATAAGGTAAGATGAAAATAGATCCAAGTCAGAAATCAAATCATGTCATAATCATCCAATTCAAACATGTAAGAATGCTTCACATCATGATGCATTATGAGCCAAAGAAGCAACAAGTCAAATGATAATGATATGCATCATACAAATCAAACCATAATGATCATATGAGATGGAAACAGGGCAATGAATCCAAGGCGCAGTAGCAAATGCATCATCAACAAATTAAGATCAAACTCAAATCAATCAAGATGAATCATTAAGCATCACATTCAAGACATGTATCAAAACTAGACAAAGCATTCACTTATATCATTCATGCAAGTAACAAAAGATCAAGTGAGGCAAGAAGTGAGAAAATGTCACATAATGAACCCTAAACCAAGGGGATAAGAACCTTAAACATGTCATTCAAATCAAACAAAAGTCCTCATGCATTGATTGGATCATACAAGAAAACATCTCACAAGATTAGGTCAAGCACACCAAAGAATTCAAGTCAAAACATTGTCAACCTATAAAATCAAGAACAAATAGGAAAATGGACAAATGAGGATGAATCCAAAGCCACAAACAAGCTAAGATAGTACATGATCATATCAAATAATTATCTCAAGCATCATGCAATCACAAGTAATAAAAAGTATCCAAACTAGGTCAAGTATCCAAGCAAGCTTCAACCAAATTCAAACCACAAGTAGGCATCAACCAAAATTAGAAACATGATTCATAAAAATCCAAATAAATTTCCAAATTCATGTTAAAACAAACAACAACCAATGTACAAAAGGTTTCAGCCAGAATCACAAGATTTCAACATCAATTGGATCAAAATATCACACATAGGAGACTAATCGAGCATGCATCGAGGACTAATTAAAATCAATCAAGAATTAATCAAGAATTCAATATCTCAGCACCAAACCAATCCTCAAACATTCACCAAAGATGTGTCAAAGTATGGTTAGAAAGTTGGATCATAAAAGCAATCAAAAGCATCAACTGATAAAATCCTAATCCAAGGGTAAACATGTAAAAGTAACCTCCAAATTAATTCCAAATAAAATAGAAAAATAAATGGAAAAAAAATGAAAAATAACTCGAGACACCAAACAATTAGAAACATATTTTTTTTTGTATTTTTATCATGTTTTTATCAATTAAAATAAAATTCAAGTTAAACATGGAATAAAAAAAAGAAAATAAAAAAGGAAGCATGAAATAGGGAGGTGCAACAGCAATTCTCAGCAACACATGAAGTCAGTTAAAACACGCTTATGGGCCCAGAAATAAGGGTGTGTGGATAGCAAGTGAACATTAAGCCCAATGAAATAAGATAAATGCTATCAGATCTTAAAAAAAAAAGAAAGAAAAGGAGAATAAAAAGGTCACGAAAGTCATGTGACCACTCATCAATCGGGCAACTTATTTTAAACACAAGAGGACAAAAAAAATAAAAACCAATCACATGGCTCCACGTAATCATCTTCCCCATGATAAACCCTACAAACCAGTTCATGCATCGTGCTTCATCTTTTCAAAAGCGCATCACACTAAACTAACTTCTACACCATATTAATCTGTAGAAACTCAATAAAAAACGACAAAATAAAATATGAAACTGAAGCTCACGGATCACAGAATACCATGATGCTTCTCATTCCTTAAAACACATGCTTAAACATAGAGAAAAATAAGGGAGAAGAACAAGTACTACCACATGCTCAAGATTTCAAACAAAGCATCATGCTCGGATTCAAACAGGTACCAATGCACACACAATGCCTACCATAAGTAGGACTTCAGACACGCATAACATGATCAAAGCTTCATAGATCTAACAATGGAAGTGTGAGAAAGTTACCTAGTGGAGTTATGTCCACTGCACCTTGATCCCTTGTCAAAACCCTGAGGAAAACTTCAACCAACTCAGCTCAACACCCTCCAATAATGGTGAATCAAGTGCTATAATGGACCAAAATCCTTTGACCAAAGATTTTCGTGGATGAGAAAAATGAAGAACAAGTGAGTTTTTTTTTAGATCTGGAAATGTGTAGTGAATGAGGCAGGTTCTTGAGCATTTCAGTTTATATATGAGAGAGTTTTAGGGTAAGGAAAAGGTTAGGGAATAAAGCTGAGGTTTGGAAGTTAGTTGAGAAATTTTGCACATGTTATGGTGTAGGTTCGGATGGCTTAGTTTTTTTGCTTTAGAGAGTGTTTTTCCTGGGTTGGACTAAATGGTTCTCTTGCGTGTATACATGGGCTGAAATCATGTACCAAACTTGTGAAATAATCTGACCCAATTCATACCTTCCAACTTTGACACATCTTTGGTGAATGTTTGTGGATTGGTTTGGTGCTGAGATATTGAATTCTTGATTAATTCTTGATTGATTTTAATTAGACCTCGATGCATGCTCGATTAGTCTCCTATGTGTGATATTTTGATCCAATTCATGTTGAAATCTTGTGATTCTGGCTGAAACCTTTTGCACATTGGTTGTTGTTTGTTTTAACATGAATTTGGAAATTTATTTGGATTTTTATGAATCATGTTTCTATTTTTGGTTGATGCCTACTTGTGGTTTGAATTTGGTTGAAGCATGCTTGGATACTTGACCTAGTTTGGATGCTTTTGCTTACTTGTGATTGCATGATGCTTGAGATAATTATTTGATATGATCATGTACTGTCTTAGCTTTTTTGTGGCTTTGGATTCATCCTCATTTGTCCATTTTCCTACTTTTTCTTGATTTTATAGGTTGACAATGTTTTGACTTGAATCCTTTGGTGTGCTTGACCTAATCTTGTGAGATATTTTCTTGTATGATCCAATCAATACATGAGGACTTTTGTTTGATTTGAATGACATGTTTAAGGTTCTTGTCCCCTTGGTTTAAGGTTCATTATGTGACATTTTCTCACTTCTTGCCTCACTTGATCTTTTGTTACTTGCATGAATGATATAAGTGAATGCTTTGTCTAGTTTTGGTGCATGTCTTGAATGTGATGCTTAATGATTCATCTTGATTGATTTGAGTTTGATCTTGATTTGTTGATGATGCATTTTCTACTGCCCCTTGGATTCATTGCCTTGTTTCCATCTCATATGATCATTATGGTTTGATTTGTATGATGCATATCATTATCAGTTGACTTGTTGCTTCTTTGGCTCATAATGCATCATGATGTGAAGCATTCTTACATGTTTGAATTGGATGATTATGACATGATTTGAATTCTGACTCGGATCTATTTTCATCTTACCTTATCCATGTCATCTTTGTGTGAGGTTCAACGATGTTTAATTGTGCTTCTTATGCAAGTTTGCTTGCATCCTTTCTTGTTTGCTATTACTTGCTTACTTGAGCTTTCTTGCGTGAACTTTTGAAGCATGATTAGTGATATGATTTGGATATAATATGCATGATGTGCTTGCTGCCCCAATCTTATTTCTCATCTTATGCCTCTCTCTCTACTTCATCTCTTTCACTCTTTCTCTTCCCATGAGTCTCAAGACTTGGTTAAGTCTTGGATTCACTCCCTTAGAGCTACCTAGTCCAACTCAATTTTCGATTAAGCTTGGAGTAGGATTAGCATTAGGATTCCCTTTGCATGCTAACTTAGGTAGATATTTCCCCTTTCAAACTCAACTATAGGGCCACCTTTGCATGATAACATTAGGAGCATTTAGTTTCCCTTTAGTGTTTTATTATCCTTTGAGTCTTCTTTTCTCATCTCATAACACTTCTAAAACACTTAATAAAATTAACGTGTATTGCGCATGAGCCTTGCATGTGGGAAGTGAGGAATGAGGGGTTTCCTCTAATTTTTTTAGAGTGTTTGGTGGACGTTCCGTCTTGGAACGATTTGCTAAACATTCGCTCCTACCTCATAGACTTCGGTGCAATGCAAGTTACGAACTAACTTCAATCCACTTCTGTCTAAAAAACACAAAAACAAACTCAAACCTTTTTCATCCTTCGGGATCGTTAATCTCAAATCAGTTTCAAAAAAGAGCACGCTACTTCCTTCTCATCGCAAACAGGCATCGACCCTAACTGCCGGACGTAAATCTAACGCTCATAAAAAACACTAACTGACCTTGTTAGGTCGAACTATGACTGCTCTGATTTCCTCTTTCTCGTCCGATTGAGGATACGTAGGCATAAGACGGCGATGTCTTGACGAGCAACCTTCCCCCTTAGTTCGTGTCCGAACTACGTTGACTCTGATTTTCCCATTGCACGAGGGAATACGTAGGCGTAGGACGAGCGATGTCCTATCGAGTCACTTCTTTTTCCTTTCTTCCTCGTTTCTTCCTTCTTTTCCGTTCTCGTTCCTTTTCATTTCCAGTAGCAGTGGAGCTCCAAATGACGACACCCTTTGATCGAGACAACAAGCGTGGATCCCGTTGAGTACGATGGACGCGTGGGGTGCTAACACCTTCCCTTCGCGTAACCGACTCCCTTACCCGTTTCTCTTGCATTCTAACATGTTTGACATTTTTCAGGACTTGCATCTTACCCTTGATTCCGGTTGTTGAGGTGTCCTCGTCATGGAAGCTCAGAGGAAGAAGAATGTAGCATACACGTTCCCAGATTCGACTCTGAAGTTGATTCACAAGATGATTAGTATGACTGATCCTGAGATCCGCGCCAAGTTCAAGGAGGAATATAGGAAGATATTGAAGGTTGTCCAAAATATTTCACAAGAAGAGCACGATGCCATTCGCACGCTCCTTCAATTCTATGACCCTCCTTTACGTTGTTTCACTTTTCTGAATTATGTATTGGCTCCAACATTAGACGAGTTCTCATTTATTTTGGGAATCTCTGTCAATCCGAGGATACCTTTCTTCTCTGAAGAACAGCCAGGACTGGAAGAGATGGCGGCTGCTATTCACGTTGGGGAATCCATTCTGAGTAACAATGTTATTGACAAGCAAGGGTTTAAAGGCATCCTTTTGAAGTTTCTGTTTGACCAAGCCAGCTCATATGCTAAGGAGAGAAATTGGTCAGCTTTCAATGCTATTTTAGCTCTTTGCATTTATGGGATTGTCCTATTCCCCAACATCCCGGAGTTTGTTGACGTGCATGCAATTCGGATTTTCATCTCGAGAAACCCCGTGCCTACCCTTCTTGGTGACGTGTATCATTCAGTCCATTACAAGAACGAAAAGAGACGAGGAAAGACTGTAAGTTGCTGCGCGTTGCTCCTATCTACATGGTTTTTTAGTCATCTCCCTAAAGCTGGGGCTTTTGTTGATGCAAGGTGTCGCGGCCGGCAAAAATTTTTGAGTCGCCATCATATTTTTTAAGGAAAATAATGATAAACCTAAAAATCCTTAATCCCAAGGGTAGAGATTCCTAAGGTTCGGGAGTCGGTTAAGTGAGGGGAAGGTGTTAGGCACCCCTCACTTCCATTGTACTCAATGGGATCCTCCTTAGATTTTAGGTTATGCTTATTTGTTTGTCTAAATGATTTATTTACAAAAGAATCCTAAGTTTATTATTATTGTACTCGCTAGGGTTTACAACCCTATGCCTACGTACCTTCAATTTTGAAGGATCAGAGTAACCGTAGTTCAACTCCCCTATTCCTACCCCCTAATCCTATTCCCATTCCTAATCCTAAACCCAATCCACTATTTATACTCTTAGATAAAGAGTTCTATCCCTTGATCTATTATTTATACTCCTAGATAAGGAGTTTTATCCCTTAATCTATTATTTATACTCCTAGATAAGGAGTTTTATCCCTTATCCATTATTTATACTCTCGGATGGAGAGTTCTATCCCTTATCCATTATTTATACTCTCGGATGGAGAGTTCTATCCCTTATCCATTATTTATACTCTCGGATGGAGAGTTCTATCCTTTATCCATTATTTATACTCTCGGACGGAGAGTTTTATCCCTTAAATCCTGATCCCTTGGCCTATGTTTATACTCTTGGAACCTAAGAGTTTATCCAAAAAATCCTAATCCCTCGGCCTATGTTTATACTCTTGGAACCTAAAAGTTTTATCCCCATTTTTTAATTCCTTAAAAATCCTTTTTAATTCCTTATAATATCCCTTAATGTTTAGATTATAATTATTATAATTTTATTATAAATCCTTTATCCCAAAAAACTCATTTAATTATCCATAAGAAAAACATCCAAAAGAAATATCTTTTATCAAATTAATTCTTAAATAAAATTATAACAATAACTTTTCCCAAATAAATCCCCATTTAAAAATCCAAGATTAAAATTAAAACTCAATACCAAAATAATGAACCCTTATTTCCAATATAATAAACCCATATTTTTAAATCCCAAAAAATTGTATATACATTATAAATCCACATTTTTAAATCCCAAAGTAAATGAATCCATATCTTTAAAAAAATAAACCCAGGAGCAAACCCATATTTACAAAATTTCATGACAATCCCAAAATTAAACCCAACATTATTTTATAAATCCCAAGTTTAGAAATAACTCAAAATTAATATAGAAAATAGAATCCCAAAATAAAGAATATCAATTAAACCCTATTAATCCCAAAATTAGAAATTAAATATAATAAATCCCTAAATATTAATTATCCTAAGACTAAAAAATCCCTGAAACCCTATTTTTAATCCCTAATTAAAATTTAGAACCTAATTAAATAATTAAGTTAAGTAATTAACTTAATTATAACAAAAACCTAAATTGAGAAAAAATTTAAAACCTAATTAAATAATTAAGTTAAGGAATTAACTTAATTATAACAACAAACCTAAATTGAGAAAAAAAAATTAAACCCTAATTAAATAATTAAGTTAAGGAATTAACTTAATTATAACAACAAACCTAAATTAAAAATTTAAAACCTAATTAAATAATTAAGTTAAGTAATTAACTTAATTATAAAAGAAACCTAAATTGAGAATAAAAAAATAAAACCTAAATAAATAATTAAGTTAAGGAATTAACTTAATTATAACAACAAACCTAAATTAAACATTTAAAATCTAATTACTTAATTAAACTGAGTCATCAATTTAATTATATAAAAAAACCCTAAATAAAGTATCTAGAAAATAAAATAACAATTCTAAAGTCCCTAATTATATTCTTCCCTAATAATAAACCATAATCCCCTAATTAATCCCTTAATCCCCAATTAATAATTAAATTAGGAAATTAAATTTATTAAAAACCCAAGGGTTCAATATGAACCCTAACCCTTTTCCCCCCAAGAACACTAACCCTTTGGTACGAACCAAGAACCCTAGCCCTAACTTTTCCAAAAAAAAAACAATCAATCAATAGTAACCCACAACAATAAAAAATATAAGCTAATTATTCGAGTTACCTCCCATTGCCGTGACCAATTTAAGCTGCTTCATCCCTTATTTTCTTTCCTTTTCCTTTGGCTTTTTCCTTCTTTTTCCTTCTTTTTCCTTTTTCCCTTCTTTTCCTTTCCCTGTGCCTTTTCCCCTTCTTGTGCCTTTTCCCCCTTCTTGGTGGTGGCTTCTTTGTATCTCTTCCTTTTTCCCTTCTTTTTCTTTTCCCTGTGACTTTTCCCTTGTGCCTTTTCCCTTCTTTTCCCCCTTCTTGGTGGTGGCTTCTTTGTATCTCTTCATTTTTCCCTTCTTTTTCTTTTCCCTGTGCCTTCTATTGCCTTTTCCTCTTGGTGGTGGCTTCTTTGTATCTTGTTTCTCCTTTGGTATGAGATTCCTTTTTCCTTTCCTTTTCC
Source organism: Lathyrus tuberosus (assembly GCA_022829125.1). Taxonomy (NCBI): domain Eukaryota; kingdom Viridiplantae; phylum Streptophyta; class Magnoliopsida; order Fabales; family Fabaceae; genus Lathyrus; species Lathyrus tuberosus. The sequence continues at coordinate 5,587,098 of JALAZF010000023.1, read as the reverse complement.
CTTTTGACTCGGAGGGAGGTTGAAGGTTTAGGGTTGTTGAAGGTTTAGGGTTTTATTGTTGTTGTTCTTCGATATGTGAAGAACAACAACTTTTATCGTATGGTTTGTAAATTGCCCCCAAAAAAGTGTGAAAATCTGTCATATTTATAGATGACAATCATATTTAAAAAAATGACCTATCAACATAATCAAAAGCCTAAGAATTGATTTTTATTTTGTGATTTATTTTTATCAATCATATTGATTCTAAAAAATATTATCCAAAAAGTAAAAAGAACAAAATCTTTTCTAATATTTTATATTTTATGAATTTTTGGATATTTTTATGAATAAGATGGAAAAAAGTGAAAAATTAATATTTTTAAAAAAATGCCTATTTAAAAATACGAAAATTAATAATAAAAATTGAAAAAAACAATTTTTGTGATTTTTTAAGATTTGAAAATAAGTAGAATAGTTAAAAACAAATAACAGAGAAAAACACAAAAAGTACAAAATGTGGGATTCGAACTCATGATCTTCCTCCCTTGTAACTCCTAATTTACCTTTTTCTACCACCTATGTCATTCCATTTATTTGAAATAGAATAGTATTAGCAAATATATAATAATAATAATAATAATAATAATAATAATAATAATAATAATAATAATAAATCTAAAAAGCCCAAATAAAAATAAAATCCTAATTAATTCTACAATAATAAAAAACTAAAATAATAAATTCTAAAATTAAATCCATAATAAATTTAAAAGAAAACTTTACTTCCTAATATTTTAAAATAATTGAACAAAATTCTAGATCTTATCTAATAAAATTAAACTTCAAACTTTTAAAATCCTGCCTAAATATAAAATGTCCCTTAGATAGACCCAAACCCCAACATAGGCCTAAAAACCCCCAAGTCCATTGACATTTAAATGACACCCCCTAATAGCAAAAAAAAAAATAATAAAAAAAAATAATAATTAAAAAACACTGGTCAAAATTTAGGGTACTACAGCTGCCCCTATTTAATCGTCTTCGAATCGGAAAGAGGATGTTGATGAGTCTTCCTCTTTTGTTGAGGAGACGATTAAATATAAGAAGGACCATAATTTTGACCGCAGAGTCCGGTAGGTACTACGCTGATTATCCTAAGATCCCTAGTAATAAACCCTTAACGAAATACTCGATTGAACCCCTTGATAAATACCTTTTCGAGAAACCCCTTGTGATAAAACCTATTGACACAACAGTGACACCCCTAGGTAGAATCCTTTGATGACAAATCCAATAAACCCTCCCTTTTTTTTTAATTCTAAACAAAAACCCTTTTTGGATGAAAATCCCTAGATGGAACCCCTTGAACAAAATCCAGTAGAACCCATGATACAACTCCTCGACGAAATCCCTTGGGCGAAAATCCCTTAATAGAAAACTTCTTGATAAGACCCCAGTGAAACCATTTTGCAAAACCCTGGTGAAACCCCATGATAAGACATTGGTGAACCCTTTATTAACATTCTGGTAGAACCCCTAAAAATCTGGTAGACCCCTTTTGGTAAATCCCTGTGTAGAATGTTCGATGTAAACCCTTTGATAGAACCCCTTGATGAAATCCGTAGATGATGAAAAATTCCTGGATAGGAATTTTTGTAGAACCCCTGATAAATCCCTTGATGAAATCCCTTGATGATGAAAAATCCCTGGATAGGAATTTTTGTAGAACCCCTGATAAATCCCTTGATGATGAAAAATCCCTGGGTAGGAATTTTTGTAGAACCCTTGATAAATCCCTTGGAAAAAAATTAAAAAAATAATAATAATAATAAAAATAAATAAATAAAAATTCTTTGATAATCTCCCATGAGGAAAAAAAACCTCGATAAACCCTTGATAAAATCCTTAGAGGAAACCTTTAAATGAAATCCTTTAAATGAAACCCTGGATATAATCCCTCTGATAAAAACTAATGAAAAATCCTAATGAAACTCTCGACAAAACCCTTAATGGAACCCTAGATAAAAACCCTTAGATAATTGAAGAAACACGATACCTTATGAAAGCCATGTTGCCAAGTTGGGGATTAAACCCCTAGGAGTAGTTATGAACCTTATGTATGTATGTGATGTTATGTTATATATGCACGATTAGATGCTAGAGCGTAGCGACATGATTAATGCATAACAATGATTTGAATGTTTCCATAAGTGCCCCAATGCTGAGTGTCCCCATGATATTTATTAACTGATATGGTAGGGTGTGTTGAGCTAGCCTGATATCCCGATACTCGTTTTGAACCCTAGAGATTGTTGATGTAGGACAGAGCTTGCATGTGCCTCTTGGAAGTATGAAAGGGTTTGCCCTTGATTGTTTGAGTTTCACAGGATTACGCCTAAAAAGGACCTCAGATCCCACCATGCCTTGATACGACCTTGAGATGAACTGCCCCAATATTTCAACCTTGGAAAATATGCCCCAGATTTTGAATCTTCAAAAGGTATGCCCCTTAATTAATTGGGTTTGGAGGAGTGGCTTGAAAAGGAACTTGGATCCTGCCATGCTATGATATGACCTTAATATGAACTGCCCCATTATCATGTCTTCTCCCCTGATTAGATGACTCCTAGAGTGATTGGCCTCAATGCACCCTTGAGTTGGCATGCCCCAGCGTGAACCTCTTGAAAAGTCCACCCTTATCATTCGAGTCGTGGAGGTGACTCAGCATCAGTGTGTCAAGTCTTGGGATGCTTTTCTCCTAGTTAGTAGGATCTCCAAATAATATGCTCTTATGACCATCAGGATTTGCCCCTTGATTGGGAGGATCCTTAGGTGACTTGCCCCTAGTCAGAAATTCCTTGAAATGATATGCCCCTGATTAGACCATTATTGATATTTCCCTGACGCCAAGTATTGATTTACGAGTAAAGTTATTCCCTTTGAAAAGTAATTCCAACTCAATGCTCATGTAAGTTTTGAAATCGAGAATTGTTAGAAATGGATATGGTGTATACAGATGATATTTGGCCATGAGGTTGGCACAAACGAAGATTGAAAAATGATGTTTTAACAAACATTCGGATTCGGAGTCAGTTTAACAACGACTTTGCCGAGTATGCTTTTATAGTTCCCCTAGCTTCAATTAGGACTTTTATATGTTGTAACGTGGCCTGGTTCACGGTTTAAGAAACAAAGGATACAAGGCTCAAAATTTGAAATTTAACACACCGCATTCTCCTTGATGTTCTCCATTCCTAAATCCAATTAACCCAACAGACGCGTTCATCCTGCAAAAGAACCTTTTCAGTCACGGTGATTAAAAGGTATACTGGTTTAAGCACTTAATGAGATTTTTTTGAGGTGCAATCACCCACTCCTGTTTATAAGATTGTTCCCTATTTTCCTTTTTCGTTTCTTTTAATCCCTTATTTTTGCATGGACCAATTCTTCTGAATTTAGTAGTCCATCGGGATACCCTTATTTTGCCTAAGTCAAAGTCCACTGTTTTTCAGCTTTTTCCTTTTCTTCTTGACTTAGCGGGCTTTTTCTCTTTTTTTTTTGGAACAATTCTTGAGTGATCTTCTTTTGACTTAGAAAGGGTGTGACTGCCATATTAGATATTATGAGCTATTATCCTTTTTTCTTCTTCAATGTTGAATGGTGTGAGGAAGAAGATGTGCTTTAAACCTTTTGCTTAGATAAACTGATTCCCTTGAGATTAGAATGCATCATTAAGTTAATTGAAATCTACCCTGCCCCTGGTTACGATTAAGGTTTTTTGAAAATATAAAGAACACCGACTTCTGGCTCGAGGGGTTGACTACGGATTATCTCCTTATTTCTCCAGTGTTTAGGGAGTGAAACAATGCCTTACATCGTCAGCCAGGTCTTACTATTAAAAGCATACGTCAGCAAATTTGATTTTTTTAATTTACCTCATTCTCCTCCTAAGTTTGTCAATAGGTGAGAAGTGAAAAGAAAAGGTGTGATTTATTTCATGGTGATGGCATAAAAGAGAGTGTAAACGAATGGATTGATTCCAAAAACATGCATGCTCATCTTATTGAAATTATTTCCCAAAAAGTACATCTTTTAATTACAAACAACACTTAGCAAAAGGAAAATACAACTGGAAATGATAAAGGCCTAATGATCCTAGGGGTAAGCTTCCTTGTTGGTCCAACCAATTTTGGGAGACTTCTTGATGTCCCTCCACTTGTAAAAGTAATGGATGACTTTTAATCCATGGAACTCCCCCTTTGAAATTCGGTTGCAGGTCTTGTGCTTTGAGCTCATAGCTTATAGTGTCTGAATAGGGTCAAGTAATTACAGCTTCACTAAGGCACCTCCAATTAAGTCATGAGGCATTGGTGTAGGATCTAGTTCCCTTCCAAACTTTCTTTGTTATATGGGCATCATCCAAGGTTATTGTATTTGAGGCTCTAAACAATCCTCTGGTAGACATGGTGAAGGGTTACCTTCATTCCTCAATGATACTTGCCCCTCTTGAATTCCCCCATAGATTCTTGAGGTATCCTTTAAGTTTGTTCATGAGTATCGGGAAACCTCTTAGCTCTTGGTAATTGGACAAGGGCGAAAGCTGAAAGGATATGCAAGTGTATATGTATGTATGCAAATGCATGATAATGCATGGAGTATGCAACAATATTTTCTTTTTTTTTTTAAATATTTTCATGAAAATGATGAATGAATGTTTTAATTAAGCATTTTATTAGGTTAGGGTAAGGTGAAAATACAAGCATGGCCCTAACTAGGTAGGCTCCCTATGATAGGTTAGATCTATGTCTTGTCTACCCAATCCCCTCACATGTAGGCTATAAAATTTTGGACAACATAACAGCCTTATAATGTAAGGACTATACCCTTGTTTTACCATGAGAAGGAGCAAGCCTTCCTACGGTAATCCTTCGGGATAAGTCTCATTTGGGGTAGGAGCCTAGTAACAGCCCTTGAGGGTTGAATACATAGGGTCTCCATGAATTGGTGTAGGGTAGGTTAAAGGTTCTCAGAGTCTCGGACCACATCCAAATCATCCTCTACGTCAGGGGCTAGCCCTTTCGTGAGGACACCTTTGGAAGGATCTATTATGAGTGTGGCATCAATGCATTGTTGGGGATGTCGCATCCCCCCCAAAAACATTTCCGTTCCACGTTTTGTTCGAGGGTTATCCTCCAAGCTTTGGGCTTTAGCTTCACACATTTTTTTTTGCCCCAATCCAATGCATTATGACAAAAATAAAAAAACAGAGGTTAAGTAGAATAAAAAAATATATAAAATAAAAAAAATAAAAAAAACAAAACAAAAATACCCAAGACAAACAAGACCCTAAATCCTAAGGCTAGGATGGACTCTCTCTAGGAAGGAATCCCCAGCAGAGTCGCCAGCTGTCGCGGCCGGCAAAAATTTTTGAGTCGCCATCATATTTTTTAAGGAAAATAATGATAAACCTAAAAATCCTTAATCCCAAGGGTAGAGATTCCTAAGGTTCGGGAGTCGGTTAAGTGAGGGGAAGGTGTTAGGCACCCCTCACTTCCATTGTACTCAATGGGATCCTCCTTAGATTTTAGGGTATGCTTGTTTGTTTGTCTAAATGATTTATTTACAAAAGAATCCTAAGTTTATTATTATTGTACTCGCTAGGGTTTACAACCCTATGCCTACGTACCTTCAATTTTGAAGGATCAGAGTAACCGTAGTTCAACTCCCCTATTCCTACCCCCAAATCCTATTCCCATTCCTAATCCTAAACCCAATCCACTATTTATACTCTTGGATAAAGAGTTCTATCCCTTGATCAATTATTTATACTCCTAGATAAGGAGTTTTATCCCTTAATCTATTATTTATACTCCTAGATAAGGAGTTTTATCCCTTATCCATTATTTATACTCTCGGATGGAGAGTTCTATCCCTTATCCATTATTTATACTCTCAGATGGAGAGTTCTATCCCTTATCCATTATTTATACTCTCGGATGGAGAGTTCTATCTATTATCCATTATTTATACTCTCGGACGGAGAGTTTTATCCCTTAAATCCTGATACCTTGGCCTATGTTTATACTCTTGGAACCTAAGAGTTTTATCCAAAAAATCCTAATCCCTCGGCCTATGTTTATACTCTTGGAACCTAAGAGTTTTATCCCCATTTTTTAATTCCTTAAAAATCCTTTTTAATTCCTTATAATATCCCTTAATGTTTAGATTATAATTATTATAATTTTATTATAAATCCTTTATCCCAAAAAACTCCTTTAATTATCTATAAGAAAAACATCCAAAAGAAATATCTTTTATCCAATTAATTCTTAAATAAAATTATAACAATAACTTTTTCCAAATAAATCCCCATTTAAAAATCCAAGATTAAAATTAAAACCCAATACCAAAATAATGAACCCTTATTTCCAATATAATAAACCCATATTTTTAAATCCCAAAAAATTGTATATACATTATAAATCCACATTTTTAAATCCCAAAGTAAATGAATCCATATCTTAAAAAAAATAAACCCAGGAGCAAACCCATATTTACAAAGTTTCATGACAATCCCAAAATTAAACCCAACATTATTTTATAAATCCCAAGTTTAGAAATAACTCGAAATTATTATAGAAAATAGAATCCCAAAATAAAGAATATCAATTAAACCCTATTAATCCCAAAATTAGAAATTAAGTATAATAAATCCCTAAATATTAATTATCCTAAGACTAAAAAATCCTTGAAACTCTATTTTTAATCCCTAATTAAAATTTAAAACCTAATTAAATAATTAAGTTAAGTAATTAACTTAATTATAACAAAAACCTAAATTGAGAAAAAAAATTTAAAACCTAATTAAATGATTAAGTTAAGGAATTAACTTAATTATAACAACAAACCTAAATTGAGAAAAAAAATTAAATCCTAATTAAATAATTAAGTTAAGGAATTAACTTAATTATAACAACAAACCTAAATTAAAAATTTAAAACCTAATTAAATAATTACGTTAAGTAATTAACTTAATTATAACAGAAACCTAAATTGAGAATAAAAAAATAAAACCTAAATAAATAATTAAGTTAAGGAATTAACTTAATTATAACAACAAACCTAAATTAAACATTTAAAACCTAATTACATAATTAAACTGAGTCATCAATTTAATTATATAAAAAAACTCTAAATAAAGTATCTAGAAAATAAAATAACAATTTTAAAGTCCCTAATTATATTCTTCCCTAATAATAAACCATAATTCCCTAATTAATCCCTTAATCCCCAATTAATAATTAAATTAGGGAATTAAATTTATTAAAACCCCAAGGGTTCACTATGAACCCTAACCCTTTTCCCCCAAGAACACTAACCCTTTGGTACGAACCAAGAACCCTAGCCCTAACTTTTACAGAAAAAAAACCAATAAATCAATAGTAACCCACAACAATAAAAAATATAAGCTATGTATTCGAGTTACCTCCCATTGTCGTGACCAATTTAAGCTGCTTCATCCCTTCTTTTCTTTCCTTTTCCTTTGGCTTTTTCCCCTTCTTTTCCTCTCCCTGTGCATTTTCCCCTTCTTGTGCCTTTTCCCCCTTCTTGGTGGTGGCTTCTTTGTATCTCTTCCCTTTTCCCTTCTTTTTCCCTGTGACTTTTCCCTTGTGCCTTTTCCCTTCTTTTCCCCCTTCTTGGTGGTGGCTTCTTTGTATCTCTTCCTTTTTCCCTTCTTTTTCTTTTCCCTGTGCCTTTACCCTTGCGCCTTCTTTTGCCTTTTCCTCTTGGTGGTAGCTTCTTTGTATCTTGTTTCTCCTTTGGTACGAGATTCCTTTTCCTTTCCTTTTCCCTTTTGACTCGGAGGGAGGTTGAAGGTTTAGGGTTGTTGAAGGTTTAGGGTTTTATTGTTGAGGGTTTAGGGTTTTATTGTTGTTGTTCTTCGATATGTGCAGAACAACAACTTTTATCGTATGGTTTGTAAATTGCCCCCCAAAAAGTGTGTAAATCTGTCATATTTATAGATGACAATCATATTTAAAAAAAATGATCTATCAACATAATCAAAAGCCCTAGAATTGATTTTTATTTTGTGATTTATTTTTATTAATCATATTGATTCTAAAAAATATTATCCAAAAAGTAAAAAGAACAAAATCTTTTCTAATATTTTATATTTTATGAATTTTTGGATATTTTTATGAATAAGATGGAAAAAAGTGAAAAGTTAATATTTTAAAAAAAATGCCTATTTAAAAATACGAAAATTAATAATAAAAAATGAAAAAAACAATTTTTGTGATTTTTTAAGATTTGAAAATAAGTAGAATAGTTAAAAACAAATAACAGAGAAAAACACAAAAAGTAAAAAATGTGGGATTCGAACTCATGATCTTCCTCCCTTGTAACTCATAATTTACCTTTTTCTACCACCTATGTCATTCCATTTATTTGAAATAGAATAGTATTAGCAAATATCTAATAATAATAATAATAATAATAATAATAATAATAATAATAATAATAAATCTAAAAAGCCCAAATAAAAATAAAATACTAATTAATTCTACAATAATAAAAAACTAAAATAATAAATTCTAAAATTAAATCCATAATAATTTTAAAAGAAAATTTTACTTCCTAATATTTTAAAATAATTGAACAAAATTCTAGATCTTATCTAATAAAATTAAACTTCAAACTTTTAAAATTCTGCCTAAATATAAAAAGTCCCTTAGATAGACCCAAACCCCAACATAGGCCTAAAACCCCCAAAGTTCATTGACATTTAAATGACACCCCCTAATAGCAAAAAAAAAAAATAATAAAAAAAATAATAATTAAAAAACACTGGTCAAAATTTAGGGTACTACACAAGGGATTCTATGAAGTGGTCTAAAAGGTTGATGGGATTGACTGTTGACAACATCGTTTGGTTTAATCACAGTTTGCTAGGGATTGAGCTCATTTTCAACTGCGGAGGATTCCCAAATGTACCCTTAATAGGGAGGAAAGGCGGAATTAATTATAACCCTTCCCTTGCTATCAGACAATTTGGGTATGCATTGAAGACTCCCCCTGAGGAGCAAGATATCAGAGAATCCTTGTTTTTCAATGGCACTGCAGACCAAGAGATGGTAAGGAAAGTCGTGAATGCTTGGAAGCAAGTTTTTAAGAGAGGAAAGACTTTCTTTGGGAAGTGTAACAACCAAGCTTTCTCTCCGTATGTGGAGTGGGTCCGGAAAAAGGGCAGAAGAGGAGCTTCTTCCTTTCCCAATAGAGCCGCCTTTGTACCCTCTGTTGATTGAGCCACCAACCACGGTGAAGATAGAGAAGTATAATAAACTGTGGCCTGAAAAAGAGAAGCTACGAGAGGAGAACAACGAGCTACACAAAGAAATTTACCAGTTGAAACATGAGCGAGGAGAAGCTGTTCATGTCGCCAAGTTGAAGACAGAGCTTCTCGCTAAGAAAGAAAAAGAGCTAGCTGAAGAGGTCACAGCCAGACAAAAGGTAGGGCAAGCTCTAAAAGGTGTTAGCAGGATTCTCAAATCCAAGAAGGAAGACCTAGCCAAGGCTTGGTAAAAAATTCACAAGTTCAACACTTACCGAGATACTGCAATAACTGCCAACAAACAGAAAGAAGATAAGTGTTTGGAGCAGATTGAGAGTCTGAAGTTGAAGCTCAGAAAGAAAGACGAGGAGATCTTATCAGGGACGTTCCAAAGACACGCAGTTGAGGAACGACTGAATGAGGCCATAGCAACCATAGAAGAGTTGAAGATACGAGCTGAAGTAAAGAGGCCTAGGGGTGAAGGCTCTAGCTTGGGCAGTGGTTCTCAAAGGGTGCAAGACCATGGTGGTTGAGGAGAACTCGCGCATTGATGATACTCTGTAGTTTGTTTTTTCTTTGTATTTTGGGTCACCACCAGAATTGTTGGCTGGGATCTTTGCTTCTTTTATTTCAGACTTATTATGTTATCTTGGGTTGTAATCTCTGACAGTGATTTTTCTCTGATTTATATATGAGCAACAATTTCATCCTATCTTGTCTTTAAGCTGGAATCAAGGGGTGGATCGCCCTGCAAAGATTCAAGCATGTTCATTTACATTTGCATAATCATAATTATATTTGCATAGCAGGTGCTTGTCCCGGGTTTTTCTAACCTTTATTTGGTTGCAGGCAGGATTGATAACCAGCCAATTCACCGGTATTCTACTAGATCAAATCAGAGGAGAATTATGGAGCAAATGCAAGCAGAGATGGCCGCCATGCAAGCTCGCATGGCCTAGTTCATGGAATTGATGCAAGGTGTTGCTCAAGGGCAAGAGCAATTGAGGACTCTGGTCCAACCCTTAGTGGCAAGAGTGGATGAAAACGGGGTTCTTCATGGCGGAGTCCATAATGTAGTTGTTGATAACGGTGCTCAGGGAGGTCCTGTGGGCGTAGAGATCCCCATTCCTGGTGTTGTGATCCCTCCGGGTGGAGGAGAGCCAATTGTGATTCCCTCTGTTGTCGGAGGAGGAAATAGTGTTTGTGTTGTTCATGGCCGTCGTTATGATGACCAACAGGACGACATTTTTTCTATGCAAGGTGTTGATGCTACTCCTCAGGTGGATAATGATCAGATGTTTAAACTGATTGAAGAACAACTAAGGGGTGTTGTGAATCAAAATTCTATGGGTATGGATCTGGAGGATTCGGGGCTGGTTCCTGGTGTTGTAATTCTGCATAAATTCCAGGTGCCCACGTTTGAGAAATACAATGGTACTACTTGTCCCAAGACGCATGTCAGGGCATATGCACGAAAGATGGCCGCGTATTCTAAAGATGAGAAATTGATAATGCATTTCTTTTAGGACAACCTGTATGGGGTATCCTTAGAATGGTATATGCAATTGGAGAGATGCCATGTCCGTAATTGGAGAGAGCTAGTAGAGGCCTTTATCAAGCATTACCAATATAACACTGATATGGCTCCCAACAGGACCCAGTTATAGAATATGTCTCAAAAGAATAATGAAAGCTTCAAAGAATATGCGCAGAGATGGCGTGAACTAACGGCAAGGGTACAACCACTAATGTTGGAAAAGGAGATGCTGAATTTGTTTATGGATACTTTGCCGGGACGTTATTATGAGAAATTGTTACCTTGCGCGTCAGGCAAGTTTGCTGACTTAATCATGGTCGGGGAAATGTTAGAGAGTGGAATTAAAGCAGGGAAGGTAGCAGGCACTGATGGGTCGTCTTCTGGTCAAGGGAAGAAACCCTATGTGAATTATAAGAAGAAGGAGGAAACAAATTCTGTGTCGTCTTACCGAGGTAAAGCATCAGAGTTATAACCAGTAGGTAGCTTCAGTGACAATTCCTGCAGCACTTCCACCTCAGCAGCAGCAAAATCAGGCTCCGTGCTTATATCAGCCAAGGCCTAAACAGAACCGACATTTTGATACTCCACCTCTACCGTATTCACAGTTGTTTCAGCATTTGCTACAGTTGCAGTTAATCCAGAAAAGAACTCTAGCTCCCTCCACCGGTAATCCACCTCTGGGTTATAATCCTAACGCCCAATGTGACTTTCATTCTGGGGCACCCGGACACTATATTGAGGACTGCGAAGCTTTTAAGCATATAGTCCAAGACTTGGTTGATTCGAAGGCCATAAACTTTTCAAATAATGTGCCAAATGTCGTCTAAAGCCCAATGCCGAACCATGGTGGGTCGAGGGTTTATGTTGTGTTAGAGGAGAATGAATCTTTGAATTTGGTTATGGATGTTAATGAATTAAAGACTCCTTTGATGGTGGTAAAGGAGAGGTTATTGAGGGGTGGGGTATCCCTCGGATGTGATGAGAATTGTTCAGATTGTATGTCGTAAATGAATGGGTGTGGTTTGTTGAAGTCAGGAATTCAAAAGTTGATAGATGAAGGTCACTTGCAGTTTGACCGGTGTGACCAACAGAAAGAAGTTGCTAGCAGAAAAAACGAGGTTGCTACCATTACTATTCCTTTCAAAACAATCACTATTTCAGGGCCAGTAAGACCAGCACCGATTATTATTACAGCTCCCGAACCCATTCCATATGAGAGTACCAAGGCCATTCCTTGGAACTGTGGAGCCGAAGTATTCGTTAATGGACAGAAACAAGAGCTGGTGGAAACTTCTGGGGTGAACTCTCGTGTTGAGAATGATGGTGGAGTAGGGGCTATCACGAGAAGTGGTAGAGTTTTTATCCCTTCAGATGGTCAAGCTGGTAGTTCCAGACAAGAAAAAGGGAAGCAGGTTGTAGATAATTCTGTGCAAACGCCAGTAGTGAATGACTCCACGGCAGGGCTGATTGATAATTCTTTTTCAGAGAATGTAGAAGAGTTTATGAGACTGATTTGGAAAAGTGATTATAAAATTGTTCATCAATTGCATCAGACTCCGTCCAAGATTTCTATCTTGTCCCTGTTATTGTGTTCCGAGGCACACCGAAACGCACTGCTGAAAGTACTGAATGCTGCTTACATACCCCAGGAGATCTCAGTTAACCAGTTAGAGGGGGTAGTGGCCCCATGTTAATGCAGGCAATGGTTTGGGTTTTACGGATGTTGATTTGACTCTAGCTGGGAGAAACAATAATAATGCCTTGCATATTTCTGTCGAGTGTCGTGGATCGTTGATGTCTCATGTGCTTGTGGATACTGGGTCCTCTTTGAATGTTCTGCCTAAGAAAGCCTTGATGAAGCTGGATACTCGGGGGTTGATATGCACACCAAGTGATTTGGTGGTGCGCGCTTTCGACGGCTCGAAGAGATCTGTTTTCGGAGAGATTGTACTACCAATTAAGGTTGGGCCAGAGGTTTTCGATGCTACCTTCTATATCATGGACATCCAACCTGCTTACAGCTGTCTGCTGAGTCATCCATGGATTCACAGTGCTGGGGCTGTGACATCTACATTGCATCAAAAGTTAAAGTACATGGTAGACAGACATGTGGTGACGGTTTGTGGAGAAGAGGATATCATGATAAGCCAGCTATCTACTTTCAAGGATGTAGAGGTAGATGGAGAAATACATGAAACTTTATGTCAGGCTTTTGAAGCAGTGAAGATCCCTGAGGAATCTCTCAAGGAAGTCAGCCAGCCTAAAGTGGTAGAGCAGCCTACAGTGGTACATCAGCCGGAGATTTCTATGTCTTCCTTTAAAGATGCACGAGCCGTGGTTGAAGCCGGCAGTTCACAAAAGTGGGGCCAGATTATTGATGTCCAGGAAAAGCAGAATACTCATGGATTGGGTTATAAGCCACCCAAGTTCTATGGTCCAGTTCGTTTCACCAGTGTCGGTGTGTTCTTTGATAGAATCAATGCTATTGAGGAGGATGGGGATAGTGATTGTAATATAGATAGTTGGATCCGCCCTTGTGTTCCAGGTCAAAGTCTTCGCAACTGGTCGTCAGAGAAAGCCATTCAAGTGACCGGACCAGAGTAATTGATTCTGTTTGTCATCTATGTTAATCCTACGTTCTGCCCAAGACGTAGCGATTCTTGTTTGTAGGGCTTGAATGTCTTGTATGCTTTTCTTTATCATTAATAAAGGACATTTTCGCATTCAAATGTTTTGATCCCTGTTTTTTTGTTTTTTATTGTTTGTATTAAATCCACATTAAAATGGCAATGTGTTTTTGTTTGATGCATCCATAATAAACATAAATCATCAATCATGCAGGTTTTCTTGTTCAGATTCCACCCATCATGATTCAGCTATGGCTCGATATGACTTCGATAATCCCATATATTAGGCTGAAGAGGGGACTGATGAAGATTGTGAATTACCCGAGGAATTGGCCAGGCTGTTAAAACAGGAGGAAAAGGTCATTCTGCCTCATCAGGAGGAAATCGAGATTGTTAACTTGGGAACCGAGGACGCAAAGAAAGAGGTACAGATTGGGGCTGCTTTGGAAGACACTGTCAAGGGAAGATTGATTGAAATGCTCCAAGAGTATGTGGATATCTTCGCCTGGTCTTACCAAGACATGCCTGGGCTCGACACTGACATCGTGGTACACCGGCTGCCACTCAAAGAAGGATGTGCTCCGGTTAAGCAGAAGCTGAGAAGGACGAAATCGGATATGGCTGTCAAGATTAAAGAAGAGGTTAAGAAAAAGTTAGATGCTGGGTTTCTTGCTGTAACAAATTATCCTCCGTGGGTTGCTAATATTGTGCCTGTACCTAAGAAGGATAGAGAGGTCAGGATGTGTGTTGATTACAGAGATCTGAATAGAGCAAGCCCAAAAGACGACTTCCCGCTTCCTCACATTGACGTGTTAGTGGACAACACCGCTCAGTATTATGTGTTTTCCTTCATGGATGGCTTCTCTGGGTATAACCAAATCAAGATGGCCCCAGAGGACATGGAGAAAACGACGTTCATAACACCGTGGGGAACATTCTGTTACAAAGTGATGCCCTTTGGATTGAAAAATGTTGGGGCAACATATCAGCGGGCGATGGTGACTCTCTTTCATGATATGATTCACAAAGAGATCGAGGTCTATGTTGATGACATGATTGCGAAGTCACAGATGGAGGAAGAACATCTGGTTAATCTTCAGAAATTATTTGAAAGGTTGAGAAAGTTCAGACTAAGGTTGAATCCAAACAAGTGCACCTTTGGGGTGAGATCTGAAAAGTTACTGGGTTTTATTGTCAGCGAAAAAGGTATCGAGGTTGACCCTGCTAAAGTAAAAGCCATTCAAGAAATTCCTGAACCAAGAACAGAAAAAGAGGTTCGTGGTTTCTTAGGGAGGTTGAACTACATTGCTATATTCATCTCTCATCTTACAGCCACGTGTGAACCGATATTAAAGTTGCTAAGAAAAGATCAAGAGGTCAGGTGGAACGAGAATTGTCAAAAAGCGTTTGAAAAAATAAAAGAATATTTGCAGGAACCTCTAGTCCTTATGCCGCCAGTGCCAGAAGGCCATTAATTATGTATCTTACGGTTCTTGAGAACTCAATGGGGTGTGTGCTCGGTCAACACGACGAGTCAGGTAGAAAAGAGCATGCCATCTACTACCTGAGTAAAAAGTTTACTGATTGTGAGTCAAGGTACTCGATGTTGGAGAAAACATGTTGTGCACTCGCTTGGGCAGCTAAACGTTTGAGGCAGTATATGTTAAACCACACAACCCTCTTGATTTTGAAGATGGATCCGATCAAGTATGTGTTTGAAAAGCAGGCGCTTTCTGGTAGAATAGCCCGTTGGCAGATGGTTCTGACAGAATACGATATTCAATATGTTTCCCAAAAAGCCATTAAGGGAAGTCTTTTGTCGGAATATCTCGCTGAACAACCAATTGAGGATTATCAACCGATGAAGTTCGAATTTCCTGATGAGCACATTATGTATCTGAATATGAAAGATTGTGTAGAGCCTCTACCTGATGAAGGGCCAGAAATTGGGTCCCAATGGAAGCTGGTTTTTGATGGGGCTGTTAATTCATACGGTAACGGAATCGGGGCAGTCATTACAACTCCGAAAGGTTCTCATATACCTTTCACTGCCCGATTAGCGTTCATATGTACCAACAACGAGGTGGAGTATGAAGCATGCATTATGGGGTTAGAAGAAGCAATTGATTTGAGAATCAAGAACCTCGATGTTTATGGTGATTCCGCGTTGGTATTTAATCAGATTACCGGTGAATGGGAGACTCGTCAAGCGAACTTGGTGCCTTATAACAACTATGCCAGAAGGTTGTTACCTTTCTTTGACAAAATTGACTTCCATTATATACCTCGGTTGGAGAATCAGATGGCCGATGCGTTGGCAACGTTGTCTTCGATGTATTAGGTGAATCGTTGGAATGAAACTCCTTCGATCGGAATCATGCGTTTGGATAAACCAGCTTTTGTGTTTGCAATTGAAGATGTGTCAGATGGCAAATCTTGGTATCATGATATTAAGGTTTTTCGGAAGAGTCAGGAGTATCCAGAGGGTGCATCCACCAAAGATAAGAAGACTCTGAGGAGGTTAGCAGGAAATTTCTTTTTGAACAAAGATGATGTGTTATACATGAGGAACTTTGACATGGTCTTGCTAAGTTGCGTTGATGAACACGAGGCAAACCTGTTAATGGAAGAAGTTCATGAAGGATCTTTCGGTACCTATGCCAATGGGCATGCTATGGCTAGAAAACTGTTGAGAGCGAGGTATTAATTGATGACTATGGAATCTGATTGTTTCAAGTACGCCCGGAAATGTCATAAATGCCAGATTTATGCCGTTAAGGTGCATGTACCGCCTACTCCTCTGAATGTGTTGTCATCGCCTTGGCCCTTTGCTATGTGGGGCATTTATATGATTGGGAAGATTGAGCCCACTGCCTCTAATGGGCATCGTTTCATTTTGGTTGCCATCGATTATTTCACGAAATGGGTGGAAGCAGCCTCATTTGCCAACGTCACCAGACAAGTGGTAGCCAGATTTATCAAGAAGGACATCATCTGTCGGTATGGAGTCCCGGAGAGAATCATTACTAATAATGGTTCAAATTTGAATAACAAGATGATGAAGGATCTATGTCAGAGCTTTAAGATTGAACATCACAACTCTTCTCCCTAGCGTCCGAAGATGAATGGGGCTGTTGAAGCGGCAAATAAGAACATCAAGAAGATTGTGCAGAAAATGGTAGTGACCTATAAAGACTGGTATGAGATGTTGCCTTATGCGTTACATGGTTATCGTACTTCAGTTCGCACATCGACTGGGGCAACTCCTTTCTCATTGGTATATGGTATGGAAGTAGTTCTACCATTAGAGGTTGAGATTCCTTCTTTAAGAATCCTGGCAGACGTGAAGCTTGATGAAGCTGAGTGGGTGCATTCCAGACTGGATCAGCTGAACCTTATTGAAGAGAAAAGATTAGCAGCCATTGTACATGGTCGGTTGTATCAAAGCAGGATGAAGAAAGCCTTTGATCAGAAAGTGGGTCCTCGGTGTTTTCAGGCCGGCGAATTGGTTTTGAAAAGGATCCTTCCAAACTACGAAGGGCCATATGTAGTAAGATAGGTTTTCTCTGGTGGAGCCTTATTACTCTCAACTATGGATGGCGAAAATTTTACGTCCCCTGTGAACGCAGACATAGTCAAAAAACACTTTGCATAAAAGAGACCCGCTAGACACAAAAAGAAAGTCTAGGCAAAAACGGGCATCCCGACGAACCATAAAAAGAAAAGGTTCGGGCAAAAATTAGGGATAAAGAAGAAAAAAAACCCGCAAGGTTGAAAACCTGAAAAGGAAACTTTGGCAAAAGGGGTATCCCGGTGGATTGAAAACCTTTTCGGGAAAAACTTTGGCAAAAATGTGTATTTATCCCAAGAGAGGGAAAGGAAACACTGCGTAAACCTGAGGGAAGGGAAAGAGCATGGTCTCGCGACCAAGAGAAACAGATAAGGGAGTCGGTTACGCGAAGGGAAGGTGTTAACACCCCACGCGTCCATCGTACTCGACGGGATCCACGCTTGTTGTCTCGATCAAAGGGTGTCGTCATCTGGGGCTCCACTGCTACTGGAAAGGAAAAGGAACGGGAACAGAAAATAACGAAGAAACGAGCAAGAAAGGAAAAAGAAGTGACTCGATAAGACATCGCTCGTCCTACACCTACGTATTCCCTCGTGCAATGGGAAAGTCAGAGTCAACGTAGTTCGGACACGAACTAAGGGGGAAGGTTGCTCACCAAGACATCGCCGTCTTATGCCTACGTATCCTCAATCGGACGAGAAAGAGGAAATCAGAGTAGTCGTAGTTCGACCTAACAAGGTCGGTTAGTGTTTTTTATGAGCAACGTTAGATTCGCGTCCGGCAGTTAGGGTCGATGCCTGTTTGCGACGAGACGGAAGTAGCGTGCTCTTTTTTGAAAATGATTTGACATTAACGATCCCGAAGGATGAAAAAAGTTTGAGTTTGTTTTTGTGTTTTTTAGACAGAAGTGGATTGAAGTTAGTTCATAACTTGCATTGCACCGAAGTCAATGAGGTAGGAACGAATGTTTAGCAAATCGTTCCAAGATGGAACATCCACCAAACGCTCTAGAAAAATGAGAGGAAACCCCTTATTCCTCACTTCCCACATGCAAGGCTCATGCGCAATACACGTTAATTTTATTAAGTGTTTTAGAAGTGTTATGAGATGAGAAGAGAAGACTCAAAGGAAAATAAAACACTAAAGGGAAACTAAATGCTCCTAATGTTATCATGCAAAGGTGGCCCTATAGTTGAGTTTGAAAGGGGAAATATCTACCTAAGTTAGCATGCCAAGGGAATTTTAATGCTAATCCTACTCCAAGCTTAATCGAAAATTGAGTTGGACTAGGTAGCTCTAAGGGAGTGAATCCAAGACTTAACCAAGTCTTGAGACTCATGGGAAGAGAAAAAGTGAAAGAGATGAATGAGAGAGAGAGGTATAAGATGAGAAATAAGATTGGGGCAGCAAGCACATCATGCATATTATATCTAAATCATATCACTAATCATGCTTCAAAAGTTCACGCAAGAAAGCTCAAGTAAGCAAGTAAGAGCAAACAAGAAAGGATGCAAGCAAACTTGCATAAGAAGCACAATTAAACATCGTTGAACCTCACACAAAGATGACACGGATAAGGTAAGATGAAAATAGATCCAAGTCAAAATTAAAATCATGTCATAATCATCCAATTCAAACATGTAATAATGCTTCACATCATGATGCATTATGAGCCAAAGAAGCAACAAGTCAAATGATAATGATATGCATCATACAAATCAAACCATAACGATCATATGAGATGGAAACAAGGCAATGAATCCAAGAGGCAATAGCAAATGCATCATCAACAAATCAATATCAAACTCAAATCAATCAAGATGAATCCTTAAGCATCACATTCAAGACATGCATCAAAACTAGACAAAGCATTCACTTATATCATTCATGCAAGTAACAAAAGATCAAGTGAGGCAAGAAGTGAGAAAATGTCACATAATGAATCCTAAACCAAGGGGACCAGAACCTTAAACATGTCATTCAAATCAAACAAAAGTCCTCATGCATTGATTGGATCATACAAGAAAACATCTCACAAGATTAGGTCAAGCACACCAAAGGATTCAAGTCAAAACATTGTCAACCTATAAAATCAAGAACAAATAGGAAAATGGAAAAATGAGGATGAATTCAAATCCATAAACAAGCTAAGATAGTACATGATCATATCAAATAATTATCTCAAGTATCATGCAATCACAAGTAAGCAAAAGCATCCAAACTAGGTCAAGTATCCAAGCATGCTTCAACCAAATTCAAACCACAAGTAGGCATCAACCAAAAATAGAAACATGATTCATAAAAATCCAAATAAATTTCCAAATTCATGTTAAAACAAACAACAACCAATGTGCAAAAGGTTTCAGCCAGAATCACAAGATTTCAACATCAATTGGATCAAAATATCACACATAGGAGACTAATCGAGCATGCATTAAGGACTAATTAAAATAAATCAAGAATTAATCAATAATTCAATATCTCAGCACCAAACCAATCCTCAAACATTCACCAAAGATGTGTCAAAGTATGGTAAGAAAGTTGGATCATAAAAGCAATCAAAAGTATCAACTGACAAAACCTTAATCCAAGGGTAAACATGTAAAAGTAACCTCCAAATTAATTCCAAATAAAATAGAAAAATAAATGAAAAAATAAAATAAAAAAATGAAAAATAACTCGAGACACCAAAAAATTAGAAACATATTTTTTTGTATTTTTATCATGTTTTTATCAATTAAAATAAAATTCAAGTTAAACATGGAATAAAAAAAAAGAAAATAAAAAAGGAAGCATGAAATAGGGAGGTGCAACAACAATTCTCAGCAACACATGAAGTCAGTTAAAACGCGCTTATGGGCCCAGAAATAAGGGTGTGTGGATAGCAAGTGAACATTAAGCCCAATGAAATAAGATAAATGCTATCAGATCTTAAAAAAAAAAAGAAAGAAAAGGAGAATAAAAAGGTCATGAAAGTCATGTGACCACTCATCAATCGGGCAACTTATTTTAAACACAAGAGGACAAAAAAAATAAAAACCAATCACATGGCTCCACGTAATCATCTTTCCCATGATAAACCCTAAAAACCAGTTCATGCATCGTGCTTCATCTTTTCAAAATCGCATCACACTAAACTAACTTCTACACCATATTAATCCGTGGAAACTCAATAAAAAACAACAAAATAAAATATGAAACTGAAGCTCGCGGATCACATAATACCATGATGCTTTTCATTCCTTAAAAAACATGCTCTAACATAGAGAAAAATAAGGGAGAAGAACGGGTACTACCACATGCTCAAGATTTCAAACAAAGCATCATGCTCGGATTCAAACGGGTACCAATGCACACACAATGCCTACCATAAGTAGGACTTCAGACACGCACAACATGATCAAAGCTTCATAGATCTAACAATGGAAGTGTGAGAAAGTTACCTAGTGGAGTTATGTCCACTGCACCTTGATCCCTTGTCAAAACCCTGAGGAAAACTTCAACCAACTCAGCTCAACACCCTCCAATAATGGTGAATCAAGTGCTATAATGGACCAAAATCCTTTGACCAAAGATTTTCGTGGATGAGAAAAATGAAGAACAAGTGGGTTTTTTTTAGATCTAGAAATGTGTAGCGAATGAGGAAGGTTCTTGAGCATTTCAGTTTATATATGAGAGAGTTTTAGGGTAAGGAAAAGGTTAGGGAATGAAGCTGAGGTTTGGAAGTTGGTTGAGAAATTTTGCACATGTTATGGTGTAGGTTCGGATGGCTTAGTTTTTTTGCTTTGGAGAGTGCTTTTCCTGGGTTGGACTAAATGGTTCTCTTGCGTGTATACATGGGCCAAACTTGTGAAATAATCTGACCCAATTCATACCTTCCAACTTTGACACATTTTACAAATTCTCTCTCCCAATTCATACCTTCCATAATATGAAGGAGGTGTGTAGCATGATTAATTCAGGTTATGTACAAAAAATAGAAGCTTGCAAATACATTCAAAAATCAACCATATGTGCCATTTTGGACCCTCACAAACCATTGAATCCTTTGTCAAATAATGAGGCCTTGAGCTTAATGAAAACTAGGAAGAACATGGAACAAGTTTGGTGTTGAAAAGAAATGGAAATGATGCTTGGAAGTCACCTAAAAATGAGCATGAAGGTTGGTGTACCAAGTTGTCTAAAAGAAGACTTAGAAAAAATTCTAAGTTTTTTTCAAATTTCCAATTTAGAACCTCCATCTTTAGAAAACCATATCTCTCTCAATGTTGATCCAAATGAGACATTCTTGTAATGGTTAGAAAGCTTGAAGAATGCTCTAAAACTTTTATGTGAAAAAGATTTCAAAATGGAGCTTGCATCATAAAGAAATCTGACCATGAATGTTGGTTTTCAAAACTGCCCAAAGTAACTTAGAAAAATTTCCAAGTTTTTGAACTTGGTAAAGTAAAAACGTCCAACTTTGGAGCACCATAACTCATCCAATAACAACTCAAATGCCATGGTTCTTGTGCCCATTTTGAAGGAAAAACTTCAAACTACAATTTTCATGTGGCAGAGATTTTTGAATGAGGCCTTGAACATGGTGAAAAATGGCTTAGAAAGTGATTAAAAACTTACTAAAAATAGTAAGTTTCTAAAAACCTAATTTTCCAATTTTAGTAACTTTTCCAAATTCTTGATTTTTGATGAACCTTTGCACATTTCTTGATCAAATCTCATATATGAACCATATTTGACTTGAAAATCATGATGTTGACCTCAAAAAGTCAGGGGTTGACTTTTCCACTGCACAATTGACTTTATTCCCAACTCTCCTAATTTTCAATCTTCTGATAAATTGAAACCCTTCTGAACCACATTAATGGACAATTCTCCAATCCTAAACACTTAGGGACATGAGGAATACCATGGAATTAAATCTTTCCCGAAAAATCAGAAATAAACTGATTTTATGGCAAACCCTAGTTTGGGTGCCTTCAGTCTAGGAGGAATCTGCCCATCCTCCAAATCCCCAATTCCTCTGAGTATGATGTGTATCCTGTCAGACAATGATGAGATGTGCCATTTGATGATGATAAAAACTCAAATAACATGCCCATTGGGGTGTTAAACTCAAGAACTCCCAAAAACCCTAATTTGAACCATCATGCTAGGAGAGTGTGATTCCCTTGAAACTTCTTGTCAAACTTGATCATATGATGAGGTGATAGACTAATTGGGATGCTCTGAGGCTCAAGGCTCCCTTGTGGCTCAAATATTGGCAGTATCAAGAACCATCTCTCCTCTTAACCCCCTTGGACAATACACATAAATTTTGCTTGAACCTCTGGAAAACAACTTCTTCCTCTGAATGAGGTTAGATACCTTGATCCCATGCTAAGAACCAATGATATGCAAAAATGATAATGCAAGAATGAAATGAAACATAAGCCAGTTAGTTCTAAAAGTAAGAGGGAAAATTTTGAGGTGTTACAGCTGCCCCTATTCAAACTTCTTGGATCCGAGGGTATGGAAGCAACGACTTTCAGACAATCGGGGTACACGGAGATTGAATACCAAAATAACCTGGAAATTTGCAACCTGTGGGGATGATGAAATAACGCTAATACGAGAAGGGCCGAAGGCGAACTCGGAAAGGCAGACCGGCCGAAGGCGGACTAAACTGGGGATATAAGGATACTACGAGAACGGCCGAAGGTAGAGAAAGACCAAGCCGAAGGTGGGCTTTCAAAGAAAGACTATGCCGAAGGTATACTTTCAAACATAGGATACGAGACCATGCCGAAGGTGGACTCGAAAAAGAAAGACCAAGCCGAAGGTGGGTTTTCAAAGAAAGACTATGCCGAAGGCAGACTTTCAAACGAAGGTTACGAGACCATGCCGAAGGTGGACCCGAAAAAGAAAGACCAAGCCGAAGGTGGGTTTTCAAAGAAAGACTATGCCGAAGGTAGACTTTCAAACAAAGGATACGAGACCATGCCGAAGGAGGACCCAAAAAAGAAAGACCAAGCCGAAGGTGGGCTTTCAAAGAAAGACTATGCCGAAGGTAGACTTTCAAACGAAGGATACGAGACCATGCCGAAGGTGGACCCGAAAAAGAAAGACCAAGCCGAAGGTGGGCTTTCAAAGAAAGACTATGCCGAAGGTAGACTTTCAAACGAAGGATACAAAACCATGCCGAAGGTGGACTCGAAAAAAGAAAGACCATGCCGAAGGTGAGCTTTCAAAGAAAGACTATGCCAAAGGTAGACTTTCAAACCAAGGATACGAGACAATACCGAAGGTGGACCCGAAAAAGAAAGACCAAGCCGAAGGTGGGCTTTCAAAGAAAGACTATGCCGAAGGTAGACTTTCAAATGAAGGATATAAGACCATGCCGAAGGTGGACATGAAAAAAGAAAGACCATGCCAAACAGGATAACTCTACTGGGGATAACAAGATAATAGCGGGTGCGAGGACGGCCGAAGGCGAACTCGAGAAAAGAGAAAGACCAAGCCGAAGGTGGACTTTTAAAGAAAGACTAAGCCGAAGGTAGACTTTCAAACAACAATATGTAGAATCGACAGTTCTACAAAGATGACACCACCGGGGAAAAGAGAAATCTAAACAGACAACTCTGCGGGGGAGTATAGGAAGGACCAACAAGAAGGACGAATCCACTGGTTGCAGTGTAGTGTAAAACAACGTCTCCTGAATTTTGTTACTTTCTGCTGGGGAAAGAATCTGGTAAAGGATATCAAACCTGGCTTATGCTTCGAATGCATATGTTTGAATTTTCCTATGGCGTAATGCTCCATAGGAAATGGAAATGCTACGCGTTTGGGAGGATGTCATGCAAAAATGCTTATGCAATGCAAAAGAGGCGTCTCAGCAAAATAAATGCTGAAGACCAAGGCAGCTTCACTGGAGATGACAAACTAAATTGTCCTTTGAAATAAAAGATCCAGCTGAGGAAGACTTCACTGAACGACTTCCTGATCACAAACTTTGCTGGAGATGAAAACTCCGAGAGAAATTCCACTCTACTGGGGACTGGTTGACCTCTTGCTGGTCCATCCCCTTTTGCGAGTCAATCCTAGCACTTTTTTGTTTATTTTCATTGGGTATTTTCTGTTGTGCTTTATTTTACTGTATTACTGTTTTACTATTTTACTGTATTTACCGTATTTATTGCATTACATTTCATTATTTTGCTAGACTGTACTGTGCTGTGCTGGTTTTCTGTTTGGCAGGTTGGGATCTTTGAGAGATAAGCCCAATACACAGGCTTGAGCATACACTTAGGACTAGAGTGGAAAGTAGTGGGACCTACGCGCCGTATTAGTGCGTTTGGTGTTCACGAAATTCACATCCAGACGAGGCTATCTTGCGAGATATTCTGACGTGCATGTCTTGCGCATTTCAGAATGTTGATCTAGAGAGCTGTCGACTCTGGCGACCATTTCTCTGAGGACTCAGCAACGCCTCTCCTCCCAACATGTGATAATGGCAGACCAGAAATGGCAAACCCATTACACTTGTCGATCCGAGGACCCAATGCTGGGAACTTGCATAGGATGACCTTATTTTTTAGGGAAATCAGTTGAGGCCTCCTCGATTGATGATGATGCCAAACCAGAAATGGTGAACGTATCGTCATTTCTCGACCTGAGAGCCCGTGATATTGAGGATCCTCGGTTTTCTAGTACCCACATGTGAGATGGGCGGGTGTTTACAGGTCTGCAGGTAACCGAAACCTTCAACCTACCCGATTTTCTGGATTTCTCAACAGTGTATAGTTATTTACCTAGTTTTCTGGTTATCTCAGTGGTCCGATGTTCTAGAATTCTGGTTTTCTGGGTTATGGTTCTTGTTCAGTTAACAACACAGCACATGTCCAGAGCAGTGATACCTTGATCCCATGTTTGCATTTGCATCATTTCTTGCATTCTAACATGTTTGACATTTTTCAGGACTTGCATCTTACCCTTGATTCTGGTTGTTGAGGTGTCCTCGTCATGGAAGCTCAGAGGAAGAAGAATGTAGCATACACGTTCCCAGATCCGACTCTGAAGTTGATTCACAAGAGGATTAATATGACTGATCCTGAGATCCGCGCCAAGTTCAAGGAGGAATATGGGAAGATATTGAAGGTTGTCCGAAATATTTCACAAGAAGAGCACGATGCCATTCACACGCTCCTTCAATTCTATGACCCTCCTTTACGTTGTTTCACTTTTCCGGATTATGTATTGGCTCCAACCTTAGAGGAGTTCTCATTTATTTTGGGAATCTCTGTCAATCCGAGGATACCTTTCTTCTCTGAAGAACAACCAGGACTGGAAGAGATGGCGGCTGCTATTCACGTTGGGGAATCCATTCTGATTAACAATGTTATTGACAAGCAAGGGTTTAAAGGCCTCCCTTTGAAGTTTCTGTTTTACCAAGCCAGCTCATATGCTAAGGAGAGAAATTGGTCTGCTTTCAATGCTATTTTAGCTCTTTGCATTTATGGGATTATCCTATTCCCCAACATCCCGGAGTTTGTTGACATGTATGCAATTCAGATTTTCATCTCGAGAAACCCTGTGCCTACCCTTCTTGGTGACTGTATCATTCAGTCCACTACAAGAACGAAAAGAGACGAGGAATGACTGTAAGTTGCTGCGCGCTGCTCCTATCTACATGGTTTTTTAGTCATCTCCCTAAAGCTGGGGCTTTTGTTGATGCAAGGGATTCTATGAAGTGGTCTAAAAGGTTGATGGGATTGACTGCTGACAACATCGTTTGGTTTAATCACAGTTTGCTAGGGACTGAGCTCATTTTCAACTGCGGAGGATTCCCAAATGTACCCTTAATAGGGAGGAAAGGCGGAATTAATTATAACCCTTCCCTTGCTATCAGACAATTTGGGTATGCATTGAAGAATCCCCCTGAGGAGCAAGATATCAGAGAATCCTTGTTTTTCAATGGCACTGCAGACCAAGAGATGGTAAGGAAAGTCGTGAAGGCTTGGAAGCAAGTTTTTAAGAGAGGAAAGACTTTCTTTGGGAAGTGTAACAACCAAGCTTTCTCTTTGTATATGGAGTGGGTTCGGAAAAGGGCAGAAGAGGAGCTTCTTCCTTTCCCAATAGAGCCGTCTTTGTACCCTCTGTTGATTGAGCCACCAACCACGGTGAAGATAGAGAAGTATAATAAACCGTGGGCTGAAAAAGAGAAGCTACGAGAGGAGAACAACGAGCTACACAAAGAAATTTACTAGTTGAAACATGAGCGAGGTGAAGCTGTTCATGTCGCCAAGTTGAAGACAGAGCTTCTCGCTAAGAAAGAAAAAGAGCTAGCTGAAGAGGTCACAACCAGTCAAAAGGTAGGGCAAGCTCTAAAAGGTGTTAACAGGATTCTCAAATCCAAGAAGGAAGACCTAGCCAAGGCTTGTTCAAAAATTCACAAGTTCAACGCTTACCGAGATACTGCAATAACTGCCAACAAACAGAAAGAAGATAAGTATTTTGAGCAGATTGAGAGTCTGAAGTTGAAGCTCAGAAAGAAAGACGAGGAGATCTTATCAGGGACGTTCCAAAGACACGCAGTTGAGGAACGACTGAATGAGGCCATAGCAACCATAGAAGAGTTGAAGATACGAGCTGAAGTAAAGAGGCCTTGGGGTGAAGGCTCTAGCTTGGGCAGTGGTTCTCAAGGGGTGCAAGACCATGGTGGTTGAGGAGAATTCATGCATTGATGATACTCTGTAGTTTATTTTTTCTTTGAATTTTGGGTCACCACCAGAATTGTTGGCAGGGATCTTTGCTTCTTTTGTTTCAGACTTATTATGTTATCTTGGGTTGTAATCTCTGACAGTGATTTTTCTTTGATTTATATATGAGCAACAATTTCATCCTATCTTGTCTTTAAGCTGGAATCAAGGGGTGGATCGCCCTGCAAAGATTCAAGCATGTTCATTTGCATTTGCATAATCATAATCATATTTCAATAGCAGGTACTCGTCTTGGGTTTTTCTAACCTTTATTTGGTTGCAGGAAGGATTGATAACCAGCCAATTCACCAGTATTGTACTAGATCAAATCAGAGGAGAATTATGGAGAAAATGCAAGCAGAGATGGCCGCCATGCAAGCTCACATGGCCCAGTTCATGGAATTGATGCAAGGTGTTGCCCAAGGGCAAGAGCAATTGAGGACTCTGGTCCAACCCTTAGTGACAAGAGTGGATGAAAACGGGATTCTTCATGGCGGAGTCCATAATGGCGTTGTTGATAACGGTGCTCAGGGAGGTCCTGTGGGCGTAGAGATCCCCATTCCTGCTGTTGTGATCCCTCCGGGCAGAGGAGAGCCAGTTGTGATTCCCTCTGTTATCGGAGGAGGAAATAGTGTTTGCACTGTTCATGTCCGTCGTTATGATGACCAACAGGACGACATTCTTTCTATGCAAGGTGTTGATGCTACTCCTCAGGTGGATAATGATCAGAGGTTTAGACTGATTGAAGAACAACTAAGGGGTGTTGTGAATCAAAATTTTGTGGGTATGGATCTGGAGGATTTGGGGCTGGTTCCTGGTGTTGTAATTCCGCATAAATTCCAGGTGCCCACGTTTGAGAAATACAATGGTACTACTTGTCCCAAGACGCATGTCAGGGCATATGCACGAAAGATGGCCGTGTATTCTAAAGATGAGAAATTGCTGATGCATTTCTTTTAGGACAGCCTATCTGGGGCATCCTTAGAATGGTATATGCAATTGGAGAGATGCCATGTCCGTAATTGGAGAGAGCTAGTAGAGGCCTTTATCAAGCATTACCAATATAACACTGATATGGCTCCCAACAGGACCCAGTTACAAAATATGTCTCAAAAGAATAATGAAAGCTTCAAAGAATATGCAGAGATGACGTGAACTAGCGACAAGGGTACAACCGCCCATTTTGGACAAGGAGATGCTGAATTTGTTTATGGATACTTTGCCAGGACGTTATTATGAGAAACTGTTACCTTTCACGTCAGGAAAGTTTGCTGACTTAATCATGGTCAGGGAAATGTTAGAGAGTGGAATCAAAGCAGGGAAGGTAGCAGGTAGTGATGGGTCATCTTCTGGTCAAGGGAAGAAACCCTATGTGAATTATAAGAAGAAGCAGGAAACAAATTCTGTGTCGTCTTACCGAGGTAAAGGAAAGCAACATCAGAGTTATAACTAGCAGGTAGCTTCAGTGACAATTCCTGCAGCGCTTCCACCTCAGCAGCAGCAAAATCAGGCTCCGCGCCTGTAGCGAGTGATTTTGGACGTGATTCTTAAGCATTGTCGCTCTTTTTGGGTTACTACAGGTCGATTCATTTTTTGTCCTATTGTGAGCTGATGAAGGAAGGGAAATAGATGTCTCCAACTAACCATGCTTTACAAACTGAGGTCAAACAGTCAAAACTGTTGGTTTACAGATGCGATCAATGTGGGGGGGCCTCTCTCTGGTTATTTTGTCTGAATTTAGACTTTTGGTGGGGAATACGGACTTGAATGTTTTTCGATTGAGATGTGAAGGTATGGGATTTTGGGTTTTGGATTAGTGTGCACGCTAAGATTTTTCTTTCAATCTTATGCCTACGTATTCCCATTTACCGAAACGGGAAAATCAGAGCGATCGTAGTTCCTCCTATTCTATGGGAGGAAATGGTGTTTTGGTGTCTTGTTCAAAGCCCAAGACGTGAAGCTAAAGGTGGTTTGTATCTTGTTCAAAGCCCAAGATATGAAGCTAAAGAGTCTATTTGTATCTTGTTTGAAGCCCAAGATGTGAAGCTAAAAGGGTGTTGACTTTAGAGAGAATTTGTCATCTCTAAAGAGGGTCTGTTTGTCACAGTTGTTGGGTGACTGACCATAAAGGAGGATTACTTTAACCGGGATATGTGAATCCTAGCAATGCCATAATTTCCTTTATAGGGGATTTTTAACCTGAAGGAGAAAACTTTAACTCAGTGTAGAGCAATGCCATCTTTCCTTAGGAATTTCTCATGCTAAAAGAAGGGACAATGGCGTGGAAGTAAATAATCCAGAGGCTTGCCGCTTACAGTGATTAGATGAAAGGAGTTGTTGATGTTTGTGTACTGTGAACGAGGCACAGTTTTGATGCTAAAAGGTTGATTGACTCAACCGAGGTTTCCTTATACAAAGCCTAAGAGGAGGCTATTGGCCCAACAAGAGGGAATTTTTATGTGTCTCGTACGAAGCCCGAGAGAGAGGCTAAAAGGGTTGACCCGACAAGGGAGTGTTTTTTGTATGTGTCTTGTACGAAGCCCAAGACGGAGGCTAAAGTTTGGACTCAACAAGAGAGTCTTTGTATCTCGTATGAAGCCCGAGATGGAGGCTAAAAGGTTAGACTCAACAAGAGAGTGTTTTGTATCTTGTACGAAGCCCGAGATGGAGGCTAAAGGTTTAACTCAACAAGAGAATCTTTTTGTATCTCATATAAAGCCCGAGATGGAGGCTGAAAGAGTTTAGCTCCGTTGGGGAGAATTATTGTATAAAGCCCAAGAGGAGGCTAGGGTTACTGTTTCAGTTGAGTGACAGGTCCAGTATCTTGGTTAAAAGAGAAAATCAGTTCTTATATGAGTACTGTTTGCCCTCAGGGATTTGGTTCGAGGATCAGGGTTATCTCCCGTTCTTTAAGGAAATGGGAAATCCAAAGGGTATTGAGATTGTCTGAGTTTACGGTTTCATCTCCTAGTTTTGAAAGGAGCTTGAGAATGTCTTTGAGACTCAAGGGAATTAGACTATCCAAGTCTAGAGTTTCATCTTTTGTACTACGCTTAAGAAACAGCAGTAGCAAGATCTAGACCTTTTGAAAGACTGTTCTATTAAGATGACTAATTTCTGTTCCTATACCTCTAGGAGGTCATCGGGACAATTTGTACGAAGCCTAAGAGGAGGCTGGAAACTTTTAAGAAGCCAAGGGACAATTTGTATGAAGCCCAAGAGGAGGCTATCATTCCCGGAGGAAGAAATCATTTATAGGAAGCCTAAGAGGAGGTTGTGAATACTTATAAGAAGCCGACGAGTCCTTGTACAATGCCCAAGAGGAGGCGAGGATGCTTTTAAGATGCCTGTGGGTCCCCAAAACCCCGAGAAATTCAAGACAGGCTATTCACAGAGAATAGATTAAGCCAGGAAAGTTCGAGAATTTGGAAGAAACTCAAGAGATGCCATTCACGGAGAAAAGATCATCTCTGGGGAATAGAGTTTCTTTGATGATTTCTAAAGGTGACAGTCTGTGAAAGGGTTCACCGAGAATGCTGCCTTTCACGCCTCCATATTTTTTAACCCCAAGAGGAAGGAAGACTGTATCTGGTAATCCTATGGGGATCTAGTTTTGTCTACTTCTAAGAGTGATCAACAGGCTTAGTGCTAGACGTAGTTACCGGGGAAACTCTAAATATCTATTCTATTATTACACAGTTGATATGAGTTTATGAAAGAAGACTTACAGTGAAACAACCCCACAGTACAGTTATATATATATGAAAGCGGTAAATGAAAGCGGGTAAACACTTACTCGATTATAGAGCTTCCATGCTGTTTGGTTAGTTGTTCAACAAAGAAAGCTTTGATAACAATATTATATTCACAATCAAAGGAGAAAGTATTTTGAAAAGATGTTGGAGCTTACAGCTCAAGGAGAGGCCCAAGGTTTTATCAGTGATCGCACTGTGAGTTTGAATTTGTACAGGGACTTATACAAGTGACTGAGGCCCAAAAAGGTTTTATGTACAAAGGGATGGGTCTTACACTCTCTCAAGAGGCCCAAAGGTTTATTTTTGTACAAGTGGTGGGGCTTATAGCTCAAGGAGAGGCCCATATGATCTTTGTTTTGAAATGGCGATCGCGCAGAGATTTTCTTTTAACACAGAGGGACTTTACAATATCTGAGGCCCAAAATTGTTTTGGTTAAAAGGGGATTGGGTCTTACACTCTAATAGAGGCCCAAAGAGTTTTGAATGGGTCTTATAGCTCTAGGAGAGGCCCAAATGTTTGTTTTTTTCAACAGACGATGATCGCGTCGAACTTTTTGAAATACACCGGGACTTATACCATAAGTGGGGCCCAAAAATATTTGTGTATTTACAAAAAGGATTGGGTCTTACACTCTATTAGAGGCCCAAAGAGTTTTAAAAAGGGAATGGGTCTTACTACTCGAGGGTAGGCCCAAAGTTACTTGCGTACAAAACGACGATTACGCCGAGGTTTTTGAAAATACCCGGAGGGACTTATACAATAAGTGAGGCCCAAAATGTTATGTACAAAAAAGGTTTGGTCTTACACTCTATTAGAGGCCCAAAGTGTGTTTGAAAAAAGTTTGATGAGGGTTGAATTAATCAAAACCCTAATTTGTTTCCAAAATGTATTTTAATTGAATAAAAAAATCAATTAAAATGATCAAAATTGTTTAACATGTGGAAAACAAATTGTGATCTTGGATTAATGTTTCAAAAATCATATTTTGACCTACAAAATGATTAGAAGTCATTAAAATTTACAAAATCAAGAAGCAAAAAATATTTTAAATGTCAAAAATAATTAAAATATTAATTCTTTGCAAAAATATCAATTATATGAAATAAATAATATTTTTGGGATTTTTTGACAAAATAAAATATTTTAACATTTTTGTGAATTATCAAAAAAAGAATCAACTCAAAATCATTAAAACTCAGAGAGAAATTAATTTTTGAATCAATTAAATAAAATCACAAAATTCAAATATTTGAATTTCCAAAAAAGGGCTCCAAGAACACCCAAGAACACGCGTGTGTTCTGGGTTTTGCCCAGATTTGCATTTTCTCTCCAATCTCACTGAATACTTGATTATATCATGCAAACCACCTATCAATCTGCTCGTTTCAACCTCACGATCATGTCTATGGACTTTAATTTCATTTATTTTTAACATGGAAGAAGAAATCAAGACAAAACCTTAAGAACCCTAAAATTTGCATGAAGGATGAGAATTTTGATACACTATTCAAACAAAGCAATTAATTGAGGGGAAACATTCTATGCATGATTATGAACATTTGGCAAAAGTATTGTGCGAGGAAATATGCATAGATTAAGAGATGACCAAGGTTAGGCTTACTTGAAGGTTATGACAGCAAGTGCAATGTGATTTTTGAGTTTGAGGTGTTACAGATGTGTTGTGATGATCTGAACAGCTTCAATGGATGTTGTGGAGTGTGTTGCAAGCTTTGGAACACTTTGGAAGTTTTTGGATCAAGCTGGAGCACTCTAACTGCATAATTGAAGCATAATGGCTAGGTTGATGGGTGATTTTGAGCTGGGGGTGTTACAGTTGGTGTTTAAGTGTTTGGACACCTCAAATACATCATATGTGATGTGTCTGAGCAATTGGAATGGATTGCTTATGGCTGCAACTCAAAACCCGATAGTGGTTGCTCAAAAACAAGAAAACTTGGCCCTTAAGAGAGAATGAGAGAAAGCAGTGCTATAAATGGCTTTGGTGTGAGTTGAATGATCCATTGGAACCTCTATTTATTGGGGATCAACTCTTGTCTTGGATGAATTGTGAATGGCTGCTGGATCAGATCACATTCGCATGGATTGGCTTGGAGGATTTCTTCTCATGCAAGGCAAACTAGCCCTTCCCAAGAGCAGGGTTATGTCTTGACCAAATTCACATTCTTCAGATATTTTTATTGTTGTTTAATTAGAGAACTTGACTGAGTAGAGTGGCTACCTTGACAATGTACTATTCCACATTAATGCCCTTTGAATTCAAGGCAAAATGTGCCAAAATGCATGTACTTCAAGTTGGAAGATTCCTTGGCTTTTTGACTCAGCTTTATCAGTTGGATCAGTTGCATTGTGATTGGTTTGAGTACAGGTGGCATAGTGATCCTTGGTCTTTGGCTCAAAATCGTGTGTGGCAAGCAAACATGCAAACTGATTTTTCCAAAACAGCTTGCAGCAACATGACTTTGGGCATGGATTTCTCTTAGCTCAAGATGAATCAGTTCATGCTAGTGAGCTCTTTAGATTCTTGGTAATATTTGCAACAACATTGATGTTTATCTTTGGAACTGATTCAGCTTGCATCTATGTGAAAAAATCCCACAAGTTTTGATGTTTCAGCAAAAATATGCCTTGCCCAAAATTTTTCTAAGTGTTGGAAAAGTTGTACTTTCATGTTTTTAGTGATGAATTTGGAGGCGGGGGGGGGGGGGGGGGGGGGGGGGGGTCAGTTTTTATCTTTTGTAGAGGGCCATGAGATCTACAAATTAAGCTTTGGATGGGGAAAAATGGCTTTGTGGTTTAGGAGTTATGATCCTCCAAAGTTGGTACCCTTGCCACTTTATTTCATAACTTAGAAAGTTTTCTAAGTTTTTATGGTTACCCCTTTTACAAGTTATCCAACTTTTCTTGATTTTTCTTGATG
This sequence comes from Lathyrus tuberosus, assembly GCA_022829125.1. Classification (NCBI taxonomy): domain Eukaryota; kingdom Viridiplantae; phylum Streptophyta; class Magnoliopsida; order Fabales; family Fabaceae; genus Lathyrus; species Lathyrus tuberosus. The sequence continues at coordinate 5,553,616 of JALAZF010000023.1, read as the reverse complement.
AATGATGATTCAAATCACACATTAACATCATTTTAGGGTTAAAAAACCATAAAAGTGAAAAATTTCAAAAAGTCAAAGTTTGACATTTGTGCACAGTTGACTTTTTATCAGATGAATTCTAAACTGTGCGATCCTCTAGGAAATCATGCCTTTGACCTAAATCAAACTTGATGGACATGTTCCATGGGTATTATAGGGTATATTGAATCATGTACTAGGGCTTGGGAGCATCTCCTGGTCAAAAGTCAAAGTTACAGTTGACTTTTCTCGCGAAACCCTGATTGTGGTTCAGATGAAATTGAGACTTGTTGCTCAAGCTTCTTGGATCAATCCATTGTTGCAAATGGATCAATGTAGTATGTTGTAGACCCTCAAATCATGTCTTGAGGTCTTGGCTCATGATTTGTCCCAAAAGTCAACTTAGGGGTGAATTAGGTCAAGAAACCCTAATTCCTGATTTTTGATGAATACATCCCCTGAGGCTAAATTGACTTGATGATTGGGTTTATGATGTCCTTTGGAGCATCATAGGTTATGCTTTGAAGCAATGGTTCATTCCCAGAGGAAAATTTCCATCTGGAGGCCCTGGTCGACCAAACCCTAATTTGGTGACACTGGCGATCTTGAGGCTTGATCCACCTGAAAGGGAGCAGTCTTGTGCTTAATCCTTGAAGTGGGAGTCCTCTTGATCCCTTGTAGACATTTGAGAGGTTAGAAAAGTTGAAGATCATGTCATTCCTTGATTGATCCTTTGTCTAAGAACTCTGAGAGGGCCTGAAACCCTAATTCTGATTGTAGTGGATGCTCACCCATCTTTGGGGAGACTGATGAGGCAAGATAGTTCATCCATATTGTGATGATGATTTGCACAATGATGGGAAATCTTAGTGGTCAAAATTTGGGGTACGTTGAAACATAACGACCACCATCCTTCTACCAACTTTGAATTCGGGACATCCTGAGCTTCTGTCGAAGATGACCTTGACTGGAGTTTTCCTGACGGACAATGTAACTGCTGCTGAGGGACTTGCCCCTTTGTTGAACATTGTTACTTGACATTATCCCTAACTTTTGCTTAGATTGTACTGTGATGTTTCTAATCCACCGGGATGATTTTTGATTATGTCTCTAATTTTTGCCTGGACCGCCCTTTCGGGTTTTTAATCCACCGAGACGTTTTTTTTTCTTAGGCGAAGTATTTCTTGACTACATCAACGTTCGTGGGGTAGGAAAATTCCTCTCCATCCATGGTTGCAAGTCTCAAGGCGCCGCCTGAGAAAGCTTTCTTGACCACATAGTGTCCGTCATAATTCGGAGTCCATTTGCCCCGGGAATCCGTGAGAAAAGATTGTATCTTCTTGAGCACAAGGTCTCCTTTCATGAAGATACGGGGTCGAACCTTTTTGTCAAAAGCCTTATTCATTCTTTGCTGATACAACTGACCGTGGCATAAAGCCGTTATTCTTTTTTCTTCGATCAGATTTAGTTCGTCATGTCTGCTTTGACACCATTCAACTTCTGTAAGCTTAGCTTCCATCAATACCCTGATTGATGGGATCTCTACTTCGATGGGGAGCACTACCTCCATGCCATACACTAGAGATAAAGGGGTTGCCCCTGTTGAAGTGTGGACAGATGTTCGATAACTGTGAATAACAAAGGGTAGCATTTCATGCCAGTCTTTGTAGGTTACAACCATCTTCTGAACAACCTTCTTGATGTTCTTGTTAGCCGCTTTTACTGCTCCGTTCATCTTGGGTCGGTAGGGAGATGAGTTATGGTGTTCGATCTTGAATTCTGTGCACAACTTTTTCATCATCTTATTGTTCAAGTTAGATCCATTATCAGTAATGATCTGGCTCGGAACACCATAACGACAGATGATATTGTTTTTGATGAATCGGACCACCACTTGTCGGGTTACATTGGCATATGACGCTGCTTCGACCCACTTGGTGAAGTAATCTATGGCTACCAGGATGAACCGATGTCCGTTTGAAGCCTTAGGCTCAATCAAGCCGATCATGTCGATTCCCCATATGGAAAAAGGCCATGGGGAATAAAGAAATTTGAGATGCGTTGGCGGTACATGAATTTTGTCGGAGTATATCTGACACTTGTGACACTTCCTCATGTACTTGTAGCAGTCGGATTCCATTGTCAACCAATAGTACCCTGCTCTTAGAATTTTTCTCGCCATTGTGTGTCCGTTGGCATGAGTGCCAAAGGACCCTTCATGAATTTCTTTTATCAGCATGTCTGCTTCTGGTCTGTCTACGCATCGGAGCAAGACCATGTCAAATTTTCTCTTATAGAGAGTATCACCGCTCAGAAAGAAACTGCCTACCAACCTTCTGAGGGTTTTCCTATCTTTTCTAGACGCCCCATGTGGGTACTCTTGTTTCTGAAGGAAGCATTTGATATCGTGATACCAAGGTTTATCGTCTATGACTGCTTCAATCGTGAAGATGTAAGCGGGGCCGCTCAAGGCGCATTATGTCGATCTTAGGTATGTCGTTCCATTGACCTACACTAATCATGGAAGAGAGAGTGGCTAAAGCATCAGCCATGTGATTCTCATCACGAGGGATGTGATGAAACTCGACTCTGTTGAAGAAGGGTAACAACCTTCTTGTGTAGTCTTTGTAAGGAATCAATCCTGATTGGTATGTGTTCCAATATCCTTTAATCTGATTGATAACCAGGGCTGAGTCGCCATATACGTCTAAGTCTTGATCCTTAAATCGATCGCTTCCTCGAGACCCATAATACAAGCTTCGTATTCGGCCTCGTTGTTTGTACACTTGAATGTAAGTCTGGCAGTGAAAGGAATGAGGGTACCCAGAGGTGTTATGATGATTGCCCCAATTCCCTTTTCGTAATGATTGACAGCTCCGTCAAAGATAAGTCCCCATTGGGAACCTGGTTCTGGCCCTTCACTAAGTAGCGGTTCATCGCAATCTTTCATTTTTAGATACATGACATCTTCGTTTGGGAAGTCAAACCCGATAGACTCTTGATCGTCAATCGGCTGATGAGCCAAGTGATCGGCTAAAATACTCCCTTTAACGGCTTTCTGAGCATGGTACTTTATGTCATATTCTGATAGCAACATCTGCCAATGGGCAATCCTTCCAGTGAGAGCATGTTTTTCAAAGACATACTTGATTGGATCCATCTCGGAGACCAACCAAGTAGTGTGATGAATCATGTACTGGCGCAGATGTTTGGCTGCCCAAGCCAAAGCGCAACAAGTTTTCTCGAGCATCGTGTAGCGAGTTTCACAGTCGGTGAATTTCTTGCTCAAATAGTAGATGGCAGACTCCTTCCTTTTGGTTTCGTCTTGTTGGCCAAGCACACAACCCATAGAGTCTTCCAAGACTGTTAAGTAGATGATCAGTGGCCTTCCTTCCACTGGAGATGATAGAATCGGCGGGTTTAACAGGTATTCCTTGATACTGTCGAAGGCGGTTTGGCAACCTTCTGTCCAAACGCAGTCCAGATTCTTTTTGAGTAATTTGAAAATCGGCGCACATGTCGCAGACATGAGGAATATGAATCTGGAGATGTAGTTCAAACGTCCCAGGAATCCTCTGACTTGTTTTTCAGTTTTCGGAGAAGGCATTTCTTGAATGGCCTTGACCTTGTCAGGATCAACCTCTATTCCTTTATGGCTGACGATGAACCCTAGTAGTTTCCCTGAACGGACACCGAAGGTGCACTTGTTGGGATTCAAGCGGAGTTTGTACTTTCTCAACCGCTCGAATAGCTTTGACAGATGGGTCACGTGCTCCTCTTCTGTTCTAGATTTTACAATCATATCATCGACATATACCTCGATTTCTTTGTGTATCATGTCATGAAAGAGAGTAGTCATGGTCCTTTGATAGGTTGCCCCGGTATTCTTCAAACCGAACGACATTATCTTGTAACAAAAGGTACCCCATGGGGTAATGAACGAAGTTTTCTCCATGTCTTTCGGCGCCATTTTGATTTGGTTATAGCCCGAGAATCCATCCATGAAGGAGAAAACTTTGAACTTTGATGTACTGTCAACCAGCATGTCAATGTGCGGTTGTTGTACCCCAAATTTTACCCTCATTTTTTTTTCTACTAGTTGATGTTTTATTTATCTTTCTCTATATTTTAATTTAGTATTTATTTTGGTGTTTTACTTGTTTTTATTTAATTTAATTTCAATATGGCCTTCTTTATTTAATTTATATTTAATTTGTTTTATTTTGTTAATTTAATTTCCAAACTCAATTTAATTTTTAATTTTAACTTTTCTAAGGAAATTTGGTTTAATTAATTAGTTTTTAATTTAGTTTACTTTTTCTAACTAATTTAAATTAGGTTTTTTTAATTATTTATTTGTCATATTATAATTTCAAATTCAAAGTAAACTAAAACACTTTTTCATTAAGAACCTTTTTTTTCCACAGTGTCCTATTTATTTTCATAATTGGATATTTCATCAATCACCAACCAATGAAAATCAGGTTTGTTTGCTTTGACTTTTCAACCCAATTTTGGCCATTGAGAGGGAGACATGTGGCACTAGAGAAACCCAAAAGCAAAACATGCTATTCTTCCTCATTCAGGGTCACGCGTTCAAATGGAAGAAAAATCCATTACAAACCTTAGGCCCATTTCTTGTTTTCTTACATAGCCCATTATGTGAAGAACAAACAAAATACAAGAGTTGTTGTTGTGAGAAGTGGTGGTGACCCTGTTCAAAAAACGTACGACCAAAGAACCTCTACAACATCAAACGTAAACCTGCTCCACCTGCAAACCATGAAAACGACAATTCACCAACGGGTCAAATTCAAATTAAAATTGAAGAAACAAGTTCTTTTTAAGAGACAGAGGGTGAGAGCAGAAAGGGGGGGGGGGGGGGAAGGGAACCGAAAACTGGGAGGGAGGGAAAGGAAATACTGACAAAACACAACCTTTCATAAACCACAAACCCCTGCTCAATCCACGGCCACCCAACTTCTCACGTCGGAAATAAAAACTCACCAAAAGGATTCCTCCACAAAAACCATATCTCGATTCACTCTTTTACAACAGCAAAAAACTCACCTCTGTAACTCTTCATCACCATTCATTTTAACCTCCTTGGACCGAAAACTAAATGCTACCACATTCCGGCCACCTACTTCACCAACGTATCTTCAAATTCCTCAGCTCACCTTGCAGTTTGAAAAACACTAGAAAAAATATAGCTTACTCACCTTCAACGTTACCAGCATCACCCTTTGTTCATCTTCTCAATCAAACATCCCTTCCCCATAACAACGCCACTGCATCAACCACCAAAACACACAACTTCAAAACTCAACCTTCATCGTCGCCAGGAACAACAAAGCCAAACCAGCAACCTCGCAAACCATAAACAAACCATCACCACCATCCGCACGGCCTCCCTCAGACATCAACAGCCAACAACACAAAACTTTCTGCCAATCTTCATCCTTCAACATCAATCTCCAAATCTCCCTTCATCAAACCTTTCCACTCTCCAAAGCAAACCAGAAATAATCCCAAATCATACGCAAATCGATAACATAAGCAGAAATAGATGGAAAGATGAGGTAGACGGACCAAACAACAACAGCGACCACAAACACCCAAATCCCTTCTTCAATCCAAACTCCGTCGCCGGAACATCATCACCCAAACCTCCTTACCCGTTCGTCTCTCTGCTCTCACCATCAACACCTCCACAACAACACCACCGCTGTTTCTCTCTTCACATCTCTCCAGAAAAAAACGTATCACTCTTCTTCCATTTTCCTTCAATACAAAACAACCATCATCAAACACCAACAGTAAACCTCAACCCATTCAAAATCAACCCGAATAAAAAAAATAGATTGAGAGGAAAGGTCGAGTAAAAGAAGAACAGAACCGAAATTGAAAAACTGAAACGTATTTGAGTTGAAGCGAAAAGTTTGGATCGATTGAAACTGATGTGGTGTGTTGTCCGGATCGTACCGTCATTCATCATGTTTTTTATCTGTTTTTTTTTTGTTTCAAAAATGAGCAATGTTGATGATAAAGCTTTGACGTGAGAGGAGATGTTGATAATGTCTTCGGTTCACACAAACCCTTGTTTCTATCTGTGTTTGGATAGTGGGTTCAGCCCACACGTTGCTGCATTTGCTTTTGGGGTGAATGGGCTCGAAGCCCATGATGATCCTATCATATTCACACACCAACCTATTTCTAGCATACATCCTTTTGAGATGATGATGGGCCTTTCGGTCCAAATGATCCGTATACCCACATTGGCCTGCACTCTTCTCCTATTTTTCTTTAAAAATCTTTTTCTTTTTTATTCTTTTTAACTAGTTTTTTTGAGTTTTTAATCACTAGTTTTTTTTCTATGTTTTTCTTTCTAATTTTATTCATGGTAATTCATTTTATTTCAATTTTTTTTTGGCCAATGATATCATATAAATTTTGACTTTATTGATTATCTCAAAATCACTAAAAGTCCAAATTTGTAGGAGGCCACTTTTGTTTTATTTTGGTCAATGAAAGTTAAAAATCTAAGATAATCGATTTGTCGATTAAATCTTGATTTAAACGAGACCAATTTGGTTTTTATTTTATTTTGGTCGATGAAAGTTAAAAATCCAAGATAATCAATTTGTTGATTAAATCTTGATTTAAACGAGACCAATTTGGTTTTTATTTTATTTTGGTCGATGAAAGTTAAAAATCTAAGATTATCGATTCGTCGATTAGGTCTTGATTTAGACGAGACTAGTGTCATTTTCATTCCGATTCTATTTTGATCGATGAAAGTCAAATATCAAGATTATCAATTTACCAATTTAAATTTTGATAAAGAGGAGATCAACCTTATGTTTATGTCATTTCTTTATTTAGGCCAATGACATACAAAATCGTGACTTGTAGATTTATTCTAAATCAATAAAGTCTTGATAAATGGGAGGCTACCATTTGTTTATTTTTGTTGGCCAATGAAAGTCAAATATTAAGATTATCGATTTCTCAATTAAATCTTGATTTAGATGAGACCAAATTTTATTTTGGTCGATGACATAACAAACCTCATGGTTTGGTTGATTTCATTGAGTTGACAAAACTTTGATCAACATGAGACCACTTTCTATTTAGTCGATGAAAGTCAAGAATCATTGATTATCGGTTTCTCGATTAAATCATGAGTAAGACGAGACTATTTCTATTTTATTTCATCTCATATTTAATCATTGTCTAACATGTTTAATTCTCACTTTGCATTGAGATCATGACTTTATTTTATCTCATCTCTCTTATTCATGACCTTTACATCATCGTACTTGAATTATTAACTTGTTATCTTGTTCGCAACTTATAACTATTATATTCCCGCAATTCAAAGGAAGATGAACTTGGTTGACTCTTAAAGTCATAGCCCCCACCTTAACCTAGGTAACCTCTTAGGAGAAACTTCATTTCTTGGCCTCATCAGAGCCATAGAAATCGCAACTAGCTTTAGGAGGAGTTCTTAAACTCTTAGTGATGGACATGTTCCATGGGTATTATAGGGTATATTGAATCATGTACTAGGGCTTGGGAGCATCTCCTGGTCAAAAGTCAAAGTTACAGTTGACTTTTCTCGCGAAACCCTGATTGTGGTTCAGATGAAATTGAGACTTGTTGCTCAAGCTTCTTGGATCAATCCATTGTTGCAAATGGATCAATGTAGTATGTTGTAGACCCTTAAATCATGTCTTGAGGTCTTGGCTCATGATTTGTCCCAAAAGTCAACTTAGGGGTGAATTAGGTCAAGAAACCCTAATTCCTGATTTTTGATGAATGCATCCCCTGAGGCTAAATTGACTTGATGATTGGGTTTATGATGTCCTTTGGAGCATCATAGGTTATGCTTTGAAGCAATGGCTCATTCCCAGAGGAAAATTTCCATCTGGAGGCCCTGGTCGACCAAACCCTAATTTGGTGACACTGGCGATCTTGAGGCTTGATCCACCTGAAAGGGAGCAGTCTTGTGCTTAATCCTTGAAGTGGGAGTCCTCTTGATCCCTTGTAGACATTTGAGAGGTTAGAAAAGTTGAAGATCATGTCATTCCTTGATTGATCCTTTGTCTAAGAACTCTGAGAGGGCCTGAAACCCTAATTCTGATTGTAGTGGATGCTCACCCATCTTTGGGGAGACTGATGAGGCAAGATAGTTCATCCATATTGTGATGATGATTTGCACAATGATGGGAAATCTTAGTGGTCAAAATTTGGGGTATGTTGAAACATAACGACCACTATCCTTCTACCAACTTTGAATTCGGGACATCCTGAGCTTCTGTCGAAGATGACCTTGACTGGAGTTTTCCTGACGGACGATGTAACTGCTGCTGAGGGACTTGCCCCTTTGTTGAACATTGTTACTTGCCATTGTCCCTAACTTTTGCTTAGATTGTACTATGATGTTTCCAATCCACCGGGATGATTTTTGATTATGTCTCTAATTTTTGCCTGGACCGCCCTTTCGGGTTTTCAATCCACCGAGACGTTTTTTTTTCTTAGGCGAAGTATTTCTTGACTACATCAACGTTCGTGGGGTAGGCAAATTCCTCTCCGTCCATGGTTGCAAGTCTCAAGGCGCCGCCTGAGAAGGCTTTCTTGACCACATAGTGGCCGTCATAATTCGGAGTCCATTTGCCCCGGGAATCCGTGAGAAAAGATTGTATCTTCTTGAGCACAAGGTCTCCTTTCCTGAAGATACGGGGTCGAACCTTTTTGTCAAAAGCCTTATTCATTCTTTGCTGATACAACTGACCGTGGCATAGAGCCGTTATTATCTTTTCTTCGATCAGATTTAGTTCGTCATGTCTGCTTTGACACCATTCAGCTTCTGTAAGCTTAGCTTCCATCAATACCCTGATTGATGGGATCTCTACTTCGATGTGGAGCACTACCTCCATGCCATACACTAGAGAGAAAGGGGTTGCCCCTGTTGAAGTGCGGACAGATGTTCGATAACCGCGAAGAGCAAAGGGTAGCATTTCATGCCAGTCTTTGTAGGTTACAACCATCTTCTGAACAACCTTCTTGATGTTCTTGTTAGCCGCTTCTACCGCTCCGTTCATCTTGGGTAGGTAGGGAGATGAGTTATGGTGTTCGATCTTGAATTCTGTGCACAACTCTTTCATCATCTTATTGTTCAAGTTAGATCCATTATCAGTAATGATCTGGCTCGGAACACCATAACGACAGATGATATTGTTTTTGATGAATTGGACCACCACTTGTCGGGTTACATTGGCATATGACGCTGCTTCGACCCACTTGGTGAAGTAATCAATGGCTACCAGGATGAACCGATGTCCATTTGAAGCCTTAGGCTCAATCAAGCCGATCATGTCGATTCCCCATATGGAAAAAGGCCATGGAGAATAAAGAACTTTGAGATGCGTTGGCGGTACATGAATTTTGTCGGAGTATATCTGACACTTGTGACACTTCCTCATGTACTTGTAGCAATCGGATTCCATTGTCAACCAATAGTACCCTGCTCTTAGAATTTTTCTCGCCATTGTGTGTCCGTTGGCATGAGTGCCAAAGGACCCTTCATGAATTTCTTTTATCAGCATGTCTGCTTCTGGTCTGTCTACGCATCGGAGCAAGACCATGTCAAATTTTCTCTTATAGAGAGTATCACCGCTCAGAAAGAAACTGCCTGCCAGCCTTCTGAGGGTTTTCCTGTCTTTTCTAGACGCCCCATGTGGGTACTCTTGTTTCTGAAGGAAGCATTTGATATCGTGATACCAAGGTTTGTCATCTATGACTACTTCAATCATGAAGATGTAAGCCGGCCGCTCAAGGCGCATTATGTCGATCTTAGGTATGTCGTTCCATTGACCTACACTAATCATGGAAGAGAGAGTGGCTAAAGCACCAGCCATGTGATTCTCATCACGAGGGATGTGATGAAACTCGACTCTGTTGAAGAAGGGTAACAACCTTCTTGCGTAGTCTTTGTAAGGAATCAATCCTGATTGGTATGTGTTCCAATCTCCTTTAATCTGATTGATAACCAGGGCTGAGTCGCCATATACGTCTAAGTTCTTGATCCTTAAATCGATCGCTTCCTCGAGACCCATAATACAAGCTTCGTATTCGGCCTCGTTGTTTGTACACTTAAACGTAAGTCTGGCAGTGAAAGGAATGTGGGTACCCTGAGGTGTTATGATGATTGCCCCAATTCCGTTTCCGTAATGATTGACAGCTTCGTCAAAGATAAGTCCCCATTGGGATCCTGGTTCTGGCCCTTCACTGAGTAGCGGTTCATCGCAATCTTTCATTTTTAGATACATGACATCTTCGTTTGGGAAGTCAAACCCGATAGACTCTTGATCGTCAATCAGCTGATGAGCCAAGTGATCGGCTAAAATACTCCCTTTAACGACTTTCTGAGCATGGTACTCTATGTCATATTCCGATAGCAACATCTGCCAACGGGCAATCCTTCCCGTGAGAGCAGGTTTTTCAAAGACATACTTGATTGGATCCATCTCGGAGACCAACCAAGTAGTCTGACGAATCATGTACTGGCGCAGACGTTTGGCTGCCCAAGCCAAACCGCAGCAAGTTTTCTCGAGCATCGTGTAGCGAGTTTCACAGTCGGTGAATTTCTTGCTCAAATAGTAGATGGCAGACTCCTTCCTTTTGGTTTCATCTTGTTGGCCAAGCACACAACCCATAGAGTCTTCCAAGACTGTTAAGTAGATGATCAGTGGCCTTCCTTCCACTGGAGGTGATAGAATCGGCGGGTTCAACAGGTATTCCTTGATACTGTCGAAGGCGGTTTGGCAACCTTTTGTCCAAACGCAGTCCTGATTCTTTTTGAGTAATTTGAAAATCGGCGCACATGTCGCGGTCATGAGGAATATGAATCTGGAGATGTAGTTCAAACGTCCCAGGAATCCTCTGACTTGTTTTTCAGTTTTCGGAGAAGGCATTTCTTGAATGGCCTTGACCTTGTCAGGATCAACCTCTATTCCTTTATGGCTGACGATGAACCCTAGTAGTTTCCCTGAACGGACACCGAAGGTGCACTTGTTGGGATTCAAGCGGAGTTTGTACTTTCTCAACCGCTCGAATAGCTTTGACAGATGGGTCACATGCTCCTCTTCTGTTCTAGATTTTACAATCATATCATCGACATATACCTCGATTTCTTTGTGTATCATGTCATGAAAGAGACTAGTCATGGTCCTTTGATAGGTTGTCCCGGTATTCTTCAAACCGAACGACATTATCTTGTAACAAAAGGTACCCCATGGGGTAATGAACGAAGTTTTCTCCATGTCTTTCGGCGCCATTTTGATTTGGTTATAGCCCGAGAATCCATCCATGAAGGAGAAAACTTTGAACTTTGATGTACTGTCAACCAGCATGTCAATGTGCGGTTGTTGTACCCCAAATTTTACCCTCATTTTTTTTTCTACTAGTTGATGTTTTATTTATCTTTCTCTATATTTTAATTTAGTATTTATTTTGGTGTTTTACTTGTTTTTATTTAATTTAATTTCAATATGGCCTTCTTTATTTAATTTATATTTAATTTGTTTTATTTTGTTAATTTAATTTCCAAACTCAATTTAATTTTTAATTTTAACTTTTCTAAGGAAATTTGGTTTAATTAATTAGTTTTTAATTTAGTTTACTTTTTCTAACTAATTTAAATTAGGTTTTTTTAATTATTTATTTGTCATATTATAATTTCAAATTCAAAGTAAACTAAAACACTTTTTCATTAAGAACCTTTTTTTTCCACAGTGTCCTATTTATTTTCATAATTGGATATTTCATCAATCACCAACCAATGAAAATCAGGTTTGTTTGCTTTGACTTTTCAACCCAATTTTGGCCATTGAGAGGGAGACATGTGGCACTAGAGAAACCCAAAAGCAAAACATGCTATTCTTCCTCATTCAGGGTCACGCGTTCAAATGGAAGAAAAATCCATTACAAACCTTAGGCCCATTTCTTGTTTTCTTACATAGCCCATTATGTGAAGAACAAACAAAATACAAGAGTTGTTGTTGTGAGAAGTGGTGGTGACCCTGTTCAAAAAACGTACGACCAAAGAACCTCTACAACATCAAACGTAAACCTGCTCCACCTGCAAACCATGAAAACGACAATTCACCAACGGGTCAAATTCAAATTAAAATTGAAGAAACAAGTTCTTTTTAAGAGACAGAGGGTGAGAGCAGAAAGGGGGGGGGGGGGGGGGGGAAGGGAACCGAAAACTGGGAGGGAGGGAAAGGAAATACTGAAAAAACACAACCTTTCATAAACCACAAACCCCTGCTCAATCCACGGCCACCCAACTTCTCACGTCGGAAATAAAAACTCACCAAAAGGATTCCTCCACAAAAACCATATCTCGATTCACTCTTTTACAACAGCAAAAAACTCACCTCTGTAACTCTTCATCACCATTCATTTTAACCTCCTTGGACCGAAAACTAAATGCTACCACATTCTGTCCACCTACTTCACCAACGTATCTTCAAACTCCTCAGCTCACCTTGCTGTTTGAAAAGCATAAGAAAAAATATAGCTTACTCACCTTCAACGTTACCAGCATCACCCTTCGTTCATCTTCTCAATTGAACATCCCTTCCCCACAACAATGCCACTACATCAACCACCAAAACACACAACTTCAAACCTCAACCTTCATCGTCGCCAGGAACAACAAAGCCAAACCAGCAACCTCGCAAACCATAAACAAACCATCACCACCATCCGCACGACCTCCCTCAGACATCAACAGCCAACAACACAAAACTTTCCGCCAATCTTCATCCTTCAACCTCAATCTCCAAATCTCCCTTCATCAAACCTTTCCACTCTCCAAAGTAAACCAGAAATAATCCTAAATCATACGCAAATCGATAACATAAGCAGAAAGAGATGGAAAGATGAGGTAGACGGACCAAACAACAACAGCGACCACAAACACCCGAATCCCTTCTTCAATCAAAACTCCGTCGCCGGAACCTCATCACCCAAACCTCCTTACCCGTTCGTCTCTCTGCTCTCACCATCAACACCTCCACAACAACACCACCGATGTTTCTCTCTTCACATCTCTCCAGAAAAAACCGTATCACTCTTCTTCCATTTTCCTTCAATACAAAACAACCATCATCAAACACCAACAGTAAACCTCAACCCATTCAAAATCAACCCGAATCAAAAAAATAGATTGAGAGGAAAGGTCGAGTAAAAGAAGAACAGAATCGAAATTGAAAAACTGAAACGGATTTGAGTTAAAGCGAAAATTTTGGATCGATTGAAACTGAAGTGTTGTGTTGTCCGGATCGTACCGTCATTCATGTTTTTTATCTGTTTTTTTTTGTTTAAAAAATGAGCAATGTTGATGATAAAGCTTTGACGTGAGAGGAGATGTTGATAATGTCTTCGGTTCACACAAACCCTTATTTCTATCTGTGTTTGGATAGTGGGTTCAGCCCACACGTTGCTGCATTTGCTTTTGGGGGTGAATGGGCTCGAAGCCCATGATGATCCTATCATATTCACACACCAACCTATTTCTAGCATACAACCTTTTGAGATGATGATGGGCATTTCGGTCCAAATGATCCGTATACCCACATTGGCCTGCACTCTTCTCCTATTTTTCTTTAAAAATCTTTTTCTTTTTTATTCTTTTTAACTAGTTTTTTTGAGTTTTTAATCACTAGTTTTTTTCTATGTTTTTCTTTCTAATTTTATTCATGGTAATTCATTTTATTTCAATTTTTTTTTGGCCAATGATATCATATAAATTTTGACTTTATTGATTATCTCAAAATCACTAAAAGTCTAAATTTGTAGGAGGCCACTTTTATTTTATTTTGGTCGATGAAAGTTAAAAATCTAAGATAATCGATTTGTCGATTAAATCTTGATTTAAACGAGACCAATTTGGTTTTTATTTTATTTTGGTCGATGAAAGTTAAAAATCTAAGATAATCAATTTGTTGATTAAATCTTGATTTAAACGAGACCAATTTGGTTTTTATTTTATTTTGGTCGATGAAAGTTAAAAATCTAAGATTATCGATTCGTCGATTAGGTCTTGATTTAGACGAGACTAGTGTCATTTTCATTCCGATTCTATTTTGATCGATGAAAGTCAAATATCAAGATTATCGATTTACCAATTTAAATTTTGATTAAGAGGAGATCAACCTTATGTTTATGTCATTTCTTTATTTAGGCCAATGACATACAAAATCGTGACTTGTAGATTTATTCTAAATCAATAAAGTCTTGATAAATGGGAGGCTACCATTTGTTTATTTTTGTTGGCCAATGAAAGTCAAATATTAAGATTATCGATTTCTCAATTAAATCTTGATTTAGATGAGACCGACTTTTATTTTGGTCGATGACATAACAAACCTCATGGTTTGGTTGATTTCATTGAGTTGACAAAACTTTGATCAACATGAGACCACTTTCTATTTAGTCGATGAAAGTCAAGAATCATTGATTATCGGTTTCTCGATTAAATCATGAGTAAGACGAGACTATTTCTATTTTATTTCATCTCATATTTAATCATTGTCTAACATGTTTAATTCTCACTTTGCATTGAGATCATGACTTTATTTTATCTCATCTCTCTTATTCATGACCTTTACATCATCGTACTTGAATTATTAACTTGTTATCTTGTTAGCAACTTATAACTATTATATTCCCGCCATTCCAAAGGAAGATGAACTTGGTTGACTCTTAAAGTCATAGCCCCCACCTTAACCTAGGTAACCTCTTAGGATAAACTTCATTTCTTGGCCTCATCAGAGCCATAGAAATCGCAACTAGCTTTAGGAGGAGTTCTTAAACTCTTAGTGATATTCATCCTAATGAATTTATCACTTTCCCTATTGACTAAAACATAACATAGGTCCATTTCAACTATATTTAGAGAGTTCTTAAACTCTACAATGAGCTTGTACTCATTTCCCCTCTGAATATTGACCCTAGTCAATAATTCAGTAGAAGTAGAACTACACATACTCTGATTCTACACCCGAGGATACGTAGGCGTAAGGTGCGATGCCTTATCGAGTATACTTAGATACAAACCCCTAAGGTTTCAACCTTTAGCATAGAACCCTTAGCAAACATAAGATAACAAGTAAAACAAGAGGCTCCCGTAGAGTACTACGGACGTTTAGGGTGCTAATACCTTCCCTAGGCGTAACCAACCCCCGAACCTTAGATCTCTCCCCTTTAGGTTTTTCTAACGATCTTGAACCTTTCCTTTGGATAAATCAAAGTCGGTTGTAAAAGAAATATAATGCAAGTTAATTAATAGCTTGTTATCCGATTTTCACCGCAACAGAAATGGCGACTTCACTGGGGAATGTTAGACCTATTGCTGGTCCTTTCCTAAGAGGGTTAAGCCTATCTTGTTTTTTATTCATGTTTGCTTATTTACTTGTATATGCTTGTGTATGTCATACCTGCTTATATATCTGTATATCTGTTCTTGCTTGACTTTTCCTGTTATATTGGGTTGATATGATATCTATGAGTGAGATAAATCCTATACCCGAATTTGAGCGTACACTTATTATAGGATGATGGTATATTCAAGGAGGCTTTGAGGGAGTCGATTCCTGAAAAAGTTGAATTGAGAACACCATCACTCAGTTGAGGCCCTCTCGAGAGTCTATTTATGTTGAACGATCCTATTCGTGAAAGTGTGCTACTCTCGACCTAGGAGCCCATGATATTGAGAACCGTAGTTACCAAACCCCACTAAGCCTTTTAGATGTAGTGCGGAGACCATGATGGAGTCTATTTCTGAATTGGTTGTCACGCGATACTACACTCAGACGAGATCCTCTTGAGAATTTTATCGATTACCAAGTCATCTGGGAAATCCTTAAAATCCGAAAGATGGATTGTAGACTCTAGGAACTCTTTAGAACCTTGTTCAGCAGGTGAAAACCAGTAGTACATACCTATTGGGATGGGTAGACCATGGCTCCATTCATGAGACCCTAAACCTAGGATTTGTATGTTTTGTTGTGTGTACATATGTTTATGCTCGTGTACTTTATGCATCTCTACATTCAAGCATTCCTAGCCCTTTGGTTTCAAGAAACTCAAATACTTGTTTCCTTTTCAAAGATCAACAGAGCTTGGATTTTAAAAACAAAAACTTTTCAATTTTCCAAAAAAAATTCGCAACTCGCCTTTGAGTTCCTTGAAACCGTTTGGCTTGCACTAGCATCTCATTTGCATCATGTCATAGCATGTGCATTTCTTCCTTGTCCTCTTCTTATGTCACCGTTTTCCCTTCAGAATCGTCTTTGAATCGTCACCCGAGCCAAACTCGACAAAGGATGTCTGAACAATACTGTGAGATGGACAGAGTTAGCAATGAATTGAGTGAGCTCCGAGGAGGAATGGGGCAGATCATGGAAGTTTTGAATGTTATACGAGCAAGGGTGGATACGCAGGTCACCGTAGTCTCAGAAGTCGTTGCTGCAACTGTAGAACCTCCCGTTACTATTGTGAACCCCACTTTAGGCATGCCTTTTAACTTTATACGTGCTCCGGCCGTCAACTCTACTCAACAAACTGTTCCTTTGGTTAATAAGGCTTTTCAAGCTATTCCTACCTTCACTCCAGCAATAGTGCAAGCCCAGGTGCGCCCAATTTTTCAGAACCCACATCCGGTTCATGATCATGTCAATATGTCCGAAGAAGGGGATAATCGACATGAAAGGCTGAAGGAAAGTGTAGAGACAATGCAAAGGAAATTGGAAGCAATGGAGAGGAGCAATGTATATAATACTAACTTTAAGGACTTGTGCTTAGTCTCAGGCTTGGTAATTCCACCCAAGTTCAAGCTACCCAATTTCGACCTCTACTCAGGAGCGACCTGTCCTAAGTCGCATTTGGTCATGTATTACCAACGAATGGCTGCATTTATGGATAATGATAAGTTGATGATCCACTGCTTCCAAGATAGTTTGAAAGGGGCTGCTGCAAAGTGGTATTTGACTTTGAACCAATCTAAGATCCAATGCTTTCATGATGTATCTGATGATTTTGTAAAGCATTACAGATATAACATGGACCTGGCGCCAGATCGCAGATGACTACTGAGTATGTCACAACGCGATACTGAGTCTTTTAGAGAGTATGCACAAAGATGGAGAGAGCTGGCTTCACAGGTAGAGCCACCTTTATCTGAAAAAGAGTTATCTGATTAGTTTGTCGACACGGTAAGACCGGAATTCTACGAAAGGATGATCAGGAGCGTGTCTGCTAATTTTTCCAATATTGTGGCTGTGGGGATTAAAGTAGAGCTTGGTCTGAAGAGTGGGAAAATGACCAAGAGAGCTGGTAGTTCAAGTGACGATGCCAAGAAATCCCTCAAAAGGGAAGGGGATACCAATGTGGTGATGATGAACAAAAGGAAGAAAAATCAGTTCTGGAAGCGTCAGCAGTAACAATAGTGTTATTCTATTCAGCAATCTTATGTGGCCGCCATCGCGCCAACGTTCAACCACCAAGCTCCTGTTTATCAGCCGGTTCCTCAACCACCAGTATATCAACGGGCACCCAACGCTCCTGTCTATCGCCAACGGACTCAAGTTTCTCGTCAGAATATTCCAGGCAAAAGAAAGGGTGGAAGGCCTCCGATTCCTCCCATTCCTATGACGTATACAACATTATATCCTACTTTGGTGCAACAAGGATTAATAACTACAAGGTCATCAGGCCCACCTCCTGATCCGCTTCCACCTTCTTATAATCCCAATGCTCATTGTGCATTCCATGAAGGCGCACCAGGCCACAACTTAGAAGGTTGTTTTGCTTTGAAGCATATTGTGAAGGACTTAGTAGAGAGAAACATTTTATCATTCGATGGCTCCCAGCCTAATATCAAGAACAATCCTTACCCGCTCATGAGATAAGTAATGCTATGGAGGATGTATCAAGACAAAGATGGATTAGGGGTCTATGATTGAACTCCTCTTTGATTTGCTGTATTTGATTCCCTAAAGCTGGCAATCTTTTGGATGTTTCAGCAATTGTATTGTATTTCCTTTGCGCTCTGAATTTGTATTTGCTTATAAGCTTTGTTGTACTTTCAAATTGGCAAATGAAATGTTTGTGCATCTTTTGGATTAAATCCATTCGTTTCACTCATTTACTGTTATTTTCAAAAAAATATTTACCTTGTTTCTTTCCACTCCTTTTTCAAACCTTTTGTTAAAGCAAAGATTAGGGAGGATGATGAAAACCTCATGTTCATAATTGCTGTGGTATACTTTCAAATTAACCTCGCCGAGGATGTAAGGCATTGTTTCAATTCATCCCTTGTTAACCCTTCGAGCCTAGAAATAGGAGTTTCCTTTTCTTGCACAAAAAAAAACCCTTAAATCTCAACCTCGGGGCAGGGTAGTTCCCAGTTTAACCCGGTTATGCATTCAAACATGAGCGCTTCATATAAGGCGCCAGTCAGCTTTCAAATCAAGTGACTTCCTATTTTTGGAGATTTAAGCGTATATCTTGAGTTGATTGAATGTAGGATTTGAGCCTTTATCTTTTGTTTCATAAACCATGAACCGGACCACATTACAACCCCTAAAAGACCTAATTGAGGTAAGGTTGTTTTGAAAAGCATACTACAGCAAGGTTGAGTAACCTGACTCCTAATAATCTTTGTTACTCGTGTGTGTTGGTCACTTCCTTAATGACTAGACCCACCTTTGTTTTTGGCTTTTAATCATTTCATTGTGCGTTTTTTATCAAAGCTTTGTTTTCAAACTTTGCATTAAATTTTGCCAATTTTAATGAACAACACTTGTTTACAATACCATTCGATATCAAGGAATCCCAACAAACGCGGTCAGTCAAGGAATTGAACCTGATAAAGGAATTTGACTCAGTCAGGGGCAACCGAGTGTGAGTTGACAAATCAGGGGCAAAATTCTGCAAGTTCAAAATATTGGGGCAAGTCTCCCGGAAGTCATCTTATGACAAGAATGGACTCCGGTGAGCCAGCAGCAGGGGCAAGTTTTGTTCCCCAGTCGTTTCTACTACAGTTTGAGTATTACGAATACAGTTGAACTGGGGAAATCATGTCTAAGTTCATTTCTTTTCAAAAGTTTGAAGACATTGAAGCATCTGGTGCATTAATTCTTCTGTGAAATCCTTTTGGTGACTTACCCTCACGAACTAGTTAATCAGGGGCAATTAGATCGAGATTCGGCAAATCTCTAAAGGACAGTCAGTCAAGGACATCTCCGTCACAGATCAACCAAGCTGACAGGGGCAAAGTTGTTCCCCAAATCATCAAACAATCAGTCTGAAGTAAGTTCCAAGGCTTTGTTGTGCAAACGCCGTTAATCTGGGGCAGTTACGTCAAGATCTCTCCAAGAGTTTGAAGATATTGAAACACCCTGTATGCCAATTCTTCTATAAAATCCTCTTGTTACCATATAAACCATCTAGCCTGGGGCAGATAAGATTTGAAGATGGTAGTTATGCCAGTGGAATGCATAATTACTTTGTTAGCTCCTCAATAAGTTGTTACTTCAGCTAATCTTTGCCATTCTCTATGGATTCTCCACCAACAAAGGAATCAAGCTCATGATGGCAATACTCATGATGTTATACCTCAAGCAGAATACTTTTTCCACCGGTGAAGTTGTTGATTCTTCTTCACCCCCAGTATTGGTCTAACCTGTTGAGTTTGGCTGGGTGTCCTTTGCCGAGACGTTTGTTTCATCTCCAGTTTCGCTTTCTGTCTGTTTTGTCAGCATAATCATGGGCATTGCATGAGCACTCATATGCATAGCTTTCTTAACATTTTCGCTACCTTTTCCTGGTGTTTACCTGTCTTTGTTCACTTTGGCGTTTATCTCCCCAAGTGACTGGGTTTGTCTATTCTCTCCAATAGAGTTGTCAGCCCTTAGGCATAAAGTGCCCATTCTTTCTGAATTCCCCACTGAGTTTGATTCTCGTGGATGATGGTTGGTTCAGTTATCTTTTCCACATGTGGATTAGATAAATCCCCATTTGAGTTCATTCCTCAATGGGAGTTTTGTTTGACCGTTTCTTTATAACTTGTTCCTAGATTGAACTTTGGTCCCCGACAGGTGCGGTTTTTAAACCTATCTTTGAACGTGCATTTATTTTGCACCGTGTCTCGCAAGAATCTCTAACAAGATCCTCATTGAAGACATAATTATTTCTACAACATTATTGTGATATCATCATATCTTTGAAGCAGCAATCTCTTGAAGAAGCTTGGCAGTCTCTATGAGCAGCTTACCTATCTCTGGTACTATTCAACCTCTTCGCAACCGTAATTGGGTATTCCCCAGGAAGCTTTATCTTTGGTTATGCAACTCCGGTACTAACTTATCAGATTCTATACCTTTATGGGGGCCCATTTTTTTGGTTCAATCTCCAATAAGGGTCTTCTTTTTCCAAAGTGCCAACCGGTCATGCTTGAACCTGTTGTTCTATCACTTTGGATGTCTTTTCCCAGTGAAGACCGTTTTTCGGTTCAACCTTCATTGCAGATTCTTTCTAGAATGTCATCTAGTCGCGTTTAGCCTTGATGATCAATCATTCTAGATACTTTGTTGGAGCCCATTTTTTGGTTCTACCTCCAACAAGGTTACTTCCAAAGTGCCAACCGGTCATACTTGAACCTATTGTTCCATCAGTTTAGAGGTTACTTCTAAAGAGCCAACCGATCATACTTGAACCTGTTGTTCCATCACTTTAGAGGTGTTTCTAGGATGTCATTTAGTCACTTTAGACTTGATGATCAATCATCCTAGATACTTTATTGGGGCCCATTTCTTGGTTCAATCTCCAATAAGGTTCTTCTTTTTCCAAAGTACCAACCGGTCATGCTTGAACCTGTTGTTCCATCACTTTGGATATCTTTTCCCAGTGAAGATCGTTTTTCGTTTCAACCTTCATTGCGGATCCTTTCTAGAATGTCATCTAGTTGCGTTTAGCCTTGATGATCAATCATTCTAGATGCCTTTATTGGAGCCCATTTCTTGGTTCTATCTCCAATGAGGTTACCTTTCTAGCTCCTACCGATTTTACTTCATGAAGCAGATTATGTGTTATCTCAACCAACTCTTATTTGAGTACCAGAGTCTATTCGTGACTCATTAACCATGTTCCCATTTAAACACTAGCTCTTTATGCAAGAGTCCCCAGAGAAGTCAGCTGTTAGACGACAGAATTCTTAGTCACTAGAATTGTTATTGGTCTTTGAATACAATAACTTCGTCATTTTCATCTGATTCTTGGAGGCAGAAAAGTTTTAAGGAAACACAAAGATGAACTAAGTTTTACTATAGTATCAAGATGTTTTATGGAATCAAGTTGGTACAGGAAGAATTAGCAGTACTGTATTTTTAGCATGGATCTGCCATCTCCAGTGAAACGAAGATTGCCTCGGTTACTCTTGATGTTTAGGTTTCAGGGTGTTGGCTTGTGTTATCCTTTCTTTCTTCCTGTTTTGCGTCGTTCGCGTCGTTTCTAGCATATAGCTAAGCATATGCATCATACCCTAGCATCTTTGCATCTTTGTGCTCTGTTTTGCTTGTGGTCTGTTGTTGGTGTCTGTCATTATTTCCCCAGTGAAGTAAAGACGTTCCTGGTTTGCTTTGTGTCGTGCTTGTTCGGTCTTAACCTTTGCGCGCCAGATTTGAATCTTTAAACCTTTTGCTGTTCCCCAAGAAGTTTAACATTAAAGATTTTGTAAAACTGTTCTCGTTTGAATCGTGTCAAACTTGAACTTGGACTTTGTTTGAATCGTGTCAAGCACTGTCTTCTTGTTTTAAAACCGTTCTTGTTCGAATCGTGTCGGACATTGAACCCTTACCTTAAGCTAAGCTTCTTGGAACAATTTGCCTTACCAAGACTCTTATCTGACGCGCAGAGTTCGTCTCTGTCTTTCTGGCTTTTCTTGAAGGTCCCATTTTGAACTCTTCAGCATAAGAAATCCCCAGGAAGTCTTTGCTTGGATGTCTGTCCTTTTGACTGATCCCTAGTGATTAGGTTTTTTCTTTCTGGTTTCATGCCCAGGAAGAGTGTGGGTTTGTTTTGTCCCCAGTAGTCTATCTCCCCGGATTTCTTTTCCCCAGTGGAGATTTGTTTTTGGTTTTTCCCCAGTGTTTCTTGGGAGTCTCCCCAGTGAGTCTCTTTCGCTGGTTAGCCTGTATCCCCAGTGATTTTTTTTCTCATGGATGCTAATCTGTCTCCTTCCCCAGTGAGGCTCATCTTGTGTTTGCTTCCTGTCTGTCCTTTGGCGCCTCGTTGTGTTTGCATCTTTGCATCTTTTTCGGCATCATGTCTGTTGCATTGCATGTCTGCGCATCTGAGGGTAAAATTTTCGATTATTTGCATTTAAATATCTTTCACCTTTGATTACATGAGGATTTTCATCTCTCATGTCGTCAGGTGAAGATATTTAAATAGGGGCAACTGTTGTACCCCAAATTTTACCCTCATTTTTTTTTTCTGCTAGTTGATGTTTTATTTATCTTTCTCTATATTTTAATTTAGTATTTATTTTGGTGTTTTACTTGTTTTTATTTAATTTAATTTCAATATGGCATTCTTTATTTAATTTATATTTAATTTGTTTTATTTTGTTAATTTAATTTCCAAACTCAATTTAATTTTTAATTTTAACTTTTCTAAGGAAATTTGGTTTAATTAATTAGTTTTTAATTTAGTTTACTTTTTCTAACTAATTTAAATTAGGTTTTTTTTTATTATTTATTTGTCATATTATAATTTCAAATTCAAAGTAAACTAAAACACTTTTTCATTAAGAACCTTTTTTTTTCCACCGTGTCCTATTTATTTTCAAAATTGGATATTTCATCAATCACCAACCAAGGAAAATCAAGTTTGTTTGCTTTGACTTTTCAACCCAATTTTGGCCATTGAGAGGGAGACATGTGGCACTAGAGAAACCCAAAAGCAAAACATGCTATTCTTCCTCATTCAGGGTCACGCGTTCAGATGGAAGAAAAATCCATTACAAACCTTAGGCCCATTTCTTGTTTTCTTACATAGCCCATTATGTGAAGAACAAACAAAATACAAGAGTTGTTGTTGTGAGAAGTGGTGGTGACCCTGTTCAAAAAACGTACGACCAAAGAACCTTTGCAACATCAAATGTAAACCTGCTCCACCTGCAAACCATGAAAACGACAATTCACCAACGGGTCAAATTCAAATTAAAATTGAAGAAACAAGTTCTTTTTAAGAGACAGAAGGTGAGAGCAGAAAGGGGGGGGGGGGGGGGGGAAGGGAACCGAAAACTGGGAGGGAGGGAAAGGAAATACTGAAAAAACACAACCTTTCATAAACCACAAACCCCTGCTCAATCCATGGCCACCCAACTTCTCACGTCGGAAATAAAAACTCACCAAAAGGATTCCTCCACAAAAACCATATCTCGATTCACTCTTTTACAACAGCAAAAAACTCACCTCTGTAACTCTTCATCACCATTCATTTTAACCTCCTTGGACCGAAAACTAAATGCTACCACATTCTGTCCACCTACTTCACCAACGTATCTTCAAACTCCTCAGCTCACCTTGCTGTTTGAAAAGCATAAGAAAAAATATAGCTTACTCACCTTCAACGTTACCAGCATCACCCTTCGTTCATCTTCTCAATCGAACATCCCTTCCCCACAACAACGCCACTGCATCAACCACCAAAACACACAACTTCAAACCTCAACCTTCATCGTCGGCAGGAACAACAAAGCCAAACCAGCAACCTCGCAAACCATAAACAAACCATCACCACCATCCGCACGGCCTCCCTCAGACATCAACAGCCAACAACACAAAAATTTCCGCCAATCTTCATCCTTCAACCTCAATCTCCAAATCTCCCTTCATCAAACCTTTCCATTCTCCAAAGCAAACCAGAAATAATCCCAAATCATACGCAAATCGATAACATAAGTAGAAAGAGATGGAAAGATGAGGTAGACGGACCGAACAGCAATAGCGACCACAAACACCCAAATCCCTTCTTCAATCAAAACACCGTCGCCGGAACCTCATCACCCAAACCTCCTTACCCGTTCGTCTCTCTGCTCTCACCATCAACACCTCCACAACAACACCACCGCTGTTTCTCTCTTCACATCTCTCTGTTGGTGTACAAGGTGAAAAATGGATGAAAAGAGAAGAATATATATTATAATAGAATGACGGCTACAAGGATTACAAAAGGATTACAAAAATACTCACTACCACTAGTCTATTTATAAGCTAAAACTAGGGCTACAAAAGCAACAATAAAATACTAAAATACCCTCTAACAAACTTGGTCACCAAGTTTGTGAATAATAATTAAAATATAAATTATTTCTAATAACATCCCTTAATTTATATTTCCTCAAAACTAACAACTCCAATTCCATCCCTTAAGCGAAGGAATTAATCAGTTTTGATAGCCTTCGTCAGAACATCTGCCAACTGCTTCTGGGTGCTACAGTGCACAACTTCTAACACTCCATTTTGAACTTGACTTCTCAGATAGTGATACTTGGTCTCAATATGCTTGCTTCTCCCATGCAACAGTGGGTTTTTGGCAAAATTGATTGCAGACTTGTTATCAATCATCAGCTTCAGAGGTTTGTCAACTTTGATCTTCAGATCCTCCAGCAAGTTTAGAATCCACACAGCTTGGCATGCAGTAACAACACCTGCAATATATTCAGCTTCACAGGTTGACAACGCAACAACAGGTTGCTTCTTAGAGCTCCAAGAAATAGGGCCGCCCAGAAACTTGAACAAGTATCCATAAGTACTTCTTCTGTCAACTCTGTCTCCACACCAATCAAAATCTGAATAACTCAGAAGTTCTGATTCACTCTTTCTTCCAGAAGGGAATAACACTCCATACTTCAGAGTTCCCTTGATATATCTCAGAATCCTGACAGCAGCTTGGTAATGGGACCACTTGGGTTTACTCATGAATCTGCTAACCATTCCAACTGCATAGCAAATATCAGGTCTGGTATTACACAAATACCTCAGAGAACCAACCAACCGTTTGAAGGTTGTAGCGTCCACATCCTCACCATCAGAATCAGAATCAAGTTTCTGATTTGTATCTGCAGGTGTGATAGCAGCCTTACAATTCTGCAGCTTAAATCTCTTCAGAAGTTCTCATTCATACTTCAGCTGATGCAAAATGATACCTTTCTCAGAATATCTGAACTCTATCCCTAGAAAGTATGTCATTTTCCCGAGATCAGTCATTTCAAACTCATTCATCAACACCTTCTTGAACTTAGCTAATTCTTGTTCAGAACTTCCGGTCAGCAATATGTCATCAACGTACAAACACACCAGAATCATATTGCCTTCAGAAATATGCTGAACATAAACACCGTATTCCATCTCACATTTCTGAAAACCCTGCTTCTTGAAAAATGAATCAATCTTCTGATTCCAAGCTCTGGGCGCTTGCTTCAATCCATACAAAGCTTTATGTAATCTGTACACCATCCCTTCCTGATTCTTTTTCACAAATCCAGGAGGTTGTGACACATAAACTTCTTCTTTTAATGGACCGTTCAGAAATGCATCAGAGGCCAATTCCTGTTAGCAGCTATTGCAATCACCAATCTGATTGTTTCATGTCTTGCTACAGGTGCAAACACTTCAGAATAATCCAACCCAGGTTTCTGCAGAAATCCTCTTGCTACTAACCTCGCTTTGTGTTTGCCAATTGATCCATCTGGCTTTAGCTTCTGCTTGAAAACCCATCTGACGCTGATGGCTTTCTTGTCCTTTGGAAGTTCTGTCAGCTTCCAGGTCTTGTTTCTCTCTATGGCATCAAGTTCTTCTTTTATGGCCTTTAGCCAGAACTTCTGCTTGAGAGCCTCTTCTGTACTTACGAGTTCAGAGTCTACTAACATGGCACACTGAATAATTTCTCCTTCAAAATCTACTTCAGTCTCTTGTAACATGTCAAACTCTTCGAATCTTCTTGGAATATTTCTGATTCTCTGTGGCCTCTGACCTCGTTCAAAATCTTCTTCAGATGCTTGAACCCCAGAAGTTCTGTCCTCAGAAGTTTCTCCTTCAGAAGCTCTTGCTTTAGAAGGTTGACTTCCTCCAGAACCTTGACCATCTTCAGAGTTTGGCATATTCCCAGAGTCTGAATCACCACCAGAATCTGGATCATCATCAGAATCTGGATCATCAGAATCAGCTTCATCTTCTAAGTCTCTTTCAGAGTCAGAATCACCATCAGTTTCAGAAACTCTTATTTCTGACCTTTCTTCAGAAGTTCTCACATCAGAATCAGATTGAGACTTATCCCAATTCCAAACTTCTGATTCCTTCACAATAACGCCTCTGCTGAACTCAACTTTATTAGTTTCTGGACAATACAGCTTATACGCACCTGTACTGTGGTACCCCACCAGTAACATTACTTTGCTTCTATCATCCAACTTCTGTCTTCTAGCTTCTGGAACATGTTTGTAACACACAGAACCAAAAACCTTCAGATGACTAACACTTTACTTTTCTCTAGTCCACTTCTGAATAGGAACTATTTCCTTCAGCTTCTTCGTTGGACATCTGTTGAGCACATATGCTGCGGTGGCAACAGCTTCTCCCTACAAGTTCTGAGGAAGCTTCTTCTCCTTCAGCATGCTTCTCACCATATCAAGCAAAGTACGATTTCTTCTTTCAGCAAGACCATTGTGTTGAGGGGTGTAAGGAGCAGTAACCTCATGCTCAATTCCATTCTCCTCACAGAACTTCTGAAACTCTTTGGAGTTATACTCACCCCCACCATCGGTTCTGAGAATCTTCAGATTCTGACCACTCTAATTCTGAACCTTCATTCGGAACTTCTTGAATTCGGCAAACACCTCGTGTTTGAACTTAATAAGGGATACCCATGTCATTCTTGTGAACTCATCAACAAATGACACAAAGTATTTGTTCCCTCCAATCGATGCTACTGGAAATGGACCACACACATCAGAATGTATTACTCCCAAGGCATGTTTTGCTCTTGGAGCAACTTCTGACGCAAATGGTAATCTTGGTTACTTTCCTTCCATGCACACTTTGCATGACTTCTCAGGCTTCTTAATTGTAGGAATTCCATGTACCAGCTTCTTCGAATTCAGATGTTCTAAGCTTCTGAAATTCAGATGACCAAATCTTCTGTGCCATAACTCACTTTCTTTCACAATACTTGTTGCACTAAGACATTCAGAGTCAGAAGTTCTGACATTCACCTTGAATGTTCTATTCCTTCCTTGTTCTGACTCCATAATCAACTTCTGATTACAGTCATACAGCTTCAGAAGATTGTCCTTCATGGTAACTGAAAAACCTTTCTCAATTAATTGTCCCACGCTCATCAGATTGCTTTTTATGCCAGGTACATACCACACTTTCTGAATCAATGCTATTTTCCCATTATTCAAAACAACTCTAACATTTCCCATACCTTCAGCGTTAAGATATTTCTCATCAGCACATCTGATGTTAGTCCTCTTCTCAGGATCAAAATCAACCAGCCATTTCTTATTTCCAGTAAGATGATTTGAACAGCCAGTGTCCATATACCACCAGTCTGTCAAATTCGTATCATCAGATTCAGAAGCCATCAGTAGCACAGATTCATCATCAGAACTTCTGGCTATATTTGCTTCTTCTGACTTCCTTTCTTTGTTTGACCAACAATCTCTAGCAAAGTGACCAAACTTCTTGCAACAGTAACATTGGATCTTCTTCTTGTCATACTTCTCTTTTCCCTTATGAGCATTCTTTTGCCTATCAAAAGTTGAGGTTTCTGACTTCTGACCACCATCAGATCTTCTCCTGGCTTCTGACCAAGACTGCTTCTGATGCTTCTTATCAGAAACTGCTTTCAGAGCTTGCTGCTCTACTTCCCTTTCAGAAGTTCTCTCAGTCAGATGCAACTCTTGCGCTTCTAGACTGCTTTGCAGCTCTTCAATTCTCATGGTGCTCAGATCTTTAGAATGTTCTAATGCTACCACAATGTAATCAAACTGAAGAGTAAGGGATCTCAATACCTTCTCAATGATTACTTGTTCAGAAAGAGTTTCTCCACACGCCTTCATCTCATTAGTGATCAAAATCACTCTGGAGATGTACTCAGAAACTTTCTCATTGTTCTTCATGTTGAGATTCTCGTACTGCTTACGTAGAGACTGAAGTTTCACCTTCTTCACTGATGCGTCACCACCGTAACATCTGGCCATTGTGTCCCACGCCGCCTTTGCCGTCGTTGAATATGCAATCTTCTCAAACACATTCGCATCCACACACTGATGGATGTAGAACAATGCTTTCTGATCTTTCTTCCTTGTATCCTTTTGCGCGTTCTTCTGTTCCTCCATCGCATCTGCTGCTACCGGAACATAACCTTCAGTGACAAGATCCAGAACATCTTGAGCACCGAACAGTACACGCATCTGAATCATCCAACGATTCCAGTTTTTGCCATCAAATACTGGAAGCTTGGTGTTCATGCCGCCGTTGCCGTTCATCATCTTCAACCTTGTACAGTACACTCAGAACTTACCACACACAGTGTTTCCCAACCCACAGAATCAGAAATTATGATTCTGATCAGAATTTTGTTCAAGATTCAACACAAATCAAGAACCAAAATTCAATCACACAAAAGTATTTTTGTAATCCTTTTGTAATCCTTGTAGCCGTCATTCTATTATACAAATTAAACCGTGTTGGTGACCAAGTTTGTGAATAATAATTAATATATAAATTATTTCTAATACTCTCCAGAAAAACCGTATCACTCTTCTTCCATTTTCCTTCAATACAAAACAACTATCATCAAACACCAACAGTAAACCTCAACCCATTCAAAATCAACCCGAATCAAAAAAATAGATTGAGAGGAATGGTCGAGTAAAAGAAGAACAGAACCGAAATTGAAAAACTGAAACGGATTTGAGTTGAAGCAAAAAGTTTGGATCGATTGAAACTGATGTGGTGTGTTGTCCGGATCGTACCGTCATTCATCATGTTTTTTTATCTATTATTTTTTGTTTCAAAAATGAGCAATGTTGATGATAAAGCTTTGACGTGAGAGGAGATGTTGATAATGTCTTCGGTTCACACAAACCCTTGTTTCTATCTGTGTTTGGATAGTGGGTTCAGCCCACACGTTGCTGCATTTGCTTTTGGGGGTGAATGGGCTCGAAGCCCATGATGATCCTATCATATTCACACACCCACCTATTTCTAGCATACAACCTTTTGAGATGATGATGGGCCTTTCGGTCCAAATGATCCGTATACCCACATTGGCCTGCACTCTTCTCCTCTTTTTCTTTAAAAATCTTTTTCTTTTTTATTCTTTTTAACTAGTTTTTTTGAGTTTTTAATCACTAGTTTTTTTTTTCCTATGTTTTTCTTTCTAATTTTATTCATGGTAATTCATTTTATTTCAATTTTTTTTTGGCCAATGATATCATATAAATTTTGACTTTATTGATTATCTCAAATCACTAAAAGTCTAAATTTGTAGGAGGCCACTTTTATTTTATTTTGGTCGATGAAAGTTAAAAATCTAAGATAATCGATTTGTCGATTAAATCTTGATTTAAACGAGACCAATTTGGTTTTTATTTTATTTTGGTCGATGAAAGTTAAAAATCTAAGATAATCGATTTGTTGATTAAATCTTGATTTAAACAAGACCAATTTGGTTTTTATTTTATTTTGGTCGATGAAAGTTAAAAATCTAAGATTATCGATTCGTCGATTAGGTCTTGATTTAGACGAGACTAGTGTCATTTTCATTCCGATTCTATTTTGATCGATGAAAGTCAAATATCAAGATTATCGATTTACCGATTTAAATTTTGATTAAGACGAGATCAACCTTATGTTTATGTCATTTCTTTATTTAGGCCAATGACATACAAAATCGTGACTTGTAGATTTATTCTAAATCAATAAAGTCTTGATAAATGGGAGGCTACCGTTTGTTTATTTTTGTTGGCCAATGAAAGTCAAATATTAAGATTATCGATTTCTCGATTAAATCTTGATTTAGACGAGACAGACTTTTATTTTGGTCGATGACATAACAAACCTCATGGTTTGGTTGATTTCATTGAGTTGACAAAACTTTGATCAACATGAGACCACTTTCTATTTAGTCGATGAAAGTCAAGAATCATTGATTATCGGTTTCTTGATTAAACCATGAGTAAGACGAGACTATTTCTATTTTATTTCATCTCATATTTAATCATTGTCTAACATGTTTAATTCTCACTTTGCATTGAGATCATGACTTTATTTTATCTCATCTCTCTTATTCATGACCTTTACATCATCGTACTTGAATTATTAACTTGTTATCTTGTTAGCAACTTATAACTATTATATTCCCGCCATTCCAAAGGAAGATGAACTTGGTTGACTCTTAAAGTCATAGCCCCCACCTTAACCTAGGTAACCTCTTAGGAGAAACTTCATATCTTGGCCTCATCAGAGCCATAGAAATCGCAACTTGCTTTAAGAGGAGTTCTTAAACTCTTAGTGATATTCATCCTAATGAATTTATCACTTTCCCTATTGACTAAAACATAACATAGGTCCATTTCAACTATATTTAGAGAGTTCTTAAACTCTACAATGAGCTTGTACTCATTTCCCCTCTGAATATTGACCCTAGTCAATAATTCAGTAGAAGTAGAACTACGCATACTATGATTATACACCCGAGGATACATAGGCGTAAGGTGCGATGCCTTATCGAGTATACTTAGATACTAACCCCTAGGGTTTCAACCTTTAGCATAGATCCCTTAGCAAACATAATATAACAAGTAAAATAAGAGGCTCCCGTAGAGTACTACGGACGTTTAGGGTGCTAATACCTTCCCTAGGCGTAACTAACCCCCGAACCTTAGATCTCTCCCCTTTAGGTTTTTCTAACGATCTTGAACCTTTCCTTTGGATAAATCAAAGTCGGTTGTAAAAGAAATATGATGCAAGTTAATTAATATCTTGTTATCCGATTTTCACCGCAACAGCGGTAAAGGAAAGTCGTCCTTTGGACTAGCCTTGTTTAGGTCTCTGTAGTCGACACACATTCTGACTTTTCCGTCCTTTTTGGGAACGGGTACGATGTTGGCTAACCATTAAGGATATTCAGATGTAGCGAGGAAACCCGTGTCAATCTGTTTTTGTACCTCCTCTTTGATTTTGACGGCCATGTCCAGGTGAGTTCGTCTCAACCTCTGTTTCACTGGCGGACATTCCGACCTCAACGGTAAGTGATGTTCCACGATGCTGGTATCCAACCCTGGCATGTCCTGATAGGACCAAGCAAATACATTGGGGAATTCTCTGAGAAGCTTTGTCAAACTCTCTTTAGCAGTTGGACTGAGCAGTTCCCCAATCTTGATTTCTTTTCTCTCTTTTTCTGAACCTAAGTTTACCGCTCCCAACGGTTCTTTATGAGGTTCAATGGACCTTTCCTCTTGTCTGAGTAATCGGGAGATCTCTTCTGGAATTTCTGTGTCTTCTTCTTCTTCAGCCTCAAATACCGAGAGTTCAAAGTCGGGAGAAGGCATCAGATCGTATGTTTCAATGGGGTTTAAAACAAGCAATCTGCATGACGTGATGATTCGTGTTTAGAAGAGATAGAGAAAATGCAAGTGTGTAGAGTGAATTTCTCTTACTGCTTGTTTTTATTATTCGTTGTTTTTTAGGATTACCATTTTCTGAAAAAGCGAAAAGAGAAAACAAAAATTAATGCGGAAATTACAGAACGACGTTATTTTATTAATGAACAAGTCGATTCTTGAAACTACAGCCCAATAAAACAAAACTCTGTCGCTTTGGGCAAAGCGAAGAGGGAAAATTTACAGAAAGCGAGCCAAGTCAAAACATCCGTTTCACCTGGGCAGGGTGAAAGGCTAAAGATGGCAATTACTTTGACTTATGAATAATCTTCAGAACATCGAAAGCAACCCATTGGCGGCGAACTCCTCGGTGAATCACAAAGTCTGGCACCTTCCTTGATTTATCTTCAGAAATAACGCTGATTTCTAGTGGAGCAGGATCATTGGAATCGGTCTCCTAGGCAGAGTTGTCGTAGGAGGATTCTTGTAACACCCCATTTCTACCCAGCGAATATTATTAAAAATCAGAGTTACAAAATTTCAACAAACAATTGAGATGCTACACTTACTTCTTAAAATCAACTTCATATAATCTCATGTAAAAGAGATACATAACACTTTAACTCGGATGAACCAATAACAATATAATTAGTCTTTGAAAAACAAAACCACTTTTATTAACTAAGTAGTGGAATCACAATTTTCAACTTAATTGTCATAACATCTTTTGTTCAACTAAAAACAACTTCAACACAACAAGTATTCAATGACATCAACTTATAATTCAACAACTGAAATATAACAACTATAAAACAACGATCGTTCATTCCCCCCGGGTGTTACGTATCAGAGCAAGACCCTCTTGACTTGCAATAAAGCAACATAAGGGCTCCAAAAACTATTCTGAACTGCCACTGCTATTCTTGAGTACCTGCCCATTTCCCATGGTAGGGGAAATATCAGCAGAAGGGGTGAGATATCTAACAATATAATAAGATGTATGATAAATAATATATTAGAATTAAAGATCATATAAAATTACCACTTCACAGCTTATAACAACAATTATCACATCCAGTCATCAACATAATATCACTGCAATTTAACCAACTTAATATAACAACTTTCAACCCACAAATATAACCACAAAACCCTCAACAGGTTATAACAACATTTTTATAGCTTTCAGACAGTACCTGTCACAACAAGCCAACAACATACTAACAACGAATATATCATCATGACAACTCAAAATGCAACATGAAATGCGACTCAAAATGCACATGAAATGCGACTCAAAATGCACATGCATGTGGTACCATTGGAGCAGAACTCCCAGCTTAAAAATTTGTCAATTAATATTGACGTCAACAAGGCATAAGCCTTCTGCTTAATATTTTGCCAATCCAGGCCAGCTTAATGTTTTGCCAATCCAGGCCAGCTTAATGTTTTTCCAATCCAGGCCAACTTAATGTCATGCCATGTGACCCAACATGAACATTATAATAACAACACTGATAATTATATCTACCAGCACAACAACAAATCAGCATTGCCTATAAGCCTACAACTTAATCCTTGCCAATAATTAGAGGCAATTCAACATATTCCACAGCTTTATACTTCTCAACAACCAGTATCACAGCAACTAGAATTTATAATGCACCCACTAAATGGTACTAAAATCAATCATTTCATCAACGACATAACGACTACATTTCAACAGCAACTCAACAATAACAACGCAACAACAACAATCCGACAGCAACTTAACAACAATACAACACATCTACAACAACTTATCAACAACGACTTGTTAACAACAATAATTCAACATCAATAAAATATACAACAACGATCCGTAATTATTCCGGACAATTCTACTAAGATCGGTTAATTAACTACCAGCTACAAATACTAGTATTTTCTACTCTACTAAAGTACTTATTATGCCTCTGATAAATTAATACTACACTATTAATATCGGTTCTGCCATATAGTACTAGCTCTGCCACGTAACTAACCTTCTACTAAATTAATCCTACTATCCTTCTTTAATGAGCTACCATTATTATGACTCTGTTACATATATATTCAGTATGCCACTTATTATAATCACCTCTGTTACTTACCCATACATACTCTGTAAATTTGGTACTTGTTTCAGCTATATATTTTTACTCTGCCAAATTAATGCTCATTGCTAAATTATATTGTTCATTCCATTGCTTCATCTCTACTACTACTTTAATTATACTGCTATTTAATTATAGGTAGAAGACTGCTCTGCTAAACATGCATAGGTATACTAACTTAATTCAAATAAGTATACACTACTACTCTTAATTATATGTATCAACACTATGGTTTTCTGCTACTTTAAATACCAGTTCTGTTACAACTTATTACGTCATGCTACTAAATATTTTCTGCTACTAGTAATATACTATGCATATATATATATATATATATATATATATATATACTGATTCTCAAATTAATTATGTTTTCTGCAAACACATTTGCTAAGTTTAGTTATACTATGCCTACAGACATACAGCAGCCAGAGAATCTCAATTTAATTTTTGTTCTGCGTGACGGTCGTAACCAATCCGTGGCGGTCGTAACCCGTGTGACGGTCGTAACAAGGCCATGACGGTCGTCATGCCTCCCAGACGGGCGTCCCACCTGTTAGCCTTCGTTCTCTCTGTTTCTCTCATTCTTCCAATTTTCTCTTTCTGATCGATCACAACCCAACCTTTCAACCATCTCAATACACATAATTTAGGGCCATGATTATACTCACATTAACTTACATTTATTTTTCACGACTAAATTCAACAGCATCAACCAATTATCGATCTTTGATATCAATTACAAAATCAACATACACAGACAATATAATCAACACACGCAGACAAAATTCGCAAGGCAATCCTACAAATCTAATCCCACATATCATTCATCATATACCCAATTATAGAATAAGAACCCCACCCTTACCTTGGATTGGAGACCGCTCTATAATTCCGATTGCATCATAGATTTTCCATGGCTTCAAACCTTTTGCTCTTTTGGTCTGCAACGGTCCATGATCAATTTCTCCCAGACTTCTTCTTCCACTTTTCTGCGATTTCAACGAACTCTTCTTTTCTCCACAACCTTCATTCTTTCTCTTCTTCGTAACTTCCACGTTCTTCTCCTATTTTTCCTTTTTTTCTGCAACTTCCACGTACAACATGTTTTACTCCTTCTCTCAACCCTTATTTCCTCTACTGATCAAAACCTAATTTTCTTTTATTCCACTTACTCAATATAATAACACTATTATTTTATTATTCTTATTGGGCCTACTATCAACACCCCCAATAATTCTACTTCTAACCATTAAAAGCCCATAATAAATAATAATAGTATTATTCTAATACTATCAATTCAGGAATCAACTAACAACAACACAACTTAAATCAACATTTCACAACATCAACAATTAATTCGAAAATATTTAATTAAATAATTAATTAAATATCGGGCGTTACAACTCTCCCCCACTTAGAATATTTTTGTCCTCGAAAATCTACTCGATACCACCACTCTTAACGCGAATTTCGCATCCAACTCTCTGATCCCCAAGTCGCATTTGGCAACCCTTCGACCACTACTTCTCCGACATAACTACAACTCAACATGATTTCAATCCAATACACACATGTTAATCATTTAACATCTTTGCGACATAATCGTCAATAATTTATTAACCACTCGATAACATTTTGACATATCAACATCTAAGTAGCCATATCCATACACACTTATACCTGGATATATAACATCACATTATCATCTTAACATCTTCAACACCGAAACACTTACACAATTTCATTCCCGTGTATATATGTATGTCAATTATCAACAAAATATCAACAACTCTATCCATATCATCGTATCGCCCTTATAGTGACATCAACATAGCCAACATAATCAACTTCGTCATATTATGGAGTATTATTCATCATTTATGGTAACCAACAACAACATCACGGCAACGGGAACAAAATCATTATAACGTCAACTTAACAGTATAACTCAACAAATATACACACAACTTACCATCAACCAACAACCACAATAATATCCTTATAAAATCAACAAATGTTTACGAGAAAACACAATATCCTGTCACACCATCCTTATATCAATAATCCACCAAATTAAGCATGTAGATTAAGGCATACCATTCCCATAGGCTTCTGATATTTAGTCCTTCACTTCTAATGAGTCGTACACGCATAGCAACTGCGCCACATCACGCTTCAGCTGCGCAACTCTGATCATCCATCTTACGCCACCGTCCTTATTAAAATTTCCGTCAACTATATGGTTTACAAGTTTCAATCTAGTTTCAGACTTTCTTTAACATCCACCATAAAATCGTCGTTCACTTGATATCCTCAATCTTTCACCTTGCGACGTTAGCTCGCATATAAACCCGCTACTCTAAATTGTTCAATACGTCCCAACTCTTTACGAGCCACTCCTCTATTAATCCACATCAACTGGTGAGCGACTACCCTCACGATATAACATCAATCAATTTACACACTATTAAGATAGCAAGACAAGTCTATACCATTCGACACGATCTCGTCTACTATCAACAAGAGATTAAGGGTGATTAGTTCCTCAATTTGTCGATAGATAGCCGACAACCATAATGGAGTATAAACCCTCGTTACCAAACTATAATAGTGTTCCTTTAGAACTTGTACACAAGTCACCTAAGGCACCATGATCCAATAATTTCCAATGAGGTTTACAAATACTCCCACAATTTCCCTCTCATTCGATCTTGTCGATGAGACACCAATGCCCAACACATTACACGGTCCATATTAAACTCACTTAGCCTCACACGAAGGTTAAGTATCCTCCAACTCAAGAATTACTACTATGGCAGTACATTACACGTCGTCTCGTTCCAATCGAAATCTCACAATGCCGTTCCACACCGTTTTGGTCATAGAACCTCTCCACTTCTTCTTTTACACATGCCACTACCTTGGCATCATAAACACGACTCTAATTCCTCTTAAAAGCATCTTCCTTTAAAAGGACATCTTCATTCTAATCATTGTTAATCATCATAAGCCGCACCTCTATGCGCTTCTCCAATACTTTCACATCTTTTTTTTTAATGCCGGACATTTCATTTCTCAGCTTATTCGCCAACAACGTATTACGCTTGACCTCGTCTCGAACAACTGCGATAATAACCATTTATGCCCGAAAAGCCTTTAGTTCCGTAACCGACTTCAGAGTCCCTCCATATAGGAATGCATCTACCGTATTTGAAAACACTTTCATAGGATATAATATATTTTTATCTCCTCATAGGTTCAAACAGAACATTAATCCAATACTCGAAACACAAGATATGAATTTCCAAAGTTATCCGAAAATGCGAACACCGACGTCATGCAACTACATACTTGTACACGTATTACGATAATCATCAGAACATAATTTCTTCGTACCAGTACCAACACTTATCATTCTTGAAATCGTACTCATCTCCTCGCATTTTCGACTCTGTCTCGCGATCCAAAACATTCCAACAACTTCAATAACTTTTCCAATCACTCACAAGGATCCCACGACACGGTCTACAACAATCTGTTACTCCCTCACTGCTCAAATGTCGACATCTTACGCAAGGGCTACTCAAACCGACAACTTCACAGTCCACCAGCAACGCTGAAATATCGCAACTTTCTAAATTCCATCTTCTAAAAATTATCCTTGTTACTTAACAATCACCTTTAGAATCATAAGGTATTTACACTCTACTCATATATCAACAACCGTTACATTGATCCTCATCCTTCGAGAAGTAAACATCAATAATGTTTGATCATCCTCCCTCAAGATGTTCCAACTTGATTAATAAACAAAATCTTGAATCCATGTCATCTTCGGATTCGGGAAACAACAAAACTTCAACAATACTTGAACTGTCACCATCAGCAGCATACTGAACCAACATCTTACAACCGAAACATATCCGAGAAGCAAAACTTCTCCCCCACTTATCTTCAAACCTACTCCTGCATACAATCGATTAGAAAAGCAAGAAAGCACCGACAATGTTCCACACACTTGTCGCTTACTAAGGGACAAACAACATTAGACAACTTGGCCGGACAGACCGACCTGCTCTGATACGACTAATGTAACACCCCATTTCTACCCAGCGAATATTATTAAAAATCAGAGTTACAAAATTTCATCAAACAAATGAGATGCTACACTTTCTTCTTAAAATCAACTTCATTTAATCTCATCTAAAACAGATACATAACACTTTAACTCAGATGAACTGATAACAATATAATTAGTCTTTGAAAAACAAAACCACTTTTATTAACTAAGTAGTGGAATCACAATTTTCAACTTAATTGTCATAACATCTTTTGTTCAACTAAAAACAACTTCAACACAACAAGTATTTAATGACATCAACTTATAATTCAACAACTGAAATATAACAACTATAAAACAACGATCGTTCATTCC
The DNA here is from genome assembly GCA_022829125.1 of Lathyrus tuberosus. Classification (NCBI taxonomy): domain Eukaryota; kingdom Viridiplantae; phylum Streptophyta; class Magnoliopsida; order Fabales; family Fabaceae; genus Lathyrus; species Lathyrus tuberosus. Next base: position 5,515,272 of record JALAZF010000023.1, on the reverse strand, counting down.
CCCCGAGTGTTACGTATCAGAGCAAGACCCTCTTGACTTGCAATAAAACAACATAAGGGCTCCAAAAACTATTTCGAATTGCCACTGCTATTCTTGAGTACCTGCCCATTTCCCATGGTAGGGGAAATATCAGCAGAAGGGGTGAGATATCTACCAATATAATAAGATGTATGATAAATAATATATTAGAATTTAGATTATATAAAATTACCACTTCACAGCTTATAACAACAATTATCACATCCAGTCATCAACATAATATCACAACAATTTAACCAACTTAATATAACAACTTTCAACCCACAAATATAAACACAAAACCCTCAACAGGTTATAACAACATTTTTATAGCTTTCAGACAGTACCTGTCACAACAAGCCAACAACATACTAACAACGAATATATCATCATGACAACTCAAAATGCAACATGAAATGTGACTCAAAATGCACATGAAATGCGACTCAAAATGCACATGCATGTGGTACCATTGGAGCAGAACTCCCAGCTTAAAAATTTGCCAATTAATATTGACGTCAACAAGGCATAAGCCTTCTGCTTAATATTTTGCCAATCCAGGCTAGCTTAATGTTTTGCCAATCCAGGCCAGCTTAATGTTATGACATGTGACCCAACATGAACATCATAATAACAATACTGATAATTATATCTACCAGCACAACAGCAAATCAGCATTGCCCATAGGCCTACAACTTAATCCTTGCCAATAATTAGAGGCAATTCAACATATTCCACAGCTTTATACTTCTCAACAAACAGTATCACAACAACTAGAATTTATAATGCACCCACTAAATGGTACTAAAATCAATCATTTCATCAACGACATAACGACTACATTTCAATAGCAACTCAACAATAACAACGCAACAACAACAATCCGACAGCAACTTAACAACAATACAACACATCTACAACAACTTATCAACAACGACATGTTAACAACAATAATTCAACATCAATAAAATATACAACAATGATCCGTAATTGTTCCGGACAATTATACTAAGATCGGTTAATTAATTACCAGCTACAAATACTAATATTTTCTACTCTACTAAAGTACTTATTATGCCTCTGATAAATTAATACTACACTATTAATATCGGTTCTGCCATATAATACTAGCTCTGCCACGTAACTAACCTTCTACTAAATTAATCCTACTATCCTTCTTTAATGAGCTACCATTATTATGACTCTGTTACATATATATTCAGTATGCCACTTATTATAATCACCTCTGTTACTTACCCATACATACTCTGCAAATTTGGTACTTGTCTCAACTATATATTTTTACTCTGCCAAATTAATGCACACTGCTAAATTATATTGTTCATTCCATTGCTTCATCTCTACTACTACTTTAATTATACTGGTATTTAATTATAGGTAGAAGACTGCCCTGCTAAACATGCATAGGTATACTAACTTAATTCAATTAATTAATTCAAATAAGTATACACTACTACTCTTAATTATATGTATCAACACTAGGGTTTTCTGCTACTTTAAATACCAGCTTTGTTACAACTTATTACCTCATGCTACTAAATATTTTCTGCTACTAGTAATATACTATGCATATATATATATATATATATATATATATATATATATATATATATATATATATATATATATACTGATTCTCAAATTAATTATGTTTCTGCAAACACATTTGCTAAGTTCAGTTATACTATGCCTACAGACATACAACAACCAGAAAATCTCAATTTAATTTTTGTTCTGCGTGACGGTCGTAACCAATCCGTGGCGGTCGTAACCCGCGTGACGGTAGTAACAAGGCCATGACGGTCGTCATGCCTCCCAGACGGGCGTCCCACCTGTTAGCCTTCGTTCTCTCTGTTTCTCTCATTCTTCCAATTTTCTCTTTCTGATCGATCACAACCCAACCTTTCAACCATCTCAATACACATAATTTAGGGCCATGATTATACTCACATTAACTTACATTTATTTTTCACGACTAAATTCAGCAGCATCAACTAATTATCGATCTTCGGTATCAATTACGAAATCAACATACACAGACAATATAATCAACACACGCAGACAAAATTCGCAAGGCAATCCTACAAATCTAATCCCACATATCATTCATCATATACCCAATTATAGAGTAAGAACCCCACCCTTACCTTGGATTGGAGACCGCTCTATAATTCCGATTGCATCATAGGTTTTCCATGGCTTCAAACTTTTTGCTCTTTTGGTCTGCAACGGTCCATGATCAATTTCTCCCAGACTTCTTCTTCCACTTTTCTGCGATTTCAACGAACTCTTCTTTTCTCCACAACCTTCATTCTTTCTCTTCTCCGTAACTTCCACGTTCTTCTCCTATTTTTCCTCTTTTTTTGCAACTTCCACGTACAACATGTTTTACTCCTTCTCTCAACCCTTATTTCCTCTACTGATCAAAACCTAATTTTCTTTTATTCCACTTAATCAATATAATAACACTATTATTTTATTATTCTTATTGGGCCTACTATCAACACCCCCAATAATTCTACTTCTAACCATTAAAAGCCCATAATAAATAATTATAGTATTATTCTAATACTATCAATTCAGGAATCAACTAACAACAACACAACTTAAATCAACATTTCACAACATCAACAATTAATTCGAAAATATTTCAAAAATATTTAATTAAATAATTAATTAAATATTGGGCGTTACAATTCCTCTGTTGCATTTTGCCTAGCATTTGTGCTCTCAGGTAGATCTTCCCATCCAATTGGCTGGATGTCTTCGAGCCTGATACGAGAGCTTTCAGGAGCGGCGTACTTGACCATGAAGTCAAATTTTCCACTTGGTTGTCCCAAGGTGTCCCACACTTCTTTGGAACTGAAGGAGTCATCCCTCTCGATGACGTTGACCTCAGGTAAAGCATAGTTGATGAATTCTAGTCCTGCAAACGTTGCGAATTCATCGTCATGTTTAGTAGTTTCTGAATGACCTGAGTGTTGATCCCATGACATGGTGGGGTCGCACGCATTCTTTTCAATGATGCTCAGCTGATTTTCGTTGTTCGGATGACTCTCTTGCCCCAAGTCTCCTGGGTAAGGCTGCCACATTGGCAGACCATCCATCGGGACATAGTAGTCGTGGTCAAAGCTGTCCTTCATCGGAGTGTCCTCCTCTAATGAGTTTGGTGGAGCACGACATCCTTCCGGATCACAATCTCCATATATCATTTTGACATCTGACCTTGGTATAAATATCGGGCTCTGTGCAGGAAAGTAAAATGGCGTAGGCACCTCATCCTGAGACATATAATCGTCCTCGTTGAGGTAGGACTTCCATTCCATATCTGTGTCAGAGGGATCCTCCTCATTGATAGTGTGTACTTCTTGAGTCACTGGTTGAAGGAAACCTCCACTGCGGAAGAAATTTTGAATGGGATGAAGACTTTAATCGCTGGCAGCTGTCTGGGTACAGGTCGCGGAAAAACCAAGACCCTTCTTTGCTTTTTTGTCAGTAGGAATGACAAGCTGTCCTCATCCTTTTGTATTGGTACTTTCGACCTCTTTGATAGCGTCTTTGTATGAGGAAATTGAGGTTTCTCCTTCGAATTGATCGCCTCTGTGTAGCGAAAGCATTTGGAACTGAGTCCCAATTATCCCTTCTGGTTCCACATAAGTGGCTGATGATAAATTGCTTACGAGCAAAGTCTGTTCCCCACAGACCTTGACGAGTTGACCGTTCTGAACGAACTTTAGCTTTTGGTGGAGAGTCGAGGTGACCGCCCCAGCCTGATGTATCCAAGGTCTTCCTAATAAACAACTGTACGTTGCCCGGGTGTCCATGACCTGGAAAATAACTTGGAAAGTGTGAGGACCAATAGTTATAGGAAGATCAACTTCGCCGATAACCGTTTTTCTGGACCTGTCGAATGCTTTAACGACGACCTCACTGGTTATCATCGGGGGTCATTTGAAGGATAATTGTGTCAAGGTGGACTTTGGCATAACATTCAAGGCTGACCCTGTGTCTACCAGTACGCTGGCTAAAGCATCGTCCTGGCAGTTGACCGTGATATTGAGTGCCATGTTATGACGGCGACCCTCCTCAGGTAATTCCTCATCACTAAACCCCAAATTATTGCAGGAAGTGATGTTAGAGACAATGCTATTGAATTGTCTAATTGTTACATCCTGTTCCACAAAGGCTTGCTCCAAGACTTTCTGTAGTGCCTCCCTATGTGCTTCTGAACTGAGTAAAAGTGACAGCACAGAGATCTTTGAAGGAGTTTGTAATAGCTGATCAACAATGTTATATTCACTCCTTTGGATGAGCTTCAGCATCTCATCATCATTTTTTGAAAGGTCGGGATTACTGGATTGACCGACTGGTGGATCGGGAACTTCTGTCTGAGGTTCCTTTTCTCTGTTAAGTTCTCCAACTCCTCGGTTGAAGATTCTACCACTCGATGTTACTCGACTGATGTCTGTGATATTCACGACGGAGGGTAATGGAATTTCCTTTCCATTCTCGACTGTTGTTGTACCGTATTTATAAGGGATAGCCTTAGTTGATTCATACGGTAGTGGTCCCGGTAGATAGATGACTATGGGAACCTTTTAATTTTTCTGACCATCGTAAGTAATCTCAGTCCGTTCCTGGTTAGGAACTCTTGATTCGTCAAGTAGAGGGATGATGGTACAAACATCCTTGTTTCTCTGATGATCCGAGATTACGACAACGTCCTCAATTTGATTGGCAAGGTAGTTTGGCGTCCAGCTGATCGGTCCGGAACCCGGATATGGACGAATTTCTCTACGATCCACCTGACCCTAAAGAGCTGCTCGCACAAGGTAGCATCCTTGGTTACTTTCTGAACAGACTCCACAACATTCATAGTTGTGTGGTGGCACCTGGCCACGCCCACTTTGAATGCAATGTAACCTCACTAGGTTAGCTTCCACAGATCGGACATCCTGACTTTGACGCCGAGTAGGGTTCCTGTTATTGATACTAATTTGCTGAGTATCTTCATCCATGTAGATTGGCATCCACCAGTGATTTAATAAGTGTTGAAGCGCCTCCTGGACAAGGGCACAACCTTGATTGTTTTCGCAACCCGCCTTACAACTTTGATAGTTATGTGAAATCAGGAACCCGAATCGGACCTGCTCAGCATGTAAATCTACCAGGTTGGTATTCATTAAGCGAATATTAAAGATCTATACCATGTTGATCTGATAGGGATTCCTATCATGGTAGTCCTGGATCCATCCAAGATCCATCTGACGTTGGAGGGCCTCTTGTACAAAAGAGCATCCCTATTTGTTTACCGAGAAAGTCAGACAGGAACTGTAATCATGCTGCGGCAGATTATGATACTGGCTTTGCCTTGAGTGCATCGCCACCAAGTTGACATTCATCGCACGGATGTCGTGGTTTTGAATGACTTTGGAATTCGTATAGACCATGTTAACTCCACGAACTCGGTACTCTTGGATCCATCCGAGATCCATCTGTTCCCGTAGAGCTGATTGCACCACAGAACATCCCTGATTATTTTTAGAGCAGATATCACACTGGTGATAACTATGAGGTGGCACGTGGCCATACCCACTCTGTTTATAATGCATCTTGACCAGATTGGTCCTTAACAAGAGTACATCGTGAATTTGATAGACGTTGTTAGTCTCTTCCTCTATCAAATTGACTATAGCCTTCTCGTGTTGAGGCAGCGGGTTCGTGAGAACATTCAGATTCGTATCTTTGAAAGATAAGACACCGCTCCTAACAAGCTTTTGCACGTCAGATTTGAAACTGAGACAGTTCTCTATGTTATGCCCTGGTCCTCCTTGATGGTAAGGGCAAGTTTGATCCACTTTGAACCAAAAAGGCGGATTTTCCGGTACTGTAAGAGGGGACTTAGTCTTGATGTGCCCCTTGGCTAGTAGTAACGGAAATAGTTCTGCATATGATACGGGGATAGGATCAAATCCTGGTGGCCGCGTTGTACTGTTGTTGTTGTATGGAGGACGAACCTGCTGAAGAGGTTGTTGTGTCCTTTGCTGATTAGGTTGGCTTTGCGCAATCTGAGGCTGATACGTAGGAGCAGGCTCAGGGTTGATAGCAGGAGTCACAGCTGCTACTGGTTGATAACGTCGCCTTGGCTTTCCGAGAGAGATATTCCCAATATCTTGCTCTTTTTTCTTAGGGAGAGCACTACCGTATTGATTTGTACTGATTGATGATCCAACGTCTTTCACTAGACGTCCTTCCCGGACGGTTTCCTCAAGACGAACTCCCATACTGACCATTTAGGTGAAATCACTGGGCGCACTGGCAACCATTCTGTCATAGTAAAATGAGCTTAAGGTCTTTGAGAAGATCTTTGTAATCTCTTTTTCCTCAAGAGGTGGACAAATTCGGGCGGCGATCTCACGCCACCTCTGAGCGTACTCCTTAAAGGTTTCCTTGTCCTTTTGTGACATTGATCTGAGTTGATCTCTGTCGGGCGCCATGTCCAAGTTGTACTTGTATTATTGGACGAAGGCAGTGCCAAGATCTCTGAAATTGCTGATCGTGGCACGGTTTAAACCCACGTACTATTTTAATGCGGCACCGGTTAAACTATCCTGAAAGTAGTGAATCAATAGGTCCTGATTCTCTGTCTGAGCTGACATTCGTCGAGCGTACATCACCAGGTGACTCTGAGGGCAAGAGCTACCCTTGTATTTTTCAAAGTCGGGCACCTGGAATTTATGCGAAACTTTCACATTGGGGACCAAGCAGAGGTCCGCGGCGTCCTTTCCAAATAAATCCTGACCGTGAAGGGCCTGCAGTTCTTTCTGCATTCCCAGGAACTGTTCCTGGAACTCATTCATTATTTCGAACATATTGTCGTTTCCACCAGAAGGTATTTGCAGAATCTGTCCTTCCTGGTCAGTGTGCACCACAGGGGGTGGTACCGTGACTACGACAGCAAATCTTGGTGTTTCCCGAAGTTTGTAACCTTCAGGAGTCCTCAATATGCCTATGGCATCCTCGCTTTCCCGAAGTTTGTAACCTTCAGGCCCAGTGGCTTCTGTTGTGATTCCTTGATCTTCAGCGATCGGTGGAACATATCCTTTCGGGATATAATTAACAGGCATGCCCCAAGGACGATCTTTCGGCATTTGATACCTAGGATCATACTTTTCCACTATGGGCGTTGTGGTGATTGTAGCGAGCGATTTTGGACGCGGTTCTTAAGCGCTGGTCGCTCTCTGCGGTTTGAGCTTTAAACTACAGGTCGATTCATTTTTTATCCTATTGTGAGCTGAATAAGGAAGGGAAATAGATGTCTCCAATTAACCCTGCTTGCATACTGAGTTTAAACAGCGGCCTGTTAGGTTACGGATGCTATCAATGTGGGGGGGCCTTTGTACTGGTTATTTGTATTTTCGCCAATACTGTTTTCTTTCTTTTTTTCTTTTCCTGGGCAGAAGGTTTCTGGCGGGGAATAAGGATTAGGATGTTAGGACTGATGCTTTTGAATTACTGCTTTTAATTGATGGGATTTGGGTTTTTTGTTGATTGCGCTCGCTAAGATCTTTTCTTTCGATCTTATGCCTACGTATTCTCGTTTACCGAAACAGGGAAATCAGAGCGTTCGTAGTTCCTCCTATTCTATGGGAGGAAATGGGTGTTTTGGTGTCTTGTTCAAAGCCCAAGACATGAAGCGAAAGGTGATTTGTATCTTGTTCAAAGCCCAAGATGTGAAGCTAAAAGGTCTATTTGTGTCTTGTTCAAAGCCCAAGACGTGAAGCTGAAAGACCTCGGCTTTTAGAGAGAATTTGTCATCTCTAAAGAGGGGGAAGGAGAATTACTTTAACTGGGATACGCGGATCCGAGCAATGCCATAATTTCCGAAGAAAAGGGGGTTTTAACCTGAAGGAGAAGACTTTAACTCAGTGTAGAGCAATGCCATCTTTCCTTAGGAATTTCTCATGCTAAAAGAGGGACAGTGGCATGGATGTAGAGGATCCAGAGGCTTGCCGCTTACAGCGATTAGATGAAAGGAAAGGAGTTGTTGATGTTTATGTACTGCGAGCGAGGCACAACTTTGATGCTAAAAGGTTGATTGGATCAACCAGTGGTTTTCTTATACAAAGCCTAAGAGGAGGCTAATTTCCGCTAGGAAAATCATTATACAAAGCCTAAGAGGAGGCTATTTTATGTCTCGTACAAAGCCCGAGAGAGAGGCTAAAAGTTTTTTTTTGACCCAGTGGGGCATATCGTTATACAAAGCCTAAGAGGAGGCTAGAAAAGAGTTGACTCAGTTGGAGAATCTTTTATACTCAGTAAGAGAGCGTTTTTGTATCTCGTACAAAGCCCGAGAGAGAGGCGAAAAGGTTGTTTTGACCCCACTGGGGAGAATTTTGGTATCTCGTACGAAGCCCGAGATGGAGGCTATTGTAACTGTTTTAGTTGAGTGACAGACCCAATATACTGATTTAAAAGAGAAAATCAGTTCTTATATGAGTAACACTGTACACAGGGATTTAGTTTGAGGATCAAGGATATTTCCTTCTCTTTGAGGAAACGGGAAATCCAAAGGGTATTGAGACTATCCGAGTCTGCGGGTTTCCTTCCTATTTAACGAAGGGTGCTTAAGAATGTCTTTGAGACTCAAGGAAGTTAGACTGTCCGTGTCTAGAGTTTTATCTTTTGTACTATGCTTCGAGAAACAGTAGTAGACTCTATGAAAGGACTGTTCTATGAGGATGACTAGGTTCTGTTCCTATACCTCTAGGATGTCGTCGGGACAATTTGTACGAAGCCCAAGAGGAGGCTGGGAACTTTTAAGAAGCCGACGGGTCCTTGTACGAAGCCCAAGAGGAGGCTATCATTCCCGGAGGAAGAGATCATTATACGAAGCCTAAGAGGAGGCTGTGAATACTTCTAAGAAGCCGTAGGGTCCTTGAATAATGCCCAAGAGGAGGCCGATGCTTTTAAGAAGCCCGTGGGTCTATCATCTCCTTTCCATTAGGAGAGATAACTCTTTTAAAGATGAAAACCACTGGTAAACGTGCGAGGTTTACTATCCAGCGACTTTTAGCTTTTAAAGAGGGTTCCTTAGTTAAGGTCCAAGATTATGACCGTAGTGGGTACCCAAACCCCGAGACATTCAAGGCAAGCTATCCACAAGGAATAGATCAAGTCAGGAAAGTTCGAGAATTGGGAAGAAACTCAAAGATGCCATTCACGGAGAATACATTCATCTTGGGGAGTAGAGCTTCTTGACGATTCCTAAGGAGGACATCCGAAGAGAAGACTGTATCTGGTGCTCCTATTGGGGATCTAGGCGTCTATTTCTACGAATAAGTGAAACGGCGTCACCTAGTTCTAGACGTAGTTGCCGGGGAAACTCGAAATATCTATACTATTATTACACAGTAGATATGAGTTTATGAAAGGAGACTTACAGTGAGCAGCCCCACAATACAGTTTATAATATGAAAGCAGTAAATGAAAGCGATAACCACTTACTCGGTTGTAGAGCTTCCATGCTGTTTGGTTAGTTGTTCAACAAAGAAAGATTAAAAACAACAGTATATTAAAAATCAAAGGAGAAAGTGCTTTGAAAAAGAAAGATTTGGGGCTTACAGCTCAAGGAGAGGCCCAGGGTTTTATCAGTGAGCGCACTGTTTGAATTTGTACAAAGGGACTTATACAAGTGACTGGGGCCCAAAATGGTTTTCTGTACAAAGGGATGGGTCTTACACTCTCTCAAGAGGCCCAAAAAGGTTTAAAGAAAAGAGAAATGGGTCTTACTACTCGAGGGTAGGCCCAGATGGTTTTATTTTTAAACGGGCGACGATCGCGCCGTTTACTTGTACAGAGGGACTGATACAATGAGTGAGGCCCAAAAAGTTTTTGTACAAGGGGGGATGGGTCTTACACTCTCTCAAGTGGCCCAAGGAGTTTTGAAGAAAAATAAATGGGTCTTACTACTCGAGGGTAGGCCCAGATGATTTTTGAAAAGGCGACGATCGCGCCGTTTGTTTTTTGACGGTATCGGGACTTATACAATAAGTGAGGCCCAAAGATGATTTGGTCAAAAAAAGGATTGGGTCTTACACTCTAATAGAGGCCCAAAGTGTTTTGAAAATGATTTATGAGGGTTAAATTAATCCAAAACCCTAATTTGTTTTCAAAATGTATTTAATTGAATAAAAATTCAATTAAAATGATCAAAAATTGTTTAACACATGGAAAACAAATTGTGATCTTGGATTAATGCTTCAAAAATTAAGTATTGACCTACAAAATAATTAGAAAGCATTAAAAGTTGCAAAATCAATGTAGAAAAAATATTTAAAATGCCAAAAACAATCAAAATATTAATTCTTTACAAAAATATCAATTATATGAAATAAATAATATTTTTGGGATTTTTTGATAAAATAAAATATTTTAACATTTTTGTGAATTATTAAAAAAGGAATCAACTCAAAATCATTAAAACTCTGAGAGAAATTAATTTTTGAATCAATTAAACAAAATCACAAAATTCAAATATTTGAATTTGAAAAAAAGGCGCCAAGAACAAGCTGAAGAACACGCGCGTGTTCTTGGTTTATCAGATTTGCGTTTTCTATCCAATCTCCATGAATACGTAATCATATCATGCAATCCACATATCATTATGCTCGTCTCAACCTCACGATCATGTCTATGTACTTTAATTTCATTTAAATTAAACATACAACAAGAAATCACGAAGAAACCTCAAGAACCCTAATTTCTGCATGAAGGCTAGGATTTTTGATACACGATTCAAACAATGCAATTAATTGAGGGAAAACATTCCATGCATGATTATGAACATATGGCCAAATTATTGTGCGAGAAAATATGCATAGATTGAGAGATGACCAAGTACGTGCTTACCTCCAAGCCGTGACAGCAAGTTCAAAGTGATTTTTGATTTGGAGGTGTTACAGATGAGTGGTGATGATCTGGACAGCTTCCCTACACCCTATGGATTGTGTTTGGATGGTTGGACTTGATTAAAATTGGCTGGATCATTTTGTGGTACCTCAGCTGCACCTTGTTTGAAAATTTGAGCAACCAGCTGGTGATTTCATGAAATTGATGTTTCAGAAGTTATGTGAGTGTTTGATCAGCTCATATGTGATGTATGTGAGGTGTGTGAGTGATTGGCTTGTGCAGAATTGCTCTCAAACTCAAAACCCGATAGCTACCTTGCTAAGAAAGGCATTTTTGCCAAGAGAAAGAGATTTTGAGGAAAGCATCTGTTAGATGGCTTTGGTGTACTCAAACTGACCACAATTGAGCTCTATTTATAGTAGAGAAAGTTTGTTTTGCAAGGAATAGTGCATGGCAGCTGGTAAGTAGGTTTGGCTAATGTTGGCAAATGGAAATGCAAGTCTCCTCTAGCCATTGACTAGAGGTTAGGGCACAGAGCTTTGGTCCCCTTGGTCTTGGATAAGTCTTGACTGATTTCAGATGAGAATGGCTCAGTCCAGGCCACCTTGATGGTTTCATTGAATGCCTCATTCCAAATTTGAAGTCTTGTCCCTATTTTGGCAACTCTAGGTTCAACATGCTATTCCTTGTTCCTTGGACCTTGGAGGCTTGGCTCAGTGATTGTCCCCTTTGGATTCAATCCTCTGAGGTGTCCAAGTGGATTGGAGCAATTGAATTTGGCTGATTTTGGCAAATCGAGCCAAAATGCAAATTCTGCCTTGCTTTGACAGATTTCAGCAAGGCAACTTGCCAATGTTGTATCTCATGGTGTAGGTTGAATTTGGCAATGTTCTTGGCCATTTTGGAAAGCTCTTACATGATACAACAACTGTTTGAACAAGTTTGGTTTTGATCTCTTTTTATTCCAAGTGAAAAATCCCCCTACATTTGGCAAAAAGTGAGGCAGAATCTGACTTAGTGAAAATTTCACTAAGTGTTGGAAAAAGTGACATTTTCACTTTTCAGCCACTTTGATCACTCCATAACTCAAAATCCTTAATGAATTGGAATGACTTGTAGTTGAAGTTTTTGTAGGTGATAATGAGGGCTACAAATCCATCTTTGGATGAGAAAAAATGGCCTTGTGGTTTAGGAGTTATGGTCCTCCAAAGTTGGTACCTTTGCCACTTTATTTTTAACTTAGAAAATTTTCTAAGTTTTATGGTTACCCCTTTTACAAGTTATCTCACTTTTCTTGATTTTTCTTGATGAATGATGATTCAAATCATACATTAACATCATTTTAGGGTTAAAAATCCATTTTGGTGAAAAATCTCAAAAAGTCAAAGTTGACTTTTGTGCACAGTTGACTTTTTATCAGATGAATTCCAAACTGTGCAATTCTTCAGGAAATCTTGTCCTTGACCTAAATCAAACTTGATGGACATGTTCCATGGGTGTCATAGGGTATATTCAATCATGTATTAGGGTTTGGGAGCATGTCCAGGTCAAAAGTCAAAGTTACAGTTGACTTTTCCCTTAAAACCCTAATTGTGGTGCAGATGAAAATGAGACTTGTTGCTCAAGCTTCTTGGATCAATCCATTGTTCCAAATGGATCAATATGGTGTATTAGAGACCCTCAAATCATCTCTTGAGGTCTTGGCTCATGGTTTGTCCCAAAAGTCAACTTAGGGATGAATTAGGTCAAGAAACCCTAATTCCTGATTTTTGATGAATGCATCCCTTGAGGCAAAATTGACTTGATGCATAGGTTAATGAGGTTCCATGAAGCATATTAGGTCATGTTTTGGATCATTGCCTTGTGCCCAGATGAAAATTTCCATCTGGAGGCCCTGGTCGACCAAAACCCTAATTTGGTGACACTGTCGATCTTGAGACTTGATCCACCTAGAAGGGAGCAGCCTTGTGCTTAATCCTTGAAGTGGGAGTCCTTTTTGATCCATTGTGGATGTTTAAGAGATTAGACAAGTTGAAGATCATGTCATTTCTTGATTGATCCTTTGTCTAAGCACTCAGAGAGGGCTTGAAACCTTAATTTTGATTGTATTGGATGCTCACCCATCTTTGGGGAGACTGATGAAGCATGATGGTTCATCCATATTGTGATGATGATTTTCACAATGATGGGAAATCTAAATGGTCAAAATTTGGGGTATTACAGTGATCTCTGAGATCACAGTTCTTTGTGGCTGAGCTTCTGCCATGGCTTGAATGTCGTTATGAAGCTTTCTCATATCCTCTCTTAGAGCGTTGATCTCTTCTTTCAACTCTCTGTTCTCTTCCTCAAGATCATCCATATTTTTCTGATGAGTGGCCCGAGTATTGTACGAATGAGATAGCTTGACTCTAGAACCGAGACACAAGCGTGAGATTCGTAGGTAAGAAGAATACGTTGTGTGAGAATGATGAATGCAATGATTATATTAATTGTTTTTTTTTGGTTTAATCAAAATAAACTTTGACAATTAGATTGCAAATATCAAACAGTGGGGAAACCCCATTTTATTGAATTCAAAGGATTTCAGAAATGAAATACAGTAAATTACAAAGTGCGGAAATAGAAACCTAAGCTAAGGGGTCCCGAGTCCTCTCTGAGGAGAAATCGGGTGCTGATTCTGGTACTTCCCTTTTCTTGGACCGGGGCTCTTGGGCCGTTGTCGGGTTGTTATTCCTTTTCCAGGTGAAAGGGGCGAGCAAATTCCTTTGGTCATCCTGATTATCCACAGCATGTTGCTCTAAAATCTCGATCAGAGCATCCTTATCTTTCGGCAGTTGCTGTATTTTGACACACTCCACATTGAGGGTGCGATACTTGTTCTTCCAAGACCTCCTCTCCCGTTGAACTTTGTTGAGAGTAACCTGAAGTTTTTCCGCTTCAGTCATGAAGTACATGACAGATTCCTCCAGTGGAAGAACTCCGTGACGAGGATAAGGAATCTTTAACTTGAGAGCTCTAGTTTGTACCCAGTGGAGATAAGGCTCCACCGAGACACAGTCCGGTTTTCCTAGAGACTCCCATCCTTTCTTGTGAACATGTTTCCAAGCGTGCACTATTTCCATCTTTAGTGCTCTGTCATTTTCTCCTTCTTTGAAGAAAAGACCTTCCAAATGAGCATTACGTGGGACATGCCTCATAGGGTATCCGAATTGACGACGAACCAATACCGGATGGTAGTTGATTCCTCCTTTAGTTCCTATGAGGGGTACGTTGGGGAAGTTTCCATAATGGTCAATGATCTTGATTCCCTCATAAATCCTATTGCACCAATCTATGTCAGAGTTGGTGAGAGACATGATTTTCTGGGACCAACGTAAGGCACTCTTATAATCCTAAAATACGGCAGACTTGGGCAAGTGGGATATAAACCATTTATATAGCAGGGGTACACATCACGTGATCATTGCTTCGCTGTACAAATTCCCTAAGTGTACAGAATGATACGCGTCTGCGAGCAAAGTTGGCACAGGGTTTCCAATGAGAAAAACCTTAATGGAATTGATATCTACAAAGTTATTAATGTTGGGAAACAAAAATAACCCGTAGGTGAGCAAAATAAAGATGCTTTCAAAAGCAGTCACGTTCCCTATACTGGAAAAGTACAAGGCCTTTTTTATCAAGAATTAGGCTGGCAAACCTTGGATGCCACCCTTAGTGGTCAGGTGAGTCTTGACTTTCGACTCATCCAAATAAATTGCTTGTGCAATGGTCTGATCCTTTAGAATTTCTTCCAGTCCAGAAAATGGAGCTCGATCAGTACTGTGCAGATCGGTCAAGTGAGAATACTCCTCCAGCGTTGGTGTGAGCTGGTAATCCAGAAATGTGAAACAGTGATAAACTGGATCGTAAAACTGAATGAGTGCTTCCATGATTCCTTCAATCACATGGACTCTTAACAGAGGTAGCAGACCTCTGTATTTGGCTCTAAAAGCTTTAGGGTTAGTGATCATCCTTGCTAAACTTCTCAAATACTCTAGTTTTGGAACCTTGAAGGTATACTTATGAGTTCTCCTTCTACCGAAATCCATTAGCGTGATCCTTTTTCTCTCTGACATTTGCAATCATTGTCTTAGTTTAATTTTGAAAAAAGAGAGACTAAAGGAGAAAGTTTTTCTTGTTTTAATGTTTTTTAGGTGAATGCATGAATGCAGCACACAAAAACATAGAAACAACATGGGGTCAAAGGGTCGGTGTCATGAATTCAAGGCTGTACCCCCCCAAAGGTTTTCTACGGGTGATTTTTTGTACTTGTCACTCAAAATCATTGATTTCTGAGAACACCAGCGGGCCGGGAACTGTGCTAGGTGATGTCCATCAAAGAAACCTCAGAAGAGGGTAGTTTATCGCGTAATAGCTATTCCCGATAGCTTCCGCACTACAAAAAAAGTGATTTTCCTATGTGTATACTCAATCTTTCCACATGCGACATCACACACATTCCCATTAGCAGAAAAATAAACACGTATAGCAATTAGGAAAAGCAGTATATATATTTGTCCTAAAGTCCTAGACTTTAAAGAGCTATGAATCCTATTTTCCTGACAAAAAATGGCTCCCCGGCGGAGTCGCCATTCTGTGGTACCTTCCCAACTTTAAAGGTTTTTTGACCTAAGATCCTAGTGAAGTCAACATTCCTTGGTTTCTACCCAAAAGAAGAAAAGAGAACAAGATCTCAAGATTACCTAGTGAAGTCGCCATTCTTCGATTTCTACCTGAGAGATAAAATAAAAAAAGAGGGCCCCACGGTGGGCGCCATTTTTCTGCAGCGAGCGATTTTGGACGTGGTTTTTAAGCATTGTCGCTCTTTTGGGGTTACTACAGGTCGATTCATTTTTTGTCCTATTGTGAGCTGATGAAGGAAGGGAAAAAGATGTCTCCAACTAACCCTGCTTTGCAAACTGAGGTCAAACAGTCAAAACTGTTGGTTTACAGATGCGATCAATGTGGGGGGGCCTCTCTCTAGTTATTTTGGTTGAATTTAGACTTTTGGCAGGGAATACGGACTTGAATGTTTTTCGATTGAGATGTGAAGGTATGGGATTTTGGGTTTTGGATTAGTGTGCTCGCTAAGATTTTTCTTTCAATCTTATGCCTACGTATTCCCGTTTACCGAAACGGGGAAATCAGAGCGATCGTAGTTCCTCCTATTCTATGGGAGGAAATGGTGTTTTGGTGTCTTGTTCAAAGCCCAAGACGTGAAGCTAAAGGTGGTTTGTATCTTGTTTAAAGCCCAAGATATGAAGCTAAAGAGTCTATTTGTATCTTGTTTGAAACCCAAGATGTGAAGCTAAAATGGTGTTGACTTTAGAGAGAATTTGTCGTCTCTAAAGAGAGTCTGTTTGTCATAACTGTTGAGTGACAAACTATAAAGAAGGATTACTTTAACCGGGATATGTGAATCCTAGCAATGCCATAATTTCCTTTATAGGGGATTTTTAACCTGAAGGAGAAAACTTTAACTCAGTGTATAGCAATGCCATCTTTCCTTAGGAATTTCTCATGCTAAAAGAGGGGACATTGGCGTGGATGTAAATAATCCAGAGGCTTGTCGCTTACAGCGATTAGATGAAAGGAGTTGTTGATGTTTGTGTACTGTGAACGAGGCACAATTTTGATGCTAAAAGGTTGATTGACTCAACCAGGGTTTCCTTATACAAAGCCTAAGAAGAGGCTATTGGCCCAACAAGAGGGGATTTTTATGTCTCTCGTATGAAGCCCGAGAGAGAGGCTAAAAGGGTTGACCCGACAAGGGAGTGTTTTTTGTATGTGTCTTGTACGAAGCCTAAGACGGAGGCTAAAGGTTGGACTCAACAAGAGAGTCTTTGTATCTCGTACGAAGCCCGAGATGGAGGCTAAAAGGTTTGACTCAACAAGAGAGTCTTTTATACTCAACAAGAGAGTGTTTTGTATCTCGTACGAAGCCCGAGATGGAGGCTAAAGGTTTGACTCAACAAGAGAGTCTTTTTGTATCTCATATAAAGCCCGAGATGGAGGGTGAAAGAGTTTAGCTCCGTTGGGGAGAATCATTGTATAAAGCCCAAGAGGAGGCCAGGGTTACTGTTTCAGTTGAGTGACAGGTCAAGTATCTTGGTTAAAAGAGAAAATAACTTCTTATATGAGTACTGTTTGCCCTCAGGGATTTGATTCGAGGATCAGGGTTATCTACCGTTCTTTAAGGAAATGGGAAATCCAAAGGGTATTGAGACTGCCCGGGTCTACGAGTTTCATCTCCTAGTTTTGAAAGGAGCTTGAGAATGTCTTTGAGACTCAAGGGAATTAGACTATCCAAGTCTAGAATTTCATCTTTTGTACTACGCTTAAGAAACAGCAGTAGCAAGATCTAGACCTTTTGAAACACTGTTCTATTAAGATGACTAATTTCTGTTCCTATACCTTTAGGAGGTCGTCGGGACAATTCGTACGAAGCCCAAGAGGAGGATGGAAACTTTTAAGAAGCCGAGAGACAATTTGTATGAAGCCTAAGAGGAGGCTATCATTCCCGGAGGAAGAAATCATTTATACGAAGCCTAAGAGGAGGCTGTGAATACTTCTAAGAAGCCGACGGGTCCTTGTACAATGCCCAAGAGGAGGCGAGGATGCTTTTAAGAAGCCTGTGGGTCCCCAAAATCCCGAGAAATTCAAGATAGGCTATTCACAGAGAATAGATTAAGCCAGGAAAGTTCGAGAATTTGGAAGAAACTTAAGAGATGCCATTCACGGAGAAAAGATCATCTCTGGGGAATATAGTTTCTTTGACGATTTCTAAAGGTGACAGTCTGTGAAAAGGTTCACCGAGAATGCTGCCTTTCACGTCTCCATATTGTTTAACCCCAAGAGGAGGGAAGACTGTATCTGGTAATCCTATGGGGATCTAGTTTTGTATACTTCTAAGAGTGATCAACGAGCTTAGTGCTAGACATAGTTGCCGGGGAAACTCTAAATATCAATACTATTATTACACAGTTGATATGAGTTTATGAAAGAAGACTTACAGTGAAACAACCCCACAATACAGTTATAAACATATGAAAGCGGTAAATGAAAGCGGGTAAACACTTACTCAGTTGTAGAGCTTCAATGTTGTTTGGTTAGTTGTTCAACAAAGAAAGATTTGATAACAATATTATATTCACAATCAAAGGAGAAAGTATTTTGAAAAGATGTTGGGGCTTACAGCTTAAGGAGAGGCCCAAGGTTTTATCAGTGATCGCACTGTGAGTTTGAATTTGTACAGGGACTTATACAAGTGACTGAGGCCCAAAAAGGTTTTATGTGCAAAGGGATAGGTCTTACACTCTCTCAAGAGGCCCAAAGGTTTATTTTTGTACAAGTGGTGGGGCTTACAGCTCAAGGAGAGGCCCAGATGATCTTTGTTTTGAAATGGCGATCGCGCCGAGATTTTCTTTTAACACAGAGGGACTTTACAATATCTGAGGCCCAAAATTGTTTTGGTTAAAAGGGGATTGTGTCTTACACTCTAATCGAGGCCCAAAGAGTTTTGAATGGGTCTTATAGCTCTAGGAGAGGCCCATAGGTTTGTTTTTTTCAACGGACGATGATCGCGTCCAACTTTTTGAAATACACCGGGACTTAGACCATAAGGGCTGGGTCTTACACTCTATTAGAGGCCCAAAGAGTTTAAAAATGGGGATGGGTCTTACTACTAGAGGGTAGGCCCAAAGTTACTTGCGTACAAAACGACGATTACGCCGAGGTTTTTGAAAATACCCGGAGGGACTTATACAATAAGTGAGGCCCAAAATGTTTATGTACAAAAAAGGGTTGGGTCTTACACTCTATTAGAGGCCCAAAGTGTGTTTGAAAAAAGTTTGATGAGGGTTGAATTAATCAAAACCCTAATTTGTTTCCAAAATGTATTTTAATTGAATAAAAAATTCAATTAAAATGATCAAAATTGTTTAACATGTGGAAAACAAATTGTGATCTTGGATTAATGTTTCAAAATTCATATTTTGACCTACAAAATGATTAGAAGTCATTAAAATTTACAAAATCAAGAAGGAAAAAATATTTTAAATGTCAAAAACAATTAAAATATTAATTCTTTGCAAAAATATCAATTATATGAAATAAATAATATTTTTGGGATTTTTTGACAAAATAAAATATTTTAACATTTTTGTGAATTATCAAAAAAATAATCAACTCAAAATCATTAAAACTCGAAGAGAAATTTATTTTTGAATCAATTAAATAAAATCACAAAATTCAAATATTTGAATTTCCAAAAAAGGGCGCCAAGAACACGCACCTGTTCTGGGTTTTTCCCAGATTTGCATTTTCTTTCCAATCTCACTGAATACTTGATTATATCATGCAAACCACCTATCAATCTGCTCGTTTCAACCTCACGATCATGTCTATGGTCTTTAATTTCATTTATTTTTAACATGGAATAAGAAATCAAGACAAAACCTCAAGAACCCTAAAATTTGTATGAAGGCTGAGAATTTTGATACACGATTCAAACAAAGCAATTAATTTAGGGGAAACATTCTATGCATGATTATGAACATTTGGCAAAAGTATTGTGCGAGGAAATATGCATAGATTAAGGCATGACCAAGGTTAGGCTTACTTGAAGGTCGTGACAGCAAGTGCAATGTGATTTTTGAGTTTGAGGTGTTACAGATGTGTTGTGATGATCTGAACAGCTTCAATGGATGTTGTGGAGTGTGTTGCAAGCTTTGGAACACTTTGGAAGTCTTTGGATTAAGCTGGAGCACTCCAACTGCATAATTGAAGCATAATGGCTAGGTTGATGGGTGATTTTGAGCTGGGGGGTGTTACAGTTGGTGTTTAAGTGTTTGGACACCTCAAATACATCATATGTGATGTGTCTGAGCAATTGGAATGGATTGCTTATGGCTGCAACTCAAAACCCGATAGTGGTTGCTCAAAAACAAGAAAACTTGGCCCTTAAGAGAGAATGAGAGAAAGCAGTGCTATAACTGGCTTTGGTGTGAGTTGAATGATCCATTGGAACCTCTATTTATAGGGGATCAACTCTTGTCTTAGATGAATAGTGAATAGCTGCTGGATCAGATCACATTCGCATGGATTGGCTGGGAGGATTTCTTCTCATGCAAGGCAAACTAGCCCTTCCCAAGAGCAGGGCTATGTCTTGACCAAATTCACATTCTTCAGATGTTTTTATTGTTGTTTAATTAGAGAACTTGACTGAGTAGAGTGGCTACCTTGACAATGCGCTATTCCACATTAATGCCCTTTGAATTCAAGGCAAAATGTGCCAAAATGCATGCACTTCAAGTTGGAAGATTCCTTGGCTTTTTGATTCAGCTTTATCAGTTGGATCAATTGCATTGTGATTGGTTTGAGTATAGGTGGCATAGTGATCCTTGGTCTTTGGCTCAAAATCGTGTGTGGCAAGCAACATGCAAACTGATTTTTCCAAAACAGCTTGCAGCAACATGACTTTGGGAATGGATTTCTCTTGGCTCAAGATGAATCAGTTTGTGCTAGTGAGCTCTTTGGATTCTTGGTAATATTTGCAACAACATTGATGTTTATCTTTGGAACTGATTCAGCTTGCATCTATGTGAAAAAAATCCCACAAGTTTTGATGTTTCAGCAAAAATCTGCCTTGCCCAGAATTTTTCTAAGTGTTGGAAAAGTTGTACTTTCATGTTTTTAGTGATTTTGATCCAACCATAACTCGAAATCCATGATGAATTTGGAGGGGGGTCAGTTTTTAGCTTTTGTAGAGGGCCATGAGATCTACAAATCAAGCTTTGGATGGGAAAAATGGCTTTGTGGTTTAGGAGTTATGATCCTCCAAAGTTGGTACCCTTGCCACTTTATTTCATAACTTAGAAAATTTTCTAAGTTTTTATGGTTACCCCTTTTACAAGTTATCCAAATTTTCTTGATTTTTCTTGATGAATGATGATTCAAATCACACATTAACATCATTTTAGGGTTAAAAAACCATAAAAGTGAAAAATCTCAAAAAGTCAAAGTTTGACTTTTGTGCACAGTTGACTTTTTATCAGATGAATTTCAAACTGTGCGATCCTCTAGGAAATCATGCCTTTGACCTAAATCAAACTTGATGGACATGTTCAATGGGTATTATAGGGTATATTGAATCATGTCCAAGGGCTTGGGAGCATGTCCTGGTCAAAAATCAAAGTTACAGTTGACTTTTCTCGCGAAACCCTAATTGTGGTTCAGATGAAATTGAGACTTGTTGCTCAAGCTTCTTGGATCAATCCATTGTTGCAAATGGATCAATGTAGTATGTTGGAGACCCTCAAATCATGTCTTGAGGTCTTGGCTCATGATTTGTCCCAAAAGTCAACTTAGGGGTGAATTAGGTCAAGAAACCCTAATTCCTGATTTTTGATGAATGCATCCCCTGAGGCTAAATTGACTTGATGATTGGGTTTATGATGTCATTTGGAGCATCATAGGTTATGCTTTGAAGCAATGGCTCATTCCCAGAGGAAAATTTCCATCTGGAGGCCCTGGTCGACCAAACCCTAATTTGGTGACACTAGCGATCTTGAGGCTTGATCCACCTGAAAGGGAGCAGTCTTGTGCTTAATCCTTGAAGTGGGAGTCCTCTTGATCCCTTGTAGACATTTGAGAGGTTAGACAAGTTGAAGATCATGTCATTCCTTGATTGATCCTTTGTCTAAAAACTCTGAGAGGACCTGAAACCCTAATTCTGATTGTAGTGGATGCTCACCCATCTTTGGGGAGACTGATGAGGCAAGATAGTTCATCCATATTGTGATGATGATTTGCACAATGATGAGAAATCTTAGTGGTCAAAATTTGGGGTATGACAGATGCCCCTATTTAATCTTCTTGGACCCGAAGGTGTGAATGGCGAAGGTGTTCGGGCATTCGGGGTGCAAGAGGATTAAATATCGGAATACCCGAAATTTTGATGGTGGTCATGAATGATAGCTTACGCATTCATCTTCTTTTGCTAAGCAATGATGCTTAAAAAAGGTAAAACTTCCCCTCGATCCTGGTTTTCTACCAAGGAACTGGTCTAAGTTTCTGAAGTAAACTTCCCCTTGATCCTGGTTTCCTACCAAGGAACTGGTCTTAGTTTCTGAAATAAACTTCCCCTCGAACCTGGTTTCCTACCAAGGAACTGGTCTTAGTTTCTGAAATAAACTTCCCCTCGATCTTGGTTTCCTACCAAGGAACTGGTCTTAGTTTCTGAATAAACTTCCCCTCGATCCTGGTTTCCTACCAAGGAACTGGTCTTAGTTTCTGAAATAAACTTCCCCTCGATCCTGGTTTCCTACCAAGGAACTGGTCTTAGTTTCTTTTGTCAATAAACTTTATTGACAAGGGACGCTATTCGTAGCGGTTTTCCTCAAACTTCTCGCCGAATTTTCCTAGGGAGATGCCATTTGATGGAAAAATTTTGATGTCCGAGTTGCTGGGGAATCCAGTCGTCTGAGTTGTAGAGGTGCACAAACTTCTCTATTGGAGACGCCATTTGTTTCTACTGGGGAAAACAGGTTTCTTGAGAGACTGCTTCCGTTTGGGGTCTTACATCATACTTTTCTCGGGGTCTTCCCGGAGAAACGCCATATGATGGGATCCAAATTTGAGGTGTCGATGACCTTTTCATCAGTGGTTTTTCAGAGAAAAACTATCGTACCGCCGAATCTCTGATCAAGAGGCTTTCTCTGGGGATTTTCCTTAATCTGGGAAAGCAAGGATACCATCTTCAGTGGCGAAGAGTGATGTTTGTTGAACATTTTCTCTGGTCTTTCAGAGGTTCAAGTTATCAAAGTGGTCAAGGACCCAACTTCAATCCAGAAATAAACTGGAGGAGAGATTATTTAAATGCAACATTTCCTAATCGAGGAAAGAACTGACAACTCAACTGAGAAGACAATTATCACTAGGGATAAGACCGACTAGAGTGATAGTGATGCAATATGAAATGTGAATGCAAATCAATAATGCATGATGTATGTATGTTTATGCTGACAAAACTGACGCAACATACAAACTAAAAGATGAACATGTCTGGATACTCGGCCATCGCGGGGCGAAGAAGTACCACTGGTTCAAGATAGCAATTTTGCCTTGCTTAGGAGAGACAGTCCTTGTTGGGAGCTATGTTGGTCGGGCTTAGGAGATGAGAACTCGACCAAAGATGTCAGACGGAGTATTCGTGTAACGCCCCAGTTTTGTCAGTTTTGTCAGTTTTATTTAATTGAGTCGTTTTTGATTATTTTATTATTATATTATTTTATTTCTGACTTTTATGTGATAATATGTTATTTTTCCTCGTGATTATATTTTATCGCGTTTTGGGAACATTTGCGAGATATTTGAGTGTGGGGGTATTTTGGTCATTTCATTTTATTTTGATTAAGTTAGTAAGAATAGAAAGAGAGAAAAATAGTAAGGGAAAGAAAAAGAAGAAAAGAAAAAGAGGAAGAAAGAAAAGAGGAAGAAAAGGATAAAAAGAGAGAAAACTTGTGGCTCAAGAAATCTAATCAACCGACTTTCAAAAACACGATTAATCGGGTAAGGGTGCGGAACTCGATTATCTTGTGATTGTGTATGATTATGTATGTGTGTGTTTGGATGATTCTCTTGCTTTCCATGTTTTTTTCACTTCTAGGTTGAAAATGATAAAATGATTAGGAATCGGTGTTTTCGTGGTTGAAATGTGATATAGATGTTGTAGATTACTTGTTACCATGATTGGGTTATATTCTGATTGTTATGTTTTGATTAGAAAGAGATTTTGGTGGAAAATATGGGTTTTGGGTTTTAAAACAGCGCTGTAGAATTCTGGGTTTTCCTTGGTTCGCCTAGCAAACCTGGAGCGAAGGTGCTAGCGAATGAGTTTTCACGGGTTCGCCTAGCGAACCAGTTAGCGAAGGTTCGCTAACGTTGTTCGCCTAGCGAAGGTGGTAGCAGATGCTCGCTAGAGGGTTCGCCTAGCGAACTTTGTATGTTTTTGGTTCTGGTTGGTTCTGCCTTGGTTCGCCAAGGGGTTCGCCTAGCGAACTTTGTGTCTGTTTTTAGCTGATAGTGGTTTCGCTGGACATTCGCCTAGCGAAGGTGGTAGCAAATGCTCGCTAGAGGGTTCGCCTAGCGAACATGGCTGTTTGTGCAATTTTGTTTTCTTACTAACTTTTGATCTGTGGTTCGGTTTGAGGCGTGGTTTGATGCATTAGAAAGCTTATAAAATGTTCTTGCTTATGATGATGGTTTTGAGATTGTTGGCCGATTAAATTAGGCTGGGAACTAGAAAATATCTTATTTTGTCGACTTTTGCCGTTTTAATTGTGTGAACTTGATGTATATATGCAATACGCTGTTGGTGTGGATATTGTATGACCTGTGTACTGTTGTGTGATGAACTTACATGAAATACATATTGTGATGATGATTGGTGGCCTTAGGGCAAGAAAATGCAATGTGTGGTAATTGATGATATATGCATGATTATGGATGTGTATATGTGTGCATTTTAAATGTCATGAGTCATTGTATGCCAAGCATCATCATATGCATTCTTGTGACGTCGTGAGCGACGTATTGATTCCAGAGGGAATCCGCTATAACATCGTGCGCCTTAAAAATAAGAGGACTGGAAGCGATCTGATTGGATCGTGCACCTTAAAAATAAGAGGACCTAAAGCGATGGTTATAGACGATCGTGCGCCTTATACAAAGAGGACCTAAAGCGATCGGATTGTGCGCCTTATACAAAGAGGACCTAAAGCAATCCATAAACGTCGTGCGCCTTAAATACATAAGAGGACCTAAAGCGACGAGGAACATCGTTTGCCCGACGGGGTGTTACATGAGTAATCCTAAGTGTCATACCCCAAATTTTGACCACTAAGATTTCCCATCAATGTGCAAATCATCATCACAATGTGGATGAACCATCATGCCTCATCAAATGCCTCAAGGGTTGTTGAGCATTCACTACAATCAAAATTAGGGTTTTAAGCCCTCTCAGAGCCTTAGACAAAGGATCAATCAAGGAATGACATGATCTTTAACTTTTCTAACCTCTCAAACATCCACAATGGATCAAGAGGACTCCCACTTCAAGGATTAAGCACAAGGTTGCTCCCTTCTAGGTGGATCAAGCTTCAAGATCGCCAGTGTCACCAAATTAGGGTTTTGGTCGATCAGGGCCTCAAAAGGGAAATTTTCCTCTGGGCATGAGCCAAAGATCCAAAACACAACCTAATGTACTCCATGGAACCTCATGGACCCATTCATCAAGTCAATTTTGCCTCAGGGGATGCATACATCAAAAATCAGGAATTAGGGTTTCTTGACCTAATTCACCCCTAAGTTGACTTTTGGGATAAATCATGAACCAAGACCTCAAGAGAGGGTTTGAGGGTCTCTAATGAGCTATATTGATCCATTTGTAACAATGGATTAACCCAAAAAGCTTGAGCAACAAGTCTCAGTTTCATCTGCACCATAATTAGGGTTTCGCGAGGAAAGTCAACTGTAACTTTGACTTTTGACCAGGACATGCTCCCAAACCCTAGGACATGCCTCAATATACCCTATGACACCCATGGAACATGTCCATCAAGTTTGATTTAGGTCAAGGACATGATTTCCTGAAGAATTGCACAGTTTGGAATTCATCTGATAAAAAGTCAACTGTGCACAAAAGTCAACTTTGACTTTTTGAGATTTTTCACCAAAATGGATTTTTAACCCTAAAATGATGTTAATTTATGATTTGAATCATCATTCATCAAGAAAAATCAAGAAAAGTGGGATAACTTGTAAAAGGGGTAACCATAAAAACTTAGAAAATTTTGTAAGTTAAAAATAAAGTGACAAGGGTACCAACTTTGAAGGATCATAACTCCTAAACCACAAAGCCATTTTTTCTCATCCAAAGATGGATTTGTAGCCCTCATTACCCTCTACAAAAACTTCAACTAGACCTAAGTCCAATTCATTAAGGATTTTGGGTTATGGAGTGATCAAAATGGCTGAAAAGTGAAAATGTCACTTTTTCCAACACTTAGTGAAATTTTCACTAAGTCAGAATCTGCCTTCACTTTTTGCCAAATGTAGAGGGATTTTTCACTTGGATTCAAAAGAGATCAAAACCAAATATGTTCAAACAGTTGTTATATCATGTAAGGGCTTTCCAAAATGGCCAAGAACATTGCCAAATTCCATTTGAGTCATGAGATATGACATTGGAAAGTTGCCTTGCTGAAATCTGTCAAAGGCAAGGCAGAATTTGCAATTTTGCTCGATTTGCCAAAATCAGCCAAATTCAAATGCTCCTATCCACTTGGACACATTTGAGGATTGAATCTAAAGGGGACAATCACTGAGCCAAGCCTCCAAAGTCCATGGAACAAGAAATAGCATGTTGAACCTAGAATGACCAAAATAGGGACAAGACTCCAAATTTGGATTGAAGCATTCAATGGAAGCATCAAGGTGGCATGGACTGAGCCATTCTCATCTGAAATTAGTCAAGACTTATCCAAGACCAAGGGAACCACAGCTCTGTGCCCTAACCTCTAGTCAATGGCTAGAGGAGACTTGGATTTCCATTGGACAACATTGGCCAAACCTACTTACCAGTTGCCATTCACTATTCCTTGCAAAACAAACTTGCTCTACTATAAATAGAGCTCAATTGTGATCAGTTTGAGTACACCAAAACCATCTAACAGATGCTTTCCTCAAAATCTCTTTCTCTTGGAAAAAATGCCTTTCTTAGCAAGGTAGCTATCGGGTTTTGAGTTTGATAGCTTTTCATATCAAACCAATCACTCACACACCTCACATACATCATATAGAAGTGATCCAAACACTCACATAACATCTGGAACACTGATTTCACAAAATCACCAGCCAATTGCTCAAGTTCTTGACAGTTTTGCAGTTGAGGTGTCATCTTCAATTCCAAACCATTTCAATCCATTCCAAGCACTCAGACACATCACTTGGTACCTAGGGAAACTATCCACATCATTGGAACCTAGCTGTAACACCTCCAACACAAATCACGATCACCAGCTGCAAGTGGTAAGCATGAGCTCTTCTAACTCTATGATCCATGCAATTTTTGCTGCACAATAATTTGGCCATATGTTCATAATCATGCATGGAATGTTTTCCCTCAATTAATTGCATTGTTTGAATCGTGTATAAAAAATCCTAGCCTTCATGCAGAAATCAGGGTTCTTGAGGATTTTTCATGATTTCTTGTTATATGTTTAATTTAAATGAAATTAATGGACATAGACATGATCGTGAGGTTGAGACGAGCATAATGATATGTGGATTGCATGTTATAATCAAGTATTCAGGGAGATTGGGTAGAAAATGCAAATCTGAGAATCTCAGAACACGCGCGTGTTTTTCAGCTTGTTCTTGGCGCCATTTTTAGAAATTTGAATATTTGAATTTTTGTGATTTTATTTAATTGATTCAAAAATTAATTTCTCTCTGAGTTTTAATGATTTTGAGTTGATTCTTTCTTTAATAATTCACAAAAATGTTAAAATATTTTATTTTGTTAAAATATTTTATTTTATCAAAAAATCCCAAAAATATTATTTATTTCATATAATTGATATTTTTGCAAAGAATTAATATTTTAATTGTTTTTGACATTTTAAATATTTTTTCTACATTGATTTTGCAACTTTTAATGCTTTCTAATTATTTTGTAGGTCAATACTTAATTTTTGAAGCATTAATCCAAAATCACAATTTGTTTTTCATATGTTAAACAATTTTGATCATTTTTAATTGAATTTTATTCAATTAAATACATTTTTGAAAACAAATTAGGGTTTTTGGATTAATTCAACCCTCATAAATCATTTTCAAAACATTATGGGCCTCTTGAGAGAGTGTAAGACCCAACCCACTTGTACAGAAATATTTTGGGCCTCATTCGTTGTATAAGTCCCTCTGTACATTTTCAAATAAACGACACGATCATCGCCTTTTGAAAAATACCTTGGGCCTTTCCTTGAGCTATAAGACCCATTCAAAAACACTTTGGGCCTCTAATAGAGTGTAAGACCCAATCCCCTTTTAAACAAAACATTTTGGGCCTCACTTATTGTATAAGTCCCTCCGCGTTAAAAGAAAACCTCGTCGCGATCGCCATTTTTAACGAAAAAAAAATCATCTGGGCCTACCCTCGTGTTATAAGCCCCACTCTTTTTCTTTAAACTTTTTGGGCCTCTTGAGAGAGTGTAAGACCCATCCCTTTGTACAGAAAACAATTTTTGGGCCTCAGTCACTTGTATAAGTCCCTCTGTACAAATTCAAACAGTGCGCTCACTGATAAAACCCTGGGCCTCTCCTTGAGCTGTAAGCCCCAAATCTTTCTTTTTCAAAGCACTTTCTCCTTTGATTTTGAAATATACTGTTGTTTTCAATATTTCTTTGTTGAACAACTAACCAAACAGTATGGAAGCTCTATAACCGAGTAAGTGGTTATTGCTTTCATTTACCGCTTTCATATACATATAACTGTATTGTGGGGCTGTTTCGCTGTACGTCTTCTTTCATAAACTCATATCAACTGTGTAATAATATTATAGATATTTAGAGTTTCCCCGGCAACTACGTCTAGCATTAAGCCCGTTGATCACTCTTAGAAATAGTCTAAACTAGATCCCCATAGGATTACCAGACACAGTCTTCCCTCCTCTTGGGGTTAAACAATATGGAGACATGAAAGGCAACATTCTCTGTGAACCCTTTCATAGACTGTCACTCATAGAAGTTGTCAAAGAAACTCTATTCTCCAGAGATGATCTCTTCTCCGTGAATTGCATCTCTTGAGTTTCTTCCAAATTCTCGAACTTTCCTGACTTTGATATATTCTCGGTGAATAACATTGCCTTGAATTTCTCAGGGTTTGGGGACCCGCAGGCTTCTTAAAAGCACTTGTCAAGAAACTCTACTCCCCAGAGATGATCTTTTCTCCGTGAATGGCATCTCTTGAGTTTCTTCCAAATTCTCGAACTTTCCTGACTTGATCAATTCCTTGTGAATAGCTTGCCTTGAATTTCTCGGGGTTTGGGGACCCATCGGCTTCTTAAAAGCAATCAGCCTCCTCTTGGGCATCGTACAAGGACCCACAGGCTTCCTAAAAGCAACCCTGGCTCCTCTTGGGCATCGTACAAGGACCCTACGGCTTCTTAGAAGTATTCACAGCCTCCTCTTAGGCTTCGTATAATGATCTCTTCCTCCGGGAATGATAGCCTTCTCTTGGGCTTAGTACAAGGACCCGTCGGCTTCTTAAAAGTTTCCAGCCTCCTCTTGGGCTTCGTACAAATTATCCCGATGACCTCCTAAAGGTATAGGAACAGAACTTAGTCATCTTCATAGAACAGTCCTTTCAAAGAGTCTACTACTGTTTCCCAAAGCATAAGTACCAAAAGATGAAACTCTAGACTTGGACAGTCTAACTTCCTTGAGTCTCAAAGACATTCTCAAGTGACTTCGTTAAATAGGAAGGAAACCCGTAGACTCGGACAGTCTCAATACCCTTTGGATTTCTCGCTTCCTTAAAGGACAGGCAGAACCCGGACCCTTGAATCAAATCCTTGAGTACAGTGTTGCTCATATAAGAACTGATTTTCTCTTTAAAATTAGTATACTTGACCTGTCACTTAACTGAACAGTCACCATAGCCTCCTCTTGGGCTTTGTACAATGATTCTCCCCAGCGGAGTCAAACAACGTTTAACCTCTCTCTCTCTCGGGCTTTGTACAAGACACATAAGAGACTCCCTCGTTGAGTCAATCACCCCTTTCGCCTCCATCTCGGGCTTTATACAAGATACAAAAAGGTTCTTATTGAGCCAAACAAGCAACAACCTCCATCTCGGGCTTCATACGAGATACAAAAAACTCCCTTGTTGAGTCAAATAGCCTTCATCTCGGGCTTTATACGAGATACCAAAAGACTTCATCGTCGAGTCAAAACTTTTTAGCCTCTCTCTCGGGCTTTGTACGAGACACATAATAGCCTCCTCTTAGGCTTTGTATAAAAAAACCACTGGTTAATCCAATTAACCTTTTAGCATCAAAGTTGTGCCTCGTTCACAGTACACAAACATCAACAACTCCTTACTCTTCATCTAATCGCTGTAAGCGGCAAGCCTCTGGATCTTCTACATCCATGCCACTGTCCCCCTTTTAGTATGAGAAATTCCTAAGGAAAGATGGCATTACTCTACACTGAGTTAAAGTCTTCTCCTTCAGGTTGAAATCCCCTATAAAGGAAATTATGGCATTGCCAGATTCACAAATCCCGGTTAAAGTAATTCTCCTTTATAAACAGTCGTAACAGACAAACCCCTCTGTAGAGATTACAAATTCTCTCTAAAGTTGGGACCTTCAGCTTCACATCTTGGGCTTTGAACAAGATACAAATTGACCTTTCAGCTTCACATCTTGGGCTTTGAACAAGATACAACCACCTTTTCGCTTCACGTCTTGGGCTTTGAACAAGACACCAAAACAACCATTTCCTCCCATAGAATAGGAGGAACTACGAACGCTCTGATTTCCCTGTTTCGGTAAACGGGAATACGTAGGCATAAGATCGAAAGAAAAGATCTTAGCGAGCACACTAAACAAAATCCCATACTCCCATGTATCTATCAAAAGCACCAGTCCTAACATCCTAATCCTTGTTCCCCGCCAGAAACCTTATGTCTAGATAAAAAGAAAGAAAACAGTATTGGCGAAAATACAAATAACCAGTACAAAGGCCCCCCCACATTGATAGCATCCGTAACCTAACAGACCGCTGTTTAAACTCAGTATGCAAAGCAGGGTTAATTGGAGACATCTATTTCCCTTCCTTCATCAGCTCACAATAGGATAAAAACTGAATCGACCTGTAGTTTTAAGCTCAACCGCAGAGAGTGACCAGCGCTTAAGAACCGCGTCCAAAATCGCTCGCTACAGAAAAAATGGCGCCCACCGTCGGGCCTATCAAAGTTAGATCTAGGCACGCACTACCTTTTCACCTCTTGTGTGAAAACCACAGATTGGGGCTTCCGCCGGGGAACCCATTTTCTGTCAGGAACTTAGGATTCATAGCTTTAAAGGTCTAGGATGTTTAGGACAAATATATATACTGCTTTTCCTAATTGCTATACATGTTTATTTTTCTGCTAATGGGAATGTGGGTGATGCCGTATATGGAAAGATTGAGTATACACTTAAGATAAGTGATGGCGACGGGGTCGACCATCAACCTCAGTGGAGGCTGACCAACGCAACCCATTCTCTCACCTAGACAATGGGCCGGTTGTTAAGTCTGATAAGCTGAGGAGCCAAACCCTTTCGTAGTGCGGAAATTATCGGGAATAGTTGTCACGCGATACTACCCTCATTTGAGGCTGGTGATCTATTCTCGGTGAATGGCACTTACTCTAAGATTGCTCTACAACTCGCTGGCGATCCGCTTGTTGTTTTGCTTTCCTGGGAGGAGCTGATGATAATGAGTACAGGTACAAAAATCACCCTAGTATAAACCTTTGGGGACGGGTAGAGCCTTGACTTCATGACAACGACCCTTTGACCCCATGTTTTTTCTATGTTTTTGTGTGCTGCATTCATGCATTCATTTAAAAAACATTAAAAAAAAAAAAAACTTCTCTTCTAGTCTCTCTGTTTTTTCAAAATAAACTAAGATTGTGATTGCAAATATCAGAGAAAAGGATTTCACTAATGGATTTCGGTAGAAGGAGAACTCACCAGTATACCTTCAAGGTTCCAAAACTAGAGGATTTGAGAAGGTTAGTGAGGATGATCACTAACCCAGAGGCTTTCAGAGCCAAGCACGGGGGTTTGCTACCACTATTAAGAGTCCATGTGATTGAGGGAATCATGGATGCGCTCATTCAGTTTTATAATCCGGTTTATCACTGTTTCACATTCCCGGATTACCAGCTCGCACCAACGCTGGAGGAGTATTCTCACCTGATTGATTTACACATTACAGATCGAGCTCCATTTTCTGGACTGGAAGAAATTCCAAAGAATCAGACCATTACGAGAGCAATTCATTTGGACGAGTCTGAGGTCAGGACTCACTTAACCACTAAGGGTGGCATCCAAGGTTTGCCATCCCAGTTCTTGACAAACAAGGCCCTGTATTTTGCCAGTATAGGAAACGTGACTGCTTTTGAAAGCATCTTTGTCTTGCTCACCTACGGGTTATTTTTGTTTCCCAATATTAATAACTTCGTCGATATTAACTCTATTAAGGTTTTTCTCATTGGAAATCATGTGCCGACTTTGCTCGCAGATGCGTATCATTCTGTACACTTGGGAAATTTGTACAGCGGAGGGGAGATCACATGCTGTGTACCTCTGCTTTACAAATGGTTTATCTCTCACTTGCCCAAGCCTGCTGCTTTTTGGGATTGTAAGAGTGCCCTACGCTGGTCGCAGAAGATCATGTCTCTTACCAACTCTGATATAGATTGGTAGAATAGGATTTATGATGGAATCAGGATCATTGATCGTTGTGGAAACTTCCTCAACGTACCCTTTATAGGAACTAAGGGAGGAATCAACTACCATCCGGTATTGGTTCTTCGTCAATTTGGATACTCGATGAGACACATCCCACTGGGTGTTCATCTGGAAGGTCTTTTCTTCAAGGAAGGAGAAAGTGACAGAGCACTAAAGACGGAAATAGTGCATGCTTGGAAACATGTTCATAAGAAAGGACGAGAGTCTCTGGGAAAACCAGACTGTGTCTCGATGGAGCCTTATCTCCATTGGGTACAAACTAGAGCTCTCAAGCTAAAAATGCCTTATCCTCGTTACAGAATTCTTCCGCCGAGGGAATCTGTCATGTACTTCATGACGGAAACTGAAAAGCTTCAGGTTACTCTCAACAAAGTTCAACGGGAGAGAAGGTCTTGGAAGAACAAGTACCGCACCCTTGACGTAGAGTGCATCAAAATACAACAATTACTGAAAGAAAAAGATGTTCTGATTGAAATTTTGGAGCAACATGCTGTAGAGAATCAAGATGACCAAAGGAATTTGCTCGCTCCTTTCACTTGGCAAAGGAATGACAACCCAACAATGGCCCAAGAGCCCCGGTCAAAGAAAAGGAAGATACCAGAATCAGTACCTGATTTCTCTTCAGAGAGGACTCGGGAACCATTAGCTTAGGTTTCTGTTTCTGCACCTTGTAATCTACTGTATTTCCATTTCTGTAATCCTTTGAATTCAATAAAAAGGGGTTTCCCCACTATTTGATATTTGCAATCTAATTGTCAAAGTTTATTTTAATTAAACCTTAAACAATTAATATAATCATTGCATTCATCATTCTCACATCGCGTATTCTTCTTACCTACGAATCTCACGTTTGTGTCTCGATTCTAGAGTCAAACTGTCTCATTCGTATAATACTCGGGCCAATCGTCAGAAAAAGATGGATGATCTTGAGGAAGAAAACAGAGAGATGAAAGAAGAGATCGACGCTCTAAGAGAGGATATGAGAAAGCTTCGTAATGACATGCAAGCCATGGCAGAAGCTCAGCTACAAAGAACTGTGATCTCAGAGATCACCTCAACGTCCGTAGTGGAAAAGTATGATCCTAGGTATCAGATACCGAAAGATCATCCTTGGGGCATGCCTATTAACTATATCCCGGAAGGATATGTTCCGCCGATCACTGAAGATCAGGGAATCACAACAGAAGCCGCTGGGCCTGAAGGTTACAAACTTCGGGAAAGCGAAGATGCCAGGGGCATATTGAAGACTCCTGAAGGTTACAAACTTCGGGAAACGCCAAGACTCACTGTCGTAGTCACGGTACCACCCCCTGTGGTGCACACTGTCCCGGAAGGACAAATTCCACAGACACCTTCTGGTAAGAAGGAAACTATGTTTGACATAATGGAGGAATTCCAGGAGCAGTTCTTGGAAATGCAGAAAGAACTGCAAGCCATTTGCGGTCAGGATCTATTTGGAAAGGACGCCGCAGATCTCTGCTTGGTCCCAAATGTGAAAGTCCCGCACAAATTTCAAGTGCCCGACTTTGAAAAGTACAAGGGTAACTCTTGCCCTCAAAGCCATCTGGTGATGTACGCTCGGCGAATGTCAGCTCAGACGGAGAATCAGGACCTACTGATTCACTACTTTCAGGATAGTTTAACCGGTGCCGCGTTAAAATGGTACATGGGTTTAAACCGTACTACGATCAGCACATTCAGAGATCTTGGCACTGCCTTCATCCAACAATACAAATACAATTTGGACATGGCACCCGACAGAGATCAACTCAGATCAATGTCGCAAAAGGACAAGGAAACCTTTAAGGAGTATGCTCAAAGGTGGCGTGAAATTTCCGCTCAGATTTGTCCACCTCTTGAAGAAAAATAGATGACAAAGATCTTCTTAAAGACCTTAAGCTCATTTTACTATGGCCGAATGGTTGCCAGTGCGCCCAGTGATTTCACCGAAATGGTCGGCATGGGCGTACGTCTTGAGGAAGCCGTCCGAGAAGGACGTTTGGTAAAAGACACTGGATCGACGAGCGGTACAAAAAATACAGTAGTGCTCTCCCTAAGAAAAAAGAGCAAGATATTGGGAATATCTCCCTCGGAAAGGAAAGACGACGTTATCAACCGGTAGCAGCTGTGACTCCTTCTATCAATCCTGCGTCTATTCCTACGTATCAACCTCAGGTTGCGCAGAGCCAGCGTGATCAACAAAGGACACAACAGTCTCTTCAGCAGGCTCGCCCTCCATACAACAACAACCGTACAACACGGCCACCAGGATTTGATCCTATACCCGTGACGTACGCAGAACTGTTTCCATTACTACTGGCTAAGGGGCACATTCAGACTAAATCTCCTCTTACAGTACCGGAAAATCCGCCTTTTTGGTTTAAGGTGGATCAGACATGCCCTTATCATCAAGGAGGTTCAGGGCATAACATAGAGACTTGTCTCAATTTCAAGTCCGACGTATAAAAGCTTGTTAGGAGCGGGCTCTTATCTTTCAAGGATACGAATCCTAATGTTCTCACGAACCCACTGCCTCAACATGAGAAGGCTGTAGTCAACCTGATTGAGAGAGAATCTAACGATGTCTATCAAATTCACGATGTACTCTTGTTAAAGACCAATCTGGTCAAGATGCATTGTAGACAGAGCGGATATGGCCATGTGCCACCTCATAACTATCACCAGTGTGATATCTGCTCTAAAGACAATCAAACATGTTCTGTAGTGCAAGCAGCTCTGCAGGAACAGATGGATCTCGGATGGATCCAAGAGCACCGAGTTCGTGGAGTTAACATGGTCTACACGAATTCTAACGTCATTCAAAACCACGACATCCGTGCGATGAATGCCAACTTTGTGGCGATGCACTCAAGGCAAAGCCAGTATCATAATCTGCCGCGACACGATTACAGTTCCTGTCTGACTTGCTCGGTAAAAAAACAGGGATGCTCTTTCATACAAGAGGCCCTCCAGCATCAGATGGATCTTGGATGGATCCAAGACTACCATGATAGGAGCTCCTATCTGATCAACATGGTTCAGGTCTTCGATATTCGCGTGATGAATACCAACCTGGTAGAGTTACATGCTGAGCAGGTCCAACTCGGATTCTTAATATCACATGACTATCAAAGCTGTGAAGCGGGTTGTGAAAACGATCGAGGTTGTACCCTTGTCCAGGAGGCACTTCAACACTTGTTAAATCATTGGTGGATGCCAATTTATATGGATGAAGATACTCAGCAGATTAGTATCAGTAACAGGAATCCTACTCGACGTCAAAGTCAGGATGTCCGATCAGTGGAAGCTAACCTAGTGAGGTTACATTGTATTCAAAGTGGGCGTGGCCAGGTGCCACCACACAACTATGACAGTTGTAGCGTCTGTTCGGAAAGTAACCAAGGGTGTTACCTTGTGAGAGCAGCTCTTCAGGGTCAGGTCGATCGTGGAGAAATTCGTCCATATCCGGGTTCTGGACCCATCAATTGGACGCCGAACTACCTTGCCGATCAAGTTGATGATGTTGTCCCAATCTCTGGTCATCACAGGGCCAGGGATGTTTTTGCCATCATCCCTCTACTTGACGAGTCTAAGGTTCCCAACCGGGAACGAATTGAGATTGCTTATGATGGTCAGAAAAATCAGAAGGCTCCTGTAGTCATCTATCTACCAGGACCGCTACCGTATGAATCAGCTAAGGTGATCCCTTACAAATACGGTGCAACAATAATTGAAAATGGAAAGGAAATTCCATTACCCTCCGTCATGAACATTGCAGACATCAGTCGAGTAACACGGAGTGGTAGAATCTTCAACCGAGGGGTTGGGGAACCTAACAAAGAAAAGGAACTTCAGACGGAAGCTCCTGATCTATTAGTCGGTCAATCCAGTAATCCCGACCTGTCAAAAAATAATGATGAGATGCTGAAGCTCATCCAAAGGAGTGAATATAACATTGTTGATCAGCTGTTACAGACTCCTTCAAAGATCTCAGTATTATCACTGTTACTCAGTTCAGAAGCGCACAGGGAGGCTCTACAGAAAGTCTTGGAGTAGGCCTTTGTGGAACAGGATGTAACAATCAGACAGTTCGATAGTATTGTCTCTAACATCACTTCCTGCAACAACTTGGGATTTAGTGATGAGGAGTTACCCGAAGAGGGTCGCCGTCATAACATGGCGCTCAACATTACAGTCAACTGCCAGGACGATGCTTTAGCCAGCGTACTGGTAGACACAGGGTCAGCCCTGAATGTTATGCCGAAGTCCACTTTGATGCAATTATCATTCAAAGGGCCTCCGATGAGAGTTAGCGAGGTTGTCGTCAAAGCATTCGACGGATCCAGAAAAACAGTTATCGACGAAGTTGATCTTCTCATAACTATCGGTCCTCACACTTTCCAAGTCACTTTCCAGGTCATGGATATCCGGGCAACATACAGTTGTTTATTAGGAAGACCTTGGATACACCAGGCTGGAGCGGTCACTTCGACCCTCCACCAAAAGCTAAAGTTCGTCAAGAACGATCAACTTGTCACGGTTTGTGGGGAACAAGCCTTGCTTGTAATCCACTTGTCATCATCTACTGGTATAAAACCCGAGGAGGTTATTGGAACTCAGTTCCAAGCATTGTCGGTGAGCAAGGACAATCAATCCTAAGGAGGAACCTCGATTTCCTCATACAAAGATGCTATCAAAGCGGTCGAGAGTACCGACACAACTGGATGGGGACAGCTTGTCATTCCTATTGACAATAGAACAAAGAAGGGTCTTGGTTTTTCTGTAACCTGTACCCAGACAGCTGCTAAAGATGAAAGTTTTCATCCCCTTCAAAACTTCTTCCACAGTGGAGGTTTCCTTCACCCAGTGTCTCAAGCGGTTCATGCTATTAATGAGGAAGACCCCTCTAACACGGATGAAGAATGGAAGTCCTATTTGAATGAGGACGGTTATATGTCTCAAGAAGAGGTGCCTACACCATTTTGCTTTCCTACACAGATTCCGAGATTTATACCAAGGTCAGACGTCGAAATGATCTATGGAGATTGTGATCCGGAAGGATGCCGTGCTCCGCCGAATCCATTAGAGGAGGACACTCTGATGAAAGACAACTTTGACCATAATAACTATGGCCCAATGGATGGTCTGCCAATGTGGCAGCCTTACCCAGGAAACTTGGGGCAAGGGAGTCAGCCGAACAATGAAAATCAGCTGATCGTCATTGAACAGAATACCTGTGTCTCCACCATGTCATGGGATCAACACTCAGGTCATTCAGAAACTACTCAACATGAAGATGAATTTGCAACGTTTGCAGGACTTGAATTCATCAACTATGCTTTTCCTGAGGTTAATGTCATCGAGAGAGATGACTCCTCCAGTTCGAGAGAAGTGTGGGACACCTTGGGACAACCGAGTGGAAAATACGACTATATGGTCAAGTACACCACTCCCGGAAGCTCTCGTATCAGGCTCGAAGACATCCAGCCAATTGGATGGGGAGATACAGCTGAGAGCACAAATACTATGCAAAATGCAACAGAGGAATTCTCCTACGACAACTCTGCCTGGGAAACAGATTCCAATGATACTGCTCCACCAGAAATCAGCGTCATTTCTGAAGACAAATCAAGGAAGGTGCCAGACTTTGTGATTCACCGAGGAGTTCGCCGCCAATGGGTTGCCGTCGAGGTTCCGAAGGTCGTTCATCAGTCAAAGTAATTGCCATCTTTAACCTTTCACCCTGCCCAGGTGAAACGGATGTTTTGATAGGGCTCGCTTTCTGTAAATTTCCCTCTTCGCTTTGCCCGAAGCGACAGAGTTTTGTTTTATAGGGCTGTAGTTTCAAGGATCGACTTGTTCATTAATAAAATAACGCTGTTCTGTAATTTTCGCATTAATTGCTGTTTTCTCTTTTTGCTTTTTCAGAAAATGGTAATCCTAAAAAACAATTCAAATAAAAACGAGCAGTAAAATAAATACACTGCACACACTTGCATTTTCTCTATCTCTTCTAAACACGAATCATCACGTCATGCAGATTGCTTGTTTTAAACCCAGTTGAAACATACGATCCGATGCCTTCTCCCAACTTTGAGTTCCCGGTATTTGAGGCTGAAGAAGAAAATGACAACGAAATTCCAGAAGAGATCTCCCGATTACTCAGACAAGAGGAAAGGTCCATTGAACCTCACAAAGAGCCGTTGGAAACGGTAAACTTGGGTTCAGAGCAAGAGAGAAAAGAAATCAGGATTGGGGCACTGCTCAGTCCAACTGCCAGAGAGGGTTTGGTAAAGCTTCTCAAAGAATTTCCTGATGTATTCGCTTGGTCCTATCAGGATATGCCAGGGTTGGATACCAGCATCGTGGAACATCACTTACCGTAGAGATCGGAATGTCCGCCAGTAAAGCAAAGGTTGAGATGCACTCACCCGGACATGGCCATCAAAATCAAAGAGGAGGTACAGAAACAGATTAACGCGGGTTTCCTCGCTACATCTGAATATCCTCAATGGTTAGCCAACATCGTACATGTTCCGAAAAAGGACGGAAAGGTCAGAATGTGTGTCGACTACCGAGATCTGAACAAGGCGAGTCCAAAGGACGACTTTCCTTTACCACACATTGACATGCTGGTAGACAGCACAACAAAGTTCAAAATTTTCTCCTTCATGGATGGATTCTCGGGCTATAACCATATCAAAATGGCGTCGAAAGACATGGAGAAAACTTCGTTCATTACCCCATGGGGTACCTTTTGTTACAAGGTAATGCCGTTCGGTTTGAAGAACGCCGGGGCAACCTATCAAAGGGCCATGACTACTCTATTTCATGACATGATACATAAGGAAATCGAGGTATATGTCGATGATATGATTGCAAAATAAAAAACAGAGAGTGAACACGTTGAACATTTGTCAAAATTGTTCGAACGTCTAAGAAAATTCAAGCTCCGCTTGAATCCCAACAAGTGCACCTTCGGTGTCTGTTCAGGGAAACTACTAGGGTTCATCATCAGCCAGAAAGGAATTGAGGTTGATCCTGACAAGGTCAAGGCCATTCAAGAAATGCCTTCTCCGAAAACTGAAAAACAAGTCAGAGGATTCCTGGGACGTTTGAACTACATCTCCAGATTCATATTCCTCATGACCGCCACGTGTGCGCCGATTTTCAAATTACTCATAAAGAATCAGGATTGCGTTTGGTCAGAAGATTGCCAAACCGCTTTCGACAGTATTAAGGAATATCTGTTGAATCCTCTGATTCTATCACCTCCAGTGGAAGGAAGACCACTGATTATCTACCTCACAGTCCTAGAGGACTCAATGGGATGTGTACTTGGCCAACAAGACGAAACTAAAAGAAAAGAGTCTGCCATCTATTATTTGATCAAGAAATTCACCGACAGCGAGACTCGATACACTATGCTTGAGAAAACTTGATGCGCTCTGGCTTGGGTAGCCAAACGTCTTCGCCAATACATGATTCGTCATACTACTTGGTTGGTCTCCGAAATGGATCCAATCAAGTATGTCTTTGAAAAACCTGCTCTTACGGGAAGAATTTCCCGTTGGCAGATGTTGTTATCAGAATATGACATAGAGTACCACGCTCAAAAAGCCGTTAAGGGAAGTATTTTAGCCGATCATTTGGCTCATCAACCGATTGACGATCAAGAATCAATCGGGTTTGACTTCCCAGACGAAGATGTCATGTATCTAAAAATGAAAGATTACGATGAACCGCTACCCAGTGAAGGGCCAGAACCAGGTTCCCAATGGGGACTTATCTTTGACGGAGCAGTTAATCATTATGGAAACGGAATTGGGGCAATCATTGTTACCCCTCAGGGTACCTACATTCCTTTCACTGCTAGACTTACGTTCAAGTGTACGAACAACGAGGCCGAATACGAAGCTTGTATTATGATTCTCGAGGAAGCGATTGATTTAAGGATCAAAAACTTGGACGTATATGGCGACTCAGCCTTGGTCATCAATCAGATAAAAGGAGATTGAAACACATACCAATCAGGATTGATTCCTTACAAAGACTATGCAAGAAGGTTGTTACCCTTCTTCAACAGAATCGAGTTTCATCACATCCCTCGTGATGAGAATCACATGGCTGATGCATTAGCCACTCTCTCTTCTATGATTAGTGTAGGTCAATGGAATGACATACCTAAGATCGACATCATGCGTCTTGAACGGCCCGCTTACATCTTCACGATTGAAGCAGTCATAGATGACAGACCTTGGTATCACGATATCAAATGCTTCCTTCAGAAACAAGAGTACCCATCTGGGGCACTCAGAAAAGACAGAAAAACCCTCAGAAGATTGGCTGGAAACTTCTTCCTGAGCGGTGACACTCTCTATAAGAGAAATTTTGACATGGTCTTGCTCCAATGCGTAGACAGACCAGAAGCAGACATGCTTATGAAAGAAATTCATGAATGATCCTTTGGCACTCATGCCAAAGGACACACAATGGCGAGAAAAATTCTGAGAGCAGGGTACTTTTGGTTGACCATGGAATCCGACTACTACAAGTACATGAGGAGGTGTCACAAGTCAGATATACTCCGACAAAATTCATGTACCGCCATCACATCTCAAAGTTCTCTCTTCCTCGTGGCCTTTTTCCATATGGGGAATCGACATGATCGGCTTGATCGAACCTAAGACTTCAAACGGACATCGGTTCATTCTGGTAGCCATTGATTACTTCACCAAGTGGGTCGAAGCAGCATCATATGCTAATGTAACCCGACAAGTGGTGGTCCGATTTATCAAAAACAATATCATCTGCCGTTATGGTGTTCCAAGAGAGATCATTACTGATAATGGATCTAACTTGAACAATAAGATGATGAAGGAGTTGTGCGCAGAGTTCAAGATCGAACACCATAACTCATCTCCCTACCGACCCAAGATGAACGGAGCGGTAGAAGCGGCTAACAAGAACATCAAGAAGATCGTTCAAAAGATGGTTGTAACCTACAAAGACTGGCACGAGATGCTACCCTTTGCTCTTCACGGTTATCGCACATCTGTTCGCACTTCAACAGGGGCTACCCCTTTCTCTCTAGTGTATGGCATGGAGGCAGTTCTCCCCATAGAAGTAGAGATCCCATCAATCCGAGTACTGATGGAAGCTAAGCTCACCGAAGCTGAATGGTGTCAAAGCCGACACGACGAATTAAACCTGATCGAAGAGAAACGAATCACGGCACTATGCCATGATCATTCGTATCAACAGAGAATGAAGAAGGCGTCCGACAAAAAGGTCCGACCTCGTGTCTTCAGAAAAGGGGACCTCGTGCTCAAGAAGATACAATCTTTTCTCACTGATTCCCGGGGCAAGTTGACTCCGAATTATGATGGCCCCTATGTGGTCACAAAAGCTTTCTCAGGCTGCGCCTTGAGACTTGCAACCATGGGCGGAGAGGAATTTACCTACCCCACGAATGTTGATGTAGTCAAGAAATACTTCGCCTAAACTAAAAAAAAAACGTCTCGGTGGATTGAAAACCCGAAAGGGCGGTCCAGGCAAAAGTTAGAGACATGAAAAAAATCATCCCGATGGATTGGAAACATCATAGTACAATCCAGGCAAAAGTTATGGATAATGGCAAGTAACTATGTTCAACAGAGGCAGGTCCCTCAGCAGCAGTTACACCATCCATCAGAGGAAAACTCCAGTCAAGGTCATCTTCGACAGAAGCTCAGGATGCCCCCGAATTCAAAGTTGGTAGAAGGATAGTGGTCGTTATGTTTCAACGTAGTCCGTTTCCCAGTATATTACCATTTTCAAACTTTGTATATACTCTTTGGAATCACGCGTTTGGCTGATCTCCATCCTATCAATAAAATTTGAGCCCTTGTGATTTTGTTTGCAGTTCTTATTTGTTTTACCTTTACAGAACGACGTTGTTAACATGATTAACGATTCTTGAAATAAAACAAAAATGAATTTACTTGGTAAAACTTTTTCTGCTCTTAAAATAAAGATGGCAATTTCTTTTGACTATTGAACATCAAAAGAACATCAATCGCTTCTCCAGAAGTAAGCAAACTTCAAAGTGCAGAATCAAAGTTCTCCTTCTAACCCAGTACGCCTGAATGAAGGGATCAACTGTGTCAGAGACCTTGTTTCATCTGACACCCCTCGGCCGAGTTCTTATCTCCTAAGCCTGACCAACATAGCTCCCAACAGGGACTATCTCTCCTAAGCAAGGTGGAATTGCTATTCTGAACCAACGATACTTCTTCGCCCCGTGATGGCCGAGTATCCAGTCGCGTTCACCTGTCAGTTTGTATGTCGCGTCAGTTTTTTCAGCATAAACATACACACATCATGCATTATTGATTTGCATTCACATTTCATATTGCATCACTGTCACTCTAGTCGGTCTTGTCCCCTAGTGATAAAAGTTCTCTCAATCGAGTTGTCAACCCTTTCCTCGTCAGGAAGTGCAGCGTCTGAACAATCTCTCTCCTCCAGTTTATTTCTGGAATGAAGTTGGCTCCTCGACCACTTTGATAACTTGAACCTCTGAAAGACCAGAGGAACCTTCAGTCAGCATCACTCTTCGCCATTGAAGATGATATCCTTGCTTTCCCGGATTAAAGAAAAATCCCCCAGAGAAAGCCTTCTAAGCAGAGATTTGGCAGTACAGCTGCCATTCTCCGAAAATATCGCTGATGAAAAGGTCATCGGCACCTCAAAATTGGACCCCATCACATGGCATTTCTCCGGGAAGATCCCGAGAAAAATATGATGTAAGTCTGACATCGAAACTTTTTACACTCAAATGGCATCTCCCCAGGAAAATTCGGCGAGAAGTTTGAAGGAAAGCCGCTACGAATAGCGTCCCTTGTCAAAAAGTTTATTGACAAAAGAAACTAAGACCAGTTCCTTGGTAGGAAACCAGGATCGAGGGGAAGTTTAAATCAGAAACTAAGACCAGTTCCTTGGTAGGAAACCAGGATCGAGGGGAAGTTTATTTCAGCAACTGAGACCAGTTCCTTGGTAGGAAACCAGGATCGAGGGGAAGTTTGTTTCCGCAACTAAGACCAGTTCCTTGGCTGAAGACCAGGATCGAGGGGAAGTTTACCTTTTCTAAGCATCATTGCTTAGCAAAAGAAGATGAATGCGCAAGCTACCATTCATAACCACCATCAAAATTTCGGGTATTCCGATATTTAATCCTCAAGGGTTGTTGAGCATTCACTACAATCAAAATTAGGGTTTAAGCCCTCTCAGAGCCTTAGACAAAGGATCAATCAAGGAATGACATGATCTTCAACTTGTCTAACCTCTCAAACATCCACAATGGATCAAGAGGACTCCCACTTCAAGGATTAAGCACAAGGTTGCTCCCTTCTAGGTGGATCAAGCTTCAAGATCGCCAGTGTCACCAAATTAGGGTTTTGGTCGATCAGGGCCTCAAAAGGGAAATTTTCCTCTGGGCATGAGCCAAAGATCCAAAACACAACCTAATGTAATCCATGGAACCTCATGGACCCATTCATCAAGTCAATTTTGCCTCAGGGTATGCATACATAAAAAATCAGGAATTAGGGTTTCTTGACCTAATTCACCCCTAAGTTGACTTTTGGGACAAATCATGAACCAAGACCTCAAGAGAGTGTTTGAGGGTCTCTAATGAGCTATATTGATCCATTTGTAACAATGGATTAACCCAAGAAGCTTGAGCAACAAGTCTCAATTTCATCTGCACCACAATTAGGGTT
The DNA here is from genome assembly GCA_022829125.1 of Lathyrus tuberosus. Classification (NCBI taxonomy): domain Eukaryota; kingdom Viridiplantae; phylum Streptophyta; class Magnoliopsida; order Fabales; family Fabaceae; genus Lathyrus; species Lathyrus tuberosus. Next base: position 5,470,937 of record JALAZF010000023.1, on the reverse strand, counting down.
TCGCGAGGAAAGTCAACTGTAACTTTGACTTTTGACCAGGACATGCTCCCAAACCCTAGGACATGTCTCAATATACCCTATGACACCCATGGAACATGTCCATCAAGTTTGATTTAGGTCAAGGACATGATTTCCTGAAGAATTGCACAGTTTGGAATTCATTTGATAAAAAGTCAACTGTGCACAAAAGTCAACTTTGACTTTTTGTGATTTTTCACCAAAATGGATTTTTAACCCTAAAATGATGTTAATGTATGATTTGAATCATCATTCATCAAGAAAAATCAAGAAAAGTGGGATAACTTGTAAAAGGGGTAACCATAAAAACTTAGAAAATTTTGTAAGTTAAAAATAAAGTGACAAGGGTACCAACTTTGAAGGATCATAACTCCTAAACCACAAAGCCATTTTTTCTCATCCAAAGATGGATTTGTAGCCCTCATTACCCTCTACAAAAACTTCAACTAGACCTAAGTCCAATTCATTAAGGATTTTGGGTTATGGAGTGATCAAAATGGCTGAAAAGTGAAAATGTCACTTTTTCCAACACTTAGTGAAATTTTCACTAAGTCAGAATCTGCCTTCACTTTTTGCCAAATGTAGAGGGATTTTTCACTTGGATTCAAAAGAGATCAAAACCAAATATGTTCAAACAGTTGTTATATCATGTAAGGGCTTTCCAAAATGGCCAAGAACATTGCCAAATTCCATTTGAGTCATGAGATATGACATTGGAAAGTTGCCTTGCTGAAATCTGTCAAAGGCAAGGCAGAATTTGCAATTTTGCTCGATTTGCCAAAATCAGCCAAATTCAAATGCTCCTATCCACTTGGACACATTTGAGGATTGAATCTAAAGGGGGCAATCACTGAGCCAAGCCTCCAAAGTCCATGGAACAAGAAATAGCATGTTGAACCTAGAATGGCCAAAATAGGGACAAGACTCCAAATTTGGATTGAAGCATTCAATGGAAGCATCAAGGTGGCATGGACTGAGCCATTCTCATCTGAAATCAGTCAAGACTTATCCAAGACCAAGGGAACCACAACTCTGTGCCCTAACCTCTAGTCAATGGCTAGAGGAGACTTGGATTTCCATTGGACAACATTGGCCAAACCTACTTACCAGTTGCCATTCACTATTCCTTACAAAACAAACTTGCTCTACTATAAATAGAGCTCAATTGTGATCAGTTTGAGTACACCAAAGCCATCTAACAGATGCTTTCCTCAAAATCTCTTTCTCTTGGCAAAAATACCTTTCTTAGCAAGGTAGCTATCGGGTTTTGAGTTTGAGAGCTTTTCCAATCAAACCAATCACTCACACACCTTACATACATCATATAGAAGTGATCCAAACACTCACATAACATATGGAACACTGATTTCATAAAATCACCAGCCAATTGCTCAAGTTCTTGACAGTTTTGCAGTTGAGGTGTCATCTTCAACTCCAAACCATTTCAATCCATTCCAAGCACTCAGACACATCACTTGGTACCTAGGGAAGCTATCCACATCATTGGAACCTAGCTATAACACCTCCAACACAAATCACGATCACCAACTGCAAGTGGTAAGCATGAGCTCTTCTAACTCTATGATCCATGCAATTTTTGTTGCACAATAATTTGGCCATATGTTCATAATCATGCATGGAATGTTTTCCCTCAATTAATTGCATTGTTTGAATTGTGTATCAAAAATCCTAGCCTTCATGCAGAAATCAGGGTTCTTGAGGATTTTTCTTGATTTCTTGTTATATGTTTAATTTAAATGAAATTAATAGACATAGACATGATTGTGAGGTTGAGACGAGCATAATGATATGTGGATTGCATGTTATAATCAAGTATTCAGGGAGATTGGATAGAAAATGTAAATCTGAGAATCTCAGAACACGCGCGTGTTCTTCAGCTTGTTCTTGGCGCCATTTTTAGAAATTTGAATATTTGAATTTTTGTGATTTTATTTAATTGATTCAAAAATTAATTTCTCTCTGAGTTTTAATGATTTTGAGTTGATTCTTTTTTTAATAATTCACAAAAATGTTAAAATATTTTAATTTATCAAAAAATCCCAAAAATATTATTTATTTCATATAATTGATATTTTTGCAAAGAATTAATATTTTAATTGTTTTTGACATTTTAAATATTTTTTCTACATTGATTTTGCAACTTTTAATGCTTTCTAATTATTTTGTAGGTCAATACTTAATTTTTGAAGCATTAATCCAAAATCACAATTTGTTTTTCATATGTTAAACAATTTTGATCATTTTTAATTGAATTTTATTCAATTAAATACATTTTTGAAAACAAATTAGGGTTTTTGGATTAATTCAACCCTCATAAATCATTTTCAAAACATTATGGGCCTCTTGAGAGAGTGTAAGACCCAACCCACTTGTACAGAAATATTTTGGGCCTCATTCGTTGTATAAGTCCCTCTGTACATTTTCAAATAAACGACACGATCATCGCCTTTTGAAAAATACCTTGGGCCTCTCCTTGAGCAATAAGACCCATCCAAAACACTTTGGGCCTCTAATAGAGTGTAAGACCTAATCCCCTTTTAAACAAAACATTTTGGGCCTCACTTATTGTATAAGTCCCTCCGCGTTAAAAGAAAACCTCGTCGCGATCGCCATTTTTAACGAAAAAAAAATCATCTGGGCCTACCCTCGTGTTATAAGCCCCACTCTTTTTCTTTAAACTTTTTGGGCCTCTTGAGAGAGTGTAAGACCCATCCCTTTGTACAGAAAACAATTTTTGGGCCTCAGTCACTTGTATTAGTCCCTCTGTACAAATTCAAACAATGCGCTCACTGATAAAACCTTGGGCCTCTCCTTGAGCTGTAAGCCCCAAATCTTTCTTTTTCAAAGCACTTTCTCCTTTGATTTTGAAATATACTGTTGTTTTCAATCTTTCTTTGTTGAACAACTAACCAAACAGTATGGAAGCTCTACAACCGAGTAAGTGGTTATTGCTTTCATTTACCGCTTTCATATACATATAACTGTATTGTGGGGCTGTTTCGCTGTAAGTCTTCTTTCATAAACTCATATCAACTGTGTAATAATAGTATATATATTTAGAGTTTCCCCGGCAACTACGTCTAGCATTAAGCCCGTTGATCACTCTTAGAAATAGTCTAAACTAGATCCCCATAGGATTACCAGACACAGTCTTCCCTCCTCTTGAGGTTAAACAATATGGAGACATGAAAGGCAACATTCTCTGTGAACCCTTTCATAGACTGTCACTCATAGAAGTTGTCAAAGAAACTCTATTCCCCAGAGATGATCTCTTCTCCGTGAATTGCATCTCTTGAGTTTCTTCCAGATTCTCGAACTTTCCTGACTTTGATCTATTCTCGGTGAATAGCATTGCCTTGAATTTCTCAGGGTTTGGGGACCCACGGGCTTCTTAAAAGCACTTGTCAAGAGACTCTACTCCCCAGAGATGATCTTTTCTCCGTGAATGGCATCTCTTGAGTTTCTTCCAAATTCTCGAACTTTCCTGATTTGATCTATTCCTTGTGAATAGCTTGCCTTGAATTTCTCGGGGTTTGGGGACCCATCGGCTTCTTAAAAGCAATCGGCCTCCTCTTGGGCATCGTACAAGGACCCACAGGCTTCCTAAAAGCAACCCCGCCTCCTCTTGGGCATCGTACAAGGACCCTACGGCTTCTTAGAAGTATTCACAGCCTCCTCATAGGCTTCGTATAATGATCTCTTCCTCCGGGAATGATAGCCTTCTCTTGGGCTTAGTACAAGGACCCGTCGGCTTCTTAAAAGTTTCCAGCCTCCTATTGGGCTTCGTACAAATTGTCCCGACGACCTCCTAAAGGTATAGGAACAGAACTTAGTCATCTTCATAGAATAGTCCTTTCAAAGAGTCTACTACTGTTTCTCAAAGCATAAGTACCAAAAGATGAAACTCTAGACTTGGACAGTCTAACTTCCTTGAGTCTCAAAGACATTCTCAAGTGACCCCTTCGTTAAATAGGAAGGAAACCCGCAGACTCGGACAGTCTCAATACCCTTTGGATTTCCCGCTTCCTTAAAGGACAGGCAGAACCCGGACCCTTGAATCAAATCCTTGAGTACAGTGTTGCTCATATAAGAACTGATTTTCTATTTAAAATCAGTATACTGGACTTGTCACTTAGCTGAACAGTCACCATAGCCTCCTCTTGGGCTTTTTACAATGATTCTCCCCAGCGGAGTCAAACAACGTTTAGCCTCTCTCTCGGGCTTTGTACGAGACACATAAGAGACTCCCTCGTTGAGTCAATCACCCCTTTCGCCTTCATCTCGGGCTTTATACGAGATACAAAAAGGTTCTTATTGAGCCAAACAAGCAACAGCCTCCATCTTGGGCTTCATACGAGATACAAAAAACTCCCTTGTTGAGTCAAATAGCCTTCATCTCGGGCTTTATACGAGATACCAAAAGACTTCATCGTCGAGTCAAAACATTTTAGCCTCTCTCTCGGGCTTTGTACGAGACACATAATAGCCTCCTCTTAGGCTTTGTATAAGAAAACCACTGGTTAATCCAATTAACCATTTAACATCAAAGCTGTGCCTCGTTCACAGTACACAAACATCAACAACTCCTTCCTTTTCATCTAATCGCTGTAAGCGGCAAGCCTCTGGATCATCTACATCCATGCCACTGTCCCCCTTTTAGTATGAGAAATTCCTAAGGAAATATGGCATTACTCTACACTGAGTTAAAGTCTTCTCCTTCAGGTTGAAATCCCCTATAAAGGAAATTATGGCATTGCCGGATTCACAAATCCCAGTTAAAGTAATTCTCCTTTATAAACAGTCGTAACAGACAAACCCCTCTTTAGAGATGACAAATTCTCTCTAAAGTTGGGACCTTCAGCTTCACATCTTGGGCTTTGAACAAGATACAAATAGACCTTTCAGCTTCACATCTTGGGCTTTGAACAAGATACAAACCACCTTTTCGCTTTACGTCTTGGGCTTTGAACAAGACACCAAAACAACCATTTCCTCCCATAGAATAGGAGGAACTACGAACGCTCTGATTTCCCTGTTTCGGTAAACGGGAATACGTAGGCATAAGATCGAAAGAAAAGATCTTAGCGAGCACACTAAACAAAATCCCATACTCCCATGTATCTATCAAAAGCACCAGTCCCAACATCCTAATCCTTGTTCCCCGCCAGAAACCTTCTGTCTAGATAAAAAGAAAGAAAACAGTATTGGCGAAAATACAAATAACCAGTACAAAGGCCCCCCCACATTGATAGCATCAGTAACCTAACAGACCGCTGTTTAAACTCAGTATGCAAAGCAGGGTTAATTGGAGACATCTATTTCCCTTCCTTCATCAGCTCACAATAGGATAAAAAATGATTCGACCTGTAGTTTTAAGCTCAACCGCAGAGAGCGACCAGCGCTTAAGAACCGCGTCCAAAATCGCTCGCTACACTAAGTAACAAGCGATGATTCCAGCAGAGTTCCTGAGTGAACTAGTGTTGAGATTTGATGGATGGTCGGTACCGCATGTGCATTGCATAGAGTCGTTGTGTCGGTCTCTGTGCATTTGCATAAATCATGAATGAATTGATTGTGTGTGGATTTGTGGATGAAATCGATGAATTGATATATGTATATGTGTTGGTGACATTTGTATTGTGCATGGTTGATATACCTTGGTGATGGCTATATGAAATATACATTGTGTTGTTTTGGTGGTTGAATTCTAGTATGAGTTGTGGTGAGAATAATTTATATGTGTATTTTGCGGTTATATATATTTGTATGCAATTATATTATGATTGTGTTTCTCACCCTTCTGCTGTTTTATAATGCTCTACGAGGCATTGCAGATTAGATTGCTGGAGGTCTTTTTGTGAAGCTTAGGTCTTCATTCTTTTGTCGGTCGGCTCTGATATGTGACACCGGGTAGTCGGGGAGATCGAGTGTGATTGATTTGTATTATGTATTTGTATCTTTTGGATTGTACATGTATGATGTTGTATATAACAAAAAAACTTTTATGATATATATATATATATATATATATATATATATATATATATATATATATATATATATATATATATATATATATGTATATGAGATTCAGTTACGGATTTTCCGCTTTCATTCTGTTTCTGAATTGTGGGTGTATTACTACCTGAATAGTTGCATATCTTTATGAGCAGGTGTTGTATGTTTGTTTCAAATTGATGTGGCACCCCTTTCTATGCCGTGAATGTTTTAAATATACTCTGATTAACTGTTATCGCTTTATTTATTTGGGGGTATAGATTGGGGGTGTTACATCAAGTGGTATCAGAGCCAGTCCGTGTCAGTTGTGTCTGTCCTTGTTGGTCGTTTTGTTTGGGTGAGCTGTTTGTTTAACCATAGTTACTGTTATTGGAAATGAACAGAATATAGCTGGAAGGAACGACGCTGCTTTAGCTGCTGCGATGCAGGCTATGGCTCGGGTTGTGCAGGGTGCACCGAATGCTGCGGGTAATGATGAGTTCAGGAAGAATAAGCCGCCTATCTTCAAAGGAAGATATGATCCTGATGGTGCACAGATTTGGTTGAAAGAGATAGAGTTCTTGGAATTGAAACAAGGTGGTATGTCTGTTGTTGACTATACTGCTAAGTTTGTGGAGCTGGTGCAGTTTTACCCACATTATGCGGAAGCGACTGCGGAGTTTTCTAAGTGTGTTAAGTTTGAGAATGGGTTGCGTCCTGAGATTAAACAGGCTATTGGTTATCAGAGGATTCGAAGGTTTGCAGACTTGGTGGATTGTTGTAGGATTTTTGAGGAAGATAGTAAGGCTCGTTCTACTCATTATAAGAGTATGACCGACAGGAAAGGGAAGCAACAACTGCGTGGTGGTCCTTATGTGACACCAGCTGATAAGGGTAGACAAAGGGGTACTTTTGACCGAAGACCAAGTGGGGGAGGAATGTCTAGTCCTCTAAGATGTTTTAGGTGTGGTGATCTAGGACATCGGCAGTTTGATTGTAGGAAAGATATGAGGAAGTGTTCTAATTGTGGAGGCTTAGGGCATGTCGCAGCCGAGTCCAAGAGGAAGAATGTGGCGAAGTGCTTCAATTGTGGCGAAGTTGGTCATATTAGCACAAAGTGTCCGAAACCGAAGCAGGCTCCAGCTGGTGGGAAAGTCTTTGCGTTGTCAGGGACTCAGACTTCAAGTGCAGATTGTCTGATAAGAGGTACTTGCTTTATTAATAGTACGCCTTTAGTTGCTATTATTGATACTGGAGCGACTCATTCGTTTATTTCGTCTGAGTACGCGAAGCGTTTGAATCTTGGGTTGTCTTCGATGGGTGGAGAGATGGTTATTGATACTCCAGCAATGGGTTCAGTAACTACTTCTTTGGTTTGTTTAAGTTGTCCTTTGACCATTTATGGTAAAGACTTTGAGATGGATTTGGTGTGTTTGCCGTTGGAGGGTTTAGATGTGGTTTTGGGAATGAATTGGTTGCAGTTCAATAGGGTCGATATTGATTGTTATCATAAGTTAATAAGATTTCCTTCACTTGAGGAAGACGAAGACTCGAGTTTCTTATCTACCAAAGAGTTGAAGAAACTTTTGGCGGATGAAGCTCAGTTGTTTGGGTTGTTTGCATCATTGACTGTGGATAGTCAAGTTTCACTTGATGTGTTTCCTGTTGTGTGTGAATTTCCGGAAGTGTTTCCTGAGGATATTTCAGATGTGCCGCCAGAGAGAGAGGTGGAGTTTTCTATAGATCTAGTTCCTCGTACTAGACCTGTGTCTATGGCACCTTATAGAATGTCGGCATCTGAGTTGGTTGAACTGAAAAAGCAATTAAATGATTGTTGGAAAAGAGGTTTGTGAGACCGAGTATGTCGCCTTGGGGTTCTCCAGTTTTGTTGGTGAAAAAGAAAGATGGAAGTATACGATTGTGTATTGATTATCGCCAGTTGAATAAGGTGACGATTAAGAATAAGTATCCTTTTCCGAGAATTGATGATCTGATGGATCAGTTGGTTGGTGCTTGTGTGTTTAGTAAGATTGATTTGAGATCGGTGTATCATCAAATAAGGGTGAAAGAAGAAGATATTCAGAAGACGGCTTTTAGGACACGATACGGTCATTATGAATATTCTGTGATGCCGTTCGGGGTTTCTAATGCGCCAGGTGTGTTTATGGAATACATGAATCGTATTTTTCACGAGCATTTGGATCGTTTTGTTGTTGTGTTTATTGATGACATTTTGATTTACTCTAAGTCTCGGGAGGAGCACGCGGAGCATTTGCGTATTGTTTTGCAGGTTTTGAAGGAAAAGAAACTTTTTGCTAAATTGTCCAAGTGTGAATTCTGATTGTCGGAAGTGAGTTTTCTTGGACACGTAATTTCAGGTAACGGTATTGTTGTGGATCCATCTAAAGTAGATGCAGTTCTACAATGGGAGACTCCGAGATCTGTTACTGAAATTAGAAGCTTTTTGGGATTAGCCGGATATTATCGAAGGTTTATTGAAGGTTTTTCTAAGTTGGCACTTCCTTTAACCCAGTTGACTTGTAAAGGAAAAGCGTTCATTTGGGATATTCAGTGTGAGGAAAGTTTTAGTGAGCTGAAGAGGAGATTGACGACAGCTCTGATTTTGATTTTACCGGATCCTAATGAACCGTTTGTGGTCTATTGTGATGCGTCTTTGACTGGTCTAGGTGGTGTGTTGATGCAGGAAGGTAAGGTTTTAGCTTATGCTTCAAGGAAATTGAGGATTCATGAGAAAAATTATCCTATTCATGATCTTGAGTTAGCGGTCGTGGTGTTTGTGTTGAAGATTTGGAGGCATTATCTCTACGGTGCAAGATTCGAAGTCTTTAGTGATCATAAAAGCTTAAAATATTTGTTTGATCAGAAAGAATTGAATATGAGGCAACGTAGATGGTTGGAGTTCTTGAAGGACTACGACTTTGGCTTGAATTACCATCCTGGTAAAGCTAATGTGGTAGCCGATGCGTTGAGTCGGAAATCGTTACATATATCCGCTTTGATGGTTAAGGAGTGGGAACTTTTGGAATCGTTTAGAGATTTGAGTTTGGTATGTGAATTGACGTCGGATAGCGTAAGGCTTGGTATGTTAATGGTTACTAATGATTTTCTGTTGACCGTTAGCGAGAAACAGAAATTGGATGTGAAAATGAGGACTTTAAAGTGGACGATCAAGGTGTTTTGAGATTTCGTGGTAGGATTTGCATTCCTGATGATTCGGAGTTGAAAAGGATGATTTTGGAGGAAGGACACCGGAGTAATTTGAGTATACATCCGGGAGCGAATAAGATGTATCAGGATTTGAAGAAGATTTTCTGGTGGTCTGGATTAAAGAGAGATGTGGCTCAGTTTGTGTATGCGTGTTTGACTTGTCAGAAGTCGAAGGTCGAACATTTGAGGCCTAGTGGTTTGTTGCAGCCGTTGGATATTCCTGAGTGGAAATGGGACAGCATTTCGATGGATTTTGTGACAGGGTTGCCGAATACTCAGAGAGGGTATAATGCTATTTGGTTGGTTGTAGATAGGCTGACTAAATCGGCTCATTTCCTTCCGATTGACATCAGTTTTTCTTTGGAGAGATTGGCGGAAATTTATATCAGTGTGATTGTGAAGTTGCATAGGGTTCCATTGAGCATTGTTTCGGATCAAGATCCGAGGTTTACTTCGAGATTTTGGGAAAGTTTACGAAAGGCTTTAGGATCTAAATTGAGATTGAGTTCGTCTTACCATCGGCAGACGGATGGACAGACGGAGAGAACGATTCAGTCGTTAGAGGATTTTTTGAGAGCGTGTGTTCTTGAACAAGGTGGTGCGTGGGATAGTTATCTTGCATTGATTGAATTCACGTATAATAACAGTTTTCATTCGAGTATTGGAATGGCACCGTTTGAAGCATTGTATGGACGAAGATGTCGAACACCTTTGTGTTGGCACGAATCTGGTGAGAGTTCGGTGGTTGGACCGGAATTGGTACAACAGACTACGGATAAGGTGAAGTTTATTCGCGAGAAAATGAAGGCTTCTCAGAATAGGCAGAAAAGTTATCATGATCGGAGAAGGAAAGATCTCGAGTTCCAAGAGGAAATAAGATCGAAAGAAAAGATCTTAGCGAGCACAATAAACGGGAATACGTAGGCATAAGATCGAAAGAAAAGATCTTAGCGAGCACACTAAACAAAATCCCATACTCCCATGTATCTATCAAAAGCACCAGTCCTAACATCCTAATCCTTGTTCCCCGCCAGAAACCTTCTGTCTAGATAAAAAGAAAGAAAACAGTATTGGCGAAAATACAAATAACCAGTACAAAGGCCCCCCCACATTGATAGCATCAGTAACCTAACAGACCGCTGTTTAAACTCAGTATGCAAAGCAGGGTTAATTGGAGACATCTATTTCCCTTCCTTCATCAGCTCACAATAGGATAAAAAATGATTCGACCTGTAGTTTTAAGCTCAACCGCAGAGAGCGACCAGCGCTTAAGAACCGCGTCCAAAATCGCTCGCTACACTAAGTAACAAGCGATGATTCCAGCAGAGTTCCTGAGTGAACTAGTGTTGAGATTTGATGGATGATCGGTACCGCATGTGCATTGCATAGAGTCATTGTGTCGGTCTCTGTGCATTTGCATAAATCATGAATGAATTGATTGTGTGTGGATTTGTGGATGAAATCGATGAATTGATATATGTATATGTGTTGGTGACATTTGTATTGTGCATGGTTGATATACCTTGGTGATGGCTATATGAAATATACATTGTGTTGTTTTGGTGGTTGAATTCTAGTATGAATTGTGGTGAGAATAATTTATATGTGTATTTTGCGGTTATATATATTTGTATGCAATTATATTATGATTGTGTTTCTCACCCTTCTGCTGTTTTATAATGCTCTACGAGGCATTGCAGATTAGATTGCTGGAGGTCTTTTTGTGAAGCTTAGGTCTTCATTCTTTTGTCGGTTGGCTCTGATATGTGACACCGGGTAGTCGGGGAAATCGAGTGTGATTGATTTATATCATGTATTTGTATCTTTTGGATTGTACATGTATGATGTTGTATATAACAAACAAACTTTTATGATATATATATATATATATATATATGAGATTCAGTTACGGATTTTCCGCTTTCATTCTGTTTCTGAATTGTGGGTGTATTACTACCTGAATAGTTGCATATCTTTATGAGCAGGTGTTGTATGTTTGTTTCAAATTGATGTGGCGCCCCTTTCTATGCCGTGAATGTTTTAAATATACTCTGATTAACTGTTATTGCTTTATTTATTTGGGGGTATAGATTGGGGGTGTTACAATTCGCATCTGTCATAACTGATCCTTCGTTCAGGCACACTGGTTTAAAACGAGTACTTTGATTTTGCACTTTGAAGCTCGATTACTTCTGGAGAAGCGGTCGATGTTCTTTCGATGTTCAACTGTCAAAAGAAATTGCTACCTTTATTTTGAAAAGCAGAAAAATTTTAACAAGTAAATTCATTTTTGTTTTATTTCAAGAATCGTTGATCATGTTAAAATGTCGTTCTGTAAAGCTAAAACAAATAAGAATTACAAACAAAACCACAAGGGCTCAAACTTTATTGATAGGATGAAAATCAGTCAAACGCGTGATTCCATAAAGCATTTACAAAGATAGAAAATGGTAATTTACAGGGAAAAGGGCTACGTTGAAACATAACGACCACTATCCTTCTACCAACTTTGAATTCGGGACATCCTGAGCTTCTGTCGAAGATGACCTTGACTGGAGTTTTCCTGACGGACGATGTAACTGCTGCTGAGGGACTTGCCCCTTTGTTGAACATTGTTACTTGCCATTATCCCTAACTTTTGCCTGGATTGTACTGTGATGTTTCCAATCCACCGGGATGCTTTTTGATTATGTCTCTAATTTTTGCTTGGACCGCCCTTTTGGGTTTTCAATCCACCGAGATGTTTTTTTTAGGCAAAGTATTTCTTGACTACATCAACGTTCGTGGGGTAGGCAAATTCCTCTCCGTCCATGGTTGAAGTCTCAAGGCGCCGCCTGAGAAAGCTTTCTTGACCACATAGGGGCCGTCATAATTCAGAGTCCATTTGCCCCGGGAATCAGTGAGAAAAGATTGTATCTTATTGAGCACAAGGTCTCCTTTCCTGAAGATATGAGGTCAAACCTTTTTGTCAAAAGCCTTCTTTATTCTTTGCTGATACAACTGACCGTGGCATAGAGCCGTTATTCTCTTTTCTTCGATCAAATTTAGTTCGTCATGTCTGCTTTGACACCATTCAGTTTCTGTAAACTTAGCTTCCATCAATACCCTGATTGATGGGATCTCTACTTCGATGGGGAGCACTACCTCCATGCCATACACTAGAGTGAAAGGGGTTGCCCCTGTTGAAGTGCAGACAGATGTTCGATAACCGTGAAGAGCAAAGGGTAGCATTTCATGCCAGTCTTTGTAGGTTACAACCATCTTCTGAACAATCTTCTTGATGTTCTTGTTAGCCTCTTCTACCGCTCCGTTCATCTTGGGTCGGTAGGGAGATGAGTTATGGTGTTCGATCTTGAATTCTGCGCACAACTCTTTCATCATCTTATTGTTCAAGTTAGATCCATTATCAGTAATGATCTGGCTCGGAACACCATAACGACAGATGATATTGTTTTTGATGAATCGGACCACCACTTGTCGGGTTACATTGGCGTATGACGTTGCTTCGACCCACTTGGTGAAGTAATCAATGGCTACCAGGATGAACCGATGTCCGTTTGAAGCCTTAGGCTTAATCAAGCCGATCATGTCGATTCCCCATATGGAAAAAGGCCATGGGGAAGAAAGAACTTTGAGATACGTTGGCGGTACATGAATTTTGTCGGAGTATATCTGACACTTGTGACACTTCCTCATGTACTTGTAGCAGTCAGATTCCATTGTCAACCAATAGTACCCTGCTCTTAGAATTTTTCTCGCCATTGTGTGTCTGTTGGCATGAGTGTCAAAGGACCCTTCATGAATTTCTTTTATCAGCATGTCTGCTTCTGGTCTGTCTACACATCGGAGCAAGACCATGTCAAAATTTCTCTTATAGAAAGTATCACCGCTCAGAAATAAACTGCCTGCCAGCCTTCTGAGGGTTTTCCTGTCTTTTCTAGACGCCCCATGTGGGTACTCTTGTTTCTGAAGGAAGCATTTGATATCGTGATACAAAGGTTTGTCGTCTATGACTGCTTCAATCGTGAAGATGTAAGCGGGCCACTCAAGGCGCATTATGTCGATCTTAGGTATGTCGTTCCATTGACCTACACTAATCATGGAAGAGAGAGTGGCTAAAGCATCAGCCATGTGATTCTCATCACGAGGGATGTGATGAAACTCGACTCTGTTGAAGAAGGGTAACAACCTTCTTGCGTAGTCTTTGTAAGGAATCAATCCTGACTGGTATGTGTTCCAATCTCCTTTAATCTGATTGATAAAAGGGCTGAGTCGCCATATACGTCCAAGTTCTTGATCCTTAAATCGATCGCTTCCTCGAGACCCATAATACAAGCTTCGTATTCGGCCTCGTTGTTTGTACACTTGAATGTAAGTCTGGCAGTGAAAGGAATGTGGGTACCCTGAGGTGTTATGATGATTTCCCCAATTTCGTTTCCGTAATGATTGACAACTCCGTCAAAGATAAGTCCCCATTGGGAACCTGGTTCTGGCCCTTCACTGGGTAGCGGTTCATCGTAATCTTTCATTTCTAGATACATAACATCTTTGTCTGGAAAGTTAAACCCGATAGATTCTTGATCGTCAATCGGCTGATGAGCCAAGTGATCGGCTAAAATACTCCCTTTAACGGCTTTTTGAGCATGGTACTCTATGTCATATTCCGATAGCAACATCTGCCAACGGGCAATCCTTCCCGTGAAAGCAGGTTTTTCAAAGACATACTTGATTGGATCCATCTCGGAGACCAACCAAGTAGTGTGATGAATCATGTACTGGCGCAGACGTTTGGCTACCCAAGCCAAAGCGCAGCAAGTTTTCTCGAGCATCGTGTACCGAGTTTCACAGTCGGTGAATTTCTTGCTCAAATAGTAGATGGCAGACTCCTTCCTTTTGGTTTCGTCTTGTTGGCCAAGCACACAACCCATAGAGTCTTCCAAGACTGTTAAGTAGATGATCAGTGGCCTTCCTTCCACTGGAGGTGATAGAATCAGCGGGTTCAACAGGTATTCCTTGATACTGTCGAAGGCGGTTTGGCAACCTTCTGTCCAAACGCAGTCCTGATTCTTTTTGAGTAATTTGAAAATCGGTGCACATGTCGCGGTCATGAGGAATATGAATCTGGAGATGTAGTTCAAACGTCCCAGGAATCCTCTGACTTGTTTTTCAGTTTTCGGAGAAGGCATTTCTTGAATGGCCTTGACCTTGTCAGGATCAACCTCAATTCCTTTCTGGCTGACGATGAACCCTAGTAGTTTCCCTGAACGGACACCGAAGGTGCACTTGTTGGGATTCAAGCAGAGTTTGTACTTTCTCAACCACTCGAATAGCTTTGACAGATGGGTCACATGCTCCTCTTCTGTTCTAGATTTTGCAATCATATCATTGACATATACCTCAATTTCTTTGTGTATCATGTCATGAAAGAGAGTAGTCATGTCCCTTTGATAGGTTGCCCTGACATTCTTCAAACCGAATGACATTACCTTGTAACAAAAGGTACCCCATGGGGTAATGAACGAAGTTTTCTCCATGTCTTTCGGCGCCATTTTGATTTGGTTATAGCCCGAGAATCCATCCATGAAGGAGAAAACTTTGAACTTTGTTGTACTGTCAACCAGCATGTCAATGTGCGGTAAAGGAAAGTCGTCCTTTGGATTAGCCTTGCTTAGGTCTCTGTACTCGACACACATTCTGACTTTTCCGTCCTTTTTGGGAACGGGTATGATGTTGGCTAACCATTGAGGATATTCAGATGTAGCGAGGAAACCCGCGTCAATCTGTTTCTGTACCTCCTCTTTGATTTTGACGGCCATGTCCGGGTGAGTTCGTCTCAACCTCTGTTTCACTGGCGGACATTCCGACCTCAACGGTAAGTGATGTTCCACGATGCTGGTATCCAACCCTGGCATGTCCTGATAGGACCAAGCAAATACATCGGGGAATTCTCTGAGAAGCTTTGTCAAACTCTCTTTAGCAGTTAGACTGAGCAGTGCCCCAATCCTGATTTCTTTTCTCTCTTTTCTGAACCTAAGTTTACCGTTCCCAATGGTTCTTTATGAGGTTCAATGGACCTTTCCCCTTGTCTGAGTAATCGGGAGATCTCTTATGGAATTTCTGCGTCTTCTTCTTTTTCAGCCTCAAATACCGAGAGTTCAAAGTCGGAGAAGGCATCGGATCGTATGTTTCAACGGGGTTTAAAACAAGCAATCTGCATGACGTGATGATTTGTGTTTAGAAGAGATAGAGAAAATGCAAGTGTGTGCAGTGTATTTCTCTTACTGCTTGTTTTTATTATTTGTTGTTTTTTAGGATTACCATTTTCTGAAAAAGCGAAAAGAGAAAACAATAATTAATGCGGAAATTACAGAACGGCGTTATTTTATTAATGAACAAGTCGATTCTTGAAACTACAGCCCTATAAAACAAAACTCTGTCGCTTTGGGCAAAGTGAAGAGGGAAAATTTACAGAAAGCAAGCCCTATCAAAACATCTGTTTCACCTGGGCAGGGTGAAAGGCTAAAGATGGCAATTACTTTGACTTATGAACAGTCTTCGGAACATCGACAGCAACCCATTGGCGGCGAACTCCTCGGTGAATCACAAAGTCTGGCACCTTCCTTGATTTGTCTTCAGAAATAACACTGATTTCTGGTGGAGCAGGATCAATGGAATCTGTCTCCCAGGCAGAGTTGTCGTTGGAGGATTCCTCTGTTGCATTTTGCATAGCATTTGTGCTCTCAGGTAGATCTCCCCATCCAGTTGGCTGGATGTCTTCAAGCCTGATACGAGAGCTTTCAGGAGCGGTGTACTTGACCATGAAGTCAAATTTTCCACTTGGTTGTCCCAAGGTGTCCCACACTTCTTTGGAACTGGAGGAGTCATCCCTCTCGATGACGTTGACCTCAGGAAAAGCATAGTTGATGAATTCTAGTCCTGCAAACGTTGCAAATTCATCGTCATGTTGAGTAGTTTATGAATGACCTAAGTGTTGATTCCATGACATGGTGGGGACGCAGGCATTCTTTTCAATGATGCTCAGCTGATTTTCGTTGTTCGGCTGACTCTCTTGCCCCAAGTCTCCCGGGTAAGGCTGCCACATTGGCAGACCATCCATCGGGCCATAGTAGTCGTGTTCAAAGCTGTCCTTCATCGGAGTGTCCTCCTCTAATGAGTTTGGTGGAGCACGGCATCCTTTCGGATCACAATCTCCATATATCATTTTGACATCTAACCTTGGTATAAATCTCGGGCTCTGTGCAGGAAAGAAAAATGGCGTAGGCACCTCTTCCTGAGACATATAACCGTCCTCGTTGAGGTAGGACTTCCATTCCATATCTGTGTCAGAGGGATCCTCCTCATTGATAGTGTGTATTTCTTGAGTCATTGGTTGAAGGAAACCTCCACTGCGGAAGAAATTTTGAATGGGATGAAGACTTTCATCGCTGGCAGCTGTCTGGGTACAGGTCGCGGAAAAACCAAGACCCTTCTTTGCTTTATTGTCAGTAGGAATGACAAGCTATCCCCATCCTGTTGTATTGGTACTTTCGACCGCTTTGATAGCGTCTTTGTATGAGGAAATCGAGGTTCCTCCTTCGGATTGATCGCCTCAGTGTAGCGAAAGCGTTTGGAACTGAGTCCCAATTATCCCTTCTGGTTCCACAAAAGTGGCTGATGATAAATTGCTTACGAGCAAAGCCTGTTCCCCACAGACCGTGACGAGTTGACCGTTCTGAATGAACTTTAGCTTTTGGTGGAGGATCGAGGTGACCGCCCCAACCTGATGTATCCAAGGTCTTCCTAATAAACAACTGTACGTTGCCCGGATGTCTATGACCTGGAAAATGACTTGGAAAGTGTGAGGACCAATAGTTATAGGAAGATCAACTTCGCCGATAACCATTTTTCTAGACCCGTCGAATGCTTTGACGACGACCTCACTGGTTCTCATCGGGGGTCCTTTGAAGGATAATTGCATCAAGGTGGACTTTGGCATAACATTCAGGGCTGACCCTGTGTCTACCAGTACGCTGGCTAAAGCATCGTCCTGGCAGTTGACCGTGATATTGAGTGCCATGTTATGACGGTCACCCTCCTCAGGTAATTCCTCATCACTAAACCCCAAATTATTGCAGGAAGTGATGTTAGAGACAATGCTATCGAACTGTCTGATTGTTACATCCTATTCCACAAAGGCTTGCTCCAAGACTTTCTGTTGAGCCTCCTTATGTGCTTCTGAACTGAGTAAAAGTGACAGCACAGAGATCTTTGAAGGAGTTTGTAATAGCTGATCAACAATGTTGTATTCACTCCTTTGGATGAGCTTCAGCATCTCATCATCATTTTTCGAAAGGTCGGGATTACTGGATTGACCGACTGGTGGATCGGGAACTTCTGTCTGAGGTTCCTTTTCTCTGTTAGGTTCTCCAACTCCTCGACTGATGTCTGCAATATTCACGACGGGGGGTAATGGAATTTCCTTTCCATTCTCGACTGTTGTTGCACTGTATTTATAAGGGATAGCCTTAGTTGATTCATATGGTAGTGGTCCCGGTAGATAGATGACTATGGGAGCCTTCTGATTTTTCTGACCATCGTAAGTAATCTCAATCCATTCCTAGTTAGGAACTCTTGATTCGTCAAGTAGAGGGATGATGGTACAAACATCCTTGTTTCTCTGATGATCCGAGATTACAACAACGTCCTCAATTTGATTGGAAAGGTAGTTTGGCGTCCAGCTAATCGGTCCGGAACCCGGATATGGACGAATTTCTCTACGATCCACCTGACCATGAAGAGCTGCTCGCACAAGGTAGCATCCTTGGTTACTTTCTGAACAGACTCCACAACGTTCATAGTTGTGTGGTGGCACCTTGCCACGCCCACTTTGAATGCAATGTAACCTCACTAGGTTAGCTTCCACAGATCGGACATCCTGACTTTAACGCCGAGTAGGGTTCCTGTTATTGATACTAATTTGCTGAGTGTCTTCATCCATGTAGATTGGCATCCACCAGTGATTTAATAAGTGTTGAAGCGCCTCCTGGACAAGGGCACAACTTTGATTATTTTCGCAACCCGCCTTACGACTTTGATAGTTATGTGAAATCAGGAACCCGAGTCGGACCTGCTCAACATGTAAATCTACTAGTTTGGTATTCATTAAGCGAATATCGAAGATCTGTACCATGTTGATCTGATAGGGATTCCTATCATGGTAGTCCTGGATCCATCCAAGATCCATCTGACGCTGGAGGGCCTCTTGTACAAAAGAGCATCCCTGTTTGTTTACCGAGCAAGTCAGACAGGAACTGTAATCGTGCCGCGACAGATTATGATACTGGCTTTGCCTTGAGTGCATCGCCACCAAGTTGACATTCATCGCACAGATGTCGTGGTTTTGAATGACGTTGGAATTCGTATAGACCATGTTAACTCCACGAACTCGGTACTCTTGGATCCATCCGAGATCCATCTGTTCCTGTAGAGCTGATTGCACCACAGAACATCCTTAATTATTTTTAGAGCAGATATCACACTGGTGATAACTATGAGGTGGCACGTGGCCATACCCACTCTGTTTACAATGCATCTTGACCAGATTGGTCATTAACAAGAGTACATCGTGAATTTGATAGACGTTGTTAGTCTCTTCCTCTATCAAATTGACTGTAGCCTTCTCGTGTTGAAGCAACGGGTTCGTGAGAACATTCGGATTTGTATCTTTGAAAGATAAGACACCGCTCCTAACAAGCTTTTGCACGTCAGATTTGAAACTGAGACAGTTCTCTATGTTATGCCCTGGTCCTCCTTGATGGTCAGGGCAAGTCTGATCCACCTTGAACCAAAAAGGCGGATTTTCCGGTACTGTAAGAGGGGACTTAGTCTAGATGTGCCCCTTGGCTAGTAGTAACGGAAATAGTTCTGCATATGATACGGGGATAGGATCAAATCCTGGTGGCCGCGTTGTACGGTTGTTGTTGTATGGAGGACGAGCCTGCTGAAGAGGCTGTTGTGTCCTTTGCTGATTAGGTTGGCTTTGCGCAACCTGAGGCTGATACATAGGAGCAGGCGCAGGGTTGATAGCAGGAGTCACAACTGCTACTGGTTGATAACGTCGTCTTTGCTTTCTGAGAGAGATATTCCCAATATCTTGCTCTTTTTTCTTAGGGAGAGCACTACCGTATCGCTTTGTACTACTTGATGATCCAACGTCTTTCACTAGACGTCCTTCCCGGACGGCTTCCTCAAGACGAACTCCCATACCGACCATTTTGGTGAAATCACTGGGCGCACTGGCAACCATTATGTCATAGTAAAATGAATTTAAGGTCTTTAAGAAGATCTTTGTCATCTCTTTTTCCTCAAGAGGTAGACAAATTTGGGCGGCGATCTCACGCCACCTCTGAGCGTACTCCTTAAAGGTTTCCTTGTCCTTTTGTGACATTGATCTGAGTTGATCTCTGTCGGGCGCCATGTCCAAATTGTATTTGTATTGTTGGACGATGGCAGTGCCAAGATCTCTGAAAATGCTGATCGTGGCGCAGTTTAAACCCATGTACTATTTTAATGCGGCACCGGTTAAGCTATCCTAAAAGTAGTGAATCAATAGGTCCTGATTCTCTGTCTGACCTGACATTCGTCAAGCGTACATCACCAGGTGACTCTGAGGGCAAGAGTTACCCTTGTATTTTTCAAAGTCGGGCACCTAGAATTTATGCGGAACTTTCACATTGGGGACCAAGCAGAGGTCCGCGGCGTGCTTTCCAAATAAATCCTGACCGCAAAGGGCCTGCAGTTCTTTCTGCATTCCCAGGAACTGTTCCTGGAACTCATTCATTCTTTCTAACATGTTGTCATTTCCACCAGAAGGTATCTGCGGAATCTGTCCTTCCGGGACAGTGTGCACCACAGGGGGTGGTACCGTGACTACGGCAGCAAATCTTGGCGTTTCCCGAAGTTTGTAACCTTCAGGAGTCCTCAATATGCCTCTAGCATCCTCGCTTTCCCGAAGTTTGTAACCTTCAGGCCCAGCGGCTTCTGTTGGGATTCCTTGATCTTCAGCGATCGGTGGAACATATCCTTCTGGGATATAATTAACAGGCATGCCCCAAGGACGATCTTTCGGCATTTGATACCTAGGATCATACTTTTCCACTATAGGCGTTGTGGTGATCTCTGAGATCACAGTTCTTTGTAGCTGAACTTCTGCCATGGCTTGCATGTCGTTATGAAGCTTTCTCATATCCTCTCTTAGAGCGTCGATCTCTTCTTTCAACTCTCTGTTCTCTTCCTCAAGATCATCCATCTTTTTCTGACGAGTGGCCCGAGTATTGAACGAATGAGACAGCTTGACTCTAGAACCGAGACACAAGCGTGAGATTCGTAGGTAAGAAGAATACGTTGTGTGAGAATGATGAATGCAATGATTATATTAATTGTTTTTTTTTGTTTAATCAAAATAAACTTCGACAATTAGATTGCAAATATCAAATAGTGGGGAAACCCCATTTTATTGAATTCAAAGGATTGCGGAAATGAAATACAGTAAATTACAAAGTACGGAAACAGAAACCTAAGCTAAGGGGTCCCGTGTCCTCTCTGAGGAGAAATCGGGTGTTGATTCTGGTACTTTCCTTTTCTTGGACCGGGGTGTTGTACCCCAAATTTTTCCCTTAGATCCATTGATCTCTTGCATGTCATAATAGGGCAATCATGCTGCATGACTAACCTTTTTTTTATCAGGTTTTCGTTCGTGTTGGTTTCTTTTATCAGGTTTATCTTGAGGAGGTTCAAGGAGGAATTTATAAAGGTTTTTGGAGCAGTGAATCAAGCAAGTCCCTAAGAGATGTCTCCCTAACCCTAACCCCACCATGACCAAATTTCTACTCATTTTATCTACCCTCATTTGTCACCTTCATTTTCTAAATCTATTTCACTAACCTTTTCATTTTATCAACTTTATTCCAATTGTTCAATTTAATTCTCCTAAACCTCATTTAATCCTAATCATTGCCAAATCCATTATTATTTATTTTTCCTAATCACCTTTGCTTATGCAAGACCATTTTTATTTCCTAAGCCTATGTTTCATAACCCATCGTGACGAAAAAGAAAGGAGAGAATGTGTTACAAATTATCAGAATTATTTTCATTGCCAAGTGGCCAATAGGAATTAAGAATGAATATGTTGACTTTTCAACCCAAGCATCAGCCAATGGAAATGTGCCAAATTGGAAAGGAAGAACTCAGCATTATTTGAAATCCATCCGTTCACAAAACCATTCAATCCTTGGAACAAAACTATTTTGAACTCTCCAAAGACAATTCCCTTTTTGAGCTCTCAACGGTTTGCCTCAATAAAATTGATTCTGAAGATTTGCTTGTCTTGGCATTCATCCTGACACCACCTGCAAGATGCTTTCTCAATCCCAAAACCTTGCCTTATTTGATAGCCTCTCAGTGACACCAGAGGGAGGGTTCTGAAGACATGCATGAAATGGTGAAGCTGCTCCTGCAGCATCTGCTTATTTTGGCACGGCATGGGAGCGTCTGTCTCCAAGAGCTGAAGAACGTTGGATTTCAAATTGTAAACCCTAGCTCCAACCTTGTCCACCAAGAGTTTTGAAACTTAACCCCGCCCATTAAGCAGCCTATATAAAGAGCTCGTCTACAGCTCTCAAAGGGGGGATCAAGATTCCAACAACATTTTTCACAAAAACACTTCTCACAAAATTGTTAAAGCTTCTGGTGCACGAGCAAGAGAGAGGAAGGTTGGTTTCAGCAATCTGGTTCAAGAGGCTCATCACAAGGTGAAGAAGCAGTGGACTTGCTCCACTAGGTATCACCTTATCTCTTTCTATTCTTATGCATGATGGTTACGTGATACATGCTGTTATCATTTTCGTTCCATTAATGTCTGGTTTTTTATGGTTATTTTGCTTCATGTTTGAATATCATGCTATCATATGCTTTCTGTTTGATTATCATGTTGCTGTAAAAGATCATCATGTTGGTCTTCATTTTGTGTGATTTAATCGTGTTCGGATTCGTCTGGTTTTGTTCATGTTTGTGAAATAAATGAATGAATGAGGAACTGGGTGGCGCTCGCCATGTTTAGTTTGGTGGCTCCCGCCACTTAGCTTTATTAATATTCAATCACACTCACACACAAAAATAATATAAAAGAAATGAGAGCACCATGGCGCCAGCCATGCTTCTGCATGGCGCTGGCCACCATCATAGTCATGTGGCGCAAGTCACTTCCCTCTTAGGGGAAAGGTGGCGCCAACCACCCTTTACTGTGGCAATCCTTTTTTTATTTTGTTGTTTTTTTTCTAACTGCTTTATTTCCATTTCTTTTCTATGCTTTTTAATAATTACAAAACAATATAATTTATGCTTTCTTATTTATTTCTTATCAATTGTGTTCTTGAATGTTAAATTATGTTCTTGAATGTTAGATGCATTTCCTTAAGCATGCTGATTTATGAAGTTGGTTTCAACATTGCTTCCTGACTGTATCTTGTCTTGGTTTGTCTGGTATCTGTTTGTTAAGTTGCATGATTCCAATACATTTGTCTTCAATTGTGAGAATGTATTTTTCTGCTATGCCTGATGTAATCATGTGCTCACTGTTTCCAAAATGTGTTACTGTTTTTAAATATGTTGTGATTCATGAAATTCCTGCCATGAGAATGTCGTTTGGTTTTGCTCCTGTTGCTCTTCATGCTATGAGTTAATTCTTTTGCTCCTGTTGCTTTTCATGACATGAGTTCATTCTTTTTTTTCTGTTTGCTTTCTATGCCATGATTGCCATGCTTGTGTAACTACTGTTTGTGAATTGATTCTTCTATGAATGTATTTGGTTTGTGAAGTTCTGTCTCTGACTTTATCATAACTCTTGCCATGCAAGTTTGTGTTGTTTTGCTATCTGTTAATGAACAACATGTTTTCAAATGCCTTGGTTCCAATTGTGAATGCTTCTCTGCCTTATATGTTCACTGCATGACCACTTGCACTCACTGTCTGATATGTTTACACTTATGTTCATTTCATGGTTAAATGCTCACTATTTGCTATGTTCATATTTATGCTACACTTTATGATCACTTGCTTACCACTTGCTATGTCCACATTTATGTTCACTTCTGATCACTCACTCACTGTTTGCTATGTTAATTTTTTTAGTACGTTTCATGATTATTTGCTTACTGTTTTATTGAACTCTTATTTATTTCTTATCCTTCAACTCTTTGTAACTCTTATTTATAAGATGTTATGCTCCCCCATTCCAAAGGAAGGTGATTAATGTTGACTCTTAAAGTCATAGCCCACATCTTACCTTAGTAACCTCTTAGGAGAAACTTTATTTCTTGGCCTCATCAGAGTCATAGAAATTACAACTAGATTTAGAGAGTTCTTAAACTCTACAATGAGCTTGTACTCATTTCCCCTCTGAATACTGACCATAGTCAACAGTTCAGTAGAAGACGAACTACGAATGCTCTGATTCCATTCCCGTCAGGATACGTAGGCACGAGATGCGATGTCTTGGCGAGCATACTTAGTGTATATACCCCTAGGTCTTTCTTTACCTTAGCACACTTCCCTTAATAAGCAAACTTTAACATAACACAGATACTAACAAGAGGTTCCTGTAGAGTACTACAGATATTAAGGATGTTAATACCTTCCCTTAGTATAACCAACCCCCGAACCTACAATCTCTAAGTTGTGTCTCTACACAGCACACTTAGGGTTTTCGTTCTTTACCCTTTCCTTTGGACAAATCAAAGCTCGGTGGTGAATTTTATGTTTTGTGATTCAAGTTAATTAATAGCTTGTTATCCGATTCTCACCGCAACAGAAATGGCGACTTCACTGGGGAAGAGTTAGACCTATTGCTGGTCCTCCCCTAAGAGGGTTAAGCCTATCTTGTTTGTATTTGTGTTATTTACATGTTTGCTTGCTTGTACATTTGTATATTTATATCTGTATATATACCTGTTGTGCTTGAGTTTTTCTGTGTGCAGGGTTGCTACTTTGAGTGGTGAGATAAGTCCTAACTCGGACTTGAGAGCACTTATGATAGGATTGTGGTGTAATCAATAGTCAGTTGTTGGGAGTAGTCCTAACAATTTATGGCATATGATGACCACACTCAGATGAGGCCCTATGGGATTGTTGATGTCTGATGTGAGCTGTCGCATTGATATTACTTTTTCAATTGGGAGCCAGGGATTCTGAGGACCGTAGTTACCTTCACCCCATTTGGCCTTTTTTCTAGGACGTAGTGCGATGGCTATGAGGGAGTAGTCCCAAATGGTTGATACACGATACTACACTCAAACGAGTTTATCTTGAGAATATTATTAACCCACGTGAGTAGTCACGTAGGCCGATAATATCCGAAGGATTTACTTAGACTCTGGGAACTTTTAGAACCCTATTCTATAGTTGATAAACCCTAGTACACACCCTGTGGTTGGTGCTTTACCCAGACTCCATGCTGTGATCTTGAACCCTTGATCCTGTTGCATGTGTTTTTGTATCCTATTTGCATCGCATTGCATATCATTTGCATCTTTGTATGATTCATTGCATGCGTTTGTCTGTCCAGTTACTCATCTCTAACTGTCTCTATACTCCAGAGTCTGTCTGTGAGTCGTCAAGCTGATTCCTCGACACCGATACCGGACTAGAGCTAACTACAGATGCAAGATGTCAGTGCAAGAGATACACAATGTTAAGGTCCGAATGGAGATCGATGACCTCAAATCAAGTATGACTAAACTCACTGAGATGCTTCAAGTTTTGATTGCTAGGGGAGAGCAACCCCAAAGGACTGTCATCCAGGAAGTTTCAAGCGCTGATCCTCCACCGGTTCAAGTGCCACTTTCAACTTGGTCAGAGTTTGGTTTGCCACACAACTATTCTCCACCTCTTGCATCTACTGCTATGATAGGTCAGGCTGCCATACCAGTGTTTCAAGAACCTATTTTTGCCGAGCCTCAACCTATAATTCAGACTACTCAAACTCCCTTTAAGAATCCCCTCTATGAGTACAATGCTGCCAGTGCTCAAGGTGAAGACCGTGAAGACTTTGTTAAACCTGAAGTTGTTCGGGAGCAGTTTCAGAGCATAGAGAAGAGACTCAAAGCCGTTGAGGGTACTGATTTCTTTAATGTGGATGCAGACAACATGTGTTTAGTATCTGACCTTGTTATGCCCGCTAAGTTCACAACTCCAGATTTTGTGAAGTACAAGGGTCACTCTTGCCCAAGAGCTCATTTGGTCATGTATCTTCGCAGGATGACTACTCATGCCAAGAATCAGAAGTTGCTTATCCACTGTTTTCAAGACAGCTTGAGTGGAGCATCACTCAAATGATACATGGGTCTCGAGCAAAACTCTATCCATAGCTTTCAAGACCTCACAAATGCCTTCATGAAGCAGTATAAGTATAACCTCAACATGGCTCCTGATCGCCGTCAACTGCAAAACATGTCTCAGAATGATAAAGAGTCTTTCAAGGAGTATGCTCAGCGCTGGAGAGAGTTGGTTTCCCAGGTTGAACCTCTTTTAGCTGAGAAAGAGTTAACTGGAATGTTCATGGATACCCTGTCCCCATTCTATTGGGAGAAGATGATTGGAAGTGTTTCCTCCAACTTCACTGATTTGGTTACTATCGGCCAAAGACTTGAGGAAGGACTTAAGAATGGAAAAGTGTCCAAGGCTGCTGAATCTTCTAATGTTATGAAGAAATCCTACGGGAACATTCAGAAGAAGAAAAAAGATCAGACCAACGCTGTCATGGTTGAAATAAGAAGGCCTCGTCCCCGACCTCAATATGTTGTTCACCCTGTTGTTGCTGCTGTTACTCCTATGATTGCTGCACCACGACCAACTCAAGCTTTCCAACGTCCGACTGTAGGACAGAGCCAGTATCGTAATAAGGGTCAATTTGATCCCATTCGCATGACTTACACTGAACTTTATCCTGGTTTGGTTCAACAAGGTTTGATCACCACAAGCCCTCTGCCTCCTCCTCCAAATCCTCTTCCAACCGGCTATAGGGCTGATCTTCATTGTGAATACCATCAAGGTGGTGCAGGCCATAACTTGGAAAGTTACTTTGCGTTGAAGGCTAGAGTATAAGAGCTGATGAGGAACAAAATCCTCTCCTTTAAGGACAATCCCAATGTGCAGAGCAATCCTCTGCCAGGGCACGCCAAGTGAAGCCTCAATCGACTTCGGCTCAGCTACTTCTTAAAGACAGGACAGCTCATCCTTGTGTTTGATTATTTACTAGGCCGTTGTTTCTTGTTGTTTGCGTTTTCCTTATCTTGTAATAGCTGTTTGCTTTCAAATTATGTTTGTACCTTTAAGTTTAATGAAATGAGCATTGTAATTTTTGATTCAATTCATTTGTGTTTGCTATTTACATCTCTATGCTTTCTTTTGCAAAATACTTTATCTCTTTTCCACTTTCCTTTTGATTATGCAAAGATTGGAGGGAGGAGGATGATACTGTATACTCATAATTGCTGTTGGTATGCTTTAAAATCAAAACTTTGCTGACGATGTATGGCATTGTTTCATCCCTAAACACTGGAGAAATAAGGAAGATAACCCCTCTTTAACCCCTTTGAGCCTTGAAGTAGGAGTTTCTTTTCTTTACAAATAAAAACCCGCAATCTTAACCTGGGGCAGGTTAGTTCTCAGTTGACTTGATTGTGCATTCAAATACAAGAGTTTCATTCAAGACGCATTTCAACAAAGTTCACAAATGTTCCTTCGCACACAACAAGCAAGTGTCGGAGATGTCTTTCAAGTCAAATGCTAATGATGATTCACTGTAATCCTTAAGCCAGGAAGTCACTAAAAAAAACAAAAAAAAAGAAAGAAGAAAAAAATAAGAAAGAAAAGTTTGTATGACAACCAAAGGAGGAAATCTTTAAATCCTTTATCCTGGAAGTCCTCAATGGCAAACAATTTTGTAAGGAAGTAGTGACTGCCATTTCAAAGTCTCTTAACTTCTGAACCATCATCATTATTATCATCAGTGCAATTTCCAACCTTTGGGAACCTGAGTGCATAGTTTAAGTTAACTGAGCATAGGGCTGGAGAACATCACGAAGATGGGGTGGGTCACAAATATACTTTGAGCCTTTATCCATGTTTCATAAACCGTGAACCCAGCCACGTTATAACCCTCAAAGACCTAACTGAAGCAAGGTTATTTTGAAAGCATACTACAGTAAGGTTGCGTAAACTGACTCCCAAAGATTTTTTGCAGATAATTTGTTTTCGCATTACATCTTTTGCTTTACCTTTCACTTTAATGCCTTGAACCACCGTGATCTGACCAGTATCCTATATACTTTGCACCTCTTTCAAAATGATTTTGATTTCAAAAGTTGCATAAACTTTGCATTTACCATGTTTGTACAAATACTTTTGTTTGCAAACTAGCTTTCTTCTTAAGGAATTTTCAAACATTTGAGAAACTTGGTCGGTGATCCAATCAGGGGCAAGTTCCTTCCATTTCCTGTTGAGAATCATTTCAAGATTGGTGGTTTAATGGCGACTTCTTAGATTTGGTTTATTCAGAAGAGGTTTCAAGACTCATACTGGGGCAAGCAATCCCAGTGTACAGCAAAAACAATCATCTTTTGATGACTCGATTTCGTATAGGTTATTTCGATTCATTTCATGCATGTTTAGTCGTATTTTTATCGAGTTTTTATCGTATTTTGTATCATGTACTTATGTTTTCCTTTACTTTGTGATTTCAGGACTAGTATCAGCTTGATTGAAGAAAAGGACAAGAACCCTGGCAAAAGAGTCGAAAAAGAGAAGAACTGGAGCTTTCTGCCTTCCTCTAAAAGAATGGCGTTCGCCATTCCCTAAGGGGAACCAAATGGCGTTCGCCATTGCCCCAAAAGTGCCAGATTTCCTTCTTTAGTCAAATGGCGTTCGCCATGTATCACGGGAGCAGTTTTTTCCAGAAACAGTTTTCACGCATTTTGAATTTCAAATCTTCTTCAACCGTTTTTGGAGCCAACCTCTGCCTATATATAGGACCTCCCAGGCCTTCATTAATTGTCCAATTTCACCCTGAGGAAGCGCTGCCGAAATCGAACCAGAACCACGTTAAATTACTTTGCCAAAGTGATAATTGCTCACACTGAGTGATTATCACGCTTGCTGTATTTTGTTTCTTTTCATTGTTCTGCTGTACTTGGATCATTTTCAGAATCAATACAAGTTCATTTCCTTTATTTAATTGCAGTTTTTACAGGTTATTACTTCATTGTTTCCATTATTTATTTACAGCATTACTGATTCTTATTGTTTATGTATTACACCAAATATTTCAATAAAAACCCTAAAAATAGAATTTTCTAAAAACAGAATCAAAACAGTATGTGGGAGTTAGAAACCAGTATCATTAACGTTTTAATATTATGTTTGATAATGTGTAACTAAATTCGTATGAGCCCGTAGTTTGAGGACCGTCGTCTCGACGGAACTCTGTAGGACTACCAACGCTGTCTTGCATGTTTAAAATTCTGGTTTTGTTGTCTAAGTTAACTTCAAGTAGACTAGTCGTGACGGCGAGAGGCTGCCTGACAGCATTCCGTCACGAGAGTGAGAAATGCACTAAGACGAGTCCAACAGAGCGAGAGTTTGAGGTACACGTCAGATAGTAGGCACAAAACACTGGATCCTAAACACAGCGAGAGCGCTTTAGGTATTCTTTTCGGTCTTGCCCGTTTTCAAAAAGCGCCTTTTAATTACCGAGTGAGCGAGAGCAAAATCTTGGGGTTATCAGACGTGGCTCGATCAATAGCGCGAGAGTGTGAGATTAAGCCTTTAGATCGGTATTTCTTTCAGAACAACTTCTACATCCATTTCAGCCCCGGAGCCTATAGAGTCCCTAAGAACCTCGAAAATCATTCTACGGTCTCAGTTTCCTTATTTTTTCTAAAACCTTTTATTTTAATTATTTTTCTTTAACACTTTTATCTGTGACAACTTCCTGTTTTAGCCTTGCACCGCAATTTTAGGACACTGCCTTTCGACTATCAATCCCTGTGGGTTCGACAATCTTTTAAAACTACGCGATACCTTGTATGCTTGCAGTATCTATCCGACCACACACATAAAGTCGCGATCATCTTTCAAGACTCAGACTGGGGCAAGCTTTCTAAGAGCGCCATGAAACGGACATTTCCAGAATCAATCAAGCTGAAGCGATGATCAACTCATCTATAATAATCAGCTAGTCTAGGGCAGTTTACCTGAAGAATCCCCAAGCAACGCTTTATCCTTCCTACAAGGATCATCAATTTGGATACAGTTTACCAGTGTGGCAGAGATGTGTTCAACATTAGCATCTCTAGTCCCAAGCAGAGTGGTAGTGATCTCCGTGTAGAGGAATCAGTCTTCCAGTCTTGTCTTCCCAGAGAGTCGAGCCATGTCGTTGACATTTGCATTTGCATTTGATCGTATATCATCTGCATAATTCATATACATATGCATAACATGAGTGTTTCATCCTCATACGCATTTCTCCCGAGGTTGTGTCGTTATCCACGTCTTACCGTACCAAAACGTTACCTGTCATTTCATTTAGTGTCATTCTTGAATGTTGTCATTCTCTTGCGCATCTGATCTTGTTGATAGACGTTGGTTTTCTCTCATTCTAGTGCTATTCCTGGATCTTTATATTCTCTCACTACAGTGTCATTCCTGGATGTCTGTCTCTTGTGATCTCCAGTGCCATTCCTTGATGTCTTGTTCCTTTCGTTTCTCCTAGTGCTATTCCTGGAATTTTTGCCTTCTCTGTAATCCCCATCAAATTTGCTTGGATATTTTTCAGTGTCATTCCTGAAAGTTTTATCTGTTCATTCAGTGCCATTCTTGAATGAGTTTACCTTTCATTCAAAGCCAGTATTGGATGTCCGATTTCTCTACCATCTGATGCATATCCAGATGTATCCCTCTTTCTGATGTTTTTTAGATCGAGTCTTTGTTCACTTTATCTAAAGCCGTTATTAGATATTGTGATTTATACCTTTCATTCAAAGCCAGCATTGGATGTCCGGTTTCTCTACCATCTGATGCCTATCCAGATGTATCCCTCTTTCTGATGTTTTTCAGATCGAGTCTTTGTTCACTTTATCTAAAGCCATTATTAAATATCGTGATTTGTACCTTTCATTCAAAGCCATTATTGGATGACTGGTTTCTTTGCATTCAATGCCATTCTTGAATGTAGTCTCTGTTCACATCCATCTAAAGCCATTATTAGATATCGTGATTTGTACCTTTCATTCAAAGCCATTATTGGATGACTGGTTTCTTTGCATTCAATGCCATTCTTGAATGTAGTCTCTGTTCACATCCATATAAAGCCATTATTAGATATCGTGATTTGTACCTTTCATTCAAAGCCATTATTGGATGACTAGTTTCTTTTGCCAATCTGATGTCTTTCCGGATGTGTCTTTCTCTGTCTTTTCTGGCTTTTCTTGAAGATCCCGTTTGAATTCTTCAGTATAAGAAAATCCCAGAAAATCTTTTGTTGATGTTTATCCTTTTATTTCAAATTGATCCCCAGAAGAGATCATGTTTTCTTTCTGGTTCCATGCCCAGTAAAGAGTGTACTTTCATTTCCCCAGTGTCGTCCGGTCACCTATAAACCTTTCATCCACCTCCTTAGACTTTTCCTCAGTGAAGAGCACCTCTCTGGCCCCCATTCCCAGTGAGGACCTGTAGGACTTCCTCTTTACGTTTCTATCCCCGGTACATCTTCAGAGTCTCCCCATTGAGTCTATTTTGTTGATCGATCTGTATCCCTAGTGAGTCTTTCTCGTGGATACTAACCTTCTTCTTGCTTCCCTAGTGAAGCTTCCCCGCGGTTGTTAGCTCTTCCTTGGTGTCCGGCTTTGTATGCATTTTTGCATCTTGCATGGCATCATATCATCATATTAGCAGCATTGCACGTCTTTGTATCTAAGGGCAAAATTTTCGGTTTGCTATATTTAAATACCTTTCACCCGGACGTCCCGAGGATCATCGTTCCTCGTGCCATTCGGTGAAGATATTTAAATAGGGGAAACTGTTGTACCCCAAATTTTTCCCTTAGATCCATTGATCTCTTGCATGTCATAATATGGCAATCATGCTGCATGACTAACCTTTTTTTTATCAGGTTTTCTTTCGTGTTGGTTTCTTTTATCAGGTTTATCTTGAGGAGGTTCAAGGAGGAATTGATCAAGGTTTTTGGAGCAGTGAATCAAGCAAGTCCCTAAGAGATGTCTCCCTAACCCTAACCCCACCATGACCAAATTTCTACTCATTTTATCTACCCTCATTTGTCACCTTCATTTTCTAAACCTATTTCACTAACCTTTTCATTTTATCAACTTTATTCCAATTGTTCAATTTAATTCTCCTAAACCTCATTTAATCCTAATCATTGCCAAATCCATTATTATTTATTTTTCCTAATCACCTTTGCTTATGCAAGACCATTTTTATTTCCTAAGCCTATGTTTCATAACCCATCGTGACGAAAAAGAAAGGAGAGAAGCTGTTACAAATTATCAGAATTATTTTCATTGCCAAGTGGCCAATAGGAATCAAGAATGAATATGTTGACTTTTCAACCTAAGCATCAGCCAATGGAAATGTGCCAAATTGGAAAGGAAGAACTCAACATTATTTGAAATCCATCCGTTCACAAAACCATTCAATCCTTGGAACAAAACTATTTTGAACTCTCCAAAGACAATTCCCTTTTTAAGCTCTCAACGGTTTGCCTCAATAAAATTGATTCTGAAGATTTGCTTGTCTTGGCATTCATCTTGACACCACCTGCAAGATGCTTTCTCAATCCCAAAACCTTGCCTTATTTGATACCCTCTCAGTGACACCAGAGGGAGGGTTCTGAAGACATGCATGAAATGGTGAAGCTGCTCCTGCAACATCTGCTTATTTTGGCACGGCATGGGAGCGTCTGTCTCCAAGAGCTGAAGAACGTTGGATTTCAAATTGTAAACCCTAGCTCCAACCTTGTCCACCAAGAGTTTTGAAACTTAACCCGACCCATCAAGCAGCCTATATAAAGAGCTCGTCTACAACTCTCAAAGGGGGGATCAAGATTCCAACAACATTTTTCACAAAAACACTTCTCACAAAATTGTTAAAGCTTCTGGTGCACGAGCAAGAGAGATGAAGGTTAGTTTCAGCAATCTGGTTCAAGAGGGTCATCACAAGGTGAAGAAATAGTGGACTTGCTCCACTAGGTATCACGTTATCTCTTTCTATTCTTATGCATAATGGTTACGTGATACATGCTGTTATCATTTTCGTTCCATTAATGTCTGGTTTTTTTATGGTTATTTTGCTTCATGTTGGAATATCATGCTATCATATGCTTTCTGTTTGATTATCGTGTTGCTGTAAAAGATCATCATGTTGGTCTTCATTTTGTGTGATTTAATCGTGTTCGGATTCGTCTGGTTTTGTTCATGTTTGTGAAATAAATGAATGAATGAGGAACTAGGTGGCGCTCGCCATGTTTAGTTTGGTGGCTCCCGCCACTTAGCTCTATTAATATTTAATCACACTCACACAAAAATAATATAAAAGAAATGAGAGCATCATGGCGCCATCCATGCTTCTGCATGGCGCTGGCCACCATCATAGTCATGTGGCGCAAGCCACTTCCCTCTTAGGGGAAAGGTGGCGCTAGCCACCCTTTACTGTGTCAACCCTTTTTTTATTTTGTTGCTTTTTTTCTAACTGCTTTATTTCCATTTCTTTTCTATGCTTTTTAATAATTACAAAACAATATAAATTCTGCTTTCTTATTTATTTCTTATCAATTGTGTTCTTGAATGTTAAATTATGTTCTTGAATGTTAGATGCATTTCCTTAAGCATGCTGATTTATGAAGTTGGTTTCAACATTGCTTCCTGACTGTATCTTGTCTTGGTTTGTCTGGTATCTGTTTGTTAAGTTGCATGATTCCAATACATTTGTCTTCAATTGTGAGAATGTATTTTTCTGTTATGCCTGATGTAATCATGTGCTCACTATTTCCAAAATGTGTTACTGTTTTTAAATATGTTGTGATTCATGAAATTCCTGCCATGAGAATGTCGTTTGCTTTTGCTCCTGTTGTTCTTCATGCTATGAGTTAATTCTTTTGCTCCTGTTGCTTTTCATGCCATGAGTTAATTCCTTTGTTTCTGTTTGCTTTCTATGCCATGATTGCCATGCTTGTGTAACTACTGTTTGTGAATTGATTCTTCTATGAATGTATTTGGTTTGTGAAGTTCTGTCTCTGACTTTATCATAACTCTTGCCATGCAAGTTTGTGTTGTTTTGCTATCTGTTAATGAACAACATGTTTTCAAATGCCTTGGTTCCAATTGTGAATGCTTCTCTGCCTTATATGTTCACTGCATGACCACTTGCACTCATTGTCTGATATGTCTACACTTATGTTCATTTCATGGTTAAATGCTCACTATTTGCTATGTTCATATTTATGCTACACTTTATGATCACTTGCTTACCACTTGCTATGTCCACATTTATGTTCACTTCTGATCACTCACTCACTGTTTGCTATGTTCATTTTTTTTAGTACATTTCACGATTATTTGCTTACTGTTTTATTGAACTCTTATTTATTTCTTATCCTTCAACTCTTTGTAACTCTTATTTATAAGATGTTATGCTCCCTATATTCCAAAGGAAGGTGATTAATGTTGACTCTTAAAGTCATAGCCCCCATCTTACCTTAGTAACCTCTTAGGAGAAACTTTATTTCTTGGCCTCATCAGAGTCATAGAAATTACAGCTAGATTTAGAGAGTTCTTAAACTCTACAATGAGCTTGTACTCATTTCCCCTCTGAATACTGACCATAGTCAACAGTTCAGTAGAAGGGGAACTACGAATGCTCTGATTCCATTCCCGTCAGGATACGTAGGCACGAGATGCGATGTCTTGGCGAGCATACTTAGTGTATATACCCCTAGGTCTTTCTTTACCTTAGCACACTTCCCTTAATAAGCAAACTTTAACATAACACAGATACTAACAAGAGGTTCCTGTAGAGTACTACAGATATTAAGGATGCTAATACCTTCCCTTAGTATAACCAACCCCCGAACCTACAATCTCTAAGCTGTGTCTCTACACAGCACACTTAGGGTTTTCGTTCTTTACCCTTTCCTTTGGATAAATCAAAGCTCAGTGGTGAATTTTATGTTTTGTGATTCAAGTTAATTAATAGCTTGTTATCCGATTCTCACCGTAACACGGGGCTCTTGGGCCGTTGTCGGGTTGTCATTCCTTTGCCAGGTGAAAGGAGTGAACAAATTCCTTTGGTCATCCTGATTATCCACAACATGTTGCTCTAAAATCTCGATCAGAGCATCCTTATCTTTCAGTAGTTGCTGTATTTTGACACACTCCACATTGAGGGTGCGGTACTTATTCTTCCAAGACCTCCTCTCCCGTTGAACTTTGTTGAGAGTAACCTGAAGTTTTTCCGCTTCAGTCATGAAGTACATGACAGATTCCTTCGGTGGAAGAACTCCGTGATGAGGATAAGAAATCTTTAGCTTGAGAGCTCTAGTTTGTACCCAGTGGAGATAAGGCTCCACCGAGACACAGTCCGGTTTTCCTAGAGACTCCCGTCCTTTCTTGTGAACATGTTTCCAAGCGTGCACTATTTCCATCTTTAGTGCTCTGTCATTTTGTCCTTCTTTGAAGAAAAGACCTTCCAAATGAGCATTACGTGGGACATGTCTCATCGGGTATCCGAATTGACGACGAACAAATACCAGATGGTAGTTGATTCCTCCTTTAGTTCCTATGAGGGGTACGTTGGGGAAGTTTCCACAACGATCAATGATCCTGATTCCCTCATAAATCCTATTGCACCAATCTATGTCAGAGTTGGTGAGAGACATGATTTTCTGGGACCAACTTAAGGCACTCTTATAATCCCAAAATGCGGCAGACTTGGGCAAGTTGGAGATAAACCATTTATATAGCAGGGGTACACAGCACGTGATCATTCCTCCGCTGTACAAATTCCCTAAGTGTACAGAATGATATGCGTCCGCGAGCAAAGTTGGCACAGGGTTTCCAATGAGAAAAACCTTAATGGCATTGATATCTACAAAGTTATTAATGTTGGGAAACAAAAATAACCCGTAGGTGAGCAAAACAAAGATGCTTTCAAAAGCAGTCACGTTCCCTATACTGGAAAAGTACAAGGCCTTCTTTATCAAGAATTGGGCTGGTAAACCTTGGATGCCACCCTTAGTGGTCAGGTGAGTCTTGACTTCCGACTCATCCAAATAAATTGCTTGTGCAATGGTCTGATCCTTTGGAATTTCTTCCAGTCCAGAAAATGGAGCTCAATCAGTAATGTGCCGATCGGTCAAGTGAGAATACTCCTCCAGCGTTGGTGCGAGCTGGTAATCCGAAAATGTGAAACAGTGATAAACTGGATCGTAAAACTGAATGAGTGCTTCCATGATTCCTTCAATCACATGGACTCTTAACAGAGGTAGCAGACCTCCGTATTTGGCTCTGAAAGCTTCAGGGTTAGTGATCATCCTTGATAAACTTCTCAAATCCTCTAGTTTTGGAACCTTGAAGGTATACTTATGAGTTCTCCTTCTACCGAAATCCATTAGTGCAATCCTTTTTTTCTCTGACATTTGCAATCATTGTCTTAGTTTAATTTTGAAAAAAGAGAGACTAAAGGAGAAAATTTTTCTTGTTTTAATGTTTTTAGGTGAATGCATGAATGCAGCACACAAAAACATAGAAAAAACATGGGGTCAAAGGGTCGGTATCATGAAGTCAAGGCTCTACCCCCCCCCCCCCCCAAAGGTTTTCTACAGGTGATTTTTTGTACTTGTCACTCAAAATCATTGATTCCTGAGAACACCAGCGGGCCGGGAACCGTGCTAGGTAATGTCCATCAAAGAAACCTCAGAAGATGGTAGTTTATCGTGTAACAGCTATTCCCGATAGCTTCCGCACTACAAAAAAAAGTGATTTTCCTATGTGTATACTCAATCTTTCCACATGCGGTATCACACACATTCCTATTAGCAGAAAAATAAACACGTATAGCAATTAGGAAAAGCAGTATATATATTTGTCCTAAAGTCCTAGACTTTAAAGAGCTATGAATCCTATGTTCCTGACAAAAAATGGCTCCCCGGCAGAGTCGCCATTCTGTGGTACCTTCCCATCTTTAAAGGTTTTTTGACCTAAGATCCTAGTGAAGTCAACATTCCTTGGTTTCCACCCAAAAGACGAAAAGTGAACAAGATCTCAAGAATCCCTAGTGAAGTCGTCATTCTTCGATTTCTACCTGAGAGATAAAATAAAATAAAAAGAGGGCCCCACGGTGGGCGCCATTTTTCTGTAGCGAGCGATTTTGGACGTGGTTCTTAAGCACTGTCGCTCTTTTGGGGTTACTATAGGTCGATTCATTTTTTGTCCTATTGTGAGCTGATGAAGGAAGGGAAATATATGTCTCCAACCAACCCTGCTTTGCAAACTGAGGTCAAACAGTCAAAACTGTTGGTTTACAGATGCGATCAATGTGTGGGGGGGGGGGGGGGCTCTCTCTGGTTATTTTGGTTGAATTTAGACTTTTGGTGGGGAATACGGACTTGAATGTTTTTCGATTGAGATGTGAAGGTATGGGATTTTGGGTTTTGGATTAGTGTGCTCGCTAAGATTTTTCTTTCAATCTTATGCCTACGTATTCCCGTTTACCGAAATGGGGAAATCAGAGCAATCGTAGTTCCTCCTATTCTATGGGAGGAAATGGTGTTTTGGTGTCTTGTTCAAAGCCCAAGACGTGAAGCTAAAGGTGGTTTGTATCTTGTTCAAAGCCCAAGATATGAAGCTAAAGAGTCTATTTGTATCTTGTTTGAAGCCCAAGATGTGAAGCTAAAAGGGTGTTGACTTTAGAGAGAATTTGTCATCTCTAAAGAGGGTCTGTTTGTCACAACTGTTGGGTGACTGACTATAAAGGAGGATTACTTTAATCGGGATATGTGAATCCTAGCAATGCCATAATTTCCTTTATAGGGGATTTTTAAACTGAAGGAGAAAACTTTAACTCAGTGTAGAGCAATGCCATCTTTCCTTAGAAATTTCTCATGCTAAAAGAGGGGACAGTGGCGTGGATGTAAATAATCCAGAGGCTTGGCGCTTACAGCGATTGGATGAAAGGAGTTGTTGATGTTTGTGTACTGTGAACGAGGCACAGTTTTGATGCTAAAAGGTTGATTGACTCAACCGGGGTTTCCTTATACAAAGCCTAAGAGGAGGCTATTGGCCTAACAAGAGGGAATTTTATGTGTCTCGTACGAAGCCCGAGAGAGAGGTTAAAAGGGTTGACCCGACAAGGGAGTGTTTTTTGTATGTGTCTTGTACGAAGCCCAAGACGGAGGCTAAAGGTTGGACTCATCAAGAGAGTCTTTGTATCTCGTACGAAGCCCGAGATGGAGGCTAAAAGGTTTGACTCAACAAGAGAGTCTTTTATACTCAACACGAGAGTGTTTTGTATCTCGTACGAAGCCCGAGATGGAGGCTAAAGGTTTGACTCAACAAGAGAGTCTTTTTGTATCTCATATAAAGCCCGAGATGGAGGCTGAAAGAGTTTAGCTCCGTTGGGGAGAATCATTGTATAAAGCCCAAGAGGAGGCTAGGGTTACTGTTTCAGTTGAGTGACAGGTCCAGTATCTTGGTTAAAAGAGAAAATCAGTTCTTATATGAGTACTGTTTGCCCTCAGGGATTTGATTCGAGGATCAGGGTTATCTCCCGTTCTTTAAGGGAATGGGAAATCCAAAGGGTATTGAGACTGTCCGAGTCTACGGGTTTCATCTCCTAGTTTTGAAAGGAGCTTGAGAATGTCTTTGAGACTCAAGGGAATTAGACTATCCAAGTCTAGAGTTTCATCTTTTGTACTACGCTTAAGAAACAGCAGTAGTAAGATCTAGACCTTTTGAAAGACTGTTCAATTAAGATGACTAATTTATATTCCTATACCTCTAGGAGGTCTCGGGACAATTTGTACGAAGCCCAAGAGGAAGCTGGAAACTTTTAAGAAGCCGAGGGACAATTTGTATGAAGCCCAATAGGAGGCTATCATTCCCGGAGGAAGAAATCATTTATACGAAGCCTAAGAGGAGGCTGTGAATACTTCTAAGAAGCCGACGGGTCCTTGTACAACGCCTAAGAGGAGGCGAGGATGCTTTTAAGAAGCATGTGGGTCCCCAAAACCCCGAGAAATTCAAGACAGGCTATTCACAGAGAATAGATCAAGCCAGGAAAGTTCGAGAATTTGGAAGAAACTCAAGAGATGCCATTCATGGAGAAAAGATCATCTCTGGGGAATAGAGTTTCTTTGACGATTTCTAAAGGTGACAGTTTGTGAAAGGGTTCACCGAGAATGCTGCCTTTCACGTCTCCATATTGTTTAACCCCAAGAGGAGTGAAGACTGTATCTGGTAATCCTATGGGGATTTAGTTTTGTCTACTTCTAAGAGTGATCAACGGGCTTAGTGCTAGACGTAGTTGCCGGGGAAACTCTAAATATCTATACTATTATTACACAGTTGATATGAGTTTATGAAAGAAGACTTACAGTGAAACAACCCCACAGTACAGTTATATACATATGAAAGCGGTAAATGAAAGCGGGTAAACACTTACTCGGTTGTAGAGCTTCCATGTTGTTTGGTTAGTTGTTCAACAAAGAAAGCTTTGATAACAATATTATATTCACAATCAAAGGAGAAAGTATTTTGAAAAGATGTTGGGGCTTATAGCTCAAGGAGAGGCCCAAGATTTTATCAGTGATCGCACTGTGAGTTTGAATTTGTACGGGGACTTATACAAGTGACTGAGGCCCAAAAAGGTTTTATGTACAAAGGGATGGGTCTTACATTCTTTCAAGAGGCCCAAAGGTTTATTTTTGTATAAGTGATGAGGCTTACAACATCAGGAGAGGCCCAGATGATATTTGTTTTGAAATGGCGATCGCGCCGAGATTTTCTTTTAACACAGAGGGACTTTACAATATCTGAGGCCCAAAATTGTTTTGGTTAAAAGGGGATTCGGTCTTACACTCCAATAGAGGCCCAAAGAGTTTTGAATGGGTCTTATAGCTCTAGGAGAGGCCCAAAGGTTTGTTTTTTTTTAACGGACGATGATCGCGTCGAACTTTTTGAAATACACCGGGACTTATACCATAAGTGGGGCCCAAAAATATTTGTGTATTTACAAAAAGGGTTGGGTTTTACACTCTATTAGAGGCCCAAAGAGTTTAAAAAAGGGAATGGGTCTTACTACTCGAGGGTAGGCCCAAAGTTACTTGCGTACAAAACGACGATTACGCCGAGGTTTTTGAAAATACCCGGAGGGACTTATACAATAAGTGAGGCCCAAAATGTTTATGTACAAAAAAAGGTTGGGTCTTTCACTCTATTAAAGGCCCAAAGTGTGTTTGAAAAAAGTTTGATGAGGGTTGAATTAATCAAAACCCTAATTTGTTTCCAAAATGTATTTTAATTGAATAAAAAATTCAATTAAAATGATCAAAATTGTTTAACATGTGGAAAACAAATTGTGATCTTGGATTAATGTTTCAAAAATCATATTTTGACCTACAAAATGATTAGAAGTCATTAAAATTTACAAAATCAAGAAGGAAAAAATATTTTAAATGTCAAAATCAATTAAAATATTAATTCTTTACAAAAATATCAATTATATGAAATAAATAATATTTTGGTATTTTTTGACAAAATAAAATATTTTAACATTTTTGTGAATTCCCAAAAAAATAATCAACTCAAAATCATTAAAACTCAGAGAGAAATTAATTTTTGAATCAATTAAAAATAAATCACAAAATTCAAATATTTGAATTTCCAAAAAAGGGCGCCAAGAACACCCAAGAACACGCGCGTGTTCTGGGTTTTGCCCAGATTTACATTTTCTCTCCAATCTCACTGAATACTTGATTATATCATGCAAACCACCTATCAATCTGCTCGTTTCAACCTCACGATCATGTCTATGGTCTTTAATTTCATTTATTTTTAACATGGAATAAGAAATCAAGACAAAACCTCAAGAACCCTAAAATTTGCATGAAGGCTGAGAATTTTGATACACGATTCAAACAAAGCAATTAATTGAGGGGAAACATTCTATGCATGATTATGAACATTTGGCAAAAGTATTGTGCGAGGAAATATGCATAGAGTAAGAGATGACCAAGGTTAGGCTTACTTGAAGGTCTTGACAGCAAGTGCAATGTGATTTTTGAGTTTGAGGTGTTACAGATGTGTTGTGATGATCTGAACAGCTTCAATGGATGTTGTGGTGTGTTTTGCAAGCTTTGGAACACTTTGGAAGTCTTTGGATCAAGCTGGAGCACTCCAACTGCGTAATTGAAGCATAATGGCTAAGTTGATGGGTGATTTTGAGCTGGGGGTGTTACAGTTGGTGTTTAAGTGTTTGGACACCTCAAATACATCATATGTGATATGTCCGAGCAATTGGAATGGATTGCTTATGGCTGCAACTCAAAACCCGATAGTGGTTGCTCAAAAACAAGAAAACTTGGCCCTTAAGAGAGAATGAGAGAAAGCAGTGCTATAACTGGCTTTGGTGTGAGTTGAATGATCCATTGGTACCTCTATTTATAGGGGATCAACTCTTGTCTTGGATGAATAGTGAATGGCTGCTGGATCAGATCACATTCGCATGGATTGGCTTGGAGGATTTCTTCTCATGCAAGGCAAACTAGCCCTTCCCAAGAGCAGAGCTATGTCTTGACCAAATTCACATTCTTCAGATGTTTTTATTGTTGTTTAATTAGAGAACTTGACTGAATAGAGTGGCTACCTTGACAATGCACTATTCCACATTAATGCCCTTTGAATTCAAGGCAAAATGTGCCAAAATGCATGCACGTCAAGTTGGAAGATTCCTTGGCTTTTTAACTCAGCTTTATTAGTTGGATCAGTTGCATTGTGATTGGTTTGAGTACAGGTGGCATAGTGATCCTTGGTCTTTGACTCAAAATCGTGTGTGGCAAGCAAACATGCAAACTGATTTTTCCAAAACAGCTTGCAGCAACATGACTTGGGCATGGATTTCTCTTGGCTCAAGATGAATCAGTTCATGCTAGTGAGCTCTTTCGATTCTTGGTAATATTTGCAACAACATTGATGTTTATCTTTGGAACTGATTCAGCTTGCATCTATGTGAAAAAATCCCACAAGTTTTGATGTTTCAGCAAAAATCTGCCTTGCCCAGAATTTTTCTGTGTGTTGGAAAAGTTGTACTTTCATGTTTTTAGTGATTTTGATCCAACCATAACTCAAAATCCATGATAAATTTGGAGGGGGGGGGGGTCAGTTTTTAGCTTTTGTAGAGGGCCATGAGATCTACAAATCAAGCTTTGGATGGGAAAAAATGGCTTTGTGGTTTAGGAGTTATGATCCTCCAAAGTTAGTACCCTTGCCACTTTATTTCATAACTTAGAAATTTTTCTAAGTTTTTATGGTTACCCCTTTTACAAGTTATCCAACTTTTCTTGATTTTTCTTGATGAATGATGATTTAAATCACACATTAACATCATTTTAGGGTTAAAAAACCATAAAAGTGAAAAATCTCAAAAAGTCAAAGTTTGACTTTTGTGCACAGTTGACTTTTTATCAGATGAATTCCAAACTGTGCGATCCTCTAGGAAATCATGCCTTTGACCTAAATCAAACTTGATGGACATGTTCCATGGGTATTATAAAGTATATTGAATCATGTACTAGGGCTTGGGAGCATGTCCTGGTCAAAAGTCAAAGTTACAGTTGACTTTTCTCGCGAAACCCTGATTGTGGTTCAGATGAAATTGAGACTTGTTGCTCAAGCTTCTTGGATCAATCCATTGTTGAAAATGGATCAATGTAGTATGTTGGAGACCATCAAATTATGTCTTCAGGTCTTGGCTCATGATTTGTCCCAAAAGTCAACTTAGGGGTGAATTAGGTCAAGAAACCCTAATTCCTGATTTTTTATGAATGCATCCCCTGAGGCTAAATTGACTTGATGATTGGGTTTATAATGTGCTTTGGAGCATCATAGGTTATGCTTTGAAGCAATGGCTCATTCCCAGAGGAAAATTTCCATCTGGAGGCCCTGGTCGACCAAACCCTAATTTGGTGACACTGGCGATCTTGAGGCTTGATCCACCTGAAAGGGGTCTTGTGCTTAATCCTTGAAGTGGGAGTCCTCTTGATCCCTTGTAGACATTTGAGAGGTTAGACAAGTTGAAGATCATGTCATTCCTTGATTGATCCTTTGTCAAAAAACTCTGAGAGGGCCTGAAACCCTAATTCTGATTGTAGTGGATGCTCACCCATCTTTGGGGAGACTGATGAGGCAAGATAGTTCATCCATATTATGATGATGATTTGCACAATGATGGGAAATCTTAGTGGTCAAAATTTGGCGTATGACAGATGCCCCTGTTTAATCTTCTTGGACCCGAAGGTGTGAATGGCGAAGGTGTTCGGGCATTCGGGGTGCAAGAGTATTAAATATCGGAATACCCGAAATTTTATGGTGGTCATGAATGGTAGCTTACGCATTCATCTTCTTTTGCTAAGCAACGATGCTTAAAAAAGGTAAAACTTCCACTCGATCCTGGTTTCCTACCAAGGAACTGGTCTAAGTTTCTGAAGTAAACTTCCCCTCGATCCTGGTTTCCTACCAAGGAACTGCCCTTAGTTTCTGAAATAAACTTCCCCTCGATCCTGGTTTCCTACCAAGGAACTGGTCTTAGTTTCTGAAATAAACTTTCCCTCGATCTTGGCTTCCTACCAAGGAACTGGTCTTAGTTTCTGAAATAAACTTCCCCTCGATCCTGGTTTCCTACCAAGGAACTGGTCTTAGTTTTTGAAATAAACTTCCCCTCGATCCTGGTTTCCTACCAAGGAATTGGTCTTAGTTTCTTTTGTCAATAAACATTATTGACAAGGGACGCTATTCGTAGCGGTTTTCCTCAAACTTCTCGCCGAATTTTCCCGGGGAGATGCCATTTGATGGAAAAATTTTGATGTCAGAGTTGCTGGGGAATCCAGTCGTCTGAGTTGTAGAGGTGCACAAACTTCTCTATTGGAGACGCCATTTGTTTCTACTGGGGAAAGCAGGTTTCTTGAGAGACTGCTTCCGTTTGGGGTCTTACATCATACTTTTCTCGGGGTCTTCCCGGAGAAACGCCATATGATGGGATCCAATTTTGAGGTGCCGATGGCCTTTTCATCAGTGGTTTTTCAGAGAAAAACTGCCGTACCGCCAAATCTCTGATTAAGAGGCTTTCTCTGGGGATTTTCCTTAATCCGGGAAAGCAAGGATATCATCTTCAATGGCGAAGAGTGATGTTTATTGAACATTTTCTCTGGTCTTTCAGAGGTTCAAGTTATCAAAGTGGTCAAGGACCCAACTTCAATCCAGAAATAAACTGGAGGAGAGATTATTTAAATGCAACATTTCCTAATCGAGGAAAGAACTGACAACTCGACTGAGAAGACAATTATCACTAGGGATAAGACCGACTAGAGTGATAGTGATGCAATATGAAATGTGAATGCAAATCAATAATGCATGATGTATGTATGTTTATGCTGATAAAACTGACGCAACATACAAACTAAAAGATGAACATGACTGGATACTCGGCCATCGCGGGGAGAAGAAGTACCACTGGTTCAAGATAGCAATTCTGCCTTGCTTAGGAGAGATAGTCCCTGTTGGGAGCTATGTTGGTCGGGCTTAGGAGATGAGAACTCAACCGAAGATGTCAGACGGAGTATTCGCATCTGTCATAACTGATCCTTCGTTCAGGCGCACTGGTTTAGAAAGAGTACTTTGATTCTGCACTTTGAAGCTCAATTACTTCTGGAGAAGCGGTCGATGTTCTTTCGATGTTCAACAGTCAAAAGAAATTGCCACCTTTATTTTGAAAAGCAGAAAAATTTTAACAAGTAAATTCATTTTTGTTTTATTTCAAGAATCGTTGATCATGTTAAAATGTCGTTCT
The DNA here is from genome assembly GCA_022829125.1 of Lathyrus tuberosus. Taxonomy (NCBI): domain Eukaryota; kingdom Viridiplantae; phylum Streptophyta; class Magnoliopsida; order Fabales; family Fabaceae; genus Lathyrus; species Lathyrus tuberosus. The sequence continues at coordinate 5,426,486 of JALAZF010000023.1, read as the reverse complement.
GTAAAGCTAAAACAAATAAGAATTACAAACAAAAGCACAAGGGCTCAAATTTTATTGATAGGATGGAAATCAGCCAAACGCGTGATTCCATAAAGCATTTACAAAGTTAGAAAATGGTAATTTACATGGAAAAGGGCTACGTTGAAACATAACGACCACTATCCTTCTACCAACTTTGAATTCGGGACATCCTGAGCTTCTGTCGAAGATGACCTTGACTGGAGTTTTCCTGACGGACGATGTAACTGCTGCTGAGGGACTTGCCCCTTTGTTGAACATTGTTACTTGCCATTATCCCTAACTTTTGCCTGGATTGTACTGTGATGTTTCCAATCCACCGGGATGCTTTTTGATTATGTCTCTAATTTTTGCTTGGACCGCCCTTTCGAGTTTTCAATCCACCGAGACGTTTTTTTTAGGCGAAGTATTTCTTGACTACATCAACGTTCGTGGGGTAGGCAAATTCCTCTCCGTCCATGGTTGAAGTCTCAAGGCGCCGCCTGAGAAAGCTTTCTTGACCTCATAGGGGCCGTCATAATTCGGAGTCCATTTGCCCCGGGAATCAGTGAGAAAAGATTGTATCTTCTTGAGCACAAGGTCTCCTTTCTGAAGATACGAGGTCGAACCTTTTTGTCAAAAGCCTTCTTTATTCTTTGCTGATACAACTGACCGTGGCATAGAGTCGTTATTCTCTTTTCTTCGATCAGATTTAGTTTGTCATGTCTGCTTTGAGACCATTCAGCTTCTGTAAGCTTAGCTTCCATCAATACCCTGATTGATGGGATCTCTACTTCGATGGGGAGCACTACCTCCATGCCATACACTAGAGAGAAAGGGGTTTCCCCTGTTGAAGTGCGGACATATGTTCGATAACCGTGAAGAGAAAAGGGTAGCATTTCATGTCAGTCTTTGTAGGTTACAACCATCTTCTGAATAATCTTCTTGATGTTCTTGTTAGCCGCTTCTACAGCTCTGTTCATCTTGGGTCGGTAGGGAGATGATTTATGGTGTTCGATCTTGAATTCTGCGCACAACTCTTTCATCATCTTATTGTTCAAGTTAGATCCATTATCAGTAATGATCTGGCTCGGAACACCATAACGGCATATAATATTGTTTTTGATGAATCGGACCACCACTTGTCGGGTTACATTGGCGTATGACGCTGCTTCGACCCACTTGGTGAAGTAATCAATGGCTACCAGGATGAACCGATGTCCGTTTGAAGCCTTAGGCTCAATCAAGCCGATCATGTCGATTCCCCATATGGAAAAAGGCCATAGGGAAGAAAGAACTTTGAGATACGTTGGCGGTACATGAATTTTGTCGGAGTATATCTGACATTTGTGACACTTCCTCATGTACTTGTAGCAGTCGGATTCCATTGTCAACCAATAGTACCCTGCTCTTTGAATTTTTCTCGCCATTGTGTGTCCGTTGGCATGAGTGCCAAAGGACCCTTCATGAATTTCTTTTATCAGCATGTCTGCTTCTGGTCTGTCTACGCTTCAGAGCAAGACCATGTCAAAATTTCTCTTATAGAGAGTATCACCGCTCAAAAAGAAACTGTCTGCCAGCCTTCTGGGGGTTTTCCTGTCTTTTCTAGACGCCCCATGTGGGTACTCTTGTTTCTGAAGGAAGCATTTGATATCGTGATACCAAGGTTTGTCGTCTATGACTGCTTCAATCGTGAAGATGTAAGCGGGCCGCTCAAGGCGCATTATGTCGATCTTAGATATGTCGTTCCATTGACCTACACTAATCATGGAAGAGAGAGTGGCTAAAGCATCAGCCATGTGATTATCATCACGAGGGATGTGATGAAACTCGACTCTGTTGAAGAAGGGTAACAACCCTATTGCGTAGTCTTTGTAAGGAATCAATCCTGATTGGTATGTGTTCCAATCTCCTTTAATCTGATTGATAACCAGGGCTGAGTCGCCATATACGTCCAAGTTCTTGATCCTTAAATCGATCGCTTCCTCGAGACCCATAATACAAGCTTCGTATTCGGCCTCGTTGTTTGTACACTTGAATGTAAGTCTGGCAGTGAAAGGAATGTAGGTACCCTGAGGTGTTATGATGATTACCCCAATTCCATTTCCGTAATGATTGACAGCTCTGTCAAAGATAAGTCCCCATTGGGAACCTAGTTCTGGCCCTTCACTGGGTAGCGGTTCATCGCAATCTTTCATTTCTAGATACATGACATCTTCGTCTGGGAAGTCAAACCCGATAAATTCTTGATCGTCAATCGGCTGATGAGCCAAGTGATCGGCTAAAATACTCCCTTTAATGACTTTCTGAGCATGGTACTCTATGTCATATTCTGATAGCAACATCTGCCAACGGGCAATCCATCCCGTGAGAGCAGGTTTTTCAAAGACATACTTGATTGGATCCATCTCAGAGACCAACCAAGTAGTGTGACGAATCATGTACTGGCACAGACGTTTGGCTGCCCAAGCCAAAGCGTAGCAAGTTTTCTCGAGCATCTTGTACCGAGTTTCACAGTCGGTGAATTTCTTGCTCAAATAGTAGATGGCAGACTCCTTCCTTTTGGTTTCGTCTTGTTGGCCAAGCACACAACCCATAGAGTCTTCCAAGACTGTTAAGTAGATGATCAGTGGCCTTCCTTCCACTAGAGGTGATAGAATCGGCAGGTTCAACAGGTATTCCTTGATATTGTCGAAGGCGGTTTGGCAACCTTCTGTCCAAACGCAGTCCTAATTCTTTTTGAGTAATTTGAAAATCAGCGCACATGTTGCGGTCATGAGGAATATGAATCTGGAGATGTAGTTCAAACGTCCCAGGAATCCTCTGACTTGTTTTTCAGTTTTCGGAGAAGGCATTTCTTGAATAGCCTTGACCTTGTCAAGATCAACCTTAATTCCTTTCTGGCTGACGATGAACCCTAGTAGTTTCCCTGAACGGACACCGAAGGTGCACTTGTTGGGATACAAGCGGAGTTTGTACTTTCTCAACCGCTCGAATAGCTTTGACAGATGGGTCACATGCTCCTCTTCTGTTCTAGATTTTGCAATGATATCATTAACATATACCTCGATTTCTTTATGTATCATGTCATGAAAGAGAGTCGTCATGGCCCTTTGATAGGTTGCCCCGTCATTCTTCAAACCGAACGACATTACCTTGTAACAAAAGGTACCCCATGGGGTAATGAACGAAGTTTTCTCCATGTCTTTTGGCGCCATTTTGATTTGGTTATAGCCCGAGAATCCATCCATGAAGGAGAAAACTTTGAACTTTGCTGTACTGTCAACCAGCATGTCAATGTGCGGTAAAGGAAAGTCGTCCTTTGGACTAGCCTTGTTTAGGTCTCTGTAGTCGACACACATTCTGACTTTTTCGTCCTTTTTGGGAACGGGTACGATGTTGGCTAACCATTGAGGATATTCAGATGTAGCGAGGAAACCCGCGTTAATCTGTTTCTGTACCTCCTCTTTGATTTTGACGGCCATGTCCGGGTGAGTTCGCCTCAACCTCTGTTTCACTGGCGGACATTCCGACCTCAGCGGTAAGTAATGTTCCACGATGGTGGTATCCAACCCTGGCATGTCCAGATAGGACCAAGCAAATACATCGGTGAATTCTCTGAGAAGCTTTGTCAAACTCTCTTTATCAGTTGGACTGAATAGTGCCCCAATCCTGATTTCTTTTCTCTCTTTTTCTGAACCTAAGTTTACCGTTCCCAACGGTTCTTTATGAGGTTCAATGGACCTTTCCTTTTGTCCGAGTAATCAGGAGATCTCTTCTGGAATTTATGCGTCTTCTTCTTCTTCAGCCTCAAATACCGAGAGTTCAAAGTCGGGAGAAGGCATCGGATCGTATGTTTCAACGGGGTTTAAAACAAGCAATCTGCATGACGTGATGATTCGTGTTTAGAAGAGATAGAGAAAATGCAAGTGTGTGCAGTGTATTGCTCTTACTGCTTGTTTTTATTATTTGTTGTTTTTTAGGATTACCATTTTCTGAAAAAGCGAAAAGAGAAAACAACAATTAATGCGAAAATTACAGAGCGACGTTATTTTATTAATGAACAAGTCGATTCTTGAAACTACAACCCTATAAAACAAAACTCTGTCGCTTTGGGCAAAGCGAAGGAGGGAAAATTTACAGAAAACGAGCCCTATCAAAACATTTGTTTCACCTGGGCAGGGTGAAAGGCTAAAGATGGCAATTACTTTGACTTATGAACAATCTTCGGAATATCGACAGCAACCCTTTGGAGGCGAACTCCTTGGTGAATCACAAAGTCTGGAACCTTCCTTGATTTGTCTTAAGAAATAACGCTGATTTCTAGTGGAGCAGGATCATTGGAATCTATCTCCCAAGCAGAGTTGTCGTAGGAGGATTCCTCTGTTGCATTTTGCATAGCATTTGTGCTCTCAGGTAGATCTCCCCATCCAGTTGGCTGGATGTCTTCGAGCCTGATACGTGAGCTTTCAGGAGCGGCGTACTTGACCATGAAGTCAAATTTTCCACTTGGTTGTCACAAGGTGTCCCACATTTCTTTGGAACTGGAGGAGTCATCCCTCTCGATGACGTTGACCTCAGGAAAAGCATAGTTGATGAATTCTAGTCCTGCAAACGTTGCGAATTCATCGTCATGTTGAGTAGTTTCTGAATAACCTGAGTGTTGATCCCATGACATAGTGGGGACGCAGGCACTCTTTTCAATGATGCTCAGCTGATTTTTGTTGTTCGGCTGACTCTCTTGCCCCAAGTCTCCTGAGTAAGGCTGCCACATTGGTAGACCATCCATCGGGCCATAGTAGTCATGGTTAAAGCTGTCCTTCATTAGAGTGTCCTCCTCTAATGAGTTTGGTGGAGCACGGCATCCTTCCGAATCACAATCTCCATATATCATTTTGACATCTGACCTTGATATAAATCTCGGGCTCTGTGCAGGAAAGAAAAATGGCGTAGGCACCTCTTCCTGAAACATATAACCGTCCTCGTTGAGGTAGGACTTCCATTCCATATCTGTGTCAGAGGGATCCTCCTCATTGATAGTGTGTATTTCTTGAGTCACTGGTTGAAGGAAACCTCCACTGCGGAAGAAATTTTGAATGGGATGAAGACTTTCATCGCTGGCAGCTGTCTGGGTATAGGTCGCGGAAAAACCAAGACCCTTCTTTGCTTTATTGTCAGTAGGAATGACAAGCTGTCCCCATCCTGTTGTATTGGTACTTTCAACCGCTTTGATAGCGTCTTTGTATGAGGAAATCGAGGTTCCTCCTTCAGATTGATCGCCTCTGTGTAGCGAAAGCGTTTGGAACTGAGTCCCAATTATCCCTTCTGGTTCCACATAAGTGGCTGATGATAAATTGCTTATGAACAAAGCCTGTTCCCCACAGACCGTGACGAGTTGACCGTTCTGAATGAACTTTAGATTTTGGTGGAGGGTCGAGATGACCGCCCCAGCCTGATGTATCCAAGGTCTTCCTAATAAACAACTGTACGTTGCCCGGATGTCTATGACCTGGAAAATGACTTGGAAAGTGTGAGGACCAATAGTTATAGGAAGATCAACTTCGCCGATAACCGTTTTTCTGGACCCGTCGAATGCTTTGACGACGACCTCACTGGTTCTCATCGGGGGTCCTTTGAAGGATAATTGCGTCAAGGTGGACTTTGGCATAACATTCAGGGCTGACCCTGTGTCTACCAGTACGCTGGCTAAAGCATCGTCCTGGCAGTTGACCGTGATATTGAGTGCCATATTATGACGGCGACCCTCCTTAGGTAATTCCTCATCACTAAACCCCAAATTATTGCAGGAAGTGATGTTAGAGACAATGCTATCGAACTGTATGATTGTTACATCCTGTTCCACAAAGGCTTGCTCCAAGACTTTCTGTAGAGCCTCCCTATGTGCTTCTGAACTGAGTAAAAGTGACAGCACAGAGATCTTTGAAGGAGTTTGTAATAGCTGATCAACAATGTTGTATTCACTCCTTTGGATGAGCTTCAGCATCTCATCATCATTTTTCGAAAGGTCGGGATTACTGGATTGACCGACTGGTGGATCGGGAACTTCTGTCTGAGGTTCCTTTTCTCTGTTAGGTTCTCCAACTCCTCGGTTGAAGATTCTACCACTCGGTGTTACTCGAATGATGTCTGCGATATTCACGACAGAGGGTAATGGAATTTCCTTTCCATTCTCGACTGTTGTTGCACCGTATTTATAAGGGATAGCCTTAGTTGATTCATATGGTAGTGGTCCCGGTAGATAGATGACTATGGGAGCCTTCTGATTTTTCTGACCATCGTAAGCAATCTCAATCTGTTCCTGGTTAGGAACTCTTGATTCGTCAAGTAGAGGGATGATGGTACAAACATCCTTGTTTCTCTGATGATCCGAGATTACGACAACGTCCTCAATTTGATTGGCAAGGTAGTTTGGCGTCCAGCTGATCGGTCAGGAACCCGGATATGGACGAATTTCTCTACGATCCACCTGACTCTGAAGAGCTGCTCGCACAAGGTAGCATCCTTGGTTACTTTCTGAATAGACTCCACAACGTTCATATTTGTGTGGTGGCACCTGGCCACACCCACTTTGAATGCAATGTAACCTCACTAGGTTAGCTTCCACAGATCGGACATCCTGACTTTGATGCCGAGTAGGGTTCCTGTTATTGATACTAATTTGCTGAGTATCTTCATCCATGTAGATTGGCATCCACCAGTGATTTAATAAGTGTTGAAGCGCCTCCTGGACAAGGGCACAACCTTGATTGTTTTCGCAACCCGCCTTACAACTTTGATAGTTACGTGAAATCAGGAACCCGAGTCGGACATGCTCAGAATGTAAATCTACTAGGTTGGTATTCATTAAGCGAATATCGAAGATCTATACCATGTTGATCTGATAGGGATTCCTATCATGGTAGTCCTGGATCCATCCAAGATCCATCTGACGCTGGAGGGCCTCTTGTACAAAAGAGCATCCTTGTTTGTTTACCGAGCAAGTCAGACAGGAATTGTAATCGTGCCACGGCAGATTATGATACTGGCTTTGCCTTGAGTGCATCGCCACCAAGTTGACATTCATCGCACGGATGTCGTGGTTTTTAATGACGTTGGAAATCGTATAGACCATGTTAACTCCACGAACTCGGTACTCTTGGATCCATCCGAGATCCATCTGTTCCTGTAGAGCTGATTGCACCACAGAACATCCCTGATTATATTTAGAGCAGATATCACACTGGTGATAACTATAAGGTGGCACGTGGCCATACCCACTCTGTTTACAATGCATCTTGACCATATTGGTCCTTAACAAGAGTACATCGTGAATTTGATAGATGTTGTTAGTCTCTTCCTCTATCAAATTGACTGTAGCCTTCTCGTGTTGAGGCAGCGGGTTCGTGAGAACATTCAGATTCGTATCTTTGAAAGATAAGACACCACTCCTAACAAGCTTTTGCACGTCAGATTTGAAACTGAGATAGTTCTCTATGTTATGCCCTGGTCCTCCTTGATGGTAAGGGCAAGTCTGATCCACCTTGAACCAAAAAGGCAGATTTTCTGGTACTGTAAGAGGGGACTTAGTCTGGATGTGCCCCTTGGCTAGTAGTAACGGAAATAGTTCTGCATATGATACGGGGATAGGATCAAATCCTGGTGGCCGCGTTGTGCGGTTGTTGTTGTATGGAGGACGAGCCTGCTGAAGAGGCCGTTGTGTCCTTTGCTGATTAGGTTGGCTTTGCGCAACCTGAGGCTGATACGTAGGAGCAGGCATAAGGTTGATAGCAGGAGTCACAACTGCTACTGGTTGATAACGTCGCCTTTGCTTTTCGAGAGAGATATTCCCAATATCTTGCTCTTTTTTCTTAGGGAGAGCACTACCGTATCGCTTTGTACTACTTGATGATCCAACGTCTTTCACTAGACGTCCTTCCCGGACGGCTTCCTCAAGACGAACTCCGATACCGACCATTTCGGTGAAATCACTGGGCACACTGGCAACCGTTCTGTCATAGTAAAATGAGTTTAAGGTCTTTAAGAAGATCTTTGTCATCTATTTTTCCTCAAGAGGTGGAAAAATTTGGGCGGCGATCTCACGCTACCTCTGAGCGTACTCCTTAAAGGTTTCCTTGTCCTCTTATGACATTGATCTGAGTTGATCTCTGTCGGGCGCCATGTCCAAATTGTATTTGTATTGTTGGACGAAGGCAGTGCCAAGATCTCTGAAAGTGCTGATCGTGGCGTGGTTTAAACCCATGTACTATTTTAATGCGGCACCGATTAAACTATCCTGAAAGTAGTGAATCAATAGGTCCTGATTCTCTGTCTGAGCTGACATTCGTCGAGCGTACATCACCAGGTGACTCTGAGGGCAAGAGTTAACCTTGTATTTTTCAAAGTAGGGCACCTGGAATTTATGCGGAACTTTCACATTGGGGACCAAGCAGAGGTCCGCGGCGTCCTTTCCAAATAAATCCTGACCGCGAAGGCCCTGCAGTTCTTTCTGCATTCCCAGGAACTGTTCCTGGAACTCATTCATTCTTTCGAACATGTTATCGTTTCCACCAGAAGGTATCTGCGGAATCTGTCCTTCCAGGACAGTGTGCACCACAGGGGGTGGTACCGTGACTACGACAGCAAATCTTGGCGTTTCCCAAAGTTTGTAACCTTCAGGAGTCCTCAATATGCCTCTGGAATCCTCGCTTTCCCGAAGTTTGTAACCTTCAGGCCCAGCGGCTTCTATTGTGATTCCTTGATCTTCAGCGATCGGTGGAACATATCCTTCCGGGATATAATTAACAGGCATGCCCCAAGGACGATCTTTCGGCATTTGATACCTAGGATCATACTTTTCCACTATGGGCGTTGTGGTGATCTCTGAGATCACAGTTCTTTGTAGCTGAGCTTCTGTCATGGCTTGCATGTCGTTATGATGCTTTCTCATATCCTCTCTTAGAGCATCGATCTCTTCTTTCAACTCTCTGTTCTCTTCCTCAAGATCATCCATATTTTTCTGACGAGTGGCCCGAGTATTGTACGAATGAGACAACTTGACTCTAGAACCGAGACACAAGCGTGAGATTCGTAGGTAAGAAGAATACGTTGTGTGAGAATGATGAATGCAATGATTATATTAATTGTTTTTTTTTGTTTAATCAAAATAAACTTCGACAATTGGATTGCAAATATCAAACAGTGGGGAAACTCCATTTTATTGAATTCAAAGGATTGCGGAAATGAAATACAGTAAATTACAAAGTGCGGAAACAGAAACCTAAGCTAAGGGGTCCCGAGTGCTCTCGGAGGAGAAATCGGGTGCTGATTCTGGTACTTTCCTTTTCTTGGACCGGGGCTCTTGGGCCGTTGTCGGGTTGTCATTCCTTTGCCAGGTGAAAGGAGCGAGCAAATTCCTTTGGTCATCCTGATTATCCACAACATGTTGCTCTAAAATCTCGATCAGAGCATCCTTATCTTTCAGCAGTTGCTGTATTTTGACACACTCCACATTGAGGGTGCGGTACTTGTTCTTCCAAGACCTCCTCTCGCGTTGAACTTTGTTGAGAGTAACCTGAAGTTTTTCCGCTTCAGTCATGAAGTACATGACAGATTCCTTCGGTGGAAGAACTCCGTGACGAGGATAAGGAATCTTTAGCTTGAGAGCTCTAGTTTGTACCCAGTGGAGATAAGGCTCCACCGAGACACACTCCAATTTTCCTAGAGACTCCCGTCCTTTCTTGTGAACATGTTTCCAAGCGTGCACTATTTCCATCATTAGTGCTCTGTCATTTTGTCCTTCTTTGAAGAAAAGACCTTCCAAATGAGCATTACGTGGGACATGCCTCATCGGGTATCCGAATTGACGATGAACCAATACCGGATGGTAGTTGATTCCTCCTTTAGTTCCTATGAGGGGTACGTTGGGGAAGTTTCCACAACGGTCAATGATCCTGATTCCCTCATAAATCCTATTGCACCAATCTATGTCAGAGTTGGTGAGAGACATGATTTTCTGGGACCAACGTAAGGCACTCTTATAATCCCAAAATGCGGCAGACTTGGGCAAGTTGGAGATAAACCATTTATATAGCAGGGGTACACAACACGTGATCATTCCTCCGCAGTACAAATTCCCTAAGTGTACAGAATGATACGCGTCCGCGAGCAAAGTTGGCACAGGGTTTCCAATGAGAAAAACCTTAATGGCATTAATATCTACAAAGTTATTAATGTTGGGAAACAAAAATAACCCGTAGGTGAGCAAAACAAAGATGCTTTCAAAAGCAGTCACGTTCCCTATACTGGAAAAGTACAAGGCCTTCTTTATCAAGAATTGGGCTGGTAAACCTTGGATGCCACCATTAGTGGTCAGGGGAGTCTTGACTTCTGACTCATCCAAATAAATTGCTCGTGCAATGGTCTAATCCTTTGGAATTTCTTCCAGTCCAGAAAATGGAGCTCGATCAGTAATGTGCCGATCGGTCAAGTGAGAATACTCCACCAGCGTTGGTGCGAGCTGGTAATCCGGAAATGTGAAACAGTGATAAACTGGATCGTAAAACTGAATGAGTGCTTCCATGATTCCTTCAATCACATGGACTCTTAACAGAGGTAGCAGACCTCCGTATTTGGCTCTAAAAGCTTCAGGGTTAGTGATCATCCTTGCTAAACTTCTCAAATCCTCTAGTTTTAGAACCTTGAAGGTATACTTATGAGTTCTCCTTCTACCGAAATACATTAGCGCAATCCTTTTTCTCTCTGACATTTGCAATCATTGTCTTAGTTTAATTTTGAAAAAAGTGAGACTAAAGGAGAAAATTTTTCTTGTTTTAATGTTTTTTAGGTGAATACATGAATGCAGCACACAAAAACATAAAAAAAACATGGGGTCAAAGGGTCGGTATCATGAAGTCAAGGCTCTACCCCCCCCCCCCACAAAGGTTTTCTACGGGTGATTTTTTGTACTTGTCACTCAAAATCATTGATTCCTGAGAACACCAGCGGGCTGGAAACCGTGCTAGGTGATGTCGATCAAAGAAACCTCAGAAGATGGTAGTTTATCGTGTAACAGTTATTCCCGATAGCTTCCGCACTACAAAAAAAAAAGTGATTTTCCTATGTGTATACTCAATCTTTCCACATGCTGCATCACACGCATTCCTATTAGCAAAAAAATAAACACGTATAGCAATTAGGAAAAGCAGTATATATATTTGTCCTAAAGTCCTAGACTTTAAAGAGCTATGAATCCTATGTTCCTGACAAAAAATGGCTCCCCGGCGGAGTCGCCATTCTGTGGTACCTTCCCAACTTTAAAGGTTTTTTGACCTAAGATCCTAGTGAAGTCAACATTCCTTGGTTTCTACCCAAAAGACGAAAAGAGAACAAGATCTCAAGAGTCCCTAATGAAGTCGCCATTCTTCGATTTCTACCTGAGAGATAAAATAAAAAAAGAAGGCCCCACGGTGGGCAAGGGAAATAGATGTCTCCAACTAACCCTGCTTTGCAAACTGAGGTCAAACAGTCAAAACTGGTTATTTTGGACTTTTGGTGGGGAATACGGACTTGAATGTTTTTCGATTGAGATGTGAAGGTATGGGATTTTGGGTTTTGGATTAGTGTGCTCGCTAAGATTTTTCTTTCAATCTTATGCTTACGTATTCCCGTTTACCGAAACAAGGAAATCAGAGCGATCGTAGTTCCTCCTATTCCATGGGAGGAAATGGTGTTTTGGTGTCTTGTTCAAAGCCCAAGACGTGAAGCTAAAGGTGGTTTGTATCTTGTTCAAAGCCCAAGATGTAAATAATCCAGACGCTTGTCGCTTACAGCGATTGGATGAAAGGAGTTGTTGATGTTTGTGTACTGTGAACGAGGCACAGTTTTGATGCTAAAAGGTTGATTGACTCAACCGGGGTTTCCTTATACAAAGCCTAAGAGGAGGCTATTGGCCCAACAAGAGGGAATTTTTATGTGTCTCGTACGAAGCCCGAGAGAGAGGCTAAAAGGGTTGACCCGACAAGGGAGTGTTTTTTGTATGTGTCTTGTACGAAGCCCAAGACGGAGGCTAAAGGTTGGACTCAACAAGAGAGTCTTTGTATCTCGTACGAAGCCCGAGATGGAGGCTAAAAGGCTCAAAAACAAGAAAACTTGGCCATTAAGAGAGAATGAGAGAAAACAGTGCTATAACTGGCTTTGGTGTGAGTTGAATGATCCATTGGAACCTCTATTTATAGGGGATCAACTCTTGTCTTGGATGAATAGTGAATGGCTGCTGGATCAGATCACATTCGCATGGATTGGCTTGGAGGATTTCTTCTCATGCAAGGCAAACTAGCCCTTCCCAAGAGCAGGGCTATGTCTTGACCAAATTCACATTTTTCAGATGTTTTTATTGTTATTTAATCAGAGAACTTGACTGAGTAGAGTGGCTACCTTAACAATGCACTATTCCACATTAATGCCCTTTGAATTCAAGGCAAAATGTGCCAAAATGCATGCACTTCAAGTTGGAAGATTCCTTGGCTTTTTGACTCAGCTTTATCAGTTGGATCAGTTGCATTGTGATTGGTTTGAGTACAGGTGGCATAGTGATCCTTGGTCTTTGGCTCAAAATCGTGTGTGGCAAGCAAACATGTAAACTGATTTTTCCAAAACAGCTTGCAGCAACATGACTTTGGGCATGGATTTCTCTTGGCTCAAGATGAATCAGTTCATGCTAGTGAGCTCTTTGGATTCTTGGTAATATTTGCAACAACATTGATGTTTATCTTTGGAACTGATTCAGCTTGCATCTATGTGAAAAAATCCCACAAGTTTTGATGTTTCAGCAAAAATCTGCATTGCCCAGAATTTTTCTAAGTGTTGGAAAAGTTGTACTTTCATGTTTTTAGTGATTTTGATCCAACCATAACTCAAAATCCATGATGAATTTGGAGGAGGGTCAGTTTTTAACTTTTGTAGAGGGCCATGAGATCTACAAATCAAGCTTTGGATGGGGAAAAATTTCTTTGTGGTTTAGGAGTTATGATCCTCCAAAGTTGGTACCCTTGCCACTTTATTTCATAACTTAGAAAATTTTCTAAGTTTTTATGGTTACCCGTTTTACAAGTTATCCAACTTTTCTTGATTTTTCTTGATGAATGATGATTCAAATCACACATTAATATCATTTTAGGGTTAAAAAACCATAAAAGTGAGAAATCTCAAAAAGTCAAAGTTTGACTTTTGTGCACAATTGACTTTTTATCAAATGAATTTCAAATTGTGCGATCCTCTAGGAAATCATGCCTTTGACTTAAATCAAACTTGATGGACATGTTCCATGGGTATTATAGGGTATATTGAATCATGTCCTAGGGCTTGGGAGCATGTCCTGGTCAAAAGTCAAAGTTACAGTTGACTTTTCTCGTGAAACCCTGATTGTGGTTCAGATGAAATTGAGACTTGTTGCTCAAGCTTCTTGGATCAATCCATTGTTGCAAATGGATCAATGTAGTATGTTGGAGACCCTCAAATCATGTCTTGAGGTCTTGGCTCATGATTTGTCCCAAAAGTCAACTTAGGGGTGAATTAGGTCAAGAAACCCTAATTCCTGATATTTGATGAATACATCCCCTGAGGCTAAATTGACTTGATGATTGGGTTTATGATGTCCTTTGGAGCATCATAGGTTATGCTTTGAAGCAATGGCTCATTCCCAGAGGAAAATTTCCATCTGGAGGCCCTGGTCGACCAAACCCTAATTTGGTGACACTGGCGATCTTGAGGCTTGATCCACCTGAAAGGGAGCAGTCTTGTGCTTAATCCTTGAAGTGAGAGTCCTCTTAATCCCTTGTAGACATTTGAGAGGTTAGACAAGTTGAAGATCATGTCATTCCTTGATTGATCCTTTGTCTAAGAACTCTGAGAGGGCCTGAAACCCTAATTCTGATTGTAGTGGATGCTCACCCATCTTTGGGGAGACTGATGAGGCAAGATAGTTCATCCATATTGTGATGATGATTTGAACAATGATGGGAAATCTTAGTGGTCAAAATTTGGGGTATGACAGCGCCAATATCAACCTAGGCCTAAATAGAACCGACATTTTGATACTCCACCTCTACCGTATTCACAGTTGTTTCAGCATTTGCTACAGTTGTAGTTAATCCAGAAAAGGACTCTAGCTCCCCCCACCGGTAATCCACCTCCGAGTTATAATCCTAACGCCCACTGTGACTTTCATTCTGGGGCACCCAGACACTATATTGAGGATTGCAAAGCTTTTAAGCATATAGCCCAAGACTTGGTGGATTCAAAGGCCATAAACTTTTCAAATGATGTGCCAAATGTCGTCTAAAACCCAATGCCGAACCATGGTGGGCCGAGGGTTAATGTTGTGTTAGAGGAGAATGAATCTTTGAATTTGGTTATGGATGTTAATGAATTAAAGACTCCTTTGATGGTGGTAAAGGACAGGTTATTGAGGGGTGGGGTATCCCCCGGATGTGATGAGAATTGTTCAGATTGTGTGTCGCAAATGAATGGGTGTGGTTTGTTGAAGTCAGGAATTCCAAAGTTGATAGATGAAGGTCAATTGCAGTTTGACCGGTGTGACCAATAGAAAGAAGTTGTTAGCAGAAAAAATGAGGTCGCTACCATTACCATCCCTTTCAAAACAATCACTATTTCAGGGCCGGTAAGACCAGCACCGGTTAATGGAGCCGGAGTATTCGTTAATGGACAGAAACAAGAGCTGGTGGAAACTTCTGTGGTGAACTCTCGTGTTGAGAATGATGGTGAAGCAGGGGCTATCACGAGAAGTGGTAGAGTCTTTATCCCTTCAGATGGTCAAGCTGGTAGTTCCAAAAGAGACAAAGGGAAGCAGGTTGTAGATAATTCTGTGCAAACGCCAGTAGTGAATGACTCCACGGCAGGGCCGATTGATAATTCTTTTTCAGAGAATGTAGAAGAGTTTATGAGACTGATTCGAAAAAGTGATTATAAAATTGTTCATCAATTGCATCAGACTCCGTCCAAGATTTCTATCTTGTCCCTGTTATTGTGTTCCGAGGGACACTGAAATGCACTGCTGAAAGTACTGAATGCTGCTTACGTACCCCAGGAGATCTCAGTTAATCAGTTGGAGGGGGTAGTGGCCCATGTTAATGCAGGAAATAGTTTGGGTTTTACGAATGTTGACTTGACTCCAGCTGGGAGAAACCATAATAATACCTTGCGTATTTCTGTCGAATGTCGTGGATCGTTGATGTCTCATGTGCTTGTGGATACTGGATCCTCTTTGAATGTTCTGCCTAAGAAAACCTTGATGAAGCTGGACACTCGGGGGTTGATATGCACACCAAGTGATTTGGTGGTGCGCGCTTTCAACGGCTCGAAGAGATCTGTTTTCTGAGAGATTGTACTGCCAATTAAGGTTGGGCCAGAGGTTTTCGATGCTACCTTCTATATCATGGACATCCAACCTGCTTACAGCTGTCTGCTGGGTCGTCCATGGATTTACAGTGTTGGGGATGTGACATCTACATTGCATCAGAAGTTAAAGTACATGGTAGACGGACATGTGGTGACGGTTTGTGGAGAAGAGGATATCATGATAAGCCAGCTATCTACTTTCAAGTATGTGGAGGTAGATGGCGAAATACATGAAACTTTATGTCAGGCTTTTGAAGCAGTGAAGATCCCTGAGGAATCTCTCAAGGAAGTCAGCCAGCCTGAAGTGGTAGAGCAGCCTACAGTGGTACATCAGCCGGAGATTTCTATGTCTTCCTTTAAAGATGCACGAGCCGTGGTTGAAGCCGGAAGTTCACAAAAGTGGGGCCAGATTTTTGATGTCCAGGAAAAGTGGAATACTCATGGATTGGGTTATAAGCCACCCAGGCGTCCTGAAGAGCCTCCCAAGTTCTATGGTCTAGTTCGTTTCACCAGTGCCGATGTGTTCTTTGATAGAATCAATGCTATTGAGGAGGATAGGGATAGTGATTGTGATATGGATAGTTGAATCCGCCCTTGTGTTCCAGGTCAAAGTCTTCGCAACTGGTCGTCAGAGAAAGCCATTCAAGTGACCGAACCAAAGTAATTGATTATGTTTGTCATCTATGTTAATCCTACGTTCTGCCCAAGACGTAGCGATTCTTGTTTGTAGGGCTTGAATGTCTTGTATGCTTTTCCTTATCATTAATAAAGGACGTTTTCGCATTCAAATGTTTTGATCCCTGTTTTTCTGTTTTTTATTTTTTGCATTAAAGCCACATCAAAATGGCAATGTGTTTTTGTTTGATGCATCCATAATAAACATAAATCATCAATCTTGCAGGTTTTCTTGTTCAGATTCCATCCATCAAGATTCAGCTATGGCTCGATAAGACTTCGATAATCCGATATATCAGGCTGAAGAGGGGACTGATGAAGATTGTGAATTACCCAAGGAATTGGCCAGGCTATTAAAACAGGAGGAAAAGGTCATTCTACCTCATCAGGAGGAAATCGAGGTTGTTAACTTGGGAACCGAGGACGCAAAGAAAGAGGTACGGATTAGGGATGCTTTGGAAGACACTGTCAAGGGAAGATTGATTGAAATGCTCCAAGAGTATGTGGATATCTTCGCCTGGTCTTACCAAGACATGCCTGGGCTCGACACTGACATCGTGGTACACCGGCTGTCACTCAAAGAAGGATGTGCTCCGGTTAAGCAGAAGTTGAGAAGGACGAAACCGGATATGGCTGTCAAGATTAAAGAAGAGGTTCAGAAACAGTTAGATGCTGGGTTTCTTGCTGTAACAAATTATCCTCCATGGGTTGCTAATATTGTGCCTGTACCTAAGAAGGATGGAAAGGTCAGGATGTGTGTTGATTACAGAGATCTGAATAGAGCAAGCCCAAAAGACGACTTCCCGCTTCCTCACATTGACGTGTTAGTGGACAACACCGCTCAGTATTCTGTGTTTTCCTTCATGGATGGCTTCTCTGGGTATAACCAAATCAAGATGGCCCCAGAGGACATGGAGAAAACGACGTTCATAACACCGTGGGGAACATTCTGTTACAAAGTGATGCCCTTTGGATTGAAAAATGCTGGGGCAACATATCAGCGGGCGATGGTGACTCTCTTTCATGATATGATTCACAAAGAGATCGAGGTCTATGTTGATGACATGATTGCGAAGTCACAGACGGAGGAAGAACATCCGGTTAATCTTCAAAAATTATTTGAAAGGTTGAGAAAGTTTAGACTAAGGTTGAATCCGAACAAGTGCACCTTCGGGGTGAGATCTGGAAAGTTGAACTACATTGCTAGATTTATCTCTCATCTTACAGCCACGTGTGAACCGATATTCAAGTTCCTAAGAAAAGATCAAGAGGTCAGGTGGAACGAGAATAGTCAAAAAGTGTTTAAAAAAATAAAAGAATATTTGCAGGAACCTCCGGTCCTTATGCCACCAGTGCCAGGAAGGCCATTAATTATGTATCTTACGGTTCTTGAGAACTCAATGAGGTGTGTGCTCGGTCAACACGACGAGTCAGGTAGAAAAGAGCAATGCCATCTACTACCTGAGTAAAAAGTTTACTGATTGTGAGTCAAGGTACTCGATGCTGGAGAAAACATGTTGTGCGCTCGCTTGGGCAGCTAAACGTTTGAGGTAGTATATGTTAAACCACACAACCCTCTTGATTTCGAAGATGGATCCGATCAAGTATGTGTTTGAAAAGCAGGCGCTTTCTGGTAGAATAGCCCGTTGGAAGATGGTTCTGACATAATATGATATTCAATATGTTTCCCAAAAAGCCATTAAGGGAAGTGTTTTGTCAGAATATCTCGCTGAATAACCAATTGAGGATTATCAACCGATGAAGTTCGAATTTCTTGATGAGCACATTATGTATCTGAAGATGAAAGACTGTGAAGAGCCTCTACCTGATGAAGGGCCAGAAATTGGGTCCCAATGGAAGCTGGTTTTTGATGGGGCTGTTAATTCATACGGTAACGGAATCGGGGCAGTCATTACAACTCCGAAAGGTTCTCATATACCTTTCACTGCCTGATTATCGTTCATATGTACCAACAACGAGGCGGAGTATGAAGCATGAATTATGGGGTTAGAAGAAGCAATTGATTTGAGAATCAAGAACCTCGATGTTTATGGTGATTCCGCGTTGGTAGTTAATCAGATTACAGGTGAATGGGAGACTCGTCAAGCAAACTTGGTGCCTTATAACAACTATGCCAGAAGGTTGTTACCTTTCTTTGACAGAATTGACTTCCATCATATACCCCGGTTGGAGAATCAGATGGCCGGTGCGTTGACAACGTTGTCTTCGATGTATCAGGTGATTCGTTGGAATGAAACTCCTTCGATCACAATCATGCGTTTGGATAAACCAGCTTTTGTGTTTGCAATTGAAGATGTGTCAGATGGAAAATCTTGGTATCATGATATTAAGGTTTTGCGTGAAAAACTGTTTTAGAAGAAGATGAGTTTGAGTGAAATATTGTAAGAGCTTACCATAAAATTGTGTGAACAACATTTCTGACGTGACAAAACAATAATACACACATGGCATGCCACATAAGCCACCGTTAGTGAAAACTAACGGGAGAGACTAAATTTGGGGACGAAAAACTTTATGAGGACCATTATTTGAAGGAAAATTTTTGAAGGACCAAACTTGAAAGTTGAGATATTTTTAGGGACTAAAAACTTATTTAACCTTATATTAAATAATTTAATAATTTTTGAACAATTCTTGAACATATATTCAATATAATTTTTTGAACATATATTTAATAATTTAATAATTCTTATTGGAAACCTCAATTCAATTCAATTTTTTTTAAGATATCTTTAATAATTTAATAATTTTTGAACCTAAATGAGCATTGTTTAAAGGGTGTCAGATAGAAGTATGAGTTCATGTAGCACCGGCACTATAGATTCAAGTCGTGTCCGATGTTGGGTTTCAATGCTTCATAGTATCAAGAAAATAACTTACCTATAACCTCTGTAGCACCAGCACTTTTGAAAAAATGTGTGTCCGTGTCTGACACGACACTGGTGATTAGGTTTAATTTGTTCATTTTTTCAAATTATTACCGGTGTCGTGTCCGGTGCCTATGTCCGTGCTTCATAAAATATAACAGAAAATAGTTCTCACCATTTTTTGTAAAGAGAGGTCTGCCATGAGATACATAAACCTGTAATGATGAAAATAACTCGTTCAGCTTTTCGAATTGATATCAATAATATGGGTTTTGAAGTTTGTCAAAAAAGGCCGGTGATAAAACATTTCATTGCTCCAGTGTGACTTACAAACATCAACATGTCCATCCACAAAGCCTTCCACTAGCATTGTATGAAAGGGAGTTCCCTCCGGTCCTTGACGATACATAACACGAAACTCGTCACTATCCAGTTTTAACTATTAGAAGAAGTAAAATTATCAACTGCAAGTTGATACTTTGATTACAAAAATTCAAGTACCTTCATCCTAAAAATTAACAGAATCACGTTACAAATGTCACACGAAGTTTTCATTAGTCCAATGAATTTTAAACAATAGAGCCATGTAGACAGAAATCACAGAGCCGACATTTCTATAAAAGGAAGTTATCAATAAAGGCATACAAAATAAAAAAAAATTGAGATCTAACTGAACGAAAGATCGCATATATAAATAAAAAACACAGTTAATCATTAAAACCAAGCATAGTGAAACAGCAGAAGCCAGAGAATGGATAACACACTTTCCAGTCGTTATGCAATGTATTAGACCTTCCATGATCATCTGAAGCACTCCTCAACATATCAAGAAAGTTAGATATTTCTGCAGTCTTATGTTCTACTAATTTCTCCTTATATCCTACACAAAACCAAACAAAGCTAAGAAACTAAAATAACTTTTCCACCAAGCTGATACAAGTTCTTCCTAAATGATTTCACAAGAAATCGTAAACAGTCATTTTGGTCATCGAATATGTGACACGATATCATTATAGTCTCCGAATGTATCCAAACTAAAAATACGCCTTCTGTCTATCAGTTTGGTCCATAAATTACTACTATCAGAAGACAACCGGGGGTCATTTCAAACTATATTGACAACACCTCACACATTTAGGCGCCAAATTAACTATTTACTCCGAAAGAAATTAAAGAATGGTAATCACCTTCATCTTCTAGCTCTGATGAAGGTATGAGTTGACTTTTTACAAGCTTTTTGAGTATCTCAACATTTGTAAGATCAGGTGAGGCAAGAGTCCTATCCAGCCTCTCCCAATACTGCGTGATCATTCGCTTCTTCTCCATTTTCGCATATATTTGAGAAACTTTTTCTCAAAAATTCAAATCAGGCAAAGATTCCAACCATTCATATTGTTCCCAAACTCATCCAAAATTTACCACAACATATGGTGAAACAAGATAACAAATCAGGTATAGTATAGTTCTCATCACATCATTCATAGTAAAACACAACAAATTGCTAAACAAACAAAGATTGAATAAGTTTCCAACAAACCAAAAAAAGTCAAAACAAAAACCTAATTCTAGTATTGAAGTCAACATACACAACATGCACATGAAAATCAAATTTCAATACCAAAAAATGAAGCAGCAGCTGAAGTAGTGATGATGGTGTGAGGAGAAGAATCCAGAATCGGAAAAAGGAAGATCTAAAAGGATGATCCAATATTCAAGATATATTCAGTTGATGTGATGGAACAACAAATCGGATACACAGCCAAAAGGTTTACGTGACTTTAGTTGAGTTCATATATGAAAAGGCGAACTTTCCCAAAGACCTTTTTCTTGGGAAGTAATGTGTTAAAGGGCAAGCAAAAGATGTTGTGTTTTGGTCTGAACTATCTATAATATAATATAGTGAATTTATCTAGAATTATCTATAATATTTATAAATTATTCTGGAATTCACCATTTCGCCCTTTAGTCTTTTTCAACGGTTAAATATTTATATTTTTCTCGGCTATTCCAACCGAATTAATCTTTTCATTAGCTTTTCCAACCGAATTGATCTTTTCATTGGAATCCAATTTGTAGTTGCTTTGTAGTGTCTCATGTTTTATTATTCAAGTTATTTACTCCCACTATTCCTTTTTAAGTGTCACTTTTTTATTTTTTACGCATACCAAAAAAGTTAATCAATATTCTTACTTTTCAAACAATAATTATTATTTTATCTATAATACCCTTAATTATTTATTACATTCATTTTACTTTTTCTCTCTCTGTAATAATTATCTAGGGGTAATTTTGACACAAATACATTTAATAATACCTTGAACTTTGCAAGTGACAATTAAAAAGGAACAACAAATTATTCTAAAAGTGACACTTATAAAGGAACGGAGGGAGTATTTGATATAGAAAACGTAACTACGTTTCCAATTTGATTTTGACAATCCAACTTTTATTGGGAAGCAAACCTACAACAAATTCAACTCATAGCAGACTGCAAAACACTTTATCATTTTCAAGGAAAACTATTCATCATCTGACTTTTCCATTACTCTTGTCCTTCTCAACCGAATATCTTTTTTGAAGACTCTCTTCACTGTCTAGGTTTCAAATTTGATTTTTACTTGGGAAGCAAACCTACAGCAAATTCAACTCATAGAAGACTGTAAAACACTTTATCATTTCCAAGAAAAACTATTCATCATCTGATTTTTCCACTACTCTTGTCATTCTCAACCGAATATCTGATTTGAAGTCTCTCTTCACTGTCTTCCTATCTCAAACTCATTCTCTGCAAACTTTCTCCCCTACAGACCCATTCTCTGCAAACTTTCTCTTCTACAACTAACATGCTCTAAATTTTTCGATTTCTTCTTACGAAAATCTTCCTCCATACCCATACTTTTCATTATTTTTCCCAACAAAAGTATTTATTTTTCTTACTCACTTTAGATCTGATAAAATGCAAGCGTTATACTATATATTAGAAGGATGAGATATGAGATGCAAATATTTCATCCATACTACAATGGGTGAGAAGGGATGAGTGTAATACCCTAATTTTTACCCCTAAGATCCCACATATCATTTGCATCTCATACCCCAAACAAGATCACACATCCGTCCCCTCTTTTGTAGGATTGTGCCTTGTAGGGATCTTTGAGTTTGTGTGTGTTGGTTAGTTGTTGTATTGCTTAATTTGTTTGTGTTTACTAACCATTAATTAAAATCCAAAAATATTTTGTTTTCTTTCACTAACATTTTCAGGGGAAGAACAGGTTAAAAATACCAAAAAAATCAGTCCCTCAGCTCGAATGAATTTCATCTGAACAAAGTCAAAGTTGATCTGCAAATAATTCAAAATCATCTGATCAAGAGTTTCCAAGATTTAATTAATTTTTATTCAAGAGACTCCAAGGTTTATGTGTTTATTTCCATGCCTTCTTTGACAAACAAAAGAATCGAGCCAAGATCCAGCACAATATAGCAAGAATGGCATTTTTGAAGATTTTCAACTGTGCAATCGATTGTACTAATGGTCCAAACGATTGCACCCTACATTTTTTTGCCTAGATTTTGAAATTTTTAGTAGTGCAGTCTATTTGCGCTACAGTGCAATCGACTGAACGAAGACAGATTTGGCCAAAATCAGCATTTTTCAAGTTTTGAAGCATTTGGCACCAATCTTGACCATTGATCACATGTAGAATATTCTAGATCACCTCATTTTAATTCCTCTACATCATTTTGATCATTCCCCACCATACACCCTCACTAATCACCACTCTTTTGTGATTTCCCTCCAAATTTGAATTCCAATCCTAATTTTGATCTTCCAAACCAAATTCCAAACCACCAAATTTCCAAGCCTAAATTCTATAAATAGAGGCTTCATTTCATTCATTTGACAAGCTTTTGAGAGCCAAAAAACCTCTTGCAAATTCTCTTCCCAACCACAAAATTCACTAAAGCTCACATTTCTTCCTTTGAAAGTTAACAAGAATTCTCATTGAATCTTGTTCAACTTTGAGCTAAACCTTCACCCAAACTTGTTTTCTTTACCAATTCTCATAGATCAAGGCTTCGGAGTTTTGATCTTGAAGCAATTTGAAGGAATTTTCATATTTGAAGTGGTAATTCATCTTTCAACATTGTTGAAGCTTCAATTTCATCATCCACAATGTAGATCTTTGTTGATCTTGTTTGCTTGATCTTTGGATCTTGCAATTTGTGTTTATTTATTGTATTGGTTGCTACTTGCTTTGCATTTTCGTGCACTTTTGATTCCATGATCATGAGGTGTTTGAAGAAAGTTTCAGATCATGATCATGTTGAATTTTTCTGAATTTTTGCTATCACAGCAGGGTGCAATCGATTTGCATTTTCGTGCAATAGACTGCACAATGCTGTTTTTTGCCTTGTTTTTGCAAATCTGTCAGTGTGCAATCGACTGCACCTTTTGTGCAATCGACTGCACAGAGGCAAAATTGTGTTTTTGGCCTAATTTTGGGACTGTTTTGGTTCCTTTTCCATTTTCTTCCCTTTCCTTTTGTTCTTAGCCTTAGATCACATAATTGTGTGGTTTAATTTGGCTCTCTCTTCATCTATTTCTCTTTTCTTTTGATCGATGAAAGTCTTATGGATCATAGAATTCCGTTGTTGAATTTTGATCAAGACTAGATCTCTACCTTCTTTTTTTTTGTGCGGTATTGCTTTCGGATGACGATCTACATATCGTTCATCTAGCATGCATTAGCACAAAGAGCTATTGACTGGCCTCATTGTAGGGTAATTACTCCGTAAATTACTGGCGATTGCTTAACATAGCGCAATATTTGTCCCGTATCGGAAAACTATCAAGAATGGTTGATTATTTGTCTTATGGTTCAAAACTCATGAAACTTGTTGTTAGGAGGTTTTTGTCTTATCAATCCTCTAATGAGTTTCATCAACCTTGACCAAAGTGCAATTATTCAATTGTTATTGATCACTAACACTAACAACTAATCACTAACTTACTAACAATATTATTATATTAATTTTGTTTATGTTTCCTTCTTGCTCCCTACCTCTTTTACTTTTATGCTTCATTATTATCATTTCATATCATGTTTATGTTTCCGCAATTTTGCCTTTGTCCGTTGGACACATGTTTATGCCTCCGCAATTTTTCCTTTGTCCGTTGGACACATGTTTATGCTTATGCCTTTTTTTTTCTTTGTCTATTTGGACTCAAAAACATTAATAAAGGCTTAAACTCTAAAAAAAACTTAATTCTCCTCATCTTGGACTATTGGTTACTATCCTATGCTTTGGAGTGATCTCTTTATGGGCCTCTTTTGAAGTAATATCGAACTTATGGACCTAGAAGTAGGACTTCTTATCCCTTTGCTTGGAGTATTGATTGAAGACTTGCCTTTATTTGGCCAATTTGCTTAAGGATGGAATTCTTATAATATTGCTTTGAAGTGGCTCCATTTTGGTTAGATCCTTCTTTTCCCTAGCTTTTATTTTATGCACTAGGATAGTCACTTCTTCTCCTCCCCATTCTTAAATTTTCAAAATCCTCTCCCTTTTTCAAAACCTTCTTGTTTTCAAACTTAAAACCGCTTTCATAATAAAACCTTGACTTTGGTCAAGTGATTTTTTTTTTTAATTTTGTTTTCTTTAATAAATGTCAATCCATCTTAATCATACTTTGACCATTTCATAAAAACATAAAAAAATACAAAAACTCATCAAACCTTTTTGTGCTTTGTGCATTTTTTTCTTTTAAAACTCTTTTTCATAAGTTTACACATGATTCATTTCTTTAAGCAGAATTATTCGTTTAGAAATGACGACTTGTCTTTACACTTAAAATCAACCAAAACAAATAATTTTTTGTTCTTTGTACCACGAACTACGGGGTTTTGATCCTACATTCACATCGTGGGTACGTAGGCATGAGGCGATAAGTCTCTCCAAACACAAAAATATTAAAAAATAATTCTCCTCTCATCTCCTCAATCTCTTTACAAGCAAACCATTTTCAGACCAAAAAGCATGAATACATCAAAGGGCTCCTATAGAGTACTATAGATGTATTGGGTGCGTAAAACCTTCCCTTTACATAACCAACCCCCCTTACCCATTTCTCTTTGTCTTTCTTAGCTTTTGCTTTTTTTAGACTTCTTAGGATTTATTCGCTCTTTTTTCCTTTCCCTTTGTGGAATAAATAAAAGCGCGGTGACGACTCTGTTTTCCTTGAGTTAAGTTAATCAATAGCTTATACTCACGATTTTTACCGCTACAATGAGAAGAGAAGAAAATTAGGGTTTTTTTAAGTTTATTGTTGACGAGGGATGAAGATCGATGAAGATCAATAAAGATAGGATTGATTTTTCTGGGTTTGTTTTTTATAAAGTATGAAAAATGATGAAAATTGGGTTATTTTCTTGGTATGTTCTTGATGATTGATAAAGAACGATGAAAATTTGGTTGTTTTTCTGAGTATTTTTTCATTAAATATATTATATAAAACAAGATTTACATGATGAGATTTTATAATTATATCTTTTATATTAGTTCAAGTAAAAATAAAGTACAACATCTTTGAATAGACAGCTCAATCTAATTCTTTAGTAATTTTAATCTTTTTTTTCATATGTTTTGTTTCTAATTTTTTTTATTAAGTTCTTTTAAAGTTTAATTTGGATATAAGAATATTTGTTCTGCCAAGTTATCATGAATGTAAAAGCAAAAAAATATCAGGTTGTATTGTAGAAGCATAATGTTTGTCGGAAATAAGTTGAGGTATAGTTTTTATTACATATTAATTTCTCAGAAATTCTTAATCGTGTTTCAGTTATATTATGTCTATTATTTTCTCTAAATATAAGATTCGAGAGCACTTTTTCAATCATGAGCAACAAAGTTAAATGTAAAATGAATGTGTTAAACATACATGCATATGAACTAACTGGACAATACACCTAACAAAATTATATTTGCATTTTTTCTAAGCTTTTAGAAATTTTCATATTGCTGATAACTACAATTTCTATTTTACCTACAGAACGATTGCGATCAAGTATATGTTTAGTCTGAGATTTTATGACATTTACCAATTAAAGGTGAGTCAATGTTCTAATATTTATAATAATTACCATTCAATATTGTTATAGAGTGCAAATTATTATAATTTATTATATATGGTTATCTTGATGTTTGAGGTTTGAAAACCAATATTGTTTAAAACATTTTTTTAACATTTTCTAAAACTGTCACTTAAGTGTAAAAAAAATATTTATGCCATCTATTGAATAAAAAAAATTTATGCTCCGTATAAATTTTGTAGTGGTAAAATTAAAACAAAAATAAGTGAGTTTAAAATATGTTTTTTTTTATTTCATGAACTAGGGAAACATTGGTTTCCTTGAAATAAGAATTGTAACTGAAAATTTTTAAGGGTATAATTGTGTCTTTTGTAACACCCCCAATCTATACCCCGAGCAAATAAAGCGATAACAAAACATCAGAGTATAATTAACACATTCATGGCATAGAAGGAGGTGTCACATCAAATTGAAACAAAATACAACAACCTACTCAAATAGATATGCAACAATCAGGTAGCACATAACAGAGGAACTCAATTCCTAACACCCACAATTCAGATACAGAATAAAAGCGGAAAATCTGCAACTGAATCTCATATATATATATCATAAAAAGTTTGTCTGTCATACAAAGAGTCATACATGTACAATCCAAAAAGAACATATACATATACACATAGTCACAAACGATCTCCCCGACTACCCGGTGCTACATATCAGAGCCGACCGACAAAAGAATGAAGACCTAAGCTTCACAAAAAGACCTCCAGCATCTAATCTGCAATGCCTCATAGAGCATTTAAAATAGCAGAAGGGTGAGAAACACAATCTAATATAATTGCATACAATTATATAATAACACAAAATACACATATAAAATATTCTCACCACAATTTACACCATAGTTCAAATACAAAACAATACAATGCATATCTCATACATCCATCACAAAGGCATATCAATCATGCACAATACATTTATCACCAACATATATATATATATATATCTCAACTCATCAATTCCATTCACAATTCCACACAAAATCAATCCATTCATGATTTATGCAAATGCACAGAGACCGACACAATGACTCTATGCAATGCAATGCGGTACCGTCCATCCATCATTCTCATCATTAGTTCACTCAGGAACTATTGGAATCATCGCTTGTTACTTAGTGTAACTCCCCGTCGCTTTAGGTCCTCTTTGTATAAGGCACACGACGTTTATGGATCGCTTTAGGTCCTCTTTGTATAAGGCACACGATCCTATCGTTTTAGGTCCTCTTTGTATAAGGCACACGATCGTCTATAATCATCGCTTTAGGTCCTCTTTGTATAAGGCACACGATGTTATAGCGGATTCCCTCTAGAACCGTTTCGTCGCTCACACCCCACAAGGGCACACGACATCACAAGATGCATATCATGATGCATGGCATACAATGACTCATGACAATCCAATGCATACATATATACAACCATGTGAACCATCTCAACATCAATAATCATGCATATACAATCAACCACAATCACAATGCATTTACTTGCCCTTAGGCCACAAACCATCATCACAACATTTCATCACATGCATGCACATCATATAAAAGCACACAAGTCATACGATACATATATAAAGCATATTGCATGATAACACAACAATCACATACAGTTAAGACGGTAAAAGTCGACAAAATGACACATTTCCAAATTCCCGACATAATTAAATTGGCCAACAATCTCAAAACCATTTTAATAAGAAAGAACATCTCAATAGCTTTCTAACGGTACCAAGAACGCCTCGATCCGAGTTACGAATCAAAAGTTACGGCATCGAACGTAAAATCGGGAACCATTCTACACCCCCTCTGGTCATACGCGTATTGCCTTGTGCCATACGCGTACTGCCCAGCTCGCTCGCCCATTCCGTACGCGTAATGCCCAAAGTGCTACGCGTATGGACAGAGACTGAATTCTCCCCAAAATTCCACTAAAAACTCCATACGCGTAATGCCTCACTTGTTACGCGTAATGCCTTACCAAGTACGCGTACCATTACGCAAATCAGCAGAAGGCCGTGAAAAATGAGCTTCCATACGTGTAATGCCCCATTTCCCCCTAGCCATACGCGTATTGCCCAAACCAATACGCGTAATGCCAAGCCTGATACGCGTATTGGCTGCGAAACCCAAAATTTTTCCTGCATAATTTTCTGCTACGGGTTCAACCAAATTCACTCCCAAATCTCATCTAAACACCAGAAAATTACCAATTGAATGCACAACAACATCTATCTAACATGTCTCAGCAATTAGGAACATTAAAACATGATTTCAGACACAATTTGAATCAAATTCTAACAATCTCAATATATTAACGGTTTTGGTTCTATATCCAATTTCAACCAAATATCACACAAATACATACATACATAATCATACACAAGTATAGGATAACCGAGTTTCACACCCTTACCCGATTAATCATGTTTTCAAAAGTCGGTTGATTCGATTCCTTACTCTCCAAATTTTTCCCTTTTTCTTCTTTTCTTTCTCTTTTCCTTCTTCTCTTTTTCTTTCTCTCTATTTTTCTCTCTTTCTAACTTCTAAGTTCTATTTTAAGAAAAAATAAGTAAAATGACCAAAATACCCCTACACTCAAATATCTCGCAAACGCTCTCAAAACGCGATAAAAAATAATCACGATGAAAAATAATATATGGCCAAATAAAAGTCAAGAATAAAATAATATAATAATAAAAATAATTAAATCGACTCGATTAAATAACTCTAACAAAAACTGGGGCGTTACAACTCTCCCCCACTTAGAGATTTTCATCCTCGAAAATATTTCCTGAGACGAACAACTCCGGATATGACTCCCGCATCCGACTCTCCAACTCCCAAGTTAAATTGCCTTCAGCAGCGTCTCCCCACGCTACTTTCACAAGCGCAATATCCTTGCCTCATAACCGCTTCAACTCGCGATCCAAAATTCTCACCGGTAATGCCTCAACCGTAAGGTTCTCCCTTACCTCAACCTCATCCATTGGAATCACATGCGACGGATCCGGAACTGTAGCGAGTGATTTTGGACGTGGTTCTTAGGCACTGTCGCTCCTTGGGATTACTACAGGTCGGTTCATTTTTTATCCTATTAAAGCTGATGAAGGAAGGGAAATAGATGTCTCCAATTAAACCTGCTTGCATACTGAGTTTAAACAGCGGTCTGTTAGGTTACAGATGCTATGTGGTAGTGGGGCCTCTCTTATGTTTATTTTGACAGAATGACGGATTTATTCTATGGACAGGAAGTTAGGACTGATGTTTTTCAATTGATATGGGATTTAGGATTTTTGTTTAGTGTGCTCGCTAAGATTTTTCTTCCAATCTTATGCCTACGTATTCCCGTTTTTTCGAAACAGGGAAATCAGAGCGATCGTAGTTCCTCCTATTCTACGGGAGGAAATGGTGTTTTGGTGTCTTGTTCAAAGCCCAAGACGTGAAGCGAAAAAGGTGACCTGTATCTTGTTCAAAGCCCAAGATGTGAAGCTGAAAGGTAGTTTGTATCTTGTTCAAAGCCCAAGATGTGAAGCTAAAAGGTGTTGTCTTTAGAGAGAATTTGTCATCTCTAAAGAGGGTATGTTTGTCACAACTGTTTATAAAGGAGAATTACTTTAACCGGGATATTTAAATCCGACAATGCCGTAATTTCCTTTATAGGGGATTTCCAACCTGAAGGAGAAGACTTTAACTCAGTGTAGAGCAATGTTATCTTTCCTTAGGATTTTTCATGCTAAAAGAGGGACAGTGGCATGGATGTAAATAATCCAGAGGCTTGCCGCTTACAGCGATTAGATGAAGGGGAAAGAGTTGTTGATGTTTGTGTACTGTGAACGAGGCACAACTTTGATGCTGAAAGGATGATTGTCTCAACCAGTGGTTTTCTTATAAAAGCCTAAGAGGAGGCTATTGAGTTTTCCTTATACAAAGCCTAAGAGGAGGCTAAAAGGGAGTTGACTCAACAAGAAAGTCTTTTATGGTATCTCGTACGAAGCCCGAGATGGAGGCTAAAAGTTTTATACTCAACAAGGGAGTGATTTGTGTCTTGTACAAAACCCAAGACGGAGGCTGAAGAGGGTTGACTCTACAAGAGAGTCTTTTATACTCAACAAGAGAGTGTTTTTGTATCTCGTAAGAAGCCTGAGATGAAGGCTAAAAAAAGAGATTGGCTCAACAAGAGAGCCTATGTATCTTGTACGAAGCCGGAGGTAGAGAAAAACGGGTTATGTTTCAGTTGAGTGACAGGTCCAGTATGTTGGTTAAGAGAAAACCAGTTCTTATATTAGTAACACTGTACTCATGGGTTTGATCTGAGAATCAGGATCGTTTCCTGTTCTTTGAGGAAACGGGAAATCCAAAGGGTATTGAGACTGTCCGAGTCTACAGGGTTCCTTCCTATTTTTGAAAGGGGCTTGAGAATGTCTTTGAGACTCAAGGAAATTAGACTATCCAAGTCTAGAGTTTCATCTTTTGTACTATGCATTGAGAAACAGTAGTAGACTCTTGGAAAGACTGTTCTATTAAGATGACTGATTTCTGTTCCTATACCTTTAGGAGGTCGTCGGGACAATTTGTACGAAGCCCAAGAGGAGGCTGGAAACTTTTAAGAAGCCGAGGGACAATTTTACTAAGCCCAAGAGGAGGCTATCATTCCCGGAGGAAGAAATCATTTATACGAAGCCTAAGAGGAGGCTGTGAATACTTCTAAGAAGCTGATAAGTGCAAAATGTACCTATTAATGTATATAAGTTTTGTTGCACTTATCAATACTTTTTGTCCATATCGGTTCAAATAAACCCCACTTTGTTTATAAATACGTTTATTTTACGTTTTAGTGTATATATTGCGTATTGTTTAAATATTACTTAGTTTAATTGATTTTTATCTCAATTTTGTAGGTAGTTAATAAAGGCTATCTTGCCATATTCTTGAAGAGCATTGAATAAGCTTTCCAGCGCTTCAAACCGTGCATAAATCGGAGTTACGGTGAGGAAGTTGTGGCAAAAAGAAGGATTGGTTTTCTGTCGTGTTCGCACTGCGAACTGGCAGCGAGCATTTGCATTGCGAGGTCCAGCGAAGGTGTCCAGAAGTGGGCAGTGGAGAAATAAGCCAAAGTTCGCACTGCGAACCTGTCAGCGAGCATTCGCATTGCGAATGATTCGTTCGCACTGCGAACCAATGAAGGAAAGCAAAGGTGGTTTAGCAATCAGAGGCACTTAAAGTGCCATTTTTTGAGTCATTCGCACTGCGAATGATCGTTCGCACTGCGAACTGTACAGAATTTGCAATGTATATAGTTTATTTCAGTCATTATTTTTAGGGATGGTTTTGGGGATTCTTGCTCCAACTCCATCAAACTTCATTTTTTCAGTAGATTGGCTTAGAAAACAACAGTGGAGCATGCATACGGATGAACCGGGGTGGATTGATCGTCGACCGGCTCTGACAATCTGCGAGATGTTTGGTTCATTTCTCTTTTTCTTTGTGTTTTTCTTTATGGTTGGGTTGTGTATATGTATTTGCTGTAAACTCATGTATATTTGTCGCCCATGGCGTTATATGAAACTTGCTTTACAAATCTTTATTGGTGATTGTCTCTGATTTTTGCTTTATGCACGGGGTTTGGGTTGCGTTAGAGATAACCATCGCAAACTTCGATTAGGGATGATTGTCTGTTAGTTTCTAGATTCTAGAGATAGATTTAGGGCTAGCAATCTTCAATAGCCGTCGAAACTTAATGCCTCTGTGCCTTGAGCTAGCGTACGAAAGTATCGGCGATGGTAACACGGTTGTTCTCTCAACTTTGCGTTAGACATAACCTGTGTTGTGAGCGATGTTGGGTGATATTGAGGAGTATTGTAGGTTGAGTATAACTGGTCGGTAAGTTTAAGTTTGTGAGGAGTCGATTATGTGCACGCCGGATAAGTTTGTCTTGCTGAAAAGTGAGTTTGTTTTTATGTTTTAATGTTTACTTTTCTGTTTTCATGTTTTAAACCATTTTAATCCAAACTCATTAACGCGAGAGACTGTCGAACGACATTCTTTCCCTCGAACCGATCTCTGTGGACACGACATAAATCCCAGAGGGAATTCTTCCGAAAATAAATATTTTTGCTTGCTGGCCCTATTCTGCCATTCAACAGAAGCCGACGGGTCCTTGTACAACGCCCAAGAGGAGGCGGGGATGCTTTTAGGAAGCCTGTGGGTCCCCAAACCCCGAGAAATTCAAGACAGGTTATTCACAAAGAATAGATAAAGCCGGGAAAGTTCGAGAATTTGGAAAAAATTCAAGGGATGCAATTCACGGAGAAGAGATTATCTCTGGGGAGTAGAGTTTCTTGACAATTCCTAAGGGTGCTTTTTAGAAGCCTCTGGGTCCCCAAACCCCGAGAAATTCAAAACAGACTATTCACAAAGAATAGATCAAGCCACGAAAGTTCGAGAATTTGGAAGAAACTCAAGAGATGCAATTCACGGAGAAGAGATCATCTCTGGGGAATAGAGTTTCTTTGACAACTTCTACGAGTGACAGTCTGAGAAAGGGTTCAAAAAGAATCTGCCTTTCACATCTCCATATTGTTTAACCCCAAGAAGAGGGAAGACTGTGTCTGGTAATCCTATGGGGATCTAGTTTCGACTATATTTAAGAGTGACCAACGGGCTGAATGCTAGACGTAGTTGTCGGGGAAACTTTAAATATCTATACTAGTATTACACAGTCGATATGAGTTTATGAAAGAAGACTTACAGCGAAACAGCCCCACAATACAGTTATATGTATATGAAAGAGGTAAATGAAAGCGGATAAACACTTACTCGGTTGTAGAGCTTCCATGTTGTTTGGTTAGTTGTTCAACAAAGAAAGATTGAAAACAACAGTATATTTTAAAATCAAAGGAGAAAGTGCTTTGAAAAAGAAAGATTTGGGGCTTACAGCTCAAGGAGAGGCCCAAGTGAGTTTTTCCAGTGATTGCAATGTGATATGAGTTTGTACAGTGGGACTTATACAAGTGACTGAGGCCCAAAAATTGTTTGTTGTACAAAGGGATGGGTCTTACACTCTCTCAAGAGGCCCAAAAGGTTTCAAGAAAAAGAGTGGGGCTTATAACACGAGGGTAGGCCCAGATGATTTTTCGTTTAAAATGGTGATCACGCCGAGATTTTCTTTTAACGCAAAGGGCTTACACAATATCTAAGGCCCAAAGTTGTTTTGTGAATTATTAAAAAAAGAATCAACTCAAAATCATTAAAACTCATAGAGAAATTAATTTTTGAATCAATTAAATAAAATCACAAAATTCAAATATTTGAATTTGAGAGAAATGGCGCCAAGAACAGCTGAAGAACACGCGCGTTTTTCAGCTTTGCCTAGATTTGCATTTTCTATCCAATCTCACTAAATACTTGATTATATCATGCAATCCACATATCAATATGCTCGTCTCAACCTCACGATCATGTTTATGACAATTAATTTCATTTCAATTAAGCATAAAACAAGAAATCATGACAAATCCGCAAGAACCCTAATTTCTGCATGAAGGCTGGGATTTTTGATACACGATTCAAACAAATCAATTAATTGAGGGGAAACATTCCATGCATGATTATGAACATTTGGCAAAAGTATTGTGCGAGGAAATATGCATAGATTGATAGATTACCAAGTTTAGGCTTACCTCTAGGTCGTGACAGCAAGTTCAAAATGATTTCTGAGTAGGAGGTGTTACAGATGAGTTGTGATGATCTGAACAGCTTCCCTACACCCTATGGAGTGTGTTTGAATGCTTGGATTTGATGGAAATTGACTAGATCACTTCATGGCATCTCAACTGCAACTTGGTTAAAACCTTGAGCAATTTATTGGTGATTCTGAGAAATCAGTGTTCCAGGTGTTGTTTAAGTGTTTGATCAGCTCACATATGATGTATGTGAGGTGTGTGTGTGATTGTTTTGGTTGGAAAAGCTCTCAAACTCAAAACCCGATAGTGACTTGCCTTAGAAGGCAAAATTGGAGTGAAAGAAGAGATTTTGAGGAAAGCATCTGTTTGATGGCTTTGGTGTACTCAAACTGATCACAATTGAGCTCTATTTATAGTAGAGCAAGTTTGTTTTGCAAGGAATAGTGAATGGCAACTGCTGAGTAGGGTTGGTCAATGTTGGCAAATGAAAATCCAAGTCTCCTCTAGCCATTGACTAGAGGTTAGAGCACAGAGGTTTGGTTCCCTTGGTCTTGGATAAGTCTTGACTGAATTCAGTTGCAAATGGCTCAGTTCATGCCACCTAGGTGCTTCCATTGAATGCTCCAATCCAAAATTGGAGTCTTGTCCATATTTTAGGCAATTCTAGGTTTGGCATGCTATTTCTTGTTCCAAGGACTTTGGAGGCTTTGCTCAGTGATTGTCCCCTTTAGATTCAATCCCCAGATATGTCCAAAGTGATGACAAGGCTTGAAATTGGCTGATTTTGGCAAATCGACCAAAAGTGCAAAAATCTGCCTTGCTTTGGCAGATTTCAGCAAGGCATCTTGCCAATGTCATATCTCATGGCTCAAGTTGAATTTGGTGATGTTCTTGGTCATTTTGGAAAGCCCTTATATGATACAACAACTGTCTGATCACATTTGGTTTTGATACTTTTTGGATCCAAGTGAAAAATCCCCCTACATTTGGAAAAAAGTAAGGCAAATTCTGACTTAGTGAAATTTTCACCAAGTGTTGGAACAAAGTGACTTTTCTTGATTTTGATCACTCCATAACTCAAAATCTATGAGGAATTTAGACATAGGTCAATATGAAGCTTTTGTAGAGGGAAATGAGATCTACAAATCAAGCTTTGGATGGGGAAAATGGCTTTGTGGTTTAAGAGTTATGATCCTCCAAAGTTGGTACCTTTGTCACTTTATTTCATAACTTAGAAAATTTTCTAAGTTTTTATGGTTACCCCTTTTACAAGTTATCCCACTTTCCTTGATTTTTCTTGATGAATGATGATTCAAATCATACATTAACATCAATTTAGGGTTAAAAATCCAATTTTGTGAAAAATCTCAAAAAGTCAAAGTTGACTTTTGTGCACAATTGACTTTTTGTCAGATGAATTCCAAACTGTGCAATTCTTCAGGAAATCATGTCCTTGACCTAAATCAAACTTGATGGACATGTTCCAAGGGTGTTATAGGGTATATTGAATCATGTCCTAGGGTTTGGGAGCATGTCCAGGTCAAAAGTCAAAGTTACAATTGACTTTTCTCGCAAAACCCTAACTGTGGTTCAGATGAAATTGAAACTTGTTCCTCAAGCTTCTTGGATCAATCCATTGTTCCAAATGGATCCATATGCTATATTAGAGACCCTCAAATCATGTCTTGAGGTCTTGGTTCTTGATTTGTCCCAAAAGCCAACTTAGGGGTGAATTAGGTCAAGAAACCCTAATTCCTGATTTTTGATGTATGCATCCCTTGAGGCAAAATTGACTTGATGATTGGGTCCATGAGGTTCCATGGAGTATATTAGGTTATGTTTTGGATCATTGGCTCATGCCCAGAGGAAAATTTCCATCTGGAGGCCCTAGTCGACCAAAACCCTAGTTTGGTGACACTGTCGATCTTGAAGCTTGATCCATCTAGAAGGGAGCAACCTTGTGCTTAATCCTTGAAGTGGGAGTCCTCTTGATCCATTATGGATGTTTGAGAGGTTATACAAGTTGAAGATCATGTCATTTCTTGATTGATCCTTTGTCTAAGAGCTCTGAGAGGGCTTGAAACCCTAATTTTGATAGTAGTGAATGCACACCCATCTTTGGGGAGACTAATGAGGCATAATGATACACCCATATTGTGATGATGATTTGCACAATGATGGGAAATCTTAGTGGCCAAAATTTGGGGTATGACAGGAACATACTTCCGAAGCTGTGAAACATGGAACACATCATGCAAATTCAAAAGATTTGGTGGCAACGCCACCCGATAAGCCATGACACCCACTCTCGCGGATATCTGGTAAGCACCAATAAACCGAGAAGTAAGCTTCTTCGATTTCAATGCACGACCAACACCCGTCACCGGTGTAACTCTTAAGAATACATGACCGCCTTCTTGAAACTCAAGATCCTTTCGCCTTTGATCATGATAACTCTTCTGCCTACTCTGAGAAACCTTCATTTTCTCACGAATAAGTCTCACCTTTTCCGTAGTCTACTGCACTAACTCCGGTCCAACCACCGAACTCTCCCCCGATTCATGCCAACACAAAGGTGTTCGACATCTTCTTCCATACAACGCTTCAAAAGGTGCCATTCCAATACTCGAATGGAAACTGTTGTTATACGTGAATTCCACCGAAAGATAACTATCCCAAGCACCACCTTGCTCAAGAACACAAGCCCGCAACAAATCTTCCAATGACTGAATAGTTCTCTCGGTCTGACCATCCGTTTGAGGATGATAAGCAGAACTCAATCTCAACTTGGAACCTAAAGCCTTTTGTAAACTTTCCCAAAATCTGGAAGTAAACCTCGGATCTCGATCTAAAATAATACACAACGGAACACCATGAAGTTTCACAATCACACGGATATAAATCTCAGCCAACCTCTCCAAAGAAAAACTAATGTCAATCGGAATGAAATGCGCCGATTTAGTCAGCCTATCCACAACTACCCAAATAGCATTATGTCCCCTCTGTGTATTCGGAAACCTTGTCACAAAATCCATAGAAATGATGTCCCATTTCCACTCAGGAATATCCAACGGTTGCAATAATCCACTAGGCTTCTGATGTTCTACCTTCGACTTCTGACATGTCAAACACGCATAAACAAACTGAGCCACATCCCTCTTCAATCTGGACCACCAAAAGATCTTCTTCAAATCTTGATACATCTTATTAGCTCCCGGATGTATACTCAAACTACTCCGGTGTCCTTCCTCTAAAATCATCTTTTTCAAGTCCGAATCATCAGGAATACAAATTCTACCACGAAATCTCAAAACACCCTTATCATCCACTTTAAAGTCATCGTTCACACCTTGATCTCCAACCGTCATCAAATCAACAAATTTCACATCCAACTTCTGTTTCTCGCTAACGGTTAACAGAAAATCATTAGTGACCTTTAACATACCAAGCCTCACGCTGTCAGATGTCAATTCACACACCAAACTCAAATCCCTAAATGCTTCCAAAAGTTCCCACTCTTTAACCATCAAAATAGACATATGCAACGATTTTCGGCTTAATGCATCGGCTACCACATTAGCTTTACCAGGATGGTAATTCAAGATAAAATCGTAGTCCTTCAAAAATTCCAACCATCTCCGTTGCCTCATATTCAACTCTTTCTGATCAAACAAGTATTTCAAACTCTTATGATCACTAAAGACTTCGAATCTTGCACCATAGAGATAATGCCTCCAAATTTTCAATACAAACACCACAACCGCTAATTCCAAATCATGAGTAGGGTAATTCTTCTCATGAATCCTTAATTGCCTCGAAGCATAAGCCACCACCTTACCTTCTTGCATCAACACTCCACCTAAACCAATCAAAGATGCATCACAATACACTACAAACGGTTCAGTAGGATTCGGTAAGACCAAAATCAAAGCTGTAGTCAATCTTCTCTTCAGCTCACTAAAACTATCCTCACACTGAATATCCCAAATAAACGCTTTACCTTTACAAGTCAGCTGGGTCAAAGGAAGTGCTAACTTGGAAAAGCCTTCAATGAATCTTCGATAATATCCAGCTAAACCCAAAAAGCTTCTAATTTCAGTAACAGATCTAGGAGCCTCCCATTGTAGAACTGCCTCTACTTTAGATGGATCCACAGCAATACCATTACCTGAAATCACATGCCTAAGAAAACTCACTTCTGACAACCAGAACTCACACTTGGACAACTTGGCAAAAAGTCTCTTTTCCTTCAAAATTTGTAACACAACACGCAAATGTTCCGCATGCTCCTCCCGGGACTTAGAATAAATCAAGATGTCATCAATAAACACAACAACGAATCAATCCAAATGCTCATGAAAAATACGATTCATATACTCCATAAACACACCCGGCGCATTAGAAACCCAAAACGACATCACAGAATATTCGTAATGTCCGTAGCGTGTCCTAAAAGCCGTCTTCTGAATATCTTCCTCTTTCACTCTAATCTAATGATAACCTGACCTCAAATCAATTTTACTAAACACACACGCGCCTACCAACTGGTCCATCAGATCATCAATTCTCGGAAGAGGATACTTATTCTTAATCGTCACCTTATTCAGCTGGCGATAATCAATACACAATCACATACTTCCATCTTTCTTCTTCACCAACAAAACTGAAGCACCCCAAGGCGATACACTCGGCCTCACAAACCTCTTTTCTAACAATTCATTCAACTGCTTCTTCAACTCAACCAACTCAGATGCTGACATACGATATGGTGCCATAGATACAGGTCTAGTACCAGGAACTAGATATATATAAAACTCCACCTCTCTTTCTGGCGGCACATCTGAAATATCC
Organism: Lathyrus tuberosus; assembly: GCA_022829125.1. Classification (NCBI taxonomy): domain Eukaryota; kingdom Viridiplantae; phylum Streptophyta; class Magnoliopsida; order Fabales; family Fabaceae; genus Lathyrus; species Lathyrus tuberosus. Next base: position 5,387,824 of record JALAZF010000023.1, on the reverse strand, counting down.
TCTGGAAACACCTCTGGAAATTCACACAGAATTGGAAACACATCAATTGCAACTTGACTATCCATGGTCAACGATGCAAACAATCCGAACAACTGAGCTTCATCCGCCAAAAGTTTCTTCAACTCTTTGGTAGATATGAACCTCGATTCCTCTTCTTCCTCAAGAGAAGGAAATCTTACCAACTTATGATAACAATCAATATGAACCCGATTGAACTGCAACCAATTCATTCCCAGAACCACATCTAAACCCTCCAACGGCAGACACACTAAATCCATCTCAAAATCTTTACCATAAATGGTCAAAGGACAACTTAAACAAACCAAAGAAGTAGTTACCGACCCCATTTCTGGAGTATCAATAACCATCTCTCCACCCATCGAAGACAACAAAAGATTCAAACGCTTCACGCACTCAGACGAAATAAACGAATGAGTCGCTCTGGTATCAATAATAGCAACTAAAGTCATACTATTAATAAAACAAGTACCTCTGATCAGACGGTCTGCATTAGTAGTCTGAGTTCCTGCTAATGCAAATACTTTCCCTCCAGCTGGAACTTGCTTTGGTTTCGGACACTTCGTACTAACATGACCAGGTTCACCACAGTTGAAACACTTCACCACATTCCTCTTACAATCAGCTGCGACATGTCCTAAACCTCCACAATTGGAACACTTCCTCATATCCTTTCTACATTCAAACTGATGATTTCCTAAGTCACCACACCTGAAACATCTCGGAGGATTAGACATACCTCCCCCACTTGGCCTTTTATCAAAACTACCCCTTTGCTTACCCTTGTCAGCTGGTGTCACATAAGGACCACCATGAAATTGTTGCTTCCCTTTCCTTTCGTTCACACTCTTATAATGAGTAGAACGAGCTTTGCTATCCTCCTCATAAATTCTACAACAATCCATCAAATCTGAAAACCTTCTAATCCTTTGATAACCAATTGCTTGCTTGATCTCAGGACGCAACCCATTCTCAAACTTCACACATTTAGAAAACTTCGCAGTTGCTTCAGCATAATGTGGATAAAACTAAACAAGCTCCACAAACTTAGCAGTGTAATCCACAAAAGACATGTTACCTTGTTTCAACTCCAAGAACTTTATCTCTTTCTTTCCTCTAACATCTTCAGGAAAATACTTCCTCAAAAACTCCCTGCTAAACAAAGCCCAAGTGACCTCTTCACCTGTAGCTTCCCACACATGACGCACACTAACCCACCAATCATCAGCCTCCTCCTGCAACATGTGAGTACCCAATCTCACCTTATGTTCCTCAGCACAGTGCATAACTCGAAAGATTCTTTCAATCTCCTTAAGCCAAATCTGAGCAACATCCGGATTATGTCTCCCTTTGAAGACAGGCAGTTTGTTCTTCCTGAACTCATCATTCCCACCAGCATTAGGTGCAACCCGCACATCCTGAGCCATAGCTTGTATCGCAATCGCAAGAGCAGTGTCATTTCTACCAGCCATATTCTGTTCATATCCAATAACAGCAACTATGGTTAAACACACAGGTCACCCCAAACACAAAGACCGACACGGACTGGCACGGACTAACACAAACTGACACGGACTGGCTCTGATACCACTTAATGTAACACCCTCAATCTATAACCCGAGCAAATAAAGCGATAACAACACATCAGAGTATAATTAACACATTCATGGCATAGACGGAGGCGTCACATCAAATTGAAACAAAATACAACAACCTGCTCAAATAGATATGCAACAATCAGGTAGCACATAACAGAGGAACTCAGTTCCTAACACCCACAATTCAGATATAGAATAAAAGCAGAAAATCTACAACTGAATCTCATATATATATCATAAAAAGTTTGTCTGTCATACACAGAGTCATACATGTATAATCCAAAAAGAACATATACATATACACATAATCACAAACGATCTCCCAGACTACCCGATGCTAAATAACAGAGCTGACCGACAAAAGAATGAAGACCTAAGCTTCACAAAAAGACCTCCAGCATCTAATCTGCAATGCCTCATAGAGCATTTAAAACAGCAGAAGGGTGAGAAACACAATCATAATATAATTGCATACAATTATATAATAACATAAAATACGCATATAAAACATTCTCACCATAATTTACACCATAGTTCAAATACAAAACAACACAATGCATATCTCATACATCCATCACAAAGGCATATCAATCATGCACAATACATTTATCACCAACATATATATATATATATCTCAACTCATCAATTCCATTCACAATTCCACACAAAATCAATCCATTCATGATTTATGCAAATGCACAGAGACTGACATAACGACTCTATGCAATGCAATGCGGTACCGTCCATCCATCATTCTCATCATTAGTTCACTCAGGAACTATTGGAATCAACGCTTGTTACTTAGTGTAACTCCCCGTCGGGTAAACGATGTTCCCCGTCGCTTTAGGTCCTCTTTGTATAAGGCACACAACGTTTATGGATCGCTTTAGGTCCTCTTTGTATAAGGCACACGATCCGATCGCTTTAGGTCCTCTTTGCATAACGCACACGATCATCTATAATCATCGCTTTAGGTCCTCTTTGTATAAGGCACACGATGTTATAGCAGATTCCCTCTGGAACCGTTTCGTTGCTCACACCCCACAAGGGCACACGACATCACAAGATGCATATCATGATGCTTGGCATACAATGACTCATGACAATCCAATGCATACATATATACAACCATGTGAACCATCTCAACATCAATAATCATGCATATATAATCAACCACAATCACAATGCATTTACTTTCCCTTAGGCCACAAACCATCATCACAACATTTCATCACATGCATGCACATCATATAACAGCACACAAGTCATACGATATATATATAAAGCATATTGCATGATAACACAACAATCACATACAGTTAAGACGGTAAAAGTCGAAAAAATGACACATTTCCAAATTCCCAACATAATTAAATCGGCCAACAATCTCAAAACCATTTTAATAATAAAGAACATCTCAATAGCTTTCTAACGGTACCAAGATCGCCTCGATCCGAGTTACGGATCAAAAGTTACGACATCGAACGCAAAATCGGGAACCATTCTACACCCCGTCTGGTCATACGCGTATTGCCTTGTGCCATACGCGTACTGCCCAGCTCGCTCGCCCATTCCATACGCGTAATGCCCAAAGTGCTACGCGTATGAGCAGAGACTGAATTCTCCCCAAAATTCCACTAAAAACTCCATACGCGTAATGCCTCACTTGTTACGCGTAATGCCTTGCCAAGTACGCGTACCATTACGCAAATCAGCATAAGGCCGTGAAAAATAAGCTTCCATACGCGTAATTCTCCATTTCCCCCTAGCCATACGCGTATTGCCCAAACCAATACGCGTAATGCCAAGCCTGATACGCGTATGGGCAACGAAACCCAGAATTTTTCCTGCATAATTTTTTGCTACGGGTTCAACTAAATTCACTCCCAAATCTCATCTAAGAACCAGAAAATTACCAATTGAATGCACAACAACATCTATCTAACATGTCTCAGCAATTAGGAACATTAAAACATGATTTCAGACACAATTTGAATCAAATTCTAACAATCTCAATATATTAATGGTTTTGGTTTTATATCCAATTTCAACCAAATATCACACAAATACATACATACATAATCATACACAAGTATAGGATAATCGAGTTTCACACCCTTACCCGATTAATCGTGTTTTCAAAAGTCGGTTGATTCGATTCCTTACTCTCCAAGTTTTTCCCTTTTTCTTCTTTTCTTTCTCTTTTCCTTCTTCTCTTTTTCTTTCTCTCTATTTTTCTCTCTTTCTAACTTCTAAGTTCTATTTTAAGAAAAATAAGTAAAATGACCAAAATACCCCTACACTCAAATATCTCGCAAACGCTCTCAAAACGCGATAAAACATAATCACGATGAAAAATAATATATGGCCAAATAAAAGTCAAGAATAAAATAATATAATAATAAAAATAATTAAATCGACTCGATTAAATAACTCTAACAAAACTGGGGCGTTACATCTTTTTTCAAGAAACTAGACTTGACAGTGCTATTTATTTGTAGCATGACAGGGCTATTCAGTTGTAGCGATGATATTGTAATATCTTGTGTCATTGTTGTGTTAAAAGTATATTTCAATATTATTTGTTATCAAACTGTCAAATATATGGATGATTTTGATTTACCTTGGATTTAGCTATATTAAACAAAAAAAAATATTTTTTAGAGCAAAATATAAACAATTTAGAATTTTTTTTAGAATAACCATGTTATTAAAAAAAATCTCAAAAAAAACATAACTTTCAAAACAATTATTAAAATGGCGTGTTTTGCAGAAAGAATCAACCTGGTGGCGCCAAATGGTATGGCGCCTCAGGCAAAAAAATTTGAAAAAATTGCCAAAAGCCATTTGAAATGGCGACTCAGTAGAAAAAGCTTGCCCTAATTTTTCAGGGGAGGTGCCATACCATATGGCGCCTCAGGTCAAGTCCTTTTTTTTAAGCCTTTTAAATGTTATTTTTTTAATTTATAATAAAAAAAATTTAAATGGTTATACAAAATATCATGTGCCTATAAATAAGAGTTCACCCTCATTTGTTATTACACAACACTTTTCACCATTACCCTAATCTCTCCCATTCCCTCACCAATATCTTAATCTCTCCCCTCCCACTATGTCTGAGTGGTTAAATCGTTATCCATCGTCATCATCATCAGCACCGGAGGAACCGCTTCCAACATTTCTACTGATGAAAAGAAATGCCCTAGTTGTATTCTCAGCAACAAAGCCTCAGATGAAGGTCCTACTCTGGAACACGCAAACATTGGAGCATTTGGATAGGGAACTTTATCGCTGGCTAGAAGGAGAATTTGAGGCTGGTGAAAAGATTAGGAAGATTGAGAGGCTGGTTAAGGAGTCTAGTCCAAATGAAGTTACCCGCACTTGGAGAAAAGTGCAAAATGATGCTGGTGTCTTTATGATGATGTTAACACCAAAGAAAATTAGCTTGATGGTTGTAATATCCTAGATAAGTTGATTTGTTGAGTTGTTTCTTTTGGGTATGTTGTTGTTATTTTATGATTTGGTATTAGGTTATTTGTTGCTGTTTAGCTATTAAATTATGCTCTGTTATGTTATGGCGTTGTAATCGCTTAGGTATGCTATCAATGAAATAAAATTTGTTGTTGTTATAAATAAACAAGGTTAGATTTGAAACTATGATGTTGTGCTTGATCCCAAATTGGGACACCTGGTACGATTGTGTCCCAGCTGGTGGCACGATCCTCATAACCTCGCCATTTTGTCTGCTGCATCCATCTCCATTCGAATACGGGTGCTGTTAGGGCGACCCTTTTCTTTCTTCGCATCAAATCATTATGCCACACAATTTCGCCTTCGTATGGAGGCCAGTAGTCCTCCCTTTCTACCACCTGAAATCTAGTGTCGTAGACATTACATAGAGTAGTGACTCGGTGAAGAACAGAGAGGTAGTTGGTTGGGTCCAGCCAAGCCTTCGAACATGCTGTTATAGCATGGGAGCAAGGCATACGAAATGCCTGAAACTTTCCACAGTCACACCAACTTCTATCCAGTTCCACTCGGTAACATCCCCTAGGCCTCCCTTCATTGTGGTCAATAGACTCTGCAACACTGAAGTGCCCTTTAGTACGGTTAAAGACCGTGACCACATGTGTGTTGGCTTTGGCAGCTTCGTCCTTCATGAATGTCATTGAATTATTACTGAACAGCTGCCCAGATTACAAGACTGAACCTCACTTTGTACATCTGGTATCAAAAAGTGCACCGAGCCTAAAATATGTTGACCTCACCAAAGCAGTTATCGGTAGGTTTCGGATGCCCTTGAATACAGAGTTCATTGATTCAACGAGGTTTGTTGTCATGTGGCCTCATCGCTGCTCATTGTCAAATGCCCTTGTCCATTTCTCCCGTTGAATATTATCAATCCATCTTAATGCATATGCGTTTGTCAATCTGATCTCGTCACGGTAGTGTTTGAAGGTTGGCTCTATTAGTGCATAACCCGCGTTAGTAACCTTCTTCTTTAGCGTTTTGTCCTTGAACTCCCACATGAAATTTTGACCGATGTGTCTAATGCAATACACACGGCTTGAGGGAGGATACTGCCAACCGTTATCAAGATTGTTGTATGCACTCTCGATTGATGGGTGTCTATCAGAGATCAGACATAAGTTAGGTTGAGGAGCCACGTATTGTCGGAGATTTTTAAGGAAAAAACTCTAACCTCCAGCGGCCTCCCCTTCAACTAGAGCGAAGGAAATTGGAAAAATGTTGTTGTTGCCATCCTGTGCCATGACCATTAGTAGCGTGCCCTTATATTTCCCGTACAACCATGTTCCATCAATTTGAATGATAGGTTTACAGTACACAAATCCTTTGATGCATGGTTCTAACTCCCAAAAGAGTCTGTGGAAAATTCCATTTCCACTAACACAATTCCCGTCTGGCGTATAGGCGGGCAATGTCTCCAAGATGATAACAGTCCCTGGAGCATAGTGTTTAAGTACCACCAGGTATTTTGGAAGTTCTTTGTAAGAGTCCTCCCAATTTCCAAAAACCTTTTCAACCGCCTTAGTCCTAGCAATCCACGCTTTCCTGTACGAAGGAGTATAGTTGTATCTTTGAACCATATGCGCGATTATGGTACTCACCTTCAAAGAAGAGTTGTCGTCGATGACTGATAGAATTCTGTTGTATATCAACTGAGAGCTGAGCTTGCGATGATCCTGTATTGGATTCATGATTATACAAGTGTTCTCTGGACCCATTGACCCTATCTTCCAGGAATCGCTTCGCTTTCAAAAAGATGTTGTTAACCTAAATGGGCACACCTCGTTACGGCAATAGATCTTGAAATTCAGGCATATGCAGACAGCAGATGTCCTAACACATGTCAAGACATTGTGCTACATAATCATTTAAACTCAGAGGCGTAACAGCAGACTGATACCTTGAATATCAGAACTGCACAATCACAGATGTCACGACATCTGATCCAACATGTTTATCATGAACCCTAACAGAAAACTTAAATCTGCAGAATGATAAAGAACACAGTAATTGTTAACCCAGTTCGGTGCAACTCACCTACATCTGGGGGATACCAATCCAGGAAGAAGACTTCATTATCTGTAGAACTGTTATAAAGCTAAACTCCCCCATTTACAACTTTATATCTAACATCTACCCAATGAACATCTTTACCAAAGCTAAAATCAAACGTTTACAACTCTGATATGAGATACCCCACTCACTTCCCTTAACCACCAACTGTGATTTCTACATCATCCCTGTCAATACAGAAATCTGTTAAGCTTTCTTGACAAACAAGCTAAGTTAGATTTGCTTAAAAGCTTCATCCAAGAACAATACACAATCCAATACCTTAAGGCTTATGGATCTGTGCGACACCTATATCTGCCACAATGCATCAACTGATACAAAGGGAGACTTACAACCTAGAGAGCCAACGACTCTCAAAACCCTAAACCTTGTTTGTTACACAAGAAGATAAGGTTACAAAAGGCGTTCCAAAACCTAGGTCTAAGTCTTCTATTTATAGGCTTCTGCTTCCTTGGGCTTCAATCTTCTGTCCTTGATCCATGCGCATTAACTCTTGGCTGATTTGTTACAGATTTAATACTTGCTAAATCAGTGTTGTACTTCAGGATGTCATGACTTCAGGTTAAGACATCTTCTTTGACATCTTTGTTCAGTCCAGATTTCTTCATCTTTATCATGAATGTGTTTTACCAAAATTTAGTCAAACCACAGGAGATTTCAATCTCCCCCTTTTGACAAATTTTGGCTAAAACACTTTTTGAACGTCTCTTCACCCTGAGTGGCGGATATGATTAGAATATTGTGCAAACTGAGTCTATGTTGGTGTGCATGAGGAAGAAGATAACTTAGCCTCCCCCTTAACCAATGAGACGGTACTGCCACACTTGAGGAAAATGTTATACCCCAAATTTTGACCACTAAATTTTCCCATCATTGTGCAAATCATCATCACAATATGGATGAACCATCATGCCTCACCAAATGCCTCAAGGGTTGCTGAGCATTCACTACAATCAAAATTAGGGTTTTAAGCCCTCTCAGAGCCTTAGACAAAGGATCAATCAAGGAGTGACATGATCTTCAACTTGTCTAAACCTCTCAAACATCCACAATGGATCAAAAAGAACTCCCACTTTAAGGATTAAGCACAAGGCTGCTCCCTTCTAGGTGGATCAAGTCTCAAGATCGCCAGTATCACCAAATTAGGGTTTTGGTCGACCAGGGCCTCCAGATGGAAATTTTCATCTGAGCATGAGCCAATGATTCAAAACACAACCTAATGTACTCCATGGAACCTCATGGACCCAAGCATCAAGTCAATTTGACCTCAGGGGATGCATACATCAAAAATCAGGAATTAGGGTTTCTTGACCTAATTCACCCCTAAGTTGACTTTTGGGGCAAATCATGAGCCAAAACCTCAAGACATGATTTGAGGGTCTCTAATGAACTATATTGATCCATTTGGAACAATGGATTAATCCAAGAGGCTTGAGCAACAAGTCTCAATTTCATCTGCACCACAATTAGGGTTTTAAGGGAAAAGTCAATTGTAACTTTGACTTTTGACCAAGACATGCTCCTAAACCCTAGGACATACCTCAATACACCCTATGACACCCTTGGAACATGTCCATCAAGTTTGATTTAGGTCAAGGACATGATTTCCTGAAGAATTGCACAATTTGGAATTCATCTGATAAAAAGTTAACTGTGCACAAAAGTCAACTTTGACTTTTTGAGATTTTTCACCAAAATGGATTTTTAACCCTAAAATGATGTTTATGTATGATTTGAATCATCATTCATCAAGAAAAATCAAGAAAAGTGGGATAACTTGTAAAAGGGGTAACCATAAAACTTAGAAATTTTTCTAAGTTATGGAAAAAGTACCACTAATACACTAATTTGAAGGATCATAACTCCTAAACCACATGGCCATTTTTTCTCATCCAAATATGGATTTGTAGCCCTCATTACCCTCTACAAAAACTTCAACTAGACCTAAGTCCAATTCATTAAGGATTTTGAGTTATGGAGTGATCAAAATCAAGAAATCACACTTTGTTCCAACACTTAGTGAAAATTTCACTAAGTCAGATTTTGCTTCACTTTTTGCCAAATGTAGAGGGATTTTTCACTTGGAATCAAAAGAGATCAAAACCAAACTTGTTCAAACAGTTGTTGTATCATGTAAGGGCTTTCCAAAATGGTCAAGAGCATTACCAAATTCAACTTACACCATGAGATATGACATTGACAAGTTGCCTTGCTGAAATCTGTCAAGGCAAGGCAGAATTTGCAATTTTGCTCGATTTGCCAAAATCAGCCAAATTCAAATGCTCCTATCCACTTGGACACATATGAGGATTGAATCTAAAGGGGACAATCACTGAGCCAAGCCTCCAAAGTCCATGGAACAAGAAATAACATGTTGAACCTAGAATGGCCAAAATAGGGACAAGACTCCAAATTTGGATTGAAGCATTCAATGGAAGCATCAAGGTGGCATGGACTGAGCCATTCTCATCTGAAATCAGTCAAGACTAATCCAAGACCAAGGGAACCAAAGCTCTGTGCCCTAACCTCTAGTCAATGGCTAGAGGAGACTTGGATTTTCATTTGCCAACATTGGCCAAACCTACTTACCAGCTGCCATTCAATATTCCTTGCAAAACAAACTTGCTCTGCTATAAATAGAGCTCAATTGTGATCAGTTTGAGTACACCAAAGCCATCAAACAGATGCTTTCCTCAAAATCTCTTCTTTCACTCCAATTTTGCCTTCTAAGGCAAGTCACTATCGGGTTTTGAGTTTGAGAGCAATTCCAATCAAACCAATCACTCACACACCTCACATACATCACATATGAGCTGATCAAACACTTAGATCACTTCTGAAACACCAATTTCACCAAATCACCAGCTGGTTGCTCAAGGTTTTAACCAAGTTGCAGCTGAGGTACCACAAAGTGATCCAGCCAATTTCAATCAAGTCCAACCATTCAAACACACTCCATAGGGTGTAGGGAAGCTGTTCAGATCATCACCACTCATCTGTAACACCTCCACATCAAAAATCACATTGCACTTACTGTCACGGCCTAGAGGTGAGCACATACTTGGTCATCTCTCAATCTATGCATATTCCCTCGCACAATAATTTGGCCATATGTTCATAATCATGCATGGAATGTTTTCCCTCAATTAATTGCATTGTTTGAATCGTGTATAAAAAATCCTAGCCTTCATGCAGAAATTAGGGTTCTTGAGGATTTTTCATGATTTCTTGTTGTATGTTTAATTTAAATGAAATTAATGGACATAGACATGATCGTGAGGTTGAGACGAGCATAATGATATGTGGATTGCATGTTATAATCAAGTATTCAGTGAGATTGGAGAGAAAATGCAAATCTGGCCAAGCCCAGAACACGCGCATGTTCTTGGTGTGTTCTTGGCGCCTTTTTTCAAAATTTGAATATTTGAATTTTGTGATTTTGTTTAATTGATTCAAAAATTACTTTCTCTCTGAGTTTTAAGGATTTTGAGTTGATTCTTTTTTTAATAATTCACAAAAATGTTAAAATATTTTATTTTATAAAAAAAATCCCAAAAATATTATTTATTTCATATAGTTGATATTTTTGCAAAGAATTAATATTTTAATTGTTTTTGACATATTAAATATTTTTTCTACATTGATTTTGCAACTTTTAATGCTTTCTAATTATTTTGTAGGTCAATACTTAATTTTTGAAGCATTAATCCAAAATCACAATTTGTTTTTCACATGTTAAACAATTTTGATCATTTTAATTGAATTTTTATTCAATTAAATACATTTTTGAAAACAAATTAGGGTTTTTGGATTAATTCAACCCTCATAAATCATTTTCACAAACATTTTGGGCCTCTTTAGAGAGTGTAAGACCCAACCCACTTGTACAGAAATATTTTGGGCCTCATTCGTTGTATAAGTCCCTCTGTACATTTTCAAATAAACGACACGATCATCGCCTTTTGAAAAATAACCTTGGGCCTCTCCTTGAGCTATAGACCCGTTCAAAACTCTTGGGCCTCTATTAGAGTGTAAGACCCAACCCCCTTTTAACCAAAATCTTTTTGGGCCTCACTTATTGTATAAGTCCCTCTGCGTTAAAAGAAAACCTCGGCGCGATCGCCATTTCAAACGGAAAAATTATATGGTCCTACCCTCGTGTTATAAGCCCCACTCTTTTTCTTAAAACCCTTTGGGCCTCTTGAGAGAGTGTAAGACCCATCCCTTTATACAAAAACCATTTTGGGCCTCAGTCACTTGTATAAGTCCCTCTGTACAAATTCAAACAGTGCGCTCACTGATAAAACCCTGGGCCTCTCCTTGAGCTGTAAGCCCCAAATCTTTCTTTTTCAAAGAACTTTCTCCTTTGATTTTGAATATACTGTTATTTTCAATCTTTCTTTGTTGAACAACTAACCAAACCGCATGGAAGCTCTACAACCGAGTAAGTGGTTATTGCTTTCATTTACCGCTTTCATATACATATAAACTGTATTGTGGGGCTGTTTCACTGTAAGTCTTCTTTCATAAACTCATATCAACTGTGTAATAATAGTATAGATATTTAGAGTTTCCCCGGCAACTACGTCTAGAACTAGGTGACGCCGTTTCGTTTATTCGTAGAAATAGACAACTAGATCCCCAATAGGATCACCAGATACAGTCTTCTCTTCGGTTGTCCTCATTAGGAATTGTCAAGAAACTCTACTCCCCCAAAGATGAATGTCTTCTCCGTGAATGGCATCTTTGAGTTTCTTCCAAATTCTCGAACTTTCCTGACTTGATCTATTCCTCTTGAATAGCTTGCCTTGAATTTTTTGGGGTTTGGGGACCCACGGGCTTCTTAAAAGCATCGGCCTCCTCTTGGGCATCGTACAAGGACCCACAGGCTTCCTAAAAGCAACCTAGCCTCCTCTTGGGCTTAGTACAAGGACCCTACGACTTCTTAGAAGTATTCACAGCCTCCTCTTAGGCTTCGTATAAATGATCTCTTCCTCCGGGAATGATAGCCTCCTCTTGGGCTTCGTACAAAGACCCTACGGCTTCTTAAAAGTTTCTAGCCTCCTCTTGGGCTTCATACAAATTGTCCCGATGACCTCCTAGAGGTATAGGAACAGAACCTAGTCATCTTCATAGCACAGTCCTTTCATAGAGTCTACTACTATTTCTCAAAGCATAGTACAAAAGATGAAACTCTAGACTTGGACAGTCTAATCTCCTTGAGTCTCAAAGACATTCTCAAGCACCCTTCAAAAAATAGGAAGGAAACCCGTAGACTCGGACAGTCTCAATACCCTTCGGATTTCCCGCTTCCTTAAAGAATAGGAATAACCCGGATCCTTGAATCAAATGCATGAGTACAATGTTGCTCATATAATAACTGATTTTCTCTTTCAAAATCAGTATATTGGACCTGTCACTCAACTGAAACAGTCATCTTAGCCTCCTCTTGGGCTTGGTACAATGATTCTTCCCAGCGAAGCAAACGTTTTGCCTCTCTCTCGGGCTTTGTACGAGACACATAAGAGACTCCCTCGTTGAGTCAATCACCCCTTTCGCCTCCATCTCGAGCTTCGTACGAGATACAAAGACTCTCTTGTTGAGTCAAACCCTTTCGCCTCCATCTCGGGCTTTGTACGAGATACAAAAAGGTTCTTATTGAGCCAAATAAAAAACATTTTAGCCTATCTCTCGGGCTTTGTACGAGACACATATTAGCCTCTTCTTAGGCTTTGTATAAGAAAACCACGGGTTGATCCAATCAACCTATTAGCATCAAAGCTGTGCCTCACTCACAGTACACAAACATCAACAACTCCTTCACCTTCATCTAATCGCTGTAAGCGGCAAGCCTCTGGATCATCTACATCCATGCCACTGTCCCTCTTTTAGAATGAGAAATTCCTAAGGAAAGATAACATTGCTCTACACTGAGTTAAAGTCTTCTCCTTCAGGTTAAAATCCCCTTTAAAGGAAATTATGGCATTACTAGGGTCCGCGTATCCCGGTTAAAGTAATTCTCCTTTATAAAACAGTTGTGACATACAACCCCCTTCTTTAGAGATGACAAATTCTCTCTAAGGTCAGACCTTTTAGCTTCACATCTTGGGCTTTGAACAAGATACAAATAAACTCTTCAGCTTCACATCTTGGGCTTTGATCAAGATACAAATCACCTTTCGCTTCATGTCTTGGGCTTTGAAAAAGACACCAAAACAACCACTTCCTCCCATAGAATAGGAGGAACTACGAACGCTCTGATTTCCCTGTTTCGGTAAACGGGAATACGTAGGCATAAGATCGAAAGAAAAATATCTTAGCAAGCACAATCAACAAAAAACCAAAATCCCATATCTCCATCAATCAAAAAGCAGTAACTCAAAAGCATCCGTCCTAAACATCCTAATCCTTGTTCCCCGCCAGAAACCTTCTACCTAGATAAAAAGAAAGAAAACCGTACTGGCGAAAATACAAATAACCAGTACAAAGGCCCCCCCACATTGATAGCATCCGTAACCTAACAGACCGCTGTTTAAACTCAGTATGCAAAGCAGGGTTAATTAGAGACATCTATTTCCCTTCCTTATTCAGCTCACAATAGGATAGAAAATGAATCGACCTGTAGTTTAAGCTCAACCGCAGAGAGCGACCAGCGCTTAAGAACCGCGTCCAAAATCGCTCACTACAGAAAAATGGCGCCCACCGTGGGGCCGGGTCTTTCTAAAACTTTTTTTCACTTATGTGAAAACCACAGATTGGGGCTTCCGCCGGGGAACCCATTTTCTGTCAGGAACTTAGGATCCTTAGCTTTAAAGGTCTAGGATGTTTAAGACAAATATATATACTGCTTTTCCTAATTGAATATGTGTTTATTTTTCTGCTAATGGGAATGCGGGTGATACCGTATGTGGAAAGATTGAGTATACACTTAAGATAAGTGATGGCGATAGGGTCGAACATCAACCTCAGTGGAGGCTGACCAACGTAACCCATTCACTCTTCTAGCCAATGGGCCGGTTGTTAAGTCTGAGAAGCTGAGGAGCCAAACCCTTTCGTAGTGCGGAAACTATCAGAAATAGTTGTTACGCGATACTACCCTCATTTGAGGCTGGTGATCTATTCTCGGTGAATGGCACTTACTATAAGATTGCTCTACAACTCACTGGCGATCCGCTTATTGTTTTGCTTTCCTGGGAGGAGCTGATGATAATGAGTACAGGTACAAAAATCACCCTAGTATAAACCTTTGGGAATGGGTAGAGCCTTGACTTCATGACAACGACCCTTTGACCCCATGTTTTTTCTATGTTTTTGTGTGCTGCATTCATGCATTCATTTAATAAAACATTAAAAGATTCAAAAAAAAAAAAAACTTCTCTTCTAGTCTCTCTGTTTTTTCAAATTAAACTAAGACTGTGATTGCAAATATCAGAGAAAAGGATTACACTGATGGATTTCGGTAGAAGGAGAACTCATACGTACACCTTCAAGGTTCCAAAATTAGGGGATTTGAGGAAGTTAGCAAGGATGATCACTAACCCTGAGTCTTTCAGAGCCAAACACGGGGGTCTGTTGCCTCTGTTAAGAGTCCATGTGATTGAGGGAATCATGGATGCGCTCGTTCAGTTTTATGATCCGGTTTATCACTGTTTCACATTCCCGGATTACCAGCTAGCACCATGGCTGAAGGAGTATTCTCATCTGATCTATTTACATATCACTGATCGAGCTCCATTTTCTGGACTGGAAGAAATTCCAAAGAATCAGACTATTGCAAGAGCAATTCATTTGGACGAGTCTGAGGTTAGGACTCACCTAACTACTAAGGGTGGCATCCAACGTTTGCCAGCCCAGTTCTTGACAAAGAAAGCTCTGTACTTTGCTAGTATAGGGAACGAGACTGCTTTTGAAAGCATCTTTGTCTTGCTCACCTACGGATTATTTTTTTTTCCCAACATCAATAACTTCGTCGATATCAACGCCATTAAGGTTTTTCTCATTGGAAATCCTGTGCCGACTTTGCTCGCAGATGCGTATCATTCTGTACACTTGGGAAATTTGTACAGTGGAGGGGAGATCACATGCTGTATACCTCTGCTTTATAAATGGTTTATTTCCCACTTGCCCAAGTCTGCTGCTTTTTGGGATTGTAAGAGTGCCTTACGTTGGTCGCAGAAGATCATGTCTCTTACCAACTCTGATATAGACTGGTGTAATAAGATTTATGAGGGAATCAGGATCATTGACCATTGTGGAAACTTCCCCAACGTACCCCTCATAGGAACTAAAGGAGGAATCAACTACCATCCGGTATTGGTTCGCCGTCAATTTGGATACCCGATGAGACACATCCCACTGGGTGTTCATCTGGAAGGTCTTTTCTTCAAAGAAGGAGAAAACGACAGAGCACTAAAGATGGATATAGTGCATGCTTGGAAACATGTTCATAAGAAAGGACGAGAGTCTCTAGAAAAACCGGATTGTGTCTCGGTGGAGCCTTATCTCCACTGGGTACAAACTAGAGCTCTCAAGCTAAAGATGCGTTATCCTCGTTACGGAATTCTTCCGCCAAAGGAATCAGTCATGTACTTCATGGCAGAAACTGAAAAGCTTCAGGTTACTCTCAACAAAGTTCAGAAGGAGAGAAGGTCTTGGAAGAACAAGTACCGCACCCTCGACATAGAGTGCGTCAAAATATAGTAATTACTGAAGGAAAAAGACGCTCTGATTGAAATTTTGGAGCAACATGCTGTAGAGAATCAAGACGACCAAAGGAATTTGCTCACTCCTTTCACCTGGCAAAGGAATGACAACCCGACAACGGCCCAAGAGCCCCGGTCAAAGAAAAGGAAAGTACTAGAGTCAGCACCCGATTTCTCTTCAGAGAGGACTCGGGACCCATTAGCTTAGGTTTCTGTTTCTGCACCTTGTAATCTACTGCATTTCCATTTCTGTAATCCTTTGAATTTCAATAAAAAGGGGTTTCCCCACTGTTTGATGTTTTCAATCTAATCGTCGAAGTTTATTTTGATTAAACCAAAGAACAATTAATATAATCATTGCATTCATCATTCTCACGTCGCGTATTCTTTTTCCTTACGAATCTCATGTTTGTGTCTCGATTCTAGAGTCAAACTGTCTCATTCGTATAATACTCGGGCCAATCGTCAGAAAAAGATGGATGATCTTGAGGAAGAAAACAGAGAGTTGAAAGAAGAGATCGACGCTCTGAGAGAGGATATGAGAAAGCTTTGTAACGACATGCAAGCCATGACAGAAGCTCAGCTACAAAGAACTGTGATCTCCGAGATCACCTCAACGCCCATCATAGAGAAGTATGATCCTAGGTATCAAATACCGAAAAATCGTCCTTGGGGCATGCCTGTTAACTATATCCCGAAAGGATATGTTCCGCCGATCACTGAAGATCAGGGAATCACAACAGAAGCCGCTGGGCCTGAAGGTTACAAACTTCGGGAAAGCGAAGATGCCAGGGGCATACTGAAGACTCCTGAAGGTTACAAACTTCGGGAAACGCCAAGACTCACCACCGTAGTCACGGTACCACCTCCTGTGGTGCACACTGTCCCGGAAGGACAGGTTCCGCCAATACCTTCTGGTAAAAAGGAAACTATGTTTGACCAAATGGAGGAATTCTAGGAGCAGTTCTTGGAAATGCAGAGGGAACTGCAAGCCATTCGCGGTCAGGATCTATTTGGAAAGGACGCCGCAGATCTCTGCTTGGTCCCAAATGTGAAAGTCCCGCACAAATTTCAAGCGCCCGACTTTGAAAAGTACAAGGGTAACTCTTTCCCTCAAAGCCATCTGGTGATGTACGCTCGGCGGATGTCAGCTCAGACGGAGAATCAGGACCTACTGATTCACTACTTCCAGGATAGTTTAACCGGTGCCGCACTCAAATGGTACATGGGTTTAAACCGTACTACGATCAGCACATTCAGAGATCTTGGTACTGCCTTCGTCCAACAATACAAATACAATTTGGACATGGCACCCAACAGAGATCAACTCAGATCAACATCACAAAAGGACAAGGAAACCTTTAAGAAGTATGCTCAAAGGTGGCGTGAAATTGCCGCTCAAATTTTTCCACCTCTTGAGGAAAAAGAGATGACAAAGATCTTCTTAAAGACCTTAAGCTCATTCTACTACGACCGAATGGTTGCCAGTGCGCCCAGTGATTTCACCGAGATGGTCGGCATGGGTGTACGTCTTGAGGAAGCCGTCCAAGAAGGACGTTTGGTAAAAGACACTGGATCGACGAGCGGTGCTAAAAAATATGGTAGTACTCTCGCTAAGAAAAAAGAGCAAGATATTGGGAATATCTCTCTCGGAAAGCAAAGGCAACGTTATCAGCCGATGGCAGCTGTAATTCCTGCTATCAGCCCTGCGCCTATTCCTACGTATCAACCTCAGGTTGCGCAGAGCCAACCTGATCAGCAAAGGACACAACAGCCTTTTCAGCATGCTCGTCCTCCATACAATGACAACCGTACAACACGGCCACCAGGATTTGATCCTATACCTGTGACATACGCATAACTGTTTCCATTACTGCTAGCCAAGGGGCACATTCAGACTAAGTCCCCTCTTGCAGTACCGGAAAATCTACCTTTTTGGTTTAAGGTGGACCAGACATACCCTTATCACCAAGGAGGACCAGGGCATAACATAGAGAATTGTCTTAATTTCAAATCCGACGTGCAAAAACTTGTTAGGAGCGGGCTCTTATCCTTCAAGGATACGAATCCTAATGTTCTTACGAACCCGCTGCCTCAACATGAGAAAGCTGCAGTCAACCTGATTGAGAAAGAGACTAACAGTGTCTATCAAATTCACGATGTACTCTTATTGAAAACCAATTTGGTCAAGATGCATTGTAGACAGAGTAGATATGGCCATGTGCCACCTCATAATTATCACCAGTGTGATATCTGCTCTAAAGACAACCAGGGATGTTCTGTGGTGCAAGCAGCTCTACAAGAACAGATGGATCTCGATGGATCCAGGAGCACCGAGTTCGTGGAGTTAACATGGTTTACACGAATTCTAACGTCATTCAGAACCACGATATCCGTGCAATGAATGTCAACTTGGTGGCGATGCACTCAAGGCAAAGCCAGTATCATAATCTGCTGCGGCATGATTACAGTTCCTGTCTGATTTGCTCGGTAAACAAACAGGGATGCTCTTTCATACAAGAGGCCCTCCAGCGTCAGATGGATCTTGGATGGATCCAAGACTACCATGATAGGAAGTCTTATCAGATTAATATGGTTCAAATCTTTGACATTCGCGTGATGAATACCAACCTGGTAGAGTTACATGCTGAACAGGTCCGACTCGGATTCTTAATATCACACGACTATCAAAGCTGTAAAGCAGGTTGCGAAAAGATCGAGGTTGTACCCTTGTCCAAGAGGCACTTCAGCACTTGTTAAATCATTGGTGGATGCCAATCTACATGGATGAAGATACTCAGTAGATTAGTATCAGTAATAGGAATCCTACTCGTCGTCAAAGTCAGGATGTCCGATCAGTGGAAGGTAACTTAGTGAGGTTACATTGTATTCAAAGTGGGCGTGGCCAGGTGCCACTACACAATTATGACAGTTGTAGCGTCTGTTCGGAAAGCAACCAAGGGTGTTACCTTGTGAGAGCAGCTCTTCAGGGGCAGGTGGATCGTGGAGAAATTCGTCCATATCCAGGTCCCGGACCCATCAACTGGACGCCGAACTACCTTGCTGATCAAGTTGAGGATGTTGTCACCATCTCTGGTCATCACCAGACCAGGGATGTTTTTGCCATTATCCCTCTACTTGACGAATCTAAAGTTCCCAACCAGGAACGGATCGAGATTACCTATGATGGTAAGAAAAATCAGAAGGTTCCCGTAGTCATCTATCTGCCGGGACCACTACCGTATGAATCAGCTAAGGCAATCCCTTACAAATACAGTGCAACAACAATTGAGAATGGAAAGGAAATTCCATTACCCTCCGTCTTGAATATTGCAGACATCAGTCGTGTAACACGGAGTGGTAGAATCTTCAACCGAGGGGTTGGGGAACCTAACGAAGAAAAGGAACTTCAGACAGAAGCTCCTGATCTGCCAGTCGGTCAATCCAGTAATCCCGAACTTTCGAAAAATAATGATGAGATGCTGAAGCTCATCCAAAGGAGTGAATATAACATTGTTGATCAGCTGTTACAGACTCCTTCGAAGATCTCGGTATTATCACTGTTACTCAGTTCAGAAGCCCACAGGGAGGCTCTACAGAAAGTCCTGGAGCAAGCCTTTGTGGAACAAGATGTAACAATCAGACAGTTAGATAGCATTGTCTCTAACATCACTTCCTGCAACAATTTGGGTTTTAGTGATGAGGAATTACCCGAAGAGGGTCGCCGTCATAACATGGCGCTCAGCATTATAGTTAACTGCCAGGACGATGCTTTATCCAGCGTACTGGCAGACACAGGGTCAGCCCTGAATGTTATGCCGAAGTCCACTTTGATGCAATTATCATTCAAAGGCCCTCCGATGAGAGTCAGCGAGGTCGTCATCAAAGCATTCGACGGATCCAGAAAAATAGTTATCGGCGAAGTTGATCTTCCCATAACTATTGGTCCTCACACTTTTCAAGTCACTTTCCAGGTCATGGACATCCGGGCAACATACAGTTGTTTATTAGGAAGACCTTGGATACACCAGGCTGGGGCGGTCACTTCGACCCTCCACCAAAAGCTAAAGTTCATTCAGAATGATCAACTTGTCATGGTTTGTGGGGAACAAGCCTTGCTTGTAAGCAACTTGTCATCATCTACTGGAATAAAACCCGGGGAGGTTATTGGAACGTAGTTCCAAGCACTATCGGTGAGCAAGAACGATCATTTCAAAGGAGGAACCTCGATTTCCTCATACAAAGATGCTATCAAAGCGGTCGAGAGTACCGATACAACAGGATGGGGACAACTTGTCATTCCTATTGATAATAAAACAAAGAAGGGTCTTGGTTTTTCTGCAACCTGTACCCAGGCAGCTGCCAACGATGAAAGTCTTCATCCCCTTCAAAAATTCTTCCACAGTGGAGGTTTCCTTCACCCAGTGTCTCCAGCAGTACATGCTATCAATGAGGAAGATCCCTCCGACACAGATGAAGAATGGAAGTCCTACCTTAACAAGGACGGTTATATGTCTCAAGAAGAGGTGCCTATGGCTTTTTGCTTTCCTACAGAAAGTCCGAGATTTATACCAAGATCAGATGTCGAAATGATATATGGAGATTGTGATCCGGAAGGATGCCGTGCTCCGCCAAATTCATTAGAGGAGGACACTCCAATGAAAGACAATTTTGACTACAACTACTATGGCCCAATGGACGGTCTGCCAATGTGGAAACCTTATCCAGGAAACTTGGGGCAAGAGAGTCAGCCGAACAATGAAAATCAGTTGACCGTCATTGAACAGAATACCTGTGTCCCCACCATGTCATGGGATCAACACTCAGGTCATTCGGAAACTATTCAACATGAAGATGAGTTCGCAACATTCGCAGGACTTGAATTCATCAACTATGCTTTTCCCGAGGTCAATGTCATCGAGAGGGATGACTCCTCCAGTTCCAAAGAAGTGTGGGACACCCTGGGACAACCAAGTGGAAAGTACGACTTTATGGTCAGGTACACTGCGCCCGAAAGCTCTCGTATCAGGTTCGAAGATATCCAGCCAACTGGACGGGGAGATGTACCTGAGAGCACAAATGTTATGCAAAATGCAACAGAGGAATTCTCCTACGACAATTCTGCCTGGGAGACAGATTCCAATGATCCCGCTCCACCAGAAATCAGCGTTATTTCTAAAGACAAATCAAGGAAGGTGCGAGACTTTGTGATTCACCGAGGAGTTCGCCGCCAATGGGTTGCTGTCGAGGTTCCGAAGGTCGTTCATCAGTCAAAGTAATTGCCGTCTTTTAACCTTTCACCCTGCCCAGGTGGAACAGATGTTTTGATAGGGCTTGCTTTCTGTAAATTTTCCTCTTCGCTTTGCCCGAAGCGATAGAGTTTTGTTTTATAGGGCTGTAATTTCAAGGATCGACTTGTTCATTAATAAAATAACGTCGTTCTGTAATTTCCGCATTAATTGCTGTTTTCTCTTTTTACTTTTTCAGAAAATGGTAATCCTAAAAAACAATTCAATAACAAAAATAAGCAGTAATAAAAATGACGCACTGCACACACTTGCATTTTCTCTATCTTTTCTAAACACGAATCATCACGTCATGCAGATTGCTTGTTTTACACCCCGTTGAAACATACGATCTGATGCCTTCTCCCAACTTTGAGTTCCCGGTATTCGAGGCTGAAGAAGAAAATGACAAGGAAATTCCAGAAGAAATCTCCCGACTACTCAGACAAGAGGAAAGGACTATTGTACCTCACAAAGAGCCGTTGGAAACGGTAAACTTGGGTTCAGAAAAAGAGAGAAAAGAAATCAGGATTGGGGCACTACTCAGTCCAACTGCTAGAGAGGGTTTGATAAAGCTTCTCAACGAATTCCCCGATGTATTCGCTTGATCCTACAGGATATGCCAGGTTTGGATACCAGCATCGTGGAACATCACTTACCATTAAGATTGGAATGTCCGCCAGTAAAGCAAAGGTTGAGACGCACTCACCCGGACATGGCCATCAAAATCAAAGAGGAGGTACAGAAACAGATTGACGCAGGTTTCCTCGCCACATTAGAATATCCTCAATGGTTAGCCAACATCGTACCCGTTCCCAAAAAGGATGGAAAGGTCAGAATGTGTATTGATTACAGAGATCTAAACAAGGCAAGTCCAAAGGACGACTTTCCTTTACCACACATTGACATGCTTGTAGATAGTACAACAAAGTTCAAAGTTTTCTCCTTCATGGATGGATTCTCAGGCTATAACCAAATCAAAATGGCGCCGAAAGACATGGAGAAAACTTCGTTCATTACCCCATGGGGTACCTTTTGTTACAAGGTAATGCCATTCGGTTTGAAGAATGCCGGGGCAACCTATCAAAGGGCCATGACTACTCCGTTTCATGACATGATACACAAAGAAATCGAGGTATATGTCGATGATATGATTGCTAAATCTAGAACAGAAGAGGAGCATGTGACCCACTTGTCAAAACTATTCGAGCGGTTGAGAAAGTACAAACTCCGCTTGAATCCCAACAAGTGCACCTTCGGTGTCCAATCAAGGAAACTACTAGGGTTCATCGTCAGCCAGAAGGGAATTGAGGTTGATCCTGACAAGGTCAAGGCCATTCAAGAAATGCCTTCTCCGAAAACTGAAAAACAAGTCAGAGGATTCCTGGGACGCTTGAACTACATCTCCAGATTCATATTCCTCATGACCGCCACATGTGCGCCGATTTTCAAGTTACTCAAAAAGAACCAGGATTGCGTTTGGACAGAAGATTGCCACACCTCCTTCGACAGTATTAAGGAATATCTGTTGAATCCTCCGATTCTATCACCTCCAGTGGAAGGAAGACCACTGATCATCTACCTCACAGTCCTAGAGGACTCGATGGGATGTGTACTCGGCCAACAAGACGAAACCAAACGATAAGAGTCTGCCATTTACTATCTAAGCAAGAAATTCACCGACTGTGAAACTCGGTACACGATGCTCGAGAAAACTTGTTGCGCTTTGGCTTGGGCAGCCAAACGTCTTCGCCAATACATGATCCGTCATACTACTTGGTTGGTCTCCGAAATGGATCCAATCAAGTATGTTTTCGAAAAGCCTGCTCTCACGGGAAGAATTGCCCGTTGGCAGATGCTGTTATCAGAATATGACATAGAGTATCACGCTCAGAAAGCCGTTAAGGGAAGTATTTTAGCCGATCATTTGGCTCATCAACCGATTGACAATCAGGAATCAGTCGGGTTTGACTTCCCAGACGAAGATGTCATGTATCTAAAAATGAAAGATTGTGGTGAACCGCTACCCAGTGAAGGGCCAGAACCAGGTTCCCAATGGGGACTGATCTTTGACGGAGCAGTTAATCATTATGGAAACGGAATTAGGGCAATCATTGTTACCCCCCAGGGTACCCACATTCCTTTCACTGCTAGACTTACGTTCAAGTGTACAAACAACGAGGCCGAATACGAAGCTTGTATTATGGGTCTCGAAGAAGCGATTGATTTAAGGATCAAGAATTTGGACGTATACGGCGACTCAGCCTTGGTTATCAATCAGATTAAAGGAGAGTGGAATACATACCAATCAGGATTGATTCCTTACAAGGACTACGCAAGAAGGTTGCTACCTTTCTTCAACAGAGTTGAGTTTCATCACATCCCTCGTGATGAGAATCACATGGCTGATGTATTAGCCACTATCTCTTCCATGATTAGTGTAGGTCGATGGAATGACATACCTAAGATCGACATCATGCGCCTTGAACGGCCCGCTTACATCTTCGCGATCGAAGCAGTCATAGACGATAAACCTTGGTATCACGATATCAAATGCTTCCTTCAGAAACAAGAGTACCCACCTGGGGCACTCAGAAAAGACAGAAAGACCCTCAGAAGATTGGCTGGAAACTTCTTCCTGAGCGGTGACACTCTCTATAAGAGAAATTTTGACATGGTTTTGCTTCGATGCGTCGACAGACCAGAAACAGACATGCTTATGAAAGAAATTCATGAAGGGTCCTTTGGCACTCATGCCAATAGACACGCAATGGCGAAAAAAATTCAAAGAGCAGGGTACTATTGGTTGACAATGGAATCTGACTGCTACAAGTACATGAGGAAATGTCACAAGTGTCAGATATACTCTGACAAAATTCATGTACCGCCATCATATCTCAAAGTTCTCTCTTCCCTATGGCCATTTTCCATATGGGGAATCGACATGATTGGCATGATTGAGCCCAAGGCTTCAAACGAACATCGGTTCATCCTTGTAGCCATTGACTATTTCACCAAGTGGGTCGAAGCAGCGTCATACGCTAATGTAACCTGACAAGTGATGGTCCGATTTATCAAAAACAATATCATTTGCTGTTATGGTGTTCCAAGCGAGATCATTACAGATAATGGATCTAACTTGAACAATAAGATGATGAAAGAGTTGTGCGCAGAGTTCAAGATCGAACACCATAACTCATCTCCCTACCGACCCAAGATGAATGGAGCGGTAGAAGCGGCTAACAAGAACATCAAGAAGATTATTCAAAAGATGGTTGTGACCTACAAAGACTGGCACGAGATGCTACCCTTTGCTCTTCATGGATATCGCACATCTGTCCGCACTTCAACAGGGGCTACCCCTTTCTCTCTAGTGTATGGCATGGAGGCAGTGCTCCCCATAGAAGTAGAAATCCCATCAATCCGGGTATTGATGGAATCTAAGCTTACAGAAGCTGAATGGTGTCAAAGTTGACACGATGAACTGAATCTGATCGAAGAGAAACGAATCACGGCCCTATGCCACGGTCAGTTGTATCAGCAAAGAATAAAGAGGACGTTCGACAAAAGGGTTCGACCCCGTGTCTTCAGAAAAGGGGACCTTATGCTCAAGAAGATACAATCATTTCTCACTGATTCTCGGGGCAAATGGACTCTAAATTATGATGGCCCCTATGTGGTCACGAAAGCTTTCTCAGGCGGCACCTTGAGACTTGCAACCATGGACGGAGAGGAATTTGCCTACCCCACGAATGTTGATGTAGTCAAGAAATACTTCGCCTAAACTAAACTAAAAAAAAACATCTCGGTGGATTGAAAACCCGAAAGGGCGGTCCAGGAAAAAGTTAGAGACATGAAAAATCATCCCGGTGGGTTGGAAACATCAAAGTACAATCCAGGCAAAAATTAGGGATAATGGCAAGTAACTATGTTCAACAGAGGCAAGTCCCTCAGCAGCAGCAGTTACATCATCTGTCAGAAAACTCCAATCAAGGTCATCTTCGACAGAAGCTCAGGATGTCCCGAGTTCAAAGTTGGTAGAAGGATAGTGGTCGTTATGTTTCAACGTAGCCCTTTTCCCTGTAAATTACCATTTTCAAGCTTTGTATATACTCTTTGGAATCACGCGTTTGGCTGATCTCCATCTTATCAATAAAATTTGAGCCCTTGTGCTTTTGTTTGAAATTCTTTTTTGTTTTAGCTTTACAGAACGGCATTTTAACATGATCAACGATTCTTGAAATGAAACAAAAATGAATTTACTTGTTAAAACTTTTTCTGCTTTTAAAATAAAGTCGGCAATTTCTTTTGACTATTGAACATCAGAAGAATCTCGATCGCTTCTCCAAAGGTGTTTGAACCTCAAAGTGTAGAATCAAAGTACTCCTTCTACGCCAGTACGCCTGAATGAAGGGATCAACTGTGTCAGAGACCTTGTCTCGTCTGACACGCCACGGCCGAGTTCTCATCTCCTAAGCCCGACCAACATAGCTCCCAACCGGGACTATCTCTCCTAAGCAAGGTGGAATTACTATCTTGAACCAGCGATATCTCTATACGCCCCGCGATGGCCGAGTATCCAGTCATGTTCATCTTTTAGTTTGTGTGTCGCATCAGTTTTATCAGCATATACATACATACATCATGCATTATTGATTTGCATTTACATTTCATATTGCATCGCTATCACTCTAGTCGGTCTTATCCCCTAGTGATAAAAGTCCTCTCAATCGAATTGTCAGTTCTTGCCTCGTCAGGAAACGCCGCGCTTCTAGTTTATTGCTGGAAGGAAGTTGGCCCTTGACCACTTTGATAACTTGAACCTCTGAAAAGCCAGAGAACCTTCAACAGATGTCACTCTTTGCCATTGAAGATGATATCCTTGCTTTCCCGGATTAAAGAAAATCCCCAGAGAAAGCCTCTTAAGAAGGGTTCGGCAGTACATCAGTATTTATCCGAAAAATCTGCTGATGAAAAGGTCATCGGCACCTCAAAATTGGACCCCATCATATGGCATTTCTCTGGGAAGATCCCGAGAAAAGTATGATGTAAGATCCCCAAGTGGAAACAGTCTCTCAAGATACTCGCTTTCCCCCCAGTAGAATCGACAAATGGCGTCTCCAACAGAGAAGTTTGTGCACCTCTACAACTCAGACGACTGGGTTCCCCAGCAAGTCTGACATCGAAACTTTTTTCACTCAAATGGCATCTCCCCAGGAAAATTCGGCGAGAAGTTTGAAGGAAAGCCGCTACGCATAGCGTCCCTTGTCAATAAAGCTTATTGACAAAAGAAACTAAGACCAGTTACTTGGTAGGAAACCAAGAACGATGGGAAGTTCATTTCAGAGACTGAGACGAGTTCCTGGTAGGAAACCAGGATCGAGGGGAAGTTTACATAAGCAACTGAGACCAGTTCCTTGGTAGGAAACCAGGATCGAGGGGAAGTTTAAATCGGAAACTAAGACCAGTTCCTTGGTAGGAAACCAGGATCGAGGGGAAGTTTACCTTTTCTAAGCATCATTGCTTAGTCAAAGAAGATGAATACGTAAGCTACCATTCATAACCACCATCAAAATTTCGGGTATTCCGATATTTAATCCTCTTGCATCCCGAATGCCCGAACACCTTCGTCATTCACACCTTCGGGTCCAAGAAGATTAAATAGGGGCATCTGTTATACCCCAAATTTTGACCACTAAGATTTTCCATCATTGTGCAAATCATCATCACAATATGGATGAACCATCATGCCTCACCAAATGCCTCAAGGGTTGCTGAGCATTCACTACAATCAAAATTAGGGTTTTAAGCCCTCTCAGAACCTTAGACAAAGGATCAATCAAGGAGTGACATGATCTTCAACTTGTATAAACCTCTCAAACATCCACAATGGATCAAAAAGGACTCCCACTTTAAGGATTAAGCACAAGGCTGCTCCCTTCTAGGTGGATCAAGTCTCAAGATCGCCAGTATCACCAAATTAGGGTTTTGGTTGACCAGGGCCTCCAGATGGAAATTTTCATCTGGGCATGAGCCAATGATTCAAAACACAACCTAATGTACTCCATGGAACCTCATGGACCCAAGCATCAAGTCAATTTGACCTCAGGGGATGCATACATCAAAAATCAGGAATTAGGGTTTCTTGACCTAATTCACCCCTAAGTTGACTTTTGGGGCAAATCATGAGCCAAGACCTCAAGACATGATTTGAGGGTCTCTAATGAACTATATTTATCCATTTGGAACAATGGATTAAGCCAAGAGGCTTTAGCAACAAGTCTCAATTTCATCTGCACCACAATTAGGGTTTTAAGGGAAAAGTCAACTGTAACTTTGAATTTTGACCAAGACATGCTCCTAAACCCTAGGACATACCTCAATACACCCTATGACACCCTTGGAACATGTCCATCAAGTTTGATTTAGGTCAAGGACATGATTTCCTGAAGAATTGCACAATTTGGAATTCATCTGATAAAAAGTCAACTGTGCACAAAAGTCAACTTTGACTTTTTGAGATTTTTCACCAAAATGGATTTTTAACCCTAAAATGATGTTTATGTATGATTTGAATCATCATTCATCAAGAAAAATCAAGAAAAGTGGGATAACTTGTAAAAGGGGTAACCATAAAACTTAGAAATTTTTCTAAGTTATGGAAAAAGTACCACTAATACACTAACTTTGAAGGATCATAACTCCTAAACCACATGGCCATTTTTTCTCATCCAAAGATGGATTTGTATCCCTCATTACCCTCTACAAAAACTTCAACTAGACCTAAGTCCAATTCATTAAGGATTTTGAGTTATGGAGTGATCAAAATCAAGAAATCACACTTTGTTCCAACACTTAGTGAAAATTTCACTAAGTCAGATTTTGCTTCACTTTTTGCCAAATGTAGAGGGATTTTTCACTTGGAATCAAAAGAGATCAAAACCAAACTTGTTCAAACAGTTGTTGTATCAAGTAAGGGCTTTCCAAAATGGTCAAGAGCATTACCAAATTCAACTTACACCATGAGATATGACATTGATAAGTTGCCTTGCTGAAATCTGTCAAGGCAAGGCAGAATTTGCAATTTTGCTCGATTTGCCAAATTCAGCCAAATTCAAATGCTCCTATCCACTTGGACACATCTAAGGATTGAATCTAAAGGGGACAATCACTGATCCAAGCCTCCAAAGTCCATGGAACAAGAAATAGCATGTTGAACCTAGAATGGCCAAAATAGGGACAAGACTCCAAATTTGGATTGAAGCATTCAATGGAAGCATCAAGGTGGCATGGACTAAGCCATTCTCATCTAAAATCAGTCAAGACTTATCCAAGACCAAGGGAACCAAAGCTCTGTGCCCTAACCTCTAGTCAATGGCTAGAGGAGACTTGGATTTTCATTTGCCAACATTGGCCAAACCTACTTACCAGCTGCCATTCACTATTCCTTGCAAAACAAACTTGCTCTACTATAAATAGAGCTCAATTATGATCAGTTTGAGTACACCAAAGCCATCAAATAGATGCTTTCCTCAAAATCTCTTCTTTCACTCCAATTTTGCCTTCTAAGGCAAGTCACTATCGGGTTTTGAGTTTGAGAGCAATTCCAATCAAACCAATCACTCACACACCTCACATACATCACATATGAGCTGATCAAACACTTAGATCACTTCTGAAACACCAATTTCACAAAATCACCAGCTGGTTGCTCAAGGTTTTAACCAAGTTGCAGCTGAGGTACCACAAAGTGATCCAGCCAATTTCAATCAAGTCCAACCATTCAAACACACTCCATAGGGTGTAGGGAAGCTGTTCAGATCATCACCACTCATCTGTAACACCTCCACATCAAAAATCACATTGCACTTGCTGTCACGGCCTAGAGGTGATCACATACTTGGTCATCTCTCAATCTATGCATATTTCCTCGCACAATAATTTGGCCATATGTTCATAATAATGCATGGAATGTTTTCCCTCAATTAATTGCATTGTTTGAATCGTGTATCAAAAATCCTAGCCTTCATGCAGAAATTAGGGTTCTTGAGGATTTTTCATGATTTCTTGTTGTATGTTTAATTTAAATGAAATTAATGGACATAGACATGATCGTGAGGTTGAGACAAGCATAATGATATGTGGATTGCATGTTATAATCAAGTATTCAGTGAGATTGGAGAGAAAATGCAAATCTGGCCAAGCCCAGAACACGCGCGTGTTCTTGGTGTGTTCTTGGCGCCTTTTTTCAAAATTTGAATATTTGAATTTTGTGATTTTGTTTAATTGATTCAAAAATTAATTTCTCTCTGAGTTTTAAGGATTTTGAGTTGATTCTTTTTTTAATAATTCACAAAAATGTTAAAATATTTTATTTTATCAAAAAAATCCCAAAAATATTATTTATTTCATATAATTGATATTTTTGCAAAGAATTAATATTTTAATTATTTTTGACATATTAAATATTTTTTCTACATTGATTTTGCAACTTTTAATGCTTTCTAATTATTTTTTAGGTCAATACTTAATTTTTGAAGCATTAATCCAAAATCACAATTTGTTTTTCACATGTTAAACAATTTTGATCATTTTAATTGAATTTTTATTCAATTAAATACATTTTTGAAAACAAATTAGGGTTTTTGGATTAATTCAACCCTCATAAATCATTTTCAAAAACATTTTGGGCCTCTTGAGAGAGTGTAAGACCCAACCCACTTGTACAGAAATATTTTGGGCCTCATTCGTTGTACAAGTCCCTCTGTACATTTTCAAATAAACGGCACGATCATCGCCTTTTGAAAAATTACCTTGGGCCTCTCCTTGAGCTATAAGACCCATTCAAAACTCTTGGGCCTCTATTAGAGTGTAAGACCCAACCCCCTTTTAACCAAAATCTTTTTGGGCCTCACTTATTGTATAAGTCCCTCTGCGTTAAAAGAAAACCTCGGCGCGATCGCCATTTCAAACGGAAAAATTATATGGGCCTACCCTCGTGTTATAAGCCCCACTCTTTTTCTTAAAACCCTTTGGGCCTCTTGAGAGAGTGTAAGACCCATCCCTTTATACAAAAAACATTTTGGGCCTCAGTCACTTGTATAAGTCCCTCTGTACAAATTCAAACAGTGCGCTCACTGATAAAACCCTGGGCCTCTCCTTGAGCTGTAAGCCCCAAATCTTTCTTTTTCAAAGAACTTTCTCCTTTGATTTTGAATATACTGTTGTTTTCAATCTTTCTTTGTTGAACAACTAACCAAACCGCATGGAAGCTCTACAACCGAGTAAGTGGTTATTGCTTTCATTTACCGCTTTCATACACATATAAACTGTATTGTGGGGTTTTTTCACTGTAAGTCTTCTTTCATAAACTCATATCAACTGTGTAATAATAGTATAGATATTTAGAGTTTCCCCGACAACTACGTCTAGAACTAGGTGACGCCGTTTCGTTTATTCGTAGAAATAGACAACTAGATCCCCCAATAGGATTACCAGATACAGTCTTCTCTTCGGCTGTCCTCATTAGGAATTGTCAAGAAACTCTACTCCCCAAAGATGAATGTCTTCTCTGTGAATGGCATCTTTGAGTTTCTTCCAAATTCTCGAACTTTCCTGACTTGATCTATTCCTCGTGAATATCTTGCCTTGAATTTTTCGGGGTTTGGGGACCCACGGGCTTCTTAAAAGCATCGGCCTCCTCTTGGGCATCGTACAAGGACCCACAGGCTTTCTAAAAGCAACCTAGCCTCCTCTTGGGCTTAGTACAAGGACCCTACGACTTCTTAGAAGTATTCACAGCCTCCTCTTAGGCTTCGTATAAATTATCTCTTCCTCCGGGAATGATAGCCTCCTTTTGGGCTTCGTACAAGGACCCTACGGCTTCTTAAAAGTTTCTAGCCTCCTCTTGGGCTTCATACAAATTGTCCCGACGACCTCCTAGAGGTATAGGAACAGAAACTAGTCATCTTCATAGCACAGTCCTTTCATAGAGTCTACTACTGTTTCTCAAAGCATAGTACAAAAGATGAAACTCTAGACTTGGACAGTCTAATCTCCTTGAGTCTCAAAGACATTCTCAAGCACCCTTCAAAAAATAGGAAGGAAACCCGTAGACTTGGACAGTCTCAATACCCTTCGGATTTCCCGCTTCCTTAAAGAACAGGAATAACCCGGATCCTTGAATCAAATGCATGAGTACAGTGTTGCTCATATAAGAACTGATTTTCTCTTTCAAAATCAGTATATTGGACCTGTCACTCAACTGAAACAGTCATCTTAGCCTCCTCTTGGGCTTGGTACAATGATTCTTCCCAGCGAAGCAAACGTTTTGCCTCTCTCTCGGGCTTTGTACGAGACACATAAGAGACTCCCTCGTTGAGTCAATCACCCCTTTCGCCTCCATCTCGGGCTTCGTACGAGATACAAAGACTCTCTTGTTGAGTCAAACCCTTTCGCCTCCATCTCGGGCTTTGTACGAGATACAAAAAGGTTCTTATTGAGCCAAATAAAAAACCTTTTAGCCTCTCTCTCTAGCTTTGTGCGAGACACATATTAGCCTCCTCTTAGGCTTTGTATAAGAAAACCACGGGTTGATCCAATCAACCTATTAGCATCAAAGTTGTGCCTCATTCACAGTACATAAACATCAACAACTCCTTCACCTTCATCTAATCGCTGTAAGCGGCAAGCCTCTGGATCATCTACATCCATGCCACTGTCCCTCTTTTAGAATGAGAAATTCCTAAGGAAAGATAACATTGCTCTACATTGAGTTAAAGTCTTCTCCTTCAGGTTAAAATCCCCTTTAAAGGAAATTATGGCATTACTAGGGTCCGCGTATCCCGGTTAAAGTAATTCTCCTTTATAAAACAGTTGTGACATACAACCCCCTTCTTTAGAGATGACAAATTCTCTCTAAGGTCAGACCTTTTAGCTTCACATCTTGGGCTTTGAACAAGATACAAATAAACTCTTCAGCTTCACATCTTGGGCTTTGATCAAGATACAAATCACCTTTCGCTTCACGTCTTGGGCTTTGAACATGACACCAAAACAACCACTTCCTCTCATAGAATAGGAGGAACTACGAACGCTCTGATTTCCCTATTTCGGTAAACGGGAATACGTAGGCATAAGATCGAAAGAAAAAGATCTTAGCGAGCACAATCAACAAAAAACCAAAATCCCATATCTCCATCAATCAAAAAGCAGTAACTCAAAAGCATCCGTCCTAAACATCCTAATCCTTGTTCCCCGCCAGAAACCTTCTACCCAGATAAAAAGAAAGAAAATCGTACTGGCGAAAATACAAATAACCAGTACAAAGGCCCCCCACATTGATAGCATCCGTAACCTAACAGACCGCTGTTTAAACTCAGTATGCAAAGCAGGGTTAATTGGAGACATCTATTTCCCTTCCTTATTCATCTCACAATAGGATAAAAAATGAATCGACCTGTAGTTTAAGCTCAACCGCAGAGAGCGACCAGCGCTTATGAACCGCGTCCAAAATCGCTCGCTACAGAAAGTAGTAAATCGGAATGAGCGAATTTGAAAAATGTCCAGGCAATAGAAACTTCTAAAGAAGCTAGTAGGACATTTGAAACCAAATAACAAAGGACATCCTTTTCAAACACACTCCCCCTCCAAATATCAGTTGTAGTCTTCTTGAATCTGAGTACATAAAGCATGTAACTCAGGTCACAAGACACAAGGGAAATTAACACATAGACAGGATGTTAGAACATCTTGTTTATCATCCTTGAAAAGCAACTACAAGAACAACCCATGCCTCCCCTGACCTAGTGACCCATACTCCCCCTTTTTAGCCAAAAATTGGCAAAATAAACCAAGACATTCCCATACCCAACCAATACTTATCCAGACTTGAACATAAGACATTTGGAACATACCACACAGCCTGATCCAAGGACTCCTTTAAATACCCCAGAAATTTCCTTTGAAAGATACGAACCAGGAAATAAACGAAGGACAATTCAATGAGGTCATAAATTCAAGAATGTAACTTCACCAAAACCCAATGTGCACTGGCTAAGAATGCTTTGACTGTTTCTTCTTCAAGATAACCATCCAACAATAATGCAAGTAACAATGAACATGTTTAGCATGCGCATGTTCTCCACAATGCAAGACCCACCGACCAAAAGACCAATTACTCTTGAAGCATGTCTTTAACAATGTTCTGACATCATGTCAGACACTGTCCACCAAGAAAACTTCTGTATTGACCAATATCTTTACAGTTTTTTGATCACAGTCTGCAGAGAAAAATAAATTCCCACAGACTCAACCAATGATTCTTAAGCATCCAATAAGAACCATTTAACTTGCACTGCCAAGTCTCCCATAACTTGCAACAATACAAATGTCAAGACATCCTTCTTGACATCTCATCACAGCTTATTTGACGCACAATGCAAACTGGAACTCCACTGCATCCTCGTAGTAAAACATCTTAGATCAAGGAGCAACTCCCCCTATCTAAGGTACCCAGTGATCCTCCACAGAACACCTATGCTGATGAATGGAAAACATAAGACGCATCTTCATGTCTTCAAGAGCGCACGCTCAGTTCAAGCCACCTGCTGAACACATTCATCAACTCTCTTATTGCTTCTTCTGACAAGAACCAATAATCACTCACACATGATCACCATCATGCTACCCGTGAGGAAATAACAGGATAACCATCCTACCATAACAAACTCTTGGCTTAAGATCAAAGTCCCATTGATCCCCCTCTTCCTACAACCATCTACACACCACACAAACTCCTCTTGAATTCTCATGTATAGACCTCCAGCTGCTTGAGGCACAAACCAATTAAATCAGAATGCTTCACATTCCTCAAAGAGACGCGCAAGGCCCCTTAGTTTGTTATAACGATGTCAGATATCGTATGCATGCTCCAGAACTTCACAGCTGCCAAACTGATCCACTAATAGCATGACTTGCAGCCAGGGGCAGTATTCCTTTCGCAAGATTTTCCACTGACCTTACCAAGGCCAGCAACTGAGATAGACACCCCATAATCCAAGACAGATATTCCTTATCATTCTTCCGTATGATAACCTGGAATACTCTTAATTTTTTGGTGAATATCCACTTCTGAATGCATCAGAAACCAGACCTTCATGCAATCAACCCGTGATCCCCTCCAGTCTTCCAAAACCCTTACATCAGACTTCCAAGACAGATCTTCTACTCTATCATTCTCCTATATGACAAGGTAGATACTTCTTAGATACGATGCAAGTAACCAGTTCCTCACAAAACCTGAAATCCTCCTCCAAGGATAACCAACCCAAAAATGTTCTAACATCAGTTAGGACATCTTCCACATATCATAGACACCACACACCATGGTTCTTGATATGCTCCACCACTGGACTTACTATCAGCATAGTAATCCAAACTGAAGATCTTCACACAACACTGCGCCACCAGCTTGAAAAAGAAAGCTTCAGAAACCCAGAGAGAAATAAACTATCATCCACCAAAAGAAGGTATAATTCCATCCTCAACCCAGAACTTGTGAACCTCCTTACATTTTCAACTAACTACTCTTCTGCACAAGAGCAATCAGTTTCAAGCATCCTGCTTGAATGCACACTATGAAACCAACCAAATGCCACCTTTTGATTGATCTCACTCTTCTTCAGAATTCCCACAAGATACACTGATCCACCAATAAAATCAGATCTTTAAGTCACATGAACTACTTGCACCATAGCAAGATATCTTGGATTCACCAAGCCTCTTAGACATGTAACATCTTCCCATCCACAGCTCCCGCAAAATGCATGAGATAAACCTTTTTGAAGCATCCATAACTTCCATTCTCCTGTAGATCACCTTATCTTAAGCTGATGTGCCACATCACCAGCTGAGACTTCTGATGTTAAGCTAGACGTCAAAACATTCTGATACGACATCCAACTGCTGAATTCAGCTCCTCCTTCTGCCACTTAGAAGAACCTCCTCCCTTTACAGAACAAGAGTTCTATGCTATCAGACTTGATTCAACACCAAGTTTGAGTAGACAACCTCCATCCTGCTTT
Source organism: Lathyrus tuberosus (assembly GCA_022829125.1). Taxonomy (NCBI): domain Eukaryota; kingdom Viridiplantae; phylum Streptophyta; class Magnoliopsida; order Fabales; family Fabaceae; genus Lathyrus; species Lathyrus tuberosus. The sequence continues at coordinate 5,352,536 of JALAZF010000023.1, read as the reverse complement.
AAAACTCCAAAGACATCACACCTGCCACGTCTGAGTCTTCAAAAATAAGTAGTCCAAGACTACACCATAGCCATACCAAAGAATGCCACTTTCCTTAGTATAGCAGACTGTAGAAAGTCAGAGATAACAGCCACTTTACTTTGACTTACAAGAAGAGCAAGATCCATGCTCCAAAGCACCTAGATCAGAAATAAACTGATCCAAGCTGTAACTATCAAGATTATGATGTCTTCATCTTCATCTTCAACAGCATCAAAGTCCAGACTAGTTTCTTACCAGGAAACTCTCTAGAGAACACATGCTTCTGTCACACCCGACTGAAGCCCATTCTTAGGTCACCACCTAAGACTAAAACAGACGCTAAAGCGTATACGTTACCCCTCGCATGATTCTACACAAACTCTGATGATGAGATGTTCCAACATCTTGTTAAGCATCAGCAATCTTGACTTTCAAGGATAATTAATTAAATACTTGTGGAGTTCACAAATAGCAATTGGTCTTAAGTCCTTGTACAATTACCCTTCTTCACTGTTGTAGCTAAGCTCCACCAGATCACTTCATGAACACTTATCAAGTATTCAATCTTTTACAAGTATCTTCTTTGACACAGTGTTGAGATACCAAGGTTGCCACCCTTGACTTAAGTAACTAAGACTTCGTCTAAATAAATCTTATTTACCTCAACATTTCTGAATGCTCCAATCAGATTAGATCCACTATTAGGGTTAAGAGACATGAATCCTTCTTTGCTATTTTTGGATGGTGAAAATAAATCACCTCCACTTTCTTCAGATTGTGTTTCAAAGAAACACCTCCTAGTCAGAAGAATAACTAGAAGACTCCAGATGCACGACTGAGACGCCTTTATGAGTGGACTTGAGAGAATTCTCAAGTATTGTTGACAATCTAGCCGATCAATAATTTATCAAACTTCCAGAGCAAGAACTTAATAAACTTAAACTCAGCTCCTCTCCTCTTCAACTGACTTCAACTGCACCAAGAAGCCAAGCTTCCAAGTACCAAGTCACCATACCAGATATCTACCAACAAATCCCTTCATTCCATCGCTCCTGACTTTGGAATAAAAGAAAATAGATATCTTCACATATAGAGGTCGACGATTGAGATCTTCCAATAACTGTCTTTAGTAACAACTCCAGAATCCCATAATTCTAGAGCTCTTCCATCAGAAACACATGCGGCGGAACCACCAAGGAATAGATCCTGCTTGCCCTAATAAGATGTCAGAACATTTTATAAGACACCCCAACAAGAGAACTAGCCACTTATCATGTAGTTGTTATAGAACCTCCTCAGCAACATGAACCACCTCCGGGTTGCTCCCTTCGACCCATAACATCCATTAATACCCTTGAGTATGTCTGAGTTGATTGATCTGATCTTCAAAACTCCTCCTTGTTTAAATGCCAGAAAGTATCTCCTAAAGATCTCATCCAGAACCAGACAGGATGCCTGCTCTGATACCAATTGAAATTTTGGCATATGCAAACAGCAGATGTCCTAACACATCTCAAGACATTGTGCTACATAATCACTTAAACTCAAAGGTGCAACAGCAGACTGATACCTTGAATATCAGAACTACACAATCACAGATGTCACGACATCTGATCCAACATGTTTATCATGAACCCTAACAAAAAAACGTAAATCTGCATAATGATAAAAAACACAGCAATTGTTAACCCAGTTCAGTGCAACTCACCTATATCTGGGGGATACTAATCCAGGAAGAAGACTTCACTATCTGTAGAACTGTTACAAAGCTAAACTCCCTCGTTTACAACTTTATACCTAACATCTATCCAATGAACATCTTTACCAAAGCTAAACTCAAATGTTTACAACTCTGATATGAGATACCCCACTCACTTCCCTTAACCACCAACTGTGATTTCTACATCATCCCTGTCAATACATAAATCTGTCAAGCTTTCTTGACAAACAAGCTAACTCGGATTTACTTAAAAGCTTCCTCCAAGAACAACACACAATCCAATACCTCAAGGTTTATGGATCTGTGCGACACCTATTCTGCCACAATGCATCAATTGATATAAAGGGAGACTTACAACCTAGAGAGCCAACGGCTCTCAAAACCCTAAACCCTTGTTTCTTACGCAAGAAGACAAGGTTACAAAACGCGTACTAAAGGTGTTCCAAAACCTAGGTCTAAGTCTTGTATTTATATGCTTCTGCTTCCTTGGGCTTCAATCTTCTGTCCTTGATCCATGCACATTAACTCTTGGCTAATTTGTTACAGATTTAACACTTGCTAAATCAGTGTTGTACTTCAGGATGTCATGACTTCAGGTTAAGACATCTTCTTCGACATCTTTGTTCAGTCCAGATTTCTTCATCTTTATCATCAATGTGTTTTACCAAAATTTAGTCAAACCACAAGAGCTTTCAGATCTTATATAGAGTCAGATTTATTCGATCTACTCTATAATCTGCAGACAGTTCCATGTGATATTGTTTTATAGCTCGGACACAATCTTCTTTTGTATGAAAATTGTATCCCACTTTTAATACTCCTTCCGTTTGCATGTATGGATCGTAAAAAATATCCTTTGATGGTTCGTCTTCGCCTATGTTGAGTCTTGTCATGTGTTGAGGTGGGCAATAAACGTGACTCACTGGTACTAGATATTCCTCCTCGTTGTTTACCATTTCATCGACAATGTCCTCCACTTCTTCTTCTTCCTCGTCAATGACATCGACCTCAGCTTGTTCGTTGTCGGATTCGTTAAAAGCTTGAGAAGATTCAAGTTGTTGAGACATTTGTTGTTGTTGTAACGTAATATATAACTCAATATCATTGAATCCAGAATACTCATGACTGAGAAACATATTACGGACATCATCATCGTTCTGAATCTTTAACTGAAAAAATTTGCATTGCTCGTGCCCTTCAAAAAACATAGGATTTTTGTATACGATTTTGCCAACTGGACCAAACTGTATTTTCTTTTCCAATCTGGATTTCAAATGTAAAAAATTTGATCTTCTATCAATTAAAAATCTAGTGACTTCCGTATCCCTAAAATTGAAACCGATAATGGGACATTCAAACATCTCACCATTGAGATGTGCACTAATCATGTATTGTGGTCTTTGAGCCATAACAAAAAAATTACAAACTCGTGTTTGGAAGAAATGGTTTACAAATTTTAGTGTTTGGAAGAATATGTTAAGTAAAGGATGTGATCATAAGTTGTATGTTTCATGTGTATTAATAGGCGTATAGTTGACACAAGTTCTGTCTCTTGTACATTTTAATGCTTCAGAATGTTTTACAGCTTATGTCTTACCAACTTCACTCACAACACAAAGATGACTTACAAGACATTAAAGTAAAAACTAAAAACATTGCCTTGCATGTATTATGTGATTCTCTGCGCGACAAGACCATACTTCCACGCCTAGAATCTCACAAGGACTTTATCACTATTATGATTACTTTTTGCAAATACTTATATTATCACATGCCTTTGCATAACAAGCCCACACTACCATTGCCAAGAAGCTCACAAGACTACACTATTCTTTATCATGCCTACACACAATACAAAATAATTATTCACTTCTTTATCATGCCTATGCCTATGCACATGCCTTACCAACTACACTTACAAGACATTAAAGTTGTAAAAACCAATACCATTTATTATTCACTACAAATGTCTTGCATGCATAATTATTTGTGATTCTCTGCATGCAATACTACACTACCATGCCAAGACTACAATATTCTTTATCATGCCTACACACAATACGAAATTATTATTCACTTCTTTAGCATGCCTATGCCTATGCCCATGCTTTACCAACTACACTTACAAGACATTAAAGTTGTAAAAACCAATACCATTTATTATTCACTTCAAATATCTTTCTTGCATAATTTCTTTTGATTCTCTGCATGACAAGACTACACTTCCATAATTTCTTATTATCACAAGACTACACTATTCCATAGCACATCCTACGAAATCTCAGGACTATACTATATTTGCAAATACTTATTATTTTTTATTTTTATTATCATTATTGTTATTATTATTATTATTAAATACTATCACATGTCTCTGCACTATTCTTTATCATGCTTACAATATTCCTTAGTACACTCTACGAAATCACAAGACTACACTAGCCTTGTATGCACTATGTGAAACTCTGCATGACAAGACTACACCACCATGCCAAGAATCTCACATGGGTTCACATGCAATACCTGCAAAATTACTTACACGATTCCTTACACAAAGGGAAAGGAAGTTCACCATGCATTTTCATGTGACTCCTCTCATCACATTCTTCACCATTATAAATACATGCTCATCACTTTATAAAATCTTCTCATCCCAACTCTTCTCCTCCACTACAAACTCTTCTCCTCAAATTACAAACTCTTCTCATCTTCTCATCCATCACAAACTCTTCTTCTTCATACCAATTACTACAAAATGTCTCTACTAACCATAGGCAACAATCACAGAGGAACACCTGAAAATGTTGCAGATTTTGTATGCTATTTGAATTAATTTTAATAATATATTAAGATGCACTTTTTTTAAAACTAGTGTTATTCATATTTTTGTTCAGGAGGTCTCAAGGTTTCGTTGTCGTGTGCATGACTACATAACACACGACCCTTTTATTGAAGATTACCTAGATGCATGTGGTTTTGGTGATTTGATAAAAATCACATCATATTCGGTTGACCACAAATTTATTCTAGCTTTGCTAGAACGTTGGAGGCCAGAGACCCACACATTTCACCTTCCATTCGGTGAATGCACGGTAACACTTCAAGATGTGTATATGTTGCTTGGCCTACGCATCGATGAAAACGCAGTCAACGGCCAGGTTAATGTCAATAACCAACTGTGCAACGATTTGTTGGGTGCCCCGCTATATGTTGAAGCACCTCGGCCAACACGTGATGGTCGACCTAGGGGACAAGGCATTAACTTAAAATACCTAAGAGACCACTATAGCTCTATTATATTAGACGACGAAACCCTCCTGTATTACAAGATCATTAAAACCCGGTGTTATTTAATGATCTTATTTGGTCATTTTTTAATTCCAGAAAGTACTGGAAATAGTGTAAATATTATGTATTTACCATTTTTAGCCAACATCAACCATGTGTGCGACTATAGTTGGGGTTCAGCTGTCCTGGCCCATCTCTATAGTTCGCTATGTAAAACTTCAAAAAAAAAACGCTTATACTTTTTATGGCTGCGCCTATCTCCTTCAAGCGAGGGGTTGGTCCAGAATACCAACACTAGCTCCTGTTAACCGCAATCCCGTCACATTTCCCTATGCACTCAAGTAAGCTTAATTTTACTACTCGAACTTATGTCCTTTAACGAAATTTTTATTTGTAACTAATTTATTTGTTTCACTTTTTTTTAGATGGTCAGTTCCGAGAATGAATTACCATCGCAATCCCAGGAACTCAATAACCTTCTACCGCAACCTAATAGATCACATTAGCCCCGACGATGTAATTTTTTCTTAAACTACAATATATATGTCTAATAAATTACAGCACCGTAGAGTTTCTCATTAAATCTTTTGTTCTTTTAGTTTGTCTGGAGGTCGTATGAGGGTCTCGGCCATCAGCCCAACGCAGCTGATGTTGCAGTGTGGACATCAAAAACACCCAGCATTCGGTTCACCATAGTGGAGATGCATCAGAGTGATCGGGTAAAACTTCAGTTTAGAATGCATCAGGATATTTTGGTCGCTCCGACATGTTTGAGAGCGTGGCATCTACGTAGAGTGGACACACAATGGGATGTGGGTCACTGGACGAACTTTGCAAAAGAGATGTGTGAACATTGGGTGAATCGACATCAACACATCTTATCCGAACCTGTTGTGGAAGGGGCTAGACCAACACAACAACATATGGTTTGGTTTAGGTCTGTTACAACACCCCAACAATTCCTCTCTCAGCCGACGTATCTGATTGATCCACGCCAACGTGCTTCTTTCTCCCAGCCACACGCCCAACAACAAACACCTTATTATACCCAACAACCAGGTATACCTGTCATACCCCAAATTTGTCCTACCTACATATTTTTCACCTGTACATCCACCCACTAACCATATTCAGAAAAAATTCAAAAAAATATGTTGTCTTCAACTTCATCTCTCTTTTATTTTTTATCCATTTTCATTTTAAGTCATATCTATCTTTTAACCATTTTTATCCTTCATCTAATTAAATATCCATTTAAACCATTTCTATATCCATTTAATATCCAATATAAAAGTCCACAATTTTAATCCATCTTTATCAATGTATTCATTTCATTATCCAAATACCATGTCTATATCCATTTAATAATCCATTGAGCCATATCCATATGTCATTATTCATTATCTATATCATTTCATTCACTATCCATTTTTATTTTATTTTTTCCAAAACAATACTCATAGAAATTCATTGCCAAAAAAAAAAACTCGTTACCACAAAAGTCCATCCAAATAAATATAAAGGCCCATTTCAAAGTGTCAAAATCAATTACACAAGTTCAAACCATGTCCCTAGCCACTACCACATTACAAACTTTCCTGCAATAGAATGTGCAAGCCCATTACAATTTCTATACAACAACAAAAAAGAAAAAAAAGAAGTTCCCTGTAAGCCTAAAAGCCATGCGTATCACCCTGCGTAACCGTACCATACACAGTCCACAAAACTTGCAAACTCCACACCAGACAAACCAACCTGCAACACTGATACACTGTTGCGCACCTTGACAACCCTTTAACCTGCCATGAAAAGAACTCTTCACCAACATTACCTGTAAAATTCCAAAATTCTCTACAAAACAAACACAAACAAACAAAATTCAGTAAATGAAGACAGTAGCAGAGAAACACAACAGAGAAGTTTTCACAGTTTGGCAAGAAGGGCTTTTGAATTCAAGAAAGTAATTTCAGACATACCATAACAAAAAGATTTTTCAGCAAGCTTCAAACCAAAAACCCTAGTTCTTCATGTTATATAAAGACAGAGCTTCAACAGATCGAAAGGGTGAGAGAGGAGGAGAAAAAGACGGAAAACAGAAATACTCTCTAAAATATTCATTCCTCAGTTCATACCTTCAACAAGCCTTTCAACCACAATCAATCAAACAACCCAATACAACCTTCGATCCCAAAACAAATTCAAACTACAACTTGCAAATCGTAAATGCTTCAACCTTTCAATCAAACCCAGTTCATAAACCTACCCTAATTAAATCGAACCAAAAACCGCTGCGAAAATCACCCCAAATCTCATTCACAACCTTCAACCATCTTCATCATTTTATCGAATCAACAACCATAATACTCAAACCTTCAATTTCAACCTTTCAACCGATATCCCCAAATCGATTCTAAACAACCCAAACCAGAGAAACCGAAACTCACCCCAAATCATAAATCAGAAAGAAGAGAAGCAGAGTACCTGGTGCTTAAGCTCCAAAGCGTCTCAACGGTTGGTAGACCCTTGAACCTTTTTTTTTGCATTTCTTGTTCTGATCTCAAATGTACATGTTATCACGCCCAAAATAATGAAAGAGGGGTATCGGGTTTGCGTGGGATGAGGGTATCCATTGTTTGATGTAGTTTCACATTTGTGTTGTTGTTTGATTGACGATTTTGCATACAATTTGTACGTTTACTGGGTTTAGTTCGCAATGCCGATGATATGCGATGAAGGTTTTGCTATTTTCCTTTTGGAGAAGAATAAGGACTAAGTATAAGGCAAATGGGTATTTGGAAATGTTTGAGAATTATTTCGTATCTGTGTTTTAAAAGATCGTTGTTTTTCATTCATGGGGATTTAGAGCGTATTCAATAAGGGTGTGCCGGTTTTGATCTTCAATGCCTTCATGTTTTACTGATTTAATAGGATGTAATGTAGTTTATATTTTTTTTATGATGCAATTATTTTCCTTCATTTACTATACTTATCAATTTGCACTGCCCAAGGCACGTTGGCCCTTGTTTCTAGACTTGATTGATAGCTGAGTTGTTAGTATGATTAATGATAAAGCTTCATACCTTGGTCGCCTAATTTCATTAGCCGTTAGGATTTTCTTTTCCCTTTTGTGTTGATTGTTTTGCGGGTCACAATGAGTGGGCCAGCAACCCAAGCCCAAGCGTTGGAGGCATCATACTCCTTCAAACGAAAGTGCACCTCGGGCCTGTAAAAACCAATATGTCCATATTTTTACTATTTTGATAGAAACAACATATTTTCTCTTTTTTATTTAGGAACTCTTGAGTTTATTAAAATGTTAAAAAATATAATAATATTTAATTCAATCTTACTCTCTTATTTTCTAAAAAAAATAATATAACACAACAAACACAAATAAAAAGTTTATGATCTTAGATTAATATTAGAGTTTGTTTTGCCTAATCACATCTTTTCAAATCAATCTTGACTCATGTTTGGTTTAACGTGCTCGAATCTTGTGAGCTATGATTGCTTACGTGTCCTTGCTTGTTATTATTGCAAGATGGCCATAAGTTGTTAAATAAGACATGAATGTGTGCAATAAAATTAATCCGATCAAAATGCTCAACACACCTTATTCAAATCGTTTTCATAAATCACGAAAGAATTGAATTCTTGAGGTCTAGCACTTCTTGGGTTCTTAAGTGACCGCTATTGAGGCGCACGCCTTGGGTGGTGTGTCATTCGACCTTTCGTTCCTAAAACACTCGCTTTAATTATTTGGACAAAGGAATGCCATTGGAGTCTAGCATTCCATGTGCTACTTTCATTGTTCATCAAACAATATTTCGTAAATCAATCGAATGAAAAAGGTGTCGTTGGGATCAAGCATCCCAATAATGCCCCGATTAATTGGTTGCGAGGCCGACGTCTCGTTTATCGAATAATCGTCATTCTCCCTAAAACACTTAACAAATCAAACCATTTCCAAACTAATCCTCGATTCCTCATCGAGCCACTCTTCAAAACATTCTCATAAGTCGAGTGCCTTTTGCCACGCCATCATACGCACACTTGCATATCTCATGGTTTCGTTACTAGGAGCACCCCTAGGGACTAGTATCGATCCTCACCCCTTTTCTAAAAAAATCTGATTCGATCTTTTTCAAACTGTTTTTCTAATCAACAAACAAAAGGAGGAGATTCTTGGGATCTAGCATTCCTTGGATCTTCGAATGAATGGCTCTCGAGGCACGCCCTTAGGTTGTTGTTCATTCAACCTTTCGTCTTAAAATAGTTAATCTTTATCGAACATTTTCGCAATCAATCACGAAAGAACTGAGTTCTTGGAGTCTAGCATTCCTTGGATTCTTGAGTGACTGCTCTCGAGGCACGCCCCTTGGGTTGTATGTCATTCAATATTTCATCTCCTAAAATTCAAACACTAACTCCTTTTTTCGTGGGCGTACCACGAACTACGACTGCTCTGATTTTTTATTCTCGTCCAAGTAAAGATACGTAGGCACAAGATTGCGATGAACTTTGCGAGCTACCTTCCCTCCATCTTCTACCTTGCCTCCATCTTCTACCTTCCCTCTATCTTCTACCTTCCCTCCATCTTCCGTCTTCCCTCTACCCCTTCCCGTAGTCGAACTACGATTGCTCTGATTCCTCATTCTCGTCTGAATGAGCATACGTAGGCCCGAGGTCACGATGATCTTGCCGAGCACCCTATCCTAAAACCACCCCATTTCCCTTAGTAATCGAAACCTTTTACTTTACCTTTTCGCATATATCGTTGAGAAGAAAACAAACAAGCTTAGATAACGTTCATCACAATTCGAACTAAGAGGTTCCCGTTGAGTACAACAGAAGTGAGGGGGTGCGCGTACCTTGCCCTCACGTAACCGACTCCCGAACCCAGAATATGGCTGCGACGACCATGTTCTTATCCTTTAAAGGTTTTCTCGATATTTTCCTTTCCCTCTTTTGGGATAAATAAAGTTCGGTGGCGACTCTGTCGAACCGTTTTTCGCGCCTTTCGCGCGAGCGTCGTGTCTTCGATCAAACAATTTTTTCGAGGTGCGACAGATGGCGACTCTGCTGGGGATAAATTGCTCCATGCAAGAGAGAGTCAAGCCTATCTTTGAGTGATTTGTGAGGAGCGTTATCTTTGTTTACATGTTTTTTTTCTCGTTTACGTGTTTGTTCTCTTATGGCATTTATATGATCATTATTATGTTTATCTGTTGGATCTTGGGATGATATCATGAGTAAAGCTCTACACCCGAGCTTTGGTAAAACCAGAGGGAACACATAGTTTAGAATTGGATGTCGAGTAGTGTTAGTCCCCAAGGACTCGCTCCTTGCGTGCCTAGCATGAAAGCTCCCCTAGAGTAGACCTTTTCGTAGATCTTGTTGTAACACAGCTAGCCTGTCACACGACTTGATTCATGAAGGGTCTGTAACTCTATGAACCACTCTTAGAACCAAGTTCTATATTGGTGGTCGTGTAGTGTTAGTCTCCAAGGACTCGCTCCTTGTGCGCCTAGCATGAAGACCCCGCTCAGGGGAGACCTTGTCGTCATTATCGTCATAATGCGGCTAGCCTGTTGCGTGACATTGATGCGATTTGTGTCCATAATCCTGGGAACCTTATCCATCAACGTAGAAACTATCCTATGAGTGGGTTTGTGGGTAAAGAACCTAGAACTTTCCTCATAGAGCCTACCTATAGGGTTTCTTTGATCAGAGACTTTGGTCATTTACCCGTGAACGACCAACCTCAGAAATGTTTGAACCTGTGATCTGCGATCCTGGATCTTACATCTTGCATTGTATCTCATGTCATTGCATTGCATTGCATCTGTTATGCATCTTGCATTGCATTTACAACCTCAGAATCTCACTTCACCTTCCTTCCTTCTCCAGTAAATCAAGTTGATTCCTCAACACCAGTACGCAACTCGAGCCAACACAAGAAGAACGATGGAGCAGATTCAGCAAGAGCAAGATGCCTTCAGAGAGGAGTTGGACTCTATAAAGGGAAAGATTAATCAGATTCTTGAAGCCATCATGATGGCCAGAAGAGAAGAAGAACTGCGTGAAGCCGCTGCTGCCAACAACACTGTGCCTGTGCAAGGGTCACCCTCAAGGCTCTCAGTTCTTGTTCCCAACCCTATCAATTATGGGATACCAATGAACTTCACTCATGCCACTGAAGGAGCCACTACTCAACTACGTCCAACATCTGGAGTTGCTGTTTGAGCTATTCCGCAAGCTCAACCTGTTGTCACTTAAATTCCTATTCCTCATGCAGAAGAAAATCTGGTAGATCAGTATGATGAGGTACAGAATTACCATGCCACTATCCCAATTGTCAATCCTACTGCTGCTCAGGATTATGAAGCTATCAAGATGTGTCGTGATCTAGCTGAGAAAATCTGAGTCATGGAGGGACGCAACTCAACTTCTTTGAATGCTCTGGATATGTGCTTGGTGTCAGATGTTGTCATTCCTCCCAAATTTAAAATGCAAGAATTCCCAAAGTACAAAGGTCTCAGTTGCCCACACATTCATCTGAAGACGTACTGCCGCAAGATGGCTGGCTATGCCAAAGATGAAAAGCTGATGATCCATTGCTTCCAAGACAGCCTGTTTGGGGCATCACTTGAATGGTATATGCAGCTGGAGCGTAGCAATGTGCGCACATGGGACGATCTAGCTGATGCATTTGTCAAGCAATACAAATAGAACACCGACCTTGCTCCAAATCGTACTCAGCTTTAGAGTATGGCTCAGAAGGACAACGAATCCTTTAAGGAGTACGCGCAACGCTGGAGAGAGTTAGCTGCAAGAGTGCATCCACCCCTTGTTGACCGTGAACTGATTAACATCTTCATGGGTACTTTGTAAGGCCAGTACTAAGAGAAGCTGATTGGCAATGTCTCTGCTGGATTCTCTGATTTGGTGATCGTTGGTGAAAGAATTGAGGAAGGTTTGAAGAGAGGAAAGATCCAAGGAGGTTCTAGCAGTCAGTCTCAAGTCAAGAAGCCCTTCAATGGATACAAAAAGAAAGAGGGCGAAACAAATGTCGTCTCTGTTCAGAAAGGGCAAGCTCAATAAGCTCCTGCTCCAACGCCTTTTCAAGTTCCCTACTTCCAGTATCCATATGTTGCTGCTGCACAATATGCTCCAATGCCTTATCAGCCAACAGTTCAAGTTGTTCAAGCTCTAATGCCTCAACAACAGGCTCCTCAGTAACAATCCTACAATCAGCAAGGGTATCAGTATCCTCCTCAACATCAACAACAGAGAGCTGTTCAACAACGTCAGCCTAACCAACAGCGGACAAGGAGGTCAAACAGAGACTTTGATCGCTTACCAACGTCATATGCTCAGATCTTTGCTCAATTGCTGGAAAAGAGGGCTGTTACTCCCAGAGACTTAGCTCCTCCAACTGTCATTCCCCCAGATTATGATGCTAATGCTCATTGCGAGTTTCATAAGGGTGCTCCAGGACATACGATCGAGGACTGCAGAGCTTTCAAACACAAGGTTCAAGACATGATCGACTCAAAGTTTCTCACGTTCAATGGGAGGGCTCCAAACGTCATCAAAAACCCTATGTTGCCGCCAAGCTAGTGCCAGCAGCAAGCCAAGTCAAGTCAAATCAAGTCAAGTTCATCTCCCCGAAGAAGGCAGTCATGTTGCCATTTACATTCTTGTTATTTTGTCTTTATTTGTTTAAGTACTGTATGCTTTGAACATTGCCTTTCGTATGTGGTTTTCTTAATGTAGTAACTATGCATGTTTTGAATCATTTATGTCGTATTCACTTATTTTTTCCATTTACTGCAAAACACCGACCCATTTATCCACTTCTCTCTCTATATCAAACTGTCGTTTAGCAATGATTGGAGGGAGGATGATGACAACGAAATACCCAAAATTGCAAATGTATGCTTTCGGATGAAATCCCGTTAATGATATACAGGCATTGTTTCAATTCCCCAAACACTGGAGAGACAAGGAGTTAATCCCTAGTAAACCACTTCGAGCCTAGAAGTAGTAGTTTCCTTCGGATATTTAAACCCTTACACTTAACCTGGGGCAGGGTAGTGTTTAGTTAACCCAATCACGCACTCGAAATCACAAAGCAAAATCCAAAAGACATGACGGGTTTTCATCAATACCCATGACTTGGCAGTCACAACCCTCCAACAAAATAAAAAAAATAAAAAAACAAAAAAAATCAAAAGCCTGCTAAGTCAAATACCTCGAGGGAGACTTAGGAAAAAATCAAGACAACCCTGATGGACTCGACAAGCAAAATCAGTCCATGCAAAAGATAGGGATCAAAATCAAAAGTCAAAAGAGGCCCTCGAATCCTCAACAAAAACAAAATAAGGTGATTGCCATGTCGAGCAAACCTTGAATTATCACTCTTACACCATCAACCCTTTTGGAATACGATCATGTGCAAAATTAACTGAACGTAGGACTGGAAGTTCATCACGAAAAAGGGGTGGGTACAAATTATACTTTGAGCCTAATATCCTTTGTTTCATAAACCGTAAACCAGACCACGTTACAACCCTCGAAAGACCTAATTGAGGCGAGATTTATTCTGAAAGCATACTACTGCAAGGTTGCGTAAACTGACTCCCCGTATTTGCTAATCTTCAGCAATGGTGTCATTCTCCCTACTATATCTTTCACACCATCAAAATCAGCACACGTTTGGGCTAATGGTCCATTCGTCTCACTATCATGACACTCCAATAAATGACTATTTTTCTAAACTTGCATGAGTATTACATTAAGATTATCATTTGTGAAAGTGCAATTTTAATTGCAAATCAATGCTAGACATCAAAGCAATTCCAACAAGGGGCAATCAAAAAGGAACTTGAACTTTCAGTGGTGCCGACCCGAAGCAAGACTCCCTCAAAACCCTCATGCTGGGGCAAATCTTTCAGCAGCTCAATCAGGGGCAAACCACCTCAAAGCACATCAAAGTTCATATTCCAAAGGTCAGACCACTTCAGAACTGGTTAATCAGGGGGCAGACCATTACCATGTCCAGACTGGGGAAAGATCCATTGCAGCAGGAAGATCCCTTTGTATCTTCAAGTTGGTCAAGCAGGCTGCCCTGATCATCAAGCACGAGTTATGAAGTCATATTTGTCTGCTTCAATCATGGCGTTTTTAACAAACTAAGTGTCAAGGAAATCAAATCCCTCCCACCGCCCAAAAGTCCAATCCGCATTGGCAACTACTAAAAATCCACCATGCTGGTACCCTTCCAAAACATATCCAATCACTCGTCTGCAATCATATGCATCATACGCATCGCATTCGTCATCGTAAGCATCATATGCATGCCCAAAAAACCAATCATACTTCCCCAGCACTTGCATCTCCGCACGTCAGCATTTGCATTTAATATCATTACAAAATCAAGCATTCATACATGCATAAGTCAAGATCCAGGATTAATCTCAAGACTGCAAGGTGATCATCAGCCTAGCCAGGGGCATCTTCTTCAAGTCCGTGGGCGTTCCTCACGAAGTTGTTTCAACCTTTTGTTGATCCAGCTCAAGCAATCTTCAGCCTAGTCAGGGGCATCCCCTTCAGTTCATGGGCGTTCCTCATGAAGTTCTTCAACCTTTTGTTGATGAAGATGTGATCTCCAAGCAAGTCAGTGGGCGTTCCTCATTGAATTGTCTCTTCAACCTTTTGTTGATATCTCCAAATAAATATCACTCATCATATCCCCAACGAACTTAACCTTTTGTCAATTACCTTACTATCTCCCTTTTGGTGGTAGTCAAACTCAGTCAACTCAATTTAACCTCCATCCTTTTGGTGTTGGTACCCCTCGAAATCAGAAATTTACTATCATCCTTTTGGTGGTAGCCACTCATGTCATTTCAACCTAACCAGCATCCTTTTGGTGTTGGTCCTCGCAAGTGGGAAGTTCCTATCATCCTTTTGGTGGTAGCAACTTATGTTATTTGATCTGTCATCCTTTTGGTGCCGCCGATCCGTAAACCCTTGGTATGTGTATCATCCTTTTGGTGAATGACAACCTCTAATACTATGTGCGTGTGTGCCCTATTATCCTTTTGGTAATAGCAGGCTTTGACCTCATTTTCATCCTTTTGGTGGAAGGGTCTCTGTGTGTGTGCCCTATTATCCTTTTGGTAATAGCAGGCTTTGACCTCATTTTCATCCTTTTGGTGGAAGGGTCTGTGTGTGTGTGACCTATTATCCTTTTGGTAATAGCAGGCTTTGACCTCATTTCCGTCCTTTTGGTGGAAGGGTCTCTGTGTGTGTGTGCCCTATTATCCTTTTGGTAGTAGCAGGCTTTGACCTCATTTCCATCCTTTTGGTGAAAGGGTCTGTGTGTGTGTGCGCCCTATTATCCTTTTGGTAATAGCAGGCTTTGACCTCATTTTCATCCTTTTGGTGGAAGAGTCTGTATGTGTGCCCTATTATCCTTTTGGTAATAGCAGGCTTTGACCTCATTTTCATCCTTTTGGTGGAAGGGTCTGTGTGTGTGCCCTATTATCCTTTTGGTAATGGCAGACTTTGACCTCATTTTCATCCTTTTGGTGGAAGGGTCTGTGTGCATGTGTTATTATCATCCTTTTGGTGATAGACTCGTCATCCTTTTAGTGCTGGTTTTCCTATTATCATCCTTTTGGTGATAACGACCTCTGCAAACTATTTGTCTTTCCATCTCCCCAACATCTCCTTTCTTTGCGGACAAAATCGTGGTCTTCTTCATATCTAATTGACTTCTACCTCGAAAGAATGAACGTCGTAGCAATTCATCTTACTAGGTTCAAGCCAAATAGCTATGGGCATCTGTCATACCCCAAATTTGTCCTACCTTCATATTTTTCACCTGTACATCCACCCACTAACCATATTCAGAAAAAATCAAAAAAATATGTTGTCTTCAACTTCATCTCTCTTTTAGTTTTTATCCATTTTCATTTTAAGTCATATCTATCTTTTAACCATTTTTATCCTTCATCTAATTAAATATCCATTTAAACCATTTCTATATCCATTTAATATCCAATATAAAAGTCCACAATTTTAATCCATCTTTATCAATGTATTCATTTCATTATCCAAATACCATGTCTATATCCATTTAATAATCCATTGAACCATATCCATATGTCATTATTCATTATCTATATCATTTCATTCACTATCCATTTTTATTTTATTTTTTCCAAAACAATACTCATAGAAATTCATTGCCAAAAAAAAAAACTCATTACCATAAAAGTCCATCCAAAAAAATATAAAGGCCCATTTCAAAGTGTCAAAATCAATTACACAAGTTCAAACCATGTCCCTAGCCACTACCACATTACAAACTTTCCTGCAATAGAATGTGCAAGCCCATTACAATTGCTATACAACAACAAAAAAGAAAAAAAAAAGAAGTTCCCTCTAAGCCTAAAATCCATGCGTATCACCCTGCATAACCGTACCATACACAGTCCACAAAACTTGCAAACTCCACACCAGACAAACCAACCTGCAACACTGATACACTGCTGCGCACCTTGACACAACCTATAACCTACCATGAAAAGAACTCTTCACCAACATTACCTGTAAAATTCCAAAATTCTCTACAAAACAAACACAAACAAACAAAATTCAGTAAATGAAGACAGTAGCAGAGAAACACAACAGAGAAGTTTTCACAGTTTGGCAAGAAGGGCTTTTGAATTCAAGAAAGTAATTTCAGACATACCATAACAAAAAGATTTTTCAGCAAGCTTCAAACCAAAAACCCTAGTTCTTCATGTTATATAAAGACAGAGCTTCAACAGATCGAAAGGGTGAGAGAGGAGGAGAAAAAGACGGAAAACAGAAATACTCTCTAAAATATTCATTCCTCAGTTCATACCTTCAACAAGCCTTTCAACCACAATCAATCAAACAACCCAATACAACCTTCGATCCCAAAACAAATTCAAACTACAACTTGCAAATCGTAAATGCTTCAACCTTTCAATCAAACCCAGTTCATAAACCTACCCTAATTAAATCGAACCAAAAACCGCTGCGAAAATCACCCCAAATCTCATTCACAACCTTCAACCATCTTCATCATTTTATCGAATCAACAACCATAATACTCAAACCTTCAATTTCAACCTTTCAACCGATATCCCCAAATCGATTCTAAACAACCCAAACCAGAGAAACCGAAACTCACCCCAAATCATAAATCAGAAAGAAGAGAAGCAGAGTACCTGGTGCTTAAGCTCCAAAGCGTCTCAACGGTTGGTAGACCCTTGAACCTTTTTTTTTGCATTTCTTGTTCTGATCTCAAATGTACATGTTATCACGCCCAAAATAATGAAAGAGGGGTATCGGGTTTGCGTGGGATGAGGGTATCCATTGTTTGATGTAGTTTCACATTTGTGTTGTTGTTTGATTGACGATTTTGCATACAATTTGTGTGTTTGTTAGGTTTAGTTCGCAGTGCCGATGATATGCGATGAAGGTTCTGCTATTTTCCTTTTGGAGAAGAATAAGGACTAAGTATAAGGCAAATGGGTATTTGGAAATGTTTGAGAATTATTTCGTATCTGTGTTTTAAAAGATCGTTGTTTTTCATTCATGGGGATTTAGAGCGTATTCAATAAGGGTGTGTCGGTTTTGATCTTCAATGCCTTCATGTTTTACTGATTTAATAGGATGTAAGGTAGTTTATTGTTTTTATTTTATGATGCAATTATTTTCCTTCATTTACTATACTTATCAATTTGCACTGCCCAAGGCACGTTGGCCCTTGTTTCTAGACTTGATTGATAGCTGAGTTGTCAGTATGATTAATGCTAAAGCTTCATACCTTGGTCGCCTAATTTCATTAGCCATTAGGATTTTCTTTTCCCTTTTGTGTTGGTTGTTCTGCGGGTCACAATGAATGGGCCAGCAACCCAAGCCCAAGCGTTGGAGGCATCATACTCCTTCAAACTAAAGTGCACCTCAGGCCCGTAAAAACCAATATGTCCATATTTTTACAATTTTGATAGAAACAACATATTTCTCTTTTTTTTAATTTAGGAACTCTTGAGTTTATTAAAATGTTAAAAAATATAATAATATTTAATTCAATCTTACTCTCTTATTTTCTAAAAAAGAATAATATAACACAACAAACACAAATAAAAAGTTTATGATCTTAGATTAATATTAGAGTTTGTTTTGACTAATCACATCTTTTCAACTCAATCTCGACTCATGTTTGGTTTAACGTGCTCGAATCTTGTGAGCTATGATTGCTTACGTGTCCTTGCTTGTTATTATTGCAAGATGGCGATAAGTTGTTAAATAAGACATGAATGTGTGCAATAAAATTAATCCGATCAAAATGCTCAACACACCTTATTCAAATCATTTTCATAAATCACGAAAGAATTGAATTCTTGAGGTCTAGCACTTCTTAGGTTCTTGAGTGACCGCTATTGAGGCGCACACGTTGGGTGGTGTGTCATTCGACCTTTCGTTCCTAAAACACTCACTTTAATTATTTGGACAAAGGAATGCCATTGGAGTCTAGCATTCCATGTGGTACTTTCATTGTTCATCAAACAATATTTCGTAAATCAATCGAATGAAAAAAGGTGTCGTTGGGATCTAGCATCCCAATAATGCCCCGATTAATTGGTTGCGAGGCCGGCGTCTCGTTTATCGAATAATCGCCATTCTCCCTAAAACACTTAAGAAATTAAACCATTTCCAAACCAATACTCGATTCGTCGTCGAGCCACTCTTCAAAACATTCTCGTAAGTCGAGTGCCTTTTGCCTCGCCATCATACGCATACTCGCATATCTCATGGTTTCGTTACTAGGAGCACCCCTAGGGACTAGTATCGATCCTCACCCCTTTTCTCAAACAATCCGATTCGATCTTTTTCAAACTGTTTTTCTAATCAACTAACGAAAGGAGGAGATTCTTGGGATCTAGCATTCCTTGGATCTTCGAATGAATGGCTCTCGAGGCACGCCCTTGGGTTGTTGTTCATTCAACCTTTCGTCTTAAAATAGCTAATCTTTATCGAACATTTTCTCAATTAATCACGAAAGAACTGAGTTCTTGGAGTCTAGCATTCCTTGGATTCTTGAGTGACTGCTCTCGAGGCACGCCCATTGGGTTGTATGTCATTCAATCTTTCGTTTCCTAATATTCAAACACTAACTCCTTTTTTCGTGGGCGTACCACGAACTACGACTGCTCTGATTCTTTATTCTCGTCCGAGTAAAGATACGTAGGCACAAGATTGTGATGATCTTGGCGAGCTACCTTCCCTCCATCTTCTACCTTCCCTTCATCTTCCGTCTTCCCTCTATCCCTTCCCGTAGTCGAACTACGATTGCTCTGATTCCTCATTCTCGTCCGAATGAGCATACGTAGGCCCGAGGTCGCGATGATCTTGCCCAGCACCCTATCCTAAAACCACCCCATTTCCCTTGGTAATCGAAACCTTTTACTTTACCTTTTCGCATATATCGTTAAGAAGAAAACAAACAAGCTTAGATAACGTTCATCATAATTCGAACTAAGAGGTTCCCGTTGAGTACAACGGACGTGAGGGGGTGCGCGTACCTTCCCCTCACGTAACCGACTCCCGAACCCAGAATGTGGTTGCGACGACCATGTTCTTATCCTTTAAAGGTTTTCTCGATATTTTCCTTTCCCTCTTTTGGGATAAATAAAGTTCGGTGGCGACTCTGTCGAACCGTGTTCCGCGCCTTTTGCGTGAGGGTCGTGTCTTCGATCAAGCGATTTTTCGAGGTGCGACAATACCAACCGAATCAATCTTCCAAAACCGCAACCCTATCATGCCACCAACCCAGTCACAACAAGAAGAGTCTTACCCCTACAGCTAACTCGCCTACACCGACCACACTAATGCATATAGCCCTGACAACTCTTTCGAACCCACCCTAGCCCACTATAGCCCCCTACAAACGAACACACAATCATCCTACAACCAACAAACCCACCCACTATTTGACTACCAAGCCCCACATCAACCAATGGATCGGTACCAACACCCTTCAATGCACCATTTTGGACAACCATGTCATCCACAACCAACCCCACCCCCCTTACAAACTACGAAAACATAGGCATGCAATTGGATTACAAAAGCGATGTTGGCGTCATCCACCCCGACTATTGGGGACAGATGCTTCAGAATTTGTCTGATACGTCGGGGCCATCTCAACAGATGCCTCTTCCACATGTCAACACGCAAAGGCCAGAGATACCTCAACAAAATCGTGGTAGACCTAGATGCCGCGCAAGAGCCCCAGAATGTGGAACTGGTGGACGTTTCGATAGACACGGCCATTAAATTTTTGTAACCCATCAATTGTACAATTTTTTATATCGTGTACAATGATATATAATTTTTGCTTGCCTTTTTTTTATTTTATTCCATTTAATTTATCAATTTTGAAACTAAAATATTAATTAAAAAAATAATTTAAAAAAAACAAAAAATGCCTTAAAAAAAGGACATTGCCCTGAGGCGCCAAACCATATATCGCCTCCCTTTTAAAATTAGGGCAAAAAAAAAGACCTGAGTCGCCAATTCATTTGGCTGGTCATTTTCTCCTCCACTGAGTCGTCAAATGGTTTAACTTCTGCACGTTGATTTTTTTCCAAAATGCGTCACTTTGGTATTTATTTGGAACAACATGTTATTCTTGTATTTTTTATGAATAACATGGTTATTCTAAAAAAATTCAACAATCTATACACGAATGGTTTTAAATATACATGTAATTCAGTCACATGTTTTTTTTACTTTATTTTCACTATAAATTATTGTATTCACACTTGCATTTCAGTTTAATTATTTTATACAACCATATTTTATGTCGTGCATACGAATGGGCATTTGATATCATTATATAAAAAAACTTAATAAAACATATAAAATATTTTTCAATAATAATGTAAAAAAAATACATGATACAAATAGCTATCTTACTATTTTCTTTACAAAATAATAAATGGGTGCATTTTCTTATATATTTTTGTTTTATTCTTTCTCACCTCATAAAAAATATCAAAAATAATTTTAAAAGTGTATAGTTAATTTTAATATGTTTAATTTTGTTTTAAAATATATTTGACTAAATTTTAAAAAAAAATTAAAATTTATAACTTTTAAAATTTAAATATGATTTTTCTTGCTCAAGAAAATTTTATGGAAAAAATAAGTTTATCCAATAATTTATTAATAGTGTATTTTTGATCAATATTTTAGACATAGATAAAAAAAATTAATTGTTTATCCAAATGTTTTATAAATGATGTTTACGAAAATAAGTTTACTATTTAATCAAATATTTTTATAAATAATATTAAAACAAAAAAAATAATCTACCATATAAGAACCTTCTAGCCTCTAGTAAAGACAATACTACCCTTGTTTGCCTACCCTACACATTGCTACTTTTCCATCACTTCATGTCATTTGTTGCCCTTACCATAACTATCTAACCATATCTTATTATGCCACCATGCCTTTTTGCTTAAATTCACTACCAATTGTACTTTTACAAACTAAAATATTCATTTCTTTTAACTATATGTCCCAAACCGACTGAAAAAAGAAGGTTGTACACGCTTCCCCATTTGTCACTTCACGTATACTTTCTTCTTTTGTCTGTCCATAACCACTCTCTCACTTCACTTTCTTCCTCTTTACAAGCTCATCTTTGAAATCCTTCTACTATTCGAAAACCACCACCGTTTGAAACCACGGTCAGGATGGCGAGACCATTTGAGATGATAAACGACATCAACGACAAAAAACAGTTGTGGAAGCTAGCTGTGAAAGTTGATCACAAATGAAAGGTGACATCAGCTACCAAGGAACATTTTGAAATGGTCGTCATGGACAAACAGGTGATTCGTTAACCTTCTGAATCTTTGTTATATTTTGTAAGTTTTGTATGGTTAACAACTGTTGGTGCCGCTTTATCATACAAACAAAATAACTTATGTTAGGTCTGTTTCATTTTACATGTTATGAGCTGTATTTTTCTGAATGGTGGTTAGTGAACCATGTTTCCTAAACCATGTATTTTCAACCATGTTTAGACCACCGTGTTTTAGAATAGATGTAGTTGTTTACTGCGTTTCAACTTCTATGTTTAGGACTGGGGGTAAAATAACACCCTGTATGTTGTTTGATTTGTTGTAGGGCCATGATATTCATGTCATTGTTCCCACTATGTTTAGACAATCTCTTGACTCTGCATTATTGGTTGATGTGACGTGCACCATGTCTAACTTTCAAGTTCTGCCTAATGACTTGCTATTTCGACCTTCAAACCATAAATATATTCTGAAGTTCACTGGTGGGACGACTACCGGAGATGTTGGAAAACACGAAATCCCTGATAATATTTGCAACTTGACCCCGTTTGCTGATATCATTTCGGGAAAATGGCAGATGAATCTCCTAACTGGTAAGTTGACGAAACATATTTTCTGCATTTTTCATTATTGTCTAATTTTTTTCAATTGCTACTACATGTTTCTTTTAGATGTCATCGGGGTGGTGGACGAAGTTGGCTACTCGCAGTCTCAGATGGGTGTAAAGAAAGCACAAGTGAATTTGGTTTTGAGGGATTAGGGGTGAGTTACATTACTTAACCACGATTCTTATAAAATATAGCCTGTAACTATCAACGTCTCTCACTTTTAGGGAAAACAACTTGCAACGTACATTATGGGAAATCTATGCGACACAATTTTTGAAGTTCAGACACAAACAATCTGATCCTTCTGCCCCTACAATTATACTCCTAAAGTTTGCTAAAGTTAAATAATAAGGTGATTAACATTTGCATGACAATGTAATTATGGTATACTTTTGTATTTTACAAAACCGTGTTTCTGATTTGCTAAGCTCTAATTCCATTTTGTGTTTGTAGGTAAATGGCCCCTTGTTTTTACTAATACATACAATGTTACCAAACTGCATATCAACGAGGATATCTCGGAAATAACAGATTTCCATAAGTGGTACTTAACATATTATATGACTGTCCATGTATTGGTGAGCTAAGTTGTTTTGTTCATGAGCCATAACTCCATCTTTTTCTTTTTGTTTGATCCACGGTTTGCCAAAAGAATTTTATTTGGGGAAATCCCTAAGCAGCCGTAGCAAAAGCGGCCATGAATATTCAGAACATTCTTCGGGGTCTAACCTATCCCCCACTGATAAATTTTTTTCAAATGCTACCCACCTACCACTAGGAGAAATAATCGTCTTATCTAAGGTTTTACGACATTTTCCCGTATGTTTTTTTTTAAAGTGCACAACTGTTTATCGTCTAACTTCTCATTATTTGGACATGCTCTCCAGCCCACTATATATGTAACTGTTGCTACTACTAACCAATTAATTGTTGATCCAAATGGCCGGTACTACACAGTTTGCCATCAGTGTCCTCAAGTCTCCAAAGGCGACGCTCCACCCTTCTTTTGCAGGGATGGACATCGAACTGAGGCAGAGATATGGAGGTTAACGTTTCTTAACTAATTCTGCACATATTTGTAAGATGTTATTAATTACTGAAACTCTCTATTTTGTCTGTGTTGTAGGTTTAAGATTATTATTGAAGTTGTCCATGAAGGAAGTGCTGGGAACTTTGTATTTTGGGACAAGGAGGGGGCAGAAATTTTGAAAACATCGGCTGCACAACTTCGGTCAACCATGATAGAGGTAACAAGCACTCACAATAAGGGCTAATACTATCATTGCAACCATTATCCACTTTAGGAGTCAGAATTTCTAACTTTTTGGAGTCTAGGCTGGAATAACTAACCCACTGGAATTTCCCCTTGCGCTGGATGGCATGTTGGGTAAGAAGTTTGCTTTCAAAATCAAGTGGCAACCTCGATGGAGAAATGGAGGGGTTATCATGTATCTAAATGACAAATAACTTATTACACAACTTGAAGGTCAACCGGGCGTTGATGAGACGAAATAGGTTATCATCCACTTAATATTTTGTGAACATAAAGATTGACTTTAAGATTTACATTGCCATTTCTGATGTTCCTACATTGCATCAGGGAAATCCCACCATTGATGCCACTTCCTAGTCGGTTCAGGTCGTTGTTTTTTAACACCATTTGCGTTTAATTTTGATACCCAATCACATTATTAATTTTCTAAGCATTTTTCAATACTGAATTGCAATGTTTGCTAACAATATATTCTCAATTGTTTCAGAATTTGGAGAGTGTCAACGAAGACGTCCCCATTGAGAAACTAACTCCTCTAGCAGTTGATGACTATTTAAATGAACGCTACTTAATTATTCTGTTTCACACGATCTTACCCACATTTTTAATGCTTTGTATATTCTGTCAAACAGGAAGGTGAAATAAACTCTGCCCCCGTTGCTGATACTGCCACACCTACAGCGAATGTGAAGAGGATGTCTCCCGACGACTCGACTGATTCAAAGATGAAAGCTCTATGTGAAGGGGACCTATCGTCTTCTAAAGTGAATAAGGTTACCAAAAGGGGTAAAAAAAAACGGAGTTTAGGAATTATCGTTTGCAGCTATGTAACACCCTTTTTGGCTCCTAATACAAATCAGTTTCTAAAGTTGGAGTATGTGAAAGACAAGACTAAGAAGCATTACAAATACTATAATTTTTTGTAACCTCATGAATTCAAGTTTCAATTCTTGAGTTAACTTTTAGGACAACCTATGCTAAATATATGTTTCTTTTTTCTTCAGACATGCTTATCCATGTATTAATTATGGGCACTGTATTTTAAATTATTATCTCCACAAGCCTTCAATATTTGAGTCAAGTAGAAATTTTCATATTATTTGTTTTGTCTATCTATACTATAGTTTAACCATTTACTACAATGGTGTTTAGTAATGTTGTTACCAGGCAATACAATTTATTTTATAACCTATGCTACTCATTATTAAACACACACCATGGTTGAAAACTTACCTAATGCATTGCCCTTTTCTAAACTTAAACTGCTTTTCCATACCGAATTATAAACAATTTGGAGTTTATCCGAATAGTCATAATGACTTTTATGATATAATTGTTACTCTTTTTTCTGCCATCCAATAGTACCGTAACATTATATTAATATTCTAAGGTTGCTTAGTTTCTTCTTCAATCCTTTAGATATTAGACTATCAGCATTTCACCTACAAACTTGTCCCTATCATATTTATTACTCTTCATAAAAAAAGCATGGAGCTATGCACTCAAAAGTAATATATCTTCCTTTTGCCAACCAATGTCGCAGACATGTCAACTCAACAATTAATGTCGATTCACATTGGAAGCTCACTTTGTAATTATCAAGGTAATTAAAACCGGACCAGATATTGAACCGGTATAGATTGGGGTTTAAGGTTTAAAGGTCTGACCGGGTCGGACCGTTATTGTA
This sequence comes from Lathyrus tuberosus, assembly GCA_022829125.1. Classification (NCBI taxonomy): domain Eukaryota; kingdom Viridiplantae; phylum Streptophyta; class Magnoliopsida; order Fabales; family Fabaceae; genus Lathyrus; species Lathyrus tuberosus. The sequence goes on along the minus strand of JALAZF010000023.1, from coordinate 5,327,014 downwards.
TATGTTATATGATTTAGTACTAGTTCTTTATCATATAGATTGGTGACTTTTATTTCCTATAATATCTTAACTAGATTCAGTTTGAGAAAGAGTTAAAAATGCTAGAATTTTGTATCTTATGTAAAATATATTAGATGGCGCTTGATTTAGGCCAAAGAATATTAGAATTTAAGAAGAAACTTTTTTTTTAGCGTTGTCAGCTTTGTGAAAGGATGATCATAACATTATTAATGAATTATGTTTGACACTCAAAACTTTAGAAAATAAATTGGAGAGTATTATTTATAAAAAGAATTCTAGGCCTTATTATCAAGAAAATTCAAATTCTGAATGGATTAGAGGGATGTCTTCAATTATAAGACTCATTTGGTTCAATAGTATTAAGTTGGTTTTTTTCCATCTTTTATTATATTTTTATTTTAAATTTTTTTAAAAAAATATAAAAAAGTTAAAATCCGGTTCAACCCATGTAAATGGACGAACCCCCGGTTTTGACCGGTTTTCCAGGTTTCCACCCGGTTTTCAGGTTTTTGCCTCGGTTCCTTGACAGGCCGGTTTAAAGGGTTTAATTGACTGGACATAGGGCCGGTTCCCGGTCTAACCGGTTGAATCGGCCGGTCCAGTCCGATTTCCATAACCTTGGTAATTATTTTGTTATTAAACAATACTATATTACAATGTTAGCAAACTTGTTATTTTATATCTATATTTTTCACCATGTACCCTTCAACTCCTTATCTTAAACTTTCTATACTTTAAATTCAAATTTCCCACCACCAGCTTCTACTGTTTCGAAAGGAAGTTGTTCTCCATTTTTTAAGAGGTACATCCTCTGTGATATTTTGTCAGCTATGCACATAAGTTGTATAAATATTTTGATATTGTTGGTGGTATCCTCTACTATAAATATGTTATGTGTTTATATTTTTTGTTGAAGTAGCAACCGTATATATAACACCCCATTTCTACCCGGTAATTATCGATAAAATCAGAGTTACGAAATTCAACATAATCAAATAGGATGCCACGTTTCCGATTAAAAGCATGCTCATTTAATTTCATATAACGTTGATACATAACACATTTACTCGGATGAAACCATAACAACATCATTTATTCTTTGAAACAAAACACTTTCATAAATAACCAGCGGATTCACAATTTTCAACTTAATATAGTATAACATCTTGTTCAATTTAAAACAACTTTAAGAAATCAAGTCTTTTAACCAAAACAACTTGAAACAACAGCAACATAATCAAATTCAACAATAAGGAAAACAAGTGTTCATCCCCCCGAGTGTTATGTATCAGAGCATCGACACCGACTCGAACTAATGAAGATAAACGACCTTCATCCTTGCTAACCTGCACGTTACCAACATAGGGGTAACATTCAAACAGAAGGGGTGAGATATCAAACAATATAATCGGATATATGATAAATAATATATTAGATCAGATTATATAAAATCGCCACTTCACAACATTACCATCAACTTTAATCAACAACACAACAACAATTTATATAACATGGAATGCGACTCATAAAGATGCACATGCATGTGGTACCATTTGGAGCAGAACTCCCAAATAAAATACAGAGCAGAACTCCCAACGTAAAATGTGCCAATCCAGGCCAACGTAAAAATTTGCCAATCCAGGCCAACGTAAAAATTGTCCAATCTAGGCCAACTTACCGAGCATCAGCTCCAACTTGATATGCTATGTATGCAACTCAACATGAATATCATAATAACAACAATAATAGTTATGTAACCACACAACAACAAATCAACATTGGCCATATGCCTACAACTTAACAGCAACAACAAATCAACATTGGCCATAGGCCTACAACTTAACAGCAACAACAAATCAACATTGACCATAGGTGTTGCACCCCAAATTTTACCCTCAGATTCGTCTGGTCATTTTGATATCATTTTTAATCGGTCATTTTTGCATTTTTAATTAAACATTTCATTGATCATTAATCATGCCCTTTTAGTTTTTTTATCATGCCATTTTAAAATTTGTCATTTTTAAGATTTTATTTAGATTTTTTTGAGTTTAATGTTTTCATTTTAATTTTAATATAATTAGTTAGGTTTCTTTTTTATTTAAGTTTATGTTTTAGTTAAGTTTATATTAAGTTTATATGTTAGTTTAATTCAATTTAATCCAATTAGTTTAGTTTTCAATTAGTTTAGTTTTCATTAATCCATTTATTTTAGTTTTAATTTTAATATAACTTCTTTTAAATAGGTTTTACTTTTAATCCAATTAGTTTACTTTTAATCCATTTTTGTGTGGCAGACACGTTTGCTTGATAATCTCTCCATAATCATCCAATTACGAGGACCTTTGGTGTTTTGTCCAAGAGGTTTGGCTTTTGTCTCATGAACTATGCAACTTGAAAGTAACAACACACCATCAAATCCTGCTACAAACTGGTTCATAAACAAAACCTTGCCACAAATCCTGCTGTGAACTATACAATACCATCCCACGCGCAACATCACCAAGACACTCCAAACCTGCTGTGCCTCTGCTACAAAACCAAACGAACCGCCCCTGTTTCTGAAAAAAAGATCCAACAACCTTTCTCAAAGCCTCCAACGCTCCTCCGCACTCACCACACAAAACCCAGCCTTCTTTTATCATCATTCACCTTCCATAACCCTTCATACCATAGATTCCTAAACAACTGCAGAACAACCACAAAACTTTCAAACCTTTTCCAAATCATCACCAAATCAACAACAACCTCATTTCTATCATCTGTTTTGCACCTTCGAACACTCCCTCTTCATCAACCAAACACCACGTTAACCACCAACGTCATAACTCTTCTCCGCCATTTTCTTCGTCACGGTCCTCCATTAACCCATATCAAACCAACACAATCAACACCCTTCACCTCCGCTCACTATCGTGAAACCGACACAGACTCCTCTCAACCTTTAATAACCCATTCCCAAATCGTGAATACACACCGAAGCGAACAGAGAAGGAGAAGAGGAACGAATTGAAATCGAGCGAAACCCCACAAACCTGAGGCGATTGAGTTAATCAGAAGCTAATCCCAAACGGAGGAAACTCCGAGTTCGTCGAAGGTTGAGGGCGTCCTATTTTCGTTTCGGTTTCCAATCTCTTACCATGGCTGATGCGCGATGATGAATCCATGGCGATTCTGAGCATTTCTTTGACCGGGACTTACTCACTTCCATGGCCATATGCTCTTTGGGTTTCATGTGGACCTTTTCTTTTCCGCTTTTAAAGAAGGCGGTGTGATGATGGTCTTTCTTTTTAATCAGATGAGGCTTTTTTTTTGTTTTTATTTCCTTTGTAAACCGTGGATTGTGTTTTGTTGGGCTTTGACCCATATTTTACTTTTTCATGCGCCACTGAGTATGATGTGCACCCCTCCCTGTTTCTCAAACCCTTTTTTTTTTAATGGAGCGGTGCTTGGTTTGTAGTTAGTGAGATGGGCCTTTGAGCCCGTGGTGATTCTGTTTTAGATCACACACACTCTCAACCCTTGCGCACCCTCCCTGTTACTAGTTTATTTTCCATTTTATTTCATATGATTATTTCATTTTTATTTAGAGATAATTTAAAAATTTCATGTTGTGAATCTTTATATTATTTTGTTTTACTTTGTTAAAAGATTTCATCATGTTATTTCAATTTCAATTCCATTATCTTATTTTTGGGCCTATGACATAAAAGAATTCTTGATTTTATTGACTTATTTCAAGTCATTAAATATCTTGATTTTATATGAGGCCTATTTTCTATTTTGTTGGTCAATGAGAGTTTAATCAAAGATTATCGATTTTATCGATTTAAAATCTTAATTTAGACTAGACCAACTTTATGTTTCATTTCAATCTCATTTTATTTTATTCGTGTTGGTCAATGAAAATCTAATTAAAAAGGTATTCGATTTATCGATCTAAAATCCTTACTTAGATGAGACCAATTTTATTTTCATTTTGAGCTTGTTTCTTTATTTTTGGGCCAATGATCTCACAAAAATCATGTTTTGTTGATTTATCAAAATCAATAAATTTCTTGATTAGTATGAGGCCTGATTTTTCAATTTATTTTTATTGGTCAATGAAAATCTAATAGAAAGGTATTCGATTTATCGATCTAAATCCTTATTTAGATGAGACCGACTTTATTTTCAATTGGAGCCCATTTTCTTTATTTTTATATGGGCCGATGATATTGCGAAATCACGACTTTTTATCGATTTGTTTCAAATCACTAAGTCGTGATATATATGAGGCAACTTTTTTTATTTTACCGGTCAATGAAAGTCAAATATCATAGATTATCGTTTTCACGATTAAATCATGATTAAGACGAGATCGACTTTATTTTCACTTCCCGTCGCATTTATCTTCATTTTCATTTTTGACCGATGAAGTCTTTCTTTATTCACGAACGTTGTTAGCGAAGCAATGAACCTTCATTATTTCAAATCTGTAGTGAGTGATCATTGAGATCTCTTCCTATACTTTGAGATCGTGATAGGTTACCTTCGACTAGTCAACGAGAGTTTGTGACTCAAGACGAGGTCTCCACCTTTTCTTTTCGTATGGTACGATTTCATCGGAGAATGATCTTCTATATCATTTCTCTATCGTGTCTTAACACAAACTTAAACAAGAGGTTCCCGTAGAATACTACGGACGTTTAGGGTGCTAATACCTTCCCTAGGCGTAACCAACCCCCGAACCTTAGATTTCCCCCCCCTTTAGGTTTTGTAACGATCTTGAACCTTTCCTTTGGATAAATCAAAGTCGGTTGTAAAAGAAATATGATGCAAATTAAATAATAATTTGTTATCCGATTTTCACCGCAACAGAAATGGCGACTTCACTGGGGAGGAGAAGGAAAGTTAGACCTATTGCTGGTCCTTTCCTAAGAGGGTTAAGCCTATCTTGTTTTCATGTTATTCATGTTTGCTTATTCTACTTGTATATTTGCTTGTATGTCATATTTGCATGTATATCTGTATATATCTGTATATCTGTCTGTGCTGGGATTTTCTGTGTGCAGGGTACCATTATTGAGTGGTGAGATAAGTCCTAACCCGGACTTGAGAGTACACATTTGTTTAGGAACCGAGGACATAGTCAAGGGAACTTCGAGGGAGAAATCCCAAAGGAGGGAACTTGAGGTCCACACTCAGTTGAGGCCTTCTCGGAAGTGGTATATGTTAAACGAGCAATCATGAATGCGTTACTACTTTCGACCTAGGAGCCAGAGATACTGATGACCTTTAGTTATCCCTTTACCCCAACTTGGCCTATTTAGGACGTAGTGCGATGACTGTGAGGGAGAAATCCCAAATGGTTGCTACGCGATACTACACTCAGATGAGACACTCTTGAGAATTTTATCGATCACCGAGCAATTGGAAAGTCGATAAAATCCGAAAGATGGGTTGTCGACTCTGGGAACTTTTTAGAACCCTGTTCTGCAGATGAAAACCCATAGTACACACCTTTTGGGATGGGTAGACCATGGCTCCATGCTCGTGATCTTTAAACCTAGGCCCTCATTCTGTTTGCCTGTGTGAATTTGTGAATATCTGTATACGTGTGTTTGTGCATACATTCATCCCTTCATGACAACCATTTGATTTCAAGGACCTCATATGCTCTTTCCTTTGCAAAATCAAAAGAGATTACGGATTTCGAAACAAAACTCCTCAGTTTTTCCCCCAAAATGTTTGCAACTCGCCTTTGAGTTCCTTGAAACCATTTGGCTTGCATTGGCATCACATTTGCATTTGCTTTGCATTTGCATTTCTCAGCCTTGAGTCTCATCCACCCTTTTGTCTCTAACCCAGTTGACTTCCTGAAGCCATCATTGGACTTGAAATAGGTTTTGAGGGATCATGAATTCGGAATAGCAGAGCCAGTTTGTGACCAGAGCGGATTTCGACTTGTTGAGAAGCCAGTTGGATCAGATTGTGGCAGCCTTGGCAAAGAGAGGTGACAATATTCAGGATATGTCCACGAACAATGTTACCAAAGCTCAACCTGTGTAGATTCCTGTTGAGAATCAGGTTATACAAGAACATGCTATTGTCCGAGATGGGCATTCCTCTCCTGTTGATGCCGTGGAGTATCGTAGCTTCGCATTCTCTGAGCTAGATTCCCAAGAAGTAGTCCCTGTGGTGAAAACCAAGGATCCACGAGACGTTGAGTTAATGGAAAAATGTCGTGCCTTGGAAAAGAAGCTTGATACCATTAAGAGTCGTGACTTTGCTGATCTGAATGCTTTGAACATGTGTTTGGTACCTGACCTTGTGATACCTCCTGAGTTCAAAACACCAAAGTTTGAGAAGTACAAAGGGGATAGTTGTCCGAAGCAGCATTTGGTGATGTTTTGCAGAAGAATGACTTCACATGTCCGTAACGACAAACTTATGATCCACTGTTTCCAAGACAGTCTGAGTGGGGCATCACTGAATTGGTACATGCAGCTAGAAAGTCGCAACATCCAATCATGGTCAGACCTATCCAATGCCTTTGTTAAGCAATACAACTACAATCTTGACTTGGCTCCCAGTCGTCTTCATTTGCTAGATTTATCTCAAGAAGACAATGAATCCTTCAGAGGATATGCTCAGAGATGGAGAGAAGTAGCAACTAGCGTCCAACCACCACTTTTGGACAGGGAATTGGTTGATTGGTTCGTGGATACCTTGCAAGGCCCATACCGAGAAAAGCTGTTTACAAACTTCTCTGTTTTGGTAAAAGCTGGAGAGCGCATTGAGAAGGGTCTCAAGAGCGAAAAAATCCAAAGCGCCAGAGACATCCTAGCTAGTGAGAGTGAATCAATCATCAGTTCTCAGGAAGAATGGGAGAAAGAGAGTAATTCCACTTAGGAATCTCCGACACTTCAACCTCAGCGCTCATGCAACTCAAGTGTTCAGAGTCAGCAATCTTTTGGGTCTCCGCGTCAGATACCATCCTCTCCACAGAGACAATATTCTTCTCCAAGTCAAAAACCTCATCATTATCAACAGTCCTACCGCCATCAGGCGCAACAGCATGCACGACAAAGGCTAAGAAAGGCAAAAAGGAATTTCACTCCATTTCCAATACCATACAGTCAATTCTTACCAGATTTAATCAAAAGTGGATTGATAGTGCCAGAAGAGATAGATCCAACGTCTTTTCCAGACTCGCTGGGCTTTGACACCAACGTCCGTTGTGACTACCATGCTGGGGCACAGAGGTATTCAACTGAAGATTGTAGAGTACTCAGAAACAAGGTTCAGAATCAGCTAGACTCTGAGAAGATCTCATTCACACCTCAAGGTATTCAAATCAACAATCTTTCACCCAATCAGGCGAGTTCATTAGAGTCTGAAATGGAAGAAATTTCTGAGAGTGGATGTGAAGATGACTCTCAGACTGATCTCGACAAACAACTCTGAAGACGGTTATCTCAGCTTGGCAAATCAAGAAGGAAATTTCAGTTCCCCGAAGCTGGCAATTTTTTGGTTGTTTAAGCATTTTGTTGTATTTTTCTTTGCATGTTTGAATTTGTATTTGCTTATAAGCTTTTGTTTTTTCAAATTGGCAAGATTAATGAAGTGTTTATGCATCTTTTGATTAAGTCCATTCGTTTCACTCATTTACTTTTATTTTCGTGAAAACAAAAAATATATCTTTATCTTGGTTCTTCCCACTATCAAACTGTTTGTTTAAGCAAAGATTGGGGAGGATGACGAAAACGTTACACCCCTAATAGCTGTGGTATGCTTTCGATTAAACCTTGCCGAGGATGTAAGGCATTGTTTCAATTCCCAAACACTAGAGAAATAAGGAAGATAATCCCTCGTTAACCCTTCGAGCCTAGAAGTAGGAGTTTTCTTTCTTTACAAAAAAAAAACCCTTAAATCTCAACCTTGGGGCAGGGTAGTTCTCAGTTTAACTTGGTTATGCATTCGAATGCAAGCGCTTCATGTAAGACACCAGTCAGCTCTCTCAAATCAAATGAGTTAGCGTTTGTACAAGTTATTCCTCCAAGTGACAAATAAGGAAGGATCGTCGAAAAATCCTTAATCAAAGAATGAGCCGAGTCCCTTTCAAAGCAAAAGCCACGGAAGATGGGAAGCCTAAAACTTTGCCTTATACACAAAGAACTTGTACAACAACCAAAAAAAAGAGGTATCGTGGCCTCAACCAAACCAAAAAGAAGAGGTATCGTGACCTCAACCAAACCAAAAAGAAGAGGTATCGTGACCTCAATCAAATCAAAAGAAGAGGTATCGTGACCTCAACTAGCAAAGACAAGGAGAAGTCTCAAAGTCTCAAAGATTAACCAGATCCTGCAAGGGAGTAATGACTACAAAGGTGTCAGAATCATCATCAATGATCATCAGCTCATTCCTAGTCTGTAGGAACCTGAATGTATAGCTTAAGTTAACCGAGCTTAGGATTGGAGTTCATCACGAAGATGGGGTGGGTACCAAACAAACTTTGAGCCTTTATCTTTGTTTCATAAAACCGTGAACCAAGCCACGTTACAACCCTTAAAAGACCTAATTGAGGTAAGGTTGTTTTGAAAGCATACTACAACAAGGTTGATTAACCTGACTCCTAATGATCTTTGCTAGTTGTGTGTGTGGATCACTTCATCTGTCATCCTGTAAATGACCAGATCCACTTTGTTTTGATTACTTAATCATTCCACTGTGCGTGTTTCATCAATAAAACTTGATTTCAAAAGCTTGCATGAATTTTTGCACTGAAATTGCCAATTTTAAATGAACAATACTTGTTTGTGAAATGATTCAACATCAAAGGAATCCCGACAAATGCAGTCAGCTAGGGAATTTGATTTGATAAAGGAAGCTCAGTCAAGGGGCAACTAAGCGGAAGGTTTTGCCGATCCATCATTTCAAGAATTGTTGAATCAGGGGCAGAACTCTTCAAAGTTCAGAATATTGGGGCAAGCCTTCTTGAGGTCATTTCATGACAAGTTTGGACCCCAGTGACCCATCAGCAGGGGCAAGTTTGTTCCCCAGTTGTTCCTACCACAGTCTAAAGGACTTTGTATTGCGAATGCAGTTGAACTGGGGAAGCTTTGTCAAGACTTATGATTCCTTTCAAAAGTTTGAAGATATTGAAGCATCTTGTATGCCAATTCTTCTGTAAAATCCTTTTGGATGACATATCAGTTAATCAGAAGCAGTCAGGTCGAGATTTGGCAAATCTCTCAAAAGTCAACTAGTCTGGGGCATCTCCTTCATAGATCAACTTGACAAGGGCAAGTTTGTTCCCCAGTTGTCAACAACCAGTCTGAATAACTAGTTCAAGGACTTTGTCGTGCAAAGGCAGTCAATCAGGGGCAGTTATGCTGAGATTCACAAAATCTCTCCAAGAGTTGGGAGATATTGAAATGCCTTGTGTGCCAATTCTTCTGTAAAATCCTCTTGATGTATTCTTCTGACTGACCATGTACTCTGTGGCAGATAAGTTATGTAGAACTACTCGGCTCTTGCCAGCTCCCCAGTAAGTTGTCTCTTCAGCTAATCTTGGAAATTCCCAATGGATCTCTTCTCTCCAATGAAGAAATTAAACTCATGATGGTATTCCTAGTGAAGTCAAGATGCTATATCAAGTGGAGTACTCTTTCCCCCAGAGAAGGATATAACCTTGAAGTAAAGCTACTTCACCCCCAGTGATTGTCCAACCTTTTGAGTTTGGCTGGGTATCCTCGTCGAGATGTTTATTTCATCTCCAGTTTCGCTTCTTGTCTGTTTTGTCAGCATAAGCTTAAGTATGGCATAAGCACTCATATGCATAGCATATTATCATTTTTGCTACATGTTTCTGGTGTTTACCTGTGTTGTTCACTTTGGCGTTTATCTCCCCAAGTGACTGGGTTTGTCTATTCATTCCAATAGAAGTCAGCCCTAGGCATAAATTGCACATTCCTTCTGAATTCCCCACAGAGTTTTATCCTCGTGGATGATGGTTAGTTCAGTTGTCTTTTCCACATTTGGATAAGACAAATCCCCATTTGAGTTCATTCCTCAATTAGAGTCTTGTTTGACCGTTTCTTTCTAGCTTGCTCCTAGACTGAACCTTGGTCCCTGGCAGGTGTGGTTTCTGAATCCACTTTCAAGTGCATTTATTTTGCATTGTGTCTCACAGGAAGAATCTTTACAGATCCCCATTGAAGACATGTTTATTTCCCCAGCAGTGTTGTAATGTCAACATCTCTTTGGAATGTATACCCAACAACAAGTATCACTCTCTTGGAGAAGCTTGTTTTTCATGGCAATAAGTGGTAGTCTCTTATGAGAAACTTATCTATCTCTGGTTTTATTCAACCTCTTTGCAACCATAATTGGTATTCCCTAAGAAGTCTAACCTTAAGTCCAGTCATCGGTGGCATCTTTCCTGTTGTTTAAAACCGTTCCTGCTTGAATCGTGTCAAGCTTGAACCTAAAGTCCAATTATCGTTGGCACCGTCTTTGGTTTGAATCGAGTCACCTTAGGCTTTTCTTTTCAGTGTTCTTGTTTGAATCGTGTCAAACTTGAACCGAGTCCTTGTTCGAATCGTGTTGGACATTATCTCTTGTTTTAAGATATTGTTCTTGTTTGAATCGTGTCAAACTTGAACCGAGTCCTTGTTCGAATCGTGTCGGACATTGTCTCTTTGTTTTAAGATCTTGTTCTTGTTTGAATTGTGTCAAACTTGAACTGAGTCCTTGTTCGAATCGTGTCGGACATTGTCTCTTTGTTTTAAGATCTTGTTCTTGTTTGAATCGTGTCAAACCTGAACCGAGTCTTTGTTTGAATCGTGTCAGACATTGTCTCTTGTTTTAAGATCTTGTTCTTGTTTGAATCGTGTCAAACTTGAACCGAGTCCTTGTTCGAATCGTGTCAAACATTGTCTCTTGTCTTAAGATCCCGTTCCTGTTTGAATCGTGTCAAACTTGAACCCAAAGTCCAATTATCGTTAGCACCGTCTTTGGTTTGAATCGAGTCACCTTAGGCTTTTATTTCAGTTTGTTCCTGCTTGAATCGTGTCAAGCTTGAACCCAAAGTCCAGTCATCGCTGGCATCCTCCATAAACGGAATCATATTTGTTATCTCAACCCATTCTGGTACGTTTTTGAGTTATTAACCTCATTCACACCGAGGTCCAGTCACCTTTCATCATATGACGCAGAGCTTACCTCTGTCTTTTCTGGCTTTTCTCGAAGATCCTGTTTGAACTCGTCAGTATAGGAAATCCCCAGAAAATCTTGGTAGGATGTTTATCCTTCTATTTCAAACTGATCCTCTGTGGTGATCATGTCTTCTTTCTGGTTTCATGCCTTGTAAGAATGCGTCTTTTCCCCAGTATTGTCCGGTTACTTTTGAACCACGTCGTCTACCTCCCTGGATCTTTCCCCAGTGGAGAACACCTCTTTGGTGTCCTACCTCCAGTAAGAACTTGTAGGGTTTCCCCTCAGTTTTTCTATCCCTAGTGTTTCCTTGGGGTCTCCCCAGGAAGTCTCTTTTGTCTGTTAGCTTGCACCCCCAGTGAGTTTACCTCGTGGATACTAACCTTCATCCCCGGTGTTATCCACCTGTGTGTGTTTGCTTTCGTTGTTGTTTCCATCTTTGCACCATCTTGGCATCATACCATCATACTAGAGGTTCATGGCACGTCCGCATCCTAGACTAGTTTGGTTCATATCATTGCATATTAGCGTATCTAAGGGCAAAATTTTCGGTTATCTATATTTAAATATCTTTCACCATCTTTCCATATCCCTTGTCATCCGGTGAATATATTCAAATAGGGGCAACTGTTGCACCCCAAATTTTACCCTCAGATTCGTCTAGTCATTTTCATATCATTTTTAATCGGTCATTTTTTCATTTTTAATTAAACATTTCATTGATCATTAATCATGCCCTTTTAGTTTTTTTATCATGCCATTTTAGAATTTGTCCTTTTTAAGATTTTATTTAGATTTTTTTGAGTTTAATGTTTTCATTTTAATTTTAATATAATTAGTTAGGTTTCTTTTTTATTTAAGTTTATGTTTTAGTTAAGTTTATATTAAGTTTATATGTTAGTTTAATTCAATTTAATCCAATTAGTTTAGTTTTCAATTAGTTTAGTTTTCATTAATCCATTTATTTTAGTTTTAATTTTAATATAACTTCTTTTAAATAGGTTTTACTTTTAATCCAATTAGTTTACTTTTAATCCAATTTGTGTGGCAGACACGTTTGCTTGATAATCTCTCCATAATCATCCAATTACGAGGACCTTTGGTGTTTTGTCCAAGAGGTTTGGCTTTTGTCTCATGAACTATGCAACTTGAAAGTAACAGCACACCATCAAATCCTGCTACAAACTGGTTCATAAACAAAACCTTGCCACAAATCCTGCTGCGAGCTGTACAATACCATCCCACGCGCAACATCACCAAGATACTCCAAACCTGTTGTGCCTCTGCTACAAAACCAAACGAACCACCCCTGTTTCTGAAAAAAAGATCCAACAACCTTTCTCAAAGCCTCCAACGCTCCTCCGCACTCACCACACAAAACCCAGCCTTCTTTTATCATCATTCACCTTCCATAACACTTCATACCATAGATTCTTAAACAACTGCAGAACAACCACAAAACTTTCAAACCTTTTCCAAATCATCACCAAATCAACAACAACCTCATTTCTATCATCTATTTTGCACCTTCGAACGCTCCTTCTTCATCAACCAAACACCATGTTAACCACCAACGTCATAACTCTTCTCCGCCATTTTCTTCGTCACGGTCCTCCATTAACCCATATCAAACCAACACAATCAACACCCTTCACCTCCGCTCACTATCGTGAAACCGACACAGACTCCTCTCAACCTTTAATAACCCATTCCCAAATCGTGAATACACACCGAAGCGAACAGAGAAGGAGAAGAGGAACAGATTGAAATCGAGCGAAACCCCACAAACTTGAGGCGATTGAGTTAATCAGAAGCTAATCCCAAACGGAGGAAACTCCGAGTTCGTCGAAGGTTGAGGGCGTCCTATTTTCGTTTCGGTTTCCAATCTCTTACCATGGCTGATGCGCGATGATGAATCCATGGCGATTCTGAGCATTTCTTTGACCGGGACTTACTCACTTCCATGGCCATATGCTCTTTGGGTTTCATGTGGACCTTTTCTTTTCCGCTTTTAAAGAAGGCGGTGTGATGATGGTCTTTCTTTTTAATCAGATGAGGCTTTTTTTTGTTTTTATTTCCTTTGTAAACCGTGGATTGTGTTTTGTTGGGCTTTGACCCATATTTTACTTTTTCATGCGCCACTGAGTATGATGTGCACCCCTCCCTGTTTCTCAAACCCTTTTTTTGTTAATGGAGCGGTGCTTGGTTTGTAGTTAGTGAGATGGGCCTTTGAGCCCGTGGTGATTCTATTTTAGATCACACACACTCTCAACCCATGCGCACCCTCCCTGTTACTGGTTTACTTTCCATTTTATTTCATATGATTATTTCATTTTTATTTAGAGATAATTTAAAAATTTCATGTTGTGAATCTTTATATTATTTTGTTTTACTTTGTTAAAAGATTTCATCATGTTATTTCAATTTCAATTCCATTATCTTATTTTTGGGCCTATGACATAAAAGAATTCTTGATTTTATTGACTTATTTCAAGTCATTAAATATCTTGATTTTATATGAGGCCTATTTTCTATTTTGTTGGTCAATGAGAGTTTAATCAAAGATTATCGATTTTATCGATTTAAAATCTTAATTTAGACTAGACCAACTTTATGTTTCATTTCAATCTCATTTTATTTTATTCGTGTTGGTCAATGAAAATCTAATTAAAAAGGTATTCGATTTATCGATCTAAAATCCTTACTTAGATGAGACCGATTTTATTTTCATTTTGAGCTCGTTTCTTTATTTTTGGGCCAATGATCTCACAAAAATCATGTTTTGTTGATTTATCAAAATCAATAAATTGCTTGATTAGTATGAGGCCTCATTTTTCAATTTATTTTTATTGGTCAATGAAAATCTAATAGAAAGGTATTCGATTTATCGATCTAAATCCTTATTTAGATGAGACCGACTTTATTTTCACTTGGAGCCCATTTTATTTATTTTTATTTGGGCCGCTGATATTGCGAAATCACGACTTTTTATCGATTTGTTTCAAATCACTAAGTCGTGATATATATGAGGCAACTTCTTCTATTTTACCGGTCAATGAAAGTCAAATATCATAGATTATCGTTTTCACGATTAAATCATGATTAAGACGAGATCGAATTTATTTTCACTTCCCGTCGCATTTATCTTCATTTTCATTTTTGACCGATGAAGTCTTTCTTTATTCACGAACGTTGTTAGAGAAGCAATGAACCTTCATTATTTCAAATCTGTAGTGAGTGATCATTGAGATCTCTTCCTATACTTTGAGATCGTGATAGGTTACCTTCGACTAGTCAACGAGAGTTTGTGACTCAAGACGAGGTCTCCACCTTTTCTTTTCGTATTGCATGATTTCATCGGAGAATGATCTTCTATATCATTTCTCTATCGTGTCTTAACACAAACTTAAATAAGAGGTTCCTGTAGAATACTACGGACGTTTAGGGTGCTAATACCTTCCCTAGGCGTAACCAACCCCCGAACCTTAGATTTCCCCCCCCCCCTTTAGGTTTTGTAACGATCTTGAACCTTTCCTTTGGATAAATCAAAGTCGGTTGTAAAAGAAATATGATGCAAATTAAATAATAATTTGTTATCCGATTTTCACCGCAACAATAGGCCTACAACTTATTCTTGCCAATAATTTAGAGGCACTTCGACAAGACACAACATCACCTGCAACTCGCAATTCACAACCAAAAGCACAACACAACGAGGCAACCAACATATACTACAATTTAACACGAAATCATTCGGCAGTCTTTGATTTACACGGTTAATTAATCTTCAGCTATATTACTATCTGCTTTAATCTACTAATTCACTACTACTGCAATATTATTACCCTACTGATTTGTCACTACTACTATCATATTACAATTCCTGCTATGTTTACTCACTACTGACAGATTATTTTTCTACTGATTATCCCTGTTACTGCTACTGAAATACTATCAGCTATTTCATGCCTTTGCTGTCACTTTCCATAACCTGAGGCTACTTTTTTTTCTGCTAATTCACTATATCACCCTATTATTTTCTATTACCAAAATATCGTTAATATTCCTTAATATTTCTTACTAACCTAATCATGTAATTACTAATGTTTCTGGTCATTATTAATAATTCAAACAAATAAACTAGTGGCACAGGCCACCTAAAGCATTACTAGTGGCGCAAGCCACCTTCAAAGTGGCGCAAGCCACATGCCTAGTGGCTCCAACCACCTCAATTCCAATGGTGGCGCAAGCCACCCCCTTTAGTGGCTCCTGCCACATCAACTTCTCATAGTGGCGCAAGCCACATGCCCTAGTGGCCGCCGCCACCTTCTAAAAAACAAAACGGGTGGCACTCGTCACCCTTCCTAAGGTGGTTCCTATTCCCGTTCCCCAATTACCGTTTCAGACTAATCATCCAACACAGTACAACATAAACAAGATAAAATTATACCATGAAGCAACTTAGACTAAATTCCTACAATAAATTCTTCAACAACAAACGTATTTCGACATCCACGACAACCATTACAACACCACCATTACAACACAGACAGAGGCAATAATTCTACAAACCCAACCCTATATATCATTCATCAAATACCCCATTATAGAGTCAGAACCCCACCCTTACCTTGGATTGAAGGTTTCTCTAAAACTCTGATCGACCTAGCTTGGCCTCTTTTCCTCTTCTCCGTAACTTCCACGTTTTTCTCCTACTTTCCTCTTTTTCTACAACTTCTACTTTTCTGCTTCTTCTAATTCCTCTTAATTTCTAAAACCTAACATAATAACCCTATTATCTTATTTTTTTCTTATTAGGCCTCATTACTATACCCCCACTATTACTACCATCTCCCTAAGCC
Organism: Lathyrus tuberosus; assembly: GCA_022829125.1. Lineage (NCBI taxonomy): Eukaryota > Viridiplantae > Streptophyta > Magnoliopsida > Fabales > Fabaceae > Lathyrus > Lathyrus tuberosus. The sequence goes on along the minus strand of JALAZF010000023.1, from coordinate 5,310,932 downwards.
CAATTTATAATCTAGTAATATTTCTAATACTATAATTACCACTTAAATTAGCTTAATTAATTAATTAACAACAACACAACTTAAATCAACACTTTATAATTAATTCAACTAAAACCGACATATCAACTCAACACAACAATTTCGACAACTAACACAAATCACACAAATAATACGAAGCTATTTAATTAAATAACCGGGCATTACAACTCTCCCCCACTTAGGATATTTTCGTCCTCGAAAATTTACCTTGTTCAAATAGCTCAGGATAGGATTCCCGCATCTTGCTTTCCAACTCCCACGTCATACTTTCTCCGGCAGCTCCTATCCAGACTACTTTTACCAACGCAATCTCCTTGCCTCTTAGAGTCTTCACTTCACGATCCGCGATTCGTACAAGCTTCGTTTCCACAGTAAGATTATCTCGTACTTGCACATCATCCATATGGATTACATGAGATGGATCTGGAACATACTTCCGGAGTTGTGACACATGAAACACATCATGTAAATTCGACAGATTAGGCGGTAAAGCCACTCTATAAGCAACATTTCCAACTCTATCCGAAATCTGATACGGACCGATAAAACGAGGAGTGAGCTTCTTAGACTTTAATGCACGCCAAACATCTGTCACAGGTGTAACTCTTAAAAACACAGGGTCACCTGCTTGAAATTCTAAGTCTTTCCTTCGCTTGTCATGATAACTCTTCTGCCTACTTTGGGAAGATTTCATCTTTTCTCGGATCAACTTCACCTTTTCAGTAGTCTCTCGAACGATTTTAGGTCCAAGCACTACACTTTCTCCAGATTCATGCCAACATAAAGGAGTCCTACATCCCCGACCATATAATGCTTCAAAAGGGGCCATTCCAATACTAGAATGGTAACTGTTATTATAAGTGAACTCGATCAATGGAATATAAGTATCCCATGAACCTCCCTGCTTAAGAACATAAGCTCTCAACAAATCCTCCAACGACTGAATAGTCCTCTTGAAGTATTAGGTAATCCCGTCACAAAGTCCATTGAAATGCTATCCCATTTCCATTCTGGAACTTCTAACGGTTGCATCAACCCCGCGGGCTTCTGATGTTCAACTTCCGACTTCTGACAATTTAAACATGCATACACAAAACGAGCTACATCACGCTTCATTCCAAGCCACCAAACAATTTCTTCAAGTCCTGATACATCTTTGTAGCCCCCGGATGAATACTCAATTTACTTCTATGATTTTCCTCAAGAATCGCTTTCTTCATCCCCGCATCATCAGGAATACAAATTCGATTTCAGAATCTCAACACACCTTGTGCATCTAACTTGAAATCATCATTCTCAGATTGTTTGATTCCAACCATCGAATCTACTAGTTTCACGTCTAACTTCTAAGCTTCCTTGATACTACCCAGAAAATCATTGTTAATCTTCATCATCCCCAACATCACACTCCGCGGTGTCACTTCGCAAACTAAGCTCATATCTCTAAACTGCTCAATCAATTATAATTCTTTAACCATCATCGCCGACATATGCAAAGTTTTCCGACTTGGGCGTCAGCCACGACATTAGCTTTACCTAGATGATAGTTCAAACCGAAATCATAATCTTTTAATAATTCCAACCATCTTCACTGTCTCATATTCAATTCCTTCTAATCAAACAAATACTTTAAGCTCTTATGGTCACTAAACACTTCAAATCTCGAACCATAAAGATAATGCCTCCAAATCTTCAGCACGAAAACAGCTGCAGCAAGTTCCAAATCATGCGTAGGATAGTTCTTTTCATGAGTTCTCAACTGCCTCGACGCATAAGCAACTGCCTTATCATTCTGCATAAGCACACCTCCTAAACCCATCTTAGAAGCATCACAATATACTACAAAAGGTTCTCCTGGATTAGGTACTGTCAAAACCGGAGCCGACGTCAATCCCTTCTTCAATTTCGTAAAACTTTCTTCACATTGAATGTCCCACACAAAAGCTTTATTCTTACAAGTCAACTTAGTCAACAGAAGTGCTAACTTAGAAAATCCTTCGATACACCTTCGGTAATAACCAGCTAGTCCCAAAAAGCTTCTAATTTCGGTAGCCGACTTTGGGGTTTCCCATTACAACACAGCATCTACTTTAGATGGATCCATAGCAATGCCACTACCTGAAATAACATGGCCAAGAAAACTAGCCTCCTTTAACCAAAATCCACATTTAGACAGCTTTGCATATAACTGCTTCTCTTTCGGTCCTTGTAACACGGTGCTTAAACGCTCAGCATGCTCTTCTTCAGATTTAGAGTCTATCAGAAGATCGTCATAAAAACCCACTACAAACTTATCCAAATACTCAAGAAAATCCGATCCATATACTCCATGAATATCAGGTGTATTAGACACACCAAACGACATCACAGTATACTCATTGTTACCATCCCTCGTCCTGACTGTCTCTGAAATATCATCCGGCTTAACACAAATCTGATGATAATCCAGACCTTAAATCAATCTTGTTAAGCACACAGGCATCTATCAACTGATCTAGCAAATTCTCAATCCTTGGAATCAGACACTTATTCCAGATCGTCACTTTATTCAACTGCCGCTAGTCAACACACAACCTCATACTTCTATCTTTCTTCCTCACTAACAGTACAGGAGCACCCCACGGAGAAACACTTGGTCGAACAAACCTCTTCTCAAACAACTCTTCCAACTGTTCCTCCAATTCACTCATTTAGAAACATACATTCTGTGTGCAACCATCGACATCAAGCTCGCATCGAGTACCAGTCGATAGCAAGTTACACTCCACACTGCAGTGGTACATCACCGATATCTCATGGTAGCACCTCCAAATAATCGCCCACCAAAGGTAGCTCACATGCCACCGCATCATCTTAAGCTTCAAGGAATCCAACATCATAAACACCTTTGCACCATCTTCCACAGATTCATTCACTTGCTTAACAGAACAACCAACTTTTCACCCTCGTCGAAATTAGATTCAGGTGAACATCAGGAATTACACACCACGGGCATATCACTAGCCATCACACTATTCTCTATCCTTCAAAAGCAGACGTCAACAATACCTGATCGTTCTCCTCAGGATATTCCAACTTGACCGACAGGCAAGAACTCTAATTCGCCTCATCTTCAAATCTAATAGTCTGCATCGACTCATCAAAACAATCCGCAAGCGCTCGTCTTAACCTCGACAATTCACTGCGCACACTACTCAAGCTCGCAAGACACGTCTATCCCATCCAACAGGATCCCTTCCATTATCAATAAGAGATTAAGGGTGATCAGTTCCTCAATTTGTCAACAACAGGAGATATCATGAGGCGGTACAAACTATCTTCACCAACTATCGCAGCGTCCAACACTACCTTAGGCAATGCTCCAAACTCGAAGTACCTTGGAGAAGCACCACCTTCTCCCCCACTTATTTCATTCCCAACCTGCAAATGGAAAACAAAACAAGCATCGACAGTGTTTTTACACACATGTCGCACACTAGGGAAACAAACAACATTAGACAACCTGGTCGGACGGACCGACATGCTCTGATACCACTAATGTAACACCCCATTTCTACCCGGTAATTATCGATAAAATCAGAGTTACGAAATTCAACATAATCAAATAGGATGCCACATTTTTTATTAAAAGCATGCTCATTTAATTTCATATAACGTTGATACATAACACATTTACTCGGATGAAACCATAACAACATAATTTATTCTTTGAAACAAAACACTTTCATAAATAAGCAGGGGATTCACAATTTTCAACTTAATATAGTATAACATCTTGTTCAATTTAAAACAACTTTAAGACATCAAGTCTTTTAACCAAAACAACTTGAAACAACGGCAACATAATCAAATTCAACAATAAGGAAAACAAGTGTTCATCCCCCCGAGTGTTACGTATCAGAGCATCGACACCGACTCGAACTAATGAAGATAAATGACCTTCATCCTTGCTAACCTGTACGTTACCAACATAGGGGTAACATTCAAACAGAAGGGGTGAGATATCAAACAATATAATCGGATATATGATAAATAATATATTAGATCAGATTATATAAAATCACCACTTCATAACATTACCATCAACTTTAATCAATAACACAACAACAATTTATGCAACATGGAATGCGACTCATAAAGATGCACATGCATGTGGTACCATTTGGAGCAGAACTCCCAACATAAAATACGGAGCAGAACTCCCAACTTAAAATGTGCCAATCCAGGCCAACGTAAAAATTTTCCAATCCAGGCCAACGTAAAAATTCGCCAATCCAGGCCAACGTAAAAATTTGCCAATCCAGGCCAACTTACCGAGCATCAGCTCCAACTTGATATGCTATGTATGCAACTCAACATGAATATCATAATAACAACAATAATAGTTATGTAACCACACAACAACAAATCAACATTGGCCATATGCCTACAACTTAACAGCAACAACAAATCAACATTGGCCATAGGCCTACAACTTAACAGCAACAACAAATCAACATTGGCCATAGGCCTACAACTTATTCTTGCCAATAATTTAGAGGCACTTCGACAAGACAAAACATCACTTGCAACTCGCAATTCACAACCAAAAGCACAACACAACGAGGCAACCAACGTATACTACAATTTAACACGAAATCATTCGGCAGTCTTTGATTTACACGGTTAATTAATCTTCTGCTATATTACTATTTGCTTTAATCTACTAATTCATTGCTACTGATATATTATTACCCTACTGATTTGTCACTCCTACTGTCATATTACAATTCCTGCTATGTTTACTCACTACTGACAGATTATTTTTCTACTGATTATCCATGTTACTGCTACTGAAATACTATCAGCTATTTCATGCCTTTGCTGTCACTTTCCAAAACCTGAGGCTACTTTTTTTTTTTCTGCTAATTCACTATATCACCCTATTATTTTTCTATTACCAACATATCGTTAATATTCCTTAATATTTCTTACTAACCTAATCATGTAATTACTAATGTTTCTGGTCATTATTAATAATTCAAACAAATAAACTAGTGGCACAGGCCACCTAAAACATTACTAGTGGCGCAAGACACCTCACATAGTGGCTCCTGCCACATTAATCCTTCAAAGTGGCGCAAGCCACATGCCTAGTGGCTCCAGCCAACTCAATTCCAATGGTGGCGCAAGCCACCCCCTTTAGTGGCTCCTGCCACATCAACTTCTCATAGTGGCGCAAGCCACATGCCCTGGTGGCCGCCGCCACCTTATCAAAAACAAAACGGGTGGCACTCGTCACCCCTCCTAAGGTGGTTCCTATTCCCGTTCCCCAATTACCGTTTCAGACTAATCATCCAACACAGTACAACATAAACAAGATAAAATTATACCATGAAGCAATTTAGACTAAATTCCTACAATCAATTCATCAACAACAAACGTATTTCGACATCCACGAAAACCATTACAACACCACCATTACAACACAGACAGAGGCAATAATTCTACAAACCCAACCCCACATATCATTCATCAATACCCCATTATAGAGTCAGAACCCCACCCTTACCTTGGATTGAAGGTTTCTCTAAAACTCTGATCGACCTAGCTTGGCCTCTTTTCCTCTTCTCCGTAACTTCCACGTTTTTCTCCTACTTTCCTCTTTTTCTACAACTTCTACTTTTCTGCTTCTTCTAATTCCTCTTAATTTCTAAAACCTAACATAATAACCCTATTATCTTATTTTTTTCTTATTGGGCCTCATTACTATACCCCCACTATTACTACCATCTCCCTAAGCCCAATTTATAATCTAGTAATATTTCTAATACTATAATTACCACTTAAATTAGCTTAATTAATTAATTAACAACAACACAACTTAAATCAACACTTTATAATTAATTCAACTAAAACCGACATATCAACTCAACACAACAATTTCGACAACTAACACAAATCACACAAATAATACGAAGCTATTTAATTAAATAACCGGGCATTACAACTCTCCCCCACTTAGGATATTTTCGTCCTCGAAAATTTACCTTGTTCAAATAGCTCGGGATAGGATTCCCGCATCTTGCTTTCCAACTCCCACGTCATACTTTCTCCGGCAGCTCCTATCCAGACTACTTTTACCAACGCAATCTCCTTGCCTCTTAGAGTCTTCACTTCACGATCCGCGATTCGTACAAGCTTCGTTTCCACAGTAAGATTATCTCGTACTTGCACATCATCCATATGGATTACATGAGATGGATCTGGAACATACTTCCGGAGTTGTGACACATGAAACACATCATGTAAATTCGACAGATTAGGCGGTAAAGCCACTCTATAAGCAACATTTCCAACTCTATCCGAAATCTGATACGGACCGATAAAACGAGGAGTGAGCTTCTTAGACTTTAATGCACGCCAAACATCTGTCACAGGTGTAACTCTTAAAAACACAGGGTCACCTGCTTGAAATTCTAAGTCTTTCCTTCGCTTGTCATGATAACTCTTCTGCCTACTTTGGGAAGATTTCATCTTTTCTCGGATCAACTTCACCTTTTCAGTAGTCTCTCGAACGATTTTAGGTCCAAGCACTACACTTTCTCCAGATTCATGCCAACATAAAGGAGTCCTACATCCCCGACCATATAATGCTTCAAAAGGGGCCATTCCAATACTAGAATGGTAACTGTTATTATAAGTGAACTCGATCAATGGAATATAAGTATCCCATGAACCTCCCTGCTTAAGAACATAAGCTCTCAACAAATCCTCCAACGACTGAATAGTCCTCTTGAAGTATTAGGTAATCCCGTCACAAAGTCCATTGAAATGCTATCCCATTTCCATTCTGGAACTTCTAACGGTTGCATCAACCCCGCGGGCTTCTGATGTTCAACTTCCGACTTCTGACAATTTAAACATGCATACACAAAACGAGCTACATCACGCTTCATTCCAAGCCACCAAACAATTTCTTCAAGTCCTGATACATCTTTGTAGCCCCCGGATGAATACTCAATTTACTTCTATGATTTTCCTCAAGAATCGCTTTCTTCATCCCCGCATCATCAGGAATACAAATTCGATTTCAGAATCTCAACACACCTTGTGCATCTAACTTGAAATCATCATTCTCAGATTGTTTGATTCCAACCATCGAATCTACTAGTTTCACGTCTAACTTCTAAGCTTCCTTGATACTACCCAGAAAATCATTGTTAATCTTCATCATCCCCAACATCACACTCCGCGGTGTCACTTCGCAAACTAAGCTCATATCTCTAAACTGCTCAATCAATTATAATTCTTTAACCATCATCGCCGACATATGCAAAGTTTTCCGACTTGGGCGTCAGCCACGACATTAGCTTTACCTAGATGATAGTTCAAACCGAAATCATAATCTTTTAATAATTCCAACCATCTTCACTGTCTCATATTCAATTCCTTCTAATCAAACAAATACTTTAAGCTCTTATGGTCACTAAACACTTCAAATCTCGAACCATAAAGATAATGCCTCCAAATCTTCAGCACGAAAACAGCTGCAGCAAGTTCCAAATCATGCGTAGGATAGTTCTTTTCATGAGTTCTCAACTGCCTCGACGCATAAGCAACTGCCTTATCATTCTGCATAAGCACACCTCCTAAACCCATCTTAGAAGCATCACAATATACTACAAAAGGTTCTCCTGGATTAGGTACTGTCAAAACCGGAGCCGACGTCAATCCCTTCTTCAATTTCGTAAAACTTTCTTCACATTGAATGTCCCACACAAAAGCTTTATTCTTACAAGTCAACTTAGTCAACAGAAGTGCTAACTTAGAAAATCCTTCGATACACCTTCGGTAATAACCAGCTAGTCCCAAAAAGCTTCTAATTTCGGTAGCCGACTTTGGGGTTTCCCATTACAACACAGCATCTACTTTAGATGGATCCATAGCAATGCCACTACCTGAAATAACATGGCCAAGAAAACTAGCCTCCTTTAACCAAAATCCACATTTAGACAGCTTTGCATATAACTGCTTCTCTTTCGGTCCTTGTAACACGGTGCTTAAACGCTCAGCATGCTCTTCTTCAGATTTAGAGTCTATCAGAAGATCGTCATAAAAACCCACTACAAACTTATCCAAATACTCAAGAAAATCCGATCCATATACTCCATGAATATCAGGTGTATTAGACACACCAAACGACATCACAGTATACTCATTGTTACCATCCCTCGTCCTGACTGTCTCTGAAATATCATCCGGCTTAACACAAATCTGATGATAATCCAGACCTTAAATCAATCTTGTTAAGCACACAGGCATCTATCAACTGATCTAGCAAATTCTCAATCCTTGGAATCAGACACTTATTCCAGATCGTCACTTTATTCAACTGCCGCTAGTCAACACACAACCTCATACTTCTATCTTTCTTCCTCACTAACAGTACAGGAGCACCCCACGGAGAAACACTTGGTCGAACAAACCTCTTCTCAAACAACTCTTCCAACTGTTCCTCCAATTCACTCATTTAGAAACATACATTCTGTGTGCAACCATCGACATCAAGCTCGCATCGAGTACCAGTCGATAGCAAGTTACACTCCACACTGCAGTGGTACATCACCGATATCTCATGGTAGCACCTCCAAATAATCGCCCACCAAAGGTAGCTCACATGCCACCGCATCCTCTTAAGCTTCAAGGAATCCAACATCATAAACACCTTTGCACCATCTTCCACAGATTCATTCACTTGCTTAACAGAACAACCAACTTTTCACCCTCGTCGAAATTAGATTCAGGTGAACATCAGGAATTACACACCACGGGCATATCACTAGCCATCACACTATTCTCTATCCTTCAAAAGCAGACGTCAACAATACCTGATCGTTCTCCTCAGGATATTCCAACTTGACCGACAGGCAAGAACTCTAATTCGCCTCATCTTCAAATCTAATAGTCTGCATCGACTCATCAAAACAATCCGCAAGCGCTCGTCTTAACCTCGACAATTCACTGCGCACACTACTCAAGCTCGCAAGACACGTCTATCCCATCCAACAGGATCCCTTCCATTATCAATAAGAGATTAAGGGTGATCAGTTCCTCAATTTGTCAACAACAGGAGATATCATGAGGCGGTACAAACTATCTTCACCAACTATCGCAGCGTCCAACACTACCTTAGGCAATGCTCCAAACTCGAAGTACCTTGGAGAAGCACCACCTTCTCCCCCACTTATTTCATTCCCAACCTGCAAATGGAAAACAAAACAAGCATCGACAGTGTTTTTACACACATGTCGCACACTAGGGAAACAAACAACATTAGACAACCTGGTCGGACGGACCGACATGCTCTGATACCACTAATGTAACACCCCATTTCTACCCGGTAATTATCGATAAAATCAGAGTTACGAAATTCAACATAATCAAATAGGATGCCACATTTTTTATTAAAAGCATGCTCATTTAATTTCATATAACGTTGATACATAACACATTTACTCGGATGAAACCATAACAACATAATTTATTCTTTGAAACAAAACACTTTCATAAATAAGCAGGGGATTCACAATTTTCAACTTAATATAGTATAACATCTTGTTCAATTTAAAACAACTTTAAGACATCAAGTCTTTTAACCAAAACAACTTGAAACAACGGCAACATAATCAAATTCAACAATAAGGAAAACAAGTGTTCATCCCCCCGAGTGTTACGTATCAGAGCATCGACACCGACTCGAACTAATGAAGATAAATGACCTTCATCCTTGCTAACCTGTACGTTACCAACATAGGGGTAACATTCAAACAGAAGGGGTGAGATATCAAACAATATAATCGGATATATGATAAATAATATATTAGATCAGATTATATAAAATCACCACTTCATAACATTACCATCAACTTTAATCAATAACACAACAACAATTTATGCAACATGGAATGCGACTCATAAAGATGCACATGCATGTGGTACCATTTGGAGCAGAACTCCCAACATAAAATACGGAGCAGAACTCCCAACTTAAAATGTGCCAATCCAGGCCAACGTAAAAATTTTCCAATCCAGGCCAACGTAAAAATTCGCCAATCCAGGCCAACGTAAAAATTTGCCAATCCAGGCCAACTTACCGAGCATCAGCTCCAACTTGATATGCTATGTATGCAACTCAACATGAATATCATAATAACAACAATAATAGTTATGTAACCACACAACAACAAATCAACATTGGCCATATGCCTACAACTTAACAGCAACAACAAATCAACATTGGCCATAGGCCTACAACTTAACAGCAACAACAAATCAACATTGGCCATAGGCCTACAACTTATTCTTGCCAATAATTTAGAGGCACTTCGACAAGACAAAACATCACTTGCAACTCGCAATTCACAACCAAAAGCACAACACAACGAGGCAACCAACGTATACTACAATTTAACACGAAATCATTCGGCAGTCTTTGATTTACACGGTTAATTAATCTTCTGCTATATTACTATTTGCTTTAATCTACTAATTCATTGCTACTGATATATTATTACCCTACTGATTTGTCACTCCTACTGTCATATTACAATTCCTGCTATGTTTACTCACTACTGACAGATTATTTTTCTACTGATTATCCATGTTACTGCTACTGAAATACTATCAGCTATTTCATGCCTTTGCTGTCACTTTCCAAAACCTGAGGCTACTTTTTTTTTTTCTGCTAATTCACTATATCACCCTATTATTTTTCTATTACCAACATATCGTTAATATTCCTTAATATTTCTTACTAACCTAATCATGTAATTACTAATGTTTCTGGTCATTATTAATAATTCAAACAAATAAACTAGTGGCACAGGCCACCTAAAACATTACTAGTGGCGCAAGACACCTCACATAGTGGCTCCTGCCACATTAATCCTTCAAAGTGGCGCAAGCCACATGCCTAGTGGCTCCAGCCAACTCAATTCCAATGGTGGCGCAAGCCACCCCCTTTAGTGGCTCCTGCCACATCAACTTCTCATAGTGGCGCAAGCCACATGCCCTGGTGGCCGCCGCCACCTTATCAAAAACAAAACGGGTGGCACTCGTCACCCCTCCTAAGGTGGTTCCTATTCCCGTTCCCCAATTACCGTTTCAGACTAATCATCCAACACAGTACAACATAAACAAGATAAAATTATACCATGAAGCAATTTAGACTAAATTCCTACAATCAATTCATCAACAACAAACGTATTTCGACATCCACGAAAACCATTACAACACCACCATTACAACACAGACAGAGGCAATAATTCTACAAACCCAACCCCACATATCATTCATCAATACCCCATTATAGAGTCAGAACCCCACCTGTAATACCCCAAATTTTGACCACTTAGATTTCCCATCATTGTAAAAATCATCATCACAATATGGATGAACCATCATGCTTCATCAGTCTCCCCAAAGATGGGTGAGCATCCAATACAATCAAAATTAGGGTTTCAAGCCCTCTCTGAGTGCTTAGACAAAGGATCAATCAAGAAATGACATGATCTTCAACTTTTCTAATCTCTTAAACATCCACAATGGATCAAAAAGGACTCCCACTTCAAGGATTAAGCACAAGGCTGCTCCCTTCTAGGTGGATCAAGTCTCAAGATCGACAGTGTCACCAAATTAGGGTTTTGGTCGACCAGGGCCTCCAGATGGAAATTTTCATCTGGGCACAAGGCAATGATCCAAAACATGACCTAATATGCTTCATGGAACCTCATGAACCCATGCATCAAGTCAATTTTGCCTCAGGGGATGCATTCATCAAAAATCAGGAATTAGGGTTTCTTGACCTAATTCACCCCTAAGTTGACTTTTGGGACAAACCATGAGCCAAGACCTCAAGAGATGATTTGAGGGTCTCTAATACACCATATTGATCCATTTGGAACAATGGATTGATCCAAGAAGCTTGAGCAACAAGTCTCATTTTCATCTGCACCACAATTAGGGTTTTAAGGGAAAAGTCAACTGTAACTTTGACTTTTGACCAAGACATGCTCCCAAACCCTAATACATGATTGAATATACCCTATGACACCCATGGAACATGTCCATCAAGTTTGATTTAGGTCAAGGACATGATTTCCTGAAGAATTGCACAGTTTGGAATTCATCTGATAAAAAGTCAACTGTGCACAAAAGTCAACTTTGACTTTTTGAGATTTTTCACCAAAATGGATTTTTAACCCTAAAATGATGTTAATGTATGATTTGAATCATCATTCATCAAAAAAATCAAGAAAAGTGAGATAACTTGTAAAAGGGGTAACCATAAAACTTAGAAATTTTTCTAAGTTAAAAATAAAGTGGCAAAGGTACCAACTTTGGAGGACCATAACTCCTAAACCACAAGGCCATTTTTTCTCATCCAAAGATGGATTTGTAGCCCTCATTATCACCTACAAAAACTTCAACTACAAGTCATTCCAATTCATTAAGGATTTTGAGTTATGGAGTGATCAAAGTGGCTGAAAAGTGAAAATGTCACTTTTTCCAACACTTAGTGAAATTTTCACTAAGTCAGATTCTGCCTCACTTTTTGCCAAATGTAGGGGGATTTTTCACTTGGAATCAAAAGAGGTCAAAACCAAACTTGTTCAAACAGTTGTTGTATCATGTAAGAACTTTCCAAAATGGCCAAGAACATTGCCAAATTCAACCTACACCACGAAATACAACATTGCCAAGTTGCCTTGCTGAAATCTGTCAAGGCAAGGCAGAATATGCATTTTGGCTCGATTTGCCAAAATCAGCCAATTTCAATTGCTCTAATCCACTTGGACACCTCAGAGGATTGAATCTAAAGGGGACAATCACTGAGCCAAGCCTCCAAGGTCCAAGGAACAAGAAATAGCATGTTGAACCTAGAATGGCCAAAATAGGGACAAGACTTCAAATTTGGAATGAGGCATTCAATGGAACCATCAAGGTGGCATGGAATGAGCCATTCTCATCTGAAATCTGTCAAGACTTATCCAAGACCAAGGGGACCAAAGCTCTGTGCCCTAACCTCTAGTCAATGGCTAGAGGAGACTTGAATTCTCATTGGACAACATTGGCCAAACCTACTTACCAGCTGCCATGCACTATTCCTTGCAAAAAAAACTTGCTCTACTATAAATAGAGCTCAATTGTGGTCAGTTTAAGTACACCAAAGCCATCTAACAGATGCTTTCCTCAAAATCTCTTTCTCTTGGCAAAAATGCCTTTCTTAGCAAGGTAGCTATCAGGTTTTGAGTTTGAGAGCAATTCTGCACAAACCAATCACTCACACACCTCACATACATCACATATGAGCTGATCAAACACTCACATAACTTCTGAAACATCAATTTCATGAAATCACCAGCTGGTTGCTCAAATTTTCAAACAAGGTGCAGCTGAGGTACCACAAAATGATCCAGCCAATTTCAATCAAGTCCAACCATCCAAACACAATCCATAGGGTGTAGGGAAGCTGTCCAGATCATCACAACTCATCTGTAACACCTCCAAATCAAAAATCACTTTGAACTTGCTGTCACGGCTTGGAGGTAAGCACATACTTGGTCATCTCTCAATCTATGCATATTTCCTCGCACAATAATTTGGCCATATGTTCATAATCATGCATGGAATGTTTTCCCTCAATTAATTGCATTGTTTGAATCGTGTATCAAAAATCCTAGCCTTCATGCAGAAATTAGGGTTCTTGAGGTTTCTTCGTGATTTCTTGTTGTATGTTTAATTTAAATGAAATTAAAGTACATAGACATGATCGTGAGGTTGAGACGAGCATAATGATATGTGGATTGCATGATATGATTACGTATTCATGGAGATTGGATAGAAAACGCAAATCTGAGAAACCAAGAACACGCGCGGGTTCTTCAGCTTGTTCTTGGCGCCTTTTTTTTTTCAAATTCAAATATTTGAATTTTGTGATTTTGTTTAATTGATTCAAAAATTAATTTCTCTCTGAGTTTTAATGATTTTGAGTTGATTCTTTTTTTAATAATTCACAAAAATGTTAAAATATTTTATTTTATCAAAAAATCCCAAAAATATTATTTATTTCATATAATTGATATTTTTGTAAAGAATTAATATTTTGATTATTTTTGGCATTTTAAATATTTTTTCTACATTGATTTTGCAACTTTTAATGCTTTCTAATTATTTTGTAGGTCAATACTTAATTTTTGAAGCATTAATCCAAGATCACAATTTGTTTTCCATGTGTTAAACAATTTTTGATCATTTTAATTGAATTTTTATTCAATTAAATACATTTTGAAAACAAATTAGGGTTTTGGATTAATTCAACCCTCATAAATCATTTTCAAAACACTTTGGGCCTCTATTAGAGTGTAAGACCCAATCCTTTTTTTGACCAAATCATCTTTGGGCCTCACTTATTGTATAAGTCCCGATACCGTCAAAAAACAAACGGCGCGATCGTCGCCTTTTCAAAAATCATCTGGGCCTACCCTCGAGTAGTAAGACCCATTTATTCATCTAAAAACTTTTTGGGCCTCTTGAGAGAGTGTAAGACCCATCCCCCCTTGTACAAAACCTTTTTGGGCCTCACTCATTGTATAAGTCCCTCTGTACAAGTAAACGGTGCGATCGTCGCCCGTTTAAAAATAAAAACCATCTGGGCCTACCCTCGAGTAGTAAGACCCATTTCTTTTTCTTTAAAACACTTTGGGCCTCTAATAGAGTGTAAGACCCAATCCCCCTTTTAACCAAAACATTTTTGGGCCTCACTTATTGTATAAGTCCCTCCGCGTTAAAAGAAAACCTCGGCGCGATCGCCATTTTTAAACGAAAAATCATTTGGGCCTACCCTCGTGTTATAAGCCCCACTCTTTTCTTTAAACCCTTTTTGGGCCTCTTGAGAGAGTGTAAGACCCATCCCTTTGTACAGAAAACCTTTTTGGGCCCCAGTCACTTGTATAAGTCCCTATGTACAAATTCAAACAGTGCGCTCACTGATAAAACCCTGGGCCTCTCCTTGAGCTGTAAGCCCCACATCTTTCTTTTTCAAAGCACTTTCTCCTTTGATTTTGAATATACTGTTGTTTTTAATCTTTCTTTGTTAAACAACTAACCAAACAGCATGGAAGCACTACAACCGAGTAAGTGGTTATCGCTTTCATTTACTGCTTTCATATTATAAACTGTATTGTGGGGCTGCTCACTGTAAGTCTCCTTTCATAAACTCATATCTACTGTGTAATAATAGTATAGATATTTTGAGTTTCCCCGGCAACTACGTCTAGAACTAAGTGACGCCGTTTCATTTATTCGTAGAAATAGACGCCTAGATCCCCAATAGGAGCACCAGATACAGTCTTCTCTTCGGCTGTCCTCCTTAGGAATCGTCAAGAAGCTCTACTCCCCAAGATGAATGTATTCTCTGTGAATGGCATCTTTGAGTTTCTTCCCAATTCTCGAACTTTCCTGGCTTGATCTATTCCTTGTGGATAGCTTGCCTTGAATGTCTCGGGGTTTGGGTACCCACTACGGTCATAATCTTGGACCTTAACTAAGGAACCCTCTTTAAAAGTTAAAAGTCGCTGGATAGTAAACCTCGCACGTTTACCAGTGGTTTTCATCTTTAAAAGAGTTATCTCTCCTAATGGAAAGGAGATGATAGACCCACGGGCTTCTTAAAAGCATCGGCCTCCTCTTGGGCATTATTCAAGGACCCTACGGCTTCTTAGAAGTATTCACAGCCTCCTCTTAGGCTTCGTATAATGATCTCTTCCCCCGGGAATAATAGCCTCCTCTTGGGCTTCGTACAAGGACCCATCGGCTTCTTAAAAGTTTCCAGCCTCCTCTTGGGCTTCGTACAAATTGTCCCGACGACCTCCTAGAGGTATAGGAACAGAACATAGTCATCCTCATAGAACAATCCTTTCATAGAGTCTACTACTGTTTCTCGAAGCATAGTACAAAAGATAAAACTCTAGACACGGACAGTCTAACTTCCTTGAGTCTCAAAGACATTCTCAAGCACCCTTCGTTAAATAGGAAGGAAACCCGCAGACTCGGATAGTCTCAATACCCTTTGGATTTCCCGTTTCCTCAAAGAAAAGGAAATATCCCTGATCCTCAAATCAAATCCCTGAGTACAGTGTTGCTCATATAAGAACTGATTTTCTCTTTTAAATCAGTATATTGGATCTGTCACTCAACTGAAACAGTTACAATAGCCTCCATCTCGGGCTTCGTACGAGATACCAAAATTCTCCCCAGTGGAGTCAAAACAACCTTTTCGCCTCTCTCTCGGGCTTTGTACGAGATACAAAAACACTCTATTACTGAGTATAAAAGATTCTCCAACTGAGTCAACTCTTTGCTAGCCTCCTCTTAGGCTTTGTATAACGATATGCCCCACTGGGTCAAAAACTTTTAGCCTCTCTCTCGGGCTTTGTACGAGACACAAAATAGCCTCCTCTTAGGCTTTGTATAATGATTTTCCTAGCGGAAATTAGCCTCCTCTTAGGCTTTGTATAAGAAAACCACTGGTTGATCCAATCGACCTTTTAGCATAAAAGCTGTGCCTCTTTCACAGTACACAAACATCAACAACTCCTTTCCCTTCATCTAATCGCTGTAAGCGGCAAGCCTCTGGATCATCTACATCCATGCCACTGTCCCTCTTTTAGCATGAGAAATTCCTAAGGAAAGATGGCATTGCTCTACACTGAGTTAAAGTCTTCTCCTTCAGGTTAAAACCCTTTCTTCGGAAATTATGGCATTGCTCGGATCCGCGTATCCCAGTTAAAGTAATTCTCCTTCTCCCCTCTTTAGAGATGACAAATTCTCTCTAAAGCCGAGGTCTTTCAGCTTCACGTCTTGGGCTTTGAACAAGACACAAATAGACCTTTTAGCTTCACATCTTGGGCTTTGAACAAGATACAAATCACCTTTCGCTTCATGTCTTGGGCTTTGAACAAGACACCAAAACACCCCTTTCCTCCCATAGAATAGGAGGAACTACGAATGCTCTGATTTCCTTATTTCGGTAAACGGGAATACGTAGGCATAAGATCGAAAGAAAAGATCTTAGCGAGCGCAATCAACAAAAAACCCAAATCCCATATCTTCGTCAATCAAAAGCAGTAATTCAAAAGCACCAGTCCTAACATCCTAATCCTTGTTCCCCGACAGAAACCCTTTGCCTAGATTAAAAGAAAGAAAACCGTATTGGCAAAAATACAAATAACCAGTACAAAGGCCCCCCACATTGATAGCATCCGTAACCTAACAGACCGCTGTTTAAACTCAGTATGCAAGCAGGGTTAATTGGAGACACTATTTCCCTTCCTTATTCAGCTCACAATAGGATAAAAAATGAATCGACCTGTAGTTTTAAGCTCAACCGCAGAGAGCGACCAGCGCTTAAGAACTGCGTCTAAAATCGCTCACTACAGAAAAATGGCGCCCACCGTGGGGCCTTTCAAAGTTAGATCTAGGCACGGTCGTCCCCATTTTTCACAGAAAAGTGGCGCCCACCGTGGGGCCCTTGTTTTTCTTTCTGTCTGTTTTCCTTGTAAAATGGTGACTCTGCTGGGGAGTCTCCTTTTCTGCCTTAGGGCATCATCCATGTTTTCCACGGAAAATGGGAACTCTACCGAAGAGAAAGATTGACCTATGCTGGTCCATCTCTTAGGCAGGGAACCACAGATTGGGGCTTCCGCCGGGGAACCCATTTCTGTCAGGAACTTAAGATTCATAGCTTTATAAGTCTAGGATGATTAGGACGAATATATATACTGCTTTTCCTAATTGCTATACGTGTTTATTTTTCTGCTACTGGGAATGCGTGTGATGTCGCATGTGGTGAGATTGAGTATACACTTAAGAAAAGCCAACCTTTTTCGTAGTGCGGAAGCTATCGGAAATAGCTGTTACGCGATACTACCCTCATTTGAGGCTGGTGATCTATTCTCGGTGAATGTCACTTACTCTAAGATTGCACACAACTCGCTGGCGATCCTCTTGTTGTCTGCCTTCCTGGGAGGAGCTGATGATAATGAGTACAGGTACAAAAATCACCTTAGTAAACCTTTGGGGATGGGTAGAGCCTTGACTTCATGACAACGACCCTTTGACCCCATGTTTTTTCTATGTTTTTGTGTGCTGCATTCATGCATTCATTTAATAAAACATTAAAACATTCAAAAAATTTCTCTTCTAGTCTCTCTGTTTTTCAAATTAAACTAAGACTGTGATTGCAAATATCAGAGAAAAAGATTGCATTAATGGATTTCGGTAGAAGGAGAACTCGCCAGTATACCTTCAAGGTTCCAAAACTACGGGATTTGAGAAAGTTAGCGAGGATGATCGTTAACCCAGAGGCTTTCAGAGCCAAGCACGGTGGTTTGCTACCACTGTTAAGAGTCCATGTGATTAAGGGGATCATGGACGCGCTCATTCAATTCTACGATCCGGTTTATCACTGTTTCACATTCCCGGATTACCAGCTAGCACCAACGCTGGAGGAGTATTCTCATCTGACTGATTTACATATCACTGATCGAGCTCCATTTTCTGGACTGGAAGAAATTCCAAAGAATCAGACTATTGCAAGAGCAATTCATTTGGACGAGTCTGAGGTCCGGACTCACATGACCACTAAGGGTGGCACCCAAGGTTTGCCAGCCCAATTCCTGACCAAGAAAGCTCTATACTTCGCTAGTATAGGGAACGGGACTGCTTTTGAAAGCATCTTTGTCTTACTCACCTACGGATTATTTTTGTTGTCCAACATTAATAACTTCGTCGATATCAACGCTATTAAGGTTTTTCTCATTGGAAACCCTGTGCCGACTTTGCTCGCAGATGCGTATCATTCTGTACACTTGGGAAATTTGTACAGCGGAGGGGAGATCACATGCTGTGTACCTCTGCTTTACAAATGGTTTATCTCTCACTTGCCCAAGTCTGCTGCTTTTTGGGATTGCAAGAGTGTTTTACGTTGGTCGCAGAAGATCATGTCTCTCACCAACTCTGATATAGATTGGTGTAATAGGATTTATGAGGGAATTAAAATCATTGACCGTTATGGAAACTTCCCCAGCGTACCCCTCATAGGAACTAAAGGAGGAATCAACTATCATCCGATATTAGTTCTTCGTCAATTTGGATACCCGATGAGACACATCACACTGGGTGTTCATCTGGAAGGTCTTTTCTTCAAAGAAGGAGAAAGTGACAGAGCACTGAAGATGGAAATAGTGCAAGCTTGGAAACATGTTCATAAGAAAGGACGAGAGTCTCTGGGAAAACTGGACTGTGTCTCGGTGGAGCCTTATCTCCATTGGGTACAAACTAGAGCTCTCAAGCTGAAGATGCCTTATCCTCGTTACTGAATTCTTCCGCCGAGGGAAATTGTCATGTACTTCATGACGGAAACTGAAAGGCTTCAGGTTACTCTCAACAAAGTTCAAAAGGAAAGAAGATCTTGGAAGAACAAGTACCGCACCCTCGACGTAGAGTGTATCCAAATACAACAATTACTAAAAGAGAAAGATGTTCTGATTGAAATTTTGGAGCGGCATGCTGTAGAGAATCAAGATGACCAAAGCAATTTGCTCACTCCTTTCACTTGGCAAAGGAATGACAACCCGACAACGGCCCAAGCGCCCCGGTCAAAGAAGAGGACTCGGGACCCATTAGTTTAGGTTTCTGTTTCTGCACTTTGTAATCTACTGTATTTCCATTTCTGTAATCCTTTGGAATTCAATAAAAAGGGGTTTCCCCGCTGTTTGATATTTGCAATCTAATTGTCGAAGTTTATTTTAATTAAACCTAAAACCAATTAATATAATCATTGCATTCATCATTCTCACATTGCGTATTCTCCTTACCTACGAATCTCACGTTTGTGTCTCGATTCTAGAGTCAAACTGTCTCATTCGTATAATACTCGGGCCAATTGTCAGAAAAAGATGGATGATCTTGAGGAAGAGAACAAAGAGTTGAAAGAAGAGATCGACGCTCTAAGAGAGGATATGAGAAAGCTTCATAACGACATGCAAGCCATGGCAGAAGCTCAGCTACAAAGAACTGTGATCTCAGAGATCACCTCAACGCCCATCATAGAAAAGTAAGATCCTAGGTATCAGATGCCGAAAGATCGTCCTTGGGGCATGCCTGTTAACTATATCCCGGAAGGATATGTTCCGCCGATCACTGAAGATCAGGGAATCGCAACAGAAGTCGCTGGGCCTGAAGGTTACAAACTTCGGGAAAGCGAAGATGCCAGGGGCATGCTGAAGACTCCTGAAGGTTACAAACTTCGGGAGGCGCCAAGACTTACTGCCGTAGTCACGGTACCACCCCCTGTGGTGCACACTGTCCCGGAAGGACAGATTCCACAGACACCTTCTGGTAAGAAGGAAACTATCTTCGATAGAATGGATGAATTCCAGGAGCAATTCTTGGAAATGCAGAAAGAGCTGCAAGCCATTCGCAGTCAGGATCTATTTGGAAAGGACGCCGCAGACCTCTGCTTGGTCCCAAATGTAAAAGTCCCGCACAAGTTCCAAGTGCCCGACTTTGAAAAATACAAGGGTAACTCTTGCCCTCAGAGCCATCTGGTGATGTACGCTCGGCGGATGTCAGCTCAGACGGAGAA
This sequence comes from Lathyrus tuberosus, assembly GCA_022829125.1. Lineage (NCBI taxonomy): Eukaryota > Viridiplantae > Streptophyta > Magnoliopsida > Fabales > Fabaceae > Lathyrus > Lathyrus tuberosus. The sequence continues at coordinate 5,290,204 of JALAZF010000023.1, read as the reverse complement.
TCAGGACCTGCTGATTCACTACTTCCAGGATAGTTTAACCGGTGCCGCGCTCAAATGGTACATGGGTTTAAACCGTACTACGATCAGTACATTCAGAGATCTTGGTACTGCCTTCGTCCAACAATACAAGTACAATTTGGACATGGCACCCGACAGAGATCAACTCAGATCAATGTCGCAAAAGGACAAGGAAACCTTTAAGGAGTATGCTCAAAGGTGGCGTGAAATTGCCGCTCAAATTTGTCCACCTCTTGAGGAAAAAGAGATGAAAAAGATCTTCTTAAAGACCTTAAGCTCATTTTACTATGACCGAATGGTTGCCAGTGCGCCCAGTGATTTCACCGAAATGGTCGGCATGGGTGTACGTCTTGAGAAAGTCGTCCGAGAAGGACGTTTGGTAAAAGACACTGGATCAACGAGCGGTACTAAAAAATACGGTAGTGCTCTCCCTAAGAAAAAAGAGCAAGATATTGGGAATATCTCTCTCGGAAAGCAAAGGCGACGTTATCAGCCAGTAGCAGTTGTTACTCCTGCTATCGGCCCCGCGCCTGTTCCTATGTATCAACCTCAGGTTGCATAGAACCAACCTGACCAGCAAAGGACACAACAGCCTCTTCAGCAGGCTCGTCCCCCATATAACAACAACCGTACAACACGGCCACCAGGATTTGATCCTATACCTGTAACGTACGCAGAACTGTTTCCGTTACTGCTAGCCAAGGGGCATATCCAGACTAAGTCTCCCCTTTCAGTTCCGGAAAATTCGCCTTTCTGGTTTAAGGTGGATCAAACATGCCCTTATCATCAAGGAGGTTCAGGGCATAACATTGAGACTTGTCTCAATTTCAAATTCGACGTGCAAAAGCTTGTTAGGAGCGGGCTCTTATCTTTTAAAGATATGAATCCCAATGTTCTCACAAACCCGCTGCCTCAACATGAGAAGGCTACAGTCAATCTGATTGAGAAAGAGACTAACAATGTCTATCAAATTCACGATGTACTCTTATTGGGGACCAATCTGGTCAGGATGCATTGTAGACAGAGTGGATATGGCCATGTGCCACCTCATAATTATCACCAGTGTGATATCTGCTCTAAAGATAACCAAGGATGTTCTGTAGTGCAAGCAGCTCTACAGGAACAAATGGATCTCGGATGGATCCAGGAGCACCGAGTTCGTGGAGTTAACATGGTCTCTACGAATTCTAACATCATTCAAAACCACGACATCCGTGCGATGAATGTCAACTTGGTGGCGATGCACTCAAGGCAAAGCCAATATCATAATCTGCCGCGGCACGATTACAGTTCCTGTCTGATTTGCTCAGTAAATAAACAGGGATGCTCTTTCATACAAGAGGCCCTCCAGCGTCAGATGGATCTTGGATGGATCCAAGACTACCATGATAGGAACTCCTATCAAATCAACATGGTTCAGATCTTTGACATCCGCGTGATGAATACCAATCTGGTAGAGTTACATGCTGAGCAGGTCCGACTCGGATTCTTAATATCACATGACTACCAAAACTGTAAAGCAGGTTGCAAAAACGATCGAGGTTGTACCCTTGTCCAGGAGGCACTTCAGCACTTGTTAAATCACTGGTGGATGCCAATCTATATGGACGAAGATACTCAGCAGATTAGTATCAATAACAGGAATCCTACTCGTCGTCAAAGTCAGGATGTCCGATCAATGGAAGGTAACCTAGTGAGGTTACATTGTATTCAAAGTAGGCGTGGCCAGGTGCCACCACACAATTATGACCGTTGTAGTGTCTGTTCGAAAAGTAACCAAGGGTGTTACCTTGTGAGAGCAGCTCTTCAGGGTCAGATCGATCATGGAGAAATTCATCCATATCCAGGTTCAGGACCCATCATTTGGTCGCCGAACTACCTTGCCGATCAAGTTGAGGATGTTGTCACGATCTCTGGTCATCACCAGATCAGGGATGTTTTTGCCATCATCCCTCTACTTGACGAATCTAGAGTTCCCAACCGGGAACGGATCAAGGTTACTTATGATGGTCAGAAAAATCAGAAGGTTCCCATAGTCATCTATCTACCGGGGCCACTACCGTATGAATCAGCTAAGGCAATCCCTTACAAATACGGTGCAACAATAGTCGAAAATGGAAAGGAAATTCCATTACCCTCCGTTGTGAACATTACAGACATCAGTCGAGTAACACGGAGTGGTAGAATCTTCAACCGAGGGGTTGGAGAATCCAACAAAGAAAAGGAACTTCAGGCAAAAATTCCTGATCCACCAGTCGGTCAATCTGGTAATCCCGACTTTTCAAAAGACAAAGATGAGATGCTAAAGCTCATCCAAAGGAGTGAATACAACATTGTTGATCAACTGTTACAGACTCCTTCAAATATCTCAGTATTATCACTGTTACTCAGTTCAGAAGCACACAGAGAGGCTCTACAGAAAGTCTTGGAGCAAGCCTTTGTGGAACAGGATGTAACAATCAGACAATTCGATAGCATTGCCTCTAACATCACTTCCTGCAATAATTTGGGATTTAGTGATGAGGAATTACCTGAAGAGGGTCGCCGTCATAACATGGCGCTCAATATCACAGTTAACTGCCAGGGCGATGCTTTAGCCAACGTACTGGTAGACACAGGGTCAGCCCTGAATGTTATGCCGAAGTACACTTTGATGCAATTATCATTCAAGGGCCCTCCGATGAGAGTCAGCGAGGTCGTCGTCAAAGCATTCGACGGATCCAGAAAAATAGTTATCGGCGAAGTGGATCTTCCCATAACTATTGGTCCTCACACTTTCCAAATCACTTTCCAGGTCATGGACATCCGGGCAACATACAGTTGTTTATTAGGAAGACCTTGGATACATCAGGCTGGAGCGGTTACTTCAACCCTCCACCAAAAGCTAAAGTTCGTCAAGAACGATCAACTTGTCACGGTTTGTGGGGAACAAGCCTTGCTTGTGAGTAACCTATCATCATCTGCTTGTGTAGAACCCGAGTAGGTTATTGGAACTCAGTTCCAAGCATTATCGGTGAGCAAGAACGATCAATCCGAAGAAGGAACTTCAATTTCTTCATACAAAGATGCTATCAAAGCGGTCGAGAGTACCGATACGACAGGATGGGGACGGCTTGTCATTCCTATTGACAATAAAACAAAGAAGGGTCTTGGTTTTTCTGCAACCTGTACCCAGACAGCTGCCAACGATGAAAGTCTTCATCCCCTTCAAAACTTCTTCCACAGTGGAGGTTTTCTTCACCCAGTGTCTCAGACAGTTCATGCTATCAATGAAGAAGATCCCTCTGACACAGATGAAGAATGGAAGTCCTACCTTAACAAGGACGGCTATATGTCTCAGGAAGAGGTGCCTATGCCTTTTTGCTTTCCTACAGAAAGTCCGAGATTTATACCAAGATCAGATGTCAAAATGATCTACGGAGATTGTGATCCGGAAGGATGCCGTGCTCCGCCAAATTCATTAGAGAAAGACACTCTGATGAAAGACAACTTTGATCACAATTACTATGGCCCGATGGATGGCCTGCCAATGTGGCAGCCTTACCCAGGAAACTTGGGGCAAGAAAGTCAGCCGAACAACAAAACTCAGCTGAGCATCATTGAACAGAATACCTATGTCCCCACCATGTCATGGGATCAACACTCAGGTCATTCGGAAACTACTCAACATGAAGATGAATTCGCAACGTTTGCAGGACTTGAATTCATCAACTATGCTTTTCCCGAGGTCAACGTCATCGAGAGAAGTGACTCCTCCAGTTCCAAAGAAGTTTGGGACACTCTGGGACAACCAAGTGGAAAATTCGACTATATGGTCAAGTACACTGCTCCCGAAAGCTCTCGTATCAGGCTCGAAGATATCCAGTCAACTGGATGGGGAGATACAGCTGAGAGCACAAATGCTATGCAAAATGCAACAGAGGAATCCTCCTACGACAATTCTGCCGGGGAAACAGATTCCAACGATCCTGCTCCACCAGAAATCAGCGTCATTTCTGAAGACAAATCAAGGAAGGTGCCAGACTTTGTGATTCACCGAGGAGTTCGCCGCCAGTGGGTTGCTGTCGATGTTCCGAAGGTCGTTCACCAGTCAAAGTAATTGCCATCTTTAAACCTTTCACCCTGCCCAGGTGAAACGGATGTTTTGATAGGGCTTGCTTTCTGTAAATTTCCCTCTTCGCTTTGCCCAAAGCGACAGAGTTTTGTTTTATAGGGCTGTAGTTTCCAGATTCGACTTGTTCATTAATAAAATAACGTCGTTCTGTAATTTCCGCATTAATTGTTGTTTTCTCTTTTTGCTTTTTTCAGAAAATGGTAATCCTAAAAAACATTCAATAATAAAAACAAGCAGTAAAATAAATACACTGCACACACTTGCATTTTCTCTATCTCTTCTAAACACGAATCATCACGTCATGCAGATTGCTTGTTTTATACCCCGTTGAAACATACGATCCGATGCCTTCTCCCAACTTTGAGTTCCCGGTATTCGAGGCTAAAGAAGAAAATGACAACGAAATTCCAGAAGAGATCTCCCGACTACTCAGACAAGAGGAAAGGTCCATTGAACCTCACAAAGAGCCGTTGGAAACGGTAAGCTTGGGTTCAGAAAAAGAGAGAAAAGAAATCAGGATTGGGGCACTACTCAGTCCAACTGCCAAAGAGAGTTTGATAAAGCTTCTCAGAGAATTTCCCGATGTGTTCGCTTGGTCCTATGAGGATATGCCAGGGTTGGATACCAGCATCGTGGAACATCACTTACCGTTGAGATCGGAATGTCCGCCAGTAAAGCAAAGGTTGAGATGCACTCACCCGGACATGGCCATCAAAATTAAAGAGGAGGTGCAGAAACAGATTGACGCGGGTTTCCTCGCCACATCTGAATATCCTCAATGGTTAGCCAACATCGTACCCGTTCCCAAAAAGGACGGAAGGGTCAGAATGTGTGTTGATTATAGAGATTTGAACAAGGCAAGTCCAAAGGACGACTTTCCTTTACCACACATTGACATGCTGGTTGACAGCACAACAAGGTTCAAAGTATTCTCCTTCATGGATGGATTCTCGGGCTATAACCAGATCAAAATGGCGCCGAAAGACATGGAGAAAACTTCGTTCATTACCCCCATGGGGTACCTTTTGTTACAAGGTAATGCCGTTCGGTTTGAAGAACGCCGGGGCTACCTATCAAAGGGCCATGACTACTCTGTTTCATGACATGATACATAAGGAAATCGAGGTATATGTCGATGATTTGATTGCAAAATCAAGAACAGAGGATGAGCACGTTGAACATCTGTCAAAATTGTTCGAACGTCTAAGAAAATTCAAGCTCCGCTTGAATCCCAACAAGTGCACCTTCGGTGTCCGTTCAGGGAACCTACTAGGGTTCATCGTCAGCCAGAAAGGGATTGAGGTTGATCCTGACAAGGTCAAGGACATTCAAGAAATGCCTTCTCCGAAAACTGAAAAACAAGTCAGAGGATTCCTGGGACGTTTGAACTACATCTCCAGATTCATATTCCTTATGACAGCCACTTGTGCGCCGATTTTCAAGTTATTGAAAAAGAACCAGGATTGCGTTTGGTCAGAAGACTGCCAAACTGCCTTCGACAGTATTAAGGAATATCTGTTGAATCTGCCGATTCTATCATCTCCAGTGGAAGGAAGACCACTAATTATTTACCTCACAGTCCTAGAGGACTCAATGGGATGTGTACTTGGCCAACAAGACGAAACTAAACGGAAAGAGTCTGCCATTTACTATCTAAGCAAGAAATTCACCGACTGCGAGACTCAGTACACAATGCTTGAGAAAACTTGTTGCGCTTTGGCTTGGGCAGCCAAACGTCTTCGCCAGTACATGATTCGTCATACTACTTGGTTGGTCTCCGAAATGGATTCAATCAAGTACGTTTTCGAAAAACCTGCTCTCACGGGAAGGATTGCCCGTTGGCAGATGTTACTATCAGAATATGACATAGAGTACCACGCTCAGAAAGCCGTTAAGGGAAGTATTTTAGCCGATCATTTGGCTCATCAACCGATTGACAATCAAGAATCAATCGGGTTTGACTTCCCAGACGAAGATGTCATGTATCTAAAAATGAAAGATTGCGATGAACCGCTACCCAGTGAAGGGCCAGAACCAGGTTCCCAGTGGGGACTCACCTTTGACGGAGCAGTTAATCATTATGGAAACGGAATTGGGGCAATCATTGTTACCCCTCAGGGTTCCCACATTCCTTTCACTGCCAGACTTACGTTCAAATGTACGAACAACGAGGCCGAATACGAAGCATGTATTATGGGTCTCGAAGAAGCGATTGATGTAAGGATCAAAAACTTGGACGTATATGGCGATTCAGCCCTGGTTATTAACCAGATAAAAGGAGATTGGAACACATACCAATCAGGATTGATTCCTTACAAAGACTATGCAAGAAGGTTGTTACCCTTCTTCAACAGAGTCGACTTTCATCACATCCCTCATGATGAGAATCACATGGCTGATGCATTAGCCACTCTCTCTTCCAGATTAGTGTAGGTCGATGGAATGACATACCTAAGATCGACATCATGCGCCTTGAACGGCCCGCTTACATCTTCGCGATTGAAGCAGTCATAGACGACAGACCTTGGTATCACGATATCAAATGCTTCCTTCAGAAACAAGAGTACCCATCTGGGGCACTCAGAAAAGACAGGAAAACCCTCAGAAGATTGGCTGGAAACTTCTTCCTGGGCGGTAACACTCTTTATAAGAGAAATTTTGACATGGTCTTGCTCCGATGCGTTGACAGACCAGAAGCAGACATGCTCATGAAAGAAATTCATGAAGGATCCTTTGGCACTCATGCCAATGGACACACAATGGCCAGAAAAATTCTGAGAGCAGGGTACTATTGGTTGACCATGGAATTCGACTGCTACAAGTACATGAGGAGGTGTCACAAGTGTTAGATATACTCCGACAAAATTCATGTACCGCCATCACATCTCAAAGTTATTTCTTCCCCGTGGCCTTTTTCCATATGGGGAATCGACATGATTGGTATGATTGAGCCCAAGGCTTCAAACGGACATCGGTTCATCCTGGTAGCCATTGACTATTTCACCAAGTGGGTCGAAGCAGCGTCATTCGCCAATGTAACCCGACAAGTGGTGGTCCGATTTATCAAAAACAATATCATCTGCCGTTATGGTGTTCCAAGCGAGATCATTACTGATAATGGATCTAACTTGAACAATAAGATGATGAAAGAGTTATGCGCAGAGTTCAAGATCGAACACCATAACTCATCTCCCTACCGACCCAAGATGAACGGAGCGGTAGAAGCGGCTAACAAGAACATCAAGAAGATCGTTCAAAAAATGGTTGTAACCTATAAAGATTGGCACGAGATGCTACCCTTTGCTCTTCATGGTTATCGCACATCTGTCCGCACTTCAACAGGGGCTACCCCTTTCTCTCTAGTATATGGCATGGAGGCAGTGCTTCCCATAGAAGTAGAGATCCCATCAATCCGGGTATTGATGGAAGCTAAGCTCACCGAAGCTGAATGGTGTCAAAGTCGACACGACGAACTGAACCTGATCGAGGAAAAACGAGTCACGGCACTATGCCACGGTCAGTTGTATCAACAGAGAATGAAGAGGGCGTTCGACAAAAAGGTCCGACCTCGTGTCTTCAGGAAAGGAGACCTCGTGCTCAAGAAGATACAATCATTTCTCACTGACTCTCGGGGCAAATGGACCCCAACTTATGATGGCCCCTATGTGGTCACGAAAGCTTTCTCAGGCGGCGCCTTGAGACTTGCAACCATGGACGGAGAGGAATTTGCCTACCCCACGAATGTTGATGTAGTCAAGAAATAATTTGCCTAAAACTAAAAAAAAAAACGTCTCGGTGGATTGAAAACCCGAAAGGGCGGTCCAAGCAAAAGTTAGAGACATGAAAAAAAATCATCCCGATGGATTGGAAATCTCATAGTACAATCCAGGCAAAAATTAGGGATAATGGCAAGTAACTATGTTCAACAGAGGCAAGTCCCTCAGCAGTAGTTACATCATCTATCGGAGGAAATCTCCAGTCAAAGGTCATCTTCGACAGAAGCTCAGGATGCCTCGAATTCAAAGTTGGTAGAAGGATAGTGGTTGTTATGTTTCAACGTAGCCCTTTTCCCTGTAAATTACCGTTTTCTAACTTTGTATATACTCTTTGGAATCACGCGTTTGGCTGATCTCCATCTTATCAATAAAATTTGAGCCCTTGTGCTTTTGTTTGTAACTCTTTACTTGTTTTAGCTTTACAGAACGACGTTGTTTAAACTTAATCAGCGATTCTTGAAATAAAACAAAAATGAATTTACTTGTTAAAACTTTTTCTGCTTTTAAAATAAAAATGGCAATTTCTTTTGACTGTTGAACATCAGAAGAACATCGATCGCTTCTCCCGAAGTAAGCGAACTTCAAAGTGCAGAATCAAAGTACTCCTTCTAAGCCAGTATGCCTGAATGAAGGGATCAACTGTGTCAGAGACCTTGTTTCGTCTGACATCCTCGGTCGAGTTCTCATCTCCTAAGCCCGATCAACATAGCTCCCAACGGGACTATCTCTCCTAAGCAAGGTGGAATTGCTATTTTGAATCAACGGTACTTCTTCGCCCCGCGATGGCCGAGTATCCAATTGTGTTAATCCATTAGTCTGTATGTCGCGTCTGTTTTGTCAGCATATACATACATACTTCATGCATTATTTATTTGCATTCACATTTCATATTGCATCACTATCACTCTAGTCGGTCCTGTCCCCTAGTGGTAGAAGTCCTCTCAATCGAGTTGTCAGTTCTTGCCTCGTCAGGAAATACTGTGTCTGAACAACCTCGCTTCCAGTTAATTCTGGAAAGAAGTTGGTCCTTGGCCACTTTGATAACTTGAACCTCTGAAAAGCCAGAGAAAACTCTCAATAAACATCACTCTTCGCCATTGAAGATGATATCCTTGCTTTCCCGGATTAAGGAAAATCCACAGAGAAAGCCTCGTGATCAGAGATTCGGCAGCACGCCAGTTTTGCTCCGAAAAACCACTGATGAGAAGGTCATTAGCACCTCAAAATTGGACCCCATCATATGGCATTTCTCCGGGAAGATCCCGAGAAAAGTATGATGAAAGATCCCAAACGAAAACAGTCTCTCAAGAGACTCGCTTTCCCTAGTAGAATCGACAAATGGCGTCTCCAAAACAGAGAAGTTTGTGTACCTCTACAATTCAGACGTCTGGGTTCCCCAGCAAGTCTGACATCAAAACTTTTTCCACTCAAATGGCATCTCCCCAGGAAAATTCGGCAAGAAGTTTGAAGGAAAGCCGCTACGCATAGCGTCCCTTGTCAGTAAAGTTTATTGACAAAAGAAACTAAGACCAGTTCTTGGTAGGAAACCAGGATCGAGGGGAAGTTTAAATCGGAAACTAAGACCAGTTCCTTGGTAGGAAACCAGGATCGAGGGGAAGTTTATTTCAAAAGAAACCGAGACCAGTTCCTTGGTAAGAAACCAGGATCGAGGGGAAGTTTAAATCAGAAACTAAGACCAGTTCCTTGGTAGGAAACCAGGATCGAGGGGAAGTTTAAATCAGAAACTAAGACCAGTTCCTTGGTAGGAAACCAGGATCGAGGGGAAGTTTACCTTTTCTAAGCATCATTGCTTAGCTAAAGAAGATGAATGCATAAGCTACCATTCATAACCACCATCAAAATTTCGGATATTCCGATATTTAATCCTCTTGCACCCCGAATGCCCGAATCCCTTCGTCATTCACACCTTCGGGTCCAAGAAGATTAAATAGGGGCATCTGTAATACCCCAAATTTTGACCACTTAGATTTCCCATCATTTTGAAAATCATCATCACAATATGGATGAACCATCATGCTTCATCAGTCTCCCCAAAGATGGGTGAGCATCCAATACAATCAAAATTAGGGTTTCAAGCCCTCTCTGAGTGCTTAGATAAAGGATCAATCAAGAAATGACATGATCTTCAACTTGTCTAATCTCTTAAACATCCACAATGGATCAAAAAGGACTCCCACTTCAAGGATTAAGCACAAGGCTGCTCCCTTCTAGGTGGATCAAGTCTCAAGATCGACAGTGTCACCAAATTAGGGTTTTGGTCGACCAGGGCCTCCAGATGGAAATTTTCATCTGGGCACAAGGCAATGATCCAAAACATGACCTAATATGCTTCATGGAACCTCATGAACCCATGCATCAAGTCAATTTTGCCTCAGGGGATGCATTCATCAAAAATCAGGAATTAGGGTTTCTTGACCTAATTCACCCCTAAGTTGAATTTTGGGACAAACCATGAGCCAAGACCTCAAGAGATGATTTGAGGGTCTCTAATACACCATATTGATCCATTTGGAACAATGGATTGATCCAAGAAGCTTGAGCAACAAGTCTCATTTTCATCTACACCACAATTAGGGTTTTAAGGGAAAAGTCAACTGTAACTTTGACTTTTGACCAAGACATGCTCCCAAACCCTAATACATGATTGAATATACCCTATGACACCCATGGAACATGTCCATCAAGTTTGATTTAGGTCAAGGACATGATTTCCTGAAGAATTGCACAGTTTGGAATTCATCTGATAAAAAGTCAACTGTGCACAAAAGTCAACTTTGACTTTTAGAGATTTTTCACCAAAATGGATTTTTAACCCTAAAATGATGTTAATGTATGATTTGAATCATCATTCATCAAAAAAATCAAGAAAAGTGAGATAACTTGTAAAAGGGGTAACCATAAAACTTAGAAATTTTTCAAAGTTAAAAATAAAGTGGCAAAGGTACCAACTTTGGAGGACCATAACTCCTAAACCACAAGGCCATTTTTTCTCATCCAAAGATGGATTTGTAGCCCTCATTATCACCTACAAAAACTTCAACTACAAGTCATTCCAATTCATTAAGGATTTTGAGTTATGGAGTGATCAAAGTGGCTGAAAAGTGAAAATGTCACTTTTTCCAACACTTAGTGAAATTTTCACTAAGTCAGATTCTGCCTCACTTTTTGCCAAATGTAGGGGGATTTTTCACTTGGAATCAAAAGAGGTCAAAACCAAACTTGTTCAAACAGTTTTTGTATCATGTAAGAGCTTTCCAAAATGGCCAAGAACATTGCCAAATTCAACCTACACCACGAAATACAACATTGCCAAGTTGCCTTGCTGAAATCTGTCAAGGCAAGGCAGAATTTGCATTTTGGCTCGATTTGCCAAAATCAGCCAATTTCAATTGCTCCAATCCACTTGGACACCTCAGAGGATTGAATCTAAAGGGGACAATCACTGAGCCAAGCCTCCAAGGTCCAAGGAACAAGAAATAACATGTTGAACCTAGAATGGCCAAAATAGGGACAAGACTTCAAATTTGGAATGAGGCATTCAATGGAACCATCAAGGTGGCATGGACTGAGCCATTCTCATCTGAAATCAGTCAAGACTTATCCAAGACCAAGGGGACCAAAGCTCTGTGCCCTAACCTCTAGTCAATGGCTAGAGGAGACTTGAATTCTCATTGGACAACATTGGCCAAACCTACTTACCAGCTGCCATGCACTATTCCTTGCAAAACAAACTTGATCTACTATAAATAGAGCTCAATTGTGGTCAGTTTAAGTACACCAAAGCCATCTAACAGATGCTTTCCTCAAAATCTCTTTCTCTTGGCAAAAATGCCTTTCTTAGCAAGGTAGCTATCGGGTTTTGAGTTTGAGAGCAATTCTGCACAAACCAATCACTCACACACCTCACATACATCACATATGAGCTGATCAAACACTCACATAACTTCTGAAACATCAATTTCATGAAATCACCAGCTGGTTGCTCAAATTTTCAAACAAGGTGCAGCTGAGGTACCACAAAATGATCCAGCCAATTTCAATCAAGTCCAACCATCCAAACACAATCCATAGGGTGTAGGGAAGCTGTCCAGATCATCACAACTCATATGTAACACCTCCAAATCAAAAATCACTTTGAACTTGCTGTCACGGCTTGGAGGTAAGCACATACTTGGTTATCTCTCAATCTATGCATATTTCCTCGCACAATAATTTGGCCATATGTTCATAATCATGCATGGAATGTTTTCCCTCAATTAATTGCATTGTTTAAATCGTGTATAAAAAATCCTAGCCTTCATGCAGAAATTAGGGTTCTTGAGGTTTCTTCGTGATTTCTTGTTATATGTTTAATTTAAATGAAATTAAAGTACATAGACATGATCGTGAGGTTGAGACGAGCATAATGATATGTGGATTGCATGATATGATTACGTATTCATGGAGATTGGATAGAAAACGCAAATCTGAGAAACCAAGAACACGCGTGGGTTCTTCAGCTTGTTCTTGGCGCCTTTTTTTTTCAAATTCAAATATTTGAATTTTGTGATTTTGTTTAATTGATTCAAAAATTAATTTCTCTCTGAGTTTTAATGATTTTGAGTTGATTCTTTTTTTAATAATTCACAAAAATGTTAAAATATTTTATTTTATCAAAAAATCCCAAAAATATTATTTATTTCATATAATTGATATTTTTGTAAAGAATTAATATTTTGATTGTTTTTGGCATTTTAAATATTTTTTCTACATTGATTTTGCAACTTTTAATGCTTTCTAATTATTTTGTAGGTCAATACTTAATTTTTGAAGCATTAATCCAAGATCACAATTTGTTTTCCATGTGTTAAACAATTTTTGATCATTTTAATTGAATTTTTATTCAATTAAATACATTTTGAAAACAAATTAGGGTTTTGGATTAATTCAACCCTCATAAATCATTTTCAAACACTTTGGGCCTCTATTAGAGTGTAAGACCCAATCCTTTTTTTGACCAAATCATCTTTGGGCCTCACTTATTGTATAAGTCCCGATACCGTCAAAAAACAAACGGCGCGATCGTCGCCTTTTCAAAAATCATCTGGGCCTACCCTCGAGTAGTAAGACCCATTTATTCATCTAAAAACTTTTTGGGCCTCTTGAGAGAGTGTAAGACCCATCCCCCCTTGTACAAAACCTTTTTGGGCCTCACTCATTGTATAAGTCCCTCTGTACAAGTAAACGGTGCGATCGTCGCCCGTTTAAAAATAAAAACCATCTGGGCCTACCCTCGAGTAGTAAGACCCATTTCTTTTTCTTTAAAACACTTTGGGCCTCTAATAGAGTGTAAGACCCAATCCCCCTTTTAACCAAAACATTTTTGGGCCTCACTTATTGTATAAGTCCCTCCGCGTTAAAAGAAAACCTCGGCGCGATCGCCATTTTTAAACGAAAAATCATTTGGGCCTACCCTCGTGTTATAAGCCCCACTATTTTCTTTAAACCCTTTTTGGGCCTCTTGAGAGAGTGTAAGACCCATCCCTTTGTACAGAAAACCTTTTTGGGCCCCAGTCACTTGTATAAGTCCCTCTGTACAAATTCAAACAGTGCGCTCACTGATAAAACCCTGGGCCTCTCCTTGAGCTGTAAGCCCCACATCTTTCTTTTTCAAAGCACTTTCTCCTTTGATTTTGAATATACTGTTGTTTTTAATCTTTCTTTGTTAAACAACTAACCAAACAGCATGGAAGCACTACAACCGAGTAAGTGGTTATCGCTTTCATTTACTGCTTTCATATTATAAACTGTATTGTGGGGCTGCTCACTGTAAGTCTCCTTTCATAAACTCATATCTACTGTGTAATAATAGTATAGATATTTTGAGTTTCCCCGGCAACTACGTCTAGAACTAAGTGACGCCGTTTCATTTATTCGTAGAAATAGACGCCTAGATCCCCAATAGGAGCACCAGATACAGTCTTCTCTTCGGCTGTCCTCCTTAGGAATCGTCAAGAAGCTCTACTCCCCAAGATGAATGTATTCTCTGTGAATGGCATCTTTGAGTTTCTTCCCAATTCTCAAACTTTCCTGGCTTGATCTATTCCTTGTGGATAGCTTGCCTTGAATGTCTCGGGGTTTGGGTACCCACTACGGTCATAATCTTGGACCTTAACTAAGGAACCCTCTTTAAAAGTTAAAAGTCGCTGGATAGTAAACCTCGCACGTTTACCAGTGGTTTTCATCTTTAAAAGAGTTATCTCTCCTAATGGAAAGGAGATGATAGACCCACGGGCTTCTTAAATGCATCGGCCTCCTCTTGGGCATTATTCAAGGACCCTACGGCTTCTTAGAAGTATTCACAGCCTCCTCTTAGGCTTCGTATAATGATCTCTTCCCCCGGGAATAATAGCCTCCTCTTGGGCTTCGTACAAGGACCCGTCGGCTTCTTAAAAGTTTCCAGCCTCCTCTTGGGCTTCGTACAAATTGTCCCGACGACCTCCTAGAGGTATAGGAATAGAACATAGTCATCCTCATAGAACAGTCCTTTCATAGAGTCTACTACTGTTTCTCGAAGCATAGTACAAAAGATAAAACTCTAGACACGGACAGTCTAACTTCCTTGAGTCTCAAAGACATTCTCAAGCACCCTTCGTTAAATAGGAAGGAAACCCGCAGACTCGGATAGTCTCAATACCCTTTGGATTTCCCGTTTCCTCAAAGAAAAGGAAATATCCCTGATCCTCAAATCAAATCCCTGAGTACAGTGTTGCTCATATAAGAACTGATTTTCTCTTTTAAATCAGTATATTGGATCTGTCACTCAACTGAAACAGTTACAATAGCCTCCATCTCGGGCTTCGTACGAGATACCAAAATTCTCCCCAGTGAAGTCAAAACAACCTTTTCGCCTCTCTCTCGGGCTTTGTACGAGATACAAAAACACTCTATTACTGAGTATAAAAGATTCTCCAACTGAGTCAACTCTTTGCTAGCCTCCTCTTAGGCTTTGTATAACGATATGCCCCACTGGGTCAAAAACTTTTAGCCTCTCTCTCGGGCTTTGTACGAGACACAAAATAGCCTCCTCTTAGGCTTTGTATAATGATTTTCCTAGCGGAAATTAGCCTCCTCTTAGGCTTTGTATAAGAAAACCACTGGTTGATCCAATCGACCTTTTAGCATAAAAGCTGTGCCTCTTTCACAGTACACAAACATCAACAACTCCTTTCCCTTCATCTAATCGCTGTAAGCGGCAAGCCTCTGGATCATCTACATCCATGCCACTGTCCCTCTTTTAGCATGAGAAATTCCTAAGGAAAGATGGCATTGCTCTACACTGAGTTAAAGTCTTCTCCTTCAGGTTAAAACCCTTTCTTCGGAAATTATGGCATTGCTCGGATCCGCGTATCCCAGTTAAAGTAATTCTCCTTCTCCCCTCTTTAGAGATGACAAATTCTCTCTAAAGCCGAGGTCTTTCAGCTTCACGTCTTGGGCTTTGAACAAGACACAAATAGACCTTTTAGCTTCACATCTTGGGCTTTGAACAAGATACAAATCACCTTTCGCTTCATGTCTTGGGCTTTGAACAAGACACCAAAACACCCCTTTCCTCCCATAGAATAGGAGGAACTACGAATGCTCTGATTTCCTTATTTCGATAAACGGGAATACGTAGGCATAAGATCGAAAGAAAAGATCTTAGCGAGCGCAATCAACAAAAAACCCAAATCCCATATCTTCGTCAATCAAAAGCAGTATTTCAAAAGCACCAGTCCTAACATCCTAATCCTTGTTCCCCGACAGAAACCCTTTGCCTAGATTAAAAGAAAGAAAACTGTATTGGCAAAAATACAAATAACCAGTACAAAGGCCCCCCACATTGATAGCATCCGTAACCTAACAGACCGCTGTTTAAACTCAGTATGCAAGCAGGGTTAATTGGAGACACTATTTCCCTTCCTTATTCAGCTCACAATAGGATAAAAAATGAATCGACCTGTAGTTTTAAGCTCAACAGCAGAGAGCGACCAGCGCTTAAGAACCGCGTCTAAAATCGCTCACTACAGAAAAATGGCGCCCACCGTGGGGCCTTTCAAAGTTAGATCTAGGCACGGTCGTCCCCATTTTTCACAGAAAAGTGGCGCCCACCGTGGGGCCCTTGTTTTTCTTTCTGTCTGTTTTCCTTGTAAAATGGCGACTCTGCTGGGGAGTCTCCTTTTCTGCCTTAGGGCATCATCCATGTTTTCCACAGAAAATGGGAACTCTACCGAAGAGAAAGATTGACCTATGCTGGTCCATCTCTTAGGCAGGGAACCACAGATTGGGGCTTCCGCCGGGGAACCCATTTCTGTCAGGAACTTAAGATTCATAGCTTTATAAGTCTAGGATGATTAGGACGAATATATATACTGCTTTTCCTAATTGCTATACGTGTTTATTTTTCTGCTACTGGGAATGCGTGTGATGTCGCATGTGGTGAGATTGAGTATACACTTAAGAAAAGCCAACCTTTTTCGTAGTGCGGAAGCTATCGGAAATAGCTGTTACGCGATACTACCCTCATTTGAGGCTGGTGATCTATTCTCGGTGAATGTCACTTACTCTAAGATTGCACACAACTCGCTGGCGATCCTCTTGTTGTCTGCCTTCCTGGGAGGAGCTGATGATAATGAGTACAGGTACAAAAATCACCTTAGTAAACCTTTGGGGATGGGTAGAGCCTTGACTTCATGACAACGACCCTTTGACCCCATGTTTTTTCTATGTTTTTGTGTGCTGCATTCATGCATTCATTTAATAAAACATTAAAACATTCAAAAAATTTCTCTTCTAGTCTCTCTGTTTTTCAAATTAAACTAAGACTGTGATTGCAAATATCAGAGAAAAAGATTGCATTAATGGATTTCGGTAGAAGGAGAACTCGCCAGTATACCTTCAAGGTTCCAAAACTACGGGATTTGAGAAAGTTAGCGAGGATGATCGTTAACCCAGAGGCTTTCAGAGCCAAGCACGGTGGTTTTCTACCACTGTTAAGAGTCCATGTGATTAAGGGGATCATGGACGCGCTCATTCAATTCTACGATCCGGTTTATCACTGTTTCACATTCCCGGATTACCAGCTAGCACCAACGCTGGAGGAGTATTCTCATCTGACTGATTTACATATCACTGATCGAGCTCCATTTTCTGGACTGGAAGAAATTCCAAAGAATCAGACTATTGCAAGAGCAATTCATTTGGACGAGTCTGAGGTCCGGACTCACATGACCACTAAGGGTGGCACCCAAGGTTTGCCAGCCCAATTCCTGACCAAGAAAGCTCTATACTTCGCTAGTATAGGGAACGGGACTGCTTTTGAAAGCATCTTTGTCTTACTCACCTACGGATTATTTTTGTTGTCCAACATTAATAACTTCGTCGATATCAACGCTATTAAGGTTTTTCTCATTGGAAACCCTGTGCCGACTTTGCTCGCAGATGCGTATCATTCTGTACACTTGGGAAATTTGTACAGCGGAGGGGAGATCACATGCTGTGTACCTCTGCTTTACAAATGGTTTATCTCTCACTTGCCCAAGTCTGCTGCTTTTTGGGATTGCAAGAGTGTCTTACGTTGGTCGCAGAAGATCATGTCTCTCACCAACTCTGATATAGATTGGTGTAATAGGATTTATGAGGGAATTAAAATCATTGACCGTTATGGAAACTTCCCCAGCGTACCCCTCATAGGAACTAAAGGAGGAATCAACTATCATCCGATATTAGTTCTTCGTCAATTTGGATACCCGATGAGACACATCACACTGGGTGTTCATCTGGAAGGTCTTTTCTTCAAAGAAGGAGAAAGTGACAAAGCACTGAAGATGGAAATAGTGCAAGCTTGGAAACATGTTCATAAGAAAGGACGAGAGTCTCTGGGAAAACTGGACTGTGTCTCGGTGGAGCCTTATCTCCATTGGGTACAAACTAGAGCTCTCAAGCTGAAGATGCCTTATCCTCGTTACTGAATTCTTCCGCCGAGGGAAATTGTCATGTACTTCATGACGGAAACTGAAAGGCTTCAGGTTACTCTCAACAAAGTTCAAAAGGAAAGAAGATCTTGGAAGAACAAGTACCGCACCCTCGACGTAGAGTGTATCCAAATACAACAATTACTAAAAGAGAAAGATGTTCTGATTGAAATTTTGGAGCGGCATGCTGTAGAGAATCAAGATGACCAAAGGAATTTGCTCACTCCTTTCACTTGGCAAAGGAATGACAACCCGACAACGGCCCAAGCGCCCCGGTCAAAGAAGAGGACTCGGGACCCATTAGTTTAGGTTTCTGTTTCTGCACTTTGTAATCTACTGTATTTCCATTTCTGTAATCCTTTGGAATTCAATAAAAAGGGGTTTCCCCGCTGTTTGATATTTGCAATCTAATTGTCGAAGTTTATTTTAATTAAACCTAAAACCAATTAATATAATCATTGCATTCATCATTCTCACATCGCGTATTCTCCTTACCTACGAATCTCACGTTTGTGTCTCGATTCTAGAGTCAAACTGTCTCATTCGTATAATACTCGGGCCAATTGTCAGAAAAAGATGGATGATCTTGAGGAAGAGAACAGAGAGTTGAAAGAAGAGATCGACGCTCTAAGAGAGGATATGAGAAAGCTTCATAACGACATGCAAGCCATGGCAGAAGCTCAGCTACAAAGAACTGTGATCTCAGAGATCACCTCAACGCCCATCATAGAAAAGTAAGATCCTAGGTATCAGATGCCGAAAGATCGTCCTTGGGGCATGCCTGTTAACTATATCCCGGAAGGATATGTTCCGCCGATCACTGAAGATCAGGGAATCGCAACAGAAGCCGCTGGGCCTGAAGGTTACAAACTTCGGGAAAGCGAAGATGCCAGGGGCATGCTGAAGACTCCTGAAGGTTACAAACTTCGGGAGGCGCCAAGACTTACTGCCGTAGTCACGGTACCACCCCCTGTGGTGCACACTGTCCCGGAAGGACAGATTCCATAGACACCTTCTGGTAAGAAGGAAACTATCTTCGATAGAATGGATGAATTCCAGGAGCAATTCTTGGAAATGCAGAAAGAGCTGCAAGCCATTCGCAGTCAGGATCTATTTGGAAAGGACGCCGCAGACCTCTGCTTGGTCCCAAATGTAAAAGTCCCGCACAAGTTCCAAGTGCCCGACTTTGAAAAATACAAGGGTAACTCTTGCCCTCAGAGCCATCTGGTGATGTACGCTCGGCGGATGTCAGCTCAGACGGAGAATCAGGACCTGCTGATTCACTACTTCCAGGATAGTTTAACCGGTGCCGCACTCAAATGGTACATGGGTTTAAACCGTACTACGATCAGTACATTCAGAGATCTTGGTACTGCCTTTGTCCAACAATACAAGTACAATTTGGACATGGCACCCGACAGAGATCAACTCAGATCAATGTCGCAAAAGGACAAGGAAACCTTTAAGGAGTATGCTCAAAGGTGGCGTGAAATTGCCGCTCAAATTTGTCCACCTCTTGAGGAAAAAGAGATGAAAAAGATCTTCTTAAAGACCTTAAGCTCATTTTACTATGACCGAATGGTTGCCAGTGCGCCCAGTGATTTCACCGAAATGGTCGGCATGGGTGTACGTCTTGAGAAAGTCGTTCGAGAAGGACGTTTGGTAAAAGACACTGGATCAACGAGCGGTACTAAAAAATACGGTAGTGCTCTCCCTAAGAAAAAAGAGCAAGATATTGGGAATATCTCTCTCGGAAAGCAAAGGCGACGTTATCAGCCAGTAGCAGCTGTTACTCCTGCTATCGGCCCCGCGCCTGTTCCTATGTATCAACCTCAGGTTGCATAGAACCAACCTGACCAGCAAAGGACACAACAGCCTCTTCAGCAGGCTCGTCCCCCATATAACAACAACCGTACAACACGGCCACCAGGATTTGATCCTATACCTGTAACGTACGCAGAACAGTTTCCGTTACTGCTAGCCAAGGGGCATATCCAGACTAAGTCTCCCCTTTCAGTTCCGGAAAATTCGCCTTTCTGGTTTAAGGTGGATCAAACATGCCCTTATCATCAAGGAGGTTCAGGGCATAACATTGAGACTTGTCTCAATTTCAAATTCGACGTGCAAAAGCTTGTTAGGAGCGGGCTCTTATCTTTTAAAGATATGAATCCCAATGTTCTCACAAACCCGCTGCCTCAACATGAGAAGGCTGCAGTCAATCTGATTGAGAAAGAGACTAACAATGTCTATCAAATTCACGATGTACTCTTATTGGGGACCAATCTGGTCAGGATGCATTGTAGACAGAGTGGATATGGCCATGTGCCACCTCATAATTATCACCAGTGTGATATCTGCTCTAAAGATAACCAAGGATGTTCTGTAGTGCAAGCAGCTCTACAGGAACAAATGGATCTCGGATGGATCCAGGAGCACCGAGTTCGTGGAGTTAACATGGTCTCTACGAATTCTAACATCATTCAAAACCACGACATCCGTGCGATGAATGTCAACTTGGTGGCGATGCACTCAAGGCAAAGCCAATATCATAATCTGCCGCGGCACGATTACAGTTCCTGTCTGATTTGCTCAGTAAATAAACAGGGATGCTCTTTCATACAAGAGGCCCTCCAGCGTCAGATGGATCTTGGATGGATCCAAGACTACCATGATAGGAACTCCTATCAAATCAACATGGTTCAGATCTTTGACATCCGCGTGATGAATACCAATCTGGTAGAGTTACATGCTGAGCAGGTCCGACTCGGATTCTTAATATCACATGACTACCAAAACTGTAAAGCAGGTTGCAAAAACGATCGAGGTTGTACCCTTGTCCAGGAGGCACTTCAGCACTTGTTAAATCACTGGTGGATGCCAATCTATATGGACGAAGATACTCAGCAGATTAGTATCAATAACAGGAATCCTACTCGTCGTCAAAGTCAGGATGTCCGATCAATGGAAGGTAACCTAGTGAGGTTACATTGTATTCAAAGTAGGCGTGGCCAGGTGCCACCACACAATTATGACCGTTGTAGTGTCTGTTCGGAAAGTAACCAAGGGTGTTACCTTGTGAGAGCAGCTCTTCAGGGTCAGATCGATCATGGAGAAATTCATCCATATCCAGGTTCAGGACCCATCATTTGGTCGCCGAACTACCTTGCCGATCAAGTTGAGGATGTTGTCACGATCTCTGGTCATCACCAGATCAGGGATGTTTTTGCCATCATCCCTCTACTTGACGAATCTAGAGTTCCCAACCGGGACCGGATCAAGGTTACTTATGATGGTCAGAAAAATCAGAAGGTTCCCATAGTCATCTATCTACCGGGGCCACTACCGTATGAATCAGCTAAGGCAATCCCTTACAAATACGGTGCAACAATAGTCGAAAATGGAAAGGAAATTCCATTACCCTCCGTTGTGAACATTACAGACATCAGTCGAGTAACACGGAGTGGTAGAATCTTCAACCGAGGGGTTGGAGAATCCAACAAAGAAAAGGAACTTCAGGCAAAAATTCCTGATCCACCAGTCGGTCAATCTGGTAATCCCGACATTTCAAAAGACAAAGATGAGATGCTAAAGCTCATCCAAAGGAGTGAATACAACATTGTTGATCAACTGTTACAGACTCCTTCAAATATCTCAGTATTATCACTGTTACTCAGTTCAGAAGCACACAGAGAGGCTCTACAGAAAGTCTTGGAGCAAGCCTTTGTGGAACAGGATGTAACAATCAGACAATTCGATAGCATTGTCTCTAACATCACTTCCTGCAATAATTTGGGATTTAGTGATGAGGAATTACCTGAAGAGGGTCGCCGTCATAACATGGCGCTCAATATCACAGTTAACTGCCAGGGCGATGCTTTAGCCAACGTACTGGTAGACACAGGGTCAGCCCTGAATGTTATGCCGAAGTACACTTTGATGCAATTATCATTCAAGGGCCCTCCGATGAGAGTCAGCGAGGTCGTCGTCAAAGCATTCGACGGATCCAGAAAAATAGTTATCGGCGAAGTGGATCTTCCCATAACTATTGGTCCTCACACTTTCCAAATCACTTTCCAGGTCATGGACATCCGGGCAACATACAGTTGTTTATTAGGAAGACCTTGGATACATCAGGCTGGAGCGGTTACTTCAACCCTCCACCAAAAGCTAAAGTTCGTCAAGAACGATCAACTTGTCACGGTTTGTGGGGAACAAGCCTTGCTTGTGAGTAACCTATCATCATCTGCTTGTGTAGAACCCGAGTAGGTTATTGGAACTCAGTTCCAAGCATTATCGGTGAGCAAGAACGATCAATCCGAAGAAGGAACTTCAATTTCTTCATATAAAGATGCTATCAAAGCGGTCGAGAGTACCGATACGACAGGATGGGGATGGCTTGTCATTCCTATTGACAATAAAACAAAGAAGGGTCTTGGTTTTTCTGCAACCTGTACCCAGACAGCTGCCAACGATGAAAGTCTTCATCCCCTTCAAAACTTCTTCCACGGTGGAGGTTTTCTTCACCCAGTGTCTCAGACAGGTCATGCTATCAATGAAGAAGATCCCTCTGACACAGATGAAGAATGGAAGTCCTACCTTAACAAGGACGGCTATATGTCTCAGGAAGAGGTGCCTATGCCTTTTTGCTTTCCTACAGAAAGTCCGAGATTTATACCAAGATCAGATGTCAAAATGATCTACGGAGATTGTGATCCGGAAGGATGCCGTGCTCCGCCAAATTCATTAGAGAAAGACACTCTGATGAAAGACAACTTTGATCACAATTACTATGGCCCGATGGATGGCCTGCCAATGTGGCAGCCTTACCCAGGAAACTTGGGGCAAGAAAGTCAGCCGAACAACAAAACTCAGCTGAGCATCATTGAACAGAATACCTGTGTCCCCACCATGTCATGGGATCAACACTCAGGTCATTCGGAAACTACTCAACATGAAGATGAATTCGCAACGTTTGCAGGACTTGAATTCATCAACTATGCTTTTCCCGAGGTCAACGTCATCGAGAGAAGTGACTCCTCCAGTTCCAAAGAAGTTTGGGACACTCTGGGACAACCAAGTGGAAAATTCGACTATATGGTCAAGTACACTGCTCCCGAAAGCTCTCGTATCAGGCTCGAAGATATCCAGTCAACTGGATGGGGAGATACAGCTGAGAGCACAAATGCTATGCAAAATGCAACAGAGGAATCCTCCTACGACAATTCTGCCGGGGAAACAGATTCCAACGATCCTGCTCCACCAGAAATCAGCGTCATTTCTGAAGACAAATCAAGGAAGGTGCCAGACTTTGTGATTCACCGAGGAGTTCGCCGCCAGTGGGTTGCTGTCGATGTTCCGAAGGTCGTTCACCAGTCAAAGTAATTGCCATCTTTAAACCTTTCACCCTGCCCAGGTGAAACGGATGTTTTGATAGGGCTTGCTTTCTGTAAATTTCCCTCTTCGCTTTGCCCAAAGCGACAGAGTTTTGTTTTATAGGGCTGTAGTTTCCAGATTCGACTTGTTCATTAATAAAATAACGTCGTTCTGTAATTTCCGCATTAATTGTTGTTTTCTCTTTTTGCTTTTTTCAGAAAATGGTAATCCTAAAAAACATTCAATAATAAAAACAAGCAGTAAAATAAATACACTGCACACACTTGCATTTTCTCTATCTCTTCTAAACACGAATCATCACGTCATGCAGATTGCTTGTTTTATACCCCGTTGAAACATACGATCCGATGCCTTCTCCCAACTTTGAGTTCCCGGTATTCGAGGCTAAAGAAGAAAATGACAACGAAATTCCAGAAGAGATCTCCCGACTACTCAGACAAGAGGAAAGGTCCATTGAACCTCACAAAGAGCCGTTGGAAACGGTAAGCTTGGGTTCAGAAAAAGAGAGAAAAGAAATCAGGATTGGGGCACTACTCAGTCCAACTGCCAAAGAGAGTTTGATAAAGCTTCTCAGAGAATTTCCCGATGTGTTCGCTTGGTCCTATCAGGATATGCCAGGGTTGGATACCAGCATCGTGGAACATCACTTACCGTTGAGATCGGAATGTCCGCCAGTAAAGCAAAGGTTGAGATGCACTCACCCGGACATGGCCATCAAAATCAAAGAGGAGGTGCAGAAACAGATTGACGCGGGTTTCCTCGCCACATCTGAATATCCTCAATGGTTAGCCAACATCGTACCCGTTCCCAAAAAGGACGGAAGGGTCAGAATGTGTGTTGATTACAGAGATTTGAACAAGGCAAGTCCAAAGGACGACTTTCCTTTACCACACATTGACATGCTGGTTGACAGCACAACAAGGTTCAAAGTATTCTCCTTCATGGATGGATTCTCGGGCTATAACCAGATCAAAATGGCGCCGAAAGACATGGAGAAAACTTCGTTCATTACCCCCATGGGGTACCTTTTGTTACAAGGTAATGCCGTTCGGTTTGAAGAACGCCGGGGCTACCTATCAAAGGGCCATGACTACTCTGTTTCATGACATGATACATAAGGAAATCGAGGTATATGTCGATGATTTGATTGCAAAATCAAGAACAGAGGATGAGCACGTTGAACATCTGTCAAAATTGTTCGAACGTCTAAGAAAATTCAAGCTCCGCTTGAATCCCAACAAGTGCACCTTCGGTGTCCGTTCAGGGAACCTACTAGGGTTCATCGTCAGCCAGAAAGGGATTGAGGTTGATCCTGACAAGGTCAAGGCCATTCAAGAAATGCCTTCTCCGAAAACTGAAAAACAAGTCAGAGGATTCCTGGGACGTTTGAACTACATCTCCAGATTCATATTCCTTATGACAGCCACTTGTGCGCCGATTTTCAAGTTATTGAAAAAGAACCAGGATTGCGTTTGGTCAGAAGACTGCCAAACTGCCTTCGACAGTATTAAGGAATATCTGTTGAATCTGCCGATTCTATCATCTCCAGTGGAAGGAAGACCACTAATTATTTACCTCACAGTCCTAGAGGACTCAATGGGATGTGTACTTGGCCAACAAGACGAAACTAAACGGAAAGAGTCTGCCATTTACTATCTAAGCAAGAAATTCACCGACTGCGAGACTCAGTACACAATGCTTGAGAAAACTTGTTGCGCTTTGGCTTGGGCAGCCAAACGTCTTCGCCAGTACATGATTCGTCATACTACTTGGTTGGTCTCCGAAATGGATTCAATCAAGTACGTTTTCGAAAAACCTGCTCTCACGGGAAGGATTGCCCGTTGGCAGATGTTACTATCAGAATATGACATAGAGTACCACGCTCAGAAAGCCGTTAAGGGAAGTATTTTAGCCGATCATTTGGCTCATCAACCGATTGACAATCAAGAATCAATCGGGTTTGACTTCCCAGACGAAGATGTCATGTATCTAAAAATGAAAGATTGCGATGAACCGCTACCCAGTGAAGGGCCAGAACCAGGTTCCCAGTGGGGACTCACCTTTGACGGAGCAGTTAATCATTATGGAAACGGAATTGGGGCAATCATTGTTACCCCTCAGGGTTCCCACATTCCTTTCACTGCCAGACTTACGTTCAAATGTACGAACAACGAGGCCGAATACGAAGCATGTATTATGGGTCTCGAAGAAGCGATTGATGTAAGGATCAAAAACTTGGACGTATATGGCGATTCAGCCCTGGTTATTAACCAGATAAAAGGAGATTGGAACACATACCAATCAGGATTGATTCCTTACAAAGACTATGCAAGAAGGTTGTTACCCTTCTTCAACAGAGTCGACTTTCATCACATCCCTCATGATGAGAATCACATGGCTGATGCATTAGCCACTCTCTCTTCCAGATTAGTGTAGGTCGATGGAATGACATACCTAAGATCGACATCATGCGCCTTGAACGGCCCGCTTACATCTTCGCGATTGAAGCAGTCATAGACGACAGACCTTGGTATCACGATATCAAATGCTTCCTTAAGAAACAAGAGTACCCATCTGGGGCACTCAGAAAAGACAGGAAAACCCTCAGAAGATTGGCTGGAAACTTCTTCCTGGGCGGTAACACTCTTTATAAGAGAAATTTTGACATGGTCTTGCTCCGATGCGTTGACAGACCAGAAGCAGACATGCTCATGAAAGAAATTCATGAAGGATCCTTTGGCACTCATGCCAACGGACACACAATGGCCAGAAAAATTCTGAGAGCAGGGTACTATTGGTTGACCATGGAATCCGACTGCTACAAGTACATGAGGAGGTGTCACAAGTGTTAGATATACTCCGACAAAATTCATGTACCGCCATCACATCTCAAAGTTCTTTCTTCCCCGTGGCCTTTTTCCATATGGGGAATCGACATGATTGGTATGATTGAGCCCAAGGCTTCAAACGGACATCGGTTCATCCTGGTAGCCATTGACTATTTCACCAAGTGGGTCGAAGCAGCGTCATTCGCCAATGTAACCCGACAAGTGGTGGTCCGATTTATCAAAAACAATATCATCTGCCGTTATGGTGTTCCAAGCGAGATCATTACTGATAATGGATCTAACTTGAACAATAAGATGATGAAAGAGTTATGCGCAGAGTTCAAGATCGAACACCATAACTCATCTCCCTACCGACCCAAGATGAACGGAGCGGTAGAAGCGGCTAACAAGAACATCAAGAAGATCGTTCAAAAAATGGTTGTAACCTATAAAGATTGGCACGAGATGCTACCCTTTGCTCTTCATGGTTATCGCACATCTGTCCGCACTTCAACAGGGGCTACCCCTTTCTCTCTAGTATATGGCATGGAGGCAGTGCTTCCCATAGAAGTAGAGATCCCATCAATCCGGGTATTGATGGAAGCTAAGCTCACCGAAGCTGAATGGTGTCAAAGTCGACACGACGAACTGAACCTGATCGAGGAAAAACGAGTCACGGCACTATGCCACGGTCAGTTGTATCAACAGAGAATGAAGAGGGCGTTCGACAAAAAGGTCCGACCTCGTGTCTTCAGGAAAGGAGACGTCGTGCTCAAGAAGATACAATCATTTCTCACTGACTCTCGGGGCAAATGGACCCCAACTTATGATGGCCCCTATGTGGTCACGAAAGCTTTCTCAGGCGGCGCCTTGAGACTTGCAACCATGGACGGAGAGGAATTTACCTACCCCACGAATGTTGATGTAGTCAAGAAATACTTCGCCTAAAACTAAAAAAAAACGTCTCGGTGGATTGAAAACCCGAAAGGGCGGTCCAAGCAAAAGTTAGAGACATGAAAAAAAATCATCCCGATGGATTGGAAATCTCATAGTACAATCCAGGCAAAAATTAGGGATAATGGCAAGTAACTATGTTCAACAGAGGCAAGTCCCTCAGCAGTAGTTACATCATCTATCGGAGGAAATCTCCAGTCAAAGGTCATCTTCGACAGAAGCTCAGGATGCCTCGAATTCAAAGTTGGTAGAAGGATAGTGGTTGTTATGTTTCAACGTAGCCCTTTTCCCTGTAAATTACCGTTTTCTAACTTTGTATATACTCTTTGGAATCACGCGTTTGGCTGATCTCCATCTTATCAATAAAATTTGAGCCCTTGTGCTTTTGTTTGTAACTCTTTACTTGTTTTAGCTTTACAGAACGACGTTGTTTAAACTTAATCAGCGATTCTTGAAATAAAACAAAAATGAATTTACTTGTTAAAACTTTTTCTGCTTTTAAAATAAAAATGGCAATTTCTTTTGACTGTTGAACATCAGAAGAACATCGATCGCTTCTCCCGAAGTAAGCGAACTTCAAAGTGCAGAATCAAAGTACTCCTTCTAAGCCAGTATGCCTGAATGAAGGGATCAACTGTGTCAGAGACCTTGTTTCGTCTGACATCCTCGGTCGAGTTCTCATCTCCTAAGCCCGATCAACATAGCTCCCAACGGGACTATCTCTCCTAAGCAAGGTGGAATTGCTATTTTGAATCAACGGTACTTCTTCGCCCCGCGATGGCCGAGTATCCAATTGTGTTAATCCATTAGTCTGTATGTCGCGTCTGTTTTGTCAGCATATACATACATACTTCATGCATTATTTATTTGCATTCACATTTCATATTGCATCACTATCACTCTAGTCGGTCCTGTCCCCTAGTGGTAGAAGTCCTCTCAATCGAGTTGTCAGTTCTTGCCTCGTCAGGAAATACTGTGTCTGAACAACCTCGCTTCCAGTTAATTCTGGAAAGAAGTTGGTCCTTGGCCACTTTGATAACTTGAACCTCTGAAAAGCCAGAGAAAACTCTCAATAAACATCACTCTTCGCCATTGAAGATGATATCCTTGCTTTCCCGGATTAAGGAAAATCCACAGAGAAAGCCTCGTGATCAGAGATTCGGCAGCACGCCAGTTTTGCTCCGAAAAACCACTGATGAGAAGGTCATTAGCACCTCAAAATTGGACCCCATCATATGGCATTTCTCCGGGAAGATCCCGAGAAAAGTATGATGAAAGATCCCAAACGAAAACAGTCTCTCAAGAGACTCGCTTTCCCTAGTAGAATCGACAAATGGCGTCTCCAAAACAGAGAAGTTTGTGTACCTCTACAATTCAGACGTCTGGGTTCCCCAGCAAGTCTGACATCAAAACTTTTTCCACTCAAATGGCATCTCCCCAGGAAAATTCGGCAAGAAGTTTGAAGGAAAGCCGCTACGCATAGCGTCCCTTGTCAGTAAAGTTTATTGACAAAAGAAACTAAGACCAGTTCTTGGTAGGAAACCAGGATCGAGGGGAAGTTTAAATCGGAAACTAAGACCAGTTCCTTGGTAGGAAACCAGGATCGAGGGGAAGTTTATTTCAAAAGAAACCGAGACCAGTTCCTTGGTAAGAAACCAGGATCGAGGGGAAGTTTAAATCAGAAACTAAGACCAGTTCCTTGGTAGGAAACCAGGATCGAGGGGAAGTTTAAATCAGAAACTAAGACCAGTTCCTTGGTAGGAAACCAGGATCGAGGGGAAGTTTACCTTTTCTAAGCATCATTGCTTAGCTAAAGAAGATGAATGCATAAGCTACCATTCATAACCACCATCAAAATTTCGGATATTCCGATATTTAATCCTCTTGCACCCCGAATGCCCGAATCCCTTCGTCATTCACACCTTCGGGTCCAAGAAGATTAAATAGGGGCATCTGTAATACCCCAAATTTTGACCACTTAGATTTCCCATCATTTTGAAAATCATCATCATAATATGGATGAACCATCATGCTTCATCAGTCTCCCCAAAGATGGGTGAGCATCCAATACAATCAAAATTAGGGTTTCAAGCCCTCTCTGAGTGCTTAGATAAAGGATCAATCAAGAAATGACATGATCTTCAACTTGTCTAATCTCTTAAACATCCACAATGGATCAAAAAGGACTCCCACTTCAAGGATTAAGCACAAGGCTGCTCCCTTCTAGGTGGATCAAGTCTCAAGATCGACAGTGTCACCAAATTAGGGTTTTGGTCGACCAGGGCCTCCAGATGGAAATTTTCATCTGGGCACAAGGCAATGATCCAAAACATGACCTAATATGCTTCATGGAACCTCATGAACCCATGCATCAAGTCAATTTTGCCTCAGGGGATGCATTCATCAAAAATCAGGAATTAGGGTTTCTTGACCTAATTCACCCCTAAGTTGAATTTTGGGACAAACCATGAGCCAAGACCTCAAGAGATGATTTGAGGGTCTCTAATACACCATATTGATCCATTTGGAACAATGGATTGATCCAAGAAGCTTGAGCAACAAGTCTCATTTTCATCTACACCACAATTAGGGTTTTAAGGGAAAAGTCAACTGTAACTTTGACTTTTGACCAAGACATGCTCCCAAACCCTAATACATGATTGAATATACCCTATGACACCCATGGAACATGTCCATCAAGTTTGATTTAGGTCAAGGACATGATTTCCTGAAGAATTGCACAGTTTGGAATTCATCTGATAAAAAGTCAACTGTGCACAAAAGTCAACTTTGACTTTTTGAGATTTTTCACCAAAATGGATTTTTAACCCTAAAATGATGTTAATGTATGATTTGAATCATCATTCATCAAGAAAAATCAAGAAAAGTGAGATAACTTGTAAAAGGGGTAACCATAAAACTTAGAAATTTTTCTAAGTTAAAAATAAAGTGGCAAAGGTACCAACTTTGGAGGACCATAACTCCTAAACCACAAGGCCATTTTTTCTCATCCAAAGATGGATTTGTATCCCTCATTATCACCTACAAAAACTTCAACTACAAGTCATTCCAATTCATTAAGGATTTTGAGTTATGGAGTGATCAAAGTGGCTGAAAAGTGAAAATGTCACTTTTTCCAACACTTAGTGAAATTTTCACTAAGTCAGATTCTGCCTCACTTTTTGCCAAATGTAGGGGGATTTTTCACTTGGAATCAAAAGAGGTCAAAACCAAACTTGTTCAAACAGTTTTTGTATCATGTAAGAGCTTTCCAAAATGGCCAAGAACATTGCCAAATTCAACCTACACCACGAAATACAACATTGCCAAGTTGCCTTGCTGAAATCTGTCAAGGCAAGGCAGAATTTGCATTTTGGCTCGATTTGCCAAAATCAGCCAATTTCAATTGCTCCAATCCACTTGGACACCTCAGAGGATTGAATCTAAAGGGGACAATCACAGAGCCAAGCCTCCAAGGTCCAAGGAACAAGAAAAACATGTTGAACCTAGAATGGCCAAAATAGGGACAAGACTTCAAATTTGGAATGAGGCATTCAATGGAACCATCAAGGTGGCATGGACTGAGCCATTCTCATCTGAAATCAGTCAAGACTTATCCAAGACCAAGGGGACCAAAGCTCTGTGCCCTAACCTCTAGTCAATGGCTAGAGGAGACTTGAATTCTCATTGGACAACATTGGCCAAACCTACTTACAAGCTGCCATGCACTATTCCTTGCAAAACAAACTTGATCTACTATAAATAGAGCTCAATTTTGGTCAGTTTAAGTACACCAAAGCCATCTAACAGATGCTTTCCTCAAAATCTCTTTCTCTTGGCAAAAATGCCTTTCTTAGCAAGGTAGCTATCGGGTTTTGAGTTTGAGAGCAATTTTGCACAAACCAATCACTCACACACCTCACATACATCACATATGAGCTGATCAAACACTCACATAACTTCTGAAACATCAATTTCATGAAATCACCAGCTGGTTGCTCAAATTTTCAAACAAGGTGCAGCTGAGGTACCACAAAATGATCCAGCCAATTTCAATCAAGTCCAACCATCCAAACACAATCCATAGGGTGTAGGGAAGTTGTCCAGATCATCACAACTCATATGTAACACCTCCAAATCAAAAATCACTTTGAACTTGCTGTCACGGCTTGGAGGTAAGCACATACTTGGTCATCTCTCAATCTATGCATATTTCCTCGCACAATAATTTGGCCATATGTTCATAATCATGCATGGAATGTTTTCCCTCAATTAATTGCATTGTTTAAATCGTGTATCAAAAATCCTAGCCTTCATGCAGAAATTAGGGTTCTTGAGGTTTCTTCGTGATTTCTTGTTGTATGTTTAATTTAAATGAAATTAAAGTACATAGACATGATCGTGAGGTTGAGACGAGCATAATGATATGTGGATTGCATGATATGATTACGTATTCATGGAGATTGGATAGAAAACGCAAATCTGAGAAACCAAGAACACGCGCGGGTTCTTCAGCTTGTTCTTGGCGCCTTTTTTTTTCAAATTCAAATATTTGAATTTTGTGATTTTGTTTAATTGATTCAAAAATTAATTTCTCTCTGAGTTTTAATGATTTTGAGTTGATTCTATTTTTAATAATTCACAAAAATGTTAAAATATTTTATTTTATCAAAAAATCCCAAAAATATTATTTATTTCATATAATTGATATTTTTGTAAAGAATTAATATTTTGATTGTTTTTGGCATTTTAAATATTTTTTCTACATTGATTTTGCAACTTTTAATGCTTTCTAATTATTTTGTAGGTCAATACTTAATTTTTGAAGCATTAATCCAAGATCACAATTTGTTTTCCATGTGTTAAACAATTTTTGATCATTTTAATTGAATTTTTATTCAATTAAATACATTTTGAAAACAAATTAGGGTTTTGGATTAATTCAACCCTCATAAATCATTTTCAAAACACTTTGGGCCTCTATTAGAGTGTAAGACCCAATCCTTTTTTTGACCAAATCATCTTTGGGCCTCACTTATTGTATAAGTCCCGATACCGTCAAAAAACAAACGGCGCGATCGTCGCCTTTTCAAAAATCATCTGGGCCTACCCTCGAGTAGTAAGACCCATTTATTCATCTAAAAACTTTTTGGGCCTCTTGAGAGAGTGTAAGACCCATCCCCCCTTGTACAAAACCTTTTTGGGCCTCACTCATTGTATAAGTCCCTCTGTACAAGTAAACGGTGCGATCGTCGCCCGTTTAAAAATAAAAACCATCTGGGCCTACCCTCGAGTAGTAAGACCCATTTCTTTTTCTTTAAAACACTTTGGGCCTCTAATAGAGTGTAAGACCCAATCCCCCTTTTAACCAAAACATTTTTGGGCCTCACTTATTGTATAAGTCCCTCCGCGTTAAAAGAAAACCTCGGCGCGATCGCCATTTTTAAACGAAAAATCATTTGGGCCTACCCTCGTGTTATAAGCCCCACTATTTTCTTTAAACCCTTTTTGGGCCTCTTGAGAGAGTGTAAGACCCATCCCTTTGTACAGAAAACCTTTTTGGGCCCCAGTCACTTGTATAAGTCCCTCTGTACAAATTCAAACAGTGCGCTCACTGATAAAACCCTGGGCCTCTCCTTGAGCTGTAAGCCCCACATCTTTCTTTTTCAAAGCACTTTCTCCTTTGATTTTGAATATACTGTTGTTTTTAATCTTTCTTTGTTAAACAACTAACCAAACAGCATGGAAGCACTACAACCGAGTAAGTGGTTATCGCTTTCATTTACTGCTTTCATATTATAAACTGTATTGTGGGGCTGCTCACTGTAAGTCTCCTTTCATAAACTCATATCTACTGTGTAATAATAGTATAGATATTTCGAGTTTCCCCGGCAACTACGTCTAGAACTAAGTGACGCCGTTTCATTTATTCGTAGAAATAGACGCCTAGATCCCCAATAGGAGCACCATATACAGTCTTCTCTTCGGCTGTCCTCCTTAGGAATCGTCAAGAAGCTCTACTCCCCAAGATGAATGTATTCTCCGTGAATGGCATCTTTGAGTTTCTTCCCAATTCTCGAACTTTCCTGACTTGATCTATTCCTTGTGGATAGCTTGCCTTGAATGTCTCGGGGTTTGGGTACCCACTACGGTCATAATCTTGGACCTTAACTAAGGAACCCTCTTTAAAAGTTAAAAGTCGCTGGATAGTAAACCTCGCACGTTTACCAGTGGTTTTCATCTTTAAAAGAGTTATCTCTCCTAATGGAAAGGAGATGATAGACCCACGGGCTTCTTAAACGCATCGGCCTCCTCTTGGGCATTATTCAAGGACCCTACGGCTTCTTAGAAGTATTCACAGCCTCCTCTTAGGCTTCGTATAATGATCTCTTCCCCCGGGAATGATAGCCTCCTCTTGGGCTTCGTACAAGGACCCGTCGGCTTCTTAAAAGTTTCCAGCCTCCTCTTGGGCTTCGTACAAATTGTCTCGACGACCTCCTAGAGGTATAGTAACAGAACATAGTCATCCTCATAGAACAGCCCTTTCATAGAGTCTACTACTGTTTCTCGAAGCATAGTACAAAAGATAAAACTCTAGACACGGACAGTCTAACTTCCTTGAGTCTCAAAGACATTCTCAAGCACCCTTCGTTAAATAGGAAGGAAACCCGCAGACTCGGATAGTCTCAATACCCTTTGGATTTCCCGTTTCCTCAAAGAAAAGGAAATATCCCTGATCCTCAAATCAAATCCCTGAGTACAGTGTTGCTCAAATAAGAACTGATTTTCTCTTTTAAATCAGTATATTGGATCTGTCACTCAACTGAAACAGTTACAATAGCCTCCATCTCGGGCTTCGTACGAGATACCAAAATTCTCCCCAGTGGAGTCAAAACAACCTTTTCGCCTCTCTCTCGGGCTTTGTACGAGATACAAAAACACTCTATTACTGAGTATAAAAGATTCTCCAACTGAGTCAACTCTTTGCTAGCCTCCTCTTAGGCTTTGTATAACGATATGCCCCACTGGGTCAAAAACTTTTAGCCTCTCTCTCGGGCTTTGTACGAGACACAAAATAGCCTCCTCTTAGGCTTTGTATAATGATTTTCCTAGTGGAAATTAGCCTCCTCTTAGGCTTTGTATAAGAAAACCACTGGTTGATCCAATCGACCTTTTAGCATCAAAGTTGTGCCTCGTTCACAGTACACAAACATCAACAACTCCTTTCCCTTCATCTAATCGCTGTAAGCGGCAAGCCTCTGGATCATCTACATCCATGCCACTGTCCCTCTTTTAGCATGAGAAATTCCTAAGGAAAGATGGCATTGCTCTACACTGAGTTAAAGTCTTCTCCTTCAGGTTAAAACCCTTTCTTCGGAAATTATGGCATTGCTCGGATCCGCGTATCCCAGTTAAAGTAATTCTCCTTCTCCCCTCTTTAGAGATGACAAATTCTCTCTAAAGCCGAGGTCTTTCAGCTTCACGTCTTGGGCTTTGAACAAGACACAAATAGACCTTTTAGCTTCACATCTTGGGCTTTGAACAAGATACAAATCACCTTTCGCTTCATGTCTTGGGCTTTGAACAAGACACCAAAACACCCCTTTCCTCCCATAGAATAGGAGGAACTACGAATGCTCTGATTTCCCTGTTTCGGTAAACGGGAATACGTAGGCATAAGATCGAAAGAAAAGATCTTAGCGAGCGCAATCAACAA
Source organism: Lathyrus tuberosus (assembly GCA_022829125.1). NCBI lineage: Eukaryota > Viridiplantae > Streptophyta > Magnoliopsida > Fabales > Fabaceae > Lathyrus > Lathyrus tuberosus. Next base: position 5,255,390 of record JALAZF010000023.1, on the reverse strand, counting down.
AAAACCCAAATCCCATATCTTCGTCAATCAAAAGCAGTAATTCAAAAGCACCAGTCCTAACATCCTAATCCTTGTTCCCCGAAAGAAACCCTTTGCCTAGATTAAAAGAAAGAAAACCGTATTGGCGAAAATACAAATAACCAGTACAAAGGCCCCCCCACATTGATAGCATCCGTAACCTAACAGACCGCTGTTTAAACTCAGTATGCAAGCAGGGTTAATTGGAGACATCTATTTCCCTTCCTTATTCAGCTCACAATAGGATAAAAAATGAATCGACCTGTAGTTTTAAGCTCAACCGCAGAGAGCGACCAGCGCTTAAGAACCGCGTCCAAAATCGCTCGCTACACCACCCTTACCTTGGATTGAAGGTTTCTCTAAAACTCCGATCGACCTAGCTTGGCCTCTTTTCCTCTTCTCCGTAACTTCCACGTTTTTCTCCTACTTTCCTCTTTTTCTGCAACTTCTACTTTACTGCTTCTTCTAATTCCTCTTAATTTCTAAAACCTAACATAATAACCCTATTATCTTATTTTTTTTCTTATTGGGCCTCATTACTATACCCCCACTATTACTACCATCTCCCTAAGCCCAATATATAATCTAGTAATATTTCTAATACTATAATTACCAGTTAAATTAGCTTAATTAATTAATTAACAACAACACAACTTAAATCAACACTTTATAATTAATTCAACTAAAACCGACATATCAACTCAACACAACAATTTCGACAACCAACACAAATCACACAAATAATATGAAGCTATTTAATTAAATAATTAATTAAATAACCAGGCGTTATAGTATACATTGCTGAGTATCGTCTCCCTTCGAAATTAACAGGTCCCGAAAATGATGCTTAATGTTAATGACTCACCTGCTTCCATTGCAAGGAAGAGAAGGAAAATTATGTTAACGGACAAAAAACTTAATAAACATAATGCCAACAAGGAGAATGTAAATGCTACATCATCCACACCATTGATTCCTGTTTCTACTTCATCCCAACTGAAACATTCGACGCCTTTATCGGAAATAGGTGACAACGCTCATACTGCACCATTTACGCGACATATAGGAGAATCTGGCCAACTGAAATGCAGGCGATTTCAAATGCATTCAGTGGTCAATTTGTTTCATACTTTCAATTCCATGGGGACCTGTGATGTTCAATCACTTTTTCCCCTTTGCACAACCCCTAATGCGCATGTTACACCCACACCTATTCATGGTGTTTCAGCAAGACAAGAACAAACATGTCTGTAAACAAGTCCTAGATTTACTCAACGTGAAGCACGGTCCTTTGTTGCTTTGCATTTAACCGAGACAGTTAGCAATAGCTATGGCACTACCGCTACAAATATTCGTTCACCTATCCACATTACTTCACGCACATGTGGAGGTATACCACCAAGCATATCATCCCTCCCACCAATATTTCCTGCAGCAAATTCGAACTCACCATACACATCTTACACTCCAGCTACATCTTACATTGTTGCATCCAACCCCAACCTACCCCACAGTACAAGTCAACTTAACAATATGCCACAATGTTCTATTTTTGTACCTACTAACGTTACACATATAACGTCCGATGTTTATTCTTCGAATGATGAAAATTCTGATTTGGATTCTAATTATTCCTTGGAAGATTCATCTGATTCTGATGATGACACTTATGAGGAGCCTGTTGACTCTTACCTACAAGGTTCTGTCATCTACGCATCTATTATTATGTACTTACTATGCAATTGTCATCTATTATAAAACGACACCTAACATATCTCTTATGAACGCAGAATATGCTGATATTGGGGTCCGAGTTTGGGAATGCCATCATTGTAAGGCTTGTATGTGGTATCAGGAGCGTAAACAAAATAATAGACATACTACAGTTGCAAAGTTTCATATATGCTACAGAAGTGGAAAGGTGGTCCTGCCACTGATGAAGACGCCACCTCCATTGTTACATCAACTGCTCTATGATAGAACATCGAAACATAGTAAAAAGTTCTAGGACTACATTAGAACTTACAACGCAATGTTCTCCTTCACTTCTCCCAGTATGAAATTTAACACAACTTACTCCAAAGGCAGAGGTCCTCCTACGTTGCAACTTCATGGTCAAACTTGTCACAGAATCAGAACGATGCTCTGTGAAATTGGTGAACCTCCTCAGTATGCCCAACTATACATTTTTTACACGGATAATGAGGTCGAAAATAAATTATATTGTTTTAGGTGAATGGTTGTGAATTCCATGTTATATTAGAAATATGTTGTACCCACTAACCACATTTGGAATGTGTTTTGCTAACTTTACTATTATTTTAATTCTGTAGGGATAATAAAAAGCTTGAAAAGGATATAGTAACCAGCTTTAAACATATGTTGGATGATAACAATGTTCACGCAAAAGTGTTTAGAATGGCAATGGATGTTTTGAAGGAGAGTACCTTCCAAGATTTGAGGTTGAAGCTCATTTCAAGTAGGCCAGGTGACGGTCACGTGTATAACACGCCCACAGTTTCGGTGATATAGACTCTGCTGAACTGAGGGACATCATAATCCATGAGCGTGATGGTGGATTACAGAGGATCGATGAGTTTCACCCGGCTTATCGTGGTTACCAATACCCTTTGATTTTTGCATATGGGGAAGATCGTTACAGGGAGAATATACTTCACAAGTACAAACACGAACAAACTGTCACCAAGCAGAACCGTCAAACCATTAAGGATTGGCTATGCTTCCGACTACAGGAACGCATTGCTGAACCTACTACTTTACTTCATTTAAGGCGTTTCTTCCAGCAGTTTTTGGTTGACGGCTACACTATGATGGAGATCGAGCGTCTTAATTAGTTGTGGAGAAATCAATCTAAATTGAGAGTTGGAAAGTATAGCAACTTACAACAACAAGATAGTGTCGGTACTTCGCAACAAGGTAACAAACAAGGAAAGCGTGTGGTTTTGCCTTCTACATTTGTTGGGAGAAAAAGGTACATGGACCAACTATATTTAACGACATGGAAATTTCAAGTAAATTGGGTTTTCCTGACCTTTTTATAACCTTTACCTGCAACCCAAATTGGCCTGAAATCAAACGACATTTGGATCCCAAGAATTTACATGCACACGACCGTCCTAATATTGTAGCAAATGTGTTCAAAATCAAATTCGACAAACTTATGCGCGATATAACAAAGAACCATGTCCTTGGACATGTTTTGGCATGTAAGTCAACGATATCAATTTTATTCCTATACGCGCCCTTATTCTTATTATTATACTCATTAAATCTGTTACACTTTCTTCATCTTTCAGTTATGTATACCATTGAATTCCAAAAGAGAGGTCTCCCACACGCACACATACTGGTTTTCTTACATCCTGAGAGTAAATACCCAACCCCGACGGACATTGACCATGTAATAAGCGCAGAAATACCTGACCCCGCACGCCATCCGACTTTGTACAACTTGGTCAAAGAGCACATGGTCCACGTGCCTTGTGGTTTGTCTAATTGGTCATCATCGTGTATGAAGAACAGAAAATGCACTAAATTCTTTCCAAACCGATTCATCGCAAAAACAATTGTTGATGCTGAGGGTTATCCTCTGTACAGAAGAAGATCAACAACACACATAATCCAGAAAAGCGGAATCCCTTTGAACAAAAGACATGTAGTTCCCTACAACACAAAGTTACTATTAAAATACCATGCTCATATCAACATGGAGTGGTATAATCAGAGTACTTCTATCAAATATATATTCAAATATATCCACAAAGGCTTTGAAAGAATTACCGTGTCCATTGTGCATGTTACACGTCTAACCTCTGATGGTAACGAAGTCGTTGATGAAATACAACAATATCTTGATTGTCGATACGTCTTTCCATGTGAGGCAGCATGGAGGATCTTCGGTTACAACATTCCTGGAAGGAAGCCCGCGGTTGAATGTATGTTTTTCCACCTTATTAGGAAATGCAAAAGGTTGGCGACACACATTACGATTCTTTTAGGGATACATGTTTTGCTATGGGTTTCCTTGAAGATGACCGAGAATTCATCGAAGCCATTAAGGAAGCAAGTGAATGAGGGTCAGGTCATTACCTTCGAAAGCTTTTTGTGGTTATGCTTCTGTCAGGTAATGTGAATAGGCCTGCCCATGTTTGGAATGAGTCGTGGGTTTTACTATCCGATGGTGTGTTGCACCAACAAAGATAGTTGGTGAATGACAAAGGTTAGAGTTACAGTACAGTTAACATATGCTATTAATTTAATAATTTCGTGTATATGCACCACATCCTTATTTTCCATTCAAAACCATCCCATGAGATCCTTACAGCTTCTGTACATTTACCACGTTACTGGCCTGAATTTAATTTTTGTGTCACAAAACTTTTGTTGAGTGAGGCGTAGCTGATAAATCTCACATTAATGGAGATTGAAAAACTGCTACAACTAAATCGAAGAACTCTTAAAGAATTCAAACCTATACCATATCCGGACGGATATGTCTTGGAGCAACTCGGCAATCACCTCATCTACGAGGAACGCAGTTACGACATTCAAACCGTGATGGATGAGTTCCAATCACTTCATGTCGCTCTCACAGGTACTTATATCTAACATATTACAGGAAACAACTTTTCACACGTACATTACATATATTCCCCTTTATAGTTTTTTCCTTTTAAACAGATGAGCAGCGCAGTATCTATGAGACAATAATGACTGTCGTTAGAAGTCAGAAAGGAGGATTTTTCTTCCTGCATGGTTATGGGGGTACTGGTAAAACGTACATGTGGAGGACACTCGCAAGTGCACTTAGGTCTAAGCACGACATCTGCATAACCGTTGCAACCAGTGGAATTGCATCGCTGTTGTTACCCGGTGGGAGAACTTCTCATTCAAGGTTCAAAATACCTGTCCCAACGTTGGATAACTCAACTTGCGACATTCATTACAAAGATGAGGCCGCGGAACTACTTCGGCAGGCAAAGTTAATTATTTGGGACGAGGCTCCTATGGCAAACAAATGGCGCTTCGAAGCACTTGACATGACATTGAAGGATCTAATGAGTGTCAGTGGCAACTCCAGTGAGGTGTTTGGTGGCAAGGTTATTGTCTTTGGTGGAGATTTTAGGAAGATTTTGCCGGTAATACCCAGGGGATCAAGATGTGACATTGTGCATGCAACCATAAACGCTTTCTACCTTTAGCACTTGGTTCGGGTGTTGACCTTAACCAAAAATATGCGTTTGAATTGTGGTCCAACGGAACACGAGTGTAACGAAATTGCTGAATTCTCCGATTGGCTTCTCATAATAGGGGAGGGTAGACTGGGAGGTCCTAATGATGGGACCGCTGAGATAGATTTTCCACTTGAAATTCTAATAACACAGTTCCAAGATCCTATTGTAGCCATTGTCACGAGTACTTATCCATATTTCCTCAATAACTACCTTGACTACAACTACCTAAAGAGTAGGAATATCTTGGCATCAACCATCGATACGGTTGACAAAATCAATGATCATGTTTTAGCCATGATGCCAGATATTTTTATAGCCTATCAACATTTTCTCAAATATTTATACAACTTCATAATGAGGCCTTAATGTATTGCATTCTTTTGCTTTAGGTGACTTGAGGGATTACTATAGTTGTAACTCAGTTGACCAGTCTGAGATACATGACAGGGACATGCTTGATGTTCTCACTCCGAAATTTCTCATCTCTTTAAAAACATCTGGTCTGCCAAACCATCACATCAAGCTTAAGATTGGAACACTTGTGATGCTAATGCAGAACATTGATCAATCCGAAGGGTTGTGTATTGGTACACGCCTAATTGTGACGAAGATGGCGTCACACATACTTGAGGCACATATTATGGGGAGGGGGGGGACGACATGGCAACGTCGTCTATATTCCCCGTATGGATATGGTCCCTTCTCAATCTCCTTGGCCTTTCAAGCTAAGCCGGAGACAGTTCCCAATAATAGTATTATCCGCGATGACAACTAACAAGTCATAAGGTCAGTCGTTGGATTGGGCGGGGTTTTATATTCCTCAGGACGTATTTACTCATGGAAAGATTTATGTAGCCCTTTCAAGGGTTACCAGCAAGAAAGGTATCAAAGTTTTGGTACACGATGAAAACATCACTGCTAAAGTGTCTACAACAAACATGGTTTATGTAACATCCTTCTAAACACCGCGGAAAATATATAAATAAATCAGAGTAATTATCATACATTTCACAAAAAGGTGTCACATATAATTTCAAAACTTCACAAACACCTGTCATGCTCATTAACACTTAAATGATTTCATGCTTTTCAAAAACTTTCACTTAGCATGTAGCAGCGGATTTAAGTTAATCATGATATACATAAAGACAGTCTCATGCTCATCTCATTCATAATCAATACTTAGGCATAAAAGCCAAAACTTCATACAATTCCAATAAATATAAAAGCATAAAGTAGAGTACATAACGTATCTATCAAAACATAAATCGAAACGATCCCAGTGTTACATAATCAGAGCACGACTCGACCCAACATAAATAAATAAACTAAATTAGCTACTCCAACGGCTACCTCGCGCTAGAAGCAACTTTACTCCTCGGTACCTGAGCGATGTCGTATAAAACATCATTCCAACAGAAGGGTGAGAATTCACATAATTATTGAAATCATAAGATAATAATTTATTTAAAGGTATACAAACATAATTATAATTATTCTCACACTTCAAAGTTTCATCAATAAAGTATCACTAAAGTAACCATATCATTCACAAGTATATCCACACAATCCACAATTTCACCAATTCAACATTTCACATGAATACACATAATCTCATATAACAAACATATACACAATGAGACTCAATGCAAGACTCAATGCAACTCATGCCATGTGGTACCAACACTTTTTATTATTTTTCGGTTTTTACATTAAACCGGGTCCATTCTCTAGACCAATAACACACAAAAGCCTGTTCTCTAAGCTTTCAAACCCCGCTATATATTTGGGACAAGTCACTAGCTCCCACGGAACTAGCAAGCATTGCCTCTTGACACAAATGATGCGTATGCAATTACAACAACCATATGCAATTAAGACCGTTCTCTAATCTTAATATTCATGCATATCTTCAATAATTCAAAACACTTGTATTACCACATAATTGCACACACAATCATACTCATGAATTATTCACATACAATTCATCCATCTCTTCAATAACTCATCACATTTGAATTATCACACAATTTCACATACAAACACATTTTCATAATCATAATATTCATTACTCCAAACATTACCATCACACTTGACAAGTAATCCACAAAGTATCAACACAATTCAACCTCAATTCATAAAACACGCATCACTGATTAAATATAGAATAATTATTCCATCATCAATAATTAAATCCAATATTCAATAAAATTTCAGTATTCAATAAATAATTAATATTTAAATAACCAATCAATATTTAAATAAATAACCAATATTAAATAAATAATCAATAATTAAATAAAGGCTTAATACCCTTTTTGGTCCTCTACCTATGACTCGGAGTCCATTTTGGTCCTCTTCCTTTTAAAAGTTCAAAGTTAGTCCCGTACGTTGTCTAACAGAAGCAAAATGGTCATTTTCGTCAAATAAAGGCAAACGGTGTTAGTTTTGCTGACGTGTAATCTGAGTTGTTGGATGGATTGTCTAATTAGCACCTTCTTCTTCCTTCTTGCTATAACGCTTATAAGTTCACCCCTAATTTGTGACCTAATTGTTTCCTTCCCAAAAAGCACCCAATTGAAACCTAATTCATCATCTAAAATTCTACAGATTATCTAATCTTCTCTACTTACCAGTTTCCTAAATTCTACGTTTTCATGGTTAAGTGGAAATAATGGCTTCCTGATATTTCACTAAAATTGTATTTTTTGATTTCATTCTAACTCTTGTGAATTTAAGCTCAATATGCTATTGATTTTTCCAATATGTCCTATCTCTGAGAACTTCAATTGTTCAACTCAGATCTAAACCAAAGATTGTGTTGTGATTTGTAGGTGTGAACACTATGGATAGAGGGAAGTGCCTTGGATATAGTTGATCCAGCACTAAACCAGTTTTATCCCTATGCTATAGTTCTAAGATGCATTAAAATTGGACTCTTGTGTGTACAAGAAAATTGGGGAGGATCTGCAAACTCAGAAATTCGCTTTCATTCATTTAACTAACATTTAAGCTCAAATTAGCAAGTACAGTTCAGATGCATTCTAACCAACTGTTATTTTCAATTCAAATTTTAAAACAAAAACTTACATATCTAACTACAACTACTAACTAGTCTAGTTTTCTAACTGTAACATTAATCTAACAAATCCATTATCACATAACTAACACCATACACTTACAACTCATCTAACTAACTTCCTAATAAGTTCAACTAATCAACCTAAGTTAATTCCAATTTCAGTGCACTGGACTTAATAGAATTCAAGAGTTAGCAGATACTTTGTTCCAGCATAGGAATTAGCATACTTTGTCCCATATAAGCTCAAATACTAAGCAAGCCATGACAAGTTCCTCCAGCTCTGCAACAACACTTAGAGATGCATTCATAAATGAGCTTCACTCTCTTATACTGAACCAGATGAAAAAGAAGTGTCAGTACTGGAACCAGAGTTGAAAACCAATCAATCCGCCTCTGTCTAAAAGCTTTCTCATTCTTGAGAGACAGTTTTGCTAACTATTTTCATCCTCTCAATCTCATGAATTAATCTTTATTATATCATTATTACATGTTTATTAATTGGCATGCTAGATGTATAAATAATGAATCCACACATAAAATTGATATATGCTAGATGATATTAAAATTCATTAACGGTTTATGTAAAGGCCAATGATTGAAAAAATATGTGTGAATATGAGACACATAAAGAAATTATTATTTATTTAAATTCAGTAAATAAAAATGTATTGATGGGAGACCATTTTGCATTACTTAAATTTATCTCGTCCTTGTTTATTTTAATGACCAATTGTTAGTCGTATACTCTTGTAAGTTTTTGAATCCTGAACCTCTAATTCTTTTTAACCTTTAACTCAACAGGTTCAAGCCATTTGAAGTATCCTTCCAACTCCTTTTTACAGCAAGCATGGTACTTCATGACACCATACTTTTCTCGAGTATGCTATCGAAAACTCTTCTGGCTGTTTGAAGGTCTCCACATTTTGCATACATGTCTACCAGGGATGTATTGATATAAACATCGTTCTGATTACTGGTTACGATGATTTTATGGTGAATCCATTTTCCCTTGTAAAATTGGAGCAAGCTTGAATTGCCCTTAAAAAGATTACTTCGTTTATTTCGAGGCAGTTTTCATACATCTCATCAAATAAGTTGAGTGCTTCTAATGAAATGCTGTTCTGAGAAAACCCGCAAATCATACAGTTCCATGTCACAATGCTTTTCTTCCTGATTTTGTTAAAAATTGTGTAATGCCGAATCCACAAAGCCGCATTTTGAATACATATTCACCAAAGAGTTCTGAACAAATTCGTCGATGAAGCCTCTTTTCATGACATGACCATGTATCTTTTGTCCGAATTGTATCGAACCAGCAATTGCACTTGCTGAAATTGAACATAGCAATGAACTGATTTTCCCTCTTTTAACCAACCTAATCTAGCATAGGAATTCAGAACACTAATCATTGCCACTTCATTCGGTTCCACCTATGAATCTTGCATTTTAACAAAAACATATATTGCCTCTTCAAAGCAATCATTTTGATTATAGGACGAAATCATAGAAGTCCAACAAGAAGTACTTCAATCAACAAAAGACTCAAAGATCCGTTTCGCTTTACACAAGTAACCACATTGACTGTACATAACAATAAGAGAATTACTCAAACTACCCTCACCAATCAAGCCTTCTCTGATCACATATCCATGAACTAATTTAGCCAATCTCAAGCAACCAATTTTAGCACAAGCCTCAGCTATACTAAGCAGCATAACCGAGTCAGGTCTAATCCCCTCAAAAACCATCAAACGAAACATTTCCAATCCCTCTATACAAACCTCATTCTCAACATAACACAAAACAACAAAACTCCAAAAAACTAAATCTCTTTGACACATTTCATCAAACACCTTCTTAGCATCACTTAAACAGCATAACTCTCATACATTCCAAGCAACGAAGTTCCTGTTAGAAGTAATTCAAGTTCTCTGTCGAAGTCGAAGTCTTTATAGGTTTTGGTCGATGTCGAATTAGTTGTAGTGTTGTGTAGTCAGCTGTATTCGACAGAGTCGAATATAGCTGTTAAGGAGTTAGTCTAAATGTTTGTTTGGGCCTGGGCTTTGATAGTGTATATAAAGGGCTTTGTAATTTGTAATTACATACGATAATATACACAGCATTTAACACAATAAAGTTTAGAAAGTTTTGCAAACCCTAATCTCTTCTCTTCTCTCCTTCTTCTTCTTCTTTCACTCAAACATTCATCTTTCTTGAAACATAGTTCCAACAATTGGTATCAGAGCCTGGTTGCGATTCAGAGAGAATCTAATGGAAAACGGAACAACAACGTCCACACAATTCCCAGCGAATTTACCGGTTTTCAAAGGGGAAAACTACCAACGGTGGGTTGCGCAGATGAGGGTTATTTTCAGATTTCAAGATGTGGTTGAAATCGTGAATGATGGTGTAACTGAATTGGGGGCGAATGCGACTGATGAACAGAAATCTGTGTACAAGGATCAACGGAAGAAAGATGGCAAAGCGTTGTTCTTGATTCACCAGTGTGTGGATCCGAATGTGTTTGAGAAAATTATTGAAGAAGAATCTGCAAAAGGAGCGTGGGACAAGTTAAAGAACTTGTATGGAGGTGATGAGAAACTGAAGAGGGTGAAGCTGCAAACCGTGAGAAAGCAATACGAAATGATTCAAATGAAGGAAGATGAATCAGTTTCGGAGTTCTTTTCAAGATTGGTGATGCTGTCGAACCAGATGAAGTCTTGTGGAGAAACAATCACAGATTTGCAGAAAATTGAGAAGGTACTAAGATCTCTGACTGCAAATTTTGATTACATTGTAGTGTCCATTGAAGAGTCCAAGAATCTTGCTGAGATGAGATTGAAGCAAAGAGATTCAGAGAGAAGAGAAGAGATTAGGGTTTGCAAAACTTTCTAAACTTTATTGTGTTAAATGCTGTGTATATTATCGTATGTAATTACAAATTACAAAGCCCTTTATATAGACTATCAAAGCCCAGGCCCAAACAAACATTTCAACTAACTCCTTAACAGCTATATTCGACTCTGTCGAATACAGCTGACTACACAACACTACAACTAATTCGACATCGACAAAAACCTATAAAGACTTCGACTTCGACAGAGAACTTGAATTACTTCTAACACACCACCTAATTCATGTTCTCGAGACTTCTCATCCCAATGCTCTTCTTTAACTAGTCGAATCTGACTTTCTTCAAAGGTTTGGTAAGTATGTCGGCTAGTTGAAATTCAGTCTTGCAATATTCAAGATCAAGCTTCCCTCTGTTCACTTGATCCCTGAGAAAATGATACCTTCTTTCTATGTGCTTACTTCGACCATGACACATAGGATGATTGGCAAGATCAATAGCTGACTTGTTGTCTACAAACAACTTCATCTTCCCAGGTTCCTTGATCTTGAGTTCTTCGAGCAACATATCTATCCATGCTGCCTGACATGCTGCATACGATGCAACTACATACTCAACTTCACATGATGACAAATCCACAATGCTTTTTTTTCTCGAACTCCAAGAGATTGGAGCTCCTTCTATCATGAAAATGTAGCCTGCAATACTCTTCTTCTCATCTTGGTCTCCACTGAAATCTGAATCAGTGTAACCATATACCTCCGCATCTTTCGACTTGGACCTATTTCGACATGGCATCAGCACACCATGATCAATCGTACCCTTAATGTATCTCAGTACTCTCTTTACTGCAATGAGATGACATTCTTAGGGTTTCTCCATGAATCGACTTAACAATCCGACACTCTGACAAATGTCCGGCCTTGTATTGCAAAGATACCTCAAGGATCCAATAATTTGTTTGTACAGTGTCGAACTTACAAACTCATCATCAGTTATCTTCTTCAACTTTGCTCCTGTTTCCAATGGAGTTGTTGCAGCTTTACAGTCAGTCATCTTGAACCTCTTCAAGATGTCTTGAGCATACTTCTTCTGGTGCAGGAACACACCTTCAGTTGTGTCTTTGAATTCCATCCCTAAGAAATATGAAAAATTCCCTAGGTCGGACATTTCGAACTCTTGCATTAGCTTCGACTTAACTTTTCTTATCGCAGCTTCATTTGCACCTGTAATTAGCAAATCATCGACGTACAGGCATAAAATGATTCGACTATCATTGTCGACATCATTTACATAAACTCCATGCTCAGACACACACTTTGTGAAACCTGCTTCGATTAGGAAACTATCTATTCTTTTGTTCCAAGCCCTCGGGGCTTGCTTCAATCCATAGAGAGTCTTCCTCAATCTGTACACCTTCGACTCATGCCCTTTAATCTCAAATCCTGGTGGTTGACTGACATAAACTTCTTCCTCCAAAGGTCCATTCAAAAATGTTGATTTTACATCCAACTGATGTATCTTTCATCCTCTATATGCTGTTGTCGAAACAACAATTCTGATTGTTTCCAACCTAGCCACTGGCACATAGACTTCGTCGAAATCAATACCAGGTTTCTGCAGAAAACCTCTTGCCACTAGTCTTGCCTTATGCTTGGCAATTTCACCATTTGGCCTTCGTTTCAGCTTGTAAACCCATTTCACATCAATAGGCTTCTTGCTGGCTTTTTCGACAAGTTCCCAGGTATTGTTCTTCTCGATTGCCCTGAATTCTTCCTTCATGGCTTCACACCAATTCGAATCATTCATGGCTTCATCCAAGTTAATTGGTTCTGCTTCAGCCATCATCATTACTTCTTCTATTAAGTCACCATCTGCATCGATTGCATTATCTGGAAATCTCTCATATCTAGCTAACCTTGTCGACTCAGCTCTTGTTCTAGTTGATCTTCTGACATTCTGCTCGGGAGGTTCTTCAATACGATAATATACACATCATTTAACACAATAAAGTTTAGAAATTTTTGCAAACCCTAATCTCTTCTCTTCTCTCTCTCCTTCTTCTTCTTCTTCTTTCTCTCAAACATTCATCTTTCTTCATCTTTCTTGGAACATAGTTCCAACAGTTCCAATAACACGATCCTCACTAAACCCAGATTTAACCATCTTCCCATGCAACTTTCTTTCTACAACCAAGTCAGCAACACCAGAAGCAACCCTTATAAGAGAATGATACAAAAAGCTGCAATTCAGAGTGAGGTGAGAAGAACCCATATGAATGTGATGATTGTAAAGAGGAAGCACTTGGTCACCCATAGAAATAGCTGATATTTTTAATGTGTAAAATTAGTTAGCAAAAGGAAAGTGGTTTAGTGGTAAAAAATTGTGTTGTTCACCCAAATGAACCAAATTTGAATCTTGGTGTGGGCAATATTTTGGTAACCTTTTCAATGAACATATCCACATCAGCGTCATGTGATGAATAAGACAATCTACCTCAGTTGTCACGTCCTCTTCTTATTTGACGGAAATTACTTTTTTTATTCTGTTTGACAACGTAAATGATCAAATTGAAACTTTTAAAAGAAAGAGGACCAAAATGGATCTCAAGGTATAGATAAGGGACTAAAAAAGATATTAAGCCTTAAATAAATAATCGATAATTAAATTAAATAACTAATGTTTTAACTTAATTAATCATTATTTTAATTAAATACTCGTAAAACATTTAATATTTTAATTATAATTCCAATTAATACTAATGTAAATATACTACAACATAATATTATAGAAATGATATATATCATTACATTTCCATTCACTACAGTAAATAAAAACATTCACATTGCCCACATGCTGATGCGCTACAGTATTGGTTTATACTACATTATAATATGCATCGCTACAGGAAGTGTATGTGAAATAAATAACTTACATTGCCACTTATTATATATTATATATTATTGCTCGTGTGCTTAGGGATGACAACGGGTCGGGTCGGGTGCGGGTTTCACACTATCCAAACCCGTATCCGAACCCGAACCCGAACCCAAAGATTATTCGAGTAGCAAAATAACAGCCATGCCCGCACCCGTTGGGTTCGGGTTTTTTTCACCCAAACCCGAACCCATAGCAAAAAGTAAAAAAAAATAAAAAAATATATATATATATAGCGGGTGTGGTTTCAGGTTTCAGGCACGGATTTTACACTACCCAAACCCGCACCCGAAATATCGAGTGGCACCCGAACCCGAACCCAATCAACTCGGGTTTTCACCCGTTGAATCGGATTCAGGTGCGAGTGGACCCCGCGAGTTTGGATCTACTTGCCATCTCTACATGTGCTACAGGGAAAGTATGTGAAACAATAAATTTTCAATTCATAAACACTAACCAACCTACGTCATCTCAATTTAACTAACTTCTTCTCACTTCTAACAGCTCAATTGAGAAAAACAAATATCAAAGTCCAGTTAGCATCTTTGCAATTAACATCAACTCTTTCTAACTGTTTTACAAATAGCTAATCATTGCACTCAAGAACTCCATAGCAGTTCAACTCAAACATCCATGGTAATAAGTTCAACTTCACTATAACGGTTCAATCATGGCACGATAACATATTCATTCATCCAAGTAATATAATCACATTTCAAGCAATCAACAATGACAATTCAAACACCAATAAGCTAATTCAACTGGCCAATGTAACTAACTCCCACTTTAATATGATTCACTAACTTTAGATTTCTATTAACCAAACTAATTCAACCTAACAGTCAGTAAAGTTAATTCACTGATTTCGGATTTTTTCATAACTCTAAGCTACTTTCTCAATTCAAACAATTTCCTAACTTTCCAATTCTAATTACTATAGTAAAGAACATGACAACAATAAATTCAATGCCACTAAAAGCTGCGCTACAAGTTTTTTTTTTTAAGACAATGATACACATTTCAAATTTTCCAATTCCAATGGGTACTTTAAATATTAAATAGGTCTCTATACTATACCAAATATCAATTCCAAACATACAAAAATTAGCACTTTTCAAAGAATAATATCAAAACATTTTCAATCTCATAGAAAATTTTGGGAGTTTTATCCTAATCATATTTCTATCCACTAATCATTATCCAATAATCCTAATAATTGATTAAAAATCCACCCTTACCTTGGTTTGGATGATTCTTGAGCTTTTCTCTTCTCTTCTTCTCCACTCTTTTTCTTTCCTCTATTCTTTCTCCTTTTTCAACTTTTTCTCTCTTACTATTGTCAATGAATCTTTTCAGGATTCCCATAAATAAAAATATGCATAAATACAGCCAAAATAAATCCTCAAATAATCCTTCATTGGAAACCATAAATAAATCCTTACCAAAAATCCAATTACCCAGTTGCATTCTCGCATATATTACATATCAATTATCAGCGTACATATGCATAGTATTCCCGCCGAAACAGAAACTTCATTTAAAATAACAATCATTCGCATTCCCTATGCATTTAATTTCCCAGCAGTTGCATTCATGCATGCATCTCCATACATTTCCACCCGGAGTGGAACATTACATCATCATGACATGATCAGGACCAGGGTTCAACGAGCATCTTGATCAGTCCTTCTTCAAAGTCGGTAGTATTCCTCTGAAAAGAGTTAATACCCTGCATGTGCTCATGGACTTTATATTCCCCAGCAAGTCATTCTTCAACCATGCAGTTGATAATGATAATTCCCAGCATCTCTTGCTTTTGTCGCTCTCCAAGCAGAGGTTATCCTAAAAAGTTTCTTGTGAGCTTTTCCCCTGCAAAATTTTGCTAGCGCATTTCCTCCGAAAGGAATCTTGCTCAGACTATTTCCCCCAACAAACTTAATGCTTGAGATATTGCTATGGTGGTACAGAAAGTCTCCGGTGTTTTGTTTCAATCATACTCTACCATCTTATTTATTTCTCCCTGCATTTTCTCCCTGCATTTCGTCCTTGCATTGCATTTCTACTTTTCGTAGAACAAATTTTAGGGATCTTCTTATATCCAATTGACTTCTACCCTAAAAATGAACGCCATGTAGCAGTTCATTTTCTCGGGTTCAAGAATATTAGATAGGGGCATCTGTCATACCCCAAATTTGTCCTACCCTTTTCAAATTTTCGTGCATTCGACTTTAAATTTATTTTTGCATCGCCTGCATAACGTCACTTGATTTTCAGCCTGAATAATAACTAAAATGTCACCAGAATAAATTTCCTGGATATACAGACAAACCGATTGAATTATTTCTCAAATATACAAAAAAAAATCAGTGGTTGAGAAGTTTCGAATTTAAGCTCGCAGACGCCAGTGATATTGACCTACTGTTCGCATAGTTTAACCTGGCACGCTCGTCTTATTTTCCGATAACTTTTCAGTCACATTTAGATCAGTTTGAGCCATTTTACCGGTCCCAGTTTATTTCAAAATCAGATTAAACACTGTATTTTTCCGGATGGCTTATTCTGCGCTGATAATTTTAATGCAGTCGTTTTTCATTTTCAGGAATTTTGATACCCGACTTTTTATTCATTTTTTCTATTAGTAATTTTTTTAGTTAAATAATCCTTTAGTTAATTTAGAATTAAGTTAGATTTCTTAGTTAATTATGTTTTTATTTTAGTTAACTTTATTTTATTTTATCACCTTTTTTCTCTTTATTTTATTTCTTAATTAAACTTTTTTAATTAAATTAATTTAGTTTAGTTTAGATAATTAAAACTTTATTTTTATTAACTTTAAACAATTTCATCATTCTTTTTTAAATTTTTTAGTTAAATATTAGTTTAGATTTAATTAGTTGATTAATTTTATTTAATTGTTATCCACTTTTCTTTTTTTTTTTGTATTTTATTATAGGCTTAATACACTTTTTGGTCTTCTAACTATAGGGGTAGGTCCAAATAGGTCCTCTAGCTTTTAAAAGTTCCAAATTGGTCCCATACGTTTTTAAATAGGTCCACGTTTGTCCTCGCCGTTGGAAAAATTAAAATTTTAATTAAAATCTTGATGACATGGCATGGGTGCGCTAATGTGGACGTTTATGAATGGGGATGTGGAACAGTGGTTATAGTTCAATTCATTTCCCTCTCTAATTTTCATTAAGTCGTTTCAGTTCCATGCCTCCAACCCTAAAACAGTCACACGAAGACGAAGACGGTCGAGGGTGAAGACGAAGACGAAGATTCACAGACATACCATTGAAGACGAAGTATTATCCTGGTAAATGGCTATGTTCCTTTCGTAGTATTTACGTTTTCTGTAGTCTAGGGTTTGTGTGTAGATAGAACGTTAGTTTTCTGTAATCTAGGGTTTGTCGCCCCCTTTTTGAAATTAGGGTTTTTATTGTTCTTTTCGTAAAATTTATGCTTGTTTATGATATTAGGTTGAAATGGAAGAACTGATTAACCTCAACATTCATCATAGTGGAGAATTTATGGATTCTGATAAAACGAACTACGTGGGGGTAAATGTAATGAATTACAGGTAGATGTTGATAGGTGGTCGTATTTTGAGTTGATAGGTGTTTTGAAAGATATAGGGTATACTGAGGTAGACAACATCTACTACAAGGATCCTACATTTGGGATTAATATGCTCAGTGATGATAAAGATGCGTTAGAGATAGCTGACCTATGTAGGGTACACCTGAAGGTCGACATATACATTGAACACCCATTATCCCAACCTGAGTATGTTGATAAGGGTGACACATTAAATGAAGAACCTACAAACATGGAGGAGGACATATTAAATGAAGAACCTTTGGATGTTGTGAATGAAGAATAGTATGATATTGTTGCTGAACTTGTTGATCAAATCCTTAAGGATGTAAACAATTCTGTTGAGGGTGTCAAGGATGGTGAGAATATGAATTCTGTTGAGGGTCTTGAGAAAGAGGGTGTTGAGAAAGAGGGTGTTGAGAAAGAAGGTGTTGAGAAAGAGGGTGTTGAGAATATGAATTCTGGTGAGGGTCTTAGGAATATGAATGGTGATGGGATTCATGGTCAGGTGTATGATGGGAATGATACTTCATCTGATGACAGTGAGGATTCATCATTTAATTATGATAGTGCCTTGGAGCTTGATTTTAGTGATTTTGATGCTAGTCTTGATTATGCTGAAGAACATGTTGCCAAAATGGTGGAGTATGATGAGACACATGAAGGAACTAGTAAAATGAAGAAAAGGAAAGGGGAAGCAGATAGTGGAGAGGAGAATGGAGTTGTGTATGATAGTGAAGAGTTAGACAGTGGATGTGATACTGAGGATGATGAAGAACCAAGGAAGAGGAAACATCCAATTTTCAAGGCTATGAAAGACATGTCTAACTATAAATGGGAGTTGGGAACCTATTTTAATACCAAAAGTGATTTTAAGGAAGCCATTCAAACATATGTTGTTCAGAATGGGAGAGGTCTAAAGTTTCTAAAAAATGACAACATAAGAGTGAAGGTGGTATGTAAATCTGGATGTCAATGGGAGGCTTATTGTGGAAAGCGTCCTGATGAGGATACTTGGCAGCTTAGGAAATTAGTTGACACACATAATTGTGCTAGAGAGTATAATGTTAAGATGATGAGCACGAAATGGCTAAGCAAGAGGTTACAAAATACAGTGAAAAACAATCCTAAGCTTAAGCTAAAGGATATTAAGGAGAAGGCACTCAAGAAATGGAATGTAGGTGTTACCAAGACAAAGGCTATTAGGGCCAGATTTGCAGCCAGGGATATGGTAGATGGATCTTATTTAGGAGATTACACTAGGATTTATGACTACTGTCATGAAATTTTGAGGACAAATCCTGGTTCAACTGTTAAGATAAATGTCACACCAGTACAATAGGGTATTGAGGATGCAAGATCTTATTTCAAGAGGTTGTATATTTATTATGATGCTTGCAAGAAGAGTTTCAAAATGTGTAGGCCAATTATTGGCCTTGATGGATGTTTTTTAAAGGGTCTATGTGGTGGCCAGATTTTATCTGCAATAGGAACAGATCCTAATGACCAAATGTTGCCTATTTCCTGTGCTGTAGTGGAAGGGGAAAATAGAGACTCCTGGACTTGGTTTTAAAAGCTCCTCATTGATGATCTGGGTGGAAGAGAAGAATGTAGGACCTACACTTTCATTTCTGATCAGCAAAAGGTACCACTAGATTTATTGCCTTTATTTAAGTTTGAATGTATTTCTTGATTTAGAATTTAATGTTGAATTTTTATACATTTGCAGGGTCTTCTCCCAGCCATGGATGAATTGTTACCAAGTGTTGAACAGAGGTTTTGTGTGAGACACCTATACAACAATTTTAGGAAGAAATTTCCAGGAAAAGTGTTGAAAGAGATCATTTGGAAGGCAGTTAGAGCTACTTATCCACAGGCTTGGGAAAGAGAGATGAGAGGCATGAGGAGGATAAATGAAGAGGCCTACAAACACATGATGCAAACTCCACCAAGATTTTGGAGCAAGTCCTATTTCAGAACCACAACAAAGTCTGATAGTGTCTTGAATAATATGTCAGAAGCTTTCAACAGTGTGATTGTGGAGGCAAGGGCAAAACCTTTGGTTACAATGTTAGAAGAAATAAGGGGATACATAATGGAAAAATGGGCGGCAAATAGGCTAAAGTTCTCTAATTTAGGTGATGATGAAGTCTTGCCAAACATAAAGAAGAAGGTCAAGAAAACCAGCAGTTTCACAAATTCTTGGATAGTAAGGTAATAGATAATACACTTACTGTTGTGCTTTTGTAGCATGACTTTATTTTGATAGGAGATAGACTTACTTCTGATATTTTTATAGGATGTCATCTGAACATATTTTTGAGGTGAGGCATATTGAGAATCAGGGAGACATGTTCTTTGTCAACTTGAAGGAACATTGCTGTTCTTGCAGAAAGTGGCAGCTGACAGGTCTCTCATACGTCCATGCCATTTCCTCAATTAAGAGTAGAGGTCTTGTTGTTGACCAGTTTATTCCAGATTATTACAAGAAGGCTAGGTACATTAGGGTGTATGAACCTATCATATCCCCTCTGAATGGTACAAATTTATGGGTGAGAACTGAATACCCTGATGTGCAGCCTCCCAAATTCAAGAAAATGCCTGGAAGACCAAAGAAGAAGAGGAATAGAGAACAGGATGAGATTGATGGTTCTAACAGGAAAATAAGAAAAACTGGTATGATTGTGAGGTGCACTAGGTGCAGACAAACTGGGCACAACAAATCAACTTGTAAGATGGCTCAGCCACCACAACAGGCATCACAGGCCACCCAGCAAGCATCTCAGTCAACTCAGGTAACCCAGCAAGCAACTCAGGCAACCCAACAAGCATCACAGGCAACCCAGCAAGCATCACAGGCAACCCAGCAATAATCTCAGGCAACCCAGACAACTCATGCAACAAAAATAAGTCATGCAACAAAAGCAACTCATGCAACCAAAACAACTCAGGCAACCAAAACAACTCAGCCAACTCAGACAAGCAAAACAACTAGGGCAACTCAGGCAGCCAAATCATCCCAGGCAACTCAGCTTTCTCAAACAACTAACAAGAAGACTGCAACACAAGCTAGGCACAAGTTGCCTTTCAAGAGACCAGCACAACATTCAAGAGGACCAGCCACCAGATTAAGTGCATCACAGAATGCGGTGGGTCCTACTACTAGGAGGACAACACCAACTAAAAGGAACATTCCAAAGAAATCCTCTTAGGGTCTATAGTTTGTGTTGTATTGTGTAATGGTGTCTTCTGATGTTATGAATAATTTCTGCTATTTTGTGTACCAAGCATTTCTGATATGCTTATGCTATTATGTGTAATGTTGTGTACTAAGTACTTATGGTGTACAATGCTTCTGCTATTTTGCTATTATTGTAATGATACTTCTGTTATGCTGTAATCAAATTATGCTGTTATCATATTATTCTGTTAAATTATGGTGTACAATGTTTCCTATTTTGTATTTATACTTCTGTTATGCTGTAGTCAAATTATTCTGTTAAAAACTGTTAAAATCATGTTAAAACCTGTCAAACCATTTAGTGTACAA
This sequence comes from Lathyrus tuberosus, assembly GCA_022829125.1. NCBI lineage: Eukaryota > Viridiplantae > Streptophyta > Magnoliopsida > Fabales > Fabaceae > Lathyrus > Lathyrus tuberosus. The sequence goes on along the minus strand of JALAZF010000023.1, from coordinate 5,234,100 downwards.
ACAGGTGCACAAAATAGGTGCACAAACTGTTATTTAGTGTACAAAACAGATGCACAAATTAAGTGTACAAAACAGGGGCACAAATTTGGTGCACAAACTGTTATTTGGTGCACAAATCTGTATGCCACAAACTACTGCAACTTCTAAAATATGTTTATGACAGCAACAAAACAACTCGTTTACTAAGACCACAGATAAATATGGCAACACATGATAAATATGTCAACAACACTAAAAGAGTAGATTTGGTAACAACAACTGACACATCTGGCAACAAAACTAAAAAATTGGTAACAATAATACTCTTTTACTCAGACCATTAGTACATGTTATTGAATCAACTTTTACATCAATTTCAACATTCACAACACCTTAACCACTAAAACAAATAACACAATAAAGCACAAGGACTTCCAGATGATCTTCCATTTCCTTGTGTTCTTCAAAGCTTCATCTAGCTACAAATTATTGACCTTCAACACTTCAACCATACTTTTTGCCTCAGCCAACTATTTTTGGGCTTCTTCCAACTCCTTAAATTGCATTTCAATCTTCCATTGCAGATTCCTCAGGCTTTCCTCCTTGCAATCTCTTGAATCATCATAGAACCATTCAAAAAAACCGCACCCGACATTCGTGTGTCCCTATACATATATGCAGACAACTTATTAATAATGAAGCTGTAACGGATGGAATGTAAGTGTTTGACAAAGAAGATTACCTTAAAATGTTGACAACCCCATAAAAGCTTTCCATTATTTTGGACGGTTCTTGCCTTGCGAAGTACAACAAGGTCTCCACAAGCACACATGACTTTCCCAAAACTGGTATACACTTGTGAATCGAAGCGGGTTCTTGAAGATGAAGAAGAAACACGCCCAAAACTCATTATTGATAGTGGATTTTCCTTTCAATTTGGTAAATTTTGGATGAATTCGTAACCTAGGGTTTGGAATTGGGATTCAATTTATAAAGTTTCATATTCAATTGGGAAGATGATGTTGACTGTGCTACACACCCCAACCAAGTCAGAATCCACATCATCATTTTTAACACTGTTACCATGTAATTAACAGAAAGGATCACTACGAACCTATTTAAAAACGTATGGGACCAATTTGAAACTTTTAAAAGCTAGAGGACCTATTTGGACCTACCCCTATAGCTAGAGGACCAAAAAGGGTATTAAGTCTTTATTATATTATATTATTCTTTTTTTAGCATTCTTGCTCACCAAGCTTTAAAAAGGGTACATTTGGCATTTTTGAAAAAAATCAATAAGTATCTGCGGCGCACCCTTATCCCTACTACTCTCACACACATTTCATCAGCAAAAAATTCCTTTCCTCAAATTTATAAAAGGACACGCGTCTATAGTTTGTCCATCATCATCAGCTCCTAACTGTACAAGCCATAGTATTCTCATCACTTTTCACAAAATACTTTCCTCACACATATACCTAGTGCCAGCTCATTTTTGGAGGATAGTGTGATTTCTTTACCAAAATGCCAAAAGTTGGAAAAAAAATATCAATCTGCCACACTTCTTTCTTGGGTTCGTCCTTTCAATGGACGATCCATTGAAGACATTTTCGTGCATGAATGGGTTCGGCCATTGGTTGGCCGACCCATTGAAGGTCACTTTTTTTTTTTAATTTAAATATTATTGTTTTATTATTTTTTTAATGTATTTAATTGTTTTGTAAAGTTAAAAACTAATTTTATGTTTTAAAATATTAATGAATAAATATTATAATTAAATTTATATTAAAACTAAATATATTTTGTAATATGTAATTAAATAATTAATATAATATGTTTATTAAATAAAATCATAAATATAAGAAATTTTATTAATATTATTGAGTGAAGATACATCATTTTTGTCTACGCAAATGACCCCCAGTTCCACACATTTTTGGGAAAATCACGCGTTTTCCCCTGCCCATGTCTGGTTGCCGTCTTGTAGGCGATGGAGTAAAGTCGGAAGACAACTCTTCATCTTCAGCTACACCCTCGTCTTCAGCTGCACCCTCATCTTCACATATATTTTCTGGTTGATGTGATGTATCGACGATATCCACATCCGTAACAGAAAAACCTGGCCATTCCATGAGCTCATCATCAGTAAGGAGATAATTGGGGACTGACTGGGATGGTTGGTTGAAGGTGGTGGGAGGGCTTTGTTGGATGGGAGGGTAATAAACCTCGTCAGTGCGGTAGGTAGAAGTTGAAACACCCCAATTCTCATCGCGAATAAATAATACATAAATAAATCAGAGTAAGTAAAAATTTATTTTTCCGACAGAAACAAGGATGCCACAATTTAAAGAAAGAAAACACAATCTCTGCTCATAAATTTTTGATACATAACACAAAATGGAATAACCTCAAAGGGAACTTTTTCCATATAAAAGGAAAGGTCAATTATGGAAAAAACGGAAAGATCCATAACTGCCTTGTTTTACAAAATAAATCGTTTTATAACGTCAAAATATACATACAAAAGTAATACAAAATATATTCGACAAATGTATACATATATAACAAAAGCGTTCCCCGACTCCCATGTTATGTATCAGAGCAGACAGACTGACAAACTGATGGAGAACTAATCTTCACAAAAGCCTCAAGACTACTAATCTGCAATTGCCTCATAGAGCAACAAACCACAGCAGAAGGGTGAGAAATAACAACTAAATCAAGATTGCATAATAATATGCAAATACAGATAAATTCACATGCATATTATTCTCACACAAGCATCACATACGAATACATATAGCATGCCACATATACATAACGTATATCTAATAATCCAACATACTCACATATTTGCACATAAGGCATACCAAGTCATAACATATGGAAACACACCACCACATCACATAGCATATGTCTATACATAAAACATATTATCCACAACCAATGCATTTATCACAAATGCATATCAAATCACCAATGCTATCACAAGCTTAACACATCATCAATCAATTCACAATTTCCACACATAATCAATCCATTCATGATTTTTCACACATAATCAATCCATTCATGATTTACCACACATAATTAATCCATTCATGATTTTCCACACATAATCAATCCATTCATGATTTATGCAAATGCAAAGAGACCGACACAACGACTCTATGCAAATGCGGGTACCATCCATCCATCATTCTCATCACTAGTTCACTCAGGAACTATTGGAACCATCACTTGTTACTTAATGTAACTCCCCGTCGGGCAAACGATGTTCCCCGTCGCTCACACCTCTTTGTATAAGGCACACGACGTTTATGGATTGCTCACACCTCTTTGTATAAGGCACACGACCCGATCGCTCACACCTCTTTGTATAAGGCACACGATCGTCTATAATCATCGCTCACACTTCTTTGTATAAGGCACACGATGTTATAGCAGATTCCCTCTGGAATCGTTCCGTCGCTCACACCCACTAGGGCACACGACATCACAAGATGCATATCATGATGCTTGGCATACAAGGACTCATGACAATCAAATGCATCTTCACAATTCAACCATGTGAATTATCTCATCATCATTATTCATGCATTTGAAATCAATTCAAACAATGCATTTACTTGCCATAAGGCCACCAAATAACACACATTGAATTTCACATAAACAATGCATTTCATCATAATCCACAAACCACAAAAATCCAATGCATACACATATACAACCATGTGAACCATTTCAACATCCATAATCATGCATTCATATCATATAACAGCACACAAGTTATACGACATATATCAAAACCATACTGCATGATAACACATCAAATACACACCATTAAAACGGTAAAAGTCGCCAAAACGACACATTTCCAAATTCCCGACATAATTAAATCGGCCACAAATCTCAAAACCATTACAATAAGAAAGAACATTTCATTATCTTTCTAATGATACCAAGAATGTCTCAATCCGAGTTACGGATCAAAAGTTACGGCATCGGACGCGAAATCGGGAAAGAAATCGCGAAATGACAAAATTCTGCAATCGTGCTGGCCATACGCGTAATGCCCTGAGCCATACGCGTATTGCCTTGCTCACTCGCCCATCCATACGCGTATTGCCCAAAGTGATACGCGTATGGGCAGTGTCGCTCCCGGGATTTTCATCCAGGTACAAACGCGAAAGTGGCACCGAAATAGAGTCGCCAGCAATGTGTATTTATCCCAAAAGAGGGAAAGGAAACACTGCGTAAACCTGAAGGGAAGGAAAGAGCATGGTCTTGCGACCAAGAGAACTGGGTTCGAGAGTCAGTTACGCGCGAGGAAGGTATTAGCACCCCCACGCGTCCATCGTACCCGATGGCATCCACGCTTGCTTATCTCGATCAAAGGGTGTCGTCAACTGGAGCTTCGCTGCTGCTGGAAAGGAAAAGGAACTGCTAGGTGGAGAACCGGGAAAGGAAGGGAGAGATAAAGAGAAACAAATGTAGGTAAAATAAAAGAAGTGCTCACATGGGCCCTACCCCACTGCCTACGTATCTCATCGGGAGCATGAGAATCAGAGCGACGTAGTTCCCCTCACTAGGGGTGGATTGTGTTTTTTAGGGAACATCTTACGTTCTAGCTCAGGTGTTGCAGCTCGCTGTATGGAGACTTAGGCGTTACCATCTTGCAAGAGAACAAGAAGAAGCGCGTTCGTACGTTGAGAGTGAGTGAGATGAGAAAAGAATTCCCGAAGGAAAGACGTTATTGTTAGTTTGGAGTTTTTTTAGCAAGAAGTGTTTTTTACAGTTATTTGTAACTTGCATTGAACCATAGTCTTAAATACATGAACGAATACTTCACGCATCGTCCCCAACATGACGTACACTAAGTATTCTAGAAGAATGAGAGGAAGCCCCTCATTCCCCACTTCCCACATAAAAGGCTCGAGCGCAATACACGTTAACCTTTATTACGTGTTTTGAACTTTTATTTTGAGATGAGAAGAGAGACGACACAAAGGAAACTCTAAAGGGAAACTAAGAGTCCTAGTGTTATCATGCATGGATGTCCTATGGTTAGTGAGGTTTAGGAGAAAAGACTACCTAAAACCTAATGCTAATCCTACTCCAAGCTTAATCAAAAATTAAGTTGGACTAGGTAGCTCTAAAGGGAGAGAATCCAAGACTTAAACAAGTCTTGAGATCCATGGGAGGAAGAGAGTGAAAGAGAAGAAGAAGAGTAATCATGAATTAATCGGAAATTAATCAAGATAGGCAATTAAAATCATGGTCAACAATTAATAAAAAAAAAAAACAAGTTAGAATTAAAATGCCAATTAAAAAAATAAAGATCAAGAATACCCAAGACAAAATAAAGTGCAAATTAAAATCTAAATCAAAGTTAGTCAACCATTATCCTAAAATTAATATCTAAACCTAGTGTTAATTCAAATTAACTTCTAATTAAAAGAAAGTCAAAATTAACTTCTAAAAAAAAGTTTTAAGTAAAGATTAAATCCTAATTAAAAAGTTAAGATCAAATTAAAAGTTAATTTCTAATTAAAAATCTAGTTTCAAAAATATTAACTAACCTAATTACCCTAAAACAATTAATCAATTACTAGTTAAAAAAACAAATAATAAAACTAAAACACAAATCCTAAGGGTGCAGCAGTGTTTGGTTGGGTGAGAAAAGCAACCCAGGCGAAGGGCCTGTGGTCTGAAGCCCAAAGATCTGAAAACTGAAATCACCAGGGAGGGGGCGCGCTGACATTCTGGAGGTGTTGTGAGGAAATCAGGCGAGTGGGTTTTGAGGTCTTAGGCCCAATGGTTTTTATTTATCTCCAAGGGGGTGTGTGTGTAATGATTGGGTTGTGAAAAGAAAAGACAAAGGGGCTTAGGCCCGGTCCACTTCAGCCAAGACACGCAAAAAAAACCTAATACAAAACTTAACAACTCATCCTCATCAAAATTTCTCTTCCCCTTCTCTTAAATCGCGTCGTCTCCCTCCTCAGAAAAATCACCGCCGGAAACCCTTCTCATACCTTCTCACTCGTCTCTCTTCCACTTCTCCGTATCTCCCTGCTTCCGTTCAACACCATCCCCTTTCATTCTTCCATGGCTCCGCCGCTATTTACACAGTCGCCGAAAATAAAAACAAAGCTGCGTTGGAACCTTCTTCCTCTCCGTTTCTGTATCATTCACTCGAACCACCACAACAACCGCCATACTCTCCGTTCTCTCCTCTCTAGCTTCAAAAACCTCCGGTCGGATAGGAAATAACCTCCATAAACCACATCGCAATGACTTAACGCTCCACCATGCCAACAATCCAACCGACTTGATTTACACAAATTATTACAGAAATCAAATGCACGCACCAACACACCAACACAATATCAAAGTTCAGAGTTCATAGGATGATGATGAAGGCAGAAAAACTTACGAATCAGAGTCGCTCCGATGGCGTCTTCGACGATGAAACAAGGCTTTACGAATCCGGTACTGTTTCCACTCTTGTTTGCTCGATCCCTTCTTCTTCTTCACTTTACTTCTGCTGCTTGTGATGTTGTTGTGTTGAAGTGGTTCCGTTGTGTATCCGAGCGAGTGTGTGAGTTGTTGAGAGGTTGAATACTTGAGTTGTTGTTGATCAGAAATCTCTTCCTCTACCTTTCTGAGTGTGTGTTGTTGAAATCATGGATGAAGTTGTGATGCTCTGTAATTTTTGTTGCAGAGCTGTTGATGGAGATTTGCTGCAATGAATGGAAGTTCTGTAGCTGTTGAAGATGGATTGGATATGGTAAGAATTGATTGTGAGCTTGTTTTTTCTCTTTTTTGTAGCTTTGTAAATTAAAGAGTGATGATAAAAATAATTCTGCAAAAATTGAATTTGGAGGCGAATGAGAGTTTGAAGATGGTGAAGAGTGCGTGTGGAAACAATGGCTTTTATACAATGAATTTTGGAGGGGTAGAATAGGTTTTGCAATAAAATTCGGTTAAGAAATAAGCTGTGCATTCCGTTGAGAGAGTTTGTGAAATGAGGTCACGAGTTTGGCACTCAAATTTTGCTATGTATTTCTTTTTCTTTTTTCTGTTAATTTTCCTTGCTGCAGTGTATTGTATGTGGGACCAGTCTGTGGTTTTGGAATTTGTTGTTGAGAAAGTTGGTCATGAATTATCGCCTAATTTACTGCATGGTTACTTCCTCTTCAAATGACACGGCCAGACTTTGGGCTTTGTTATGGGTTTTGAAATGAATTAGATAATGGAATATGGATCTTCAAATGGATATCTTGGATTTTGGATTTGTAATGGAAATGGATTTAAGAGGAAAAAAATGGATATGGATATTAGAAAATGAACAATGGATTTAAAAATTGGTTATAAAAAAAGAAATGGTTTATGGATAATAAAAATGGATAATCCAATAAGGTTTGATGGACTTGGATTACAAAGTGGATATCTATAAAATATGAATTGGATGTGAGTAATTGAATTTGAAATGGATAACATGAAATAAATGGAATTATATGAAATGGATTAAATTGAAAGGTGGATAATGGATAAAATAATGGACAAATGGTTTAATGGATTCAAAGTGGATGTTTGGAAAAAGTTTAGTAATGGATAACCAAAATTAAGAATGGATATTAAAAAAATGTGGATTTAGGAATGACTAATTGTCTATAAAAAAAGGATATGAAATATGGGTAAATTTTAGTTAGAAATGAATTATGGAAAAAAAAGAAGATAATAGATAAATGGTTAATGAAAATTGAAATGAATAGAAATGGTTTATAAAAGGAATGGATTATTTTAGAATTGGATTTGAAATGGGTTATTAGTGGATAATAAGAATGGAAATGGATATGGATAAAAAGATAAGTGGGTAAATGGAAAATGGATTAATTGAAAATACGGATGATGGTTTAGAAAAATGAAGATGGTCAAAAGAAAAGGATAAGTGGATTAAAAATAACTAGTTTGGATATGGATTATGGATAGAAAATGGCTAACCAAATGAATTCAAACCAAACACCAACTTTCCACAGGCCTCTGACAAAATGGTCACAGCTACCGCTGAACAATCTGGCCGCTCACATGATCCACTGAAGAATCTCAACTGATAAACAATCCACAAGCTCAACTTTGAACAAGAACTCTAATTCTCTTTGAGACATACACCCTGATTCACACAAATGAAATCCTGGCCCGATGCTTTTGATGCCTCCTCTGAATAAGAAAACCTCTGCACCTCTGAATACCAATAACAAGAAAACCCCTCGATCCCATGCCTTAGAAGACCAATGTATTATATGATTATGAGTTATGACCTAATGATGCAAATGAAAAGGAAACATAAGCCAGAAAAAGGTAGGGCAAATTTTGGGGTGCTACAGCTGCCCCTATTCAATCAACTATGAATCTGAATGGATGAAAGCAACGGCTATCAGGAATTCAAGATACATAGGGATTGAATACATAAATAACCGAGAAAGTTTGCACTGTGTGGACAAAGAAAAATGTTGTAAATGAAGCAATGGTAAGGAAGAAAAGTTGTGAGGAAGATCTTGGAACCATTGAACCCCATAGGAAACCTGTCGGGAACTGGTGAACAACCTGTCGGGAACTGGTGTAATACCTGTCGGGAACTGGTGAAATACCTGTCGGGAACTGGTGCAATATCTGCCAGGAACTGGTGCAATATCTGTCGGGAACTGGTGAAATACCTGTCGGGAACTGGTGAGCTTGGACCTGTTTTGCCTATCGGGAATGGGCAAGTGTACTTGTCGGGAACTGGCAAGGTTAAAACTCAAAGGAAGCGGTCGGGAACGGCTGCAGTTTATAACCAAGGCTTACCTATCGGGAATGGGTAACAGGGCCTGTCGGGAACTGGCATGGTCAAAACTCAAAGGAGCGCTCGGGAACGGATGCAGTTTATAACCAAGGCTTACCTATCGGGAATGGGTAACGGGGCCTGTCGGGAACTGGCATGGTCAAAACTCAAAGGAGCGGTCGGGAACAGCTACAGTTTATAACCAAGGCTTACCTATCGGGAACGGTTCCAAGAAACTTGCAAGTTGAGAGATATGACTCCATGGGGAGAAAAATGATGAAACCCTTTGCGCTGCTTTGAAGTGTCTGTTGAGGAATGAACGAGACGTTCTTTCTGGCTTTGTCAATAACATAAGGAGCAAAGTCCTGGACTCTCGCACGAGTTATCAAAATTAACCTATGCTTCACATGCATATGTTTGAATTTTTCCGTAATGCTCCATATGAAATGGAATGCTACGCGTTTTGAGGATGCTATGCACACTATATGCAAAATGCAAAGAGGTCCTCAGCAAAATAAATGCTGAGGAAAGGAAGGCAACTCCACTGGGGATAACTAGCTGGATTAACTTCGCGGTCGCAAACGGGGAAGACAAATTGACCTGACCTCCTGATCTGGGCACTGACCTGACAAACCTGTCAAGGATACTGTAGGAAATGATAACTTGGCTGGGGAGGCATCATCTGAAACAGTCTGCTTAGGGAATAACTACAACCATAGAACTCCGCTGGGGATTAATGAGCTTACCACAAACTCTGCTGGGGAGATGTCCCTTGAGAGGATTTTACAGAAGATTACGCCTCTTCAAACTCTACTGAGGAAATAAGCTCACAACAAACTCGGCTGGGGAGAATCACTTCAAAGTGTCTCATGCCAGGGAATGTTTCCTAAGAGAATTTTACAGAAGATCCAACATCTTCCAACTCTTAAACAAATACCGAGACTTGAGCTAGGATGCAGTAGTTGGGAGGCCACTCTGTTGGGGATAATAGATCTGGAATACTCCTGCCGGGGAATTTCATGATGCTTCATGCTTGAGATGGTCAACCACTTGATTTTGCCCCAAGATACAAGTCTGATCTGGGGAAAACGTCCCAAGAGGATTTTACAGAAGATTCGACATCTCCCAACTCCTGGACACTTACTGAATCTTGAACATTAACTGTAAGGCGTGTGAAGCAACTCTACTGGGGAGTTTACAACCGTTATCGACACAGAAAAGCTTGTAGCTATTGGAAGTATTGAATGAGAGAATCGATTTAACAAGATACAATACTACCCATTTGACAACGCTACTGGGGATCATGAAGCTCTGTAAATACGTTGGGGATGACTACCTCCAAGAATAGCCTTCCTGCTGAGAAGCTGTCTGCTTGGGGAGGAACGATCATTTGCGCTTCGCAAAAGGATTTTGGCTTGAAGAAGTCATACATCTTTGCATAGCTATCCAGTGAAATCTCCACACCTGCAAACAAAAGAATGCGCAAACAAAAGAATGCGCACATAACTGCCCCAGACTGCATAGTGTACAAAAGAATTTACCTCGACAAGATTCGTAGAGATTTACAACACTCTGCCCCAGTATACTAAATCTTGAAGAGGTGCTTTTGATTAACTGTCCTTTGGAGTAGGATAGCTTCTCGTGCTCTTGAGGTGACCTGCCTCAATATAATCCTTGTAGTGATTTGTCCTTGATCTTCGAGAGATTTACCTAATCTCGACGTGATTGCTCCAGTTTACACGCTTATGGAGAAATTTACCGAATCTCGACATAATTGCCCCAGTTCGAAGAAATTTTCTCAACATGAATGCCCCATATTGGCTACATTTTGAAGAGATCTCCCGGTGTGATTGTCCCAAATCGGTTACTTCTCAACACAAATGGCTGGGGACGCCTTTTTCCACATAATCTTTCAACAGCACGTCCTCTGGAATCTCAGGCACCTCAACTTGTCTAGTTTAAGCTTCTCGACTGATGTTCATCATGTAAGCTTCTTTGATGTCAAACACATGCAAGTAGAAGATGTTTATTATGAGAATGACAAATCTAATGCAACACTCATGTTATCCTTGAAGTCCTTATTGAACATATGTCGCACAACCGAGTTACGACACTTATTTTTGAAAGGAAAGCAATACGCACATGCAACACCAACAAAAATATTATTAGCACAACTCATGGGAGTCAGGAACGCTGTATCGTTGAAGTATGCCTTCAGACTAAACCCTGTTTCAATTAGGACTTTTAAGGGTTGTAACGTGGCCTGGTTCACGGTTTTGAGAAAAAAAGGATTTATGGCTCAAAGTTTATTGGTACCCACCCACTCTTCATGATATTCTCCAGTCCTATGTTCAGCTAATTTGACACAAACGCTCGTCTCTCAAAAGGTTTCCCAATTTTTAAAGAACCCATGCAATTGATGGTTCGAGATCTGACGAGTTTTTGGAGCAACAGTCACCCCTTTTTGTCCTTTGTGTCTGTAGTCACACGACTTTGTTCTTATCGAGGATTTTCTTTGTAATCCTTTTGGCTTTTGGCTTTCTCATTTTTTTGCTTTTTGTTCCCTAATTTTTTCCTGGGCTGACTCTTTTGAGTTTTCAATTTTGAAGTCCAGCGGGATGCCTTAATTTTTGCCTAAGCCGCTTGCTTACAAGTTTTTTGACTTAGCAGGCCTTTTCTTTTTCTCTTTTTTCTCTTTCTTTTTTTTTTTGAACAAGTCGTGTGACACCGTTTTGCTTGACGATTGAAAGGGCTGTGACTGTTTCACTCTTTGGTTGGTGAGGAGTAACCATTGTGGTTCTACACCTCTTAACCTCTTGATAGTGGAATGGAAGGTAATGGATCCTCAGATGTACACTCATTCTGAAAGTTGAACACTTGGTCAAACTAACTGACGCCTACCCTACCCCTGGGTTAAAAATGAGGGTTTTTCGTTTTCAGAAAGAACTCCTACTACTAGGCTCAAAGGGGTTGGCAAAGGTTTATCTCCTTATCTCTCCAGTGTTTGTGAATTGGAAACAATGTCTGTACATCCTTAACAGGGTTTTATCCGAAAGCGTACCATTAGAAGTCTGCGTTCTTATTTCGTCATCCTCCCTCCAAGAGTCTAGACAAGAAAGGTTGGTATTGCAGTGCATATAAACATGACATGAGTGCATAAAAGTAAGATACTTCAAGAACAACACATCATTGCATTAAAATCCATATTCAAACACAAACAAGTTTTTTACATGCAGACAAATGTTTAAACAACAAAGGAAAGCCACGTATGAAAATGCAGTAAAGAAACTAATGATTGCCATTGCTGAGGAGGCTTGGCTCCGACTGGACTGATTGCTTTAGGGGATGTCTTTGTAGTCTCAAGTGCTCACTTGGGGAACTTCAGTTAATGTACATACCCTCTTTAGTGAAAATGATAAACCCCACGTCAATGAGATCTTGCACCTTGTGTCTAAACACCTTGCAATCTTCAATGGCATGCCCCTGTGTCTCCGAGTGATACTCGCATCTAGCACTCTTGTCATAATTTGGAGGAATAGGATACGGAATAGGAGAAGCTTCCTTTAGTTCGATCAAAGAGTCTTGAAGTAAGCGGGCAAGCAGATAACTGTAAGGAACAGTAATGGGATCAAATTTCCTCTCCTGCCTTCTGGGCTTTTGTTGACTCTTCATATGATAGCCCTGTTGCCGATACCTACTTGTGCCTTCCTCTCGTTCGGGCTCTTTCCTCCTTAAAATTGGCTTAGAAACAGACAACAGTTGAGGACGAGAGGATTCCAATACCACAGGTTGCGAGAAATGTCCCTGACTTGGTGTAACTTCATGAGGGCAAACTGGGGTATTCACTTCTTTCGCAGCAACAGGAGTAAGACCACCTTGTACGTTTACGCCGCCCGTCATGAATTTAATTGTTTTCAAGTCAATCAGATCCTGAACCACATGATGAAAGGCTTTACATTTTTCCACATCATGCCCCGGTGCGGCAGAGTGAAAATCACAATGGCATTTGCATTGTAATCGAATGGGAGCTTTCCACGAGGAGGATTTACCGTCCGAAGTTCAACCAATTAGAGATGAAGTAAATACCTCAACAGCTGAGCAGAAGACATAGGAATTGGATCAAAGATTCTGTCAGCTTTCTTCGACTTTGGTGGGTACCTATTAGCCTTGGGGTTGTCTTGACAGACGAGAGGTAGCTGCTGACGAGGAAATTCCGAAAACCCAGGTTGTGCAGAAAACATGTGAGGCACATCATTCTTTGGGAGGGATCCCTCAAACAATGAAGGAGAGACAATTCCAGCCACGGCCTCAGGCCTAGGAGTATTATCTTTGCTTAACACACCTCTCACAACTTCCATAACCAGACTCGTCTAAATCTTCATTTGGCTGACCTCCTCCTTCAACATTTTCTGGTCTTGAATCAAGGCTTGCATGTTGCCCATAAACTGCCCCATCTGGCATCGCATTTCCGTCAATTCAGCTTGAATTTGATCCATGGTCAACTTCCAGCTTCCTTGAAAAGTTAAGACTGAAACCTGTAGAGAACATGATCAGGATGAGAACAACCAGCTTCAAACACCTGTTATGCAAATGAGTAAGAGAATGCAATGCAGAATGCCATGTTTGAATATTTCCAAGGAATCCTTATGCTTTGATTCAAAATTTTCCCTTACGCTAACCACAAGAAATAGATGGAAATGCTCAATAGCAAGTCTCAAAGTCAATATCCCTTGGAAATACAAGAACATGTATGCGAAAATGTTGATGAAGATGCAACAGGCATGGGATCAAGGTATCCGGCATCTGTGCTGAATTGGCTGGACAATCTTTAAGCTCTGTATAAACTCTTGAATGAAACCGGGATAATAAAATAACCACACTGATGTGGCTGTAGAGACAAAGAATCCAGAAACAAACGGGTAGGTAGAAGGTCACGGTCACCTGCAAACCTGTAAACAAACTTGCCCCTCTCACATGTGGGTACTAAGATCCTCAGTATCCCGGGCTCTCAGGTCGAGAAATGATGATACGTTCACCATTTCTGGTTTGGCATCATCACCAATCGAGGAGGCCTCAACTGATTCACAGAAACGAAAGATCCTCAGCTTCGGAGGTTTGAGAAGCAATAGCACATTCAGCCCGAAGGATACAATGCTATCGCCAATCAAAGAGGTTATCCGCTGATTCACTTCAAAAGGAAAGTCCTATAGCAAGTTCCCAGCATTGGGTCCTCGGATCGAGATGTGCAATGGGTTTGCCACAGAGCGTGGTCTGCCACTATCACATCTCGGGAGGAGTGTCGTTACTGAGTCCTCGGGAATGGTCATCAGAGTCAACAATTCCTCCAGAGAATAACTAATGGCCTGTATCAACATACAGTAGCAGATAGCTCCGGATAGAACCTCGTCTGATTGTAGGGATCGTGATCACCCGCACATGGCCAACACCACGGGAGCGTCACGCCTGTCCACGCTAAAACCTAGGTGTATGCTCGAGCCTGGGTATTGGGCTCATCTCTCAAAACATCCCAACCCGCCAAACAGAAAACCAGCCAGCACAACACAGTAATATCCAGTATGACAATAATAAAATGCGATGTAATGCAATAAAAACTGTAAATACAATAAAACAATAAAACAACAAATACAGTAATATACAACAAAACAAAGCACCATAAAAACACCCAATGAAAAAAAACAGACAAGCGCTAGGATTGACTCGCTAAGGAAACCAGAGATTCTGTAAAGTCCCCAGCAGAGTCGCCAACTGTGTGTATTTATCCCAAAAGAGGGAAAGGAAACACTGCATAAACCTGAAGGGAAGGAAAGAGCATGGTCTTGCGACCAAGAGAACTGGGTTCGGGAGTCGGTTACGCGCGAGGAAGGTATTAGCACCCCTACGCGTCCATCGTACCCGATGGGATCCACACTTGCTTATCTCGATCAAAGGGTGTCGTCAACTGGAGCTTCGCTGCTGCTGGAAAGGAAAAGGAACTGCTAGCTGGAGAATCGGGAAAGGAAGGGAGAGAGAAAGAGAAACAAATGTAGGGAAAATAAAAGAAGTGCTCGCATGGGCCCTACTCCACTGCCTACGTATCTCATCGGGAGCATGAGAATCAGAGCGACGTAGTTCCCCTCACTAGGGGTGGATTGTGTTTTTTAGGGAACGACTTACGTTCTAGCTCAGGTGTTGCAGCTCGCTGTATGGAGACTTAGGCGTTACCGTCTTGCAAGAGAACGAGAAGAAGCGCGTTCGTATGTTGAGAGTGAGTGAGATGAGAAAAGAATTCCCGAAGGAAAGACGTTATTGTTTGTTTGGAGTTTTTTTAGCAAGAAGTGTTTCTTACAGTTATTTGTAACTTGCATTGAACCAAAGTCTTAAATACAGGAACGAATACTTCACGCATCGTCCCCAACAGGACGTACACTAAGTATTCTAGAAGAATGAGAGGAAGCCCCTCATTCCCCACTTCCCACATAAAAGGCTCGAGCGCAATACACGTTAACCTTTATTACGTGTTTTGAACTTTTATTTTGAGATGAGAAGAGAGACGACACAAAGGAAACTCTAAAGGGAAACTAAGAGTCCTAGTGTTATCATGCATGGATGTCCTATGGTTAGTGAGGTTTAGGAGAAAAGACTACCTAAAACCTAATGCTAATCCTACTCCAAGCTTAATCAAAAATTAAGTTGGACTAGGTAGCTCTAAAGGGAGAGAATCCAAGACTTAAACAAGTCTTGAGATCCATGGGAGGAAGAGAGTGAAAGAGAAGAAGAAGAGTAATCATGAATTAATCGGAAATTAATCAAGATAGGCAATTAAAATCATGGTCAACAATTAATAAAAAAAACCAAGTTAGAATTAAAATGCCAATTAAAAAAATCAAGATCAAGAATACCCAAGACAAAATAAAGTGCAAATTAAAATCTAAATCAAAGTTAGTCAACCATTATCCTAAAATTAATATCTAAACCTAGTGTTAATTCAAATTAACTTCTAATTAAAAGAAAGTCAAAATTAACTTCTAAAAAAAGTTTTAAGTCAAGATTGAATCCTAATTAAAAAGTTAAGATCAAATTAAAAGTTAATTTCTAATTAAAAATCTAGTTTCAAAAATATTAACTAACCTAATTACCCTAAAACAATTAATCAATTACTAGTTAAAAAAACAAATAATAAAACTAAAACACAAATCCTAAGGGTGCAGCAGTGTTTGGTTGGGTGAGAAAAGCAACCCAGACGAAGGGCCTGTGGTCTGAAGCCCAAAGATCTGAAAACTGAAATCACCAGGGAGGGGGCGCGCTGACATTCTGGAGGTGTTGTGAGGAAATCATGCGAGTGGGTTTTGAGGTCTTAGGCCCAATGGTTTTTATTTCTCTCCAAGGGTGTGTGTGTGTAATGTTTGGGTCGTGAAAAGAAAAGACAAATGGGCTTAGGCCCGGTCCACTTCGGCCAAGACACGCAAAAAAAACCTAATACAAAACTTAACAACTCATCCTCATCAAAATTCCTCTTCCCCTTCTCTTAAATCACGCCGTCTCCCTCCTCAGAAAAATCACCGCCGGAAACCCTTTTCATCCCTTCTCACTCGTCTCTCTTCCACTTCTCCGTATCTCCCTGCTTCCGTTCAACACCATCCCCTCTCATTCTTCCATGGCTCCGCCGCTATCTACACAGTCGCCGTAAATAAAAACAAAGCTGCGCCAGAACCTTCTTCCTCTCCGTTTCCGTATCGTTCACTCGAACCACCACAACAACCGCCATACTCTCCGTTCTCTCCTCTCTAGCTTTAAAAACCTCCGGTCGGACAGGAAACAACCTCCATAAACCACATCGCAATGACTTAACGCTCCACCATGCCAACAATCCAACCGACTTGATTTACACAAATTATTACAGAAATCAAATGCACGCACCAACACACCAACACAATATCAAAGTTCAGAGTTCATAGGATGATGATGAAGGCAGAAAAACTTACGAATCGGAGTCGCTCCGATGGCGTCTTCGACGATGAAACAAGGCTTCACGAATCCGGTACTATTTCCACTCTTGTTTGCTCAATCCCTTCTTCTTCTTCACTTTACTTCTGCTGCTTGTGATGTTGTTGTGTTGAAGTGGTTCCGTTGTGTATCCGAGCGAGTGTGTGAGTTGTTGAGAGGTTGAATACTTGAGTTGTTGTTGATCTGAAATCTCTTCCTCTACCTTTCTGAGTGTGTGTTGTTGAAATCATGGATAAAGTTGTGATGCTCTGTAATTTTTGTTGCAGAGCTGTTGATGGAGATTTGCTGCAATGAATGGAAGTTCTGCAGTTGTTGAAGATGCATTGGATATGGTAAAAATTGATTGTGAGCTTGTTTTTTCTCTTTTTTGCAGCTTTGTGAATTAAAGAGTGATGATAAAAAGAATTCTGCAGAAATTGAATTTGGAGGCGAATGAGAGTTTGAAGATGGTGAAGAGTGCGTGTGGAAACAACAGCTTTTATACAATGAATTTTGGAGGGGTAGAATAGGTTTTGCAATAAAATTCGGTTAAGAAATAAGCTGTGCATTCCGTTGAGAGAGTTTGTGAAATGAGGTCACGAGTTTGGCACTCAAATTTTGCTATGTATTTCTTTTTCTTTTTTCTGTTAATTTTCCTTGCTGCAGTGTATTGTATGTGGGACCAGTCTGTGGTTTTGGAATTTGTTGTTGAGAAAGTTGGTCATGAATTTTCGCCTAATTTACTGCATGTTTACTTCCTCTTCAAATGACACGGCCAGACTTTGGGCTTTGTTATGGGTTTTTAAATGAATTAGATAATGGAATATGGATCTTCAAATGGATATCTTGGATTTTGGATTTGTAATGGAAATGGATTTAAGAGGAAAAAAAATGGATATGGATATTAGAAAATGAACAATGGATTTAAAAATTGGTTATAAAAAAAGAAATGGTTTATGGATAATAAAAATGGATAATGGAATAAGGTTTGATGGACTTGGATTACAAAGTGGATATCTATAAAATATGAATTGGATGTGAGTAATTGAATTTGAAATGGATAACATGAAATAAATGGAATTATATGAAATGGATTAAATTGAAAGGTGGATAATGGATAAAATAATGGACAAATGGTTTAATGGATTCAAAGTGGATGTTTGGAAAAAGTTTAGTAATGGATAACCAAAATTAAGAATGGATATTAAAAAAATGTGGATTTAGCAATGACTAATTGTCTATAAAAAAGGATATGAAATATGGGTAAATTTTAGTTAGAAATGAATTATGGGAAAAAAAGAAGATAATAGATAAATGGTTAATGAAAATTGAAATGAATAGAAATGGTTTATAAAAGGAATGGATTATTTTAGAATTGGATTTGAAATGGGTTATTAGTGGATAATAAGAATGGAAATGGATATGGATAAAAAGATAAGTGGGTAAATGGAAAATGGATTAATTGAAAATACGGATGATGGTTTAGAAAACTGAAGATGGTCAAAAGAAAAGGATAGGTGGATTAAAAATAACTAGTTTGGATATGGATTATGGATAGAAAATGGCTAACCAAATGAATTCAAACCAAACACCAACTTTCCATAAGCCTCTGACAAAATGGTCACAGCTACCACTGAACAATCTGGCCGCTCACATGATCCACTGAAGAATCTCAACTGATAAACAATCCACAAGCTCAACTTTGAACAAGAACTCTAATTCTCTTTGAGACATACATCCTGATTCACACAAATGAAATCCTGGCCCGATGCTTTTGATGCCTCCTCTGAATGAGAAAACCTCTGCACCTCTGAATACCAATAACAAGAAAACCCCTCGATCCCATGCCTTAGAAGACCAATGTATTATATGATTATGAGTTATGACCTAATGATGCAAATGAAAAGGAAACATAAGCCAGAAAAAGGTAGGGCAAATTTTGGGGTGCTACAGGCAGAGACTGATTTTCCCCACAAATTCCACTAAAAATCCAATACGCGTATTGCCTCACTCCATACGCGTATTGCCCACTCTCATACGCGTAATGCCTAAATTCCTTCCTTGCCATACGCGTATTGCCCGACCTAATACGCGTATTGCCTTGCCTGATACGCGTATGGGCAGTGAAAACCCAGAATTTTCCTGCATAATTTTTCCTGCGAAAATCACCCAATTTCCTCTCCAAATCTCATCTAAACACTTCCAATTCACAATATACCAACCCAAACATGTTCCAACATAATCAACAAGTATCCTACGCAGTTTATATCGGGTTTCTACCGCGAAAACATCGATTTCTAACAATTATTCATCAATTTATCAATTAGAGAAAAAGTTGTAAAACAACCAAAACAATTGCAACAAACAACACATATACATACACAAGCAAGATATAATTGAAACTTCTCACCCTTACCTGATTAATCGCGCTTTAAACGGATGAATTCTCGATTTTCCTCTTCTCCTCTTTTTCCCTTCTCTTCCTTTCCCTCTTCTCTTTTTCTTTCTTTCTATTTTCTCTCGTTTTCTCTCTATTTCTATTTTTATGAAAAATAACCAAGCAAAAGACCAAAATACCCCTTAGCTCAAATATCTCGCAAACGCTCTCAAAACGCGATAAAACATAAACAGCGATGAAATATATTTCGGGAAATAAAAGTTGAAAAGAAATTATAAAGGCAAAAAGGCACCAGGGGTCCTTTAAGTTATTTAATGCTACCACTTAGGTCCTTTAATTTTTTTTTTGTAACGTTTAGATCCTTTAAGTTTAAAACTGTTTGCACCGTTACCATTTTTTTTAAATTCCGTTACAAAAATGCATATGTGGCAAAAATGGAGTTTAGGTCGCAGTTAACAGTGATGATGTGGCATTTTAATTTATTATTTATTTATTTTTTAATTCCACGTGGATTTTAATTTTTTTTAATTTTTTTTTAAATTCTTTTTTTTTTAATTTTTTAAATTTTTATTAAATTTTTTATTTATTTATTTGTACGCCAGTTAAGACTGAAAGGACCTAATTGTTACATTTTAAAAACATATGGGATGTGAGTGTTACAAATCATGTCCTTCCATAATGAAGCTTCTAATGCAGTGGTTATGGTTCTAAGTTGATCAAAGGAGTATTCTCTAGCTTTAACGGTAAACCCAACAGTATCCGCATCCACAGCATCTCAACAGCACAACAGTAGCTGGGATTCCCTCGACTTGCCGCGATATCACCGTGTTCATTGCTGGAGCTGCAGCAATATCACAACAACACCATTAATTCGGTTTGTGATTTTGATTCAAGAAGGGAATTTGTTCTAGTTACGCAGTAATAACTTGAAGCATCTGTATACACAGGGGGAGTTTTGTGGATTCAATTTCAGGAACAACAACAACTCAACATTAACCATTTGTTCACAACTCAGCCCCTGCATCAATGATAGTTGTCGGTAGCATTTCGATTTCGAAATTCTGTTTGAGATTGTGTTGTTTACAAAATCAATTTGGGTTGCAATTAAAATCTCGATTTCATATTATTGATCGTTCTTTTGGGTTCTGATATTGGATTAGCACATGTTAAATTGATGCCATGTTAGAGATTGATGTTCACTTGCAAGCATTATGCAGCTACTACTGCAAGATTACTTTCCATCTGCAACCACATTGTTAAAATATGTGACGTCGGTAATTCACAAATCATTTTGTTTCGAACATCTTCATTATGCTTGTTGTGTTATGTATTTACAATCTGGTTGGCTTCTTGTTACCTCGATGTCAATTAATTTTGTGTCGATTTCAAGCGGTTGTTGTTTGTTTTGTTATTTGTTTGATGCTGCTGTAATGACTTTGAAAACAATATACATTGCTTGATGCTTGGATTTGTAATTTCAGTGACAGTTTGATGTTGGTGCCTATTGGTTGATTGGTATGCATTTTAATTTTGCTATCACTTTCGACTTGATTACGCAGCTGTTTGTGATTATCATCTATTAGTATTACACCTTGCTAGCTGCAGGTTCAATTATCTTTTTGCACGCGATTATAACACTACACAAACACGTCTGCATAATGCAGGATGGCAGAACCTGGAAATACTGTGGCATTTGAGGAAAATTTGTTACTTTCTTGAATCTTAAAGATTACAAAATCTTAAAATTAAAAAATTAAAATTAAAAAATCTTAGACTTTTCTTGTTATAATATACTCTATATTTAAGTAGTGAATTTCATTTTTAAAATATTAACATTATACAAGATCCTTCCAATAGTGAATTTTTAAAATATTAACATTTTTAAAATATTAACATTATTTAAGTAGTGAATTTAAGTAGTAACACTCAAGTCCCATATGTTTTTAAAATGTAACAATCAGATCCTTCCAATCTTAACTGGTGTATAAATAAATAAAAATTAAAAAAAATTAAAAAAAAATTAAAAAAAATAAAAAATTAAAAAAATTAAAAAAATTAAAAAAATTAAAATCCACGTGGAATTAAAAAATAATTATAAAATAAAATAAAATGCCACATCAGTTAACTTAATTGCCACCTAAGCTTCGTCAATGCCTTATATACTTTTTTTAACAGAAATTTCAAAAAAGGTTAACTATGCAAACTTTTTAAAACGTTAAGGATCCGACTGTTACAAAAAAATCTTAAAGGACCTAAGTGGTAACATAAAATAACTTAAAGGACTAAAAGTGCCTTTTTGCCAATTATAAATTATTGCAAATATTTTACCTATCAGGGAAATTAGTCAATTAACTCAATTAGCAGGTAAAATACAATAAATTCACACATTTCACAAAATTCACACAAATGAAATAAATAAATACAATTAAACAAATTGGGGCGTTACAGAAGTGACTTGAGAGAAAGAAGGGTTAAAGGGTTGTTGTTGGGATTGGGGGTAAGAGGAATCAAAGATAGGTCGAGGGATTTAGGTGAACTGGAAGGATGGTCGAAGTGTTGTTTGTTGCTGGTATTCTTGGTGGTAGTAAAAGTTTGCTTAAGGGTTGGGGTGAATGGTGTTGGTTGTTGAGAGGAGGTGGCAAAAAATGTGTGTTGTTGTGTGGTATAAGTGTGTTGATATGTTGGTTGAGGTTATGTGGGTAGTGGGTGGTGGTATGTGGTTTGGGGGATTGAAGAAGTCTGGGATTAAAATTGCGAGGGGTTCATCTGGGGGATTTCCTACTCCATGGACGACGAGGCTCTTTGTTGTGATGAAGAGGATGCATAGTGACATGGGTCATCGAGGAACTGGGCTTGAGAAGCATGCATAAATGGAATGGATAAATACCATTGCATATATGCAGCGCTATGAACATAGTTACCATTAACCATGTTACCTTTCAAGGTCAATTTTTTCTGTTTCTCCACTCTTTGTTCTCTTCTCTATTTAGATTACGCCAACGGTCTCCCCATGTATTGGGCATTTCAGTTTCATGGTGTTCGCGTAGACATCTAGGCTGAGAAGGGATATCTTGTTAAAATCCAAACTGCATTTTAACCCTATCAGCCTGATGCATTTCGACAATATGAAAACTGATGATTGAAGTGGTCGAGCTCCAAATTTGGCTATCTTCTAGGACGCATTCTAGGTAGTTCGGGTAGGGCCTCCAAATAATCTGTTACAGAAAACATAATAGTTAAAGTATGAATACAGATTTTATCATCTATATATAGAGTGAAGATGGTAACAAACTTACATCGTCTTCTCTCAATCTATCTAGTGAGAATCTATATCCTCGGAGGTGGCGACGAGGATTTTTTGGGTAAGCCATGTCTCGTCTCACAAATCTTGCAATTTTAAAAGAAAGAGATGAAATGAGAAGAAATGGATGGCCATAAATATAAATTCGTACAAAAGAAAAGAAAGTATAAATAATATTTACCTTGTTGCGTAAGGATGAGCTGTCTCGAAGGAACTTTCCGGAGCAATTAGTGGTATATGCCAATATGTCCAAACGCTTAGTAGGAGCACGCATCCTCCAATGCTTTTTACCCCTACCTTAGTTGCTTTACACATTTGTCTATATAATGTAGCTAAGCAAGCAGAACCCCAACTATATTGATTGCACTTTTCTAAATCTCCTACCAAGGGTATCCAAAAAGAATGTAAAAAATTATGGCTCTTGTCTGGCATCAATACTTTAGATATGAGTAGTAATATATAAATTTTTGCATGGAGAAGGTTGTCCTCATCGGATGGCGATTCTTTTTGTTTTAAGTATGCTAATACAGTTTGTAGCCAAACAATTTTAACACAACCTTTATGTTTATCGGATGTTGAAGGATCAATACCCAAGTGTTCCAAATATACCCCACTGCCTACTTGAGTAGGACCATTCACAGCCTTACCGTTAACACGGAGACCAAATAACATACTTACATCCTCCAAAGTGATGGTACATTCACCGGTTGGAAGATGAAAAGTATGAGTGTTTGGGTCTCCATCTTTCCACCATAGCAAGTACGAGACTCGAATCAACATTGATTGTGCTCACTTCTGCAACTTTTGCAAAACCTACTTGAGCCAAATATGGTTTGATTGCGTCACTTGGTGCATCGATAGCATGAGAATGAAGCCTAAATCTTTCTCTTTTGGGCTGTTTCAAATATAGAAAAAATAATACTTTCGGTTACAAAAAAATAAACACAGTCATCATGATGTAATAATTAAAGGAAAATAACTTACATATGCGGCAACATTAGCCGGTGTTCTGCGGTGCATCTCTCCCATCCACAACAATGCCATTTCATATAAAGTTAACTGATGATGTATTGAAGGTTTAGAATTAATTTGTTGATGTTGGTATGTCTCATTTGAATGAAAGGTGGTATTTATAAAAAAAATCTAAGTGCACAATACGTAGAGCCATGCAATATCCATTGGAAAATGTTATGAACCATGCAAATCTATTCATTTGCACTCCTATACGTAGCACACTAGTAAGTAGCTGAACTACTAATTAGCAGCAAAAATTTTGTCTTGAAAAGAAAAATCACTGACCTCTGCAGCTCGGCCTTTTGAAGGACGAGCCTTCACATGTTCTTCATGGGCTCGCCACTTGGTTGGACGACCCTGCACTATTTCCGCCTGCAAGCTCGTCCTTTGCTTGGACGACCCTACGTGGCTGCTTCATTGGCTCGTGGCTTCGTTGGCCGATCCCATACTGCCACGAAATATTATATATTCTTTCCTATCTAGTAGAGTTTGTACCAACTTAAATTGTCTGCTCATAATTATCATATCAATGGCAGAGAGAAATATATTGGTGACCATGCACTATGATGGTTCCATTTTCACAGATCAAATTGTCGGTTTCTCGTTCAACAGTACAAATACGATGATGTTCAAACTTCATCATGATTCTGATATTATTCATCTAAGAGAACGCATCGAAAAAAAAGTGCAACGCTTAGTGCAGGAAATTATTTACCGTCAACCATTATTTAATGGGGTAGATGGTGGTGTATTTTACGTAATGAAGCAGATAGATACAGACGAATCAGTTAAATCAATTTTTCGGTGTCATTACACAATGCCTCAGTTGAAGACGATTGAGTTATATGTTTGCCTTGATGAGGAAGCATATCCAACACAATCATCATATTCGCATCAATACGGAGTGAGCCAGGTAACTGATGAAGAAATTACACAAAATAATGAACCTTTGATACGAAACGAGGAGGTTGGCGAATACAGTGACGATGAACTACATGATGTTAGCTTTGAAGATCTTTTCGGTGATGGCGATGAAGAGGATGTTCTCCCCGTGCATTCTCAGGTAATAAATGTTGAACCTATTAATCTGTACAATCCATTAGTGCACATGTCAAACATATGTCTCGAGTCTTCACAACCCATCTATATTTTTGAAAATGACACACCAAACCATATTGGACACAACTTGGAAGTAGGGATGGTGTTTGAAAATAAGGAATGTGTTTTGTTTTTTGCAACATTGGCATATTAGTAACAATCTTGATTATGGAGTTTATAAGTCTGATTTAGTAAGGTATATAATAAAACGTAAGAACCCACAGTGTAAATTCACATGTAGAGCTGCACTGCGTAAAAAGAGCACATTATGGGAGATCGGTACTATAAGCGGACCCCACACTTGCACAACGACTTCAATGCCACAGGATCATAGAAAGTTAGATTCGGAAATTATTAGCCACAACATCAGGGAACTTGTTAACAGCGACGCTTCACTAAAAGTTAAAGTGATACAAGCTCATATTGCGGAGAAATACGGTTATAGGATCTCATATCGGAAAGCCTGGATTGCAAAGATTAAAGCCATAAAATCACTTTATGGGAATTGGGAGACGTCTTACAATGAACTACCACAGTGGTTGTTAGTCATGAAGACGTATCTTCCTAGAACTGTTATACAGTTAGAAACATTGCCAATAATCACAACCAACGGAACCCAATTGGGCGACAAACGTAAATTTCACCGACTTTTTTGGTCGTTCGAACCATGTATACGTGGTTTTACTTATTGTAAACCTATTGTGCAAATTGACGAAACCTGGTTATACGGCAAGTACAAAGGAACTTTGTTGATGGCTGTGGCACAAGATGGAAATGGTAACATTTTTTCGATAGCATTCGAATTGGTTGAAGGTGAGACACAGGATGCTTGGAGTTTCTTTCTTAGGAATTTGAGAGTGTATGTGACCCCCCAGGCCAATCTGTGTCTCTTATATCTGACTGACATCCATCAATCAAGAGTGCTTACGATGATCCTGAAAATAGATGGCAGTATCTTCCATCTTCACATTGCTACTGTATCAAACACATTGCGCAAAACTTCATATGTGAGTCCAGAGACAAAGAACTACGGAAAACAGTTGTCAACATGGGTATGCCTACATCTTCACATGTTTATGATTCAATAAGTATTTATTGACTAATTGATTGTCATATGTTTTACTGAATAATTTTACTTATCATTTTTACTACAGGATATGCATTGACGGAGGCAACATTTAACTACTACCGGGGCGAAATACGAAGATCAAATAGAGCAGCTTTGGAGTGGATAGATAGTATTCCTAGAGAGAAGTGAGTGAGGGCATTTGACGGAGGACAACAGTGGGGACACATGACATCAAATCTGGCCGAAACGATGAACTCGGTTCTTAAGGCTACCCGAAACCTTCCTATTACTGCAATGGTCAAGTCTACGTTCTATCGTCTGGGATCACTGTTTGGAAAACAAGGACATAATTGGACAAAAATGTTGGCATTCGGACAAACTTTCACGGATAACTGTAATAAGGGAATGGTCGACGAAGTGAGTAAATCTAGCAGCCATAATGTCATTCAATTCGATCGCGAGAGATTTTTTTTTATGGTTGCCAAAAGGATTAATCAAAACGATGGCCGACCATTAGGTACTTTTGGCGTTGATCTCAGGAGAGGGTGGTGCGATTGTGGGAGGTTTCAAGCATTTCATTTACCTTGCTCCCATGTAATCGCAACATGTGTTAGTATACGACAGGACCATAACATACATATACCAGATGCTTTCAAGGTTCTGACTGTGTTCAAAGTCTACACGGAGAGCTTCCTTGGACTTCCACACCACGAAAATTGGCCAACATATGACGGTTTTACTATTTGCCATGACGATACAATGCGAAAGAATAAGAAAGGGCGTCCAAATAGTACAAGAATTAGAACCGAAATGGACGATCATGAGAAAGAAAAAAGAAGATGTGGGCTTTGTCGAGAAATTGGCCATATGCGTAGAAAATGTCCGAATGTCGTAGCCCCGTCAAATCGGCCCGTCTAGATTTACTTGTTTGTTTTATTTATTTAACTTTCAATTAATGTAACTTTACTTTTATGCGATTTCAATTAAACCTTGCAAATTTTAATTAACATAACCATCATTTTCCTGATACAACTTTCATTCAACATTCGAAAATATAAAAATACATAGACCGTACCCAAACAAACATGACGATAAACATCAGAACGATTTAAAATCTAAACAATCCTATGAGGCTATTAAAACCATAAGGACAATGTCTGCTTGTCCATACATCATCATAACACAATCTACATCATTTTTTACTTTTTTTCCAGACCTTCCTATCTCCATCTTTAACAAGCCTTTCAATTTTTTTATATCTTTTCTCCATCAGGAATTTCTCCTTCTAACCATCTGGTCAGGCTTCTCTAAAAGTGCTCGAACGTGACTGTATTCCACAGTCGGATCTTCAACGGTGGCTTTACAGGAGAAAAAACCACTAAAGCATCTCTTTTGGTGAGAGGAATATTTGGATCAGTAAAATACTCCATTTTTAGTGAAACTGTTGAGACTAAAATGAAGGAAAGGATGGAGATGATCTAAGATCTAGAGGAACCTAAACAATGTTATATATAATATTTTAAAAATATTAAAATATTCCCTGCTCGGCCAATGGAAGGACGAGATCGACCAATGAGTGGCCGAGCTCGCCTAGTGGATGGTCGAGCTTCCACATACATTTATTGGTGCCCATTTCAAAATAATAAATTTTATTTTAAATTATTAAAATCGTATTAATAAATATTTATTATAACAATATTTTTATTACTTTTCAAATAGAAATGTATTATTTTATTATAATATTATTTTTTTTTAAAAAATTTATTATATTTTTAATATTATTATATTATTTAAATTATTTATTAAAACCTTATTCATTTTATAATATTTATTATTTAAGTTATAAATATTTAAAAAAAAAAAAGGGTCTTTAATGGGTCGGCCAACCAATGGTCGAGCCCATGCGTGATGCAGAAATCCTTCAATGGATCGTCCATTCGAAGGACGATCTCGCACAAAATTAGTGGCATCCTGATACTTTTTTTTTTCTAAATTGTGGCATTTCGGTATTTTATATTTCAGTTAGTAGCATATGTGTAAAAAAATCGGGTAGTGTTTCTTTTCAAAAGGGGGAAAGAGTGTCTTGGTTGAAAAAAAAAAGAAAAAATGATTGAAGACCATCCTCTCTTGGAACACAGATAAAAGGAGGAGTGGGGGATAAACCATTCCACCCATTATTTCTCACCACCAAAAACGGAGACCAATTGACCATTGTTTTTGCAGAAAAATGATTCCCTTCTCACGCATAACAACAAAAAGAGGCTCAGAAGGAAAATAAGAAAAACTTGAATGAACCTCTCATTTTTTCCTTCGAAAACCATTAAGCTCCAAATACCCGTCATTCTCCTTCTTTCTCGCTCCATCACACCTTCAAATTCCCTTCTTCAACCTCTTAAAAATCGAACACCAACACTCCTTACCTTCTTCTTCCTCCGATTCGTCGGCAAAGCTTGCTGCGAACCACCCTCCGTTTACCAAAAATCCTTCCGACCATCACCTTCACCCTTTTCAATCAAAACTACCCACGCCTCTCTTCACTTCTCTACCGAAAACCCAACAACCACCACACTCTCGACCCTCAACCTTTCTCATCCACACCTCCACAGTTTCCTTCTTCACCATCACATCTCGTCTCCGGGTCTGTTCGAAATCGCTAAGGGGATGCATAGATTTTCACAAATGGGTTGCGTTTTTTATCTGTTATGTGTTCTATTTACAGGTTAAATGATAAAAAGGTTTCTACACTATTTTCTAGATCTAGGGTTCTACCAAGAACACGCATAATAAAACAAAGGATAAGAAAAGAAATATAAAACTTGTGAATTAATTCTCTACCATTCTAATAAGCCAATAGTCCTTAAATACAAAGACAACCCTTTAAAGAAATGGGTTAATGGGCCAGCCCAAAAGAAAAAAGATTACAAACAGTATTAAAAAAAACAATAAAACATCATTTCAAGATAAAGTCCTGCATCCACTTGGGTTTTGCTCTAATGCGAATGGGCCTGTTATCACTACTTTCCGGCCCAATAACAACCTTGTCCTCAAGGTTGGGTGTAGAAAAATATGGTTTATTAGAAAATGATTCAGCCCACTTAGGACCCAAAGTGGTAGGCCCAAAAGGATTAAGAGAGACAGGGTGATTAAGCTAGGCGGGAGATTGAAAATTGGAAAAAGCATCAGCAGTTGAGGCATTAAAGTGTTGTTGACTCACAGCATGGGAATTGTCCACATGTGCTTTCACAGCCTAGCAAGTAGGTGGGCTAGGTGGCGGATTGAGAGGCCCAAGGCCTGCATGTTGAACAGATGGCGTGTGGGCAGTTGAAAAGGAAGATTTGGTGGGATATTTCTCCCTCTAGCACGTGAAAGGTCAGAAGCACGGGTCTCAAGGTCTGAACCCACAACAGCAGGATTTTTAGCTTTAAGGCATCCACTTGGATTTGAAACAGCTTCGGTTCTCATTTGCACGCCTGCCTTCTCTTTCATGACTCTCTCTCTCTCTCTCTCTCTCTCTCTCTCTCTCTCTCTCTCTCTCTCTTTATTGTCTTTAAGAACATTTGTTGGATTTGGAACACTCTCATTTTCCATTTCCACTTGCGCCTTCTCTTTCATAAGTGTCTCTCTCTTTGTAATTTCAGTCCTTTTTTTTTCAAGCTTGAGTCTTGTAACTCTTGCTTCGTGTGGGTTAATTCTTTAGGACATGCAGAACTCAAATCAAAAGAGTCACTGTATTTTGCTTTTTATGATAATTTTGAAACTGAGTTTTCAACCGATTTCGCCCCGTATGAAACTTTGTTGGCCGTTGTGGTTGTGATAGCGGCATCTGGAACATGGACGGTGGAAGAAGGTGGCGCATGAGAACGTTCATCGCCGATGTCCGTTCCTAGGTCCGATGGAAGAGGAACAAAGTTCGACGAAGGGTCGGAGCCATGGAATATGCGCAGCTGGGAAACGTGGAAAACCAAGTGAACCTTTGAAGACGCCGGAAGGTCTAGATGATAAGCAACTTTGCCGATCTGACGGAGAACCTTCAAGGGGCCAAAGAAGTGTTTAGCAAGCTTGTTAGAGGCACGTCGTTGCACAGAGGTTTGGCGGTACGGTTTGAGCTTAAGCAGAACGAGATCGCCCTCGGA
Source organism: Lathyrus tuberosus (assembly GCA_022829125.1). Taxonomy (NCBI): domain Eukaryota; kingdom Viridiplantae; phylum Streptophyta; class Magnoliopsida; order Fabales; family Fabaceae; genus Lathyrus; species Lathyrus tuberosus. Next base: position 5,204,295 of record JALAZF010000023.1, on the reverse strand, counting down.
AAAGGTGACGTCTATCCTTTTTTTGTTGGTTATTTCCTCCATATGTTTTCTGCTACGTTCAAGATTGTGTTTCAAAACCCTAAGAATATCCTCTCTGTTTTGCAGATTAGCGTCCACGGTATCGATGGTCGATGAACCTGGAGTGTACTGAGTGAAAGAGGGAGGCTGACGACCATAAAGGGCTTCAAAAGGAGACATTTTTATGGAACTATGATAAGCGGTATTATGCCAAAATTCTGCTAGATGTAAGTACTTGAACCATTGTTTAGGATGATCACTTGTAAAACATCTTAACTAAGTTTCTAGACATCCATTAACCACTTCAGTTTGACCGTCTATTTCAGGATGATAGGATGTACTATACTTCAACATGGTCCCTTGTGCGCGGAACAGTTCCTTCCAGAAGGTGCTAAGGAACAACGGATCACGATCTGAAATGATAGACCTTGGAATGCCGTGTAAACGACAGATCTCGACTGAGAATCTTAAAGCTAGATCTTTAGCCAAAAATTTTGTAGGGAGGCCTATGAAATGGCAGAACTTTGTCAATCTGTCGCAAACGACCCATATAACCGTATGTCCGAAGGAAACTGGTAAGTGAGTTATAAAGTCCATGGTTAAATCTTCCCACACCTGATCTGGTATAGGCAGGGGTTGTAGCAGACCCTGTTTCTTTCTTGTCGTGTATTTATTCTGTTGGCATATAGTATAATTCTGAACAAAGTGTTTTGTAGCTCCGTAAATGCAAGGCCAGAGGAAAGAGGAGGATAATCGTGCGAGAGTTGGTTGGAGTCCAGAATGTCCTGCAGCAGGAGTGGAGTGAAATTCTCGCAAGATGATTTGTCTGAGTTCACCATCAGGAGGTATGTAGATTTTATCCTTGTAGTACACCAGATCCTATTTGATTTGAAGAAGGGGGTTGGAACCCGGATCATATATGATTTTGTTCATAATGACTTGACCTTCTTTGTTTGATTTATAGAACTGTTTGAGTTGGGAGATCAATAAGGGAATGGGAGATGATATCGAGAAGAATACTGCCTCTTCATCCACCTCAATGCGACTCAAGGCATCGGCAACCTTGTTGGACTTCCCAGGTTTTTAAAATATGTCAAACTGAAAACCTTGTAGTTTAGCTGCCCACTTCTGTTGTTCAGGAGTCTGAATAGTTTGAACTAACAGATTTTTCAAACTCTTTTGATCTGTATATATGTGAAAATGTCGGCCGATTAGATACTTACACCATTTCTTTACAGCTTCGGTAATGGCGTACATCTCACGGACATAAACGGAGGAAGCTTGAAGCCTGTTACACAACGTCTTGCTGAAGAATGCCAAAGGGTGACCCTGTTGAGAAAGAACTGCTCCAATGGCTACTGCTGACGCATCTGTTTCGAGAACAAATGTTTTGGAGAAGTCAGGAAGGCATAGGACTGGAGTTTCTGTCATTTTCTTTTGTAAACTTATAAAACCTGAATCACCTGATGTACTCTAAACTAATTTAGTGGAACATAATAAATCGGTGAAAGGAGCGGCGAGTGAGGCATAATGGCAAACAAATCGTCGATAAAAACCGGTGAGGCCTAAAAAATCCCTGAGACGTGAGAGAGCGTGGCTTTGGCCAGTCAATGATTGCTTGAATTTTTGCCGGATCTTGGGTTACACCTTCACTTGAAATAATATGACCTAAATAATCAACACTTGAAACAGCAAAAATACACTTGGAGAGTTTGGCATAAAATTGGTTAGATAATAGTAATTCTAAAATCAGCTGTAAATGACGTGCATGTTCAGTAAGGCAAGAGCTGTAAATTAGAATATCATAAAAAAAACTAAAACAAACTGACGTAAGTACGGGCGAAGCAAGTCGTTCATCACCGATTAAAATGAACTGGGAGCATTAGTTAAACCAAATGGCATAACTAGGAACTCATAGTGACCATCAAATGTTCGAAACACAGTTTTATGTGTGTCCTCGGGTGTCACTCTCATCTGGTGATACCCAGATCGTAAGTCGATCTTAGAGAAAATAGTAGTAGAACCCAATTCATCAAAAAGTTCATCAATGGTTGGGATGGGAAAACGATCACGAATTATTACTGTGTTTAAAGCGCGATAGTTTACACAAAATTGCCATGATCCATCTTTTTTTCGAACCAACAATACGGGTGAGGAATATGTGTTGTTGCTAGGTTTGATAATGCCCTCCTGAAGCATGTCATGAATGCTAGTTGTCATGGCATCTTTTTGTGAATGCGGATAGCGATATGGTTTTACATTGATTGGGGCAGTGTTAGGGAGAATTGGTATATGGTGGTCATGAGGGCGTGATGGAGGTAAACCATGTGGTTGGTTGAAAACAGTGGCGTGTGACTTAAGTATGAATGTTATTTGGCTTGGAAGAGTATGTGGTAAAGAGTCAAGAAAGTTGGGGTTGTTTATGGAAGTTGAGGTTGGTGTTTCGGTGGAGGGATGGTAAAGTAGTAGGTGTGGGGAGGCAATTGAATCTGTGTGTAAAAGGTGGCAAAATTGGTTATAGGATGAGTGTTCAGGCAAAGATTTTGGATCGCCTGTGATGGTTATGTCATTGTTTTGGTAGGTGAAGGAGATCTTAGGAATTGAGAAATCTGCCATTATCGGGCCAAGGGTACGCAACCATTCCATACCAAGTACCACGTCTGCCCCTTAAATAGGTAACAAGTGAAATGGAATGTAGAATAGGTTGTTTTGTAAGGTGATAGGAACTTTGGGGCAAAGGCCAGTACACGATAGTTTGGATCCATTTCCCACCATGACGGAAAAGTTGGGGATGGGTTTTGTTGGGAGTTTGAGGTGTTGGGCAATGCGGGGTTGCAAGATATTATGTGTACTACCGGTGTCAATTAAGACAGTTACTGTCAAGCCATTCAATAATCTGGTAAATTTAAGGGCCATGGGGGAAAAATGTCTAATGGCAGCTTGAGGGGATAGTTGGAAATAAGTATCATCCGATTCTGATGGCAATGAAATTTCATTAACTGCCTCTGATTGCTTTTGCGAGCTCTCTGAATATTCAAGTGAGACTGTGATGTCACCGTCTTCTAGAAATAAGAGAAATTTGCCGGTGGCACAACGATGACCCGGTATGAATTTCTCGTCGCAATTGAAACACAAGCCTTGAGCGCGACGCTCTTGAAGTTGAGCACTAGATAACTTACGAATAGGGAATTTTGGAGGCTGAGGTGCAGCTTGGGGTTTTGGGTTTGAAGTGTTAGGGGCTGGTGGTTGGGCTGTTGTGTTGGTTTTGTGACTGGTGTTAGGAAAATATTTATGGAATTCGGGCTTGGCATCCTTAATTTTAGATTCAATCAGCTTAGCAAGGCCAATTGCTTGCGAAATTGAAACTGGTTTATGAAGAGCAATTTCATTCTGTATATCTACTGCTAAACCAGAAATAAAACAATTAAGAATGGCATCTTGAGGTAAACCCACCACTTGGGTACCAAGTTTCTCAAAAGCAGCTTGATATTCCACAACTGAACCCACTTGTTTCAATTTAAACAACTCAGCTTGGTGATTGGTATAGGTCGATGGGTCAAATCGAAGTTCCAATGCCATAGTAAACGAGGGCCAGTCAATTAAAAGATTACTTTGGTACATCCATTTATACCAACAAAGAGCTTCACCCTTCATATAAAATGACATCATCGATAGTCTATGTTCGGGTGGTAGTTGGTAAAAATAAAAAAATTGGTCAGCTTGGAATAACCATTCGAGAGGGTTAGAACCATCAAACATGGGCAATTCTAGTTTTGGTGTTCGAAATGGGGGTAGTGGTGTTTGTGGTTGAAATGGGGGTGGAGGAAGCTGCTGGAAAATTGAGATATTGTAGTTTTGTGAGAATGGTAAGGTGCTGGTTTGGGTGAGATAAGGGGAAGACATAAATCTAGGGATTTGTGTTGGGGTGGGACGAGTGGTAGTAGTGGGTATGGGGATTTGTTGTGATGTGTTTGTGGAGTGAATAGGTGTATGCTGTTGAAAAATAGGGGAACTATGAGGGGTTGAAACATTAGAAAAAATAGGGCTGAGTTGGGTTGTGGACATGAGGAGTGAATGGGGAATGTGAGTAATACCTGAGGAGGAAGAAGCTGCTGCTGCTGTATGAACAATAGTAGCAGGTTGCTGTTCCTTTTGAGTAGTAATCTTTGTAAGCAGCCCCATGATGTTTTCATATCGTGAATCAGAAATTTGCTTTTCATTGTTCATTCTAGTTTGAATCAATTCCAGATCTGCAGTAGTTTTATCAAACCTTTCATCCGTCTGTTTTTGTGTTTGATTTATGCTGTTGTGTTTGATTCATTGCATTATCTAGATGAATATGGGCTGTTTGAACAGCTTCTTCAATAATATCTCTAGGGTTAGGTGGTTTGGGAGGAGGAGCCATGATGAAAGCACCAATTTGATAAAAAGGTTTCTACACTATTTTCTAGATCTAGGATTCTACCAAGAACACACATAAAACAAAGGATAAGAAAAGAAATATAAAACTTGTGAATTAATTCTCTACCATTCTAATCAACCAATAGTCCTTAAATACAAAGACAACCCTTTAAAGAAATGGGTTAATGGGCCAGCCCAAAAGGAAAAAGATTACAAACAACATTAATAAAAACAATAAAACATCATTTCAAAATAAAGTCCTGCATCCACTTGGGTTTTGCATTAATGTGAATGGGCCTGTTATCATTAGAAATTGGTTGTGGTTGTAGTTGTTGATTGTTGAAGCACTAAGTGGGATGCAAACGACTACAATGCTTCGAAGCGAGACTTTGAGCGGTTTCATCAGTGGTATCTGCGAGGAGGTCGCTACTGAATATCCCATTCATCATTACAACAAATTCAATTGGTATTGATTTTAGATCCACAGAATATTTGTTATGCTGACCTGTTGTATGTTATTGCACAAAGTTGGTTTATGGTATGTTCAAATATGTTGTTTGTCTTTGAGATCTGTTTGAGCTTTGTGTTATGTCTCTTTTCTTTTTTGATTTTAATTTATCCTACCATGTGTGTACTTCCCCAAGATTTTTTTTTTGATAAGCAACACAAAAAAACTTGAATTATGGGTATACTAGGAGTACACCAACCCAATTAATACACCTCAAACAACACAGCCCACACACATGAATCTACCCCTAATTACAAGAAATCAAGAGGAGCTTTGCACCAATTATAAAAACTACATCTAGTTTTTGATTTACTGTTCAGATCTAACCAAACCCAAGCATTAAGCTTGACCTTCAAGGGAATGTCTTCGAGTCTCGCAATCAAACCATTAAAAATAATTTGATTACAAATCCACCATATCGTCCAAGACGTGATAAGCCAAATGTAACCAGCTGCATTTTTGGACGAGAGCTTCACCACCTTTAGAAACCAAGACAGCAGATGGTCCGAAACACAGTCTACCGGAGACCACTGAATGGCAATCCACTCCGCAATATGCCTCCAAACATTTACCGTAACCGGACACCAAGTTTATGTTTTCATACCAAGTTTATGTTTTCATACCATGTGTGTACTTCCCCCAAGTTTATGTTGTTTGAATTTGGAATCGAAGTTGAAACGGTTTGCGGAAATAAATATATCACATCTTGCTTTTGTTCATTGTTGTGTTGTTTTGGTCACGGTGAAAATTGCTCATATAGAAACTGGTTCTCTCATATGCAAGTGAAATTTACTCTGTCGCTTGTGTCAGAGAGAAATGGTGTTGTATTTGTTACTGTTTGTTAAGACCAACTGCATATTTCACTTTTCCATATTACTTTATTTGCGGCTTTAAAATCTGATAGGAGTGTTATGGCTCCGTCCACCGTGAGAGAGCTCAATAGGGCTATCATATGAAAGACCTCATTAGCGACGGACGTTTACCGTCACTAAATATTATTATTTATTTAGCGACAGATTTTTTTCGTTACTAAAAATGAATAGTAACATTTAGCAATGGTAAAAATCCGTCACTAAATGTTATTATTCATTTATTGACGGATTTTTACCGTCACTAAAAAGGAATAGTAACATTTAATAACGGTAAAAAATCCGTCGCTAAAATGAATAGTAACATTTAGCGACGGAAAAAATTCGTCGCTAAATGAATGGTAACATTTAATAACGGTAAAAGTTCGTCGCTAATGAGGTCTCTCACGTGAGAGATCTATTGAAGTCTCTCACGTTAGAGCCGAGTGTTATGTACTGGTAAAGTTTGTAAGTTGATTAAATATGTTCGCAAACTATGACCTTTTTAATGCATAAAACGTGAAACCTATAATGTGTGTGATATTGGAATGTTATTGATACTGCTGCTGCTTGATATTTTTTTACTCTTGATGTTTGAGTTTTAATGGCATATGCTCTGGTTTTATATTGAAAATATGTTGAGAAGTTTCTGTCATTTTGTTTTCGAGAGAAAGGGAGTAGAGGGAGCATGGATTTGCTCTGCGCTCTCAGTGAGTGCATTGTTATTGGTTTCCTATTCATTTCTTTTTTTACAAGTTTTGAAAAGTTAATTTTGGTTTGATTAGGTTGGGTTGGGAAATTGTTGGGGGTACATCAAGGTTTCTATAAATTGGCCTGCTGATAGTGAGCATAGTTTGTGTGGTACTCATGAAAAAGGTTGACCGAGTCATGTTCTTTATGATGGTTTATTTATCTTCATTTTTCTCCAGATTTTGGTTTATTTTGAAATATTCAGTTTCCATGATGGTTATTGGGCTTAATTGTTGATATTGGTTTTAAGCCCATGGGAAGACTTTCATTCTCGCACGGTTATGATATGTTTTTTTTTTCCATTCATTTCGATTACGAAGGTTGCGGTATCATTGAAATAATAAGTAGTGTTGCTACTATTTCATTGCATTTATTCGCGAGTTCGACAATTTCATGTCGGTATGTGTAACACCCCAATCTATACCCTCAATTAATTAAAGCGATAACAGATAATCAGAGTATAATTAAAACATTCATGGCATAGACTAGAGCGTCACATCAAAATGATGAAATACAACAACCTGCTCAAATAGATATGCAACAATCAGGTAGCAAACATAAACAGAGGAACTCAGTTCCTAACACCCACAATTCAGATACAGAATAAAAACGAAAAATCTGCAACTGAAATCTCATATATATAAACATAAAAGTTTGTCTGTCTTATACAGAGTCATACATGTCAAATCCAAAAAGATATATATACATAATGTCACATAACGATCTCCTCGAATACCTGGTGCTACATATCAGAGCCGACCAACAAAAGAATGAAGACAGAATCTTCACAAAAGACCTCCAACATCTAATCTGCAATGCCTCATAGAGCATTCAAAACAGCAGAAGGGTGAGAAACACAATTATAATATAGTTGCATACAATTATGTAATAACAGGAAATAAGCACACAACAACATTCTCACCACAACATATACCATAATTCAAACACAAAACAACACGATTCTTATCTCATACATCCACCACAAAAGCATATCAATCATGCTCAATACATTTATCACCAACATGTGTATATATCAACTCATCAATTCCATTCACAAATCCCACACATAATCAATCCATTCATGATTTATGCAAATGCACAGAGACCGACACAACGACTCTATGCAATGCAATGCGGTACCGTTCCATCCATCATCTCATCATTAATTCACTCAGGAATTATTTGAATCATCGCTTGTTACTTAGTGTAACTCCCCATCTGGCAAACGATGTTCCCCGTCGTTTTCGGTCCTCTTTGTATAAGGCACACGACGTTTATGGATCGCTTTCGGTCCTATTTGTATAAGGCACACGATCCGATCGCTTTCGGTCCTCTTTGTATAAGGCACACGATCGTCCATAACATCGCTTTCGGTCCTCTTTGTATAAGGCACACGACCGTTACAGCAGTTCCCCTCGGAAATCGTTTCGTTGCTCACACCCACTAGGGCACACGACATCACAAGAATGCATATCATGATGTTTGGCATACAATGACTCATGACAATCAAATGCATACACATATACAACCACGTAAACCATTCCAACATCCATAATCATGCATATACAATCAAACATAACACAATGCATTTATTTGCCCTTAGGCCACAAACCATCATCACCACATTTCACTATGCCATAAAAGCATTTAGACAGCGCTTTTTTTGGCATTACACAGCGCTTAAAAGCGTTGTCTAAACTGGCGCTGCTAAAAGATTAGACAGCGCTTTTTGTTTTTTAGACTAACATTAGACAGCGCTTTTTGCCTTCTTTTTAGTATACCTTAGACAGCGCTTTTGCTTTTTTTGGTATACCTTAGACATCGCTTTTTGGACTAAGCGCTGTCTAAACCCTACTTTATCGCTTTTTATTCAAATTACTGAAAAAAAGCGCTGTTTGTTTTATACAGTTTATATGCCCCTGTTTTTGAACCACAATTTGCACCAGGTTTTCAACCACAATTTGCACCTGTTTTTCAACCACATTTTTGCACCAAAATATCATAAATTGGAGCTTCAAACCAATATATACTCACAAATTTTGCCTATTTATATATACAATTTTCATTCAACAAAACATTTTGCTTCAAATCTACATATTACTTATAGAAATGCTAAGCAAAAAGCAATGCACATCAAGATAACTCTATCTTCTACTTTGCACATATAACCTGAAACAACACAAAAAGATTGTAATTCAATTAAAACAATAATACACAATGTCTATAGTTACAAAGTTATACATACTCAAAATTCTCATCAATAAGTAAGAGTACAATATACCTTATAAAACTCCGAGCTCAATAATGAATTGACACCAATCCTCTTTAATTTCATCCAAATGATCTCTTGAGTAATACGCACACTTGAATTCATCAAAGTACTACATAATAATATATCATAGTTTGATTTAGTTTCAACTATTTAATTATATGAGAAATATGTGTTAAATATTAAAATAACTCATAAGTTAGAAATACATACATCGGATGGAATCTCTATTCGATCCAAAAAAAGAGTTTCTCTCATAAACCTCAACATGAAATAACCGCAATCTATACCGTTACGTTGCCGAGGACACTACACATGAAAAGAAAATATGGATAAATCCTTAGTTTTATCAAGTATCATCACTAATATAATAAAAAATGTGATAATTAATATACCTTCACTCCGATCCATGTAATGTTGTTGGCTCTCCTCTTTGTTACTTGGATATCTCTTTGTGCTTGAAAAGCTTGTATAATGCTAATAAAATATAAATGAATATTTAGAACAATTCACATAAATAAATAAATAAATAGACACATGAATATTTAGAACAATCTAACTTACGTATCAATCATTTTCTTCATATCCGGGTATGTTGTCCAATCATTTCCTAACGAATCCAGATAATACACAACTTCTCTGATAGGATTAATCGCGATCAACAACCAATGTCCACTGTAAGATTAAACAAATGTTAGATGGAAACTTTCTACACGACGTCAAAATACAAAAATATTATAATAGATGAATTTAGAATGAAAATCTAACCCAGTATTAAACGGTAAAAAGAACAACTTTTCTGTATCTTTGTCGGCCATAAAGCGGTTGAGTACATACACCATGACATCATCTGGTTTATTTATGATTAACCCTAAGTTGATACTCGCGGGACTTAGGAATGCGAATCTTTGCTCCAATCCACGTGGGCACATCAATTTGTCATACAGAAACCTTAAATAAAAATATCGTTAACATTAGACTATTCATTTGAAACATAAAGTAAATAAGTTGTTCAATTAATATAACAAAGTAGATCGGATATACCTCACGTATGCATTGACAACACTGACGCCTAATTCTTCATGACGAAAAACTTGCTCAAATTCCTCATTACCAATTGATTGTTCATATTGAAAGCCATAAATACCTTCCTCCATAGGTACAACGAATACCTCCATTCGGAATATCTGTCATTTCTAGAAATGTCTGAAGGCACGACCTATACTTGGAAGTAGGTTTTTTTCTAGGCGCGGTCTTCTTAGCAACAACCTTTTTTTGTGTGGAAACGTTGCTAATATCTTTACCATGAAGCTATATATCATATAATTAGTTAGATGAAGTATAAGGTCATGAATTTAACATTTTCCATGCATGAATATCATATAATTGTGATGTACCACTTTTTTTGAAACAACGGACTCGGTATGCTGCGGAATCCTCTTATCTTTTGCTTTGGATGTTGTTGGAGTCTAATTAACATTACCATGTAAAAAATGTACGTAAAATGCGCGTAAAAACTTTGAATACTCAAAGGTTCATAATGGTTTTAAGCATACCTCATATCCTACGCTAATGAGGCCTGACGGCCATGCAACAAGCGAACCTATTGCATCTCCCACCAATGTTGCATCTGAAACATCGTCAGGATATGGTAATAATGCATCCATCTCTAAAGAAATATCAACTGAGACTTTCAAACATCCAGTAGGAACCGGTTTAGTGTGAAGTAATTCTCCCAAAGTGTTATACATTTTTCCCTTGCCAACCATCCGATAAGTTGGTGACGATAAGTAGAGGTGACAAGGGGAAATGCCCTTAAACCAATAATATATATGTCAATTAAATAATTTAAGCTAATAATTTAATTTCATAAAAATATATATAATTACCTCTGGAATATTCGGTTGAAAGTTACAGTTGATACTATCTTTGTCCGAAGCGCTATCTCTTTCTTTTTCCTTTCTTAATTCATGAACTTCAGCTTGCAGTGCTTCCAATTTTTGCTGAAGTTCTTTATTACTAGGAGCCTTTTGTTTTTTAATATTCAAGGATGTCGGAGTGATCCCAAAACCCTTACCCCTCACCCGACCAGAATACTCACGGACATCTAATGCCCGACTAAGTATGCTCCTGGAATCATTGGCTTCATCTGGAGATAAAGACTGAGATAGAGTCTCCTGAAAATCAGATGAATATCGAATATTTGTCAAATATTTGTTAATAAAGTTTTGATTTAATTAAAGAAATAATGTTAAACTTACACATTTCTCAAATACTTGTTGAACACCTTCTTTAACAACTCCATCGTTGCCCACACGGGCTTCCTTCCACAAAACATGTGCCGGAAGAGATGTTTCAGAACTATTCTCCTTTTGTAACTACACATTAAGCCAAATAATATGATCAAATATAACTCATGATGAACAAGTATATCATTGAAATTTATAGATACTTACTATAGACTGTTCTAAGTGTCCATATCCAACACGTCCTTTTCTATATGGATAGGCGGGACTTGATGCTCTTTCCCGATTTGTTTCACTTACACTTTGAAATTCTGGGGTTATTCGTTTGGCTTTAAACGTGTCCCATTCTTTTTGTGAAATCAAAGCTCCATATTTAGATGGAAGCTCTGCATCAACAAAATTACCTTCTGCATCCCTAAGAAACTTGGTTGATAAAAATGTTCTAAACCCTCTTAGTAGTTTTCCGGCCAATTTGAGACAAAAAGGTCTTCTATCATCATCAATGTTGAAACACCTCTAAGAAAAACATACACATTGTGCGTTAGTACAAGTAATTTAAAAGACAGAATTAGTTGGCATAATTAAAGACATAATTATGGTACCTTTATCTCACTCCAAATTTTTTCTTTGGCTTCCTTCAACTCTTTATTTCTCCAATCATCACAAGTAATTGGAACCTCATTCCTTACAAGTGCACCAATAAAACTTGTCAACGTATAACCGTTAGGCTCAATAAGAAGGCCTTGTGGGCTCCAATGCACATCTAATATGATGCCTCGATCTCTATCACGAATCACTTTCTTCATAACTGTTATTCCTCTTTTAATTTCCTCTTCCGCATTAGCTACGTTCTTACCTCCATCATGAATAGAATCATCATGTGGGTGATCCTCATTAGTAGCCATCTAACTTGTAATAAAGAAAACAAGGATTAACAACATTATGAAATCGAATTGAAAACTAAATGCGATAAATAGAAAACCAAAACAGATCCGCAACCGACAATTGGAATTATTCACACAACAAAATGAACTGATACATAGTGATCAAAAGACGCATTCAACGGAGTAATTCGCACAACGCACAACTTAAATTGACAGGTTACCGAAACCGCAAACAAAGCAACAAATTGCAAAATCTCAGCAAGATAGTATTTACGTAATAGAATTTGTGACATGAATTGCAACAACAACATCACATATTTATACTATTTATAAATATCAAATTGATTACAAGTATCAAACCAAACCAAAATAGATGTACAAATTGGGCGCAGTAGTAACAATGTATCCATATCAGTACAAGACCATTACCAGTTTCTGAAAAATGAACATATCAATTCAAATATTTCCAATTTCCAATCAAAATTATCCTTTGCTCAATATACAGAAACAAACCATAAACCAACACATCAGTACCAAGCTACATTCATGAGTAGAACCACTATTTATCATCTCTAACGTTAACCATAACAGAAAAGAAGAAAACATACCTAAACGGTGGAGAACGGTGGAGTACGGTGGAGGACAGTGGAGGAAAATGGAGGAAGGAAGACGGCGAGACTGTAACCGAGACGGTGGAGGAGGGTGGACGATGGTAGCGAGAGCTGTTCTTCGTTCGTTCTCGTCGTTCGCAGTTCGCAGCAGAGAGGGAAAGAATAGAGATATGAAAAATAGAATACTGATACTATTCCATTTTTTATTTTAATTAATAAGACCTTAGACAGCGCTTTTGAGAAAAAGCACTGGCTAATATAGGCCTTTAGCAGCGCTTTTGAAAAGCGCTGGCTAATGTGGGCCTTTACCAGCGCTTTACAAAAAGCGCTGTCTAAGGTAGGCCTTTTAGCAGCGCTTTAACTCTTTTTCGTGTACAGTTTCCGTGTTTTATTTTTTATTTAACTTATAGCAGCGCTTTTTCATAAAAGCGCTGTCTAAGGTGCGCTAGTAAAAGTCATTTTTGGCGTAGTGTTTCATCAATTGCACTCACATCATATAACAACACACAACCTATACGTTATATATCAAAAGCATATCGCATGTTAACACATCAAATACACACAGTTAAGACAGTAAAAGTCGAAAAAACGACACATTTCCAAATTCCCGACACAATTAAATCGGTCAACCATCCCAAAACCATTCCTATAAGAAAGAACATCTCATTAGCTTTCCAACGCATCCAACCGCGCCTCAATCCGAGTTACGGATCAAAAGTTATGAATGAAACAAAATGGAACAATCTGTCATGTTCGCAATGCGAAGCTCCTAGTGAGCATTTGCTTTCCTCATTCGCCGTGCGAAGCCCCAGCGAACCGTGGCAGAGAAAAAACAGCATAAAGTTTGCTTTGCGAACTACTGGCGAGCATTCGCCCACCCATTCGCATTGCGAAGCCCTGGCGAGCCTTCGCTTTCCTCTTCGCTGTTTGTTCGCACTGCGAACCTGCGAATTCTGGGATTCGCAGCAGCGCTGTTACTCATCCTAAACCACCATTCCCCCCCCCCCAAACACATCCAAACCAAAACATAACAATCAGAACATAACCCAATCATAACAACAAGTATTCTACCGCATTTGCCTCGCATTCCAACCGCGAAACCATCGACTTCTCTCGTTTCCTCTCAATCGACCTAGAATTTAAAAGCTAGGAAAAACCAACAAACACACATATGATCATACACAAACATAGTATAACCGAGTTTCACACCCTTACCCGATTAATCGCGCTTCGAAGTGTCGGTTGAATCGGTTACTTAAACTCCAAGTTTTTCCTCTTTTTCTTCTTCTCACTCTCATTTTCTCTTCTCTTCTTTTTCTTTCTATTTTCTCTCTATGTTTCTACTATAAAAGAAAAACAATATCTACCCAAGCCAAAAAGACCAAAATACCCCTACACTCAATTTTCTCGCAAACGTTCCCAAAACGCGATAAAACATAATAACCAAGAATAAAATAATATAAAGACAAAAAATAATTAAATTGACTCGATTAAATAAATCTAACAAAAACCGGGGAGTTACAACTCTCCCCCACTTAGAAAATTTCGTCCTCGAAAATGTTACCTGAGACGAACAACTCCAGATACGATTCCCGCATCCGACTCTCCAACTCCCAAGTCAAATTGCCCTCAGCAGCGCCTCCCCACGCTACTTTCACAAGCGCAATATCCTTGCCTCTTAACCGCGTCAACTCGCGATCCAAAACTCTCACCGGTAATGCCTCAACCGTAAGGTTATCCCTTACCTCAACCTCATCCATTGGAATCACATGCGACGGATCCAGAACATACTTCCGAAGCTGTGAAACATGGAACACATCATGCAAATTCGAAAGATTCGGCGGCAACGCCACCCGATAAGCCACAGCACCCACTATCGCGGATATCTGGTAAGGACCAATAAACCGAGAAGTAAGTTTCTTCGACTTCAATGCACGCCCAACACCCATCATCGGTGTAACTCTCAAAAATACATGATCGCCTTCTTGAAACTCGAGATCTTTCCTCCTTCGATCATGATAACTCTTCTGCCTACTCTGAGAAGCCTTCATTTTCTCACGAATAAGTTTCACCTTTTCCGTAGTTTGTTGAATTAACTCCGGTCCAACCACCGAACTCTCACCAGATTCATGCCAACACAACGGCGTTTGACATCTTCTTCCATACAACGCTTCAAAAGGTGCCATTCCAATACTCGAATGGAAACTGTTGTTATACGTGAACTCCACCAACGAAAGATAACTATCCCACGCACCACCTTGCTCAAGAACACAAGCCCACAACAAATCTTCCAACGACTGAATAGTTCTCTCGGTCTGACCATCTGTCTGAGGATGATAAGCAGAACTCAATCTCAACTTAGAACCTAACGCCTTTTTCAAACTTTCCCAAAATATGGAAGTAAACCTCGGATCTCGATCTGAAACAATACATAATGGAACACCATGTAGCTTCACAATCACACGGATATAAATCTCAGCCAACCTTTCCAAAGAAAAACTGATGTCAATCGGAATGAAATGCGCCGATTTAGTCAGCCTATCCACAACCACCCAAATGGCATTATGCCCCCTCGGAGTATTCGGCAATCCTGTCACAAAATCCATAGAAATGCTGTCCCATTTCCACTCGGGAATATATAACGGTTGCAATAATCCACTAGGCTTCTGATGTTCTACCTTTGACTTCTGACACGTCAAACATGCATAAACAAACTGAGCCACATCCCTCTTCAATCTGGACCACCAAAAGATCTTCTTCAAATCTTGGTACATCTTATTAGCTCCCAGATGTATACTCAAACTACTCCGGTGTCCTTCCTCTAAAATCATCTTTTTCAATTCCAAATCATCCGGAATACAAATTCTACCACAGAATCTCAAAACACCCTTATCATCCACTTTAAAGTCATCATTCACACCTTTATCTCCAACCGTCATCAAATCAACAAATTTCACATCCAGTCTCTGTTTCTCGCTAACGGTCAACAGAAACTCATTAGTAACCTTTAACATACCAAGCCTCACGCCATCAGATGTCAACTCACACACCAAACTCAAATCTCTAAATGCTTCCAAAAGTTCCCACTCTTTAACCATCAAAGTGGACATATGCAATGATTTCTGGCTTAACGCATCGGCTACCACATTAGCTTTATTAGGATGGTAATTCAACCTAAAATCGTAGTCCTTCAAAAATTCCAACCATCTCCGTTGCCTCATATTCATCTCTTTCTGATCAAACAAGTATTTCAAACTCTTATGATCACTAAAGACTTCGAATCTTGCACCGTAGAGATAATGCCCCACCTAAACTAATCAAAGACGCATCACAATACACCACAAACGATTCACTAGGATTCGGTAAGATCAAAATCGGAGTTGTAGTCAATCTTTTCTTCAGCTCACCAAAACTTTCCTCACACTGAATATCCCAAATAAACGCTTTACCTTTACAAGTCAGTTGGGTCAAAGGAAGTGCTAACTTGGAAAAACCTTCAATGAATCTTCGATAATATCCAGCTAAACCCAAAAAGCTTCTAATTTTAGTAACAGATCTAGGAGCCTCCCATTGTAGAACTACATCTACTTTGGATGGATCCACAGCAATACCATTACCTAAAATCACATGCCCAAGAAAACTCACTTCTGACAACCAGAACTCACACATGGACAACTTGGCATAAAGTCTCTTTTCCTTCATGATTTGCAATACAATACGCAAATGCTCCGCATGTTCCTCCTGAGACTTAGAATAAATCAAGATGTCATCGATAAACACAACAACAAATTGATCCAAATGCTCATGGAAAATGCGATTCATATACTCCATAAACACTCCCGACACATTAGAAACCCCAAACGGCATCACAGAATATTCGTAATGTCCGTATCGTGTCCTAAAAGCCGTCTTTTGAATATCTTCCTCTTTCACTCTAATCTGATGATAACCTGACCTTAAATCAATTTTACTAAACACACACGCACCTACCAACTGGTCCATCAAGTCATCAATTCTCGAAAGAGGATACTAATTCTTAATCGTCACCTTATTCAGCTGGAGATAATCAATACACAATCGCATACTTCCATCTTTCTTTTTCACCAATAAAATTGGAGCACCCCAAGGCGATACACTCGGCCTCACAAACCTCTTTTCTAACAATTCATTCAACTGCTTCTTCAACTCAACCAACTCAGATGTCGATATACGATAAGGTGCCATAGATACAGGACTAGTACCAGGAACTAGATCTATAGAAAACTCCACCTCTCTCTCTGGCGGCACATCTGAAATATCCTCCGGAAACACCTCTGGAAAATCACACACGACTGGAACCACATCAATTGCAACTTGACTATCCACAGTCAACGATGCAAACAATCCGAACAACTGAGCTTCATCCGCCAAAAGTTTCTTTAACTCTTTGGTAGATAAGAAACTCGATTCCTCGTCTTCTTCAAGAGAAGGAAATCTTACCAACTTATGATAACAATCGATATGAACTCGATTGAACTGCAACCAATTCATTCCCAGAACCACGTCTAAACCCTCCAACGGCAGACACACCAAATCCATCTCAAAATCCCTACCATAAATTGTCAAAGGACAACTTAAACAAACCAAAGAAGTAGTTACCGACCCCATTGATGGAGTATCGATAACCATCTCTCCACCCATCAAAGACAACAACAGATTCAAACGCTGCGCACACTCAGACGAAATAAATGAATGAGTCGCTCCGGTATCAATAATAGCAACTAAAGGCGTACTATTAATAAAACAAGTACCTCTGATCAGACGATCCACACTAGTGGTCTGAGTTCCTGCCAATGCAAATACTTTCCCTCCAGCTTGAGCTTGCTTTGGTTTCAGACACTTCGCACTAACATGACCAGGTTCACCACAGTTGAAACACTTCACCACATTCCTCTTGCAATCAGTTGCGACATGTCCTATACCTCCATAATTGGAACACTTTCTTATATCCTTCCTACATTCAAACTGACGATGTCCTAAGTCACCACACCTATAACATCTCAAAGGATTATACGTACCTCCCCCACTTGGCCTTTTATCAGTATTAGCCCTTTGCTTACCCTTGTCAGCTGGTGACACATAAGGACCACCACGAAACGGTTGCTTTCCTTTCCTTTCGTTCACACTCTTATAATGAGTAGAACGAGCTTTGCTATCCTCCTCAAAAATTCTACAACAATCCACCAAATCCAAAAACCTTCTGATCCTTTGATAACCAATTGCCTGCTTGATCTCAGGACGTAACCCGTTCTCAAACTTCACACATTTGGAAAACTCCGTAGTTGCTTCAGCATAATCTGGATAAAATTGAACAAGCTCCACAAACTTAGCAGTGTAATCAATAACAGACATATAACCCTGTTTCAACTCCAAGAACTCTATTTCCTTCTTTCCTCTAACATCTTCAGGAAAATACTTCCTCAAAAACTCGTGGCTAAACAAAGCCCAAGTGACCTCTTCACCTGCAGCTTCCCACACATGACGCGCACTAACCCACAAATCATCAGCCTCCTCCTGTAACATGTGAGTACCCAATCTCACCTTATGTTCCTTAGCACAGTCCATCACTCGAAAGATTCTTTCAATCTCCTTCAGCCAAATCTGAGCACCATCAGGATCATGCCTTCCTTTGAAGATAGGCAGTTTGTTATTCCTGAACTCATCATTCCTACCAGCAATAGGAGCACCCCGCACAGCCTGAGCCATAGCTTGCATCGCAGCAGCAAGAGCAGCATCATTCCTTCCAGCCACATTCTGTTCATATCCAATAACAGTAACTATGGTTAAACAATCAGCTCTCCCGAACACAACTGACGCACAACAAACAACTTGGTCAAAACGACCGACACAGACTGGCACGGACTGACACAAACTGGCTCTGATACCACTTAATGTAACACCCTCAATCTATACCCCAATTAATTAAAGCGATAACAGATAATCAGAGTATAATTAAAACATTCATGGCATAGACTGGAGCGTCACATCAAAATGATGAAATACAACAACCTGCTCAAATAGATATGCAACAATCAGGTAGCAAACATAAACAGAGGAACTTAGTTCCTAACACCCACAATACAGATACAGAATAAAAGCGGAAAATCTGCAACTGAAAACTCATATATATAAACATAAAAGTTTGTCTGTCTTATACAGAGTCATACATGTCAAATCTAAAAAGATATATATACATAATGTCACATAACGATCTCCCCGACTACCCGGTGCCACATATCAGAGCCGACCGACAAAAGAATGAAGACAGAATCTTCACAAAAAGACCTCCAACATCTAATCTGCAATGCCTCATAGAGCATTCAAAACAGCAGAAGGGTGAGAAACACAATTATAATATAGTTGCATACAATTATGTAACAACAGGAAATATGCACACAACAACATTCTCACCACAACATATACCATAATTCAAACACAAAACAACACGATTCTTATCTCATACATCCACCACAAAAGCATATCCATCATGCTCAATACATTTATCACCAACATGTGTATATATCAACTCATCAATTCCATTCACAAATCCCACATATAATCAATCCATTCATGATTTATGCAAATGCACAGAGACCGACACAACGACTCTATGCAATGTAATGCGGTACCGTTCCATCCATAATCTCATCATTAATTCACTCAGGAATTATTGGAATCATCGCTTGTTACTTAGCGTAACTCCCCGTCGGGCAAACAATGTTCCCCGTCACTTTCGGTCCTCTTTTTATAAGGCACACGACATTTATGGATCGCTTTCGGTCCTCTTTGTATAAGGCACACGATCCGATCGCTTTCGCTCCCCTTACACGATCGTCCATAACGTCGCTTTCAGTCCTCTTTGTATAAGGCACACGACCGTTACAGCAGATCCCCTCAGGAATCATTTCGTCGCTCACACCCACTAGGGCACACAACATCACAAGAATGCATATCATGATGCTTGGCATACAATGACTCATGACAATCAAATGCATACACATATACAACCACATAAATCATTCCAACATCCATAATCATGCATATACAATCAAACATAACACAATGCATTTATTTTCCCTTAGGCCACAAACCATCATCACCATATTTCATCACATGCACTCACATCATATAACATCACACAAGCTATATGTTATATATCAAAAGCGTATCGCATGTTAACACATCAAATACACACAGTTAAGACGGTAAAAGTCAACAAAATGACACATTTCCAAATTCCTGACACAATTAAATCGGACAACCATCCCAAAACCATTCCTATAAGAAATAACATCTCATTAGCTTTCCAAAGCATCCAACCGCGCCTCAATCCGAGTTACGGATCAAAAGTTATGAAGGAAACAAAACGGAACAATCTGTCATGTTTGCAATGCGAAGCTCCTAGCGAGCATTCGCTTTCCTCATTCGTCGTACGAAGCCCCAGCGAACCGTGGCAGAGAAAAAATAGCATAAAGTTCGCTTTGCGAACTGCTGGCGAGCATTCGCCCACCCATTCACACTGCGAAGCCCAGGCGAGCCTTCGCTTTCCTCTTCACTGCTTGTTTGCACTGCGAACCTGCGAATTCTGGGATTCGCAGCAGCGTTGTTACTCATCCTAAACCACCACCCCCCAAAACACATCCAAACCAAAACATAACAATCATAACATAACCCAATCATAACAACAAGTATTCTACCGCATTTGCCTCGCATTCCAACCGCGAAACCATCGATTTCTCTCATTTCCTCTCAATCGACCTAGAATTTAAAAGCTAGGAAAAACCAACAAACACACACATGATCATACACAAACATAGCATAACCGAGTTTCGCACTCTTACCCGATTAATCGCGCTTCGAAGTGTCGGTTGAATCGGTTACTTAAACTCCAAGTTTTTTCTCTTTTTCTTCTTCTCACTCTCCTTTTCTCTTCTCTTCTTTTTCTTTCTATTTTCTCTCTATGTTTCTATTATAAAAGAAAAACAATATCTACCCAAGCCAAAAAGACCAAAATACCCCTACACTCAATTTTCTCGCAAACGTTCCCAAAACGCGATAAAACATAATAACCAAGAATAAAATAATATAAAGACCAAAAATAATTAAATCGACTCGACTAAATAAATCTAACAAAAACCGGGGCGTTACAGTATGTCGCCAAATTTTCTCACATTAATTGAATAATTCGCCGCGTTATGACCCATATCTTTCGATTATGTGGTCGTTATGTACAAACCGGCTTTGGAGCATATTGTGACAAACTCGATTCGATTAACTTTACGTGTTCGCTTTTATTTTTCACATTTCTTTAATCAAATTAAATAATTTTCAAATTTAATTTTGTTAATTATTTTAATTAACTTGAATATTCGATTTGATTGGATAATTTTGATAATTATTTTTAATTAGCCTAATTAATCGACTAATTGAATTTTAATGGCTTAATTTCATTAATCAATCTTAATTAACTTAATTATTTGGTTACATTAATTTTTAATCGAATAATTTTGATAATTAATTCGGATTAATTTAATTAAGTGATTTAATAAACTTTAACCAATTTTACTTTGTTAAATAAAATCGGGCCAAGATCGAGGGATTCCAAAACTCAGATCGCTTTTGTTCATACACATTTGTTTTTGTGTTATTTCATCCTCATTCGACAAAATGTACCCCGTTTTCACAAAATGTAATAATTTTATCGCTTTTGTCTTGCTAGTATTTTAAAGCTTCAAACCATTCTCAAAATAAATTCTCGATTCAATAGCGAGCTATTTTTCACCCATGTAAGTCGATTGCTTTCAAAGCATCGTCATCTACCTTTGGGTCACTATACACAACATTTAAGGCTTAATCCTGGGCTTTCTTACAGTGGTGACACCTGTTCGGTCAATTACTTCTAGTTGGTCGTTTAGAAGAGAAGTCCACTTTGCTAGTGTACACGAATAAAACTCAATTAAATTATTTTTTCATTTGTATCTTGTCTTCTATCTTGATTCAAGTCGAAGCCCTAAGCTACAAACCATACCCAAATTGTAAGTTGAGTGCTTTTGTCTCGCCATCGACCTTACCTTGAACCACTAGGACCCCCTTTCCTTAATCGTTTCGTACGTAAATTCAAACCTCGATCTACATCGAGCATTTTTCAAATCAAATCAATACACTTAACTATACTTAAATAATTTCTTAAAAGGTGAAAAGTGAGGGGGATCGAGTCTTTGATCTTTCTCTTCGATTGTTTGGGTGCTAGTTCTCTTGTGTGTGAACAATTGACACCTCTAAAAACTTCTAACTCGATAAGATTCAAACCATTTTCTAAGCACTCATTAAAACACGCAATCCTTATCTAAACATATTTTCACTAAAAGGTGACGTGAGGGTGGTCGAGTCTTTGATCTTTCTCCTCAATTATTTGGGTGCGAGTTCTTTTACTCGTGTGTGGACAATTGACACCTCTAAAACACTTGTAACTCGATAAATTCAAACCTTTTTATAATCACTTGTCGTTCAAAACATGTAATCCACATTTAAACAAAATTTCTTAAAAGGTGCAGTGAGGGTGGTCGAGTATTTGATCTTTCTCCTCAATTGTTTGGGTCTCTTACTCGTGTGTGAACAATTGTCACCTCTAAAGACATAAACCTTAACCCGTCGATTGTTTGGGTGTGATTTCTCTTACTCGTGTGTGAACAATTGTCGCCTCTAGAACATCCAACACGACAAACTCTCTTTTCTCGCCCCTGTGCGATCGAAATTTCCCAAAACACTAATTCCTCGCCCTCGTGCGATCTCCAACTCAAACAACCTTTCCCAAAGAACATTGTTTAGTCCCTTCTTCCGCACATATGAACTAGTGCTTCAGCCTCCCCTAGCGAGAAGACAAGTCAATGTTTAGTAGTTAGAATGCGACCTAAACCCTCGTTCGCCTCAAACACAAACCAACCAGTCGTAGTTTTCCAAACTATAATTGCTCTGACTTTCTCATTGCACTATGAGGGTACGTAGGCATAGGATTGCGAGATCCTAGCGAGCTACCTTTTTTTCTTTTTACCCCAAACCTTTACTTGTAGTCTTCCGAACTACGATTGCTCTGACTTCCTCATTGCACTGTGAGGGTACGTAGGCATAGGATTGCGAGATCCTAGCGAGCTACCTTTTTTCTTTTTACCCCAAACTTTTTACCGTAGTCCACGAACTACGAACGCTCTGACAGATAACAAATAAACCTAGCCAACTTTTCTCACGAATCAAATCAAGAGGTTCCCATGGAGTACAACGGACGTAGAGGGTGCTAATACCTTCCCTCTTGCGTAATCGACTCCCGAACATAGAATTTGGTTGCGATGACCATTTTCTTATCCTTCAAAAGTTTTATCGATATTTTCCTATTCCTTCCTTGGAATGAATAAACTTCGGTGGCGACTCTGTTTGAACTTTTTTTCCCCGTCCATCGCGAGGATCGTATTTTTCGAGGTACGACAACTATCTCTTTTGTTAAATCCTAAAAATTGTCTTAAAATAATTGGACGTAACCCATCTCATTCTCACTTACTATTCACACACCACATCTACTATCAATCCATTAAAAGTAGATTGCATGCATTGCCTTATTTGCCCTTTCACAAAAAAAATATTACACTACATTATGGATAAATTGGTAATTAACAAATGTCTCAATTAATTCTCAATCATCTCTCTATTAACATGCCAAGTGTCAATCTTCTTTATCCATTCATTCTCTCTCTTCATTCAAATTTCAAATCTTTCTCATATTTCTTTTTCCCACATTTTCTCACTTTTATTTTAATTTTTTCTTTATTTATTTATTATCACTAAAAATATTAATAATCTATTTTTTAATTTTAATAAAATAACACTATATATTTATCTCGCGGGTCACTATCAATACAATATCTATTTTATTTTAATCAACCATTATCTTAATTTAAGAGACAAAATCTTTATTTTTAAATATTATTTTTCCTTTTTATATAATTATTTAATACAATTAAATTTGTATGATTATTATTTATTTTACAATTAAGTAAATTATTTTGAATTTTACATTTGTATCTAAATATATTTATATCGCATCAAATAATTTTTTTTATCTCACGGGTCATTATCGCATCAAAATTTTTTTGTCTTTCTTTATCTCACGAGTCTTTTTTTTTTCTTTTCGCATCATTATTTATTGAAATTGTATAATTATTTTTCATTTTATAATTAAATAACTAATTTCAATTTTACATCTGTATTAAATACATTTTATATTGTATCAAATGAATTTTTTATTTCACGGATCACTATAAACACAATACATATTTTATTTTAATCAATAATTATTTTAATTTAAAAGATAAAATCCTTATTTTTAAATATTAAATATTCATTTTTTTTCATCTCACGAGTCCCTTTTTTTCTTTATATTTTAATTTAATTAAATTTACATAATCATCGTTCATTTTAAAATTAATAGCTAATTTCAAATTTAAATACGTATATAAATACATTTTATATCATATCAAATTTACATATAAATTTAAATATATTTTATACCGTATCAAATAATTTTACTCGTGCGGGAGCACGGGTATCGTACTAGTTAAGCCCAAATAAATCAAATAAATTACTTAATTCAAATAATCCAAATAAATCAAGTAATTTAAAAAAATCAATTATTTCATATAATTCAATAAATCACATATTTCAATTAAATCAATTAATTCAAATAAATTAAATAAATCACATAAATCAATTAATTCATAAATTCACTCAATTAATTAATATAAATAAATAATCACAATAATTTGGGTGTTACAGTTTACACGGAGGTTTTCAACAACGTTTTATCGAGGCTTATTCTCATACACATCTAACCTTAACATTTTGCACATTGAAAATGAGAAAAGTGTTATTGCAAAAAGTCTAAACTTTAGACCATTCTTGTTGTTGGTTTTGTGTGTTCACTGTTACTATTATGCCTCATCAAAGGAAGAAGTCTTCCTGTTTTGGTGTTAATGTTCTTAAGTGCAAACATATGTAAACCGATATAATACAATCTAACTCATATACAGTGTTTAATTATTTTGTTATAACATTATTACACATTCAACCAGGACATGGCAGTAATTGTTTTGAAATGAGAACATATTAAGCTACATCACAATATACGCTGACTCATATTAGGCTACAACACAATATAGTTAAGTCATGTCATTTAAGGATAATGAACCTTATATACGTGGCATATTTTGTTCGCATCGGTTACATCCAATCTGAATCTAATTCTGCCTTCAGCACTTAGCTGGTTTGACTCACAAAACGCGTCTCATTCATAACCTAACTTTGTGCGGTGTGAATCATGTATGTTCACAATTAAGAGCATTTGAGTCCGACTGTTGTCACAACACAATGTAAGAACCTCATAGTCGTTGTCTCTCAAAATACATCCAAAATCTGGCTGCAATTTCTACATACATAAGGGTTAATAACATGAGTCAGTGAGGTAACACATAACACATAATAATATATCTTATGTATTCATTTGAAACAAAGTTCTCACTCAACTAATTTTGGTCTGGACACACTGACAGGTGAAAGGTCGACATCAAATACATATATCCATTTCTGGTATATGAACCTACTATGAAAGATCGGTAGCTTCTCGAAGGGAGTTATCTCTTTAAACCCGACAACCTCAAAATTGTTGTTCCCGTAATACCCGAAAACGACAACCACGACATTTGGTAGTGCGTACAAATCTTGCAGCTCCGTCGAACCGCTGACAACAAGTGGTAGATCCTCATTTTTGTTAAATCCTATATCGTGATGGATACCTTCGTTGTTAATTATCCTCCATATTTTTCCTAGATCTGCTATGTGAGTTCTAGCAAACAATGACTCAATCTCCGGAAACACCTACAATTCGTATGTAACGAGTCAAGTTAATATACATAGTTGTTCATATAATGTTAAGCTTGGGATACACCTTTCAAAAAATAACAAAAAACCTTACTTGGATGGCTAACTTTGCAATTGCTAATGTGTCCACGAGCTATGCCTGAACCAGTATTCCACTCCTAGCCATTGATGTTATAAATGGACTTTCGCAGCACGACAAGTGATGGGTTTTTAACAAATCTATTTCTTCACATCTGTATGAACCAAATTTCCACTCCTGTTGGCCCACACCACTGTTTTTTCCATATCTCAATTGGTTATAATATTATATGTTGCTTCTTTGCATTTTTGCACTGTTGGACATGCAACATCAGACTACACACTATTTTTCCTACACATAAACCCACGAATATCTATATGTTAAATGCCCATAAAATTTAATATTTCACATATACATTCCATTGTTCACAACCTGTAAACAATGGCAATTCAGAAATGTACATGCACCATGTCATCATTACTTGCACAAACATTTACAACTTAGCCCACCCTTTCAATACAATTCAATACTGATGCATTCTACCGTTCTTTTTAGAGTAATCCACAACTACATCATAAACTACATTTCACACTTTACTTAACACCAGCAAAACGGTAGATTCATTACAATTTTAAGACTAATATTACATCACTGCATTACTGTGTTTATAACACAGATGCTAAACAGAATTATCCAACACCAGTTCAACTTTGAAAAACATAACTAAACTATATTTATTCTAAATAAACTACATTAAGATTACGTCAAAACACCGATAACACGTCCAAAACTACATTAATATTGCATTCTAAATAAACTACCGCTTCATCGTCTCGTATTTCCCCGCTTGACGAAAACTAAAATTCTGCTTGCGGGAGGATATCTGATGTAGAACTTCAACATGTCTCCTTCCTTTATCAACTTGTCTTTGGAAAAATCGTACCACCCACAAAGAAGATACTTCTCCATTTTACCTGGCCTCTTTTTCAATTCACAGTAGTAGGCACAAGATTTGTCTGTATCGTATAGGACAATGCAGTCTTGTGGTTTACGAAGGCAACTCATGATCACATCGCGCGGTATTTGCTGCACAATTCAAATAACAAGTTAATGTACCAAACAATTTTGATGCTACTTATATGATTACAAACGTCAATCTATACGGCTTACTAGGACATTAGTTCAAAACGCCTTGGCATCTTTAACAACCCTTATCCAGTTTTCTTCAAACTCTTCTTCAAAAATGGGAGTAAATTCCCTGCATTCAATCAAAACATAACACCATATGACTATACCTTTCAAAGTTAGTTCCTACGTGTTTATTGCCCACGATAATGATGCAGTTGCATTATTCTAATTTATTTTTACCTGTCGCAATCAAATGAAATAATTATGTACTCCTCCTCAGTTTTAACTTTGACAGCACCTGCAACGGTAGAATCCACACTTTTAGCCTAGATTTCTTCAACACCACGCCCTCCTTTAGTTTTGGCAGCAACAACATTCTGGGGTTTTCCCTTCAAACCTACAGCATTCAAAACCTGATATTTTCCCTTGGATTCTTTTGCAACCTCCCCTACCTTACCTTTACCCTTCCAACCTACACTTTTGGAATGCCCTACCTCACGATTTCGATTAAGTTCTTTTGCAACGACACCATGCACTCTACCAGTTTTCCCCTTCACACCCTTAGCCCCACCCCCGTTGATAATCAGTCCCTTCTGTTTTTTTTCACACCATGCGAGTCCTGATGCACCATGTAATCCTTGTGAGTCTGCATGTGTTTCAAGGAGACATGATTCACATCCTTGGCCACCTTAGTACTCTAATAACAATTTAACAAATTTCATTATTGGAAGTTGATAAACGGATATCAATGTGCATGCTAGGTTAAAATAACATTGTGAATACGAGGCATAGGCGTTAACTTTGAAAATTCTGAATAAACCAAATCATTTATATGTGGATAACACTCAGACTACGGTACACAATTTATCATCCACGAAAGTGTATTATTATTCAAACTGCAAAAGCAACACATAACGTTTTACAGACACAATCCGTGGTAATCCGAGTTTCGATCTTACCAGAGATGAGTTTATGTCTCTTACCTTGGTGGAGTGACGTCGTTCAACATTTTCGACTTCGACGAAGCAGCCATTGTTCTTCAACTTCCTCTGTTTTTTTGTTGTTGAACGTTTCGTTTTACCAAACCCACAATGTGGAAGATTTAGGTAAATGGGTTTCCTTTATGTTTATGCCCGATAACAAACAAAAGGTCTGAGCATATGGGTCAACTTTAGGACTGGAAGACATTAACACTTGTTTCCTATACCGTTTATTTCAAATTAATTATATCACTTATTATTCTTAATATTCAATTAATTTTATTAACCACATTTCAATTGATCTTCCACATTTATATTAACAGTGTATCAAATTATGTTTTTTTCCATTAGTATTCAATTTTATCCTATTTTTCATATTCTTTTTCATTCATTGTTTTTTTACTAATATTTTGTTTTACTTATTTATTACATTTATATATATTTTATTATTATTTTTATTCAATTTTCCTTTTTTATAATTTTAAAAAAAAATACTTTTTTTAAAATGTCTTTTCAAATTGTTTTTTGAACATATATTTGTTTTATTTACTTTGATTTTTATACCTTTGATTATAAGTTTTTTTAAACAATTCAATTTAATAATTAATGATGGAAACCTTAATTAAAAAATCCTACTGGTGCCACAATTCAAATTTTGAACATAAATTTAATAATTTAATAATTTTTTAACATATATTTTTGAAGAATTCTTGAACATATATTCAATATAATTTTTTTGAACATATATTTAATACTTTAATAATTCTTACTGGAAACCTCAATTCAATTCAATTTTTTTACATATATTTAATAATTTAATCATTTTTGAACCTAAATGAGCATTGTTTAAAGGGACTCAGATAGAAGTATGAGTTTATGTAGAGCCGACACTATAGATTCAAGTCGTATCCGGTGTTGGGTTTCAATGCTTCATAGTATCAAGAAAATAACAGACATATAACCTTTGTAGCACCAGCACTTCCGAAAAAAGGCGTGTCCGTGTCCGACACGACACTGATGATTAGGTTCAATTTGTTCATTTTTTCAAATTATTACTGGTGTCTACGTGTTGGTGTCATGTCCGGTGCCTATGTCCGTGCTTCATAGCATATAACAAAAAATAGTTCTCACCATTTTTTGTAAAGAGAGGTCTGCCATGAGATACATAAACCTGCAATGATGAAAATAACTCGTTCAGCTTTTCGAATTGATATCAATAATATGGGTTTTGAAGTTTGTCAAAAAAGGCCGGTGATAAAACTTTTCATTGCTCCAGTGTGACTTACAAACATCAACAGGTCCATCCACAAAGCCTTCCACTAGCATTGTATGAAAGGGAGTTCCCTCCGGTCCTTGACGATACATAACACGAAACTCGTCACTATCCTGCTTTAACTATTAGAAGATGTAAAATTATCAACTGCAACTTAATAATTTGATTACAAAAATCCAAGTACCTTCAACCTAAAGATTAACAGAATCGCGTTACAAATGTCACACACAGTTTTCATTAGTCCAATGAATTTTAAACAATAGAGCCATGTTGACAGAAATCACCGAGCCGCCATTTCTATAAAAGGAAGTTATCAATAAAGGCATACAAAACAAAAAAAATTGAGATCTAACTGAATGGAAGATCGCATATATAAATAAAAAACACAGTTTATCATGAAAACCAAGCATAGTGAAACAGCAGAAGCCAGAGAATGGATTGTTGGTGTACAAGGTGAATTAATGGATGAAAAGAAGAATATATTATAAAGAGAATGACGGCTACAAAATGATAAAAAGTCACACTCAATGACATCTACCACTAGTCTATTTATAAGCTAAAAACTAGGGCTACAAGAGGCAACAAACAAAATACTAAAATACCCTCTAACAAACTTAATGACTAAGTTTGTGAATATAAATTATTATTTCTAATACCATCCCTTAATTTATATTTTCTCAAAACTAACAACACCAATTCCATCCCTTAAGCGAAGAAATTGATCAGTCTTGATAGCCTTCGTCAGAACATCTGCCAACTGTTTCTGGGTGATACAGTGCTCAACTTCTAACACTTCACTCTGAACCTGATTTCTCAGAAAATGATACTTGGTCTCAATATGCTTGCTTCTCCCATGTAACACTAGATTTCGGGCAAGATTGATTGCAGACTTGTTATTAATCATTATCTTCAGAGGGTTGTTTACCTTGATCTTCAGATCCTGCAGCAAGTTCAGAATCCACACAGCTTGGCATGCAGTAACAACACCTGCAATATATTCAGCTTCACAGGTTGACAACGCAACAACAGGTTGCTTCTTGGAACACCAAGAAATAGGACCTCCCAGGAACTTGAACAAGTACCCAGAAGTACTTCTTCTATCAACTCTGTCTCCACACCAATCAGAATCTGAATAACTCAGAAGTTCTGATTCAATCTTTCTTCCAGAAGGAGATAACACTCCATACTTCAGAGTTCCCTTGATATACCTCAGAATCCTGACAGCAACTTGGTAATGGGACCACTTGGGTTTACTCATGAACCTACTAACCATTCCAACTGCATAGCAAATATCAGGTCTGGTATTACACAAATACCTCAGAGAACCAACTAACTGTTTGAAGGTTGTAGCGTCCACATCCTCACCATCAGAATCTGAATCTAGTTTCTTGTTAGCTCTTGGATTGGCTAGAATTTTGGTAAAACAAAGTTGTTCAATGTTGATGTCACATGGGTGATGTCTTAATATTGAGTCTTAGCATTGGATAATGTTAGGTGTTTAAGTTGTTGATGTTTTGAAGTCTGATGTCACATGTGTAACACCCCAAATCTACCCGGTAATTATAATAAGAATATCAGAGTATAAAAAAAAAATTTCAACACAACATGGGATGTCACATTTCAACTTAAAACAACAAACAACTTATATTTCATTTAAAAGTGATACATAGCATTCGGCAATCCCAACTTATAAATCAGCTAACAACTTTATTCAACCAAAACAACGTTCAATTTATAATTATTCAACAATTAGTAATAACAACAACCTAGAAACAACAACATAAACATTCCCCCCGAGTGCTACGTATCAGAGCAAGACCAACTCGAACTAATAGCAACTAAAGGACTTCATAAAATTACTTCACTTCCACAGCTATTCTTCAGTACCTGCTCAATTACCCATAATAGGTAACATCATTACAGAAGGGGTGAGATATCAACCAACATAAACAAGTATATGATAAACAGTATATTAGATTAGAATCATACAAATTTCACCACTTCAACGACAATTATACAACAACCAACAAACAACTCAAATCAATACAAATTAGTAACAACAACAACTTAAATCAACCAACACATCATCATAACAACTTATAACATACAACTTCAATTCATCACAACTTAACAACAACAACCACAACTTTAACAATAATCCACAACCTCTCAACATACTTTATCGACTTATTACACATATCAACATTTACGACATAATCACTACAATCAACCTAATCAACATGAACCACTTTATCAACTTAAGCAACATGAACAACTTTATCAACTTAAGCAACATGAACAACTTTATCAACTTGGGCAACATAAACAACTTACTCAACTTCAAAAACCGCAATCAACACAAACAACATAAATAATGCGACACAGGATGCGACTCGACTATGCATATGCATGTGGTACCATCGGAGCAAAACACCCAACTTAAAATATACCAGGTTATCGAGGTATCTGCAAGGTATAAACCTTCAACTTAGTAATTTTGCCAATCCAAGTCAACGTGGTGGGCATCAGCTCCAACTTAAAAATTGCCAATCCAGGCCAACGTGGTGTGAGCAACGGCTCCGACAAAATGCAAATGCCATGATGCAACGACTCAACACAAACAACAACCAACTCCGAACAACATATAACAAACCACATATCAACTTTAATTCAACACGATTCAACTTTGGCCATAGGCCTACAACTTATATACATCAACGTTGGTCATACGACCTACAACTTTAACATCAACATTGGTTCTTCGACCTACGACTTAAAAATGCCCACCAACCGGGACAAAACCACATAAGCAATTGTACAAGAAATCCACACATACAACACAAATTCAACAAAATAAACTGACTAAAATCACCTACTAATTATTACTAACTACCTCGACAATTTTCGTTAAATTCCGAACAACTAATTTTTCCGCTTAAATCGGCTAAATCGGCTAAATCGGCACTGTTTTTTAATATTCTGTTATCACTACGATTACTTTTATTAATCCTGATACTTGTTATCTTCCTGATCTATTTGCTTCTGTTGCAACAACAAAACCTGCTATTTCTCACTTCTGCATAATACTGCTTGCTACTGGTACACTAATGCCCTGTGCAATCCACATATGTTACACTACCTGTCTACTCATTAAATACTAATTTCTTACTTAGTAAGTGCATCACATATAACCATTAATTAATTTATTAAATAATTCATCTAAGTAATCCACTTAAATTAATTAACTAAAGTAACCACTCAGAAACAACACACATGGAAGGTGGCTCTCAACGTGGAAATGTGGCTCTCAACATGAAGATGTGGCTCTCAACATGGAATTAATGTGGCTCTCATCATGGAATTAATATATGATTCATTACTGTATTGTTTTAATTCATTATTAATACTACTAAAACAAAACAATATAATTAAAAGAACCAGGTGGCCCCACATGATCATCAGGTGGCTCTCAACATGGTTTTCATGTGGCTCTCAACATAATTTATGTGGCTCTCATCGTGGATTTTGGTTAATTCTTTAATCCTAACATTCATGGTTTAATGATATAAGGATACTTTAATTAATCTACTGCCACTAAAACCAAACAACCCATTAAACAACACAGTGGCTTGCGCCACATTCCTAAGCAGTGGCTTGCGCCACCTGCCTTGCTTAGTTAGTGGTGGCTTGCGCCACCCTTCATCAGTGGCTTGCGCCACATGCTATTCCTTTGCTTTTGGGTGGCCTGCGCCACCCCTTTATGTGTGGTGGGTGGCCTGTGCCACCCCTAAAAATACAGTTTTCGTCCCAATTCATTTTCCAGAAAATTACCAAATACACTGCAACATTCATAAAATCATCCAGCAACTATTTTCACAACAAATCGACAAATTAACGTTTTCACAGAATCAATCAATTTCACTACAAGGTTCACAAAATCAATCATCACACAGTAGAATCACAATTAACCAACATCAATATTAATTTCCTCACAGACAACAATACCTAACGAAAATCAATGGAAGAAAATCATATAATCCCAATCCCGTATACGGTCTACCATATACCCGGTTATAGAGATTGAACCCCACCCTTACCTTGGATTGAAGGTCGCTCTCTAATTTCTCGATCGGATTCCGCTTGCCTCTTAACTGCAACTTCCACGTTCCTCTTCTCCACCAAAACCCTCGTTCCTCTTGGTTCTTACTGTTACCACTACTTCTCAAATTCCTTCTAATGACTAATAATAAAATAATACTATTACGCCACTATTCTTATTGGGCTTAATATTCGCAACCCACATTTTACTGCTAACAACACTTAATTAAGCCCAACTATTATCCTTATATAATTCTAATATCATTGCTAATATTAATCAACCAATTAACAACTTAGCAACTTAAATCAACATCTCCCAACATCAACAATTTATTCGAAAATATTTCGAAAATATTTAATTAAATAATTAATTAAATATCGGGCGTTACAACCCTCCCCCACTTAGAATATTTTCGTCCTCGAAAATTCATCCGATACAACTACTCCAACTATGTGATTCCATCCGACTAATCAACTCCCATCTCCGAAGGGAACACACGTATAATACAAACAATTCATAACATCAACGGCGAAAACAACCCGAATACTACTTATGCAACACACTTTACAACTTGTCATCGTAACATAAGAGTAACCAACTTAAGAACTCGCCGGTTTTAGAACTAGAACGCAACAACTTACGAACACACAACTTAAACACGACATCAACACAACCAACTACCAACATCATTGTTGCTCACGCATAAACAACTGTACAACACTACTCGTTCGCTGCGCACTCTGATTACTTGCAAGGTATCAAGACTACTCAATTTAACTCCAACTTCTAATCACCAAACCGACATAACAACGACTTTAGACTTAATTCTTCGGAATTTCCATCCCAACAGGTATTCTACACTTTTGTAGTTACCGAGTACTTCGAACTTAGATCCGTAAGACAACACCTCGGAATGTTCAACACCATTACAACGACGACTACTTCCAAATCTTGGATAATATATACATGTACTTCCACGAATTTTCCCGATTATCATCAAACATAAACTACAACTTTACCATCTTTTTAATAACACATTCCCCAAAATTTTCTTAAACACGTAACAACATTACAACCACACATGGTACATGGGTCCAACTAATTCCGACAAGATAACTCATCCTTTTCACTCCCAACTAATCCCACATACCAAATTATCGACTTTTACTCATACTGACACAATTCTTCATAAATCCTTATCCGAATTAGCACAACCAAGTAACTCATATTTACCACCCAAAAGTTCCACTTTTTCAATTCAACTTATAACTTCACTTCTTTTTCTACTTGCAACTCAATTCTCAAATTACCTAGAACTCAACTGCGAATTTCCATACTACTCATCAGTTAAATCGCAACCTCATGCCATCATCCTTAAATTCAACTAATATGCTCATATATGAATCTACATCGACAAAATAAACAATCCACAAGCACTTGGCTTGACTTCAACCAATTCAACGTACGTACTATACTAGTTGGCACGACACATCTATCCATCAATTATGATTCCGTCTACTATCAACAAGAGATTAAGGGTGATCAGTTCCTCAATTTGTCAATAGACAGCCGACAACCATAACAGTGGCATAAATCATCATTACCCAACACAATAGCGTACTACAACTTGTGCCCAAAGTCCGTAAGCACAATGCTCCGCCAACTCTCTGAGGCTTATCAACGTCTTCTTAGTTTCCTTAATTTCAACTTCGTCAATTATACCAAAATGTCCAAAATCCAATACGTAATCTCTTATACATGCTCATATCACAACACAATTATTAAATATCTTCCCAACACCAGAATCGCTACTACTTCAAGTACTATCCAACTCGGCTCGCTCCAATTACAACTCTTATCCAAGTTAAAATTTTTAACGTTGCAAATCAACCATTCGTCTTCTTCTCAACATTACTATCACATGACATCATCACTTATTTCTCCTTATTCAACATAAATTGCATCTCGATGCTTTCTCAGATACCGTCACATCCTTATAATTACCAACATATTGTTCTTATCAAAATTTCACACTCGGCTTCATCTTTCCAATTTTTCAGCAGTAATCGCTCAACTTCAACCACATATATCTCTTTTGATACAGACCTCTCAATCACAAAATCATATTCTAAAGTGAAGAGAATTTCGTAAAGGTTCCAAAACTTCATGAATAGCTTGAATCCGAGTTACGAGTAAAAAGTTATCATCCTTACAACATGACTGGTTCAGAATTTCCGTACGCAGAATTTTCCAAAAATCAGCATCAGACCCAAATATTAAAACGCACTTTTCTCCCCCTTCATAAACTTCCTGAAGACAAATCTTATATGCAAACTGTAGAGAATTTCGTAAGCTTTCCAAAAAGTCCAGAACCGCTTCAATCGGAATCACAAGTAAAAAGTTATGCCTCTTTTACCGACAGCTGCTCCAAAATTGCAAAAATCAGAATTTGAGATTGATGAACATAAGTTCCATCTCTCTCCCGCTTGCTCCAAAATCTACCAACAATCCTTTCTTTTCATCCAACTCTAAAATTACTCGACTTTAATTCGACTATACTCAAGGCATATTAATCTACCGACTTGATCCATCAACTTATCATTTCCATTGGAATACTTCCTTAATCTCAATCAATTCCTCATCCATATTCCACACACTTCTCAAACTCGGCCGATACGAATTCATGAGTCTAAACTCTCGCCGGTCCGCAACAACATCGCTTCAACAACATTTGCACTCTTGCAATCAACATCGCCTTGAACCAACTTCTACATACCAACAACACGTCCGGGAGACAAGCTTCTCCCCCACTTAATCCAAACCAACACCAGTAGACAACGACCAGAAACTAACAAACAAGCACCGACAGTGTTTCCCACACATGTCGAGTACTAAGGAATAAACGACATTAGACAACATTGGTCGGACGGACCGACCTACTCTGATACCACTAATGTAACACCCCAAATCTACCCGGTAATTATAATAAGAATATCAGAGTATAAAAAAAAATTTCAACACAACATGGGATGTCACATTTCAACTTAAAACAACAAACAACTTATATTTCATTTAAAAGTGATACATAGCATTCGGCAATCCCAACTTATAAATCAGCTAACAACTTTATTCAACCAAAACAATGTTCAATTTATAATTATTCAACAATTAGTAATAACAACAACCTAGAAACAACAACATAAACATTCCCCCCGAGTGCTACGTATCAGAGCAAGACCAACTCGAACTAACAGCAACTAAAGGACTTCATAAAATTACTTCACTTCCACAGCTATTCTTCAGTACCTGCTCAATTACCCATAATAGGTAACATCATTACAGAAGGGGTGAGATATCAACCAACATAAACAAGTATATGATAAACAGTATATTAGATTAGAATCATACAAATTTCACCACTTCAACGACAATTATACAACAACTAACAAACAACTCAAATCAATACAAATTAGTAACAACAACAACTTAAATCAACCAACACATCATCATAACAACTTATAACATACAACTTCAATTCATCACAACTTAACAACAACAACCACAACTTTAACAATAATCCACAACCTCTCAACATACTTTATCGACTTATTACACATATCAACATTTACGACATAATCACTACAATCAACCTAATCAACATGAACCACTTTATCAACTTAAGCAACATGAACAACTTTATCAACTTAAGCAACATGAACAACTTTATCAACTTGGGCAACATAAACAACTTACTCAACTTCAACAACCGCAATCAACACAAACAACATAAATAATGCGACACATGATGCGACTCGACTATGCATATGCATGTGGTACCATCGGAGCAAAACTCCCAACTTAAAATATACCAGGTTATCGAGGTATCTGCAAGGTATAAGCCTTCAACTTGGTAATTTTGCCAATCCAGGCCAACGTGGTGAGAATCAGCTCCAACTTAAAAATTGCCAATCCAGGCCAACGTGGTGTGAGCAACGGCTCCGACAAAATGCAAATGCCATGATGCAACGACTCAACACAAACAACAACCAACTCCGAACAACATATAACAAACCACATATCAACTTTAATTCAACTCGATTCAACTTTGGCCATAGGCCTACAACTTATATACATCAACGTTGGTTATACGACCTACAACTTTAACATCAACATTGGTCCTTCGACCTATGACTTAAAAATGCCCACCAACCGGGACAAAACCACATAAGCAACTGTACAAGAAATCCACACATACAACACAAATTCAACAAAATAAACTGACTAAAATCACCTACTAATTATTACTAACTACCTCGACAATTTTCGTTAAATTCCGAACAACTAATTTTTCTGCTTAAATCGGCTAAATCGGCACTGTTTTTTAATATTCTGTTATCACTACGATTACTTTTATTAATCCTGATACTTGTTATCTTCCTGATCTATTTGCTTCTGTTGCAACAACAAAACCTGCTATTTCTCACTTCTGCATAATACTGCTTGCTACTGGTACACTAATGCCCTGTGCAATCCACATATGTTACACTACCTGTCTACTCATTAAATACTAATTTCTTACTTAGTAAGTGCATCACATATAACCATTAATTAATTTATTAAATAATTCATCTAAGTAATCCACTTAAATTAATTAACTAAAGTAACCACTCAGAAACAACACACATGGATGGTGGCTCTCAACGTGGAAATGTGGCTCTCAACATGAAGATGTGGCTCTCAACATGGAATTAATGTGGCTCTCATCATGGAATTAATATATGATTCATTATTGTATTGTTTTAATTCATTATTAATACTACTAAAACAAAACAATATAATTAAAAGAACCAGGTGGCCCCACATGATCATCAGGTGGCTCTCAACATGGTTTTCATGTGGCTCTCAACATAATTTATGTGGCTCTCATCGTGGATTTTGGTTAATTCTTTAATCCTAACATTCATGGTTTAATGATATAAGGATACTTTAATTAATCTAATTAATCTACTGCCACTAAAACCAAACAACCCATTAAACAACACAGTGGCTTGCGCCACATTCCTAAGCAGTGGCTTGCGCCACCTGCGTTGCTTAGTTAGTGGTGGCTTGCGCCACCCTTCATCAGTGGCTTGCGCCACATGCTATTCCTTTGCTTTTGGGTGGCCTGCGCCACCCCTTTATGTATGGTGGGTGGCCTGTGCCACCCTTAAAAATACAGTTTTCGTCCCAATTCATTTTCCAGAAAATTACCAAATACACTGCAACATTCATAAAATCATCCAGCAACTATTTTCACAACAAATCGACAAATTAACGTTTTCACATAATCAATCAATTTCACTGCAAGGTTCACAAAATCAATCATCACACAGTAGAATCACAATTTAACAACATCAATATTAATTTCCTTACAGACAAGAATACCTAACGAAAGTCAATGGAAGAAAATCATATAATCCCAATCCCGCATACGGTCTACCATATACCCGATTATAGAGATTGAACCCCACCCTTACCTTGGATTGAAGGTCGCTCTCTAATTTCTCGATCGGATTCCGCTTGCCTCTTAACTGCAACTTCCACGTTCCTATTCTCCACCAAAACCCTCGTTCCTCTTGGTTCTTACTGTTACCACTACTTCTCAAATTCCTTCTAATGACTAATAATAAAATAATACTATTACGCCACTATTCTTATTGGGCTTAATATTCGCAACCCACATTTTACTGTTAACAACACTTAATTAAGCCCAACTATTATCCTTATATAATTCTAATATCATTGCTAATATTAATCAACCAATTAACAACTTAGCAACTTAAATCAACATCTCCCAACATCAATAATTTATTCGAAAATATTTCGAAAATATTTAATTAAATAATTAATTAAATTCGGGCGTTACAACATGCGATGTCATGACATCAGATATGCAGATCAGTAAAACATCAGGTTTACATTGTCCATTGCAGAGTGTGTTGTTGTGACATCACACGTAACATCACATATCTGGTACCAGAATTTCAATTGGTATCAGAGCAGGCATCCTGCTCTGCATCTGGGTGAGATCTAGGGCTGATACTTTCTAGTAAGATGGACAAGGAAGTTGGTGGATTTGTCAATAGACTCCCTATTTTGGATGGCTCTAATTATGATTATTGGAAACCAAGGATGATTACCTTTTTGAAATCCTTGGACAACAGGGCTTGGAAGGCTATCATAAAAGAATGGAAAGCACCTGTTGTTGTTGAGAAAGATGATGCTGGGAAAGAAAAAGAAGGCAGCTCAAAACTGAAACCTGAAGAAGAATGGACCAAGGAAGAAGATGAGCTGGCCCTTGGAAATTCCAAAGCTTTAAATGTTGTCTTCAATGGAGTTGATAAGAACATATTCAGGTTAATCAATACCTGTGAAGTAGCTAAGGAAGCTTGGGACATCTTGAAGACCACTCATGAAGGAACTTCAAAGGTTAAGATGTCAAGACTTCAACTTCTGACCTCAAAGTTTGAAAGTTTAAAGATGAAGGAAGATGAAACTATTCATGACTTTCATATGAGTATTCTTGAGCTGTCTAATGCCTCTAGTGCTCTTGGAGAGAAGATGACTAAAGAAAAGCTGGTGAGGAAAATCCTTAGATCCCTTCCCAAGAGGTATAAGATGAAGGTGACTGCAATTGAAGAAGCTCAAGACATCAGCAAAATGAGGGTTGATGAGCTTATTGGATCACTTCAAACTTTTGAGTTAGGGCTGAATGAGGAGGAACCTGAAAAGAAGGCCAAGAGTATAGCCTTGGTATCCAATACTCAAGAAGAGAAGAAAGGGAATGGTGCTGAATCTCAGGAGGAGCTGTCTCAGGCCATTGCTATGCTGGGAAGACAGTTTAACAAGGTTTTCAAGAGGATGAATAAGAACTACAAACCTAATGTTAAGAACATCTCCTCTGACATCAGCAAGTCAAAAGAGAAGGATGAAGAGAAGACTTCTCAAGACAAAGGGATTCAATGCTTTGAGTGTGAAGGTTATGGACATGTCAAGAAAGAATGTCCTACATTCCTTAAGAAGCAGAAGAAGGGCATGACTATTTCCTGGTCTGAGACTGACAGTGAAAGTGAAGACGAGCCAGCCAAGCATGTCAGAGCATTGACAAGAACTTGTGTTTCTGATGGAGAATCAAGTGATGAGGAACTGACTTTTGAGGAGTTAGCAGCCTCCTATCAAGAGTTATGTCTGAAGAGTGCAGAGGTTTATCAAGAAAGTGAAAAACAAAAGAAACAAATTTTTCAGCTTGAGACTGTTAAAGCTGATCTTGAAAATGAAGTCTTATTGGTTAAATCTCAACTTGATCAAATGACAAAATCTGTGAGAATGTTGAACAGTGGATCTGATACTCTTGATAAGATCCTTCAGGCAGAAAAGGAAGCTGGAGACAATACTGGATTAGGATTTGTTGCTGAGGAGAAGGTTTATGCTGAAGCTAGTACTTCAGGAACCAAAAAGGACATGTCTCAACCAATGTCTCACCATAACAAAAAGACACACAATCCTAAACCCAAGCAGGTTGCTCACCAACAGCCACAAAATGTTGGGAAAAGGTATGCTCATGGTCCTCATAAAGGGAAGGTACATACTTATGGAGCTAGGCAGTTTATGCCTCCTCAATACCATAGGAGCATGCAGGCTTCTAGGTTTAAACAAAACATGTTTCATCAGATGTCTCAACATCAGGGGACTATGTATGGTTTTGAATATAAGAATGTTGTGCCTCATCATTATGGAAGAAGGAAGCCACATCATCATAGAAGACAGCCTAAGAGACAGAATCCTCACTACAGGAGACAGACAAACTATGGAAGAAAACAGCACCAGTACTATGGATGGCAGCCACAGTAGTTTCATCATCAAGGGGGCAGGAAGTTTAACAACTTCAGAGAAGAAAGAGTAAGGTGCTTCTATTGTGGAAGATTTGGCCATATGAAATTTTCTTACTTCAAGCTTCATGGTTATCCCAAGTCTGTCCCTCAACCTAGACAGAAGGATAATAGGCCCAAGGTTGTTAAACAATGGGTTTCTAAAGCTGAGGTTACATGTCTATTGGCTCACATTTCAGATAGACACTCTGCTAAGGATGGATGGTACTTTGACAATGGATGTTCAAAGCACATAACTGGATTCAAAAACCAATTGGTGGATGTCAATTCTTGCTCCTCAATTGATGTTACTTTTGGAAATGGATAGAAAGGGATGGTAAAAGGTGTTGGAAAAGTGAAGTGTCATGATGGACCTGATCTTGACAATGTGCTTCTTGTCCAAGGGTTGAGTGCTAACTTGATTAGCATAAGTCAGCTCTGTGATGATGGATATAAGGTCAGCTACACTAAAGATGAGTGTTTGATAACTAATGAGGAAAATGAGGTAGTTATGAAAGGAGTCAGATCCAGAGATAATTGTTATCAATGGGTACCTCAAGAGGTCAGCTCATTTGGTGATGTTCAGGTTGATGTTGTGACATCAGACTGTAACATTAAGTGTGAAAGTCTGAGCATGTTGAAAGGTCAATTAGGGTTAATAACTTGTGGTGTGAATCCTTTTAAAAATTTAAAAGGAAAGTTATTTTGGAGGGAGAAAATCATTGATTGGCGTTTAAGTGACCCACAAAATCAGGCTCCATACTTTAGGCAATCATTTCCTATTATAGCCATCTCACGCTTCATCAAACTTCATATCCCTAATCTGTTCATCTCCTTCTCCTTCAACAGAAATTGCCATTCATCTCTGAATCTAAAGTGCTTCACAGGAACAATGTCAAAACATATATCATCTCCATCTAAGAAATCTGCCCCATAAAGTTCATCGCGAGATAAAGCTAGGGTTTCTACAGAAGAGGGCTCTGCAGAAGAAGCTTTGAATATAGAACCCATCTCCATGATGGTTCCTGAGTCTGGTAAGTCAAGACCTTCCAAACTTCAACCCAAAAGAGCTGGAACTAAATCTAATGATAATGAAACTAAGAGGATAGTCACTAGTGTACTTTTTAGCGATAAATCTGCATCTAAGTCTTCCACCTCTCAAGCTGTTGAGGAGAGGTTTGATGTTGATCGCAGTCTTAATCAGATTGCCACCAAGATTTTGGATAAGGGTTTATCTGTAAAAGGCATTTCTATTCCCCTTAAACAAATGCCTGCTGAAAAGGAGGACATGCAAAGTGCTGCTACAAATCTTCACAGACTGGCTATGTCTGTCATTGGAGATGCTGAAGTAGGTGTTGAAGAAGAAGGTGTTCAGGAGGAAGCTGATGTTGAAACAAATGTCAGAACATCGCCTGAAAGGATTGCTGAAACTAGCCCTGGTGGAAAGAAGAATGAAGATGTGGTAAATGTTGTTGATCTGTCTGATGATGAAGTGATTGGAAATGCTGTTCCTAGTCTTGCAAAGAGACTGAAAACAAGGAAAGGAAAGAATGTGGAATCTTCTCCAAAGAAGTCAGCTGAAGGAAAGAAGAAAAAGACTTCTATTGTTGGACCTACAAAAACATGGAGCAAAGTTGATGTGAATCCCAGGAAGAGGAAGCTTGTGGAAGAATCTGAATCAGACGATGATGTTCAAAACATCACTCCTGTGAGAAAGTCAATCTTGAAGAGAATTGCTGACAAGATACCTGATGTTCCTATTGACAACATTTCATTCCATTATGCAAGCAGTGCTTCCATGTGGAAATTTGTTTGTCAAAGAAGACTTGCTCTTGAAGGAGAGATTGGCAAAGAGGCTATGGAAATTAAAGAAGTCATAGAGGTGATAAAGGTTGCTGGATTGATGAAGACTGTTTGTAGGTTCTCCAAGTGTTATGACAGTCTGGTTAAGGAATTTATGGTCAATATTCCTATGAATATTTCTGACAAAAGAAGTGTGGATTTCATGAAAGTGTTTGTGAGAGGCAAATGTATTGAATTCTCTCCTAAGGTTATCAACAATTACCTAGGAAGAAAAGAAGAAGAGTTTGCAGAGCTAGAAGTCACTGATAATGATGTCTGCAAGGAAATAATTGTTGGTCAAGTTAAGGTGTGGCCCTTGAAAGGAAAACTGCCAACTAGCAAACTTAGTGTTAAGCATGCTATCTTGCACAGAATTGGAGCTGCAAATTGGGTGCCTACTAATCATAAAACCACAACAACTGTGGGATTAGGAAGGTTCATTTATGTTGTTGGCACTAAGAAGAAATTTGACTATGGATCATATATTTTTGAACAGACTGTGAAACATGCCACCACTAATGCTATCAAAATGCCTATAGCATTTCCATCTCTTATTTGTGGGGTAATTCTGAAACAACATCCTGGCATATTGACAAGTTCAGACACAGCCTGCAAGAGGGAGTCTACTTTATCTCTGCATCCAAAATTATTTGTTGGGAGTCATGTTCCAGACATTGTCTCAACATCAGATGCTAGGAACAAGAAGAAAAGTACCAAGGCTGATTTGCTTGCAGAATTGAAGGCTGCTTGTAAGGATCTGGATGTTGTGATTAGTACCAGCATGACTAGAAAGAATGAGATTGAGAAGCTGATCCAGTCCTTGGAACAAGATGATAATGATGATGTCAATGCTGAAGATGTCAATTCTGAGGAAAATGGTGAGGATGGTGAAGATGGCCCTAGCTCTGATGAAGATTAGTTCTTTAGTTGTTTCTGCTAGAAAATAGTTTTTTTTTTGCTTTTGTTGTTTTGTTCTGCACTGATTTATGTAATTTGAATATTGTGGCTTGTTAAGCACTTTTTATATTCTATGATTTGTCGTGTCTTGTATACTGACTTTAGACTGACAATGAGAGCTAGATTAGGACTAACTGGTTGTTAGAAGGACTTCAAGTTGAGGTTTGTCCAATTGTGGCTAAAAAGGTGGAGAGTTAGCCCATGCCAAGTAGTGCTGCTAGTGCAGAAGTTGAGGGGGAGATTGGTTGACCAGCTCAGCTTGGTTCAGTTTTTTAGGGGGAGCTTGACTATTATTGTTGTGATCTGATGGTGTGTGTGCAGCATTTTGAAGCTGTTTGAAGAAGTGCTGCTAGGAGTTTTATACTAATTTTTATCCGCTGCTGAAGTCTCTGATGTTGCAGAGTTTGTTTTAGCCAAAATTAGCCAAAGGGGAAGATTGTTAGCTCTTGGATTGGCTAGAATTTTGGTACAACAAAGTTGTTCAATGTTGATGTCACATGGGTGATGTATTAACATTGAGTCTTAACATTGGATAATGTTAGGTGTTTAAGTTGTTGATGTTTTGAAGTCTGATGTCACATGCGATGTCATGACATCAAATATGCAGATCAGTAAAACATCAGGTTTGAGATGTTTTTAGGGTTAAGCGTATTAGCTGGATTTTGGGAGAGCTGTTAGAGTTTTTGGATGCGAATATCTTGGAGGAGATATTTTCTGTTGCAAACAGATTTGATGCAGATTTGTAGGAGTGTTTAAAGGCTGAAGATTTAAGAAGATTTTGGGAGATAAAATCTGTTTTGAAGATTCTGTTTTAAATAACAAATCAGGTCAGATATTGTAGGAGGTCCAAGACAAAATTAAATTGCTATATAAAGCGCATCAAACCTTTGAAGA
Source organism: Lathyrus tuberosus (assembly GCA_022829125.1). NCBI lineage: Eukaryota > Viridiplantae > Streptophyta > Magnoliopsida > Fabales > Fabaceae > Lathyrus > Lathyrus tuberosus. Next base: position 5,159,698 of record JALAZF010000023.1, on the reverse strand, counting down.
AAGCAACAAAGAAAGAGAGCTAAAGACTGAGAGTCATTTGAGTCTTCGTGTATGTGTTGTAAACCATTCTAGTGTGGAGTGGTGTTGTTGTTTTGAGTTGTTCTTGATCAAAGCTGTGAAGCAGAATCAAGTTGTGTTTTTCAAAGTGTGTGATCTTTGAATTATATCACTGAAGTGATTTAGGGATTGAGTAGTGTTCTCATACCTAAGTGGTCTCTTAGGTAGAAAGTTCATTAAGTAGAGATTAAGTTTAGGAGATGTCAACTGGGTTGTTGAGTCTATAAATTAATTCTACTGATAGTGAAATTCATCCCTGGCTTGGTAGCCCCCAGAGTAAGTTGTTTAACTGAACTGGGTGAACAATTCTTTGTGTTCACTTATGTTGTTTTGCATTGTCCATTGCAGAGTATGTTGTTGTGACATCACACGTAACATCACATATCTAGTACCAGAATTTCATTTTTGATTTGTATCTGCAGGTGTGGTAGCAGCCTTACAATTCTGCAGCTTAAATCTCTTCAGAATCTCACGTTCATACTTCAGCTGATGCAAAATGATACCTTTCTCAGAGTATCTGAACTCCATTCCTAGAAAGTATGTCATTTTCCCGAGATCAGTCATTTCAAACTCATTCATCAGCACCTTCTTGAACATAGCTAATTCTTGTTCAGAACTTCCTGTCAGCAGTATGTCATCAACGTACAAACACACCAAAATCATATTTCCTTCAGAGATATGCTGAACATAAACACCGTATTCCATCTCACATTTTTGAAAACCTTGCTTCTTGAAAAATGAATCAATCTTCTGATTCCAGGCTCTGGGCGCTTATTTAAATCCATACAAAGCTTTATGTAATCTGTACACCATCCCTTCCTGATTCTTTTTCACAAATCCAGGAGGTTGTGACACGTAAACTTCTTCTTGTAATGGACCGTTCAGAAATGCAGATTTCACATCTAAATGCATCAGAGGCCAATTATTGTTAGCAGTTATGGCAATCACGAGTCTGATTGTTTCATGTCTCGCTACAGGTGCAAACACTTCAGAATAATCCAGCCCAGGTTTCTGCAGAAATCCTCTTGCTACTAACCTCTCTTTATGTTTGCCAATTGATCCATCTGGCTTTAGCTTCTACTTGAAAACCCATCTGACGCTGATGGCTTTCTTGTCCTTTAGAAGTTCTGTCAGCTTCCAGGTCTTGTTTCTCTCTATGGCATCAAGTTCTTCTTTCATGGCCTTCAGCCAGACTTTCTGCTTAAGAGCCTCTTCTGTACTCACGGGTTCAGAGTCTACTAGCATGGCACACTGAATAATTTCTCCTTCAGAATCTACTTCAGTGTCTTACAGCATGTCAAACTCTGCAAATCTTCTCGGAATGCTTCTGATTCTTTGTGGCCTCTGACCTTAGTCATAATCTCGTTCGGATGCTTGAACCCGAGAAGTTTCTCCTTCAGAAGTTTCTCCTTCAGAAGCTTCTCCTTCAGAAGCTCTTGCTTCAGAAGGTTGACTTCCTCCAGAACCTTGACCATCTTCAGAGTCTGGCATATTCCCAGAGTCTGAATCACCACCAAAATCTGGATCATCATCAGAATCTGGATCATCAGAGTCACCTTCATCTTCTGAGTCTCCTTCAGAGTCAGAATCACCATCAGTTTCAGAAACTCTTAGTTCTGACCTTTCTTCAGAAGTTCTCACATCAGAGTCAGATTGAGACTTATTCCAATTCCAAACTTCTGATTCCTTCACAATAACGTCTCTGCTGAATTCAACTTTATTAGTTTCTGGACAATAAAGCTTGTACGCACCTGTACTGTGGTACCCCACCAGTAACATTACTTTGCTTCTATCATCCAGCTTCTGTCTTCTGGCCTCTGGGACATGTTTGTAACAAACAGAACCAAACACCTTCAGATGACTAACAATTTGCTTTTCTCCAGTCCACTTCTGAATGGGAACTATTTCCTTCAGCTTCTTCGTTGGACATCTGTTGAGCACATATGCTACGGTGGCAACAGTTTCTCCCCACAAATTATGAGGAAGCTTCTTCTCCTTCAGCATGCTTCTCGTCATATCAAGCAAAGTACGATTTCTTTTTTCTGCAAGACCATTGTGTTGAGGAGTATAAGGAGCAGTAACCTCATGCTCAATTCCATTCTCCTCACAAAAATTCTGAAACTCTTTGGAGTTAAACTCACCCCCACCATTGGTTCTGAGAATCTTTAGAGTCTGACCACTCTGATTCTGAGCCTTCATTCTGAACTTCTTGAATTCAGCAAACACCTCGTGTTTGAACTTAATAAGGGATACCTATGTCATTCTCGTGAATTCATCAACAAATGACATGAAGTATTTATTCCCTCCGATCGATGCTACTGGAAATGGACCACACACATCAAAATGCACTACTCCCAAGGCATGTTTTGCTCTTGGAGCTACTTATGACGCAAATGGAAAACTTGGTTGCTTTCCTTCCATGTACACTCTGCATGACTTTTCAGGCTTCTTAATTGCAGGAATTCCATGTACCAGCTTCTTCGAATTTAGATGCCCTAAGCTTCTGAAATTTAGATGACCAGATCTTCTGTGCCGCAGCTCACTTTCCTCCACAACACTTGTTGCACTGAGGCATTCAGAGTCTGCAGTTCTGACATTCACCTTGAATGTTCTATTCCTTCCCTATTCTGACTCCATAATCAGCTTCTGATTACAATCATACAGCTTCAGAAGATTGTCCTTCATGGTAACTGAAAAACCTTTCTCAATTAATTGTCCCACACTCATCAGATTGCTTTTTATGCCAGGTACATACCACACTTTCTGAATCAATGTTGTTTTCCCATTGGTCAGAACGACTCTGACATTTCCCATACCTACAGCGTTAAGATATTTGTCATCAGCACATCTGATCTTTGTCCTCTTTTCAGAGTTAAAATCAACCAGCCATTTCTTATTTCCAGTAAGATGATTTGAGCAGCCAGTGTCCATATACCACCAGTCTGTCAAATTCGTATCATCAGATTCAGAAGCCATCAGTAGGACAGATTCATCATCAGAACTTCTGGCTATATTTGCTTCTTCTGACTTCCTTTCTTTGTTTGACCAACAATCTCTAGCAAAGTGACCAAACTTCTTGCAACAGTAACATTGGATCTTCTTCTTGTCATACTTCTCTTTTTCCTTCTGAGCATTCTTTTTCCTATCAGAAGTTGAGGTTTCTGACTTCTGACCACCATCAGATCTTCTCCTGGCTTCTGACCAAGACTGCTTCTGATGCTTCTTATCAGAAACTGCTTTCAGAGCCTGCTGCTCTACTTCCCTTTCAGAAGTTCTCTCAGTCAGACGCAACTCTTGCGCCTCTAGACTGCTTTGCAGCTCTTCAATTCTCAGGGTGCTCAGATCCTTAGAATGTTCTATTGCTACCACAATGTAATCAAACTGAGTGGTAAGGGATCTCAATACCTTCTCAATGATTACTTGTTCAAAAAGGGTTTCTCCACACGCCTTCATCTCATTAGTGATCAGAATCACTCTAGAGATGTACTCAGAAACTTTCTCATTGTTCTTCATGTTGAGATTCTCATACTGCTTACGTAGAGACCGAAGCTTCACCTTCTTCACTGATGCGTCATCACCGTAACATCTGACCAGTGTGTCCCACACAGCCTTTTCCATCGTTGAATCAGCGATTTTCTCAAACACATTTGCATCCACACACTGATGGATGTAAAACAATGCTTTCTGATCTTTCTTCCTTGTATCCTTCTGCGTATTCTTCTGTTCCTCCATTGCATCTGCTGCTACTGGAACATAACCTTCAGTGACAAGATCCAGAACATCTTGAGCACCGAACAGTACACGCATCTGAATCATCCAACGAGTCCAATTTTTGCCATCAAATACTGGAAGCTTGGTGTTCATACCGCCGTTTCCGTTCATCTTCAACCTTGTACAGTCACTCAGATCTCACCAAACACAGTGTTTCCCAATCCCACAGAATCAGAAAATGTGATTCTGTTCAGATTTTTGTTCAAGATTCAACACAAATTCAAGAACAAAAAATCAACCACACAACACCTCACGTTTCACTCGTGTTTCCCGTGTTTCCCCATGGATCCAAACCGGAGCTCTAGATACCAATTATTGGTGTACAAGGTGAATTAATGGATGAAAAGAAGAATATATTATAAAGAGAATGCCGGCTACAAAAGGATAAAAAGTCACACTCAATGACATCTACCACTAGTCTATTTATAAGCTAAAAACTAGGGCTACAAGAGGCAACAAACAAAATACTAAAATACCCTCTAACAAACTTAATGACTAATGTTGCCGTGAGAATCAGATAACAAGTTATTAATTAACTTGCATCGCAAAACTTTGAAATTCACCACCGAGCTTTAATTTATCCAAAGGAAAGGGTAAAGAACGAAAACCCTAAAAAGAGAATCTAGGTTCGGGGGTTGGTTATACTAAGGGAAGGTATTAGCACCCTAAGTATCCGTAGTACTCTACGGGAACCTCTTGTTAGTATTTGTGTTATGCTAAAGTTTACTTGCTAAGGGAAATGTGCTAAGGTAAAGACCTAGGGGTATATACACTAAGTATGCTCGCCAAGACATCGCATCTCGTGCCTACGTATCCTGACGGGAATGGAATCAGAGCATTCGTAGTTCCCCTCACTAAGGGGTAAAAGGGGTGAAAAGCTTGAAAGCAAAGCTTGTAAGGATTGGTTAGGAGAAAGAGATTAATGCCTATCTCTTGAAAGGATTGTGAAAGGTTGGACTGTCTTAAAGGAGAAGAGATTAATGGCTATCTCTTGTGAAGGTTAAAGAAGAGAGAAGAGATTAATGGCTACCTCTTGTGAAATGGTTTGAGGTTAACAGGGTATTTGAGCTATCTATGACATGAAGTCAATAGAGAGACTTTTCCTTTGGAAGGAGGGGAAAGCAACCTCTTGTAAACAAGAGTTGAAGTGTGATTAAATGGAGTGATAAGCAATGAGAGTTAAAGGAAAATGAATATTACGAATGAACTAAAATAAAAATATGAAGATGGTAAGGTAAATGGGAATTAACTTAAATAACTAACAAAAGTATAAATTAACTAAATAACTAAATAAATTAATTCTAACTAAAATAATTAATTTCTAAGCTAATTCTAATCCTAAATAAAAAGTTAACTAACTTAATCTAATTTATTAAACTAGTTTCTAATCTAAATCTAAACTAATTTCTGGTTCTAGGACTAATACCTAATTTTAATTTCTAACTTAAAATTAAAATCTACTTAAGCTAAATAACAAATTAAAAAAATGACTAAATTCTAAGACTAATTAATTCTAATAACACTTAGCTAACTAATTCCAAAAATATATAAATTAAAACAAACTATTAACAAAATGTTAAGAAATAATTAAGTTAGCAATAACTCTAATGAACTAAACATGTCAACAAAAAAAAGAATACTAAAGTGACAAAAAAAATAAAAAGGATGGGCCAGAGTAAACACTTGCAGTGGCCCAAATGTGTTTAAAAGGGTTAGGGCGGATGGCTTCTACGGGTTGGGTCAACCCGACCCGATTCGGTGGTGAAATCTGGATGGGTTATAAACCTAAAAAGTTTCCAAGCGGCTGATGAATCCTCAAGAGAACAGACCAATTTTCCTAAACTACGATTGTATACTCGGGTCCCAAAACGCAACCCTCCGCTGTTCCTCCTCTTTCCCTTCAATCTCGAACCAACCTCTCCATTTCATCTCTCTGAATCGTGGATTTCTCCTCAAATTGAAGCGTCATTCTTCTTCTTCTCGCAGAACACTCTCTCTTGTTCCTTCAAACCCTCTGTCTCCTTCGCAGCCGTCTCTCCAAACATCGCCAAAAAAAAAACTCCATTGAAGCCTTGGAGTTCTGGCCTTCGACCTCGAATCCCAACCATCATCAAAACAGACCTTCCCAAATCCTCCCCTTAACCCGAATCAACAATCGCAAAGTGAAACCCCACACTAAAGCCCAAATCGAAACATCAATCAAAACCACAAAACACTTCTATTCTAAGACAAAATCTAGACCCACGTTCAAAACTCCTTGCATTTCTAACAGAGGAAAAGGTTTGTCGAACAACGGGAGAGAAACAAAGCATAAACGATGGCCAAAATCAAATCAACAGTCATCAACACAGTGAAACAAGATGCAATAGTTATCTAGTTCCATAAGGAGAGAAAATAATCAAACCGGTTTTTTTGCAGTGTATGAAGTAAGTCTTGAATCTCTCTTTGCTCTTATCCGTGTATGATGCGTGTATGCTCCCTCTGCGTGATGTTATGTTGTATGCGTATGAATGTCCTGCTTCTCCTCACCGTGCGAGTATGTTGTTGTTGGTTTGTAGTTTCTGGGTGATTTCTGGGTTATGCGTGAAGACAGCAGCGTTTAGTAATGATGGTCTGAAATCATCGTGAAACAGGGTCGTTGGTGATTTGAATGTGCATGAGGCAGTGGTGATATGGAGCCGATAAAGATATGAAGGTTGAGGAAGAAGAGTGTTGGAGTGGGTGTTGTTTGCTGAGGTTCTGCAAGTGTATGTGTTTGTGGATTTTAGATACTTTTCCTTCACTATCTGTTCTCTTTTTTTGGCTCTGGTGTGAAACTCTGAATCCTCTCATTGTGTATGTGTTTGTTCTGATGTTGTTTTTTTTCACAAAGGAGAATGAAGTCTCCTTTTTATAGTTGAAGCAGCTGGTTAATGACACTAGAAACACTAAGGGTAAAGGCCTTGTCCTCAAGAGAAAAATCGTGAGGCAGATTTTGTGTGCACGATTTTCTTCTCCATCCTCCTTGAGCCATGTGCGCCGTGAAAGTGGGGGTGAGGTGATGACTTGCAGACTCTTCAGCGGGATTTTGGGAGAAGTTCTTGGAGAGTTTTTGGTGTATAGCAGGGCCTTTTGGAGTCTGGTTGTAACATAGGTACGCTTGTGAAATTGACTTGTGAAAAAAAAGGTTTTGGCGTGTAATGGTTTGAAGCTGTAGGTGGCGTGTTCGTACGTGGTCTGGATTTGTACGAAGGTTTAGAGTTTTGCAGCATGGAGGGATCTTTGGAGTTTTTTTTGGGATTTTTATAATTTGTAAAGTAAAAAAACAAATATGATTAAATTAAAATTAAATAATACCTAGCCAAATGAATTTAGATTAAAATTATAATTGAAAATAAATTAAATTAAATATAAATTACATAAAAAAGATAAACTAAACCGAAATTAACCACAAAAATAAATATTTAACTAAATACAGTAATAATAATAATAATAGTAATAAAAATAATAACTAATAATAATCAATAATAAAAACAAAATAAAAATAAAATGAAACTAATTAAAAACTAAGCGTAAATTAGAAAAAAATTAATCTAATTGAATTAAACCAAATTAAACTCAAAAGTATACTAAATTGAATTAATCTAGGTTAAAAACTATATTATAACTATAACAAAATTAACCAAGTTAATTCTAAATAAATTTTAAGATAATAAGAACAAATTCCAAAATAGAATGATAAAATCGACAAAAAGCACATGATTATGATCAATGAATTGTTTGACTAAATAATGCAAAAATTGCTGACTTAGAATGACATGTAAAAGACCGAAAAATCTAAGGGTAAAATTTGGGGTACAACAGTTGCCCCTATTTAAATAGCTTTACCAGATGGCACGAGGGATGGAAATCCTCGAGAGATCAAGGTGAAAGGTATTTAAATATAGCAAACCGAAAATTTTGCCCTTAGATGGATGCAAATGCTAAGGACAAGCAGCAGACATGCAAATGCTAACATGCAATGAACTTCTAGTATGAGGATATGATGGAAAGGTAAATGCCAAAATACAGGCATACCCGACACCAGAAATAAAGAGCAAAACATCACATATGAGCTTACCGGGGAAGGATAAAGTTAGCATCCACGAGAAAGACTCACTGGGGATACAGATCGATCAACAAAAGAGACCCAATGGAGAGACTCTGAAGATGCACCGAGGATAGAAAAAATAAAGAGGAAGTCCTACAGGTCCTCACTGGGAATGGGAGCCAGAGAGGTGCTCTTCACTGGGGAAAAGTCTAACGAGATGGACGACAGGTTTATAGGTGACCGGACGACACTGGGGAAATGAAAGTACACGCTTTACTGGGATGAAACCAGAAAGAATACACGATCTCCACTGGGGATCAATTTGGAATAAGAGGATAGACACCAACAAAAGATTTTCTGGAATTTTCTTATACTGAAGAGTTCGAACGGGATCTTCAAGAAAAACCAGAAAAGACAGAGAAAGAAACATCCGGAAAAAACATCAGATGGCAGAAGAAACCAGTCATCCAATAATGGCTTTGAATGAAAGGTACAAATCACGATATCTAATAATGGCTTTAGATGAATGTGAACAGAGACTACATTTAAGAATGGCATTGAATGCAAAGAAACCAGTCATCCAATAATGGCTTTGAACAAAAGGTATAAATCACAATATCTAATAACGGCTTTAGATAAAGTGAACAAAGACTCTATCTGAAAAATATCAGAAAGAGAGACACATCCAGATAGGCATCAGATGGTAAAGAAACCAGACATCCAATAATGGCTTTGAATGAGAGGTATGACTCACAATATCTAATAATAGCTTTAGATGAATGTGAATAGTAAGAATCCAAGAAAGCATTGGATAAAAGGACACCAGTCATCCAATAATGGCTTTGCATGAACGGTACAAATCATGGCATCTGAGAAAGCATCTAATAAATGTGAGAAAGGTAAAGATCCAAGAAAGCATTGAGTGACTGTGAACTTTCAGGAATGGCACTGAAAGTAAAGGTAGATCACTATATTCAGGAATGGTATCGAACGATAGTGAGAAAGACATCCAGGAATGGTACTGAACGCAAAGGAGAAAACTCATCCAGGAATGGCACTGAATGAACAGATAAAACTTTCAGGAATAGCACTAAAATATATCCAAGCAAATTTGATTGTGGTTATAGAAGGTAAGCAAAACTTACAGGAATAGCACTGGGAGAAGCAAGAGAAATAAGATATCCAGAAATGGCACTGGAGTGAGAGAATATAAAAATCCAGGAATAGCACTGGAATGAGAGAAGATCAACATCTATCAACAAGATTAGATGCACAAGAGAATGACAACATTCAGGAATGACACTGAATGAAAAGGACAGGTAACGTTTTGGTAAGGTAAGACGTGGATAACGACACGACCTCGGGAGAAATGCAAATGAGGATGAAACACTCATGGTATGCATATGTATATGAGTTATGCAGATGATATATGGTCAAATGCAAATGCAGATGTCGACGACATGGCTCGACTCTCTGGGAAGACAAGATTGGATGACTGATTCCACTACACAGAGATCACTGCCGTTCTGCTTGGGACTAGAGATGCTGATGCTGAACACATCATCTTCCACACTGGTAAACTGTATCCAAATTGATGATCCTTGTAGGAAGGATAAAGCGTTGCTTGGGGATTCTTCAGGTAAATTTCCCCAGACTAGCTGATTATTGTAGATGAGCTGATCATTGCTTCAGCTTGTCTGATTCTGAAAATGACCGTTTCATGGTGCTCTTAGAGAGCTTGCCCCAGTCTGAGTCTTGAAAGATGATTGTCCTACTGTACACTAGGAAAGTTTGCCCCAGTCTGAGTCTTGAAAAACTTCAGTATAAACCAATTTTGAGAAGTCGCCATTAAACCAAAAATCTTGAACTAATTCTTAACAGGATATGGAAGGAACTTGCCCCTGATTGGATCATCGCCCAAGTTTCTCAAATGTTTGAAAATTCCTTAAGAAGAAAGCTAGTTTACAAACCAAAGTATTTGTACACACATGGTAAATGCAAAGTTTATGCAACTTTTGAAATCAAAATCCTTTTGAAAGAGGCGCAAAGTATATGGGATACTGGTCAGAACACGGTGGTTCAAGACATTAAAGTGAAAAGTTTAAGCAAAAGGTGTGATGCCCAAACAAATGATCCGCAAAGATCTTTTGGAGTCAGTTTACGCAACCTTGCTGTAGTATGCTTTCAAAATAACCTTGCTTCAGTTAAGTCTTTTGAGGGTTGCAATGTGGCACGGTTCACGGTTTATGAAACAAAGGATAAAGGCTCAAAGTTTATTTGTGCCCACCCAATCTTCGTGATGATCTTCAGTCCTACGCTCAGTTAACTCAGACTATGCACTCAAGTTCCCATAGGTTAGGAATTGCACTGATGATAGTAATGATGGTTCAAAAATCAATGGACTCTAAATAGTAGTCACCACTTCCCTATAACATTTAGTTGTTGTTTTTTTTTTCATTGAGGACTTTTATGGTAAGGATTTAAAGATTTCTCTTTTTTATTATCCCTAACTTTTGCCTGAACTATTTCTTGTGAATCTTACATTCAGCGGGATACCCCAATTTTGCCTAAGTCTCCTTCATAGGTTTCGACTTAGCGAACTTTTTTTCTTTTTTTGATTTTTATCTTTTTTTGAAAGAAAGTGACTGTCTGGATTAATGATTACGGCGAACCATCACCGACTTTCGACTTGAAAGACATCTTCGACACTTGCTTGTTGTGTGCGAAGGAAAACTATGAGTGCAACATTTTGTTGAAAGTCGTCTTGCATGAAGCTCTTGTAATTGAATGCACAATCCATTTAACTGAGAACTACCCTGCCCCAGGTTAAGATTGCGGGTTTTTGTTTGTAAAGAAAGAAACTCCTACTTCTAGGCTCGAAGGGGTTAAAGAGGGGTTATCTTCCTTATGTCTCCAGTGTTTAGGGATTGAAACAATGCCTTATATCGTTAGCAAAGTTTTGATTTGAAAGCATACCAACAACAATTATGAGTATAAAGTATCATCATCCTTCATCCAATCTTTGCATAATCAAAAAGAAAATGAAAAAGAGATAAAGTATTTATTGAAAAAGAAAGCATGGAGATGTAAATAGCAAACACAAATGAATTGAATAAAAAAGTTGCAATACTCATTTCATTAATTGAGAAAGTACAAACATAATTTGAAGGCAAACAACTATTACAAAATAAAGAAAGTGCAAACAACAAGAAACAAAGGCCTAGTGACTAATCAAACACAAGGATGAGTTGTCCTGTCTTTAAGAAGTAGCTGAGCCGAAGTCGACTGAGGCTTCACTTGGCGTGCCCTGGCAGAGGATTGCTCTGAACATTGGGATTGTCCTTAAAGGAGATGACTTTGTTCCTCATCAGCTCTTGTACTCTAGCCTTTAATGCAAAGCAACTTTCCAAGTTATGGCCTGCACCACCTTGATGGTATTCACAATGAAGATCAGCCCTATAGCCGGCTGGAAGAAGATTTGGAGGAGGAGGCAGAGGCCTTGTGGTAATCAAATCTTGTTGAACCAAACTAGTATAAAGTTCAGTGTAAGTCATGGGAATGGGATCAAATTGACCCCTATTACGATACTGGCTCTGTCCTGCAGCTGGACGTTGGAAAGCTTGAGCTGGTCGTGGTGCAGCAACCATAGGAGTAACAACAGCAACAGTAGGGTGAACAACATACTGAGGTTGAGGACGAGGCCTTCTCACTTCAACCATTATAGCATTAGTCTGATCTTCCTTCTTCTTCTGAAAGTTCCCGTAGGATTTCTTCACAGCATTAGAAGATTCAGCAACCTTTGATACTTTTCCTTTCTTAAGACCTTCCTTGAGTCTTTAGCTGATAGTAACCAAATCAGTGAAATTTGAGGAAACACTTCCAACCATCTTCTCCCAATAGAACAGGGATAAGGTATCCATAAACATTCCAGTTAACTCCTTCTCGGCCAGGGGAGGTTCCACTTGGGAAGCCAACTCTCTCTAGTGCTGAGCATACTCCTTGAAAGACTCTTTATCATTCTGAGACATATTTTGCAGTTGACGGTGATCAGGAGCCATGTCAAGGTTATACTTGTATTGCTTCATGAAGGCATTGGTGAGGTCTTGGAAGCTATGGATAGAGTTTTGCTCGAGACCCATGTACCATTTGAGTGATGCTCCACTCAAGTTGTCTTGAAAACAGTGGATTAGCAACTTCTGATTCTTGGCATGAGTAGTCATCCTGCGAAGATACATGACCAAATGAGCTCTTGGGCAAGAGTGACCCTTGTACTTCACAAAATCTGGAGTTACGAACTTAGCAGGTATGACAAGGTCTGATACTAAGCACAGGTTATCTGCATCTACATTAAAGAAATCAGTACCCTCAACGGTTTTGAGTCTTCTTTCTATGCTTTGAAACTGCTCTCAGACAACTTCGGGTTCAACAAAGTCCTCATGGTCCTCACCTTGAGCACTGGCAGCATTGTACTCATAGCGGGGATCCTCAAAGGGAGCTCGAATAGTCTGAACTATAGGTTGAGGCTCGGTAAAAACAGGGGCTTGAAACACTGGTCTAGCAGCTTGACCAATCATAACATTGGATGCAAAAGGTGGAGAATAGTTGTGTGGCAAACCAAACTCTGGTCAAGTTGAAGGTGGCACTTGAACTGGTGGAGGATCAGCACTTGAAACTTCCTGTATGACTGTCCTTTTGGGAGGCTCTCCTCTAGCAAGCAAAACTTGAAGCATCTCAGTGAGTTTAGTCATACTTGATTTGAGGTCATCGATCTCCATTCGGACCTCAACATTGTGTATCTCTTGCTCTGACATCTTGCGTCTGTAATTAGCTCTAGTCCAGTATCGGTGTCGGGGAATCAACTTGACGACTAACAAACAAACACTGGAAGATAGAGACAATTGGCAATGAGCAGCTGGACAAATAGACGGACGCATGCAATGAATCATGCAAAGATGCAAATGATATGCAATGCAATGCAAACAGGATGCAAAACACACATAGCAGGATCAAGGGTTCGAGATCACAGCATGAAGTCTAGGTAGAGAACCAACCACAGGGTGTGTACTAGGGTTCATAAACCGTAGAACAGGGTTCTAAAAGTTCCCAGAGTCGACAACCCATCTTTTGGATTTTAAGGATTTCCCAGATGACTTGGTAATCAATAAAATTCTCAAGAGGATCTCGTCTGAGTGTAGTATCACGTGACAACCAATTCAGAAATAGACTCCATCATGGTCTCCGCACTACATTTAAAAGGCCAAATGGGGTTTGGTAACTACGGTTCTCAATATCATGGGCTCCTAGGTCGAGAGTAGCACGCTTTCACGAACGAATTCGTTCAACATAACTAGACTCTCGAGAGGGCCTCAACTGAGTGATGGTGTTATCAATTCAACTTTTCAGGATTCAACTCCCTCAAAGCCTCCTTGAATACCATCGTCCTATCCTAAGTACACTCAAGTCCGTGTTAGGACTTATCTCACCACTCAAAAGTAGTACCCTGCACACAGAAGATCCCAAGCAGAAACAGGTATACAGATATATACAGATATAAATATACAAATGTACAAGCAAGCAAACATATAAATAACACAAATACAAACAAGATATGCTTAACCCTCTTAGGGAGAACATCCCTAGTGAAATCACCATTTCTGTTGCGGTGAGAATCAGATAACAAGTTATTAATTAACTTGCATCGCAAAACTTTGAAATTCACCACCGAGCTTTAATTTATCCAAAGGAAAGGGTAAAGAATGAAAACCCTAAAAAGAGAATCTAGGTTCGGGGGTTGGTTATACTAAGGGAAGGTATTAGCACCCTAAGTATCCGTAGTACTCTACGGGAACCTCTTGTTAGTATTTGTGTTATGCTAAAGTTTACTTGCTAAGGGAAATGTGCTAAGGTAAGGACCTAGGGGTATATACACTAAGTATGCTCGCCAAGACATCGCATCTCGTGCCTACGTATCCTGACGGAAATGGAATCAGAGCATTCGTAGTTCCCCTCACTAAGGGGTGAAAGGGGTGAAAAGCTTGAAAGCAAAGCTTGTAAGGATTGGTTAGGAGTAAGAGATTAATGGCTATCTCTTGAAAGGATTGTGAAAGGTTGGACCTTCTTAAAGGAGAAGAGATTAATGGCTATCTCTTGTGAAGGTTAAAGAAGAGAGAAGAGATTAATGGCTATCTCTTGTGAAATGGTTTAAGGTTAACAGGGTATTTGAGCTATCTATGACATGAAGTCAATAGAGAAACTTTTCCTTTGGAAGGAGGGGAAAGCAACCTCTTGTAAACAAGAGTTGAAGTGCGATTAAATGGAGTGATAAACAATGAGAGTTAAAGGAAAATGAATATTACAAATAAACTAAAATAAAAATATGAAGATGGTAAGGTAAATGGGAATTAACTTAAATAACTAACAAAAGTAGAAATTAACTAAATAACTAAATAAATTAATTCTAACTAAAATAATTAATTTCTAAACTAATTCTAATCCTAAATAAAAAGTTAACTAACTTAATCTAATTTATTAAACTAGTTTCTAGTCTAAATCTAAACTAATTTCTGGTTCTAGGAATAATACCTAATTTTAATTTCTAACTTAAAATTAAAATCTACTTAAGCTAAATAACAAATTTAAAAAATGACTAAATTCTAAGACTAATTAATTCTAATAACACTTAGCTAACTAATTCCAAAAATATATAAATTAAAACAAACTATTAACAAAATGTTAAGAAATAATTAAGTTAGCAATAACTCTAATGAACTAAACATGTCAACAAAAAAAAGAATACTAAAGTGACAAAAAAAAAGAAAAAGGATGGGCCAGAGTAAACACTTGCAGTGGCCCAAATGTGTTTAAAAGGGTTAGGGCGGATGGCTTCTACGGGTTGGGTCAACCTGACCCGATTCGGTGGTGAAATCTGGATGGGTTATAAACCTAAAAAGTTTCCAAGCGGCTGATGAATCCTCAAGAGAACAGACCAATTTTCCTAAACTACGATTGTATACTCGGGTCCCAAAACGCAACCCTCCGCTGTTCCTCCTCTTTCGCTTCAATCTCGAACCAACCTCTCCATTTCATCTCTCTGAATCGTGGATTTCTCCTCAAATTGAAGCGTCATTCTTCTTCTTCTCGCAGAACACTCTCTCTTGTTCCTTCAAACCCTCTGTCTCCTTCGCAGCCGTCTCTCCAAACATCGCCAAAAAAAAAACTCCATTGAACACTCTCTCTTGTTCTGATGTTGTTTTTTTTTTCACAAAGGAGAATGAAGTCTCCTTTTTATAGTTGAAGCAGCTGGTTAATGACACTAGAAACACTAAGGGTAAAGGCCTTGTCCTCAAGAGAAAAATCGTGAGGCAGATTTTGTGTGCACGATTTTCTTCTCCATCCTCCTTAAGCCATGTGCGCCGTGAAAGTAGGGGTGAGGTGATGATTTGCAGACTCTTCAGCGGGATTTTGGGAGAAGTTCTTGGAGAGTTTTAGGTGTATAGCAGGGCCTTTTGGAGTCTGGTTGTAACATATGCACGTTTGTGAAATTGACTTGTGAAAAAAAAGGTTTTGGCGTGTAATGGTTTGAAACTGTAGGTGGCGTGTTCGTACGTGGTCTGGAGTTGTACGAAGGCTTAGAGTTTTGCAGCATGGAGGGATGTTTGGAGTATTTTTGGGATTTTTATAATTTGTAAAGTAAAAAAACAAATATGATTAAATTAAAATTAAATAAAACCTAGCCAAATGAATTTAGATTAAAATTATAATTGAAAATAAATTAAAATTAAATAAAACCTAGCCAAATGAATTTAGATTAAAATTATAATCGTTATGCAATGTATTAGACCTTCCATGATTATTTGAAGCACTCCTCAACATATCAAGAAAGTTAGATATCTCTGCAGTCTTATATTCTACTAATTTCTCCTTCCATCCTACACAAAACCAAACAAAGCTAAGAAACTAAAATAACTTTTCTACTAAGCTGATACAAGTTCTTCCTAAATGATTTCACAAGAAATCGTAAACAATCATTTTGGTCATCAAATATGTGACACGATATCATTATAATCTTCTAATGTATCCAAACTACAAATACGCCTTCCGTCTATCAGTTTGGTCCATAAAGTACTACTATCAGAAGACAACCGGGGACATTTCGAACTATATTGACAACACCTCACTCATTTAGGCGCCAAATTAACTATTTACTCCGAAAGAAATTAAAGATTCGTAATCACCTTCATCTTCCAGCTCTGATGAAGGTATGAGTTGACTTTTTACAAGCTTTTTTAGTATCTCAACATTTGTAAGATCAGGTGAGGCAAGAGTCCTATCCAGCCTCTCCCTATACTGTGTGATCATTCGCTTCTTCTCCATTTTCGCATATATTTGAGAAACCTTTTCTCAAAAATTCAAATCAGGCAAAGATTCCAACCATTCATATTGTTCCCAAACTCATCCAAAATTTACCACAACCTATGGTGAAACTAGATAACAAATCAGGTATAGTATAGTTCTCATCACATCATTCATAGTAAAACACAACATGCACATGAAAATCAAATTTCAATACCAAAAAATGAAGCAGCAGCTGAAGTAGTGATGATGGTGTGAGGAGAAGAATCCAGAATCGGAAAAAGGAAGATCTAAAAGGATGATCCAATATTTAAGATATATTCAGTTGATGTGATGGAACAACAAATCGGATACACAGCCAAAACGTTTACGTGACTTTAGTTGAGTTCATATATGAAAAGGCAAACTTTCCCAAAGACCTTTTTCTTGGGAAGTAATGTGTTAAAGGACAAAAAAAATGTTGTGTTTTTGTCTGAATTATCTATAATAAATAATAAATTTACTTAGAATTATCTATAATATATATAAATTGTTCTTGAATTCACCATTTCGCCCTTTGGTCTTTTTCCCCAACGTCACCTTTTTCAACGGTAAAATATTTTTTTTTCTCTGCTTTTCCAATAGAATTGATCTTTTCATTAGCTTTTCAACCGAATTAATCTTTTCATTAGAATCCAATTTGTAGTTGCTTTGTTCTGTCTCATGTTTTATTATCTATAATATAAAAAAGGAATGTGTTATGAAAAAGTCTACAATACCTTTGCATGATTTTCTGCCACCACATCAAAATGTCTTTTATTTGGTCTTTGTACACTAAAATCCTCAATTTTATTATTAAAATAATTCAACTTTACTTTTAATTCAAATATTTTATATACGGGAACAACTTTACTATTGATCCAATTTTTTTATAAATAGTGTCAAAACAAAATTAATATTAATATACGGGAAAAAATATATTGTTGATTAAAATATTTTATATACGGAAAAAATACATTGTTAATTCAAATATTTTTCTATACGAAAAAAATTATTGTTGTAAACGAGCACAACTTTACTTTTGATTCAAATATTTTTATATACGGGAACAACTTTACTATTGATTCAATTTTTTTTATAAATAGTGTCAAAACAAAATTAATATTTATATACGGAAAAAAATATATTGTTGATTAAAATATTTTATATACGGGAAAAATACATTGTTAGTTCAAATATTTTATATACAAGAAAAAATATTGTTATAAACGGGAAAGCGCCGGGCAAAATTTAAAAGCGCCGGGCACTCCTGGGACTTTTTCAAATGTCCCTTTTCTTTTAAAAATTCACAATTTTTGACCCGTTTATCCGATTTGAGTGTTCTTGATATCGATAGAAAGCTATGGAAATAATCTTTATGATGACGGTAAAATATATCAATTTTACCGACCGATTAAATAATCGAGAAAGTTCTAAAAGTGATATAATTATGTTTTATTGTTTTACATTATTCTACTATGCAGTTATGACATGTCTTGCCTATCCTATTGATTGTGTAACATGATTAAAATGGAATATGCATGTTAAAATACGAAATAGGTAGGGTAAGAAATATTACCGTAAACCATTGTCGAATAGTGTGGAAATGATATAGTGACAACTCTCGTGCATGAGAGGCCGAGGCGTGTGTCTAGTAATCATAACCAGTTTATCTTACGGTGTAGTTTCATGAGACTCGAGCACCTCCTCTGAAACGTATGCACAATTACTTGGTAGGTTTGATTCCCTACGTGTAGTACGATTGTAGCCTATGCATTGGGTAGAGATTTGTGATGGTTAACAGGCCATGAGAAGTGACGGTTCACGGTTAACAGGCCGGTGATCCTGAATCCAATTCGTATGCCAAGTAAATACAAGGATCCATGACTCGAATCGTCTTCTAGACGTAGAAGCGGACGGGAAAAGGGGATGCCTTGGTACAGTTATTGATTAGCGAGATTCTTGAGTTAACAGGCTCAGGACTTACTTTTGTTTTAGTGAGTTAACAGGCTCACGAGTGTGGATCCAATTATGGCGTGTGTCTACTCAAAGTTATTTCCCTTCCCTTTTGACTTGAGTTAGGTTGTTAGAACCTTGTAAAGCCGAGAGGACTATAAGATAGCGAACCCACTGAGATTTGATGTATCTCACCCCACTGTTGTTGTTTACATCACAGGTACTACATGTTCGACGAAGGGTAAGGACAAGGTGGTTTAACTTTTCCTTACGGATCGTAGCTTTTGAGATGGCATGGCTTCCGCTATGGCGTTTTATTTTGAGATCATTATATTGATCTAGTTCTTAGTGTATTTTGGGACATCTTGTATATGTTATGCCATAGACTTTAGAACTCTGTATATAGGGCATTTAATGTATATAAGGTGTTAACTAGGAACTTATAGTATTTCAGTAACAAATACTTGGATTCATGTATAATATATATGCTTTGATGTATGTTGTTATATATGTGTGTTACAACTTTACTTTTGATTCAAATATTTTATATACGGGAACAACTTTACTATTGATCCAATTTTTTTATAAATTGTGTTAAAACAAAATTAATATTTATATACGGAAAAAAATATATTGTTGATTAAAATATTTTATATACAGAAAAAATACATTGTTAATTCAAATATTTTTCTATACGAAAAAAATTATTGTTATAAACGAACACAACTTTACTTTTGATTCAAATATTTTTATATACGAGAACAACTTTACTATTGATTCAATTTTTTTTATAAATAGTGTCAAAACAAAATTAATATTTATATACGGAAAAAATATATATTGTTGATTAAAATATTTTATATACGGGAAAAATACATTGTTAATTCAAATATTTTATATACGAGAAAAAATATTGTTATAAACGGGCACAACTTTACTTTTGATTCAAATATTTTATATACGGGAACAACTTTACTATTGATCCAATTTTTTTATAAATAGTGTCAAAACAAAATTAATATTTATATACGGGAAAAAAATATATTGTTGATTAAAATATTTTATATACGGAAAAAATACATTGTTAATTCAAATATTTTTCTATACGAAAAAAATTATTGTTATAAACGAGCACAACTTTACTTTTGATTCAAATATTTTATATACGGGAACAACTTTACTATTGATCCAATTTTTTTATAAATTGTGTCAAAACAAAATTATTAATTTTTATACGGGAAAAAAATATATTGTTGATTAAAATATTTTATATACGGAAAAAATACATTGTTAATTCAAATATTTTTCTATACGAAAACAATTATTGTTATAAACGAGCACAACTTTACTTTTGATTCAAATATTTTTATATACAGGAACAACTTTACTATTGATTCAATTTTTTTTATAAATAGTGTGAAAAAAAATTAATATTTATATATGGGAAAAATATATTGTTGATTAAAATATTTTATATACGGAAAAAATACATTGCTAATTCAAATATTTTATATACGAGAAAAAATATTGTTATAAACGGGCACAACTTTACTTTTGATTAAAATGTTTTATATACGGAAACAACTTTACTATTGATCCAATTTTTTTATAAATAGTGTCAAAACAAAATTAATATTTATATACGGGAAAAAATATATTGTTGATTAAAATATTTTATATACGGAAAAAATACATTGTTAATTTAAATATTTTTCTATACGAAAAAATTATTGTTCAAAAGAATGCTCATAAATGATTTTAATTATAATAATAGAAAAAACACTATAAAAGTACTATGTAGTATCCAAATTTTTTTGTAGTCTCTATATCCAACTGTCATTATTAATTTAATTATAATCAATATTTTAATTACTTATCAATCAAATGATCATTAATAATTTGAGATAATAAAAAGAAATTTTTTATGATGAAATATAAATCTAATTTTTAGATACGGGCAAAAATACATTCTTGATTCAATTTTTTTATACAAATTCAAATATATATCTAATGTCAAAACAAACTTAATATTTATATATGGTATCAAGTTCGTTGTTCATTAATGACGGTAAAATATATCGATTTTACCGACCGATTAAATAATCGAGAATGTTCCAAAAGTGATATAATTATGTTTTATTGTTTTACATTATTCTACTATGCAGTTATGACATGTCTTGCCTATCCTATTGATTGTGTAACATGATTAAAATGGAATATGCATGTTAAAATACGAAATAGGTAGAGTGAGGAATATTACCGTAAACCATTGTCGAATAGTGTGGAAATGATATAGTGACAACTCTCGTGCATGAGAGGCCGAGGCGTGTGTCTAGTAATCATAACCAGTTTATCTTACGGTGTAGTTTCATGAGACTCGAGCACCTCCTCTGAAACGTATGCACAATTACTTGGTAGGTTTGATTCCCTACGTGTAGTACGATTGGAGCCTATGCATTGGGTAGAGGCTTGTGATGGTTAACAGGTCATGAGAAGTGACGGTTCACGGTTAACAGGCCGGTGATCCCGAATCCAATTCGTATGCCAAGTAAATACAAGGATCCATGACTCGAATCGTCTTCTAGACGTAGAAGCGGACGGGAAAAGGGGATGCCTTGGTACGGTTATTGATTAGCGAGATTCTTGAGTTAACAGGCTCAGGACTTACTTTTGTTTTAGTGAGTTAACAGGCTCACGAGTGTGGATCCAATTATGGCGTGTGTCTACTCAATGTCATTTCCCTTCCCTTTTGACTTGAGTTAGGTTGTTAGAACCTTGTAAAGCCGAGAGGACTATAAGATAGCGAACCCACTGAGATTTGATGTATCTCACCCCACTGTTGTTGTTTACATCACAAGTATTACAGGTTCGGTGAAGGGTAAGGACAAGGTGGTTTGACTTTTCCTTACGGATCGTAGCTTTTGAGATGGCATGGCTTCCGCTATGGCTTTTTATTTTGAGATCATTGTATTGATCAAGTTCTTAGTGTATTTTGGGACATCTTGTATATGTTATGCCATAGACTTTAGAACTCTGTATATAGGGCATTTAATGTATATAAGGTGTTAACTAGGAACTTATAGTATTTCAGTACCAAATACTTGGATTCATGTATAATATATATGCTTTGATGTATGTTGTTATATATGGGTGTTACAGTTGGTATCAGAGCAGGTCGTATCCTCGACCTAGCCATGAAATAGTATGAGTATTTTCTTTCTGTTTCATATGTGTTGTGTCGCCATTGGTCTTGCGTGTTATATTTATGGTATTGAGCCTGATCAACTTAATCCTATTTGTATGACATTCAGGAACATGGCCGACAGACGCAGAAACAACCAAGGTAGACCGAGAACCACTCAAGCAGGGACAAATCCGTAAGGTGACGAAGGGAATGCCCCTTTGTATCAATTCATGCAGCAGATGCAGCAACAACAAAATCAGTTTATGCAATAAATGGTACAGCAAATGGCTGGTGGCTTGCATCCTCCAGTGGTTGTGCCTGAAGCTGCAGGGGGAACCTTTAGGGATTTCATTCGTATGAATCCTCCGGAGTTTCAGGGAGGGTTAGATCCGGTAAAGGCGCATGAATGTATATCCGGTATGGAGCGGATTTTCTTAATAGTTCAGTGCAGTGAGGAAAATAAGGTGGTCTTCGCTTCTCACTTGTTAAAGGGTCCTGCCATGAGGTGGTGGGGGAGCGCTTCAGCCTTAATGACAATTCAAGAGGTACCAAAGGTATGGGAACAGTTTAAGATAACTTTTATGGAGAAGTATTTTCCAAGTTCCTTAAGGTCCCAGAAGGAATTCGAGTTTCAGCAGCTGAGGTAAGGTAACTTGACCGTGGCTTCCTATGCGGAAAAGTTCGAGGTTATGGATGCTTATTCTAGGCAGGCCATGTATGCTCCTGATGAGAGGTGGAAGATTGATCAGTTTCTGTTTGGGTTAAGGGCTGAAATTTCACAGTGTATCTCAAAGGGAATTCACTAGCTATGCTGAATTGTTAAGGCAGTGTTATGTGGCGGAGCATAGTTTAAAGAAAGTGGAAGCAGAAGAAGAAGAATTAAGCAGGGTGAATCAAAGTGATCGTGGGAGATCGAATAAAAAATTTAGAGCAAGGCAACAATCATTCAAAGGGAAGCAAGCTCAGAGTTCCAGGACTAGTGTGTCTCCGGTATGCCGTACGTGTGGTAAGAATCATCTTGGTAGGTGCAGTTTGGAAGGAATAAGGTGTTATCAGTGTAATAAGGTGGGCCATTTAGCGAGGGTTTGTCCTCAGGGTAGGAATCAGACACAAGGGAGGACTACCGGGCGAGTGTATACCTTGGATGCGAGGAAAGCAAAGGGTGATAACTCTCTGATTGCTGGTACGTGTTTTGTGAATGGAAATCCTTGCTTTGTTTTATTTGATTGTGGAGCTACACACTCTTTTGTATCAATGCAATGTGTAAATTCAAATATATATCTAATGTCAAAACAAACTTAATATTTATATATTGTATCAAGTTCGTTGTTCAGTAATTACGGGCAAAAATACATTCTTGATTCAAATTTTTTACGGGCAAAAATATTTTTTATGTCATTGAATAAAATAATATTTAGTTATGGGCTCAAGTTCGTTGTTGATTAATTTATTTATACGGGATCAAGTTCGTTGTTGATTAATTTATTTATATATACGGGAAAAATATCATTGTTATAATATAGATTCAAATATTTTTTTAAATAACGTCAAAACAACAATAATATTTATATAAAATATAATATATTGTTGATTCAAATAATTTTATATATGGAATGAATTATTGACACTAATTTCTTATATCTTTTAAAAGTAATATCTTTTTGGTTAAACACCTTAATTTTTTTAATATCATTTTTATTATATTTTGAAAAAAATGCGCGTAACATACCAATACCCGTGCGAATGCACGAGTATCCTACTAGTTTGATAAAGAAAAATGTAACTAGGTTTCGAATTTGATTTTTACAATCCAACTTTTATTGAGAAGCAATCCTACAACAAATTTAACTTATAGCAGACTGCAAAACACTTTATCATTTCTGTTCCGGACTGGGCCGAGGACCTGCTCAACACCCGAACAGGCCCAGCCCACACGCTCTGGGGCGGCCCATACGAAGGACTTAGTCGAGCCAGTGTCGGGCAAGCGTCACGCCACAATGTCGGGCACGAATGGTGTAGAGCTTCGGGCAGAAGCATTGAACCTTCCCCGGAGTTATCCCCTCCTCGACACGAGGATATCGCTCCTCGCGAGGAGTCATCTCCGTACACGCAGCGAGTCCTCCCCGCGAGAACACGTTCTCACGTAACTGCCCCACTCCCTATGGAATTGGTCTGCCCTAATTCCAGAGATCTAGGAACGGTTACCCCAGGGCGAAGACCACGTGCTGGTCTTCACTACGCCACGTAAGCCCTGGCAGTTACTTGGATTGGGCCTAACAATCCAGCCCAATGCAAGTAACAGTTGGCCCCGCGCTGGGGGCTCTGTAAATACCCTCTCACCTGAGAGGGCCAGGTTACACACTTTCTTACTCTCACTTCTGTACCCCGCGTTGTGGGAACCATAAGCTTCCCCGTTTTTTCTGCTCGATAAACCAAAGCTTTCTCCATTCATCACCAACATGGCCAATCCGACAGTCAACCAGGCTCTGGACACCGTGCTCGCACAACTTGAGAACGGGAACCACCGTGAAGACGCCGTCATCCTCAACGGCGGCGAAGGCGACATAAGAGACGGGCAGACCGCCTCCCCGGACTCCCAGGATGTGGCCTACGACGCCGCCCACCAGAACGACCAGCAAGCCATTCTCCAACCAGTTGCTCCACCGCCCAATGCGGACCCGAGCACCGTGGCCCTGTTTACATTGATCAACCAGACCAATCAGCTGATCGTGCAGCAAAACACCAGAATCAAAGCCTTGGAGCAAGGACGGGCACATCGATCTTCCCCGCGAAGACATCGTCGTCCCCCGTCACCTCGTCGTTCTCCTTCCCCGCAAAGGACCCCTTCCGAAGATTCTCGGACCCCGTCGCCGGTACGCTAGGGTCGCCGACCGCGTCTCGAGCGCCCCCAGCCGACGATCTCCCAGAAGCGCCCTAGTTCCCCGCCTCGGAAGGAACCCAGGGCCTCCACCACCTCCAAGAAGTCCAAGCAGACCGAAGAAAGACCAAAGAACCGTTCGAGGAACTCCCCTCCACGGCACCATCGATCACCTTCGAGATCCCCGGCTGGTAGCGACGACGAGGACCAGAGGACCCCTTTGTCGTGGGAAATCATGAACGCCCCAATCCCTGCGGGTATGGAGAAACCCCCACCATTAGGGACCTATGACGGGCTGACCGACCCTGACGATCACGTGGAGAGTTTCGAAGCAATGCTCGACTTCCGAAACGTCAGGGGAGCCATTAGGTGCAGGATGTTCCCCACCACCTTGCGGAAGGGAGCCATGACTTGGTATAAGGGTCTGGAACATGGGTCGATCACATCATGGAAGCAATTAAAGCAACGCTTCACTAAACACTTCACCGCGTCTCGTCGACACCCGAAGACGGAGGCTGCCCTAGAAAGCATCTTCCAAGGGAGGAATGAATCTCTCCGAAACTACATCGAGAGGTTCAACAAAGAAGCCGTAGAGGTCCATACGACCGACGACATGAAGAAATACTTAATTATCCATGGACTGCGTGTCGGGTCTAACTTTGCCAAATCTATAGGCCTCCGAAGACCCAGGCGCCTCGAGGACCTTCTCGCTCGAGCCCAGAAGTACATCGAACTCGAGGAGACTGAAGCAGCTCAGATCGCTCTTGAGACGAGACGCCGAGAAGGCCCCCGTGGCCACAAAGATGAAGACTCTTCTCCCCGACGGGGAGGAGAAAAGAAGAAAGAGAACCGCAACCGTGATCCTCGGGAACTGCGCAGACCGGCTGGCCAATTCACAGAGTACACCCCGCTTAACACTCCCCGGTCTCGAATCCTCTCCGAATTCTAGAATTCCGAGTTTGTAAAAGGAGGAGTTCGCTTCCCGAAGCCCGCTGCTCCCAAACCAAATGTTGATAAGTCAAAGTACTGCAGGTTCCACTGGAGCCACGGGCATGTGACCGAAGACTGCATCCATCTCAAGGATGCAATTGAGATTCTCATAAAAGAGGGGAACTTGAAGAAATATGCCCAAAAGAATGACCCTCCTCGTCCGAGTTCATGGGAAGCACAGAACATCGAGGAGACGACACCTCCCCCTGCCGACAACCAGCTTCAGGTAGCCCTCAGCGTCACACGGCCCGAGGACTTCTTCGTTCCCCGATCATTGAGGGCGAAGAAGCAATCCGTAACATGTGGGCAACCTTCCCTGACGAGGACCCCGTCACTGCCCGCAGTACCTGGGAAGGCTTCCCCAAAGCAATGGTCATCTCCGGAGGCGGTCCCGAGAAATTGTCGGTCGGATCAATCAAGCGAAAGTTTGACGAACTGGAATCCGCGACATCTGCGAAGGCGACCACCCTCGAGAAAGTGCGGGGAAACTCCAATCCCATCACCTTCTACCTCGAGGAACTCCCCGGGGGAGCACCAAACGCCACTATTCCCCTCCTGATTAGGGCACAGATGGCGAACTTCGACGTCCGAAGGATCCTAGTCAACCAGGGGAGCTCGGTCGACATCATGTATTCTCATTTGTTCGGGACCCTTCAGCTCGACGAGAGGCATCTGACCCCGTACGTCGGTTCAGATCTACAGGGGTTCAATGGGACCACCACCAGACCATGGGGTTACGTGGAGCTAATGGTTATGTTCGGGGCCGAAGACACGGCCCGACAGGTGAAGATCCGTTTTCTGGTGGTCGAATGCCCATCACTTTACAACTGCATCCTCGGGAGGACCACCCTGGCTGAACTAACGGCGGTGTCATCGATGGTCCACCTCAAAATGAAGTACTACACGACCAGGGGACGAGTAGTGACGATGCATGGGGACATCGACGCAGCTAGAAGATGCTTCGACGCCGCTATCAAAGGCCTAAGTTCCATCGGCCCCAAACCCAAGACCGTGGCCAAGCCACCCCAGGATGCCGAACAGGTACCTCTCCCGCGCGTCAACGCGGTCGACCTCGACAGCAGGTTCTCCGGCAAGCCCGATGAAGACAGTGTCGAAGATCTCAACCACCAGGCGGAGAAAAACGGGCAGCCTCTCCACCCAGCGCGCCCCATCCCAGATAGAGACTTCGAGCTCGTGTCCCTCGGGGACGATCTAGACCGCAACGTGAAGATTGGCACCGGGATCCCCGACCTGGCAAAGGAGCAGCTGAAAGCATGTCTGAGGGAGAATGCTGACCTCTTCGCGTGGAGCGCATCCGAGATGCCTGGCCTCGACCCCGAGGTGGCTTGCCATCAGCTCGCAGTAGATCCGGCCGCTAGGGCCATAGCACAACGTAGGCGTAAGCAGTCTCCCGAGAAAGCGGAGGCTGCTGAAAAAGCTGTAAAAGACCTCCTAGAGGCAAATTTTATTTCGGAAGCCAAATACACGACATGGCTGTCCAACGTTGTACTTGTTAAAAAGAATAATGGAAAATGGAGAATGTGCGTTGATTACACTGATCTTAACCGGGCTTGCCCGAAAGACTGTTACCTCTTGCCTAACATCGACCAACTGGTCGACAATTCTGCAGGTTACAAACTACTATCTTTCATGGACGCTTACTCGGGATACAACCAAATTCCCATAGACAAGGTCGACAAATAACACACGGCCTTCATGACCGCGTCGGGCAACTACTATTACAACGTAATGCCCTTCGGTCTGAAGAATGTCGGTGCGACCTACCAACGGATGATGAACAAGGTTTTCCGGGCTGAAATCGGCGACATGCTCGAAGTCTACATGGACGACATGATCGTCAAGTCTGCAGAAGAAGTCGACCACGCCGCGCACCTCAAGAAGGTGTTCGACACGGCGAGGAGGTGCCGCATGAGGTTCAATCCCGACAAGTGCACCTTCGGCGTCCGGGCAGGAAAGTTCCTCGGATTCTACCTCACGGAACGAGGAATCGAGGCAAACCCCGAAAAGTGTAGGGCTTTCTCTGAGCTCCCTACCCCGGACTCAAAGAATTCAATACAATCGTTGAACAGGATGCTAACCGCCCTTTCCCGTTTCGTCGCCAAATCCGCGCAGTATGCACTCCTATTTTTTAAACTTCTTCGACAAAAAGCGGAGTTTGATTGGAGCGAGGAATACGAGCAAGCACTCGCACACTTAAAACAAGTCCTGTCGCAACCCCCAGTCCTCTCACGGCCTGAGAACGGGGAAACACTCTTCTTGTATCTTGCGATCACGAGCGAAGCAGTCAGCGCCGTCCTCATTCGGGAAACCTCGGACGGGCAGAAGCCAGTCTACTTCACGAGAAAAGCCCTCCAAGGCCCCGAGCTCAAATATCAGTAGATCGAGAAAGTCGCACTGGGCCTCGTCACCGCGGACAGGAGGCTACGCCACTACTTCCTCGCCCATACCGTCATCGTAAGGACCGAACAGCCTATTAGGCAGCTCCTCGGACGACCAGACATGGCAGGGAGGATGCTCAGGTGGTCACTCGAGCTCGCCGAGTTTGACATCCAATATGAAGGGAGGAAAGCCCTGAAGGCACAGGTACTGGCCGACTTTGTAGCAGAGATGACCGCCCCGGAACCCTCGACCAACAGGTCACAGAAATGGGCAATCTATGTCGACGGAGCATCCAGCCCGAAGGGAAGCGGGGCGGGAATCATCCTCGAAAACGAGGAAGGCATCCTGATCGAGGTGTCCCTCGAACTATCCTTCCCGACATCGAACAACCAAGCCGAATACGAGGCCTTCCTCGCAGGACTCCGGCTGGCCGAGGACCTCGGCGCCAAGGATGTCAAACTTTTCACCGATTCTCAGCTCGTAGCTTTGCAAGTCCGAGGAGAGTACCAAGCCAAGAACGACAGCCTCATAGAATACTTCGCCTTAGTAAAAGAAAATATGAAAAAATTCACCTCGGCGGAAGTAACTCACATCCCCCGCGAGCACAATGCCCGAGCGGATGTCCTGTCAAAATTGGCGAGCACAAAGAAGAAAGGCGGGAACAAGTCCGTCATACAAGAAGTGCTTTCCCGCCCAAGCATCGACAAACCGGTCATGGTTTCGGACATCAACGCCATAGGGGATAGCAACTGCTGGATGACCCCGGTATACGAATACATCATGACAGGCAAACTGCCCGAAGATCCCAAAGAAGCAGGAATGATCAAAAGGCGGGCGTGCTCCTACACGGTAGTCGAGGATAAGCTATACCGGCGAGGGTTCTCTATCCCCCTCCTCCGTTGTGTCGAGGAGACTAAGGTCCCCGGCATCCTCCAGGAAATCCACGAGGGAATCAACGCCCAGCACCTCGGCGGCCGCTCGTTAGCCCGTAAGGCGCTTCGCGCAGGATACTACTGGCCCACCATGCAACAAGACGCCAAGGAACACGTCAAGAAGTGCGAGAGGTACCAGCGTCACGGGGACATGCACCTCGCTCCCCCCAGTGGGCTCAAAACGCTATCATCCCCGTGGCCGTTCGCTTGGTGGGGAATGGACATCCTTGGCCCCTTCGTGGTGGGATCATATCAAAGCAAATACCTCATCATCGGGGTGGATTACTTCACGAAGTGGATCGAGGCAGAAGCATTGGCCAAAATCACGGCCTTTAACATACTGCGTTTTTACAAAAGAAACATCCTCGCCCGATTCGGCGTGCCTCAAGCCATTGTCACCGAGAACGGAACACAGTTCACCGACAAGAACTTCCAAGACTTCGTCACCAAACTGGGCACGAAGCAGCACTTCACGTCAGTCGAGCACCCCCAAACAAACGGGCAAGCTGAGGCGGCGAACAGGGTAATCCTCCGAGGATTGAGACGCCGATTAGGCGACGCTAAACAAAAGTGGGTCGAGGAGCTACACAGCGTCCTCTGGGCCTACCGAACGACCCCACACTCCACGACCGGGGAGACCCCTTTCCGTCTGACCTACGGAACGGAAGCAGTGATCCCCGTGGAGATCAGGGAACCCTCGAGGAGGACAGAAGCCCCCCTCGACAGGGACGCGAACGATGAAGCCTTGAGGGAAGAACTCGACTTCGTCGAGGAAACACGCTCGGGCGCTTCTCTCCGAGAGGCGTCACTTAAACAAAAAATAACACTACGTTATAACGACAAAGTTATCAAACGTGAGTTTCAGGTAGGCACCCTCGTCCTACGCAGGAACCAGAAGGACTCGCGAGAAGGCAAACTCGCCACGAACTGGGTGGGCCCGTACCGCGTCCGCGGGAAAACGGGGACGGGAGCCTACTTCCTTGAAAACCTGCACGGGGAAGAACTTGCTCGACCATGGAATGCTGAGAAGCTCAAGCAGTACTACAGTTAAACACTGCCCGCGGCTCACTAGCACCGCTTTTACGCTGATGCGCTAGGGTACAAGCGCGACACCCCTATACAGAACACGACGATCAGAGACCGCGTTGTGTGTGCGCGAGGACCTTTGATCCGGCGGGGATACCTCGATCGAGGCCCACCGTCGTCGTACCAACCGGGCATAACACCCAGCTCGCGATGGGAAGTTCATGCCACGAGGCTAGGACCTCAATCGAACTCTTAGCCTCGTTGAAGGTCGGAATACACCTCCGGCCGCCCGACCAGCTCTCCACGCGGTCAGGGACTATCAAGGTCGAGCAAATCCCAAAGCCTTATTACTTAGGTAAAAATAAAGTATAACAAATAACACATCACACACAATTCAAAACATGCAAACAATACTGGCAAGTAAACAAGAGCACATTAAAACGGGCAGAAGCCCGGTGTACGGATATTACAAAACAAGCATTACAAAAGCGTCAAAAAGCCCCTGGCACATAGGCCGGGCACAAATCTTTACAAAGAAAACGGCGCACAGCCCAAACAACCAAAGGAACTACACAGCTATATCATCTTCGACCCGGATTCCATCTCCCTCATGCCCCTCCTCGGAATATTGAGCTTGCCGTCAACCACACGAAGGAACGGGTCGATTCTGTCGAGCACCAGCGAAACCCCAGGATTCTCAGCGGCGATCTGTTCCACGGAATTTTTGAAACCTATCTCCAGAGCTTCCAGGCTATCCGTCTGAAGCTCCCGAATCTTGCCAATCAGAGCGGCGCGGTCAGCAAGGTTTTTCTCCACGGGGGACTCATTCTTCGCGGGACGGACAACAGCCTCCAACTCCTCGACCTTTTCCCGAGAGCGATCAAGCTCCTCTTGGGTCGCCTTCAGGGCAGATCTGACCTCGTTCAGCTCGCGGAGGGTATTGGCATGACCCTCGTACTCAACTTGGGCCTTCAGCAGATCAGCCGCAACCTTATTATTCTCCTTCTCGAGGGCAGTATAGTCGTCTTTTAGCTTCTGTAGCTAGGAGGAAGAGGGGGCCCCGTCGTTCAATATCAAGGCAGTCTCAAAGACCCGCATCATGGCCGTAAGGTCCTCGACAAGCGCCTCTCTCCTGGCCGCCTCGTCCATACCCAGAACCGCCTTAACCTCGGCATCAGCAATGACAGGGGGGCTTCCCCCGAAGAAATTCCGCTGGAGATGGCAAGTGGGCAGCTGAAACTTTTCCGGCGAGACAGGGTCCACGAGATCCACGAGGACAGGCCCCTCGGTCCTTGCTTTCTTGGCAGGGGTGCTCTCTGGGGGAGGAGACTGGCTGCATTGTGGCGAGGAGGAGCCACTCGTCATTCCAACCGGCGCTGCAGTCTCTATAATATCTCAAACACGGCTCTTGGGGCGCTTGGGTGCCCGCTCAGCGGCCAACTTCATGATACGCTCGGTGGCGTTAGACATTTGAGCTGCAAGAGAAACACAAAAAGTTAGCAGAGACAAAGCAAAATAAAGGCCCGAACATGGCGAGGAAATCCCACCTAAGAACCTCTTGGCCTCGTCGGGAGACTTGCATTCGAGGAGCCCCCGAGTATTTATATAACGATCCTCTCGCAAAACCCTCCCTTGGGAGTCGCGGAGGAGGTTTCCATCCCTACCAATAAATTCCGCCTGGTTGAAACCCTTGACAAAGGCGACCAACGTGGCATACGCCCCCTTGTCATCCTCCGGCAGCGCGCTATGCTTCACGACGTAATCCTCGGTGCCGAGCGCGAAGTGAGCATCCTCCCACTCCAGAGGACACTTGGATACGAACCTCTCTCCCCCGGATCCGTCGGGCACAATGTCATAAAGTGTACCAACGGCCGAGTGCGTCGCGAGCATGACATAGTAGAACCTTCTCTTGAAGCCCCTTATTGAATCCGCATACGCCTTGAACAACTTCTGGGGTTGTTTGAAAGAAACCCAACTATGTCTCCCACCATCCGTCGAGCGTTGCAAATGAAAGACGCGGAAGAAGAGCTCAAGGGTGATCCCAATTTGAAGATAGTCGCAGACGATTTCAAATGCCCGCATAAAAGCAAGCGCGTTGGGGTGAAGCTGCGACGGCGTTAAGTGCAGACGGTTGAAGACCCCTAGTTGGAAGCTGTTGAAGGGGAGACGGATACCGGCCTCTTTGAAGGCGAACTCGTACATGGGAAATCGTAGCCCGTGATAGTTCGAGCAGATGCGATGGTGTACCCGGGGCTGGAAAACCGTCCATGTGGCCTCCTCTCCGTCAGGGATGTTTTCGAAGAAGGCGAACGTGTCTGTGTCGTCAACCGAGAAACACGACCCGAGATGCTGAGGTTCTTCCCCGGCCCATTCGGCTGCCGGACGCACGGGCGCCTCCCCGGGGATCTGAGCGGGTCCATCCACATCGGGCTCAGTATCTACATAGATAACCCCCGGAATCCTCGCGACCATTTTTACTTGAAAAGCAGAGGAAACAGGTGAATTCGTCGATCGCGACCAAGTCCACCCTTCCACCACAGATCATGTGAAAGGGCAGCGAGCAAGAAACATTCGAGGACACGGCTAACTGCCCGAGGCCGTCACCCCGTCCCTTCTCTCTTCGCTCCCTGATCTCCGCGTCTCACTTCCCCGTGACATTCATCGCGCATCCTCGGCGCATTCATAATAGTCCTCGGGACATTCATCTTGCCCTCGGTATGTTCATCCCAAACCACCGTCAGAACCTACTGGAAACCTAGGAATTTTCCGCCGTTCCTGGCGGAACCCTAACAGAGCGCCGGGAATACACTCTACTCGTAGGAAAACTACTAAAAAATGAACCCTACATCCACTTGCTGGAATACTACTAAAAGATAAAACAAAATAAACCACAAAGGATGAGAAACTTACTTGAGCAGTGGAGAGCAGAGTAGAACAGCAGAAACGGCGGTACACGGCGGCGTACGGCGGCGAAGCAGTGACGACGACTAGAGGAGATGCAGAGCGAAAAAGGGGGGAACGTGCAAATGGCACGAACTCGCCCCTTTTATAAGCCCCTCACTAGCTTCGAGGAGTCCCTAGGCAATCGAGTACGCTACCCTAGGGTAGCCGCTCTACGTAATAATGAGGTGTGACACGTGGCGCACGCTTCCCCAGGCACGTCTGTTCATTTCCTCGCACGCGTCCCTTCATTCACCTCGGCTGTGACTCCTTGTATCCCCGCAATTTTTTCCCCTCTGCGACCAATCTCGCTCGAGCATGCCTATTTACTTCTGCCCGGTTCATGAGGACTGCTCCCCTCTCGAAGCCTTTTCCCGAACAGGCACACCCTCGACATAACTTGGACCCTTAAGTCATCACTCCGACATCTCAGAGCAACGACTTGGGGGGCTCCTGTTCTGGACTGGGCCGAGGACCTACTCAACACCCGAACATGCCCAATCCACACGCTCTGGGGCGGCCCATACGAAGGACTTAGTCTAGCCAGTGTCGGGCAAGCGTCACGCCACAATGTCGGGCACGAATGGTGTAGAGCTTCGGGCAGAAGCATTGAGCCTTCCCCGGAGTTATCCCCTCCTCGACACGAGGATATCGCTCCTCGCGAGGAGTCATCTCCGTACACGCAGCGAGTCCTCCCCGCGAGGACACGTCTCTCCCCGCCATTCAAAAGTCCTCCCCGCGAGGACACGTTCTCACGTAACTGCCCCACTCCCTATGGAATCGGTCTGCCCTAATTCCGGAGATCTAGGAACGGTTACCCCAGGGCGAAGACCACGTGCTGGTCTTCACTACGCCATGTAAGCCCTGGCAGTTACTTGGATTGGGCCTAGTAATCCAGCCCAATGCAAGTAACCGTTGGCCCCGCGCTGGGGGCTCTATAAACACCCTCTCACCTGAGAGGGCCAGGTTACACACTTTCTTACTCTCACTTCTGTACTTGCCTTTTCTCTGACAACCATCTTACTTGAGCGTCGGAGTGCCTTGCAGGTACACCCCCCCCGGTCGTCTTTCAACTTCACCGGAGCCAAAGTTCAACAGACGCCGTTGGCCATCAGAAACTATCTGATCCAGGTACGATCAATTTCCAAGAAAAAACTATTCTTCATCTGATTTTCCCACTACTTTGTCCTTCTCAACCGAATATCTGGTTTGAAGTCTCTCTTCACCGTCTTCCTATATCAAACTCATTCTCTACAAATTTCTCTCCTACAAACCCATTCTCTATAAACTTTCTCTTCTACAACTAACATGCTTTAAATCTTTCGATTTCTTCTTATGAGAATCTTCCTCCATACCCATACTTTTTATTATTTTCCCAACCAAAGTATTTATTTTTCTTACTCACTTTAGATCTCATAAAATGCAAGCATTATACTGTATATTATCAGACAGGAGAAGTATGAGATATGAGATGCAAATATTTCATCCATACTGTTGACAACGAGGTGAGAAGGGATGAGAAGAGAATAAAATTAGGGTATATTTTAAGTTTATTGTTGAAGAGGGATGAAGATTGATGAAGATCAATAAAAATAGGATTGATTTTTCTGGGTTTGTTTTTGATAAAGTACGAAGAATGATGAAAATTGGGTTATTTTCTTGGTATGTTCTTGATGATGGATAAAGAACTATGAAAATTTGGTTGTTTTTCTGTGTATTTTTTCATTAAATATATTATATAAAACAAGATTTGCATGATAAGATTTTATAATTATATCTTTTATATTAGGTCAAGTAAAAATAAATTACAACATCTTTGAATAGACAGTTCAATCTAATTCTTTAGTACTTCTAATATATTTTTTTCATCTGTTTTGTTTCTAATTTGTTTGCAGGGGAACTTGGAGCAAATGCTATATTAGTCGTTGCTTCATGGAAAGTTGTGGCAGCTGAAAAGGAAGTATGACTTGTCATTTGATATTTTTATTACGTTCTTTTAAAATTTAATCTGGATATAAGAATATTTGTTCTGCCAAGTTATCATGAATGTAAAAACAAAAAAAATATCAGGTTCCATTGTAGAAGCATAATATTTGTCGGAAATAAGCTGAGGTATAGTTTTTATTACATATTAATTTCTCAGAAATTCTTAATCGTGTTTCAGTTATATTATGTCTATTATTTCCTCTAAAGATAAGATACTCGAGAGTAATTTTTCAATCATGAGCAACAAAGTTAAATGTAAAATGAATGTGTTAAACATACATGCATATGAAGTAATTGGACAATGCACCTAACAAAATTATATTTGCATTTTTTCTGAGAATTTAGAAATTTTCATATTGCTGACCGTTACAATTTTTATTTTACCAAAATTTTCTGAGATTTTATGACATTTACCAATTAAAGGTGAGGCAATGTTCTAATATTTATAATAATTACCATTCAATATTGTTATAGAGTGCAAATTATTATAATTTATTATATCAGATTATCTTGATGTTTGAGGTTTGAAACCAATATTGTTTAAAACATTTTGTAACATTTTCTAAAATTGTCACTTAAGTGTAAAAAAAATATTTATGCCATGTATTGAATAAAAAAATTTATTCTCCGTATAAATTTTGTAGTGGTAAAATTAAAACAAAAATAAGTGAGTTTAAAATATGTTTTTTTTTTATTCACACTTTTTGTGATTCCATGCTGGCAAACCAAGTGAAGGAACCACCATTGGAGATGGTCTTAGTTGTAGCGATGATATTGTTGTCCTGTGTCATTGTTGTGTTAAAAGTATATTTCAATATTATTTGTTATCAAACAGTTAAATATATGGATGATTTTGATTTACCTTGGATTTAGCTATATTAAATGTAAAGCCCATATATACATACATGCATCAAATCATATATTATACATGAATTCCACCTTTGGTACTGAAATATACCATAAGTTCCTAGTAAACACATTATACATATACATGCCCAAATCCAAACCTAATACAAAACTACGGCATAGTATATCTACAAGATGTTCCACAGACAAATACTAAGAACTAGATCACTAACTATCTCAAAATAAAAAAACTCCACAACAGAAGCAAAACCATCAGATAAGTAAGGATAATCACACAGCCTTATCCTTACCCTTCGCGGAACCTGCAGTACCTGTGATGTAACAACAATAGTGGGGTGAGATACATCAAATCTCAGTGAGTTCCCTATCTTAAAGTCCTCTCGGCTCTACAAGGTTCTAATAGACCTAACTCAAGTCAAAAGGGAAGGGAAGTAACTTTGAGTACACACACACACACTATATGGAAACATGCCATGAGTTCAACAACTCACAATATCACTAATTGGTAACCATGCCAAGGCATCCCCTATTCCCGTCCTCTTCTACGTCTAGAAGTCGACCCGGGTCATGGATCCTTGCAACCTACTTGACATACGAATGGATTCGGGTTCTACGGGCCATTAACCGTTATGAACCGTCACTTTACACGGGCCTTATACCGTCAGAAGCATTCACCCAACGGGCGTCATTCGTACAGTACGGGGAATCAAACCTGCCAAGTAGTGGTGCACATGTTTCAGAGGAGCTCGAGACCCATGAAACGCACTCGCAAAAATAACCGGTTACGATTACGTGATCACACCCAAACGTGATTGTATTCGACAATCACAAGGCCATTATGCCTTATCACAACCAAACGATTAACACGCATGTTCCATACTAGTGTTTATTCATTCGACATTTTTCTGACATTGTATATGGTAATGTTCCTCACCCTACCTATTTCATATTTTAACATGCATACTTATTCAACAACAAATTCACACCATTAAACAGTAAAAGTCGACAAAAGGACACTATTCCAAAATCCCGACATAATTAAATCGACCAACAAATCTTAAAACCATTTTAATAAGAAAGTACATTTTGTTAGCTTTCCAACGATATCAAGAATGTTAAAAACGGATACCCGAGTCAAAAGTTATGGATATAACGAGAAATGGTATTGCGAAAAACACAATTCTACATTTTCCTGACCGTACGCGTACTGCCCTAAGCCATACGCGTATTGCCAAGCTGGCTCACCCAGCCATACGCGTATTACCCAAAGTGATACGCGTATGGGCAGAGGCTGATTTCCCTTCAAAATTTCATTTAATCCTCCAATACGCGTATTGCCCAACCCATACGCGTATTGCCTCCTCCCATACGCGTAACGCCCAAAATCCTTCATTGCCATACGCGTATTGACCACCCCAATATGCGTATTGCCTTGCGTGATACGCGTATGGGCAGTGGAAACCCAGAATTTTCCTGCAGAAAAGTTCTGCTACGGGGTGATCCAAAACAACCCCAAAAATCCCATTTTTCTCAGTCAAATACACCAAAACATGTTATAATCATCACAACCAGCATAACACACAATCAATTATCAAATTTCAGCAGTTAGATTATGGTTCTATTGTAAAATTTCACATTCTCTAACAATATCACACTAACTCTAAAACTCAATAAAATTCTATTCTAAAGTGTCTAACTAGGACCCACCTGGATTACAAGATGAAGAGGTTGAAGCTGAGATGAAAAGATGAAGATTGGTTGATGATTTGAGTCCTGGAGCTCTTGAGAGAATTTTCCTCTTCCTTTCCTTCCTTTTTCCTCTCTTTTCCTTTCTCTTCCAATTCCTTCTCAAAGTTTTCTAACTTTTCAAATAAGGCAAGGAAAAGAAAATATACATAGAAAATATTAATTGGCAATACTACTAATTATCCAAATTATCTCAAATACACCAATTAATAAAACTCCAAGTTAAATAATATTAATCAAATTAAATTTCCGAGTTCGTCGGTTTACTCTAATTACTTTATCCAATAATTGCTCAGAGTACTCCGGAACCCAGTTGATCATAATAATATTATTCCAAAAATGTTCACAAAATTATGGGGTATTACATCCTCCCCCCCCCCCCCTAATTAGAAATTCGCCCTCGAATTTAAAAGATTACCTGAACAGATGAGGGTAGGCCTCCTGCATTTCCGATTCCAATTCCCAAGTTGCATCGCCCGGATGCGTCTCGTCCCACTGGACCTTAACAAGAGGAATCTCTTTATTTCTTAACACTTTAGTTTCTCTTCCAGTGATACGACTCGGTTGAGGCTCAAATGTCAAATCAGCTTCTATCTCAATTGTATCTGGCAAAATTGGCTGAAGAGGATCTGGGACAATTTTCCGAAGCTGAGACACATGTAAAACGTCGTGCATCTCTGACAGAGAAGGCGGTAAGGCTAATCTATAAGCTACTTCTCCAATTCTTTCTAAGACTTGATACGGTCCCACGTATCTTGGACTCAACTTCTGCGATTTAAATGGTCCTTTCAATCTCAATCTCGGAGTAACCTTCAAAAATACATGATCACCCTCATCAAACTCTAACGGTCTCCTACGGTTGTCTGCATAGCTTTTCTGACGATCTTGAGCTTGTTTAACTTTTCCACGAATCATTCTAATCTTTTCCGTGGTCTCGTGAATAATCTTAGGTCCCAAAATTCTATCGTCGCCAACTTCCACCCAACACAATGGCGTTCTACACTTCCTACCATATAACGCCTCATAAGGTGCCATACCAATACTTGCATAGTAACTGTTATTATAAGAGAATTCGATCAACGGCAAAGTTTTATCCAATTCCTTCCACTTTCAAGTACACAAGCTCTTAACATGTCCTCCATAGTTTGTATTGTCCGTTCCGTCTAACCGTCCGTTTGCGGATGATTCGACGTACTCAAACATAACCTCATTCCCATGGCTAGTTGAAAAGCTCTCCAAAATCTGGAAGTAAACTTTGGATCTCTATCCGAAACGATACTAGTAGGAATACCATGCAATCTCACTATTTCTGAAATGAACAACCTTGCAAGATGACTCGCCTTGTAGGTAGTCTTTACAGCTAAGAAATGAGCTGATTTCGTTAACTGATCCACAATTACCCAAATCGAATCATAGCTACCATGCGCACGGGGTAATCCCACTGCGAAGTCCATCGAAATACTCTCCCATTTCCACGTCGGAATTTCTAAAGGTTGCAACAAGCCACCCGACCTTTGGTGTTCAATTTTCACTTGTTGGCACACTGCACATTCCGACACATACACCGCAATATCCTTTTTCATCCCGGCCACCAATAGTCCCTCTTTACATCTTGATACATCTTTGAAGACCCCGGATGTATAGTAAAAGCACCCTTATGTGCTTCTTCCAAAATCCTTCATTTTAACCCCGTGCTATCCGGAACACAAATCCTTTGGTTAAACAAAATAGTTCCGTCGGTAGCTCGCACAAAACCCGGTTGTAGTAACACTTCCTGTAACTTCTCGTCTAACCCTTGCTCTTGCTGGATTTCTTCCCTAAGAGTAGAAGAGACGTTCAAATTTCCCATGACTACACAATTTGGAGTCCAGTTAAATTGAAGTTTTAGATCTCTAAACTTTTTCCATTAAGGTATACTCTAACATCATCAACTCGACATTATGCAACACCTTCCTACTCAATGCATCCACCACCTTATTTGCTTTACCCGGATGGTATTTTAACTCCAAGTCATAATCCTTCAAATATTCCATCCATCTCCTCTGACGCATGTTCAACTCTTTCTGAACAAATAAGTACTTTAAGCTTTTGTGGTCGCTAAACATCTCAAAACGTACACCATACAAATAGTGACGCCACACTTCCAAAGTAAATACAACTGCCGCCAATTCTAAATCATGCGTTGGGTAATTCTCTTCCTGGACTTTTAACTTTCGTGAAGCATAAGCCACTACATGTCCATCTTGCATTAACACCCCACCTAGTCCCTTTTTCGATGCATCACAATATACCTCATACGGCTTGCTAGAATCAGGAATAACCAAAACAGGAGTGGTAGTCAATCTCTCCTTCAAACTTCTAAAACTTCTTTCACAAGCCGAAACCCACTCATACGAATAATCCTTCCGAGTAAGTCTTGTTAATGGTAAAGCAAACTGCGAAAAACCCTTGATAAACCTTCTATAGTACCCTGCCAATCCCAAGAAACTTCTAACTTCAGAAGCATTCTTTGGTCTCTCCCAATTAATCACCGCTTCAACTTTTGATGGATCGACTGCTACACCTCTCTGGGATATGACATGGCCAAGAAAATTAACCTCGGACATCCAAAACTCACACTTACTTAACTTAGCAAAAAGCTGCTTCTCTTGTAAGATGGATAAAACAATTCTTAGATGTTCTCCGTGCTCTTGAGGATCACGAGAATAACTAAGAATGTCATCAATGAAAATCACCATAAATTGGTCCAAGTAAGGTTGGAATATCCGATTCATATAATCCATGAAAACTGCCGGAGCGTTCGTCACACCGAAAGGCATTACCAAAAATTCATAATGACCATAACGGGTTCTAAACACAGTTTTTGGTACATCTGAACTCTTCACACGAATCTGATGATAACCCGACCGTAAATCAATCTTCAAGAACACACAGGCTCCTTTCAATTGATCTAACAGGTCGTCTATCCTTGTTAATGGGTATTGTTCTTGATGATGACCTTATTCAATTGACGGTAATCTATACTAAACCG
Organism: Lathyrus tuberosus; assembly: GCA_022829125.1. Classification (NCBI taxonomy): domain Eukaryota; kingdom Viridiplantae; phylum Streptophyta; class Magnoliopsida; order Fabales; family Fabaceae; genus Lathyrus; species Lathyrus tuberosus. Next base: position 5,119,495 of record JALAZF010000023.1, on the reverse strand, counting down.
CATTCCACCATCCTTTTTCTTTACCAATAACACTGGAGCTCCCCAGGGTGAAACACTTGGTCGAACAAAATGCTTAGCCAACAATTCTTCCAATTGATCCTTTAATTCTCTTAATTCAAGTGGTGCCCTCCGATACGGAGAAACGGATATTGGAGTCGTTCCCGGTATCAGGTCAATAGAGAATTCCACTTCCCGCTCTGGAGGAAGAGAAGTGATATCCTCGGGGAAAACTTCGGGAAAGTCACAAACTACCAAAATACTCGAAATTGGGATGTTACTACTCTCCTCCTTAGTAAGAATCAAAAGAACAGACTCTTCCTCCTCAAACAAGAAATTAATCATTCCAACCGTACCTTCTAAGATAGTAGTTAACACATCCTTCGAAGTAGCCTCTTTGGACGGAATAATGATCAGCTTTTCCTCACACCCAAAAAAAACACCGAATTAGCAAAAAGCCAATCCATCCCCAAAACGACATCCACTTTCTTAAGCGGTAAACAAATAAGGTCAATCTGGAATGCTCTATCATTCACAGACAAAACACAATTTTTCACAAACTAACGGCATTTCAACAATCTCCTCCATGGCAGTAGTAACCACCATGGGTGGAGACAATGGAATAGCTTGCAACCCCAAACGTTGCATACATTGAATCGACACCAAAGAGTGTATTGCTCCACTAACAAATAATACAAAACAAGGATATCCATTAACGAAACACGTACCAGTAGTCAAAGAGTTATCGCCCTTTGCTTCCTTCCCCTACGTCAGCTTCCTCCTCTGAGGAAAGTCTCTCGCCATATGGCCCACCTTCTGACATTGATAACACTTCGCTCCTTTGAAGCGACATCCGCCAAAATGCATCTTACCACACGTACGACACATAGGGGGTGCACTATTTCGAGAATCCTGGACTTGTTTCCTTTTGAAAGCTTGTTGCCTAGGCTTAGACTGTTGGCTTGACTTCCCACAATCATTCTCAACCATGTAACCTTGCCTCAACTGTTGGAATTCAAACTCTCTTCGGATCCCCAAAGAACTAGGAAGGTACTTTTCCATAAAAATAGTCCTGAACTGCTCCCACACTTTAGATACACCTTACATCGTCATAAAAGCTGAAGCAAAATCCCACCATTTCCTAGCAGGACCCCTCAGTAAGTGAGAAGCAAACACTACCTTGTTCTCCTCACTACAGTAAATTATCAAAAAGATTCTCTCCATGTTAGCAATCCAGTCATGAGCTTCCACAGGATCCAATCCGCCGTGAAATTCTGGAGGATTCATGCGGATGAAATCCCGAAAACTTCCACCTACAACATCTGGAACAACCATCCGAGGATGAAGACCTCCATTCATCCGTTGCACCATCTGTTGCATGAATTGGTTCTGCTGCTATTGCATCTGTTGCACAAACTGATACAAAGGAGCATTCTCATCGCCGCCTGGCGGATTCGTCCCAGCTGGAGGATTTGTGCGTCTACCACGATTGTTTCTGCGCCTGTCAGCCATGTTCCTGAATTTCATACAGATAGGATTAAGTTGATCAGACTCAATACCATAAATATAACACACAAGACCAATGGCGACACGCCGCATATGAAACGGAAAGAAAAACTCATACTATTTCATGGCTAGGTCGAGGATACGACCTGCTCTGATACCAACTGTAAAGCCCATATATACATACATGCATCAAATCGTATATTATACATGAATTCCACCTTTGGTACTGAAATATACCATAAGTTCCTTATAAACACATTATACATATACATGCCCAAATCCAAACCTAATACAAAACTACGGCATAGTATATCTACAAGATGTTCCACAGACAAATACTAAGAACTAGATCACTAACGATCTCAAAAAAAAAATTCCACAACGGAAGCAAAGCCATCAGATAAGTAAGGATAATCACACAGCCTTATCCTTACCCTTCGCGGAACCTGCAGTACCTGTGATGTAAACAACAACAATGGGGTGAGATACATCAAATCTCAGTGAGTTCCCTATCTTAAAGTCCTCTCGGCTCTACAAGGTTCTAATAGACCTAACTCAAGTCAAAAGGGAAGGGAAGTGACTTTGAGTACACACACACTATATGGAAACATGCCATGAGTTCAACAACTCACAATATCACTAATTGGTAACCATGCCAAGGCATCCCCTATTCCCGTCCTCTTCTAGGTCTAGAATTTGACCCGGGTCATGGATCCTTGCAACCTACTTGACATACGAATGGATTCGGGTTCTACGGGCCATTAACCGTTATGAACCGTCACTTTACACGGGCCTTATACCATCAGAAGCATTCACCCAACGGGCGCCATTCGTACAGCATGGGGAATCAAACCTGCCAAGTAGTGGTGCACATGTTTCAGAGGAGCTCGAGACCCATGAAACACACTCGCAAAAATAACCGGTTACGATTACGTGATCACACCCAAACGTGATTGTATTCGGCAATCACAAGGCCATTATTCCTTATCACAACCAAACGGTTAACACGCATGTTCCATACTAGTGTTTATTCATTCGACATTTTTCCGACATTGTATATGGTAATGTTCCTCACCCTACCTATTTCATATTTTAACATGCATACTTATTCAACAACAAATTCACACCATTAAACAGTAAAAGTCGACAAAAGGACACTATTCCAAAATCTCGACATAATTAAATCGGCCAACAAATATTAAAACCATTTTAATAAGAAAGTACATTTTGTTAGCTTTCCAACGATATCAAGAATGTTAAAAACAGATACCCGAGTCAAAAGTTATGGATATAACGAGAAATGGTATCGCGAAAAACACAATTCTACATTTTCCTGACCGTACGCGTACTGCCCTAAGCCATACGCGTATTGCCAAGCTAGCTCGCCCAGCCTTACGCGTATTGCCCAAAGTGATACGCGTAAGGGCAGAGACTGATTTCCCTTCAAAATTTCATTTAATCCTCCAATACGCGTATTGCCCAACCCATACGCGTATTGCCTCCTCCCATACACGTAACGCCCAAAATCCTTCATTGCCATACGCGTATTGACCACCCCAATACGCGTATTGCCTTGCGTGATACGCGTATGGGCAGTGGAAACCCAGAATTTTCCTGCATAAAAGTTCTGCTACGGGGTGATCCAAAACAACCCCAAAAATCCCATTTTTCTCAGTTAAATACACCAAAACATGTTATAATCATCACAACCAGCATAACACACAATCAATTATCGAATTTCAGCAGTTAGATTATGATTCTATTGTAAAATTTCACATTTTCTAACAATATCACACTAACTCTAAAACTCAATAAAATTCTATTCTAAAGTGTCTAACTAGGACCCACCTGGATTACAAGATGAGGAGGTTGAAGCTGAGATGAAAAGATGAAGATTGGTTGATGATTCGAGTCCTGGAGCTGTTGAGAGAATTTTCCTCTTCCTTTCCTTCCTTTTTCCTCTCTTTTCCTTTCTCTTCCAATTCCTTCTCAAAGTTTTCTGACTTTTCAAATAAGGCAAGGAAAAGAAAATATACATAGAAAATATTAATTGGCAATACTACTAATTATCCAAATTATCTCAAATACACCAATTAATAAAACTCCAAGTTAAATAATATTAATCTAATCAAATTTCCGAGTTCGTCGGTTTACTCTAATTACTTTATCCAATAATTGCTCAGAGTACCCCGGAACCCAGTTGATCATAATAATATTATTCCAAAAATGTTCACAAAATTATGGGGTATTACATTAAACAAAAAAAAGTTGTTTTTTAAAGCAAAATATAAACAATCTATACCTGAATGGTTTTAAATACAGCAAAGCTATTCATACACCAATATCCTACATCAATACTTACACTGTATACACTGTTCACCGTATTTATACGGTGAACAGTATATTTTTTAATAAAAAAATATATTTATGAACATTGTTATGAACAGTATCGTGAACAGTGCATGAACAATGGCTCGTGAACAGTGTCCGTGAATAGTTATTTAAGTTATGAAACAAAGTTGGTTAATGAAGTATAAAAAGTTGGTTAATGAAGTGATGAAATTGATTAATAAATGCCCAGATATTAAAAATAATTTTTAGTAGTAAAATAAAATTAGTTAATGAAAAGTAAAAAGTTGGTTATTGAAGTTATGAAGTTGGTTAATAAATTTCCAGATATTAAAAATATTTTTTAGCAGTAAACAAAGTTGATTAATAACATGTAAAATGTTGGTTAATAAAGTTATGAAGTTAGTTAATCACACAATTTCATATCAGTATCATTTAATTTAAAACTAAAAAAAATTAATTTTTTATATATATTTTTAAAAATATATTTAATATTATAATATTTCACTGTTCACCGTATTGATAAACAGTAAAATACAGTGTAGGTGTAAAAAATGGTGTAAAAATATCATTTTTGTTTTAAATATAAATGTAATTTAGTCACATGTTTTTTTTAACTTTATTTTCACTATAAATTATTGTATTCACACTTGCATTTCAGTTTAATTATTTTATACAACCATATTTTATGCCGTGCATACGAATGAGTATTTGATATCATTATATAGAAAAACTTAATAAAACATATAAAATATTTGTCAATAATAATATAAAAAAATACATGATACAAATAGCTATCTTACTATTTTCTTTACAAAATAATAAATGGGTACATTTTCTTATATATTTTTGTTTTATTCTTTCTCACCTCATAAAAAAATATCAAAAATAATTTTAAAAGTGTATAGTTAATTTTAATGTATTTAATTTTGTTTTAAAATAGATTTGACTAAATTTAAAAAAAACTAATTAAAATTTATAACTTTTAAAATTTAAATATGATTTTTCTTGCTCAAGAAAAATTTATGGAAAAATTAAGTTTATCCGATAATTTATTAATAGTGTATTTTTGATAAATATTTTAGATATAGATAAAATAAATTAATTGCTTATCCAAATGTTTTATAAATGATGTTTACGAAAATATGTTTACTATTGAATCAAATATTTTTATAAATAATATCAAAACAAAAAAAATTATCTACCATATAAGAACCTTCTAGCCTCTAGTAAAGAGAATACTACCCTTGTTTGCCTACCCTACACATTGCCACTTTTCCATCACTTCATGTCATTTGTGCCCTCACTATAACTATCTAACCATATCTTATGATGTAACCATGCCTTTTTGCTTAAATTCACTGCCAATTGTACTTTTGCAAACTAAAATATTCATTTCTTTTAACTATATGTCCCAAACCGACTGAAAAAAGAAGGTTGTACATGCTTTCCCGTTTGTCACTTCACGTATACTTTCTTCTTCTGTCTGTCCATAACCACTCTCTCACTTCACTTCCTTCCTCTTTACAAGCTCATCTTTGAAATCCTTCTACTATTCGGAAACCACCACCGTTAGCAACCACAGTCAGGATGGCGAGACTGTTCGAGATGATAAACAAAATCACTGACAAAAAACAGTTGTGGAAGCTAGCTGTGAAAGTTCATCATAAATGGAAGGTGACATCAGCTACCAAGGAAAACTTTGAAATGGTCGTCGTGGACAAACAGGTGATTCGTTAACCTTCTGAATCTTTGTTATATTTTCTAAGTTTTGTATGGTTAACAACTGTTGGTGCCATTTTATCATACAAACAAAATAACTTATGCTAGGTCTGCTTTGTTTTACATGTTGTGAGCTGTATTTTTCTGAATGATGGTTAGTGAACCATGTTTTCTAAACCATGTATTGTCAACCATGTTTAGACCACCGTATTTTAGAATAGATGTAGTTGTTTATTGCGTTTCAACTTCTATGTTTAGGACTGGGGGAAAAATAACACCCTGTATGTTGTTTGATTTGTTGTAGGGCCATGATATTCATGGCATTGTTCCCACTATGTTTAGACAATTGTTTGACTCTGCATTATTGGTTGATGTGGCGTGCATCATATCTAACTTTCAAGTTCTGCCTAATGACTTTCTATTTTGACCTTCAAACCACAAATATATTCTGAAGTTCACTGGTGGGATGATCATCGCAGATGTTGGAAAACACGACATCCCTGATAAGATTTGCAACTTGACCCCGTTTACTGATATCATTTCGGGAAAATGGCTGAGGAATCTCCTAACTGGTAAGTTGACGAAAAACATTTTCTGCATTTTTCATTATTGTCTGGTTTTTTTCAATTGCTACTACATGTTTATTTTAGATGTTATCAGGGTGGTGGACGAAGTTGGCTACTCGCAGTCTCAGATGGGTGGAAAGAAAGCACAAGTGAATTTGGTTCTGAGGGATTTGGGGTGAGTTACATTACTTAACCATGATTCTTATACAATATAGCCTGTAAATATCAACGTCTCTCACTTTTAGGGAAAGCACCTTGCACTGTACATTATGGGAAAGTTATGCGACACAGTTTTTGGAGTTCAGACACAAACAATCTGATCCTTCTGCCCCTACAATTATACTCCTAAAGTTTGCTAAAGTTAAAGAAGAAGGTGATTAAAATTTGCATGTCAATGTAATTATGGTATACTTTTGTATTTTACAAAACCGTGTTTCTGATTTGCTAAGCTCTAATTCCATTTTGTGTTTATAGATAAATGGCCCCTTACTGTTACTAATACATACAATGTTACCAGACTGCATATCAACGAGGATATCCTAGAAATAACATATTTCCATATGTAGTATTTAACATATTATATGTCTGCCTATGTATTGGTGAGCTAAGTTGTTTTGTTCATGAGCCATAACTCCATCTTTTTCTTTTTGTTTGACCCACAGTTTGCCAAAAGACTTTCATTTGGGGAAATCCCTAAGCAGCCGTAGCAAAAGCGGCCATGAATATTCACAACATTCTTAGGGGTCTAACCTATCCCCCAATGATAAATTTTTTTCAAATGCTACCCACCTACCACTAGGAGAAATAATCGTCTTATATAAGGTTTTACGGCATTTTCCCGTATGTTTTTTTTTAAAGTGCGCAACTGTTTATCGTTCTAACTTCTCATTATTTGGACATTCTCTCCAGCCCACTACATATGTAAATGTTGCTACTACTAACCAATTAATTGCTGGTCCAAATGGCTGGTACTACAAAGCTTGCCATCAATGCCCTCAAGTCGCCAAAGGCGACGCTCCACCCTTCTTTTGCAGGGATGAACACCGATCTGAGGCAGAGATATGGAGGTTAACGTTTCTTAACTAATGTCGCACATATTTTTAAATTGTTATTAATTACTAAAACTCTCTATTTTGTCTGTGTTGTAGGTTTAAGATTAGTGTGTTGTAGGTTTAAGATTAGTATTGAAGTTGTACATGAAGGAAGTGTTGGGAACTTTGTGTTTTGGGACAAGGAGGCGGCAGAACTTTTGAAAACATCGATTGCACAGCTTCGGTCAACCATGATAGAGGTAACATGTAACACCCCAAATTTGTAAGAATATTTATTTAATTTATTTAAATATAATATTCGTGATTTTTGGTGAATTTTGGTGGTTTGGGCTATGTGTGGAATTTTGTTGAGTTTTGGTTATTTATTTAAATAATAGTATATAATATGGAATATATTGTATTATTATTTATTTAAATAATATTAGATGAATTAAGGGTAAGATGGACTTTTGAGGAGGATTAGTCAGGGTAAATTGGGGAAATCCCAATTTAGAGGCCCAAGGGTTAGGTTTAACAAAAAGGAGAATTTGAGAGGAATATGTCTCATTTTGTTAGACCGTGAAAAGAAGGAGAAATGCGAGAGCTCTGAGGAAAAAGGGAAAAAAGCGAGGATTTGAGAAGGTTTCCAAAGACTCAATAGAGAAAGCTCTGAATCGACAATCTAAGGTATGAGGAGTATTGCCTTTCATTATTCTCAATATAGGGATTCGATGTATTTAAAGTGGATTTTGAGGTTTTTGAGGGTTTATGGGTTTTATGATAAACTGATGATTTGAGGGTATTTTGTGAATCGATTATTAAGGGTTGAATTGAATCGGATTAAATAGACCTTGAGGGTGATTTTTTCCTTGTCGATGTTGTTTCGACCTGGCGGTGAAAGGGATTTATGGGGTTTATGGGAATCTTGAGAGTTAGTGAAGGTTTAGGTGATTTGAGGTTTTGAATAGTGTAATTAATAGACCTAATAGACCTAGGTTTTATGCCTTTGATTTCCACGATGCATTAGGAATGTTGTAGGGATGTTTTTTGGGTGATTGGGGTTGAAATCGTAAGGAGTTTTTGGATCTGTTGTGCTACTGATGCGTAGCAGCGATTTCTTGAAATCGCAGGTTCGCAAAGTGAACCATTCCTTCGCAAGGCGAACACTCGCCCCAGACTCGCAAAGCGAGCAGCGCAGCGAATGCACGATAATTTGTGTGATGATACTGGGATGGATTCTGAAGGATGATTTTTAGCTCACACAGTGAATGTCTAAGCGAGTGGCTTCGCAAAGCTGATGGAGGTAGCGAGAAGGGACATAGGGGAAGCCTATCTGGTTTTTGTATGGGGATGGGGATTCGTTGTCAGCTTCGCAAAGCGAAGGTCCCAGCGAACTAGTTCGCACGGCGAACTTTGTAGCGAACGCCTGCTGTTCCTAAATTTGTTTTATGATTCTTGTACTGTCTTGGTGTTATAAGCCGTGTATATATGATGTTTGATGATTAATTGACGATATGAATTACCATGAGTATGTTGACGATTATGAGCTGTATATATGATGTTTGATGATTAATTGATGATATGAATTACCATGATGTATATTGATGATTATGACCTGTTTATACATGATGTTTGATGATTAATTGAGGGTATGAAGTGCCACGAGTATATTGATGGTTAAATGATGATGTGAATGACCATGGGTTATAAGAATGATTAAGAGATGATGATACATGACTATTTTGATGTGAATTTCCATGAGTTGTATTGATGATTATAAGATGATGATGCATGATATTTTGATGAATGAATGACGGTATGATGAGATTGTGACGAATGATGATGCACATAATGACTTGTGTTGATGATGATGATTATGAAGTTGCGTATCATGCATTCATAGCATTACAGTGATGTTAGACTTCAGTCTATTGTGGCTTCCATCCCATTGTGAGGATGTGAGGTGGTTTTTGACGTGCTCTGGTTCTTGTGTAGAATCGATCCTAATGACGGGGATCTTTGGAGGGCGATGGCCTAGTGTCCATTGATTGTGACGATTGGTACCACATGCATGAGTCTTGTGGTACATTGCATTTATTTGACATTAATGTGATTTAAGATATTGTGATTTTTGATGTTTTCCTTTGATGACCCTGATGATGTTGTATATGATGATGACGCCATTTTATGCATATCCTGTTTTTATATTGATTATAATGAATTGTGATTACACACCTTGCCTGTTTGAATGTTGCCTCCACGTGGGCAACGTGCAGGTGATCAAGATTAGCCGTGGATGCCTTCGAGGACGTTTGGAGTTTATTTTACTTTTGGTCGATGTAGAGGGTCTTGCTCTGATAGTGTAACATCGGGTTGGGTTGTTGAGTCGAACCATTGTTGAGTTGTTATTTTGTTGTTATTTGATGACTATGGTTTTATTTTGAAAACCTTTTTATGTTGGATTATTGTGGTTATGGTGGTTCCGTTGCTGATTGATGGTTTTTGAATTATTTTGAGGAAAACTCGTTGTTTACGGAGCAATTTTGTTTAATTGAATTTATTGAGAAATGTGCACCCTTTTAGGTGGTTCTGATTTTACTCTGATATTTGATTTAATCTGCTGCAATATTTATGGGGTAGAAAAGGGTTTTACATAACAAGCACTCACAATAAGGGCTAATACTATCATTGCAACCATTAGCCACTTTAGGAGTCTGAATTTCTAACTTTTTGGAGTCTAGGCTGGAATAACTGACCCATTGGAATTTCCCCTTGCGCTGGATGGCATGTTGGGTAATAAGTTTGCTTTCAAAATTAAGTGGCAGCCTCGATGGAGAAATGGAGGGGTTGTCATGTATCTAAATGACAAACAACTTATTACATAACTTGAAGGTCAACCAGGTGTTGATGAGACAGAACAGGTTATCATCCACTTAATATTTTGTGAACATAAAGATTGACTTTAAGATTTACATTTCCATTTCTGATGTTCCTACATTGCATCAGGGAAATCCCACAATTGATGCCACTTCCTAGTCGGTTCAGGTCTTTGTTTTTAACACCATTTGCTAATTTTGATAACCAATCACATCATTCATTTTCTAAGCGTTTTTCAATACTGAACTGGAATGTTTACTAACAATATATTCTCAATTATTTTAGAATCTGGAGAGTGTCGGGGAAGACGTCCCCATTGAGAAACTAACTCCTCTAGCAGTTGATGACTATTGAAACGAACGTTACTTAATTATTCTGTTTCACACGATCTTACCCACATTTTTGACGCTCTGTATATTCTATCAAACATAAAGGTGAAATAACCTCTGCCCCCATTGCTGATCCTGCCACACCTACGGAAAATGTGAAGAGGATGTCTCCCGACGACTTGACTGATTCAAAGATGATAGCTTTATGTGAAGGGGACCTATCGTCTATTAAAGTGAAGAAGGTTACCAAAAGGGGTAAGAAAAGTGGAGTTTAAGAATTATCGTTTGCAGCTACGTAACACCCTTTTTGGCTCCTAATACAAATCAGTTTCTAAAGTTAGAGTATGTGAAAGACAAGACTAAGAAGCATTAAGAATCCTATAATTTTTTGTAACCTCATGAATTCAAGTTTCAATTCTTGAGTTAACTTTTAGGACAACCTATGCTAAATATATGTTTCTTTTTGCTTCAGACATACTTATCCATGTATTAATTATGGGAACTGTGTTTAAATTATAATCTCCATAAACCTTCAATATTTGAGTCAAGCAGAAATTTTCATATTATTTGTTTTGTCTATCTATACTATAGTTTAACCATTTACTACAATGGTGTTTAGTAATGTTGTTACCAGGCAATACAATTTATTTTATAACCTATGCTACTCATTATTAAACACACATCATGGTTGAAAACTTACCTAATGTATTGCCCTTTTCAAAACTTAATTAAGCTGCCTTTCCATACCGAATTATAAACCATTTGGAGTCTATCCGAATATTCATAATGACTTTTGTGATATAATTGTTACTCTTTTTACTGTCATCCAATAGTAGCGTAAAATTATATTAATATTTTAAGGTTACTTAGTTTCTTCTTCAATCCTTTGGATATTAGAGTATCAACATTTCACCTACAAACCTGTCCCTATCATATTTATTACTATTCATCAAAAAGCATGGAGCTATGCACTCAAAAGTAATATATCTTCCTTTTGCCAACCAATGTCGCAGACATGTCAACTCAACAATTAATGCCGGTTCACATTGGAAGCTCACTTTGTACTGTTATTTTGTTATTAAACAATACTATATTACAATGTTAGCAAACTTGCTATTTTATATCTATATTTTTCACCATGTACCCTTCAACTTCTTATCTTAAACTTTCTATACTTTAAATTCAAATTTCCCACCACCAGCTTCTACTGTTTCGAAAGGAAGTTGTTCTCCATTTTTTAAGAGGTACATCCTCTGTGATATTTTGTCAGCTATGCACATAAGTTGTATAAATATTTTGATATCGTTGGTGGTATCCTCTACTCTAAATATGTTATGTGTTTAAATTTTTTGTTGAAGTAGTAACCATATACATTGCTGAGTATCGTTTCCCTTCGAAATTAACAGGTCCCAAAAATGATGCCTAATGCTAATGACTCACCTGCTTCCATTGCAAGGAAGAGAAGGAAAATGATGTTAACGGACCAAAAACTTAACAAACATAATGCCAACAAGGAGAATGTAAATGCTACATCATCTACACCATTGATTCCTGTTTCCACTTCATCCCAACTGGAGCATTCGACGCCTTTATCAGAAATAGGTAACAACGCTCATACTGCACCATCTACGCCACATATAGGAGAATCTGGCCAACTAAAACGCAGGCTATTTCAAATACATTCTGGGGTCAATTTGTTTCACACTTTCAATTCCACGGGGCCCCGTGATGTTCAATCACCCGTTCCCCTTTACGCAACCCCTAATGCGCATGTGACACCCACACCTATCCATGGTGTTTCAGCAAGACAAGAATAAACATGTCTGCAAACAAGTCCCAGATTTACTCAACGTGAACCACGGTCCTTTGTTGCTTCGCATTTAACCGAGATAGTTAGCAATAGCTATGGCACTACCGCTACAAATATTCGTTCACCTATCCACATTACTTCACGCACATGTGGAGGTATACCACCAAGCATATTATCCCTCACCAATATTTCATGCAGCAAATTCGAACTCACCATCTACATCTTACACTCCAGCTACATCTTACACTGTTGCATCCAACCCCAACCTACCCCGCAGTACAAGTCAACTTAACAATATGCCACAATGTTATACTTTTGTACCTACTAACATTTCACATATAATGTCCGCTGTTTATTCTTCGAATGATGAAAATTCTGATTCAGATTCTAATTATGCCTTGGGAGATTCATATGATTCTGATGATGAAGCTTATGAGGAGCCTGTTGACTCTTACCTACAAGGTTTTGTCATCTACGCATATATTATTATGTACTTACTATGCAATTGTCATCTATTATAAAACGACACCTAACATATCTCTTATGAATGGAGAATATGCTGATATTGGGGTCCCAGTTTGGGAATGCCATCATTGTAAGGCTTGTATGTGGTATCAGGAGCGTAAACAAAAGAATAGACATACTACGGTTGCAAAGTTTCATATATGCTGCATAACTGGAAAGGTGGTCCTGCCACTGATGAAGATGTCACCTCCACTGTTACACCAACTGCTCTATGATAGAACATCGAAACATAGTAAAAATTTCTAGGACAACATTAGAACTTACAACGTTATGTTCTCCTTCACTTCTCCCGGTATGAAATTTGACACAACTTACTCCAAAGGCAGGGGTCCTCCTACGTTGCGACTTCATGGTCAAACTTGTCACAGAATCAGAACGATGCTCCCTGAAATCGGTGAACCTCCTCAGTATGCCCAGCTATACATTTTTGACACGGATAATGAGGTCGAAAAGATATTATATTGTTTTAGGTGAATGGTCGTGAATTCCATGTTATATTAGAAATATGTTCTACCCACTAACCACATTTGGAATGTGTTTTGCTAACTTTACTATTATTTTGATTCTATAGGGATAATAAGAAGCTTGAAAAGGATATAGTAACCAGCTTGAAACAGATGTTGGACAAGAACAATGTTCACGCAAAAGCATTTAGAATGGCAAGGGATGTTTTGAAGGAGAGTACCTTTCAAGATTTGAGGTTGAAGCTCATTTCAAGTAGGCGGGGTGACAGTCGCGTGTATAACACGCCCACAGTTTCGGAAGTGACTGCTCTCATTGTCGGTGATATAGACTCTACTGAACTGAGGGACATCATAATCCATGAGCGTGATGGTGGATTACAAAGGATCGATGAGCTTCACCCGGCTTATCTTGGTTACCAATACCCTTTGATATTTTCATATGGGGAAGATGGTTACAGGGATAATATACTTCACAAGTAAAAACACGAACAAATTGTCACCAAGCAGAACCGCCAAACCATTAAGGATTGGCTATGCTTCCGACTACAGGAACGCATTGCTGAACCTACGACTTTACTTCATTCAAGGCGTCTTTTCCAGCGGTTTTTGGTTGACGGCTACACTATGATGGAAACCGAGCGTCTTAATTGGTTGCAGAGAAATCAATCTAAATTGAGATTTGGAAAGTATAGCAACTTACAACAACAAGATGGCGTCGGTACTTTGCAACAAGGTAACAAACAAGAAAAGCGTGTGGTTTTGCCTTCTACATTTGTCGGGAGCAAAAGGTACAGGGACCAACTATATTTTTACGGCATGTCAATTTCAAGTAAATTGGTTTTCCTGACCTTTTTATAACCTTTACCTGTAACCCAAATTGGCCTGAAATCAAACGACATTTGGATCCCAAGAATTTACATGCACACTACCATCCTGATATTGTAGCAAAAGTGTTCAAAATCAAATTCGACCAACTTATGCGCGATATAATAAAGAACCATGTCCTTGAACGTGTTTTGGCATGTAAGTCAACGATATCAATTTTATTCCTATAACACGCCTTTATTCTTATTATTATACTCATTAAATATGTTATACTTTCTTCATGTTTCAGTTATGTATACCATTGAATTCAAAAAAAAAAAGGCCTCCCACACGCACACATACTAGTTTTCTTACATCCTAAAATTAAATACCCAACCCCGGCAGACATTGATCGTGTAATAAACGCCGAAATACCTGACCCCGCACGCCATTCGACTTTGTACAACTTGGTCAAAGCACACATAGTCCACGGGCCTTGTGGTTTGTCTAATCAATCATCATCAGGTATGAAGAACAGAAAATGCACTAAATTCTTTCCAAAGCGATTCATCGAAAATACAGTTGTTGATTCTGAGGGTTATCCTCTGTACAGAAGAAGATCAGCAACACACATCATCCAGAAAAACGGAATCCCTATAGCGAGCGATTTTGGACGCGGTTCTTAAGCGCTGGTCGCTCTCTGCGGTTTGAGCTTTAAACTACAGGTCGATTCATTTTTTATCCTATTGTGAGCTGAATAAGGAAGGGAAATAGATGTCTCCAATTAACCCTGCTTGCATACTGAATTTAAAGAGCGGTCTGTTAGGTTACGGATGTTATCAATGTGGGGGGCCTTTGTACTGGTTATTTGTATTTTCGCCAATACGGTTCTCTTTCTTTTTACCTGGGCAGAAGGTTTCTGGCGGGGAATAAGGATTAGGATGTTAGGACTGATGCTTTTGAATTACTGCTTTTGATTGATGAAGATATGGGATTTGGGTTTTTTGTTGATTGCGCTCGCTAAGATCTTTTCTTTCGATCTTATGCCTACGTATTCCCGTTTACCGAAATAGGGAAATCAGAGCGTTCGTAGTTCCTCCTATTCTATGGGAGTAAATTGATTTTTGGTGTCTTGTTCAAAGCCCAAGACGTGAAGCGAAAGGTGATTTGTATCTTGTTTAAAGCCCAAGATGTGAAGCTGAAAGGTCTATTTGTGTCTTGTTTAAAGCCCAAGACGTGAAGCTGAAAGACCTCGGCTTTAGAGAGAATTTGTCATCTCTAAAGAGGGGGAAGGAGAATTACTTTAACTGGGATACGCGGATCCGGGCAATGCCATAATTTCCGAAGAAGGGGTTTTAACCTGAAGGAGAAGACTTTAACTCAGTGTAGAGCAATGCCATCTTTCCTTAGGAATTTCTCATGCTAAAAGAGGGACAGTGGCATGGATGTAGATGATCCAGAGGCTTGCCGCTTACAGCGATTAGATGAAGGGAAAGGAGTTGTTGATGTTTGTGTACTGCGAACGAAGCACAACTTTGATGCTAAAAGGTCGATTGGATCAACCAGTGGTTTTCTTATACAAAGCCTAAGAGGAGGCTAATTTCCGCTAGGAAAATCATTATACAAAGCCTAAGAGGAGGCTATTTTGTGTCTCGTACAAAGCCCGAGAGAGAGGCTAAAAGGTTGTTTTGACTCCACTGGGGAGAATTTTGGTATCTCGTACGAAGCCCGAGATGGAGGCTATTATAACTGTTTCAGTTGAGTGACAGATCCAATATACTGATTTTAAAAGAGAAAATCAGTTCTTATATGAGTAACACTGTACACAGGGATTTAATTTGAGGATCAGGGATATTTCCTTCTCTTTGAGGAAACGGGAAATCCAAAGGGTATTGAGACTATCCGAGTCTGCGGGTTTCCTTCCTATTTAACGAAGGGTGCTTGAGAATGTCTTTGAGACTCAAGGAAGTTAGACTGTCCGTGTCTAGAGTTTTATCTTTTGTACTATACTTCGAGAAACAGTAGTAGACTCTATGAAAGGACTGTTCTATGAGGATGACTAGGTTCTGTTCCTATACCTCTAGGAGGCCGTCGGGACAATTTGTACGAAGCCCAAGAGGAGGCTGGAAACTTTTAAGAAGCCGACGGGTCCTTGTACAAAGCCCAAGAGGAGGCTATCATTCCCGGAGGAAGATATCATTATACGAAGCCTAAGAGGAGGCTGTGAATACTTCTAAGAAGCCGTAGTGTCCTTGAATAATGCCCAAGAGGAGGCCGATGCTTTTAAGAAGCCCGTGGGTCTTATCATCTCCTTTCCATTAGGAGAGATAACTCTTTTAAAGATGAAAACCACTGGTAAACGTGCGAGGTTTACTATCCAGTGACTTTTAGCTTTTAAAGAGGGTTCCTTAGTTAAGGTCCAAGATTATGACCGTAGTGGGTACCCAAACCCCGAGACATTCAAGGCAAGCTATCCACAAGGAATAGATCAAGTCAGGAAAGTTCGAGAATTGGGAAGAAACTCAAAGATGCCATTCACGGAGAATACATTCATCTTAGGGAGTAGAGCTTCTTGACGATTCCTAAGGAGGACAGCCGAAGAGAAGACTGTATCTGGTGCTCCTATTGGGGATCTAGGCGTCTATTTCTACGAATAAGTGAAACGGCGTCACCTAGTTCTAGACGTAGTTGCCGGGGAAACTCAAAATATCTATACTATTATTACACAGGAGATATGAGTTTATGAAAGGAGACTTACAGTGAGCAGCCCCACAATACAGTTTATAATATGAAAGCAGTAAATGAAAGCGATAACCACTTACTCGGTTGTAGTGTTTCCATGTTGTTTGGTTAGTTGTTCAACAAAGAAAGATTAAAAACAACAGTATATTCAAAATCAAAGGAGAAAGTGCTTTGAAAAAGAAAGATTTGGGGCTTACAGCTCAAGGAGAGGCCCAGGGTTTTATCAGTGAGCGCACTGTTTGAATTTGTACAGAGGGACTTATACAAGTGACTGGGGCCCAAAATGGTTTTCTGTACAAAGGGATGGGTCTTACACTCTCTCAAGAGGCCCAAAAAGGTTTAAAGAAAAGAGAAATGGGTCTTACTACTCGAGGGTAGGCCCAGATGGTTTTTATTTTTAAACGGGCGACGATCGCGCCGTTTACTTGTACAGAGGGACTTATACAATGAGTGAGGCCCAAAAAGTTTTTGTACAAGGGGGGATGGGTCTTACACTCTCTCAAGAGGCCCAAAGAGTTTTGAAGAAAAATAAATGGGTCTTACTACTCGAGGGTAGGCCCAGATGATTTTTGAAAAGGCGACGATCGCGCCGTTTGTTTTTTGACGGTATCGGGACTTATACAATAAGTGAGGCCCAAAAATGATTTGGTCAAAAAAAGGATTGGGTCTTACACTCTAATAGAGGCCCAAAATGTTTTGAAAATGATTTATGAGGGTTGAATTAATCCAAAACCCTAATTTGTTTTCAAAATGTATTTAATTGAATAAAAATTCAATTAAAATGATCAAAAATTGTTTAACACATGGAAAACAAATTGTGATCTTGGATTAATGCTTCAAAAATTAAGTATTGACCTACAAAATAATTAGAAAGCATTAAAAGTTGCAAAATCAATGTAGAAAAAATATTTAAAATGCCAAAAATAATTAAAATATTAATTCTTTGCAAAAATATCAATTATATTAAATAAATAATATTTTTGGGATTTTTTGATAAAATAAAATATTTTAACATTTTTGTGAATTATTAAAAAAAGAATCAACTCAAAATCATTAAAACTCAGAGAGAAATTAATTTTTGAATCAATTAAATAAAATCACAAAATTCAAATATTTGAATTTGAAAAAAAGACGCCAAGAACAAGCTGAAGAACACGCGCGTGTTCTTGGTTTCTCAGATTTGCGTTTTCTATCCAATCTCCATGAATACGTAATCGTATCATGCAATCCACATATCATTATGCTCGTCTCAACCTCACGATCATGTCTATGTACTTTAATTTCATTTAAATTAAACATACAACAAGAAATCACGAAGAAACCTCAAGAACCCTAATTTCTGCATGAAGGCTAGGATTTTTCATACACGATTCAAACAATGCAATTAATCGAGGGAAAACATTCCATGCATGATTATGAACATATGGCCAAATTATTGTGCGAGGAAATATGCATAGATTGAGAGATGACCAAGTATGTGCTTACCTCCAAGTCGTGACAGCAAGTTCAAAGTGATTTTTGATTTGGAGGTGTTACAGATGAGTGGTGATGATCTGGACAGCTTCCCTACACCCTATGGATTGTGTTTGGATGGTTGAACTTGATTGAAATTGGCTGGATCATTTTGTGGTACCTCAGCTGCACCTTGTTTGAAAATTTGAGCAACCAGCTGGTGATTTCATGAAATTGATGTTTCAGAAGTTATGTGAGTGTTTGATCAGCTCATATGTGATGTATGTGAGGTGTGTGAGTGATTGATTTGTGCAGAATTGCTCTCAAACTCAAAACCCGGTAGCTACCTTGTTAAGAAAGGCATTTTTGCCAAGAGAAAGAGATTTTGAGGAAAGCATCTGTTAGATGGCTTTGGTGTACTTAAACTGACCACAATTGAGCTCTATTTATAGTAGAGCAAGTTTGTTTTGCAAGGAATAGTGCATGGCAGCTGGTAAGTAGGTTTGGCCAATGTTGTCCAATGAGAATTCAAGTCTCCTCTAGCCATTGACTAGAGGTTAGGGAACAGAGCTTTGGTCCCCTTGGTCTTCGATAAGTCTTGACTGATTTCAGATGAGAATGGCTCAGTCCATGCCACCTTGATGGTTCCATTGAATGCCTCATTCCAAATTTGAAGTCTTGTCCCTATTTTGGCAACTCTAGGTTCAACATGCTATTCCTTGTTCCTTGGACCTTGGAGGCTTGGCTCAGTGATTGTCCCCTTTGGATTCAATCCTCTGAGGTGTCCAAGTGGATTGGAGCAATTTAATTTGGTTGATTTTGGCAAATCGACCAAAGTTGCAAATTCTGCCTTGCTTTGACAGATTTCAGCAATGCAACTTGCCAATGTTGTATCTCATGATGTAGGTTGAATTTGGCAATGTTCTTGGCCATTTTGGAAAGCTCTTACATGATACAACAACTGTTTGAACAAGTTTGGTTTTGATCTCTTTTGATTCCAAGTGAAAAATCCCCCTACATTTGGCAAAAAGTGAGGCAGAATCTGACTTAGTGAAAATTTCACTAAGTGTTGGAAAAAGTGACATTTTCACTTTTCAGCCACTTTGATCACTCCATAACTCAAAATCCTTAATGAATTGGAATGACTTGTAGTTGAAGTTTTTGTAGGTGATAATGAGGGCTACAAATCCATCTTTGGATGAGAAAAAATGGCCTTGTGGTTTAGGAGTTATGGTCCTCCAAAGTTGGTACCTTTGCCACTTTATTTTTAACTTAGAAAAATTTCTAAGTTTTATGGTTACCCCTTTTACAAGTTATCTCACTTTTCTTGATTTTTCTTCATGAATGATGATTCAAATCATACATTAACATCATTTTAGGGTTAAAAATCCATTTTGGTGAAAAATCTCAAAAAGTCAAAGTTGACTTTTGTGCACAGTTGACTTTTTATCAGATGAATTCTAAACTGTGCAATTCTTCAGGAAATCATGTCCTTGACCTAAATCAAACTTGATGGACATGTTCCATGGGTGTCATAGGGTATATTCAATCATGTATTAGGGTTTGGGAGCATGTCTTGGTCAAAAGTCAAAGTTACAGTTGACTTTTCCCTTAAAACCCTAATTGTGGTGCAGATGAAAATGAGACTTGTTGCTCAAGCTTCTTGGATCAATCCATTGTTCCAAATGGATCAATATGGTGTATTAGAGACCCTCAAATCATCTCTTGAGGTCTTGGCTCATGGTTTGTCCCAAAAGTCAACTTAGGGGTGAATTAGGTCAAGAAACCCTAATTCCTGATTTTTGATGAATGCATCCCCTGAGGCAAAATTGACTTGATACATGGGTTCATGAGGTTCCATGAAGCATATTAGGTTATGTTTTGGATCATTGCCTTGTGCCCAGATGAAAATTTCCATCTGGAGGCCCTGGTCGTCCAAAACCCTAATTTGGTGACACTGTCGATCTTGAGACTTGATCCACCTAGAAGGGAGCAGCCTTGTGCTTAATCCTTGAAGTGGGAGTCCTTTTTGATCCATTGTTGATGTTTAAGAGATTAGACAAGTTGAAGATCATGTCATTTCTTGATTGATCCTTTGTCTAAGCACTCAGAGAGGGCTTGAAACCCTAATTTTGACTGTATTGGATGCTCACCCATCTTTGGGGAGACTAATGAAGCATGATGGTTCATCCATATTGTGATGATGATTTTCACAATGATGGGAAATCTAAGTGGTCAAAATTTGGGGTATTACAGATGCCCCTATTTAATCTTCTTGGACCCGAAGGTGTGAATGACGAAGGGATTCGGGCATTCGGGGTGCAAGATGATTAAATATCGGAATACCCGAAATTTTGATGGTGGTTATGAATGGTAGCTTACGCATTCATCTTCTTTAGCTAAGCAATGATGCTTAGAAAAGGTAAACTTCCCCTCGATCCTGGTTTCCTACCAAGGAACTGGTCTCAGTCTCTTTTGAAATAAACTTCCCCTCGATCCTGGTTTCCTACCAAGGAATTGGTCTTGGTTTCTTTTGAACTTCCCCTCGTTCTTGGTTTCCTACCAAGAACTGGTCTTAGTTTCTGATTTAAACTTCCCCTCGATCCTGGTTTCTTACCAAGAACTGGTCTTAGTTTCTGATTTAAACTTCCCCTCGATCCTGGTTTCCTACCAAGAACTGGTCTTAGTTTCTGATTTAAACTTCCCCTCGATCCTGGTTTCCTACCAAGAACTGGTCTTAGTTTCTTTTGTCAATAAACTTTCTTGACAAGGGACGCTATTCATAGCGGCTTTCCTCAAACTTCTCGCCGAATTTTCCTGGGGAGATGCCATTTGAGTGGAAAAAGTTTTGAAGTCAGACTTGCTGGGGAACCCAGTCGTCTGAGTTGTAGAGTTGTACAAACTTCTCTGTTTTGGAGACGCCATTTGTTTCTACTGGGGAAAACGATTCTCTTGAGAGACTGTTTTCATTTGGGATCTTTCATCATACTTTTCTCAGGATCTTCCCGGAGAAACGCCATATGATGGGGTCCAATTTTGAGGTGTCGATGACCTTTTCATCAACGACTTTTCGGAGCAAAACTGGCATGCTGCCGAATCTCTGATCACGAGGCTTTCTCTGTGGATTTTCCTTAATCCGGGAAAGCAAGGATATCATCTTCAATGGCGAAGAGTGATGTTTATTGAGAGTTTTCTCTGGCTTTTCAGAGGTTCAAGTTATCAAAGTGGCCAATTGCCGACTCTGATCTAAAGATACACTGGTGGCGAGATTGTGCAGACGCAACACTTCCTGACGAGGAAAGAACTGACAAACTCGATTGAGAAAACTGTTTATCACTAGGGGACAAGACCGACTCAAGTGATAGTGATGCAATACGAAATGCGAACGCAAATAAAATGCATGAAGTATGTATGTATATGCTGATAAAACAGACGCGACATACAGACTAATGGATGAACACAATTGGATACTCGGCCATCGCGGGGCGAAGAAGTACCGTTGATTCAAAATAGCAATTCCACCTTGCTTAGGAGAGATAATCCCGTTGGGAGCTATGTTGATCGGGCTTAGGAGATGAGAACTCGGCCGAGGATGTCAGACAAAACAAGGTCTCTGACACAGTTGATCCCTTCATTCAGGCGAACTGGTTTAGAAGGAGTACTTTGATTCTGCACTTTGAAGTTCGCTTACTTCGGGAGAAGTGATCGATGTTCTTCTGATGTTCAACAGTCAAAAGAAATGCCATCTTTAATTTAAAAGCAGAAAAAGTTTAACAAGTAAATTTGTTTTATTTCAAGAATCGCTGATTAAGTTTAAACAACGTCGTTCTGTAAAGCTAAAACAAGTAAAGAATTACAAACAAAAGCACAAGGGCTCAAATTTTATTGATAAGATGGAGATCAGCCAAACGCGTGATTCCAAAGTGTATATACAAAGTTAGAAAATGGTAATTTACAGGGAAAAGGGCTACGTTGAAACATAACGACCACTATCCTTCTACCAACTTTGAGTTCGGGACATCCTGAGCTTCCGTCAAAGATGACCTCTGACTGGAGATTTCCTCCGATAGATGATGTTGTAACTGCTGCTGAGGGACTTGCCTCTGTTGAACATAGTTACTTGCCATTATCCCTAATTTTTGCCTGGATTGTACTATGAGATTTCCAATCCATCGGGATGATTTTTTTCCATGTCTCTAACTTTTTCCTGGACCGCCCTTTCGGGTTTTCAATCCACCAAGACGTTTTTTTTTTAGTTTTAGGCGAAGTATTTCTTGACTACATCAACATTCGTGGGGTAGGCAAATTCCTCTCTGTCCATGGTGGCAAGTCTCAAGGCGCCGCCTGAGAAAGCTTTCGTGACCACATAGGGGCCATCATAATTTGGGGTCCATTTGCCCCGAGAGTCAGTGAGAAATGATTGTATCTTCTTGAGCACGAGGTCTCCTTTTCTGAAAATACGAGGTCAGACCTTTTTGTCGAACGCCCTTTTCATTCTCTGTTGATATAACTGACCGTGGCATAGTGCTGTGATTCTCTTTTCTTCGATCAGGTTCAGTTCTTCGTGTCGACTTTGACACCATTCAGCTTCGGTGAGCTGAATTTCCATCAATACCCGAATTGATGGGATCTCTACTTTTATGGGGAGCACTGCTTCCATGCCATATACTAGAGAGAAAGGGGTTGCCCCTGTTGAAGTGCGGATAGATGTTCGATAACCGTGAAGAGCAAAGGGTAGCATTTCGTGCCAATCTTTATAGGTTACAACCATCTTTTGAACGATCTTCTTGATGTTCTTGTTAGCCGCCTTTACCGCTCCGTTCATCTTTGGTCGGTAGGGAGATGAGTTATGGTGTTCGATCTTGAACTCTGCACACAACTCTTTCATCATCTTATTGTTCAAGTTAGATCCATTATCAGTAATGATCTCGCTTGGAACACCATAACGGCAGATGATATTGTTTTGGATAAATCAGACCACCACTTGTCGGGTTACATTGGCGAATGACGCTGCTTCGACCCACTTGGTGAAATAATCAATGGCTACCAGGATGAACCGATGTCCGTTTGAAGCCTTGGGCTCAATCATACCAATCATGTCGATTCCCCATATGGAAAATGGCCACGGGGAAGAAAGAACTTTGAGATGTGATGGCGGTACATGAATTTTGTCGGAGTATATCTGACACTTGTGACACCTCCTCATGTACTTGTAGCAGTCGGATTCCATGGTCAACCAATAGTACCCTGCTCTCAGAATTTTTCTGGCCATTGTGTGTCCGTTGGCATGAGTGCCAAAGGATCCTTCATGAATTTCTTTCATGAGCATGTCTGCTTCTGGTCTGTCGATGCATCGGAGCAAGACCATGTCAAAATTTCTCTTATAAAGAGTGTCACCGCCCAGGAAGAAGTTTCCAGCCAATCTTCTGAGGGTTTTCCTGTCTTTTCTGAGTGCCCCAGATGGGTACTCTTGTTTCTGAAGGAAGCATTTGATATCGTGATACCAAGGTCTGTCGTCTATGACTGCTTCAATCGCGAAGATGTAAGCGGGCCATTCAAGGCGCATGATGTCGATCTTAGGTATGTCATTCCATCGACCTACACTAATCATGGAAGAGAGATTGGCTAATGCATCAGCCATGTGATTCTCATCACGAGGGATGTGATGAAAGTCGACTCTGTTGAAGAAGGGTAACAACCTTCTTGCATAGTCTTTGTAAGGAATCAATCCTGATTGGTATGTGTTCCAATCTCCTTTTATCCGGTTAATAACCAGGGCTGAGTCGCCGTATACGTCCAAGTTTTTGATCCTTAAATCAATCGCTTCTTCGAGACCCATAATACATGCTTCGTATTCGGCCTCGTTGTTTGTACATTTGAACATAAGTCTAGCAGTGAAAGGAATGTGGGAACCCTGAGGGGTAACAATGATTGCCCCAATTCCGTTTCCATAATGATTAACTGCTCCGTCAAAGATGAGTCCCCACTGGGAACCTGGTTCTGGCCCTTCACTGGGTAGCGGTTCATCGCAATCTTTCATTTTTAGATACATGACATCTTCGTCTGGGAAGTCAAACCCGATTGATTCTTGATTGTCAATCGGTTGATGAGCCAAATAATCGGCTAAAATACTTCCCTTAACGGCTTTCTGAGCATGGTACTCTATGTCATATTCTAATAGTAACATCTGCCAATAGGCAATCCTTCCCGTGAGAGCAGGTTTTTCGAAAACGTACTTGATTGGATCCATTTCGGAGACCAACCAAGTAGTATGACGAATCATGTACTGGCGAAGACGTTTGGCTACCCAAGCCAAAGCGCAACAAGTTTTCTCAAGCATTGTGTACCGAGTCTCGCAGTCGGTGAATTTCTTGCTTAAATAGTAAATGGCAGACTCTTTCCGTTTAGTTTCATCTTGTTGGCCAAGTACACATCCCATTGAGTCCTCTAGGACTGTGAGGTAAATGATCAGTGGTCTTCCTTCCACTAGAGGCGATAGGATCGGAGGATTCAACAGATATTCCTTGATACTGTCGAAGGCGGTTTGGCAATCTTCTGACCAAACGCAATCCTGGTTCTTTTTGAGTAATTTGAAAATCAGCGCACACGTCGCGGTCATAAGGAATATGAATCTGGAGATGTAGTTCAGACGTCCCAGGAATCCTCTGACTTATTTTTCAGTTTTCGGAGAAGGCATTTCTTGAATGGCCTTGACCTTGTCAGGATCAACTTCAATTCCTTTCTGGCTGACGATGAACCCTAGTAGTTTCCCTGAACGGACACCGAAGGTGCACTTGTTGGGATTCAAGCGGAGCTTGAATTTTCTTAGACGTTCGAACAATTTTGACAGATGTTCAACGTGCTCATCCTCTGTTCTTGATTTTGCAATCAAATCATCGACATATACCTCGATTTCTTTGTGTATCATGTCATGAAACAGAGTAGTCATGGCCCTTTGATAGGTTGCCCCGGCATTCTTCAAATCGAACGGCATTACCTTGTAACAAAAGGTACCCCATGGGGTAATGAACGAAGTTTTCTCCATGTCTTTCGGCGCCATTTTGATCTGGTTATAGCCCGAGAATCCATCCATGAAGGAGAATACTTTAAACCTTGCTGTGCTGTCAACCAGCATGTCAATGTGTGGTAAAGGAAAGTCGTCCTTTGGACTTGCCTTGTTCAAATCTCTGTAATCAACACACATTCTGACCCTTCCATCCTTTTTGGGAACGGGTACGATGTTGGCTAACCATTGAGGATATTCAGATGTGGCGAGGAAACCCGCGTCAATCTGTTTCTGCACCTCCTCTTTGATTTTGATGGCCATGTCCGGGTGAGTGCGTCTCAACCTTTGCTTTACTGGCGGACATTCCAATCTCAACGGTAAGTGATGTTCCACGATGCTGGTATCCAACCCTGGCATATCCTGATAGGACCAAGCGAATACATCGGGAAATTCTTTGAGAAGCTTTATCAAACCCTCTCTGGCAGTTGGACTGAGCAATGCTCTGATCCTGATTTCTTTTCTCTCTTTTTCTGAACCCAAGTTTACCGTCTCCAACGGCTCTTTGTGAGGTTCAATGGACCTTTCCTCTTGTCTGAGTAGTCGGGAGATCTCTTCTGGAATTTCGTCGTCATTTTCTTCTTCAGCCTCGAATACCGGGAACTCAAAGTTGGGAGAAGGCATCGGATCGTATGTTTCAACGGGGTATAAAACAAGCAATCTGCATGACGTGATGATTCGTGTTTAGAAGAGATAGAGAAAATGCAAGTGTGTGCAGTGTTTTGATTTTACTGCTTGTTTTTATTATTGAATGTTTTTTAGGATTACCATTTTCTGAAAAAGCAAAAAGAGAAAACAACAATTAATGCAGAAATTACAGAACGACGTTATTTTATTAATGAACAAGTCGACTCTTGAAACTACAGCCCTATAAAACAAAACTCTGTCGCTTTGGGCAAAGCGAAGAGGGAAATTTACAGAAAACGAGCCCTATCAAAACATCCGTTTCACCTGGGCAGGGTGAAAGGTCTAAAGATGGCAATTACTTTGACTGATGAACGACCTTCGGAACCTCGATAGCAACCCATTGGCGGCGAACTCCTCGGTGAATCACAAAGTCTGGCACCTTCCTTGATTTGTCTTCAGAAATGACGTTGATTTCTGGTGGAGCAGGATCATTGGAATCTGTCTCCCAAGCAGAATTGTCGTAGGAGGATTCCTCTGTTGCATTTTGCATAGCATTTGTGCTCTCAACTGTATCTCCCCATCCAGTTGACTAGATATCTTCGAGCCTGATACGAGAGCTTTCGGGAGCAGTGTACTTGACCATAAAGTCGTATCTTCCACTCGGTTGTCCCAAAGTGTCCCAAACTTCTTTGGAACTGGAGGAGTCACTTCTCTCGATGACGTTGACCTCAGGAAAAGCATAGTTGATGAATTCTAGTCCTGCAAACGTTGCGAATTCATCTTCATGTTGAGTAGTTTCCGAATGACCTGAATGTTGATCCCATGACATGGTGGGGACACAGGTATTCTGTTCAATGATGCTCAGCTGAGTTTCGTTACTCGGCTGACTTTCTTGCCCCAAGTTTCCTGGGTAAGGCTGCCACATTGGCAGGCCATCCATCGGGCCATAGTAATTGCGGTCAAAGTTGTCTTTCATCAGAGTGTCCTCCTTTAATGAATTTGGCGGAGCACGACATCCTTCCGAATCACAATCTCCGTATATCATTTCGACATCTGATCTTGGTATAAATCTCGGACTTTCTGTAGGAAAGCAAAAAGGCATAGGCACCTCTTCCTGAGACATTTAGCCGTCCTTGTTAAGGTAGGACTTCCATTCTTCATCTGTGTCAGAGGGATCTTCCTCATTGATAGCATGAACTGTCTGAGACACTGGGTGAAGAAAACCTCCACTGTGGAAGAAGTTTTGAAGGGGATGAAAACTTTCATCGTTGGCAACTGTCTGGGTACAGGTTGCAGAAAAACCAAGACCCTTCTTTGTTTTATTGTTAATAGGAATGACAAGCCGTCCCCATCCTGTCGTATCGGTACTCTCGACCGCTTTGATAGCATCTTTGTATGAAGAAATTGAAGTTCCTTCTTTGTAATGATCGTTCTTGCTCACCGATAGTGCTTGGAACTGAGTTCCAATAACCTCCTCGGGTTCTACACAAGCAGATGATGATAAGTTGCTCACAAGCAAGGCTTGTTCCCCACAAACCGTGACAAGTTGATCGTTCTTGACGAACTTTAGCTTTTGGTGGAGGGTTGAAGTAACCGCTCCAGCCTGATGTATCCAAGGTCTTCCTAATAAACAACTGTATGTTGCCCGGATGTCCATGACCTGGAAAGTGATTTGGAAAGTGTGAGGACCAATAGTTATGGGAAGATCAACTTCGCCGATAACTATTTTTCTGGATACGTCGAATGCTTTGACGACGACCTCGCTGACACTCATCGGAGGGCCCTTAAATGATAATTGCGTCAAAGTGGACTTCGGCAAAACATTCAGGGCTGACCCTGTGTCTACCAGTACATTGGCTAAAGCATCGCCCTGGCAGTTAACTGTAATGTTGAGCGCCATGTTATGACGACGACCCTCTTCAGGTAATTCCTCATCACTAAATCCCAAATTATTACAGGAAGTGATGTTAGAGACAATGCTATCGAATTGTCTGATTGTTACATCCTGTTCCACAAAGGCTTGCTCCAAGACTTTCTGTAGAGCCTCTCTGTGTGCTTCTGAACTGAGTAACAGTGATAATACTGAGATCTTTGAAGGAGTCTGTAACAGTTGATCAACAATGTTATATTCACTCCTTTTGATGAGCTTTAGCATCTCATCTTTGTCTTTTGAAAAGTCGAGATTACTAGATTGACCGACTGACGGATCAGGAATTTCTGCCTGAAGTTCCTTTTCTTTGTTAGCTTCCCCAACCCCCCGGTTAAAGATTCTACCACTCCGTGTTACACGACTGACGTCCGTAATATTCACGACGGAGGGTAATGGAATTTCCTTTCCATTCTCGATCATTGTTGCACCGTATTTGTAAGGGATTGCCTTAGTTGATTCATACGGTAGTGGCCCCGGTAGATAGATGACTATGGGAACCTTCTGATTTTTCTGACCATCATAAGTAACCTTGATCCGTTCCCGGTTGGGAACTCTAGATTCGTCAAGTAGAGGGATGATGGAAAAAACATCCCTGATCTGGTGATGACCAGAGATCGTGACAACATCCTCAACCTGATCGGCAAGGGGGTTCGGTGACCAAATGATGGGTCCTGAACCTGGATATGGATGAATTTCTCCATGATCAATCTGACCCTGAAGAGCTGCTCTCACAAGGTAACACCCTTGGTTACTTTCCGAACAGACACTACAACGGTCATAATTGTGTGGTGGCACCTGGCCACGCCCACTTTGAATACAATGTAACCTCACTAGGTTACCTTCCATTGATCGGACATCCTGACTTTGACGACGAGTAGGATTCCTGTTATTGATACTAATCTGCTGAGTATCTTCGTCCATATAGATTGGCATCCACCAGTGATTTAACAAGTGCTGAAGTGCCTCCTGGACAAGGGTACAACCTCGATCCTTTTCGCAACCCGCTTTACAGCTTTGATAATCATGTGATATTAAGAATCCGAGTCGGACCTGCTCAGCATGTAACTCTGCCAGATTGGTATTCATCACGCGGATGTCAAAGATCTGAACCGTGTTGATTTGATAGGAGTTCCTATCATGGTAGTCTTGGATCCATCCAAGATCCATCTGACGTTGGAGGGCCTCTTGTATGAAAGAGCATCCCTGTTTGTTTACCGAGCAAATCAGACAGGAACTGTAATCGTGCCGCGGCAGATTATGATACTGGCTTTGCCTTGAGTGCATCGCCACCAAGTTGACATTCATCACACGGATTTCATGGTTTTGAATGACGTTAGAATTCGTAGAGACCATGTTAACTCCACGAACTCGGTGCTCCTGGATCCATCCGAGATCCATTTGTTCCTGTAGAGCTGCTTGCACTACAGAACATCCTTGGTTATCTTTAGAGCAAATATCACACTGGTGATAATTATGAGGTGGCACATGGCCATATCCACTCTGTCTACAATGCATCCTGACCAGATTGGTCCCCAATAAGAGTACATCGTGAATTTGATAGACATTGTTAGTCTCTTTCTCAATCAGATTGACTGCAGCCTTCTCATGTTGAGGCAGCGGGTTTGTGAGAACATTAGGGTTCGTATCTTTGAAAGATAAGAGCCCGCTCCTAACAAGCTTTTGCACGTCAGATTTGAAATTGAGACAAGTCTCAATGTTATGCCCTAAACCTCCTTGATGATAAGGGCATGTTTGATCCACCTTAAACCAGAAAGGCAGATTTTCCGATACTGTAAGAGGAGACTTAGTCTGAATGTGCCCCTTGGCTAGCAGTAACGGAAACAGTTCTGCGTACGTTACAGGTATAGGATCAAATCCTGGTGGCCGTGTTGTACGGTTGTTGTTATATGGGGGACGAGCCTGCTGAAGAGGCTGTTGTGTCCTTTGTTGGTCAGGTTGGCTCTGCGCAATCTGAGGTTGATACATAGGAACAGGCGCGGGGCCGATAGCAGGAGTAACAGCTGCTACTGGCTGGTAACGTCGCCTTTGCTTTCCGAGAGAGATATTCCCAATATCTTGCTCTTTTTTCTTAGGGAGAGCACTACCGTATTTTCTAGTACCGCTCGTTGATCCAGTGTCTTTTACCAAACGTCCTTCTCGGACGGCTTCCTCAAGACGTACACCCATGCCGACCATTTCGGTGAAATCACTGGGTGCACTGGTAACCATTCGGTCATTGTAAAATGAGCTTAAGGTCTTTAAGAAGATTTTTGTCATCTCTTTTTCCTCAAGAGGTGGATAAATTTGAGCGGCAATTTCACGCCACCTTTGAGCATACTCCTTAAAGGTTTCCTTGTCCTTTTGCGACATCGATCTGAGTTGATCTCTGTCGGGTGCCATGTCCAAATTGTACTTGTATTGTTGGACGAAGGCAGTACCAAGATCTCTGAATGTACTGATCGTAGTACGGTTTAAACCCATGTACCATTTGAGTACGGGACCGGTTAAACTATCCTGGAAGTAGTGAATCAACAGGTCCTGATTCTCCGTCTGGGATGACATCCGCCGAGCGTACATCACCAGATGGCTCTGAGGGCAAGAGTTACCCTTGTATTTTTCAAAGTTGGGCACTTGGAACTTGTGCGGGACTTTTACATTTGGGACCAAGCAGAGGTCTGCGGCGTCCTTTCCAAATAGATCCTGGCCGCGAATGGCTTGCAGCTCTTTCTGCATTTCCAAGAACTGCTCTTGGAATTCATCCATTCTGTCAAACATAGTTTCCTTCTTACCAGAAGGTGTTGGTGGAATCTGTCCTTCCGGGACAGTGTGCACCACAGGGGGTGGTACCGTGACTATGGCAGTAAGTCTTGGCGCCTCCCGAAGTTTGTAACCTTCAGGAGTCTTAAGTATGCCCCTGGCATCTTCGCTTTCCCGAAGTTTGTAACCTTCAGGCCCAGCGGCTTCTGTTGCGATTCCCTGATCTTCAGTGATCGGCAGAACATATCCTTCCGGGATATAGTTAACAGGCATGCCCCAAGGACGATCTTTCGGCATCTGATACCTAGGATCATACTTTTCTATGATGGGCGTTGAGGTGATCTCTGAGATCACAGTTCTTTGTAGCTGAGCTTCTGCCATGGCTTGCATGTCGTTACGAAGCTTTCTCATATCCTCTCTCAGAGTGTCGATCTCTTCTTTCAACTCTCTATTTTCTTCCTCAAGATCATCCATCCTTTTCTGACGATTGGCCCGAGTATTATACGAATGAGACAGTTTGACTCTAGAATCGAGACACAAACGTGAGATTCGTAGGGAAGAAGAATACGCGATGTGAGAATGATGAATGCAATGATTATATTAATTGTTTTTAGGTTTAATTAAAATAAACTTTGACAATTAAATTGCAAATATCAAACAGTGGGGAAACCCCTTTTTATTGAATTCCAAAGGATTACAGAAATGGAAATACAGTAGATTACAAAGTGCAGAAACAGAAACCTAAACTAATGGGTCCCGAGTCCTCTTCTTTGACCGGGGCGCTTGGGCCGTTGTCGGGTTGTCATTCCTTTGCCAAGTGAAAGGAGTGAGCAAATTCCTTTGGTCATCTTGATTCTCTACAGCATGCCGCTCCAAAATTTCAATCAGAGCATCTTTCTCTTTTAGTAACTGCTGTATTTGGATACACTCTACGTCGAGGGTGCGGTACTTGTTCTTCCAAGATCTTCTTTCCTTCTGAACTTTGTTGAGAGTAACCTGAAGCCTTTCAGTTTCTGTCATGAAGTACATGACAATTTCCCTCGGCGGAAGAATTCCGTAACGAGCATAAGGCATTTTTAGCTTGAGAGCTCTGGTTTGTACCCAATGGAGATAAGGCTCCACCGAGACACAGTCCGGTTTTCCTAGAGACTCTCGTCCTTTCTTATGAACATGTTTCCAAGCTTGCACTATTTCCATCTTTAGTGCTCTGTCACTTTCTCCTTCTTTAAAGAAAAGACCTTCCAGATGAACACCCAGTGGGATGTGTCTCATCGGGTATCTAAATTGACGACGAACCAATACCGGATGGTAGTTGATTCCTCCTTTAGGTCCTATGAGGGGTACGCTAGGGAAGTTTCCACAACGGTCAATGATTCTGATTCCCTCATAAATCCTATTACACCAATCTATATCAGAGTTGGTGAGAGACATGATCTTCTGCGACCAACGTAAGACACTCTTACAATCCCAAAAAGTGGCAGACTTGGGCAAGTGAGAGATAAACCATTTGTAAAGCAAAGGTACACAGCATGTGATCTCCCCTCCGCTGTACAAATTTCCCAAGTGTACAGAATGATACGCATCTGCGAGCAAAGTCGGCACAGGGTTTCCAATGAGAAAAACCTTAATAGCGTTGATATCGACGAAGTTATTGATGTTGGGAAACAAAAATAATCCGTAGGTGAGCAAGACAAAGATGCTTTCAAAAGCAGTCTTGTTCCCTATACTAGCGAAGTATAGAGCTTTCTTGGTCAGGAACTGGGCTGGAAAACCTTGGGTGTCACCCTTAGTGGTCATGTGAGTCCGGACCTCAGACTCGTCCAAATGAATTGCTCTTGCAATAGTCTGATTCTTTGGAATTTCTTCCAGTCCAGAAAATGGAGCTCGATCAGTGATATGTAAATCAGTCAGATGAGAATACTCCTCCAGCGTTGGTGCTAGCTGGTAATCCGGGAATGTGAAACAATGATAAATCGGATCGTAGAATTGAATGAGCGCGTCCATGATCCCCTTAATCACATGGACTCTTAACAGTGGTAGCAAACCACCGTGCTTGGCTCTGAAAGCCTCTGGGTTAACGATCATCCTCGCTAACTTTCTTAAATCCCCTAGTTTTGGAACCTTGAAGGTATACTGGTGAGTTCTCCTTCTACCGAAATACATTAATGCAATCTTTTTTCTCTGATATTTGCAATCACAGTCTTAGTTTAATTTTAAAAACAGAGAGACTAGAAGAGAAATTTTTTGAATGTTTTAATGTTTTATTAAATGAATGCATGAATGCAGCACACAAAAACATAGAAAAAACATGGGGTCAAAGGGTCGTTGTCATGAAGTCAAGGCTCTACCCATCCCCAAAGGTTTATACTAGGGTGATTTTTGTACCTGTACTCATTATCATCAGCTCCTCCCAGGAAAGCAAAACAACAAGCGGATCGCTAGCGAGTTGTGTGCAATCTTAGATTAAGTGCCATTCACCGAGAATAGATCACCAGCCTCAAATGAGGGTAGTATCGCGTAACAGCTATTTCCGATAGCTTCCGCACTACGAAAAAGGTTGGCTTTTCTTAAGTGTATACTCAATCTCACCACATGCGGCATCACACGCATTCCCAGTAGCAGAAAAATAAACACGTATAGCAATTAGGAAAAGCAGTATATATATTTGTCCTAATCATCCTAGACTTATAAAGCTACGAATCTTAAGTTCCTGACAGAAATGGGTTCCCCGGCGGAAGCCCCAATCTGTGGTTCTCAGCCCAAGAGATGGACCAGCATAGGTCAATCTTTCTCCTCAGCCGAGTTCCCATTTTCCGTAGAAAACGGGGATGATGCCCTAAGGCAGAAAAGGAGACTCCCCAGCAGAGTCGCCATTTTACAAGGAAAACAGAAAGAAAGAAAGACCGGCCCCACGGTGGGCGCCACTTTTCTGTAGCGAGCGATTTTGGACGCGGTTCTTAAGCGCTGGTCGCTCTCTGCGGTTTGAGCTTTAAACTACAGGTCGATTCATTTTTTATCCTATTGTGAGCTGAATAAGGAAGGGAAATAGATGTCTCCAATTAACCCTGCTTGCATACTGAGTTTAAACAGCGGTCTGTTAGGTTACGGATGCTATCAATGTGGGGGCCTTTGTACTGGTTATTTGTATTTTCGCCAATACGGTTCTCTTTCTTTTTACCTGGGCAGAAGGTTTCTGGCGGGGAATAAGGATTAGGATGTTAGGACTGATGCTTTTGAATTACTGCTTTTGATTAATGAAGATATGGGATTTGGGTTTTTTGTTGATTGCGCTCGCTAAGATATTTTCTTTCGATCTTATGCCTACGTATTCCCATTTATCGAAACAGGGAAATCAGAGCGTTCGTAGTTCCTCCTATTCTATGGGAGGAAATTGGTTTTTGGTGTCTTGTTCAAAGCCCAAGACGTGAAGTGAAAGGTGATTTGTATCTTGTTTAAAGCCCAAGATGTGAAGCTGAAAGGTCTATTTGTGTCTTGTTTAAAGCCCAAGACGTGAAGCTGAAAGACCTCGGCTTTAGAGAGAATTTGTCATCTCTAAAGAGGGGGAAGGAGAATTACTTTAACTGGGATACGCGGATCCGAGCAATGCCATAATTTTCGAAGAAGGGGTTTTAACCTGAAGGAGAAGACTTTAACTCAAGGTAGAGCAATGCCATCTTTCCTTAGGAATTT
This sequence comes from Lathyrus tuberosus, assembly GCA_022829125.1. Lineage (NCBI taxonomy): Eukaryota > Viridiplantae > Streptophyta > Magnoliopsida > Fabales > Fabaceae > Lathyrus > Lathyrus tuberosus. Next base: position 5,085,254 of record JALAZF010000023.1, on the reverse strand, counting down.
CTCATGCTAAAAAAGGGACAGTGGCATGGATGTAGATGATCCAGAGGCTTGCCGCTTACAGCGATTAGATGAAGGGAAAGGAGTTGTTGATGTTTGTGTACTGCGAACGAGGCACAGCTTTGATGCTAAAAGGTCGATTGGATCAACCAGTGGTTTTCTTATACAAAGCCTAAGAGGAGGCTAATTTCCGCTAGGAAAATCATTATACAAAGCCTAAGAGGAGGCTATTTTGTATCTCGTACAAAGCCCAAGAGAGAGGCTAAAAGGTTGTTTTGACTCCACTGGGGAGAATTTTGGTATCTCGTACGAAGCCCGAGATGGAGGCTATTGTAACTGTTTCAGTTGAGTGACAGATCCAATATACTGATTTTAAAAGAGAAAATCAGTTCTTATATGAGTAACACTGTACACAGGGATTTAATTTGAGCATCAGGGATATTTCCTTCTCTTTGAGGAAACGGGAAATCCAAAGGGTATTGAGACTATCCGAGTCTGCGGGTTTCCTTCCTATTTAACGAAGGGTGCTTGAGAATGTCTTTGAGACTCAAGGAAGGTAGACTGTCCGTGTCTAGAGTTTTATCTTTTGTACTATGCTTCGAGAAATAGTAGTAGACTCTATGAAAGGACTGTTCTATGAGGATGACTAGGCTCTGTTCCTATACCTCTAGGAGGTCGTCGGGACAATTTGTACGAAGCCTAAGAGGAGGCTGGAAACTTTTAAGAAGCCGACGGGTCCTTGTACGAAGCCCAAGAGGAGGCTATCATTCCCGGAGGAAGAGATCATTATACGAAGCCTAAGAGGAGGCTGTGAATACTTCTAAGAAGTCGTAGTGTCCTTGAATAATGCCCAAGAGGAGGCCGATGCTTTTAAGAAGCCCGTGGATCTTATCATCTCCTTTCCAATAGGAGAGATAACTCTTTTAAAGATGAAAACCACTGGTAAACGTGCGAGGTTTACTATCCAACGACTTTTAGCTTTTAAAGAGGGTTCCTTAGTTAAGGTCCAAGATTATGACCGTAGTGGGTACCCAAACCCCGAGACATTCAAGGCAAGCTATCCACAAGGAATAGATCAAGTCAGGAAAGTTCGAGAATTGGGAAGAAACTCAAAGATGCCATTCACGGAGAATACATTCATCTTGGGGAGTAGAGCTTCTTGACGATTCCTAAGGAGGACAGCCGAAGAGAAGACTGTATCTGGTGCTCCTATTGGGGATCTAGGCGTCTATTTCTACGAATAAGTGAAACGGCGTCACCTAGTTCTAGACGTAGTTGCCGGGGAAACTCGAAATATCTATATTGTTATTACATAGGAGATATGAGTTTATGAAAGGAGACTTACAGTGAGCAGCCCCACAATACAGTTTATAATATGAAAGTAGTAAATGAAAGCGATAACCACTTACTCGGTTGTAGTGCTTCCATGCTGTTTGGTTAGTTGTTCAACAAAGAAAGATTAAAAACAACAGTATATTCAAAATCAAAGGAGAAAGTGCTTTGAAAAAGAAAGATTTGGGGCTTACAGCTCAAGGAGAGGCCCAGGTTTTTATCAGTGAGCGCACTGTTTGAATTTGTACAGAGGGACTTATACAAGTGACTGGGGCCCAAAATGGTTTTCTGTACAAAGGGATGGATCTTACACTCTCTCAAGAGGCCCAAAAAGGTTTAAAGAAAAGAGAAATGGGTCTTACTACTCGAGGGTAGGCCCAGATGGTTTTTATTTTTAAACGGGCGACGATCGCGCCGTTTACTTGTACAGAGGGACTTATACAATGAGTGAGGCCCAAAAAGTTTTTGTACAAGGGGGGATGGGTCTTACACTCTCTCAAGAGGCCCAAAGAGTTTTGAAGAAAAATAAATGGGTCTTACTACTCGAGGGTAGGCCCAGATGATTTTTGAAAAGGCGACGATCGCGCCGTTTATTTTTTGACGGTATCGGGACTTATACAATAAGTGAGGCCCAAAAATGATTTGGTCAAAAAAAGGATTGGGTCTTACACTCTAATAGAGGCCCAAAATGTTTTGAAAATGATTTATGAGGGTTGAATTAATCCAAAACCCTAATTTGTTTTCAAAATGTATTTAATTGAATAAAAATTCAATTAAAATGATCAAAAATTGTTTAACACATGGAAAACAAATTGTGATCTTGGATTAATGCTTCAAAAATTAAGTATTGACCTACAAAATAATTAGAAAGCATTAAAAGTTGCAAAATCAATGTAGAAAAAATATTTAAAATGCCAAAAACAATTAAAATATTAATTCTTTGCAAAAATATCAATTATATGAAATAAATAATATTTTTGGGGTTTTTTGATAAAATAAAATATTTTAACATTTTTGTGAATTATTAAAAAAAGAATCAACTCAAAATCATTAAAACTCGGAGAGAAATTAATTTTTGAATCAATTAAATAAAATCACAAAATTCAAATATTTGAATTTGAAAAAAAGGCGCCAAGAACAAGCTGCAGAACACGCGCGTGTTCTTGGTTTCTCAGATTTGCGTTTTCTATCCAATCTCCATGAATACGTAATCATATCATGCAATCCACATATCATTATGCTCGTCTCAACCTCACGATTATGTCTATGTACTTTAATTTCATTTAAATTAAACATACAACAAGAAATCACGAAGAAAGCTCAAGAACCCTAATTTCTGCATGAAGGCTAGGATTTTTGATACACGATTCAAACAATGCAATTAATCGAGGGAAAACATTCCATGCATGATTATGAACATATGGCCAAATTATTGTGCGAGGAAATATGCATAGATTGAGAGATGACCAAGTATGTGCTTACCTCCAAGCCGTGACAGCAAGTTCAAAGAGATTTTTGATTTGGAGGTGTTACAGATGAGTGGTGATGATCTGGACAGCTTCCCTACACCCTATGGATTGTGTTTGGATGGTTGGACTTGATTGAAATTGGTTGGATCATTTTGTGGTACCTCAGCTGCACCTTGTTTGAAAATTTGAGCAACCAGCTGGTGATTTCATGAAATTGATGTTTCAGAAGTTATGTGAGTGTTTGATCAGCTCATATGTGATGTATGTGAGGTGTGTGAGTGATTGGTTTGTGCAGAATTGATCTCAAACTCAAAACCCGATAGCTACCTTGTTAAGAAAGGCATTTTTGCCAAGAGAAAGAGATTTTGAGGAAAGCATCTGTTAGATGGCTTTGGTGTACTTAAACTGACCACAATTGAGCTCTATTTATAGTAGAGCAAGTTTGTTTTGCAAGGAATAGTGCATGGCAGCTGGTAAGTAGGTTTGGCCAATGTTGTCCAATGAGAATTCAAGTCTCCTCTAGCCATTGACTAGAGGTTAGGGCACAGAGCTTTGGTCCCCTTGGTCTTGGATAAGTCTTGACTGATTTCAGATGAGAATGGCTCAGTCCATGCCACCTTGATGGTTCCATTGAATGCCTCATTCCAAATTTGAAGTCTTGTCCCTATTTTGGCAACTCTAGGTTCAACATGCTATTCCTTGTTCCTTGGACCTTGGAGGCTTGGCTCAGTGATTGTCCCCTTTGGATTCAATCCTCTGAGGTGTCCAAGTGGATTGGAGCAATTGAATTTGGCTGATTTTGGCAAATCGACCAAAGTTGCAAATTCTGCCTTGCTTTGACAGATTTCAGCAAGGCAACTTGCCAATGTTGTATCTCATGATGTAGGTTGAATTTGGCAATGTTCTTGGCCATTTTGGAAAGCTCTTACATGATACAACAACTGTTTGAACAAGTTTGGTTTTGATCTCTTTTGATTCCAAGTGAAAACTCCCCCTACATTTGGCAAAAAGTGAGGCAGAATCTGACTTAGTGAAATTTTCACTAAGTGTTGGAAAAAGTGACATTTTCACTTTTCAGCCACTTTGATCACTCCATAACTCAAAATCCTTAATGAATTGGAATGACTTGTAGTTGAAGTTTTTGTAGGTGATAATGAGGGCTACAAATCCATCTTTGGATGAGAAAAAATGGCCTTGTGTTTTAGGAGTTATGGTCCTCTAAAGTTGGTACCTTTGCCACTTTATTTTTAACTTAGAAAATTTTCTAAGTTTTATGGTTACCCCTTTTACAAGTTATCTCACTTTTCTTGATTTTTCTTGATGAATGATGATTCAAATCATACATTAACATCATTTTAGGGTTAAAAATCCATTTTGGTGAAAAATCTCAAAAAGTCAAAGTTGACTTTTGTGCACAGTTGACTTTTTATCAGATGAATTCCAAACTGTGCAATTCTTCAGGAAATCATGTCCTTGACCTAAATCAAACTTGATGGACATGTTCCATGGGTGTCATAGGGTATATTCAATCATGTATTAGGGTTTGGGAGCATGTCTTGGTCAAAAGTCAAAGTTACAGTTGACTTTTCCCTTAAAACCCTAATTGTGGTGCAGATGAAAATGAGACTTGTTGCTCAAGCTTCTTGGATCAATCCATTGTTCCAAATGGATCAATATGGTGTATTAGAGACCCTCAAATCATCTCTTAAGGTCTTGGCTCATGGGTTGTCCCAAAAGTCAACTTAGGGGTGAATTAGGTCAAGAAACCCTAATTCCTGATTTTTGATGAATGCATCCCCTGAGGCAAAATTGACTTGATGCATGGGTTCATGAGGTTCCATGAAGCATATTAGGTTATGTTTTGGATCATTTCCTTGTGCCCAGATGAAAATTTCCATCTGGAGGCCCTGGTCGACCAAAACCCTAATTTGGTGACACTGTCGATCTTGAGACTTGATCCACCTAGAAGGGAGCAGCCTTGTGCTTAATCCTTGAAGTGGGAGTCCTTTTTGATCCATTGTGGATGTTTAAGAGATTAGACAAGTTGAAGATCATGTCATTTCTTGATTGATCCTTTGTCTAAGCACTCAGAGAGGGCTTGAAACCCTAATTTTGATTGTATTGGATGCTCACCCATCTTTGGGGAGACTAATGAAGCATGATGGTTCATCCATATTGTGATGATGATTTTCACAATGGTGGGAAATCTAAGTGGTCAAAATTTGGGGTATTACAATCCCTTTTGACAATAGACATGTAGTTCCCTACAACACAAAGTTACTATTGAAATACCATGCTCATATCAACATGAAGTGGTGTAATCAGAGTACTTCTATCAAATATTTATTCAAATATATCCATAAAGGCTTTGACAAAATTACTGCTTCCGTTGTGCATGTTACGCGTCCAACCTCTGATGGTAACGAAGTCGTTGATGAAATACATCAATATCTTGATTGTGATATGTCTCTCCATGTAAGGCAGCATGAAGGATCTTCAGTTACAACATTCATGGAAGGAAGCCCGCGGTTGAACATATGTTTTTCTACCTTATTAGGAAATACGAAAGGTTAGCGATACACATTACGATTCTTTTAGGGATGTATGTTTTGCTATATGGGTTTCCTTGAAGATGACCGGGAATTCATCGGAGCCATTAAGGAAGCAAGTGAATGGGGGTCAGGTCATTACCTTCGAAAGCTTTTTTTGGTTATGCTTCTGTCAAGTAATGTGAACAGGCCTACCCATGTCTGGAATGAGTCGTGGGTTTTACTATCCGATGGCGTGTTGCACCAACAAAGACAGTTGGTGAATGACAAAGGTTAGAGTTACAGTATAGTTAACATATGCTATTAATTTAACAATTTCGTTTATATTCACCTCATCCTTCTTTTCCATTCAAAACCATCCCATGAGATCTTTACAACTTCTCTACATTTACCACGTTACTGGCCTGAATTTAGTTTTTGTGTCACAAAACTTTTGTTGAGTGAGGCGCAGCTGATAAATCTCACATTAATGGAGATTTAAAAACTGCTATAACTAAATCGAAGAACTCTTAAAGAATTCAAACCTATACCATATCCAGACGGATATGTCTTGGAGCAACTCGATAATCACCTCATCTACGAGGAACGCATTTACGACATTTAAACCATGACGGATGAGTTCCAATTACTTTATGCTGCTCTCACAGCTACTTACATCTAACATATTATAGGAAACAGCTTTTCACACATACATTACATATATTCCCTTTTATAGTTTTTTCCTTTTAAACAGATGAGTAGCGTGGTATCTACGAGACAATAATGTCTGCCGTTAGAAGTCAGAAAAGAGGAGTTTTCTTCCTGCATGGTTATGGGGGTACTGAAAAAACATACATGTGGAGGACACTAACAAGTGCACTTAGGTATAAGCACGACATCTGCATAACCATTTCAGCCAGTGGAATTGCATCGCTGTTGTTACCTGGTGGGAGAACCGCTCATTCAAGGTTCAAATTACCTGTCCCAATGTTGGATAACTCAACTTGCGACATTCATTACAAAGATGAGGCCGCATAAATACTTCGGCAGGCAAAGTTAATTATTTGGGACGAGGCTCCTATGGCAAACAAATGGTGCTTTGAAGCACTTGACAGGACATTGAAGGATCTAATGAGTGTTAGTGGCAACTCCAGCGAGGTGTTTGGTGGCAAGGTTGTTGTCTTTGGTGGAGACTTTAGGCAGATTTTGCCGGTGATACCCAAGGGATCAAGATTTGACATTGTGCATGCAACCATAAACGCTTCCTACCTTTGGCACTCGATTCGGGTGTTGAACTTAACCAAAAATATGCGTCTGAACTGTGGTCCAACGGAACACGAGCGGAACGAAATTGTTGAATTCTCCGATTGGCTTCTCAGAATAGGGGAGGGTAGAGTGGGAGGTCCTAATGATGGGACCGCTGAGATAGATTTTCCACCTGAAATTCTAGTAACACAGTTCCCAGATCCTATTGTAGCCATTGTCACGAGTACTTATCCAGATTTCCTCAATAACTACCGTAACTACGGCTACCTAAAGAGTAGGGCTATCTTGGCATCAACCATCGATATGGTTGACAAAATCAATGATCATGTTTTAGCCATGATGCCAGTTATTTTTACTGCCTATCAATATTTTCTCAAATATTTATACAACTTCAAAATGAGGCCTTAATGTATTGCATTATTTTGCTTTAGGTGATTTGAGGGATTACTATAGTTGTAACTCAGTTGACCAGTCTAAGATACATGGCAGGGACATGCTTGATGTTCTCACTTCGGAATTTCTCAGCTCTTTAAAAACATCTGGTCTTCCAAACCATCACATCAAGCTTAATATTGGAACACATGTGATGCTAATGCGGAACATTGATCAATCCGAAGGTTTGTGTAATGGTACGCGCCTAATTATGATGAAGATGGCATCGTACGTACTTAAGGCACATATTAGGGGGGGGGACGACATGGCAACGTCGTCTGTATTCCCCGTATGGATATGCCCCCTTCTCAATCTCCTTGGCCTTTCAAGCTAAGCCGGAGACAGTTCCCAATAATAGTCTCGTACAAGATGACGGTTAACAAGTCACAAGGCCAGTCGTTGGATTGGGTGGGGCTTTATATTCCTCGGGACGTATTTACTCATGGATAGATTTATATAGCCTTTTCAAGGGTTACCAGCAAGAAATGTATCAAAGTTTTGGTACACGATGAAAACAACACTGCCAAAGTGTCTACAACAAACGTGGTTTACAAGGAGGTTTTAAACAACGTTTGATTGGGGCTTATTCTCATACACATCTAACATTAACATTTTGTACATTGAAAATGAGAAAAGTGTTATTGCAAAAAGTCTAAACTTTAGACCATTCTTGTTGTTGGTTTTGTGTTTCACTGTTACTATTATGCCTCATCAAAGGAAGAAGTCTTCCTGTTTTGGTGTTAATGTTCTTAAGTGCAAACATATGCAAACCGATATAATATATTCTAACTCATATACAATGTTTAATTATTTTGTTATAACATGATTACACGTTCAACCAGGATATGGCAGTAATTGTTTTGAAATGAGAACATATTAAGCTACATCACAACATACGCTGACTCATATTAGGCTACAACACAATATAGTTAAGGCATGTCATTTAAGGATAATGAACCTTATATACGTGGCACATTTTGTTCGCATCGGTTACATTCAATCTGAATCTAATTATTTCTCCAGCTCTTAGCTAGTTTGACTCACAAAACATGTCTCATTCATAACCTAACTTTGTGCGGTGTGAATCATGTATGTTTACAATTAAGAGCATTTGAGTCTGACCGTTATCACCGCACAATGTAAGAACCTCATAGTCGTTGTCTCTCAAAATACATCCAAAATCTGGCTGCAATTTCTACATACATAAGGGTTAATAACATGAGTCAATGAGGTAACACATAACACATAATAATATATCTTATGTATTCATTTGAAACAAAGTTCTCACTCAACTAATATGGGTCCAGACACACTGACTGGTGAAAGGTCGACATCAAATGCATATATCCCTTTCTGGTATATGAACCTACTATGAAAGGTTGGTAGCTCTTCGAAGGCAGTTATCTCTTTAAACCCGACAACCTCAAAATTGTTGTTCCCATAATACCCGAAAACGACAACCACGTCATTTGGTAGTGCGTACAAATCTTGCAGCTCCATCCAACCGCTGACAACAAGTGGTAGATCCTCATTTTCGTTAAATCCTATATCGTGATGGATACCTTCGTTGTTAATTATCCTCCATGTTTTTCCTAGATCTGCTATGTGAGTTCTAGCAAACAATGGCTCAATCTCCGGAAACGGCTACAATTCGTATGTAACGAGTCAAGTTAATATAAAGAGATATTCATATAATGTTAAGCTTGGGATACACTTTTCAAAAAATAACAAGAAATCCTTACTTGGATGGCTAACTTTACAATTGCTAATGTGTCCATGAGCTCTGCGTGAACCAGTATTCCACTCCTAGCCATTGATGTTATAAATGGACCTTCGCAACACGGCAGGTGATGGGTTTTTAACAATTCTATCTCTTCACGTCTGTATGAACCAGATTTCCACTCATTTCCATTGCTATTGTAAACAAGGTTAATGGAAGAGATAAATGGCAGTAGGTGTGAGCTATTACTAACACCACGGTTTGGTATTTATTGCTGCAACAATTTTGTCCACTAGCATTTCCCATTCACATGTCAACAGTACTATTATAATTTTCAATTTTCTACTGTGCATGCCCATGTGACTTTATTCTTATATGTGGTGTATGCATTTTAATTTTACTTGCATTAAAGTTGCTACGCATCTTTTGTTATATGCGGTCTTTAACACTTTCTCAAATAAGTTGGCCCACACCACTGTTTTTTTCCATATCTCAATTGGTTATAAGATTATATGTTGCTTCTTTGCTTTTTCGCACTGTTGGACATGCAACATCAGACTACACACTATTTTTCCTACACATAAACCCACGAATATCTATATGTTAAACGCCGATAATATTTAATAATTCACATATACATTCCATTGTTCACAACCTGTAAACAATGGCAGTTCAGAAATATAAATGCACCGTGTCATCATTGCTTGCACGGACATTTACAATTTAGCCCACCCTTTCAATACAATCTAATACTGATGCATTCTACCATTCTTTTTAGAGTAATCCACAACTACATCATAAATAACATTTCACACTTTACTTAACATCAGCAAAACGGCAGATTCATTACAATTTTAAGACTAATATTACATCACTGCATTACTGTGTTTATAACACAGATGCTAAACAAAATTATCCAACACTAGTTCAACTTTGAAAAACATAACTAAACTATATTGATTCTAAATAAACTACATTAAGATTACGTCAAAACACCGATAACACATCCAAAACTAAATTAATATTGCATTCTAAATAAACTTCCGCTTCATCGTCTCGCATTTCCCCGCTTGACGGAAACTAAAATTTTGCTTGCGGGAGGATATCTGATGCAGAACTCCAACACGTCTCCTTCCTTTATCAACCTGTCTTTGGCAAAATCGTACCACCCACCAAGAAGATACTTCTCCATTTTACCTGACCTTTTTTTTCAATTCACAGTAGTAGGCATAAGATTTGTCTGTATCGTATAGGACAATGGAGTCTTGTGGTTTACGAAGGCAACTCCTGATCACATCATGCGGTATTTGCTGCACAATTTAAATAACAAGTTAATCTACCAAACAATTTTAATGTTACTTATATGATTACAAACGTCAATCTATACAACTTACCAGGACATTAGTTCGCAATGCCTTGGCATCTTTAACAACCCTTATCTAGTTTTCTTCAAACTCTTCTTCAAAGATGCGAGTAAATTCCCTGCATTCAATCAAAACATAACACAATATGACTATACCTTTCAAAGTTAGTTCCTACGTGTTTATTGCCTACGATAACGATGCAGTTGCATTATTCTAATTTATTTTTACCTGTTTCTATCAGATGAAATAGTTATGTACTCCTCCTCAGTTTTAACTTTGACGACACCTGCAATGGTAGAATCCACACTTTTGGCCTTGATTTCTTCAACACCACGCCCTCCTTTAGTTTTGTCAGCCACAACATTCTGGGGTTTTCCCCTCAATCCTACAACATTCAAGACCAGAGATTTTCCCTTGGATTCTTTTGCAACCTCCCCTACCTTACCTTTACTCTTCCAACCTACACTTTTGGAATGCCCTACCTCACAGTTTCGATTAAGTTCTTTTGCAACGACACCGTGCACTCCACCAGTTTTCCCCTTCATACCCTCAGCCCCACCCCTGTTGATAATCAGTCCCTTATGTTTTTTCACACCATGCGAGTCCTTATGCGCCATGTAATCCTTGTGAGTCTGCATGCGTTTCAAGGAGACATGATTCACATCCTTGGCTACCTTTGTACTGTAATAACAATTTAATAAATTTCATTATTGGAAGTTGATAAACGGATATCAATCTGCATGTAAGGTTAAAATAACATTGTGAATACGAGGCGTAGGTGTTAACTTTGAAATTTCTAAACAAACAAAATCAGTTAGATGTGGATAACACTCAGACTACGCTACACAGTTTATCATCCACGAAAGTGCATTATTATTCAAACTGCAAAAGCAATACAGAACATGTTACAGACATAATCCGTGGTAATCTGAGTTTCGATCTTACCAGAGATGAGTTTATGTCTCTTACCTTGGTGGAGTGACGTCGTTCAACATTTTCGACTTCGACGGAGCAGCCATTGTTCTTCAACTTCCTCTATTTATTCGTTGTCTAACGTTTCATTTTACCAAACCCACAATGTGGAAGATTTAGGTAAATGGGTTTCTTTTATGTTTATATCCGTTAACAAACAAAAGGTCTGAGCATATAGGTCAACTTTAGGACTGGAAGACATTAACACTTGGTTCCTGTACCGTTTATTTCAAATTAATTATATCACTTATTATTCTTAATATTCAATTAATTCTATTAACCACATTTCAATTGATCTTCCACATTTATATTAACACGGTATCAAATTAGTTTTTTTTTTCCATTAGTATTCAATTTTATCCTATTTTTCATATTCTTTTTCATTCATTTGTTTTTTTACTAATATTTTGTTTTACTTACTTATTACATTTATATATATTTTATTATTATTTTTATTCAATTTTCCTTTTTTACAATTTTCAAAAAATACTTATTTTTAAAATGTCTTTTTATATTGTTTCTAGAACATATATTTAATGATTTAATAATTCTTACCGGAAATCTCAATTCAATTCAATCTTTTTTGAACATATCTTTAATAATTTAATAATTTTTAAACCTAAATGAGCATTGTTTAAAGGGTGTCAGATAGAAGTATGAGTTCATGTAGCACCGGCACTATAGATTCAAGTCGTGTCTGGTGTTGAGTTCAATGCTTCATAGTATCAAGAAAATAACTGACATATAACCTCTGTAACATAAACACCACTGAAAAAAGACGTGTCTGTGTCCGATACGACACTGGTGATTAGATTCAATTTGTTCATTTTTTTTTAAATTATTACTGGTGTCTACATGTCGGTGTCGTGTCCGGTGCCTATGTCCGTGCTTCATAGCATATAACAAAAAATAATTCTCACCATTTTTTGTAAAGAGAGGTATGCCATGAGATACATAAACCTGTAATGATGAAAATAACTCGTTCAGCTTTTCGAAATGATATCAATAATATGGGTTTTTAAGTTTGTACAAAAAGGCCGGTGATAAAACTTTTCATTGCTCCAGTGTGACTTACAAACATCAACAGGTCCATCCATAAAGCCTTCCACTAGCATTGTACGAAAGGGAGTTCCCTCCGGTCCTTGACGATACATAACACGAAACTCGTCACTATCCTGTTTTAACTATTAGAAGAAGTAAAATTATCAACTGCAACTTGATAATTTGATTACAAAAATTCAAGTACCTTCATCCTAAAGATTAACAGAATCACGTTACAAATGTCACACAAAGTTTTCATTAATCCAATGAATTTTAAACAATAGAGCCATGTAGACAGAAATCACAGAGCCGACATTTCTATAAAAGGAAGTTATCAATAAAGGCATACAAAACAAAAAAAAATTCGAGATCTAACTGAATGGAAGATCGCATATATAAATAAAAAACGCAGTTTATCATGAAAACCAAGCATAGTGAAACAGCAGAAGCCAGAGAATGGATAACATTTCCAATCGTTATGCAATGTATTAGACCTTCCATGGTCATCTGAAGCACTCCTCAACATATCAAGAAAGTTAGACATCTCTGCAATCTTATGTTCTACTAATTTCTCCTTATATCCTACACAAAACCAAACAAAGCTAAGAAACTAAAATAACTTTTCCACCAAGCTGATAGAAGTTCTTCCTAAATGATTTCACAAGAAATCGTAAATAGTCATTGTGGTCATCGAATATGTGACACGATATCATTATAGTCTCCGAATGTATCCAAACTACAAATACTTCTTCCGTCTATCAGTTTGGTCCATAAATTACTACTATCAGAAGACAACCGGGGGACATTTCTAACTATATTGACAACACCTCACACATTTAGGCGCCAAATTAACTATTTACTCCGAAAGAAATTAAAGAATGGTAATCACCTTCATCTTCTAGCTCTGATGAAGGTATGAGTTGACTTTTTACAAGCTTTTTGAGTATCTCAACATTTGTAAGATCAGGTGAGGCAAGAGTCCTATCCAGCCTCTCCCTATACTGCATGATCATTCGTTTCTTCTCCATTTTGGCATATATTTGAGAAACCTTTTCTCAAAAATTCAAATCAGGCAAAGATTCCAACCATTCATATTGTTCCCAAACTCATCCAAAATTTACCACAACCTATGGTGAAACAAGATAACAAATCAGGTATAGTATAGTTCTCATCACATCATTCATAGTAAAACACAACAAATTGCTAAACAAACAAAGATTGAATAAGTTTCCAACAAACCAAAAAAACTTAAAACAAAAACATAATTCTAGTATTGAAGTTAACATACACAACATGCACATGAAAATCAAATTTCAATACCAAAAAATGAAGCAGCAACTGAAGTAGTGATGATGGTGTGAGGAGAAGAATCCAGAATCGGAAAAAGGAAGATCTAAAACGATGATCTAATACTCAAGATAGATTCATTTGATGTGATGGAACAACAAATCGGATACACAGCCAAAAGGTTTACGTGACTTTAGTTGAGTTCATATATGAAAAGGCGAACTTTCTCGAAGACCTTTTTCTTGGGAAGTAATGTGTTAAAGGATAGAAAATGTTGTGTTTTTTTCTGAATTATCTATAATATAATAAAGTAAATTTATCTAGAATTTTCTATAATGTATATATAAATTGTTCTGGAATTCACCATTTCGCCCTTTGGTCTTTTTCTTCCACGTCGCCATTTTCAACGGTAAAATATATATTTTTTCTCTGCTTTTCCAACCGAATTGATCTTTTCATTGGAATCCAATTTATAGTTGCTTTGTACTGTCTCATGTTTCATTATTCAACTTATTTGTTTGATAAAGAAAATGTAACTAGATTTCAAATTTGATTTTTGCAAATAAATGTTCCAACTTTTATTGGGAAGCAAACAGCAAACTTACAAACTGCACAACACTTTATCATTTCCAAGAAAAAACTATTCATCATCTGATTTTTTCACTACTCTTGTCCTTCTCAACCGAATATCTAATTTGAAATCTCTCTTCACTGTCTTCCTATCTCAAACTCATTCTCTGCAAACTTTCTCTCCTACAAACCCATTATCTACAAACTTTCTCTTCTACAACTAACATACTCTAAATCTTTCAATTTCTTCTTATGAGAATCTTCCTCCATACCCATACTTTTCATTATTTTTCCCAACCAAAGTATTTATTTTTCTTACTCACTTTATCTCTCATAAAATGCAAACACTATACTGTATATTATCAGACAGGAGAAGGATGAGATATGAGATGCAAATATTTCATCCATACGGTTGACAACGGGGTGAGACGGGAAGAGAAGAGAAGAAAATTAGTTTTTTTTTAAAGTTTATTGTTGCAGAGGGATGAAGATCGATGAAGATCAATAAAGATAAGATTTTTTTTTTGGATTTGTTTATGATGAAGTATGAAGAATGATGAAAATTGGATTATTTTCTTGGTATGTTCTTGATGATGGATAAAGAACGATGAGAATTTGGTTGTTTTTTTTGTATTTTTTCATTAAATATATTATATAAAGCAAGATTTGCATGATGGGATTTTATAAGGTGAATTCTTATCTACCCACTTTAAAAAGTTGAATAGAGTTACTCATAGAGTAAATTAAGCTACATTGCATTGAAAATCTACAAAATTTAAATAATTAAATAAATAATTAAGTATAATAAAATGATATGGCATTAGTGGATTGGTTGAAGGTAGACTACCCAACTTTTTGTGATGGGTAACAAAGTTGTCCCCATTTTATAATTATATCTTTTATATTAGTTCAAGTAAAAATAAAGTATAACATCTTTGAATAGACAACTCAATCTAACTTAAAAATAACTTATGACTCATATGAAGTTAACTTTAAATTTTTACACAGGACCTTTCAAAAGTTTGAGACGACCCTGATGACTTGTCATTTAGTATTTTTATTAAGTTCTTTTAAAATTTAATCTGGATATAAGAATATTTGTTCTGACAAGTTATCATGAATGAAAAAACAAAAAAAATCAGGTTCCATTGTAGAAGCACATCGTTGACTTGCCTAAAAACTCTAACCCAATGTTGTGTTGGAAATAAGCTGAGGTATAGTTTTTATTACATATTAATTTTTCAAAAATCGTTTTATGTCTATTATTTTCTCTAAAGATAAGATACTCGAGAGCAATTTTTCAATCATGAGCAACAAAGTTTTATTTTTTTGTCAAAATGAGCAACAAAGTTAAATGCACAGTAAATGTGTTAAACATACATGCATATGAACTAGCTAGACAATGCACCTAACAAAATTATATTTGCCTGTTTTCTACAATTTTAGAAATTTTCATATTGCTGACAGTTACAATTTCTATTGCATACGGAATGATTGCGATCAAGTAGATGTTTGGTCTAAGATTTTATGACATTTACCAATTAAAGGTGAGTCAATATTATTATAGAGTGCAAATTATTATAATGTATTATAGAAGATTATCTTGATGTTTGAGGTTTGAAAATCAATATTGTTTAAAATATTTTTAAACATTTTTTAAAACTGTTACTTAAGTGTAAAAAAAATATTTATGCCATGTATTGAATAAAAAAAAATTAATGCTCCGTGTAAATTTTGTAGTGGTAAAATTAAAACAAAAATAAGTGAGTCTAAAATATGTTTTCTTTTTTGTTACATGAACTAGGGAAATATTGGTTTCTTTGAAATAAGAATTGTAACTGAAGATTTTTAGGGGTATAATATTGTGTCTTTTTTTTAAGAAACTAGACTTTACGGTGCTATTTATTTGTAGCATGACAGGGTTATTTAGTTGTAGCGATGATATTGTTATGTCTTGTGTCCTTGCTGTGTTAAAAGTATATTTCAATATTATTTGTTATCAAACAGTCAAATATATAGATGATTTTGATTTACGTTAGATTTAGCTATATTAAACAAAAAAAAATTGTTTTTTTAAAGCAAAATATAAACAATCTATACATGAATAGTTTTAAATATATATGTAATTTTGTCACATGTTTTTTTTTTTTACTTTATTTTTACTATAAATTATTGTATTCACACTTACATTTCAGTTTAATTATTTTGTACAACCTTATTTTATGTATTGCATACGAATGGGTATTTGATATCATTATATTAAAAAACTTAATAAAACAAATAAAATATTTGTCAATAATAATATAAAAAAAATACATGATACAAATATAGCTATCTTACTATTTTCTTTACAAAATAATAAATAGGTGCATTTTCTTATATATTTTTGTTTTATTCTTTCTCACCTCATAAAAAAATATCAAAAATAATTTGAAAAGTGTATAGTTAATTTTGTTTTAAAATAGATTTGACTAAATTAAAGAAAAACTAATTAAAATTTATAGCTTAGTTTATCCAATAATTTATTAATAGTGTATTTTTGATAAATATTTTAGATATAGGTAAAAAAATTAATTGTTTATCCAAATGTTTTATAAAAGATGTTTAAGAAAAATAAATTTACTATTGCATCAAATATTTTTATAAAAAAATTATAATATAAGAAAATTGATGTCTCTGCAAAAGATCAACTTGCCCATTATTCTAACCCTGCCATCTGTCCAATTGAGAGACATTTTTAGTCCAATTTTTTCTTTTCTAAACCAATTGTCCCATCTCATTTTACTCCAACCTAATAAAATATATGTCAAATCAACTAATAATAAATATAAATTAAGGACTTAAAATTTAGTATAAAATAAATATTTTATACCATAGAAAAAAAATGTAAAATAAAAGTAAAATTATGATATATAATTGAAAATCATATACATTACTTTTATTAGATATGATTGATAAGAATTATTTCTTATGACATCATTTTTTTATTCAATTAGTTTTATAAACAGTTTTATTTTTATATATAAAAAATGTTTATTATCTATTCAAATATTTTTATACGAGAACCAATTTAATATTGATCTCTAAATATTGTTAATCCAAAAAATTTACTATTAAACGGTGATATTTGACTAAATCTCAAAAAAAAAAATTAGGGGTGTTTATGGTTGGTTATTTTTAAAAACCAAATCATAACCATTTTTAAACTAATTAAATGGTTTGAATTCATAACCATAACCACATTTCAATCAAAACCGATTATAAAACCGATTATAAATTTGGTTATGGTTATATAACTGGTTTTAAACTGATTATTACTTTTATTTTCAAAAAAAAATTTCTAAAAAAAGAATAATTTTTTTTTCACAAAAATTTATGTTATATGTTGATGGTATTTATGGGTCACTAAATCAAGACCAATTTACGATTTGGGCAACCTCTTTTAACAAACCAAAACATTGGTACGAGTAAACTGTTATAAACCAAAGTAGTGGAATGTGATTTGTGAAGTGTTAGTTGACAAAAAAAATGCAATTAACAATAAAATGTCAATAATAAGTGATAGCCCAACAAATTGGTAGTAACAAAATTAGAATATTTTTATTTTAAACATTAAAAAAAGAAAATGTAAAATTAATTAACTCTACAATAGAAATGGACGATTAGTTTCGAAAAACAAATATCCATCCCATAAATCTGGCCATGCATCTGAAATGGAACATGTATAATTTAAACATTAAAAAAAAGAAAATATATCATTTAATATATGTTGTAATACAAATGAACAGTAGGTTTGGAAAATTCAAATAACCATCCAATAAATTTGGGCCATGCATTTGAAATGTATTTCAAAATTGAATGCTTTTAAATTTTGACTTAAACATTGCAATTATTTCCCACTAGTATTGTGATTTGTTGAAAACGTATGGAACCCATAACTACACTGAAAGAGGGTAATGCACATGTTTCTTCATTCAACAATAGAGAAATAACCACTTTGAAAATTTTATTTTGATCCAAGATAAGTGTGTTCTCACATTAGTACAGAAGGTCTTTTCAATTATTGCAATTGCTCCAATATGAAACATTGAGTATAAATACATTACGGGTGGGATTTTTAAGTTCAAGTATGAGGGAAGTTGCAGTCAGACTAAAATATTGACTCACATAACAATTTCATCAGGCTCTTTTGGGTAGAAAATCTGTAACACATTACTACAAAAAAACACATACAACAATGATTAAAAAATATATATTATTACGCAGCACCGGTCGTTATTATGTAGCGTGTGGTTACATATGCGTAACTTACGATTAAAAAATATTTTTTTCTAAAAAATAATTTCTTTTTTCTAAATTTTTTTACGAAAAAAATAATTTTTTTTCAAAAAGAATATTTTTTTCCTAAAAATTTTAAATTTTTATTCGAAAATAAAAAAATTTATAATTGAATTGGAACATTTGGATTTTGGATAATAACCAGATTATAACCGGATCCAAAAATAAAATATGGTTGGATAACCAACCATTAATAATTAAACTGGTTAATAACCATTTAATTATATTTAAATATTTTAAATGGATTTAGATTTAGTTATGAATTTGGATCTCACAACCGGATATTTTGTAGATTCCTATTAAAATTTATATATGTGAAAAAGTTTGCTATCGATGAGTAATATTTTTCAATTAATAAAAGTACTAATAAAAAAATCAAACTAACTTAAAGATTTAGATTTTATTTTAAAAAATTGTTCTATGATAAATTAGAAATAAGTGAATGATTAAAAAAATATGTATATTTTCAAATTTTGATAAATGTGTCTTTAATTTCTATTTAAAAAAATTAAAAGTAATTTTAAAGGTATATAATTGATTTTAATGTGTTTAATTATTTTTTAAATTAGATTTGATTACATCTTCAAAAATAGTTTAATTAAAATTTATATACGAGAACAAGTATACAATTGATTCAAAATAATTCTAAATTAAAAATAATATTTATATACGGGAAAAAAATACATTGTTGATTAAAATATTTTTATATACAACAAAATTATAGGCACGAGCTTATTATCTCCTTTAAAAATAATAAAACTTTTTAGTTAAACAATTTTATTTTCTTTCTTTTCATTCTTATTATATTTTAGAAATAAATTCGTATAAGATACCACTACCCGTATGAACGCACGGGTATCCCACTAATTTTTCACCATGAAAAAATGTTTTGTAAGTCCTACGAAACAATAAATATATTAATAAAACATTAAAAAGTTATATGGGTTGGATTAAGATTAAGGGGACTAGAAAAAAAATATTGTTGGGTCATTACTATTAAGGATTTCTTAATGCACCACATATATTTCTTAGCCACCATGCGGAATTATTTAAATTCTCCTAGTTTCTAGTGATGCATCTTCGGACGCACCAAAAGGTTCGTTAACGTTGAAATATTCTGGAGAGGCATCTCCAGAATATTTTTGAGGTTAAAACATGTCAGACCCTTCTCCTTCTTCATTTCTCATTTTACTCAAACTAATCTTCAAACTCTCTCAAATTTTTCTCTCCACTAACTCAAAACTCAACCATCAAGGCTTAACGGAACTTCAATCATCATCTCTAACATCAAAAACATCAATTTCTTGTAAGTTTTTTTAAATTTTTGATAAAAATTTTTTTTGTGTAAATGAGAAGAAATCAATGATTAGAGTTAGAAATGAGTAGATATAGAATTTTAGATTGTTTAAACATAGTGTATTAGACGTTTGTTGGCTGAAAATGATGATCAAAAATTTTTTTTTTTAGATTTCATGGGGTACATTGACGCAGCTTCTGATTTGCAGGAAATTTATGAAATGCATCTCCAAAATTTTTCAGCGTTTTAGTTTCCCAGATTTTGGAGATGCATCTCTGGAATTTTCTGCAGATTTTAATTTCTTTCTTGTGTGTTTTTTGCCTACATTAATGGTCTGCTTTACTTTAAATTACAATCATAATGGCTGATAGACAGGATAAACTGAGGCACGAGAGGGTTGCTTAGCACGCATCAGTGCGGCGAGAGAAAAGTCAGCACGTTTCGGAGGCCCCTGGTTCCTCTAGTTAGGCAGAACCATCTACTTCTGAGGCTCGTGCTTCCCCTCATGCCATTTCATCTTCTTCCCGTATGAGATGGGATTCACCATTTGACACCTCACTCCCTCCATCCTCCTGTAGGCGTCAGGTTTATCCAATGCCACCTCTTACTGTAGATGTTGATGATTCAGTCCCATCTCATACTACTGATGTTATTGATCCAGTGACACCTCCGGGGGGTGAAGCTGTTCTGGATGCTTAACCAGATGCATTTGGAGGAGACCCAATTGATTTGTCATTACTGAGGATATGTGTAACACCCTAAATATTCCCCGCGTAATTTAAATAAAAATTAGAGTAAATTTAAAACATATAACATTTAGGATGTCACAATTCAACCAAACGACCGCTCATATAACATTGATATGTAACACATGAAACTTTTAAAAAATTATTTATAATAACTATAATAACAAAACATGATTGAAACATCAACTTTGTTGAAATAGCGGAAACATCATTATCAAATAATTATTCAAAACATAACCATGTTTTCAAATTAAACGTAAATAACAGCAACTTCAGAAGATATCCAAAATATCCAACAAAACATAACATACATAAACGTTCCATAACTCCGGTGTTACACATAAGAGCAGACGCCGACGCTAAAAATAAAACAGAAGATTCCATCTTCCACTCACATCAACTCCTCTACTGAGAGTTATCTGCACGATGCGCATGTAAAGGCAACATTCAAACAGAATGGGTGAGATATCATAATTATATAAAGGAAAACATGATAATAAGTAAGCAACAAATTATTACATGCATATCACCCATTCCACAACACACTACAACACAATCAACACAACAATCAACCGAACACAACAACGATGCAATCAACGTGCAATGCAATGTGACTCAAAACTCGACTCAAATGCATGAGGTACCAAATACGTGAACACTCAAGTTCACCGCTCTGATCCTCACCTCCTAGGATCTGAGCTCACCAATCGTCACCATCACCTCCTGTAAGGTCTCACTGATTCCATCACCTCAAAAATCAGCTACTGACACTCAATCCCCACCTCCTAGGATTGAGGCCCAACAACAACGTACCAATGTCCAACCTCATGAATGCATGCAACATATTATTCATGCGACAACAACATCAAGCACAATGACCAGCACCTCCATAATCAAGGTAGTCCTCCAATATTGGCCATCATGCACCAAAAGTATGCTACAACAGTCAACAACAACAACACACCAATATAGTAATCAACCACAACACATTTATGAATATGTCGCATTACAACATAAGCATCACAACGCTTTTCACACTATCAAATAGAAAAATATACAACTTCTGGTATAAAAATCAATTTCAGAATAAAGTTCGTCACGTCAAATTCCCGATGCTTCAAACGACACCCGAATCGGACTCCCGGAACTAAAGTTATGAATTTTCAAAGATTTTTCAAAAATGGTCCCCGTGTAACCGATTACTCTAATTGAGGTAACCGGTTACACCCCTGTAACCAGCTAGCCTTTGTTACTGACTTATGGTATAATCGGTTACCACAATCAAGATAACCGGTTACACCGTCACCTAAATGCCCAAAAACTCATTTTAAAAGCAGTGTAACCGGTTATTCCATATCTGGTAACCGATTACACTGTGCGCAGAAGCACTTTTCTGCAACTTTTTAAAACAAAAACCACTTTAAATCCAACCCAAAACCTCATTTTCTCATGAATCAATTGTGCTACACTTTAACACGAAAAAACATTTTTCTACAGTTTCAAACTCCAAATTCTTTTCATTAAAACTACTCATAACTTTGTTCCGACTTTGACTCGTGATCACACACAACAAACAATATCAACGTCATACAACTATCAATTATATGATTTCATAACAACTATTGCAACAATACATCAGTCACAACATCGATACACCATACACAATTCAACAAGGAATTAATCAAATTCAACAATTACCAATTCATCAAAATTATGAATAGAGAGAAAAAGCACAAATCCTACATGGCATAATCTACCCACCATCATCATGTTAACCCTTAGATAATTAGAACCTCACCTTAACCTTAGAGTTCTTGCAGGTTCCTCAACAATGGTGATTCTCCTCTTTCTCCTAGAGCCATAGCCTTCACTTTCTCTTTTCTTCAAATTTTCACTATCTAATAGATTTCTCCCACTATCCCCTTATTTCTTCTTCTTCTTCTTCTTCTTCTTCTTCTTCTTCTTCTTCTTCTTCTTCTTATTATTATTATTATTATTATTATTATTATTATTATTATTATTATTATTATTATTATTATTATTATTATTATTATTATTATTATTATTATTATTATTATTATTATTATTATTATTATTATTATTTAATCCAACTAATTAAAATAATAACCGTCATAATACTATCAAATATTTAATCTAAATAATATTTTTCTAATATCATTTAATTAAATAACTAATATAAGTTAATTAGTTTTACTCTCCACACCACCAATTTCTACTAAATTGCTCACACACCCCTACAACACCTTAAAGTCTATTCTTAAGGCCACAACCCCACACCAAGGGCAGCTTAATACACCAAAAACACCAATAACACAACATAAGCACACCACATAATTAAATTACGGAAAATAATTAAAATAAATCGGGGCGTTACAACTCTTCCCCACTTAGAATATTTTCATCCTCGAAAATTTACCTAATTCAAACAACTCAGGATACGCCTCACGCATTTTGCTCTTCAACTCCCAAGTCATATTTCCACCGGCAGTGCCTCCACACACTACTTTCACGAGAGCAATCTCATTGTCTCTCAACTCTTTCATCTCCCGATCATCAATTCTCACAGGCAAAGCCTAAACTGTAAGGTTATCCCTTACTTGAACATCATCCAACATAATCACATGCGACGAATCTGAAACATACTTCTGAAGCTGTGAAACATGGAACACATCATGTAAATTCGACAAATAAGGTGGCAACGCCACTCTATAAGCAACAACTCCAACTTTTACTGATATTTGATACGGACCAATAAATCAAGGAGTGATCTTCTTCGACTTCAAAGCACGTTTGACACCGGTCACCGGGGTGACTCTCAAGAATACATGGTCTCCCTCTTGAAACTCAAGATCTTTCCTCCTCTTATCATGATAACTCTTCTGCATACTCTGTGAAGCTTTCATTTTTTTCTTGAATCAACTTCACCTTTTAGTAATCTGCTGGGCAATCTCAGGTCCAAGCACCACACTCTCACCAGATTCATGCCAACACAGAGGTGTCCTACACCTCTGACCATACAAAGCTTCAAAAGACGCCATTCTAATACTAGAATGGTAACAGTTATTAGAAGTAAACTCAATCAACGACAAATGACTATCCCAAACACCTCCTTGTTTAAGAACACAAGCCCTCAACAAATCTTCCAAAGACTGAATAGTCTTCTCTGTCTGACCATCTATCTGCGGATGATAAGCAGAACTCAATCCCATTTTGAACCCAAAGCCTTATGCAAACTCTCATAAAATCTGGAAGTAAACCTCAGATCTTTATCCGACACAATACTCAACGGAACTCCATGCAGCTTCACAACCACACGGATATAAACCTCCACCATCTTCTGCAAAGAAAAACTGACGTTTATCAGAATAAAATGTGCCGACTTCATCAGTCTATCAACAGTCACCTAAATAACATCATGCCCTCTCAGAGTATTTGGCAACCCAGTCACAAAATCCATAGAAATGTTGTCCCATTTCCACTCTAGAATATCTAATGGTTTCATCAACCCTGCAGGTTTCTAATGTTCAACTTTCAACTTCTGACAAGTCAAACAAGCATACACAAACTGTGTTATATCGCGCTTCAATCCAGGCCACCAAAATATCTCCTTTAAATCTTGATACACGCTACTCTTATGACTATCTTCCAAAACCATCTTTTTCAACTCAGAATCATCAGGAATACAAATTCTGTCACGAAACCTCAACACACCTTGTCCATCCACTCTAAAGTCGACATCCTCAGTATGATTACTTCCAACCATAAGCCCACCAACTTCACATCCAACTTCTGACTCTCTTTAATATTATTAAGAAAGTCATTCTTGATCTTCAACATACCCAACATAACACTCTGCAGTGTTATCTCATAGACCAAACTCAAGTCTCTAAACTTCTCAATCAATTCTATCTCTCTCACATCATAGTAGACATATGCAAAGACTTCCAACTTAAAGCATCGGCTACGACATTAGCTTTACCGGGATGATAGTTCAAACCAAAGTCATAGTCTTTCAGAAATTTCAACCATCTTCTCTGCCTCATATTCAATTCCTTCTGATCAAACATATACTTCAAACTTTTATGATCATTAAACACTTCAAATCTGGAACCATAGAGATAATGTCTCCAGATCTTCAACATAGAAACCACTGCAACTAACTCTAAATCATGAGTAGGATAGTTTCTCTCATGAACTCCCAGTTGTCATGAAGCATATGCCACAACCTTTCCATATTGCATCAGCACACCACCTAAACCCATCAAGGACGCATCACAATACCCCACAAATGGTTCATTAGGTTTCGGCAAAATCAAAACTGGAGTCGTAGTCAATCTCTTCTTTAGCTCAATGAAACTCTTCTCACAGTGAATATCCCACATAAATGTTTTACCTTTGCAAGTCAACTGAGTCAACGGAAGTGCTAACTTAGAAAAACATTCAATAAACATGCGATAATAATCAGTAAAACCCAAAAAGCTTCTAATCTCTGTAACCGACTTTGGAGCCTCCCATTGTAGAACTGCATTAACTTTGGATGGATCCACAACAATACTATCACCAAAAATAACATGACCAAGAAAACTCACCTCTTGCAACCAGAATTCACATTTCGACAACTTTGCATAAAGCTTATTCTCTTTCAACACTTGCAACACGATTCGCAAATGCTCAGCACGTTCCTCTTCTGATTTAGAATATATCAGAATGTTATTAATGAAAACCAACACAAATCGATCCAAGTAAGTGTGAAAGATACGCTTCATGTATTCCATAAACACACCAGGTGCATTAGATACTCCGAACGACATCACCAAATACTCATAATGTCCATACCGAGTCCTGAAATCCATCTTCTAAATATCCTCTTCCTTCACTCGAATCTGATGATTACCCGACCTCAAGTCAATTTTTCTAAACACGCGTGCACCCACCAACTGATCCATCAAGTCATCTATTCTTGGAAGCGGATACTTGTTCTTAATTGTTACTTTATTCAATTGTCTATAATCCACACACAACCTCATACTGCCATTTTTCTTCTTTACCAATAACACTGGAGCTCCCCAAGGTGATACACTTGGTCTCACAAATTTCTTCTTCAACAACTCTTCTAATTGCTTCTTCAACTCTGATAACTCCGATACCGACATCTTGTATGGTGCCATTGAAATAGATCTGGTACCAGGGACATGATCAATAGAAAACTCCACTTCTCTCTGGCGGTACATCAGAAATATCATCTGGAAACACATCTAGAAATTCACACACCACTTATAATTCGTCAATCACAACTCGACTCTTCACAGATAAGGACACAAACAATGCAAGCACTTGAGCTTTCTCCTCCAAAAGCTCTTTCAACTCTCTAACAGGCAGGAAACCAGCTTCTTCCTCATCATCAAGAGCAAGAAACCGCACCGACTTGTTATAACAATTGATATGAACATGATTGAACTCCAACCAGTTTATTCCCAATATAACATCAAGATTTCGCAATGGAAAGAAAATAAGGTCAACAACAAAATCTCATTCAAAGATCGACAAAGGACAATTCAAGAAAACCAGAGAAGTAGTCACGTATCCCTTAGCAGGAGTTTTTATAACCATTTCTCCCTTCATAGAAGAAACAACAAGGTTTAACCTTTTCACACTATCAGTTGCAATAAAAGAATGAGTAGCACCAGTATCAATAATAGCAATTAAAGGCGTATTATTAATGTAACATATACCTCTTATCAACCTGTCATCAATGGAAGTATGAGTCCCCGACAGAGAAAACACCTTTCCTCTAGTTGAAGCTTACTTTAACTTCTGGCAATGAGTATTGATGTGTCCTAGTTCTCCACAGTTGTAGCAGGTCACCACATTGCTCTTATAGTCAGCAATCAGATGCCATGTCATCCCACACTTGTAACACTTCTTCATGTCACTCGTGCACTCACTGACACGATGAACCAACTCACCACATCTATAACACTTAAGAGGAGCGGGAGCACCTCCCCCACTTGGCCTCTTACCATCAATAACTCTCTGTTTACCCTAATCAGTTGGAGCACTGTAAGGCTTCCCACGGTTCATATTCTGCTTTCCCCTCTTCTTACTCAGGCTCTTATAATGAGCTAACCACCATCCTCCTCAAAAATTCTATAGCTATTCACCAACTTTGGAAACCTTATGATCTATTGGTATCCAATTTCCTGCTTAATCTCAGAACACAAGTCATTCTCAAACTTGATACACTTTGAGAACTCAACAGTCGTTTCACTGTAATGCAGATAGAACTTAGCAAGTTCCACAAATCTGGTAGCAGACTCAGTAACAGTCAAATTACCCTGCTTCAGCTCTAGAAACTCAATCTTCTTCTTCCCACGAACATCCTTCGCAAAATTCTTCCTCAGAAACTCCCTACGTAACACAACCTAGGTAACAACTTCACCTGAAGTCCCCAACACCTAATGAGTGTTGACCCACTAGTCATCAGCCTCTTCAGCTAGCATATGAGTACCAAACAATACCCTCTTCTCTTCTGAACAATCCATCACACATAAGATTCTTTCAATCTCTTTGAGACTAGCATGCGCTCCATCCGGATCATACCTACCCTTAAAAGTATGCGGATTGTTCTTCTGGAACTTCCTCAAGTGACGAAACTCATCATTCCCACCAATATTAGCCTAATTCTTAACAGCCTACAAAGCAACAGCAGTAGCTGCATAGTTCCTTCCATTCATTTCTGTTTTTTCACCATAAACATCAACAATGGTTAGAAGACAACATCGATAGTATTCAACTGTCACACGAACACCGACTCAACAACTTGGCCGGACAGACTGACCTGCTCTGATACCACTAACGTAACACCCTAAATAATACCCGCGTAATTTAAAAAAAAATTAGAGTAAATTTAAAACATATAATATTTAGGATTTCATAATTCAACCAAGCAACCACTCATATAACATGATATGTAACACATGCAACTTTTAAAAAAATATTTATAATAACTATAATAACAAAATATGTCTAAAACATCAACTTTTATTGAAACAGCGGAAACATCATTATCAAATAATTATTCAGGACATAACCATGTTTTCAAATTAAACGTAAATAACAACAACTTCAAGAGACATCCAAAAATATCCAACAAAACATAACAGACATAAACGTTCCATAACCTCAGTGTTTAACATCAGAGCAGACACCGACACTAAAAATAAAACGGAAGACTCCATTTTCCACTCACATTAACTCTTCTACTGCAAGTTATCTGCACGATGCCCATGTAAAGGCAACATTTAAACAGAAGGGCTGAGATATCATAATTATATAAAGGAAAGCATGATAATAAGTAAGCAACAAATTATTACATGCACATCACACATTCCACAACACAATCAACACAACAATCAACCAAATACAACAACAATGCAATCAACGTGCAATGCAATGAGACTCAAAACTCAACTCAAATGCATGTGGTACCAAATACGTGAACACTCAGGTTCACCGCTTCTCACCTCACCTCCTAGGATCCGAGCTCACCAATCGTTACCATCACCTCTGATAACGTCTTGCTTATTCCATCACCTCCAAAATCAGTTATCGGCACTTAATCCCCACCTCCCGGGATTGAAGCCCAACAACAACAGACCAATGTCCAACCTCATGAATGCGTGCAACATATTATTCATGTGACAACAACATCGAGCACAATGACCAATACTTCCATAGTCAAGATACTCCGCCAATACTGGTCATCATGCACCAAAAACATGCTACAACAGTCAACAATAACAACACAACAATATAGTAATCAACCACAACGCATATATGAATATGTCGTATTACAACATAAGCATCACAACGCTTTTCGCACTATCAAACAACAAATTATTCAACCTCTGGTATAAAAACCAATTTTTGAATAAAGTTCGTCACGTCAGCTTCCCAACGCTTCGAACGACACCCGAATCGGACTCCTGGAACTAAAGTTATGAATTTTTAAAGATTTTTCAAAAAGAGTTCCAGTGTAACCGGTTACTCCAAATGAGGTAACCGGTTACACCCTTTATAACCAGCCACCCTTCGTTACTGACTTATGGTGTAATCGGCTACCACAATCAAGGTAACCGGTTACACCCTCACAAAAATGCCTAGAAACTCATTTTAAATGTAGTGTAACCAGTTACTCCATATCTGGTAACCGATTACACTGTGCGCAGAAGCACTTTTCTGCAACTTTTTAAAACGAAAACCACTTTAAATCCAACCCAAAACACCATTTTTCTCATGAATCAATTGTGCTGCATTTTAACAGGTAAAAGCATTTTCTACAGTTTCAAACTCCAAATTCTTTTCATTAAAACTACTCATAACTTTGTTCCGACTATGACTCGCGATCACACATTACAAACAACAACATCATACAACTATCAATTATATGATTCCACAACAACAATTGCAACTATGCATCATTCTAACATCAGTCACAACATCGACACACCACGCACAATTCATTAAGGAATTAATCAAATGCAACAATTACTAATTCATCAAAATTATGAATAGAGAGATAAAGCATAAACCCTACATGGCATAATCTACTCACCATCATCATGTTAACCTTTAGATAATTAGAACCCCACCCTTACCTTAGAGTTCTTGCAGGTTCCTCAACAATGGTGATTCTTCACTTTCTCCTAGAGTTCTAGCCTTCACTTTCTCTTTTCTCCAAATTTTTACGATCTGATAGATTTCTCCCACTACCCCTTTATTTCTTCTTCTTCTTCTTCTTCTTCTTCTTCTTCTTCTTCTTCTTCTTCTTATTATTATTATTATTATTATTATTATTATTATTATTATTATTATTATTATTATTATTATTATTATTATTATTATTATTATTATTATTATTATTATTATTATTATTATTATTATTATTATTATTATTATTATTATTATTATTATTATTATTATTATTATTATTATTATTATTATTATTTAATCCAACTAATTAAAATAATAACCATAATAATACTATTAAATATTTGATCTAAATAATATTTTCCTAATATCATTTAATTAAATAACTAATATAATACTATTAAAGTCTATTCTTAAGGTCACTACCCCACATCACCAAGAGCAGCTTAACACACAAAAAACACCAATAACACAACATAAACACAACAACGCATAATTAAATTATGGAAAATAATTAAAATAAATTGGGGCAATACAATATGTCGCGTGCTACTGCTTTTATTCTGCTTAGAGGGAACCAGGCGACTGAGCCTTACAAAGTCTATCTTGATCGTTTCGTTGCTGAGGACATGCACTTCAACACTTATGTTGATCACCATGAGACACGACCATTTGACGAAATAATGATATACTCTGGATGGTTGGCCTGCGGATCGCATCTCACTGCTCCTCATCTGCCCGAGCGCGTCATGCGGCAGTTCAATTACACTCAGACCATTCACAGACACCTTGTTGTCTCTGTTCATCCTGCCTTGACACATAGACAAATAGATGAGATGTTTGATGATTATGTGAGTCATCTGGTACCGGATGAGGCACGGGTTACCATAGCTGAGAGCGACTGGAGCTACATCAAAAGGTACATCAGATGGTTCTTCAGGGTGTCATATTTGTACATGGTGCATGCTGCTCCAGGAGATCCGTCGAGGCCATCTCGTCAGGAGATACTAGAGGACAAGCAGACAAAGTTAGGTCATGCTGAGGATGTATTGCCTAGATGTCGTCGCATAGTGGAGAATGTGCAGGAAAACATTGACAGAGGTATCTTCCCTGATGGGTCTGATGTGAGGCAGGTCCTAGATGCCATCATGACGGAGGCATATGGGGCATTGTTATACCGAAGACATCGTTGGAGGACTGGGGGATTGATGGTCGAGGAGGTAGACGAGGCAGAGGAGGTAGAGGATAGGTAGTCAGACATACATAGTAGTGTCTTAGTATATAGTAGTAGTACTATGGTTTGTATTTTATTTTGATATCATGTTACTGTATTGATCTCGATTGTATGACATTTTCGACATTTATTGGTATTTTATTTATGTATGGAATTTTGGACCATTTGCAATTATGTACGTAGATTCTTTATTTTCGATTGTATGGTATAGTTTAAATATTCATTTGAATACAGATAAGTGAAATATAACATGAAATACCAGGTATTAATGCTTTACGGAGATGTATCTCTAGAATATTCACGGAGATGCATCTCCGGTCTAATTCAAGTGTATAATGGCTTCTTCTTGTGATGTATTATATGTTTTAAACTGTTACGGAGATGCATCTCCGAAATATTTCAATGTTCATTCAGAATTTGTGCATCCAGATATGCATCTCTGAAAAACCAGGGGCATTTAAATAATTTTGCGTGGTGGCTAAGAAACATAAAGGGTGCATTAAGAAATCCTCTTAGTATTTTGGTGGCTTAGAAGTTGGAAATTTATTAATGCACCAAATTTATTACTAAAATACCACGTGAAAAATACAAAAATGTCTCCAGTTTTCGGAGATACATCTCCGGACGCACCCTAAGTACATAGATTTTGAATTAACGTTAAAAAATCTAGAGATGCATCTTTAAACTGATTTCAGAGATGTATCTCCGAACGATATTGGAGCTTAAATCGCGCCACAACCCTTGTCTTTCCTCATTTCTAAAAAAATCTAAAATTTTCTCAAAATCACTAAAAAAAATTTCCATCAACCAAGTTCAAAATCAAACAACCAAGCTCAAATGTTTTTCAATCAACATCAAGTACATAAACTCTAAATTTGTAAGTTTTTTTATGTTTTGAAAAGTTTTTTGAGTTTTTGTGTAAATGAGTAGAAATTGATGATTTAGGTAAGAAATAAGTAGAAATTGCATGAATGATAGTTTACACATACTATAAAACATGTTTGTTGGTTGAAAATAATAACCAAACCATTATTTTGGGGGTTTGTATGTCTGCATTGCCGCCATTGAAGGACCTAAAGAGTTACAGAAAATTTTGGAGATGCATCTTCGGAATTTCTCAACGTTTAGATTCACATTACCCGAAGATGCATCTATGTAAATTATCAGTCTGTTTTTAATTTTTTTTGCTTTTATTGATTGTATGGTTGCTTGTACTAATTGTTTGGTTTACTTACAAACATTATAGTTGATAGAGATGATAGACTGAAACATGGGAGAATTACACAACATGCATCAGTCCAGAGGGAGAATAGTCAGTTTTCAGAGGCTCCTGTTCACTCTTGCCATGCAGAGGCATCTTCTTCTGGGGCTCATGTTTCTCCATCTTCTTCTTCCCGTAGGAGACGAGTATCACCTAATGATGCATCAATGCCTCCATCCTCCCTTAGGCGACAAGTATCACATATTCAGGCTTTAGAGATACCCGAGTCACCGATGGTACCTGAGGCACTAGTGCCACCTCTGACTAATAAGGCTTATGAGCCAGTGCCACCTCCGATTGATGAGGCAGCTAAGCCAGTGCCATCTTTAGCTAATGAGTCTACCTAGGATGATGAGTCACCTCAGGAATTTGGAGGAGGCTTTATAGAGTTATCATTACTGCCTCTGTATCCAAACCATACTGCCAGACATATTTGGGACTGAGAGGTAACATTAATTGGATTCATTATTTTTAAATTAAGTTTATTATTATATTACATGTTTCTGACATTGATTTATTTTTCTGCAGGACCATGATCTACTGAAGTTTATTAACCATGGGCAGAAGATTACTAGCCTGCCTGTCGCGGCGCAAAAAATACCCGAGCGCATCACACGCTCGATGATACAATCGAGTCTCCGCTGAATTTTATTTATTCCAAAAGTAAAGGGAAAACATTGATAAAACCCAAGGGAAAAAGAAACGGGTAAGGGATTCGGTTATACGAGGGGAAGGTATTAACATCTCTTACATCAGTCGTACTCAACGGAAACCATTTTGCTTGTTCTTTGCGTGAATGAGTGTTATTATCTATAGGCTACTTGCGAAAGGGAAAAAACAGGTTTATAATCAGGGTGCTCATGGAGGATTGGGCCCCTCGTGCCTATGTATCCTCATAGTGAAATGAGGAAGTCAGAGTTTCGTAGTTCGTGGAACTAAGAGTTAAAAAGGAAGAAAGATTTGATAGAGGTAATAGGAATGGTGTTTAAACCTAGAAGGGATAAAGGTGGTGTTTAAAAGGATAATATAAGTGGTGTTTAAACCGAACAAGAGGTAAAAGTGATAGAAGTGGTGTTTAAATCAAATGACATAGAAATGATAGGAGTGATGTTTAAACCATACATGGACGGAAGTAGTGTTTAAGCCAAAGGAGAAATAGAAGTGATAGGAGTGGTGGTTAAACCAAACAAGGAGGGAAGTGATGTTTAAACCAAAGGAAAAATATTATTGGTGTTTAAACCAAGGTAGCGAT
Organism: Lathyrus tuberosus; assembly: GCA_022829125.1. NCBI lineage: Eukaryota > Viridiplantae > Streptophyta > Magnoliopsida > Fabales > Fabaceae > Lathyrus > Lathyrus tuberosus. Next base: position 5,052,418 of record JALAZF010000023.1, on the reverse strand, counting down.
GTTTAAACCAAAGAAGAAATAAAAGTGGTGTTTAAATCAAAGAGAGTATAGAAGTGGTGTTTAAACCAAGAAGGAGATATAAGTGGTGTTTAAACCAAGAAGGGGATAAGAAAGTGGTGTTTAAACCAAATAAGTGGTGTTTAAACCAAAGAAGTATAAAAGTGGTGTTTAAACCAAAAGAGCAATAAAGTGGTGTTTAAACCAAATGAGTGGTGTTTAAACCAAAGAAATGGGTGGTGTTTAAACCAAACAAGAATAGGAATGATGTTTGTAACGGGAAAAACAGTGGTGTTTAAACCAAAGAAAGAAGTGGTGTGTAAACCAGGAAAAACAGTGGTGTTTAAACCAAAGAAAGAAATGGTGTTAAAACCAGGTAGTGTTGTACAGAGATGAGTGTTTTTGATTTTGATCATTGTAGTGTTGTCTGTGGGACATGGGGAAGAAGACTTGTCAGTCAGTGGACTTGAATCGCAATAAAGTCTATGAATGGAGGCGAATATTCTGAATAAATAGGGAATATGCCCCGTACTCAGAGGTACTCTAGATAAGGGTAAGAATAATCCCTCTCATCATTCTCCGTTGCTTAAGGCTCGTGGTGCACGATTTGCGTTAGAACTGACAAGCATTGAAGAAGAACCTTTGTTGTGCTTGAACATTAATCCAGTATCCTGTTTGTCTGCAATGTTTTGTCTGGCTTGTATTGGCTTGAGTGTGAAAGTCTTGAGTTGAGGTGAGGTCCAGTGCATCTCTAGTACAAAGGATTAGTCTTGTCAAGTGATCAAAATACTTCTAATCACTTGACTTAGACAAAGGAAATAAACACAATCAAAGGATTTAGTTGATCAAAGTGAACTTTGATGAACTTAATCAGCTAGGAAGAAATCAGTTGAAAATCGGGCTCATGGATTAATGACCTAAATTATAAGGAAAAGCAAAGTGACAACAAACTTCAAATTCTAAGATTAACATAAAACTAAGAGGAACATGGTTAATTTTCCTAAAAATTCTTGGTTGAAGATATATCCTAAAAACAATTATAAATTCTAACTAAGGTGCATATTTGCTAATCTTTCCTTAGCACGAATTAAACAAATAACTAAAAAAAAAAGCCTAAACATATCTATTATTGATTATTTTTTCCTAGCATTCCATGTTAAAAGAAACATTAAAAAAAACCTAAAATATGGAATTATGATGGACTAAAAATCAATAAAGAAAATAAAAGAAAAAAGAAGAAAAAACAAAGAGCCAGGGGTGTAATACCCCAAAATTTGCTCTCCCTTTTTTGTCATCATAGCATAGCATTATCATATATCATATCATATCCATCTCATTAGCATTGCATTGCATATTTCACATAGAAAAATGAAGCATAACATCCCTCTTACCATCAAGGCATGTGATCAGGGGAAAGGTGGACAATCAAGGGATCATTCAAGGCACAAAAAGTCAAACAAGTTGTCTCAAGGCAAGCCAAGAGGTCTTTCATGTCTCATATTGTCTCAATTGATCATCCAAAACATCAAGAAAGTGAGATTCAATGGGAGATTGAAACAATACATACTTCATCATGCAAGGGATCCAAAAAATGAAGGAAAACCCTCAAAAGAGATAGCTCATTGATCCAAAGTCACCCTCAAATGGTATATCTCATCCTCCTTTAAGAAGATACACAACATACTCTGAGGAATTTGAAATTGAAGACTGCACTTTTCCCTCCTAACCAGAGGGGGCCAAAACTAGGGTTTCTAATAAAATCAAGGAATCTCTGATTTTTTGGACAAAACTTGATGTCATGGTTTTCCATATGTCCTTAAGTGTATGTGTGTAGAAAATTGTCTCTCAATTGGTTTTAGAAGTGGTTCAATTGGAGGAAAGATAAAAAATCAGGAAATTTGGGGCCAAGTCAAATAATCAAAGGAAAAAGTCAACTCTTGACTTTTTGAGGCCAAATTCATGAAATTCATGTTATATGTGTCCAATGTACAAAATTTGGTCAAGAAACTCCAAAGGAATCATGGAAAAATCAAGATGTGGAAAGTTGCCATTTTTGGGTGAAGTAGGGTTACTAAATAAGGCAAGTTTTGGCCATCTTGCATTAGAGTTTGAACCAAGGCCATTCAAAATCAAGACCTCAAATGAAAATTCCACTCGGCCACAACAAAAGATCTTACTTTAAGCTTCAAATCCATGTGTAGAACATCTCCATTGGATAAAAATTGAGTGAGATATGATTAACCAAAGTTTGGGCAAAGTAGGTTCAAAACTAGGTCATGACCAAGGATTTTCAGGTCACGCGCATGTCCTTTTTACAAAAAGTTGGTGGGCCAAATGTACACCTATTTTTCTCATGGATATAGGCTTCATTTGCAAAACTTGTCAACATCAAAAATGTTCCTTGTAATGTCCTCTTCAAGTTTCATGTTGGGCAAAAGTTGATTTAGTCAAGTTATGATGGAGATATATTGGTCCAAAGTCATGGTGATCATGCTGAAAATCCATGCCATGCACACCTTGCCAGCCAACCTCATTTCCTCGCCCTTGTACCGATTCCCAAACCTTTGTGTTTCAAGTCATTTTTCAACCTTTTCCAAGCATTATGTCAACTCATTTTTCATACCAAAGTTGTTCTATTATGATCCCTCTTTCCATTGATTCCAAAACCATGCAGTTTCATGCCATGAACATGGAGAATTCCATTCTCAAACACCCACTGTTACAATGATGACTTGCTGCATAATTCTGGTTCAAGCACACATCAAATACATGACAGAAGTTTGTATGTTTGCTTCCTCATTAAGACCAACACATGCATGCACTCTTTACACACTTGCTCGAGTCATACATGAAAAGGGAAAGGTTGGAAGCTTGCTATAGAAGTTTAGCAGCAAGAACATGGTAACACATTATGAACCAGCCACACCATATCATTGCTCTCCCTAACTAACTTGACTCAGTTAGTTAGGGATGACTCACCTAACTCCACATAACTCAGTTAACTCACTCATTAAACCATGGTTAAGCTCACACTATAAATGACAACCTCACTCTATAATTTCATTTCTAACTCCATTCTTCTCATTTCACTCAAAAACACTCTCTACTTTTCTCTCTGATTCTCTAACTCTTTTTCATCTAAAACTTCTTCTCTTGCACGAGATTTTCATCTACTTCATCTTCATCATCATCAATGGAGCATGATTGAATCCACACGATTTCCTCAAGTATACTTCAGCAAGCTTTGAATCTCTTTGCTCTCAAGATAGCATTTATTTTGCTTAGTTTTGAAGCTCTAAGGTTGAAGAAGCAAGTATTTCCTCTGGTTTTCTCAAACTTTACAAGAACTGCAAGATCAGGTTCCAAAGCTCACAAACTCTTCTCTCACGTTTACTTGTTCATTTTGTTGTTTTCTTTATGATTTGAGCTTAATAGAAGCATTTGAACTCCGGCTAGTTGATAGGCCTTCTAAAGGCGTAGTTGCAAAACCTAGGGCATGATTTGATCTCTTCTGTTCTTGCTATGTGTGTGTGTTTCGTGGTTTTTATGAGCATATTCATGATGTACATGAGCTCAGCTTCATTTTGATATACATTTTGTGGATTTCTGGAGAGATTAAAAGTTGCAGACGGTGGTGATTGACCGGAGAAGGTGACCGGAGGTCCCTCTCCGGCCGGTGGTCATTATTTTAGGGTTTTGTTGCAGTTTGAATGAGGACCGTTGGATGATCATTATCGTGTGGCTAAGAATGTGCCAACACATTAAAATCAGCGTGCATGTCACGTGTGATTTCTGATTTTATTTTTAAACATGGTGTGGTGCAGTTCATTGTAGATAATGTGTTCCCTCGCGTGTGTGCATTGATTGTGGTTACTTTGACTGCTTGTTTGACTTGACTTAATCTGATGGCTGTAATTGCTTTGACCTTGTGTTGACTGAGTGTACATGCTAGTTATTGTGGATTGCGCAGACTTGGACCTAGACTATTTTGCTATTCGCACCCCATGTTTTAGAGCCCAAAACATTTTGAACTGGATATTTGCTACGCATGCACACCCATTCCTTATTCCATTTCATTTTATTTTCTTCATTTTGTACATGTTTGATTTTTAATTTTTAAAAATACCAAATTGTATCATAAAATTCCACAAAAATTCATGAACATCATTAAAGCATTTAGAAAATTTTTGATGATTTTATTTTCTGATTTTATGACGTTTTTCCCCTGCTCCACAATTTTCTTTGATTTTCTTTTGTGTGCATTCTTAATGTGGTACATGATTTTGTGCATTTTTGTTCTTGATCATTAAAAATAGTTTTGGTTTGCTTCTTTTTGTATTGAGTCATTAACATCTTGAAGTATGTCCTATGAGTTTTATTTTATTTTTTAGATCATTTTATGACATGTTTGGATGTCCATCTTTGCATTACTTTGCATGCATATCCAATTTGACTTAAGTGCATTGTATAAAGCCTTTTTGCCTTGATTTCTTGCATGCTATCTTGGTATATGATTCATTTCTGATTTCTGTATCTCAAAACCATGTTTGCTTAATTTCCATGAGTTCATTTAATTTTTGTTTAAGGCATTACATTTGAAGCATAATGACATGTCATATCCTTGTAATATTTGTGCATGTTTACATGTTTTCTTTTGTGCATACTTGCATGATCATTTGCCTATTTCAATGAGATATTCATGTGACATTATAGGTCATTGGTACACATTATATGTCATCATTGCATATTCATTTTCATTTGAACTTTGTGTATCCTTAATATGAAGTACTTGTGTTTTCTTTTGAACTTCCATTTCAATTCTTTTCCTTGTATAACTTCTTGAATGTCTTGGTGTTTGATCCATGAATAGTTTGAGATGTGTATAAGCCATTTTCCATTTAGTTCCATTCTGATCCTTGAATTACATGTTTCATTTATGCATGTTTCTTTCATTTCTTTTCATCTTTCATCTCCCTTTTCTTATGATAGCATGTTCTAATGCCATGGATGATGATTGTTGGTTGTTCACTTGAACTTGCTTGATGATAATCATTTGTTTTCCATATGATGCACATTCTGGTTGTGATTAATAGGATTTGATCTTTCATCTTTTTCTTTTTGATCTTTATGATGCATTAAATGTTCTTTTACTTCTTATACTTCTTATACATATTTACTAACCATGTAGGGGCTTTGGTAAGTTGCAATTGAGTGTGGATAAGGAATCCACATTCAAACTTCTATCCTTTCTCTTTTACAATTCCATCTTGTGTTTTGTTAAGCACTTATGTGCTTTTTCTTAATAACTCATCACTTTCCCTTTTTGAATTACAATTCATCTTCTACTTTAGAAGTGAATTGTTTAATTCATTCTTTCTTTAGACTTTAGGTTTAAACCTCACAAACCCTTAGGATCACTCCCTTAATTAATTGATTAGGATTGAGTCTTAGTTCATATAGATTTTACCTTTCTCTCCTCTCTTGAGTCTCTTTTCTCATCTCAAAGGAAATTCAAAATATCTAATAAAGGCAAGCATTTATTGCATTTAGGCCTTTCATATAAAGAAAAGATTATAAGGGGTCTTCTCTTATAATCTTAGAATGTGTATCATATAGCCCATCTTGGGTCAATGTGTTAGACATTCGATCTTGTATGAGGGACTTAAATGCAATACTTGTTGAAGGTACAAATAATAAAAAACACTTCTTCATTTCTTAATCAACAAAAACACTTAATAAATACAAGTATGCTAGTGTGTTTGAACCTTGATAATTGGAATTAAGTGTGAGGGTCTTCTTCACTCTTAGTGTGCTTTCTTATCCATTCCATCTTGGAATGTGAGAATGTACACCTTCCAATGACTAAGATTTAGAAACACTATCATATGCAAACAAATAAAAAAGAAACTTCTAAAAGACAAAAACAAACAATGACGTCTTTCCTTCAGGAATTCTTTTCTCATCTCACTCATTCTTAGCGTACGAACGCGCTTCTACTCATTCTTTTGCAAGATGGTAAAGCACTCGGACCAGCGAGCCTGCAACACCTGAGCTAGAACGTTAGCCGTTCTCTAAAAAACACAAACGACCCATCCCTAGTTAGGGGAACTACGTTGCTCTGATTCTCATGTTCCCGATGAGATACGTAGGCAGTGGGGTAGGGCCCATTCGAGCACTTCTTTTATTTTCCCTACATTTGTTTCTCGTTCCTTTTCCGTTCCTTCTCCTTTCTTTCCTTTCTTTCTCTCAGTTCCTTTTCCAGTATCCTTTTTATCACCCTTTGATCGAGACAAGCAAGCGTGGATCCCATCGGGTACGATGGACGCGTGGGGGTGCTAATACCTTCCTCGCGCGTAACCGACTCCCGAACCTAGTTCTCTTGGTTGCAAGACCATGCTTTTCCTTCCCTTCAGGTTTATGCGGTGTTTCCTTTCCCTCTCTTGGGATAAATACACATTGCTGGCGACTCTGTTTCGGTGCCACTTTCGCGTTTGTACTTGGATGAAAATCCCGGGAGCGACAGCTGGCGACTCTGCTGGGGATAGGTTGACCTCTTGCTGGTCCATCCCCTTAAGCGAGTCAATCCTAGCGCTCATTTGCTTTTCTTTCATTGGGTGTTTACCGTGGTGCTTTTCTGCTGTATTTACTGTTGTATTGTATTGCTATTTATTGTATTGCTATTTACTGTATTGCTGCTTTACTATACTTTACTGTATTTATCGCATTTACTGTATTACATATCATTATTATGCTGGACTGTGCTGTTGTTTTCTGTTTGGCGGGATGGGTGTTCTGAGAGATGAGTCCACTACCCAAGCTCGAGTATACACATAGGTATTAGAGTGGATAGTCATGATGTTTGCGTGGTGGTGACCACGTATTGTTGTTCATGAGACCCACAACCAGACGAGGTTCTATCAGGAGCTTTCTGCTACTGCATGTTATGCAGGCCAGTAGTTATTCTCTTGAGGAACTGTCGACTCTGGTGACCATTCCCGAGAACTCAGTTTCGGTACTCCTCCCGAGTTGTGACAGTGGCAGACCACATTCTGTGGCAAACCCATTGCACATTCTCGATCCGAGGACCCAATGCTGGGAACTTGCTATAGGTTGTCCTTTTTGAAAGAGAATCAGTGGAGGCACTCCTCGATTGGCGATAGTACTGTACCCCGAGGGATGAATGTACTATTGCTTCTCGACCTCAGTGCCAGAAGCTGAGGACCTTTCGTTTTGGAGAATCAGTTGAGGCCTCCAGGATTGATGATGATGCCAAACCAGAAATGGTGAACGTATCATCATTTCTCGACCTGAGAGCCCGGGATACTGAACATCCTAGTACCCACATGCGAGAAGGGCGGGTTGTTTATAGGTTTGCAGGAAACCATAACCTCCTATATACCCGATTTTCTATCATCGTTGCACACAAGGAAGTTTCATCCTATTGTACTCAGATGGCTTTTATCTATGGTTCTATATTGTTCTCAGAGCTACACTGACACCGTGCACGGTCCAGCACAGACACCTGATTACCTGATCACATTGCCCTTTGCATTGCATTATCATATCCTAACATAGATGTTTATTCATTTCCAGGTGCATATTTTACCCTTGATTCCAGTCATCAGGTCCCCGCAAAGATGAACACTAAGGAGAGGAAGAATATCATCAGCTATAAGTTCCTTACGCCTACTTTGGGCCCTATTGTTATGCTGAAGGGAATGGCGAGCCCTGCAGTACGAGAAGCTTTTGAAGAGAAATATGGGTGGATTCTATCTGTGGTCTGTAATGTCAGTGATTATGAAGCCAGAGGTCTCCATACGTTGATGCAGTTCTATGATCCGCCTCTGAGGTGTTTTGTATTTCCAGACTATGTGTTGGTTCCTACCTTGGAGGAATATTCCAACATGTTGGGGATTGCTATCAAGGAGGAGCCCACTTTCTTTGGATCAGTGGGAGATCTTGACTTTGGAAAGGTGGCTGGTGCTCTTTATTTGAGCAAATCAGAGTTAGACGCCAATGTCTCCAACAAAGGAAGGATTCGTGGTTACAAGCTGGAATATCTGATTAAGAAGGCCCAGGAAGCAGCTAAAGGCAAGAATTGGGTTGTTTTTAATGCTTTGCTAGCCCTTTGTATATACGGCATAGTGTTGTTTCCCAACGAGCCGGATTTCATTGATACGGACGCCATACGGATATTCATGATGAAGAATCCGGTGCCAACACTACTGGGAGATCTCCACTACTCTTTGTATAACTGAAACGAAAAGAAAAGAGGAGGGATAATTCGTTGCTGTGCACCTTTGTTCTATAAGTGGTTTGCAGGCCGCTTACCACAATCAGGGGCTTTTGTGGATTCCAAAGATTCTCTAGAGTGGAAACAGCGTTTAATGGGATTAGTGGCCAAGGACATCGTATGGGTAGATCATGGGCTGATTGGCAAGAATATTATCCACAGCTGTGGTAAGTTCCCTAATGTTCCACTAATAGGAAGAATGGGTGGAATTAACTACAATCCTTCTTTGGCCGTTCGGCAATTTGGGTATGCCCTGATGGGTCCGCCTATTAAGAGAGATGTAGAGGAGTCCCTTTATTTTCATACATCAGATGGTTGGGAAGCAGCACAGAAAGCTTCTGAAAGCTGGGGTAGCATACTAAAAAAGGGGAAAGTTGCTCTAAGCAAGCCTAACAACCGGGTTTATCCAGCATATGAAGAGTGGGTGAAGAAAAGAGTTGAAGATTTTCTCTTGCCTTTTGGTAAGGCATCCCTTTTGTATCCGGAGAATGAGAAAGCAAGAAGCACCGCTACTGTGGAAGAAGTTGACAAGTTGCAAGCCTTGGTGAAAAAGCTTCAAGGAGAGAATTCCGAGTTGAGTAGCCGTCTTCAGAATGCTCTACATGCCCACAAAGAGCTGGAACGGAAGGCCCAAGATGCTGAAAGGGTCCTAGCAGCAAAAGAAAGGGATTTTGCCGAAAGATCGCAACATTTTTAGAAAATTAGCAGAGGTGCTGATGATGCCACTCAAGCCCACAAGCAAACCAAACAGGCCTTAGCGCAGAACAAAGAGAAGTTATCTAAGTTTCAGCAAGCTTGGGATGAGGTCAGGCTTGAGAATGCTGAGTTACGGGAACAGTTGCAGATTAAAGACGAAGAGCTTAAGAAGGCACATGAGCAGAGAAGAAGGTATCGGGAAAGTCTCGGTAAAAGTCAAGAACAGTTAGAAGAAGCCGGAAGAGAGCTGAAGAATACCAAGAAAGAGCTTGAAGAAGTCATGATAGAAAGGGAGATACTCAAGACGCAAGCTGGCATAAAAAGACACAAAGGAGTGTGCGATGACGAAGCTTTGATGCTGCATATGGGTTCCTTAACAGAGGCTCTCGAGAAAAGGGATGTTTTGATCAGAGAGATGATTGAAAAGCCGAATCACCAGCGTACTCGCATACTCTTTGAGGAAATCAAATGCACAAGTGATAAGCTGAAGAACGTGGAATTGTCAGATTGATGTTCTTTGTTTTCTTGTATTTTGTTGTTAATGGTTACCATCAGGCTTGTTGATGGATCCATCTTTCCTTTGTACTTCAGTTATTGATGAATCTCTTTTGAATGTATTTGAACACTTTGTTGAATGGGGATGAGCTTTATTCAGAATTAGTCATCATCAGATATCTGTACACAAGCACATGACCATGACACGTCTCTTTATATCACGATTTCTGGTCTTCAGATTTCCGTGGTTAAGATTGGAATCAGGGTGTGAGCCACCTCGGAAATGATAAACATGGCATTTGCATTTGCATGGCATATCATTTTTTTGCATTGCAGGTTTTCTTTTTTGCAGGCGCCTGCTAACCTTTATTTGGTTTTCAGGCACGATAGCTAATACCCCGGTTCATCGATATTCTACCCGACGCAATCAAGCAAGAGTCATGGAGCAAGTTCAGACTGAGTTAGCTGATTTGAGGGGAAGGATGGAACAGTTCATGAGCCTTATGCAGGGGATTGCTCAAGGATAGTAGGAGCTGAGGACTGGTCAAGAAAACATGAGGATTGGACAAGAAGCTATGAGAACCACTATCCAGAGGCTGGAAACTGAAATCCCAAATCGCAACGTGCGCACTCCTCCTGTTGGCACAATCCCTGCTGGTGGGGTACATCTAGGATTTGATAACAATGAGGATGGTCAGGAAGACCAGTTCACTACATTCAACAATGACATGGGTTTCTACAATGACGACCGGAAATATGAAGGGCTGGATGAAAGACTCAAGGCTATTGAAAGCCAAAATCCTCTGGGAATTGATGTAGAAGACATGGGTCTCGTGCAGGGTGTGCGAATCCCTCCCAAGTTCAAGCTTCCTGCTCTGGATAACTACAATGGCAGCACCTGTCCCAAAACACATTTGCAAGCTTACAATCGCAAGATTGCCGCTTACACCGAGGACCGAAAGCTCTGGATGTATTTTTTCCAGGATAGCCTGTCAGGCGCCTCCCTGGAATGGTACATTAAGCTGGACAGGGTTTATATAAGGAGTTGGAAAGATTTGTGCGCTGCGTTTCTGAAGCAGTATCAATATAATCTGGACATGGCACCTAATCGTACTCAATTGCAGAGTATGACTCAGGATAAGAAGGAGGGCTTTAAGCAGTATGCATAGAGATGGAGAGAATTGACTGCTCGAGTTCAACCACCTTTGGGTGATCGTGAGATGGCTGATATGTTCATGAGCACACTTCAAGGGACGTATTTGGATAGACTTGCTGCATGTCCTTCCACGGGGTTTGCCGATATCGTCGTTGCTGGGGAACGAATAGAAAGTCTGCTGAAATTGGGTAAGATTCAAGATGTTGCTTCAAGTTTGAAGAAACCCTTTGCCAATGGACCAAGGAAAAGAGAAGGGGAGTCCAGCGCTGTGTATAGAGGAAAGGGCAGAGGCAGGACTCAATCTTACCATCAGGTAGATGCTGTAACCATTCCGGTTCCAGCAGGACAGCAAGCTCCAGATCAACAAGCTAGACCCCGATTCCAGACTAATAGACAAAGGGACCATAAGTTCGATCCTTTGCCTATGACATATGCTGCTTTGTTACCACAACTGCTCAAAGAGAATTTGGTTGAACTTCGGACTATGAAGCCACTAGATACCGGAAAATTGCCTCAAGGTTACGATGCTAATGTTCGATGTGAATTTCATTCTGGTGCGCCAGGTCACTCAATAGAAAAGTGATGGGCCTTTCAACATAAGGTTCAAGATCTGATCGATGCAAAAGCTATTAACTTCTCTAAGCCGCCGAATGTTCGTGATAACCCAATGCCTCATCATGGAGGTGCAGGCACGAATGCTATTTTTGATGGCGAGAAGTTGAATTTGATTACTGATGTTAATTTGGTAAAGACTCCGCTGTTGATTGTAAAAGAACGTTTGTTAAAAGGAAAGGTATTTCCTGGATGTGCCTCTGATTGCGAGGATTGTGCGAGACAGATTAATGGCTGCAGTAGGTTGAAAGTTGGACTACAGGATCTTATGGACGAAGGAAGTCTTCAGTTTGATAAAGTGGAAAAGGAAAAGGATGTTTCTGCTGTTACCATCTATTATAATCCAGTTGAAATACAAGTGCCTGCTGAAGAGCCTATTGCTATCATTGTGCCCGAGAGGCCGAGACCAGTTACAATTATGGTTCCTGAATCGGCTTCTTATGTGTCTAATAGGGCAGTTCCGTGGCAATATGGACCCGATACTCATCAAGGAGGAAGTCAGGTTGGTACTAGTATTGAGAATGTCAGTGGACCAAGTGGTTTCACCAGAAGTGGTCGGCTGTTTGCTCCTCATACTTTAAGGAATGATAAAGATGCGGAAGCCGCTGCAAGAGCAAAAGGAAAACAGGTTGTTGATGACAAGGTGCCTGTTCAGGAAGAGGACCCTAAAGTCAATTTTGATAATGATGTTGAGGAATTTATGAGGGTTATCAAAAAGAGTGATTACAAGATCATTGACCAGCTTAATCAGACACCCTCTAAAATTTCGATATTATCCCTGTTAATGAGTTCAGATGCACACCGGGCTGCTTTGTTGAAAGTTTTGAATATGGTATACGTTCCCCAAGAGATTACGGTAAATCAGTTGGAGGGGGTAATTTCTAATGTGAATGTGAGCCACGGGTTGGGGTTTACGAATAGGGATTTGACTCCAGATGGACGTAATCACAACAAGGCGTTGCACATCACACTTGAATGCAAAGGGGCTGTTTTGTCGCATGTGCTGGTTGACACAGGTTCTTCCTTAAATGTGTTACCCAAAAAGGCCCTGATGAAAATTGAAGTAGATGGTTTGGTTCTGAGACCCAGTGATCTGATTGTGAGAGCTTTCGATGGATCCCAAAGATCGGTGTTTGGGGAGGTTGAACTACCAATACAGGTTGGTCCACAGATATTCAAGATGATCTTTCATGTTATGGACATTCAGCCTGCTTATAGTTGTTTGTTGGGCCGACCATGGATTCACGCAGCGGGCACAGTTACCTCAACACTTCATCAGAAGCTCAAGTATGTGTTCGAGGGTCAGGTGGTCACTTTTGCGGTGAGGAAGATATATTTGTGAGTCATCTATCCACTTTCAAATATGTGGAAATGGATGGAGAAATTCATGAAACCCTGTGCCAGTCTTTCGAAGCCCTGAATATCAATAACTTACCAGAATCTACTTCAGCAGCAGTGGTGTCGAATGTGCCAGGTGGGCCGAGCGCATCAATTGCATCCTACAAGCAGGCCAGAGAAGTGGTTGAAAGTGGAAATGCCCAAGGTTGGGGTAAAGCTATAGATGTGTTCGTGAAAGAAGATAAGTTTGGCATTGGATACCAGCCGGGCCGGACGCCAGCTCCCCGATTCCGTGGGCCAATCAATTTCAACAGTGGAGGAGTTATCAATCCCAATAAGTCCTGCTCAGCAATAGAAGATGACGCTGAAAGCTCAGCTTACTTGGACAGATGGGTGTATGCACTGGCTCCAGGCGAAGTATTGCATAACTGGTCTAGCGAAGAAATTGTTCATGTTGTACACCATTCAGAGTAATAATTCTTGTCTTTCATACTGCATAAAATCCCACACTCTGCCCAAGGTGTGAGGATCCATTTGTAGGGCGGCCATATTTTCTCATATAATGTTCAAATATCAATAAAAGGACGTTTTTGTTTACAAATTTATGTTCCTTTACTCTTTCTTTTTTTTATTTTTGCACAAAGAAAATAAAAAATGATAATGCACTTTCTTTTATTTTGTTTTCAAGCAAAAAAAAAAAATCTAAAATAAAGCATAAATCCAATCATGCAGACTGGATTCCGTGGATTTCTCTGAAAATGATTATGTTATGCCCACGTATGATTTCGACAATCCAAACTATCAAGCTGAGGAAGAAAGTGATGAAGACTATGAACTCCCGGAAGAGTTGGCTAGGTTGTTGAAACGGGAAGAGAAGACAATTCAGCCTCATCAAGAAGCTCTTGAGATCATCAATATTGGTTCAGAGGAAAGCAAGAAAGAGATCAAGATCGGTGCAAGTCTGCGGGCTGATGTAAAGCAAGAGCTGATAGTCATGCTACGTGAATATGTTGATATTTTTGCATGGTTATATCAGGATATGCCAGGTTTAGATACAGATATAGTTATGCATAGACTACCAATGAAAGAGGACTGCCCACCGGTTAAACAGAAGCTGCGCAGGACAAAACCAGAAATGGCTTTGAAGATCAAAGAAGTACAGAAATAGTTGGATGCAGGTTTTCTGGCGGTGACCAACTATCCTCCTTGGGTGGCCTACATAGTACCGGTGCTGAAGAAAGATGGCAAGGTCAGAATGTGTGTGGATTACAGAGATCTCAACAGGGCGAGCCCTAAAGATGACTTTCCACTCCCTCATATTGATGTGCTGGTTGATAATACCGCTCAGTTTTTAGTGTTCTCATTTATGGATGGATTCTCCGGGTACAATCAGATAAAGATGGCGCCTGAAGACATGGAGAAGACCACATTCATTACCCCGTGGGGTACCTTCTGTTACAAAGTAATGCCTTTTGGGTTGAAGAACGCAGGGGCAACTTATCAAAGAGCAATGGTGACGTTATTCCACGATCTAATTCATAAAGAGATCGAGTGCTATGTGGATGACATGATTGCTAAATCAAAGACAGAAGAGGAACATCTGATCAACTTGAAAATGCTATTTGAGAGGTTGAGGAAATTCAGGTTGAGATTGAATCCTAACAAGTGTACTTTCGGTGTGCGATCCGGAAAATTGCTTGGTTTCATTGTCAGTGAAAAAGGGATAGAGGTTGATCCTGCTAAAGTGAAAGCTATACAAGATATGCCTGTACCGAGAACTGAGAAAGAAGTTCGCGGCTTTCTAGGGAGATTGAACTACATTTCAAGGTTCATATCTCATCTAACTGCCACCTGCGAACCAATATTCAAAATGCTAAAGAAAGATCAAACGGTCAGGTGGAACGATGATTGTCAAAATGCATTCGATAAGATAAAAAGATATTTGCAGGAACCTCTGATTCCGATACCTCCAGTTCAAGGGAGACCACTGATTATGTACTTGATAGTGCTCGAAGGATCCATGGGTTGTGTTCTCGGTCAGCACGACGAGACAGGTAGGAAAGAACATACTATCTACTACCTGAGCAAGAAATTTACAGATTGTGAATCACGTTATTCAATGCTTGAGAAGACATGCTGTGCACTCGCATGGGCCGCCAAGCGATTGAGACAATATATGCTCACACATACAGCCCTGTTAATCTCAAAATTGGATCCAGTCAAGTATATTTTTGAGAAACCAGCACTTACAGGCAGAGTTGCAAGGTGGCAGATGGTACTGACAGAGTACGATATTCAATTTACTTCTCAAAAAGCAATCAAAGGAAATATACTGTCAGATTATCTCGCGCAACAGCCTCTTGATGATTACCAGCCCATGAGGTTTGATTTCCCTGATGAGGACATCATGTTTCTCAAAGCGAAAGACTGCGAGGAACCACTTCTGGAGGAGGGGCCTGACCCTGAATCCAAATGGAGTTTGATGTTTGATAGGGCAGTTAATATGAATGGGTGCGGAGTTGGTGCAGTCCTCATTACGCCAGAAGGTGTTCACATGCCTTTCACTGCCCGAGTAACCTTCAGGTGCACCAACAATGAAGCAGAATATGAAGTTTGCATACTAGGGATCGAGGAAGCTATTGATTTACGAATCAAGACCCTCGATATCTTTGGTGATTCAGCACTGGTAATCAATCAAGTAAAGGGAACTTGGCACACACATCAGCAGAATTTGATTCCGTATAGAGATTATACGAGGAGATTGCTGACATTCTTTACAACTGTCAAGTTGTACCATGTTCCTAGAGATGAAAATAGGTTTGCAGACGCCTTGGCCACTATATCTTCGATGATCAAAGTGCATGGTTGGAACTTTGTGCCCAGGATTGATGTATCTCGTCTTGATAGGCCTGCTTTTGTGTTTGAGGTTGATGCATTGTCTGACGATAAGCCTTGGTACCATGACATCAAATGCTTCTTGAAAAGTCAAGAATACCCGCCTGGGGCATCTTCCAATGACAAGAAGACATTAAGAAGGCTAGCCGGTAGTTTCTTCTTGAACAAAGATGGCGTGCTGTATAAGAGAAATTTTGACACGGTCTTGCTCAGATGTGTGGATAGACACGAGGCAGACTTGTTGATGATTGAAGTGCACGAAGGCTCTTTCGGTACCCATGCCGGGGGACATGCGATGGCTAAGAAATTGTTGAGATTGGGGTATTATTGGCTGACCATGGAGTCAGATTGCTGCAAGTATGCCCGCAAGTGTCACAAATGCCAGATCTATGCAGATAAAGTGCATGTACCTCCCAATCTGTTGAGTATCATGTCCTCTCCGTGGCCATTTGCAATGTGGGGCATTGACATGATCAGAAAAATCGAGCCTACCGCTTCAAACGGCCATCGTTTCATCTTGGTCGCCATTGATTACTTCACTAAATGGGTTGAAGCAGCGTCTTATGCCAATGTCACTAAGCAAGTGGTAGCTCGTTTCTTGAAACGCGATATCATTTGTCGATATGGAGTTCCCGAAAGGATCATTACTGATAATGGTTCTAATTTGAATAATAAGATGATGGCTGAACTATGCCGGGACTTCAAAATCGAGCATCACAATTCTTCTCCGTACCGCCCGAAGATGAACGGCGCGGTCGAAGCGGCCAACAAAAATATCAAGAAGATTGTGTAGAAGATGGTTGTCACGTACAAAGATTGGCATGAGATGTTACCATTGGCTTTGCATGGGTATCGAACATCAGTCCGCACGTCCACTGGGGCAACACCGTATTCGCTTGTATACGGTATGGAGGCAGTTCTGCCGGTAGAAGTTGAGATCCCCTCTCTCTGAGTATTAATGGACGTTAAGCTGGATGAAGCTGAATGGGTACGAGCCAGATTTGATCAGCTGAGCCTTATTGAGGAGAAGCGACTAGCCGCAGTATGTCATGGCCAGCTATACCAGCGCAGAATGAAGAGGGCATTCGATCAAAAAGTTTGACCTCAAGTTTACAAGGCCGGGGATGTGGTAATCAAGATAATACTTCCTCCGAGTACAGATCACAGGGGCAAATGGACTCCTAACTATGAAGGTCCATTCGTGGTTAAAAAGGTTTTCTCAGGCGGAGCTTTATTGTTGACAACCATGGATGGTGAAGACTTTTCATCCCCTGTTAATTCAGATGTAGTTAAAAAATACTTCGTATAAAGAGACCCGCTGGATAAAAGAAAAAGGAATCCAGGCAAAAAAGGGCATCCCGGCGAACCAAAAACAGAATAAAGGTTCGGGCAAAAATTAGGGATATAATTGAAAAGAATTGTACACCCGGTAAGTTGAAAACCCAAAAGGGCAACTTAGGCAAAAAAGGGTATCCCGGTGGATTGAAAACCTGAAAAGGCGATCCACGCAAAAGAGGGATTTAAGAGAATAACTGCAGTCTGAATTAATCTGTACGTTTTCTACTCTTCAACGGGCTGGCAAAATTCCAAAGGAGGAATTGGTCCGACCACGAGCTTCCGAAGGCGAAGATAATCAAGAGAGTTGGAATACATACTGGCTATAACAAAATCAGAAATCAGTTGGAATCCAATTTCCACATTATCATTAGGATAGATTTCTTTTCTCAATTTTATGGCAATCGCCTCTTTCAGGGGTTTGCTTCCGATTGTAAATCCGCCAATTTTGGCATTTCATCAATAAAATTGAATATTCAGTCACGAGCTTTTACTTTCGTTTTACTGTTTTGTTTGCAAAAATGTCCGATTTTTTATAATAAAACATTACTTTGAAAATATCTTTGCCTTGCAAAAACATGCACAAAGACAATTAAAATTACTTTGCTTGTTGGACAACCTTGGATGGTGGACTCAAAAGACCACGCAACATCCTGGGGCATGCGCATATTCTTTTTCTGTTGCAGGAAATGAGTACGATCGATCCAAGCAGCACGAAAGTTATCTCTCAGCATAATTGACAGATATTTACTTTGACTTGATACTGTTGTATCTTATTAAGTTGTGTCTTCCATTCAAGAGTTCCCACCGAGTTTGGTGACGGCAACGGCGGTCGAAGATGGATTTCTTCTGTGTTGATAACGGTTATTAATGCAGTAAACACTCCAGGTCAATAACAAATGCCAACCCTCCGGTACCTTGCAGACGATGTGAAGGGTGGTTCAAGGCAGAGTGTTCGTATAAGAGTTTGAAAACGCTTGGTTTTCTATAAAATCCTCTTATGAGACGAAACTTTTAGTACTAACATCCCTTGTGGGGTTTACTCTTGGTAGGATGTATCAGCAAGTGGTGGTATTATATCTCCCGTAGGTTTCAGCATGCGAAATTTGTCAAAGAATAATCCCCAGCGGAGTTACTAACCATCCTAAACATGGGGTATGTTATCTCCCCAGCAAAGGATACTCCCGATCTGTTATCCCCAGTAGAGTTTGAAGACGCTTGGTCTTCTGTAAAATCCTCTCAATGGGCGTTCCCCAGCACGAGACGCTTTAAAGCAGTTTTCTCTAGCAGGGAGTGTTGTAAACTCATTATCCCCAGCGGAGTCGTCAAAGGGAAAGTTCGCCCAACATGGGGCACTGTGACATTTATCCTAAGCTCGACAGCTTTCTTCCCCAGCAGATTACCGTGGAATTGCTTTGGGTTTCCCTAACAGATCTATAGGGACTCTTTCTCAGTGTGTTGCAGCGGATTGTCTTTCAACCAAGATTTGCATGTCCCGACAGAGTAGCCCTGGTCCCTAGTAAGATTGTATCTCTGGTAATGGTACCCCCACAGAGTTCAGCATTAAATCTTGTCTGTTATACTCCCCAGCCGAGTCGCAGTAATTTCCCCAGCAAGGTCTAAAGAGATCGACAGAATCCTTCCTTCAGCAAGATGTCAACATATGATATTACCCAGTCGGTGGTGTAATTCTCAGCATTGCTCATTTACAGCTCAAAGTCCAATTTATTTTTTGGCGTACAGACAGTTTGTTCATATTATTCCAGCTGGTGGGATAGTATGGCAGATGGTTGTTCCAGCCAGTGGGATGATCATTATATGTGGTTTGTTCATATTATTCCAGCCGGTGGGATAGTATGGCAGATGGTTGTTCTAGCCAGTGGGATGATCATTATATGCGGTTTGTTCATATTATTCCAGCCGGTGGGATAGTATGGCAGATGGTTGTTCTAGCTAGTGGGATAATCATTATATGCAGTTTGTTCATATTATTCTAGCAGGTGGGATGGTATGGCAGATGGTTGTTCCAGCCAGTGGGATGATCATTATATACAGTTTGTTCATATTATTCCAGCATGTGGGATAATATTGCAGGTGGTGGTTCCAGCAGGTGGGATGATCATTTGGCAAAGCTTCCAAAGCCGGTTTGGTAAGCATCAAAGTCCAAGTTTAATTTGGCAAAGCTGCAAAAGTCCATCTGAGGATGGCAATTTTGAGATTCCAAAGCCTGTTTGGTAATCATTGAAGTCCAACGACAGATTGGCAAAAATCCAGCACGAACTGGTAAAAGTCTATTGTTTAGAATGGCAGAGCAGCTAAAGTCCACTAGCGGTGTGGCAAGCCAGTAGTCGTCTGGCGTCGTTCAAAAGACATTATTAAAGTCCACTAGCGGTGTGGCAAGCCAGTAGTCGTCTGGCGTCGTTCAAAAGACATTATTAAAGTCCACCAGCAGTGTGGCAAGCCAGTAGTCGTCTGGCGTCGTCCAAAAAGACATTTTTTTGAAGTCCATCAACAGTGTGGCAAGCCAGTAGTCGCCTGGCGTCGTTCAAAAGACAGATCTCTCCGACCACGTTCATTGAAGATTCAATCCAGCAGTCTCGTTGGGTTTATATCCCTTTTCTTCTTCGTCACCCAGAGCAAATTTTTGGTTATATTTGGTATTCAATCACTATATACCTTGAAAGTCTGAAAGCAATCGCTTTCAGGCATTCAGGTCTACAACGTTTGAATAGGGGCAGCTGTAATACCCCAAAATTTGCTCTCCCTTTTTTGTCATCATAGCATAGCATTATCATATATCATATCATATCCATCTCATTAGCATTGCATTGCATATTTCACATAGAAAAATGAAGCATAACATCCCTCTTACCATCAAGGCATGTGATCAGGGGAAAGGTGGACAATCAAGGGATCATTCAAGGCACAAAAAGTCAAACAAGTTGTCTCAAGGCAAGCCAAGAGGTCTTTCATGTCTCATATTGTCTCAATTGATCATCCAAAACATCAAGAAAGTGAGATTCAATGGGAGATTGAAACAATACATACTTCATCATGCAAGGGATCCAAAAAATGAAGGAAAACCCTCAAAAGAGATAGCTCATTGATCCAAAGTCACCCTCAAATGGTATATCTCATCCTCCTTTAAGAAGATACACAACATACTCTGAGGAATTTGAAATTGAAGACTGCACTTTTCCCTCCTAACCAGAGGGGGCCAAAACTAGGGTTTCTAATAAAATCAAGGAATCTCTTATTTTTTGGACAAAACTTGATGTCATGGTTTTCCATATGTCCTTAAGTGTATGTGTGTAGAAAATTGTCTCTCAATTGGTTTTAGAAGTGGTTCAATTGGAGGAAAGATAAAAAATCAGGAAATTTGGGGCCAAGTCAAATAATCAAAGGAAAAAGTCAACTCTTGACTTTTTGAGGCCAAATTCATGAAATTCATGTTATATGTGTCCAATGTACAAAATTTGGTCAAGAAACTCCAAAGGAATCATGGAAAAATCAAGATGTGGAAAGTTGCCATTTTTGGGTGAAGTAGGGTTACTAAATAAGGCAAGTTTTGGCCATCTTGCATTAGAGTTTGAACCAAGGCCATTCAAAATCAAGACCTCAAATGAAAATTCCACTCGGCCACAACAAAAGATCTTACTTTAAGCTTCAAATCCATGTGTAGAACATCTCCATTGGATAAAAATTGAGTGAGATATGATTAACCAAAGTTTGGGCAAAGTAGGTTCAAAACTAGGTCATGACCAAGGATTTTCAGGTCACGCGCATGTCCTTTTTACAAAAAGTTGGTGGGCCAAATGTACACCTATTTTTCTCATGGTTATAGGCTTCATTTGCAAAACTTGTCAACATCAAAAATGTTCCTTGTAATGTCCTCTTCAAGTTTCATGTTGGGAAAAAGTTGATTTAGTCAAGTTATGATGGAGATATATTGGTCCAAAGTCATGGTGATCATGCTGAAAATCCATGCCATGCACACCTTGCCAGCCAACCTCATTTCCTCGCCCTTGTACCGATTCCCAAACCTTTGTGTTTCAAGTCATTTTTCAACCTTTTCCAAGCATTATGTCAACTCATTTTTCATACCAAAGTTGTTCTATTATGATCCCTCTTTCCATTGATTCCAAAACCATGCAGTTTCATGCCATGAACATGGAGAATTCCATTCTCAAACACTCACTGTTACAATGATGACTTGCTGCATAATTCTGGTTCAAGCACACATCAAATACATGACAGAAGTTTGTATGTTTGCTTCCTCATTAAGACCAACACATGCCTGCACTCTTTACACACTTGCTCGAGTCATACATGAAAAGGGAAAGGTTGGAAGCTTGCTATAGAAGTTTAGCAGCAAGAACATGGTAACACATTATGAACCAGCCACACCATATCATTGCTCTCCCTAACTAACTTGACTCAGTTAGTTAGGGATGACTCACCTAACTCCACATAACTCAGTTAACTCACTCATTAAACCATGGTTAAGCTCACACTATAAATGACAACCTCACTCTATAATTTCATTTCTAACTCCATTCTTCTCATTTCACTCAAAAACACTCTCTACTTTTCTCTCTGATTCTCTAACTCTTTTTCATCAAAAACTTCTTCTCTTGCACGAGATTTTCATCTACTTCATCTTCATCATCATCAATGGAGCATGATTGAATCCACACGATTTCCTCAAGTATACTTCAACAAGCTTTGAATCTCTTTGCTCTCAAGATAGCATTTATTTTGCTTAGTTTTGAAGCTCCAAGGTTGAAGAAGCAAGTATTTCCTCTGGTTTTCTCAAACTTTACAAGAACTGCAAGATCAGGTTCCAAAGCTCACAAACTCTTCTCTCACGTTTACTTGTTCATTTTGTTGTTTTCTTGATGATTTGAGCTTAATAGAAGCATTTGAACTCCGGCTAGTTGATAGGCCTTCTAAAGGCGTAGTTGCAAAACCTAGGGCATGATTTGATCTCTTCTGTTCTTGCTATGTGTGTGTGTTTCGTGGTTTTTATGAGCATATTCATGATGTACACGAGCTCAGCTTCATTTTGATATACATTTTGTGGATTTCTGGAGAGATTAAAAGTTGTAGACGGTGGTGATTGACCGGAGAAGGTGACCGGAGGTCCCTCTCCGGCCGGTGGTCATTATTTTAGGGTTTTGTTGCAGTTTGAATGAGGATCGTTGGATGATCATTATCGTGTGGCTAAGAATGTGCCAACACATTAAAATCAGCGTGCATGTCACGTGTGATTTCTGATTTTATTTTTAAACATGGTGTGGTGCAGTGCATTGTAGATAATGTGTTCCCTCGCGTGTGTGCATTGATTGTGGTTACTTTGACTGCTTGTTTGACTTGACTTAATCTGATGGCTGTAATTGCTTTGACCTTGTGTTGACTGAGTGTACATGCTAGTTATTGTGGATTGCGCAGACTTGGACCTAGACTATTTTGCTATTCGTACCCCATGTTTTAGAGCCCAAAACATTTTGAACTGGATATTTGCTACGCATGCACCCCCATTCCTTATTCCATTTCATTTTATTTTCTTCATTTTGTACACGTTTGCTTTTTAATTTTTAAAAATACCAAATTGTATCATAAAATTTCACAAAAATTCATGAACATCATTAAAGCATTTAGAAATTTTTTGATGATTTTATTTTATGATTTTATGACGTTTTTCCCCTGCTCCACAATTTTCTTTGATTTTCTTTTGTGTGCATTCTTAATGTGGTACATGATTTTGTGCATTTTTGTTCTTGATCATTAAAAATAGTTTTGATTTGCTTCTTTTTGCATTGAGTCATTAACATCTTGAAGTATGTCCTATGATTTTTATTTTATTTTTTAGATCATTTTATGACATGTTTGGATGTCCATCTTTGCATTACTTTGCATGCATATCCAATTTGACTTAAGTGCATTGTATAAAGCCTTTTTGCCTTGATTTCTTGCATGCTATCTTGGTATATGATTCATTTCTGATTTCTGTATCTCAAAACCATGTTTGCTTAATTTCCATGAGTTCATTTAATTTTTGTTTAAGGCATTACATTTGAAGCATAATGACATGTCATATCCTTGTAATATTTGTGCATGTTTACATGTTTTCTTTTGTGCATACTTGCATGATCATTTGCCTATTTCAATGAGATATTCATGTGACATTATAGGCCATTGGTACACATTATATGTCATCATTGCATATTCATTTTCATTTGAACTTTGTGTATCCTTAATATGAAGTACTTGTGTTTTCTTTTGAACTTCCATTTCAATTCTTTTCCTTGTATAACTTCTTGAATGTCTTGGTGTTTGATCCATGAATAGTTTGAGATGTGTATAAGCCATTTTCCATTTAGTTCCATTCTGATCCTTGAATTACATGTTTCATTTATGCATGTTTCTTTCATTTCTTTTCATCTTTCATCTCCCTTTTCTTATGATAGCATGTTCTAATGCCATGGATGATGATTGTTGGTTGTTCACTTGAACTTGCTTGATGATAATCATTTGTTTTCCATATGATGCACATTCTGGTTGTGATTAATAGGATTTGATCTTTCATCTTTTTCTTTTTGATCTTTATGATGCATTAAATGTTCTTTTACTTCTTATACTTCTTATACATATTTACTAACCATGTAGGGGCTTTGGTAAGTTGCAATTGAGTGTGGATAAGGAATCCACATTCAAACTTCTATCCTTTCTCTTTTACAATTCCATCTTGTGTTTTGTTAAGCACTTATGTGCTTTTTCTTAATAACTCATCACTTTCCCTTTTTGAATTACAATTCATCTTCTACTTTAGAAGTGAATTGTTTAATTCATTCTTTCTTTAGACTTTAGGTTTAAACCTCACAAACCCTTAGGATCACTCCCTTAATTAATTGATTAGGATTGAGTCTTAGTTCATATAGATTTTACCTTTCTCTCCTCTCTTGAGTCTCTTTTCTCATCTCAAAGGAAATTCAAAATATCTAATAAAGGCAAGCATTTATTGAATTTAGGCCTTTCATATAAAGAAAAGATTATAAGGGGTCTTCTCTTATAATCTTAAAATGTATATCATATAGCCCATCTTGGGTCAATGTGTTAGACATTCGATCTTGTATGAGGGACTTAAATGCAATACTTGTTGAAGGTACAAATAATAAAAAACACTTCTTCATTTCTTAATCAACAAAAACACTTAATAAATACAAGTATGCTAGTGTGTTTGAACCTTGATAATTGGAATTAAGTGTGAGGGTCTTCTTCACTCTTAGTGTTCTTTCTTATCCATTCCATCTTGGAATGTGAGAATGTACACCTTCCAATGACTAAGATTTAGAAACACTATCATATGCAAACAAATAAAAAAGAAACTTCTAAAAGACAAAAACAAACAATGACGTCTTTCCTTCGGGAATTCTTTTCTCATCTCACTCATTCTTAGCGTACGAACGCGCTTCTACTCGTTCTTTTGCAAGATGGTAAAGCACTCGTACCAGCGAGCCTGCAACACCTGAGCTAGAACGTTAGCCGTTCTCTAAAAAACATAAACGACCCATCCCTAGTTAGGGGAACTACGTCGCTCTGATTCTCATGTTCCCGATAAGATACGTAGGCAGTGGGGTAGGGCCCATTCGAGCACTTATTTTATTTTCCCTACATTTGTTTCTCGTTCCTTTTCCGTTCCTTCTCCTTTCTTTCCTTTCTTTCTCTCAGTTCCTTTTCCAGTATCCTTTTTATCACCCTTTGATCGAGACAAGCAAGCGTGGATCCCATCGGGTACGATGGACGCGTGGGGGTGCTAATACCTTCCTCGCGCGTAACCGACTCCCGAACCTAGTTCTCTTGGTCGCAAGACCATGCTTTTCCTTCCCTTCAGGTTTATGCGGTGTTTCCTTTCCCTCTCTTGGGATAAATACACATTGCTGGCAACTCTGTTTCGGTGCCACTTTCGCGTTTGTACTTGGATGAAAATCCCGGGAGCGACAAGGGGGTGTAGAGCTGAATAGTGTGTTATGAACAATATGCATAGGCCTAAGGCCCAACATCTAGCAATGACGTAGACAAGGAGTAGAAGAGCAACCCAGGGGTGTGCTGTGCAAAGAGTTTGGGCCAAAGGCCCACTACCCCCAGCCAGCGAGACCAATTAAGGGAAAAAGGTTCAGCATGGCCAGATCATTTTGCTTCCTGCTCATAATGTATGTTTCACCTCAAAACCCTTGGCCCAAAATTCTAACCCTCTCTGTTGTGCCAGAATTCACAACCGGCGGCAGCGGAAGCAAAAACCTCTCAAATCAGACACCACACCACTCGTCTTGCCACTTTCTTCTTTGATTTACCCTTAATTTCTGCCAATTCTCACCCTAGATCATAAATCAAGCCAAAACTTCCACCAA
This sequence comes from Lathyrus tuberosus, assembly GCA_022829125.1. NCBI lineage: Eukaryota > Viridiplantae > Streptophyta > Magnoliopsida > Fabales > Fabaceae > Lathyrus > Lathyrus tuberosus. Next base: position 5,027,190 of record JALAZF010000023.1, on the reverse strand, counting down.
TTTTAAATCCCTAGTTCCTAAATAAAAATGCGCGATTGGAGGAACTTGGAGTCCAAACCCTAGGAGTTTGGCTCCACAAATAGAGAATTACATTGCAGAAATGGATTTAAGTAAAGAAGGTGGGCGTTGAAGACTTACGTGCGAGACTGAGATTTGTCTCAGAGGTCGTTGCATTGAAGAAGATGAAGACAAAAAAATCAGAAGACCATCGAAGGCTCTTTAGAGGTATGCAGCTTCAACCTCTTTCCTTATTCACATAATTCTTTTCTTCATCCACTCCTCCAAGTAGTCTGTAGGCCTGTTTTTGTTGTGAATTGTTGTGGCTGATCTTACTGCTGTCATACCCCAAATTTTGACCACTTAGATTTCCCATCATTGTACTAATCATCATCATAATATGGATGTACCTTCATGCCTCATCAATCTCCTCAAGGATTGTTGAGCATTCACTACCATCAAGAATTAGGGTTTCAAGCCCCTCAGAGTTCTTAGACAAAGGATCAATCAAGGAATGACATGATCTTCAACTTGTCTAACCTCTAAAACATCCACAATGGATCAAAAGGACTCTCACTTCAAGGATCAAGCACAAGGCTGCTCCCTTCTAGGTGGATCAAGTCTCAAGATCGACAATGTCACCAAATTAGGGTTTTGGTCGACCAGGGCCTCCAAATGGAAATTTTTCATCTGGGCACAAGCCAGTGATCCAAAACATAACCTAATATACTTCATGGGACCTCATGGACCCAATCATCAAGTCAATTTTGCCTCGGGGGATGCATTAATCAAAAATCAGGAATTAGGGTTTCTTGACCTAATTCACCCCTAAGTAGACTTTTAGGGCAAGTCATGGGCCAAGACCTCAAGAGAGGGTTTGAGGGTCTCTAATGAACTATATTGATCCATTTGGAACAATAGATTAATCCAAGAAGCTTGAGCAACAAGTCTCAATTTCATCTGCACCACAATTAGGGTTTCGCGAGGAAAGTCAACTGTGCACAAAAGTCAACTTTGACTTTTTGAGATTTTTCACCAAAATGGATTTTTAACCCTAAAATGATGTTAATGTATGATTTGAATCATCATTCATCAAGAAAAATCAAAGAAATTGGGATAACTTGTAAAAGGGGTAACCATAAAAACTTAGAAAAATTTCTAAGTTATGGAAAAAGTGACACTAATGTGCCAACTTTGGAGGACCATAACTCCTAAACCACAAGGCCATTGTTCCCCATTCAAAGCTTGATTTGTAGATCTCATTGCCCTCTACAAAAGCTTCATACTGACCTATGTCCAAATTCCTCATGGATTTTGAGTTATGGAGTGATCAAAATCAAGAAAAGTCACTTTGTTCCAACACTTAGTGAAAATTTCACTAAGTCAGATTTTACCCTACTTTTTGCCAAATGTAGGGGGATTTTTCACTTGGATTCAAAAGAGATCAAAACCAAACATGTTCAAACAGTTGTTGTATCATGTAAGGGCTTTCCAAAATGACCAAGAACATTACCAAATTCAATTTGAGTCATGAGATATAACATTGGCAAGTTGCCTTGTTGAAATCTGTCAAGGCAAGGCAGATTTTGCATTTTTGCTCGATTTGCCAAAATCAGCCAAATCCAAATGCTCCTATCCACTTGGACACCTCTGAGGATTGAATCTAAAGGGGACAATCACTGAGCCAAGCCTCCAAAGTCTTTGGAACAAGAAATAGCATGTTGGACCTAGAATTGCCAAAATAGGGACAAGACTCCAATTTTGGATTGGAGCATTCAATGGAAGCATCAAGGTGGCATGGACTGAGCCATTCTCAATTGAATTCAGTCAAGACTTATCCAAGACCAAGGGAACCAGCAGCCTGTGCCCTAACCTCTAGTCAATGGCTAGAGGAGACTTGGATTTTCATTTGCCAACATTGGCCAAACCTACTCAGCAGTTGCCATTCACTATTCCTTGCAAAACAAACTTGCTCTACTATAAATAGAGCTCAATTATGATCAGTTTGAGTACACTAAAGCCATCAAACAGATGCTTTCCTCAAAATCTCTTCTTTCACTCCAATTTTGCCTTCTAAGCTCCAAACCATTTCAATCCATTCCAAGCATTCATACACACTCCATAGCACCTAGGGAAGCTATCCAGCTCATTGGAACCTAGCTGTAACACCTCCAACACAAATCACGATCACCAGCTGCAAGTGGTAAGCATGAGCTCTTATAACTCTATGATCCATGCAATTTTTGCTGCACAATAATTTGGCCATATGTTCATAATCATGCATGGAATGTTTCCCCTCAATTAACTGCATTGTTTGAATCGTTTATCAAAAATCCCAGCCTTCATGGAGAAATTAGGGTTCTTGAGGATTTTTCGTGATTTCTTGTTATATGTTTAATTTAAATGAAATTAAATGTCATAGACATGATCGTGAGGTTGAAACGAGTTGATTGGTATGTGGATTACATGATATGATTAAGTATTCAATGAGATTGGAGAGAAAATGAAAATCTAGGCAAACCCAGAACACGCGCGTGTTCTTGGCGCCATTTTTTGAAAATTCAAATATTTGAATTTTGTGATTTTATTTAATTGATTCAAAAATTAATTTCTCTCTGAGTTTTAATGATTTTGAGTTTATTCTTTTTTTAATAATTCACAAAAATGTTAAAATATTTTATTTTCCCAAAAAATCTCAAAAATATTATTTATTTTATATAATTGATATTTTTTCAAAGAATTAATGTTTTAATTGTTTTTGACATTTAAAATATTTTTTCCACCTTGATTTTGCAACTTTTAATGCTTTCTAATTATTTTGTAGGTCAATACTTAATTTTTGAAGCATTAATCCAAGATCACAATTTGTTTTTCCTATGTTAAACAATTTTGATCATTTTAATTGAATTTTTATTCAATTAAAACACATTTTTGAAAATAAATTAGGGTTTTTGGATTAATTCAACCCTCATAAATCATTTTCAAAACTCTTTGGGCCTCTAATAGAGTGTAAGACCCAATCCTTTTTTTGACCAAATCATTTTTGGGCCTCAGTGTATTGTATAAGTCCTGATACCGTAAAAAACAAACGGCGTGATCGTCGCCTTTTGAAAAATAACCTATTGGGCCTACCCTCGAGTAGTAAGACTCATTTCTTTTCTTAAAACTCTTTGGGCCTCTAATAGAGTGTAAGACCCAATCCTTTTTTTGACCAAATCATTTTTGGGCCTCATTCGTTGTATAAGTCCCACTGTACATTTTCGAATAAATGACGCGATCGTCGCCAGTTTAAAATTAACCAACTGGGCGCTCCTTGAGCTATAAGACCCATTCAAAACTTTTGGGCCTCTATTAGAGTGTAAGACCCAACCCCCTTTTAACCAAAATCATTTGGGCCTCAGATATTGTATAAGCCCCTTCGCGTTAAAAGAAAATCTAGGCGCGATCGCCATTTTTAACGAAAAGTCAACTGGGCCTACCCTCGTGTTATAAGCCCCACTCTTTTTCTTTAAACCTTTTGGGCCTCTTGAGAGAGTGTAAGACCCATCCCTTTGTACAGAAAACCTTTTTGGGCCTCAGTCACTTGTATAAGTCCCTCTGTACAAATTCAAACAGTGCGCTCACTGATAAAACCCTGGGCCTCTCCTTGAGCTGTAAGCCCCAAATCTTTCTTTTTCAAAGCACTTTCTCCTTTGATTTTGAAAATACTGTTGTTTTCAATCTTTCTTTGTTGAACAACTAACCAAACAGCATGGAAGCTCTACAACCGAGTAAGTGTTTATACGCTTTCATTTACCACTTTCATATACATATAACTGTATTGTGGGGCTGTTTCACTGTAAGTCTTCTTTCATAAACTCATATCAACTGTGTAATAATAGTATAGATATTTCGAGTTTCCCCGGCAACTACGTCTAAAACTAGGTGACACCATTTTGTTTATTCATAGAAATAGACAACTAGATCCCCAATAGGATCACCAGATACAGTCTTCTCTTCGGTTGTCCTCATTAGAAATTATCAAGAAACTCTACTCCCAGAGATGAATGTATTCTCCGTGAATGGCATCTTTGAGTTTCTTCCAAATTCTCGAACTTTCCTGACTTGATCTATTCCTTGTGAATAGCTTGCCTTGAATTTCTCGGGGTTTGGGGACCCACGGGCTTCTTAAAAGCATCGGCCTCCTCTTGGGCATCATACAAGGACCCACAGGCTTCCTAAAAGCAACCCCGCCTCCTCTTGGGCTTAGTACAAGGACCCGTCGGCTTCTTAGAAGTATTCACAACCTCCTCTTAGGCTTCGTATAATGATCTCTTCCTCCGGGAATGATAGCCTCCTCTTGGGCTTAGTACAAGGACCCGCCGGCTTCTTAGAAGTATTCACAGCCTCCTCTTAGGCTTCGTATAATGATTCTTCCTCCGGGAATGATAGCCTCCTCTTGGACTTAGTACAAGGACCGATCGGATTCTTAAAAGTTTCCAGCCTCCTCTTGGGCTTCGTACAAATTGTCCCGATGACCTCCTAGAGGTATAGGAACAGAAATTAGTCATCTGCATAGAACAGTCCTTTCAAAGAGTCTACTACTGTTTCTCAAAGCATGGTACAAAAGATGAAACTCTAGACTTGGACAGTCTAATCTCCTTGAGTCTCAAAGACATTCTCAAGTGACCCCTTCGTTAAAAAAAACCCGTAGACTCGGACAGTCAATACCCTTCGGATTTCCCACTTCCTTAAAGAATGGGAACAACCCTGACCCTCGAATCAAATCCTCGAGTACAGTGTTACTCATATAAGAACTGTTTTTCTCTTTAAATCAGCATACTGGACCTGTCACTCAACTAAAATAGTAACCATAGCCTCTCTTTTGGGCTTTATACAATGATTCTCCCCAGCGGATTCAAACAACGTTTAGCCTCTCTCTCGGGCTTCGTACGAGACACATAAAGAGACTCCCTCGTTGAGTCAATCACCCTTTCGCCTCCATCTCGGGCTTTATACGAGATACACAAAGGTTCTTATTGAGCCAAACAAATCTTAGCCTCCATCTCGGGCTTCGTACGAGATACAAAAAACTCTCTTGTTAAGTCAAGTAGCCTTCATCTCGGGCTTTATACGAGATACCAAAAGACTCCATCGTCGAGTCAAAACCTTTTAGCCTCTCTCTCGGGCTTTGTACGAGACACATATTAGCCTCCTCTTAGGCTTTATATAAGAAAACCACTGGTTGGTTGAATAAACCTTTTAGCAACAAAGTTGTGCCTCGTTCACAGTACACAAACTTCAACAACTCTTTCCCCTTCATCTAATTGCTGTAAGCGGCAAGCCTCTGGATCATCTACATCCATGCCAATGTCCCTCTTTTAGTATGAGAAATTCCTAAGGAAAGATGGCATTGCTCTAAACTGAGTTAAAGTCTTCTCCATCAGGTTAAAATCCCCTATAAAGGAAATTATGGCATTGCCAGATTCACAAATCCCGGTTAAAGTAATCCTCCTTTACAGTCAGTCACCCAACAGTTATGACAAACAGACCCCTTTAGAGATGACAAATTCTCTCTAAGGTCAACACTTTTAGCTTCACATCTTGGGCTTTGAACAAGATACAAACTACCTTTCGCTTCACGTCTTGGGCTTTGAACAAGACACCAAAACAACAATTTCCTCCCATAGAATAGGAGGAACTACGATCAATCTGATTTCCCTATTTCGGTAAACGGGAATACGTAGGCATAAGATTGAAAGAAAAAATCTTAGCGAGCACACTAAACAAAAACCCAAAATCCCATACTCTCATACATTCGTCCTAACATCCTAACCGATAGCCTAAAGCACCCCTTGTCAACAAAATAACCTAGGAGAAACCCCGAATCTTTGTAGCATCTGTAAACCAACAGTTTTGACTGTTTAATCTCAGTATGCAAGCAGGGTTAATTGGAGACATCTATTTCCCTTCCTTCATCAGCTTTAATAGGATAAAAAATGAATCGAGCTGTAGTACCAGAGCGATCGTGCTTCGCAACCACATCCAAAAATCACTCGCTACAGAAAAATGGCGACTATGTTGGGGAGAATTACAGATCTCTTTAGGGATCTTGTTCTTTTTTTTGTTCCCTAGGTAGAAACCTTGACGTCATTAGGATCTTAGGTCAAAACGCCGTTAATTTGGAATGAAACCACAGGATGGTAATTCCGCCGGGGAACCCATTTTCTGTCAGGAACTTAGGATTCATAGCTTTAAAGGTCTAGGATGATTAGGACAAATATATATACTGCTTTTCCTAATTGCTATACGTGTTTATTTTTCTGCTAATGGGAATGCGTGTGATGTCGCATGTGGAAAGATTAAGTATACACTTAAGATAAGTGATGGCGACGAGGTCGACCATCAACCTCAGTGGAGGCTGACCAATGCAACCCATTCTCTCACCTAGACAATGGGCCGATTGTGATGTCTGAGAAGCTGAGGAGCCAAACCCTTTTGTAGTTCGGAAACTATCGGGAATAGTTGTTACGCGATACTACCCTCATTTGAGGCTGGTGATCTATTCTCGATGAATGGCACTTACTCTAAGATTGCTTTACAACTCGCTGGCGATTCGCTTGTTGTTTTGCTTTCCTGGGAGGAGTTGATGATAATGAGTACAGGTACAAAAATCACCTTAGTATAAACCTTTGGGGATGGGTAGAGCCTTGACTTCATGACAACGACCCTTTGACCCCATGTTTTTTCTATGTTTTTGTGTGCTGCATTCATGCATTCATTTAAAAAACATTAAAACATTTAAAAAAAATTTCTCTTCTAGTCTTTCTGTTTTTCAAATTAAACTAAGACTGTGATTGCAAATATCAGAGAAAAGGATTGCGCTAATGGATTTTGGTAGAAGGAGAACCCATAGGTATACCTTCAAGGTTCCAAAACTAGAGGATTTAAGAGGTTTAGCTACGATGATCACTAACCCTGAGGCTTTCAGAGCCATACACGGAGGTCTACTACCACTGTTAAGAGTCTATGTGATTGAGGGAATCATGGATGCGCTCATTCAGTTCTACGATCCAGTTTATCACTGTTTCACATTCCCGGATTACTAGCTAGCACCAACGCTGGAGGAGTATTTTCATCTGATCGATTTACATATCACTGATCGAGCTCCATTTTCTGGACTGGAAGAAATTCCAAAGAATCAGACCATTGCAAGAGCAATTCATTTGGACGAGTCTGAGGTCAGGACTCACATGACTACCAAGGGTGACATACAAGGTTTGTTAGCCCAGTTCTTGACAAAGAAGGCCCTGTATCTTGCCAGTATAGGAAACGTGACTGCTTTTGAAAGCGTCTTTGTCTTGCTCACCTACGGGTTATTTTTGTTTCCTAACATCAATAACTTCGTCGACATTAACTCCATTAAGGTTTTTCTCATTGGAAACCCTGTGCCGACTTTGCTCGCAGATACGTATCATTCTGTACATTTGGGAAATTTGTACAGCGGACGGGAGATCACATGCTGTGTACCTTTGCTTTACAAATGGTTTATCTCCCACTTGCCCAAGTCTGCTGCTTTTTGGGATTGTAAGAGTGCCTTACGTTGGTCGCAGAAGATCATGTCTCTTACCAACTCTGATATAGATTGAAGTAATAGGATCTATGATGGAATCAAAATCATTGATCGTTGTGGAAACTTCCCCAACGTACCCCTCATAGGAACTAAATGGGGAATCAACTATCATCCGGTGTTGGTTCGCCGTCAGTTTGGATACCCGATGAGGCATATTCCGCTGAATGCTCATCTGGAAGGTCTTTTCTTCAAGGAAGGAGAAAACGACAGAGCACTAAATATGGAAATAGTGCACGCTTGGAAACACGTTCATAAGAAAGGACAAGAGTCTCTAGGAAAACCGGACTGTGTCTCGATGGAGCCTTATCTCCACTGGGTACAAACTAGAGCTCTCAAGCTAAAGATGCCTTATCCTCGTTACGGAATTCTTCGGCCGAGGGAATCTGTCATGTACTTCATGACGGAAACTGAAAAGCTTTAGGTTACTCTCAACAAAGTTCAACGGGAGAGGAGGTCTTGGAAGAACAAGTACCGCACCCTCAACATAGAGTGCATCAAAATACAGCAATTACTAAAAGAAAAGGATGCTCTGATTGAAATTTTGGAGCAACATACTGTAGAGAATCAAGATGACCAAAGGAGATTACTCACTCCTTTCACCTGGAAAAGGAATGACAACCCGACAACGGCCCAAGAGCCCCGGTCAAAGAAAAGGAAAGAGTCAGCACCCGATTTCTCTTTAGAGAGGACTCGGGACCCATTAGCTTAGGTTTCTATTTTCGCACCTTGTAATCTACTGTATTTCCATTTCTGTAATCCTTTGAATTCAATAAAAAGGGGTTTCCCCACTGTTTGATATTTGCAATCTAATTGTCGAAGTTTATTTTGATTAAACCAAAAAATAATTAATATAAGCATTGTATTCATCATTCTCACATCACGTATTCTTTTTCCCTACGAATCTCAATTTTGTATCTCGATTCTAGAGTCAAACTGTCTCATTCGTACAATACTCGGCCCAATCGTCAGAAAAAGATGGATGATCTTGAGGAAGAAAACAGAGAGTTGAAAGAAGAGATCGACGCTCTGAAAGAGGATATGAGAAAGCTTCGTAACGACATGCAAGCCATGGCAGAAGCTCAGCTACAAAGAACTGTGATCTCAGAGATCACCTCAATGCCCATAGTGGAGAAGTATGATCCTAGGTATCAAATACCGAAAGATCGTCCTTGGGGCATGCCTGTTAACTATATCCCGGAAAGATATGTTCCACCGATCACTGAAGATTAGGGAATCACAACAGAAGCCGATGGGCCTGAAGGTTACAAACTTTGGGAAAGTGAAGATGCCAGAGGCATATTGAAGACTCCTGAAGGTTACAAACTTCGGGAAACGCCAAGACTCACTGCCGTAGTCACGGTACCACCCCCTGTGGTGCACACTGTCCCGGAAGGACAGATTCCACAGATACCTTCTGGTAAAAAGGAAACCATGTTCGACCGAATGGATGAGTTCCAGGAACAATTCTTGGAAATGCAGAAGGAACTGCAAGCCATTCGCAGTCAGGATCTATTTGGAAAGGATGCCGCAGACCTCTGCTTGGTCCCCAATGTGAAAGTCCCGCACAAGTTCCAAGTGCCTGACTTTGAAAAGTACAAGGGTAACTCTTGCCCTCAAAGCCATCTGGTGATGTACGCTCGGCGGATGTCAGCTCAGACGGAGAATCAGGACCTACTGATTCACTACTTCCAGGATAGTTTAACCGGTGTAGCACTCAAATGGTATATGGGTTTAAACCGTGCTATGATTAGCACATTCAGAGATCTTGGAACTGCCTTCGTCCAACAATACAAATACAATTTGGACATGGCACCCGACAGAGATCAACTCACATCGATGTCGCAAAAGGACAAGGAAACCTTTAAGGAGTATGCTCAAAGGTGGCGTGAGATTGCCGCTCAAATTTGTCCACCTCTTGAGGAAAAAGAGATGACAAAGATCTTCTTAAAAACCTTAAGCTCATTTTACTATGACCGAATGGTTGCCAGTGCACCCAGTGATTTCACCGAGATGGTGGGCATGGGCGTACGTCTTGAGGAAGCCGTCCGAGAAGGACGTTTGGTAAAAGACACTGGATCGACGAGCGGTATTAAAAAATACGGTAGTGCTCTCCCTAAGAAAAAAGAGCAAGATATTGGGAATATCTCTCTCGGAAAGCAAAGGCGACGTTATCAACCAGTAGCAGCTGTAACTCCTGCTATCAGCACCGCACCTACGTATCAACCTCAGGTTGCGCAGAGCCAACCTGATCAGCAAAGGACACAACAGCCTCTTCAGCAGGCTCGTCCTCCATATAACAACAACCGTACAACACGGCCACCAGGATTTGATCCTATACCCGTGTCGTACGCAGAGCTGTTTCCATTACTACTGGCTAAGGGGCACATTCAGACTAAATCTCCTCTTACAGTACCGAAAAATCTGCCTTTTTGGTTTAAGGTGGATCAAACTTGCCCTTACCACCAAGGAGGATCAGGGCATAACATCGAGACTTGTCTCAATTTCAAGTCCGACGTGCAAAAACTTGTTAGGAGCGGGGTCTTATCCTTCAAGGATACAAATCCTAATGTTCTCATGAACCCGCTGCCTCAACATGAGAAGGCTGCAGTCAATTTAATAGAAGGAGAGACTAACGATGTCTATCAAATTCACGATGTACTCTTGTTAAAAACCAATCTGGTCAAGATGCATTGTAGACAAAGTGGATATGGCCATGTGCCACCTCATAATTATCACCAGTGTGATATCTGCTCTAAAGACAATCAAGGATGTTCTGTAGTGCAAGCAGCTCTACAGGAACAGATGGATCTCGGATGGATCCAAGAGCACCGAGTTCATGGAGTTAACATGGTCTATATGAATTCTAACGTCATTCAAAACCACGACATCCGTGCGATGAATGTCAACCTGGTGGCGATGCACTCAAGGCAAAGCCAGTATAATAATTTGCTGCGGCACGATTACAGTTCCTGTCTGATTTGCTCGGTAAACAAACAGGGATGCTCTTTCATACAGGAGGCCCTCCAGCGTCAGATGGATCTTGGATGGATCTTAGACTACCATGATAGGAACCCTTATCAGATCAACATGGTTTAGATCTTCGATATTCGCGTGATGAATACCAACCTGGTAGAGTTACATGCTGAGCAGGTCCGACTCAGATTCTTAATATCACACGACTATCAAAGCTGTAAAGCGGGTTTCTAAAACGATTGAGGTTGTACCCTTGTCCAGGAGGCACTCCAGCACTTGTTAAATCACTGGTGGATGCCAATTTATATGGATGAAGATACTCAGCAAATTAGTATCAATAACAGAAACCCCACTCAGCGTCAGAGTCAGGATGTCCGATCTGTGGAAGCTAACCTAGTGAGGTTACATTGTAGTCAAAGTGGGCGTGACCAGGTGCCACCACACAATTATGACCGTTGTAGCGTCTGTTCGGAAAGTAACCAAGGGTGTTACCTTGTGAGAGAAGCTCTTCAGGGTCAGGTGGATCGTGGAGAGATTCGTCCATATCCGGGTTCTGGACCCATCAAATGGACGGCGGACTACCTTGCTGATCAAGTTGAGGATGTTGTCACGATCACTGGTCATCACAGGACCAGGGATGTTTTTGCCATCATCCCTCTACTTGACGAATCTAAAGTTCCCAACCGGGAACGGATCGAGATTACTTACGATGGTCAGAAAAATCAGAGGGCTCCCGTAGTCATCTATCTGCCGGGACCACTACCGTATGAATAAGCTAAGGCAATCCCTTACAAATACGGTGCAACAACAATTGAAAATGGAAAGGAAATTCCATTACCCTCCGTTGTGAATATTGCAGACATTAGTCGTGTAACACGGAGTGGTAAAATCTTCAACCGAGGGGTTGGGGAAGCTAACAAAGAAAAGGAACTTCAGACAGAAACTCCTGATCTACCAGTCGGTCAATCCAGTAATCCCGACCTTTCGAAAAATAATGATGAGATGCTGAAGCTCATCCAAAGGAGTGAATACAACATTGTCGATCAACTGTTACAAACTCCTTCAAAGATCTCGGTATTATCATTATTACTCAGTTCAGAAGCCCACAGGGAGGCTCTACAGAAAGTCTTGGAGCAAGCTTTTGTGGAACAGGATGTAACAATTAAACAGTTTGATAGTATTGTCTCTAACATCACTTCCTGCAACAATTTGGGATTTAGTGATGAGGAATTACCTGAAGAGGGTCGTCGTCATAACATGGCGCTCAATATCACAGTTAACTTCCAGGACGATACTTTAGCCAGCGTACTGGTAGACACAGGGTCAGCCCTGAATGTTATGCCGAAGTCCACTTTGATGTAATTATCATTCAAAGGCCCTCCGATGAGAATCAGCGAGGTCGTCGTCAAAGCGTTCGACGGATTCAGAAAAATAGTTATCGGCGAGGTTGATCTTCCTATAACTATCGGTCCTCATACTTTCCAAGTCACTTTCCAGGTCATGGACATCCGGGCAACGTACAGTTGTTTATTGGGAAGACCTTGGATACATCAGGCTGGGGCGGTTACTTCCACCCTCCACCAAAAGCTAAAGTTCGTCCAGAACGGTCAACTCATCACAGTCTGCGGGGAGCAGGCCTTGCTGGTGAGTAACTTGTCATCATTTGCTGGTATAGAACCCGAGGAGGTTATTGGAACTCAGTTCCAAGCACTGTCGGTGAGCAAGAACAATCAGTTCAAAGAAGGAACTTCCATTTCTTCATACAACGATGCTATCAAAGCGGTCGAGAGTACCGATACGACAGGATGGGCACAACTTGTCATTCCTACTGGCAATACAACAAAGAAGGGTCTTGGTTTTTCTGCAACCTGTACCCAGACCGCTGCCAACGATGAAAGTCTTCATCCCCTTCAAAACTTCTTCCACAGTGGAGGTTTCCTTCACCCAGTGTCTCAAGCAGTACATTCTATCAATGAGGAAGATCCCTCTGACACAGATGAAGAATGGAAGTCCTACCTTAACGGGGACGGTTATATGTCTCAGGAAGAGGTACCTATACCATTTTGCTATCCCGCACAGAGTCCGAGATTTATACCACGGTCAGATGTCGAAATGATCTATGGAGATTGTGATCCGGAAGGATGCCGTGCTCCGCCAAACTCATTAGAGGAGGACACTCTGATGAAAGACAATTTTGACTACACCTACTATGGCCCAATGGATGGTCTGCCAATGTGGCAGCCCTACCCAGGAAACTTGGGGCAAGAGAGTCAGCCGAACAATGAAAATCAGCTGACCATCATTGAACAGAATACCTGTGTCCCCATCATGTCATGGGATCAACACTCAGGTCATTCAGAAACTACTCAACATGAAGATGAATTCGCAACATTTGCAGGACTTGAATTCATCAACTATGCTTTTCCCAAGGTCAACGTCATCGAGAGAGATGACTCCTCCAGTTCCAAATAAGTTTGGGACACCTTGGGACAACTGAGTGGAAAATACGACTATATGGTCAGGTACACCGCTCCCGAAAGCTCTCGTATCAGGCTCGAAGATATCCAGCCTACTGGATGGGGAGATACAGCTGAGAGCACAAATACTATGCAAAATACAACTGAGAAATTCTCCTACGACAATTCTGCCTGGGAGACAGATTCCAATGATCCTGCTCCACCAGAAATCAGCGTCATTTCTGAAGACAAATCAAGGAAGGTGCCAGACTTTGTGATTCACCGAGGAGTTCGCCGCCAATGGGTTGTTGTTGATGCTCCGAAGGTCATTCGTCAGTCAAAGTAATTGCCATCTTTAACCTTTCACCCTGCCCAGGTGAAACAGATGTTTTGATAGGGCTCGCTTTCTGTAAATTTTCCCTCTTCGCTTAGCCCAAAGCGACAGAGTTTTGTTTTATAGGGCTGTAGTTTCAAAGATCGACTTGTTCATTAATAAAATAATGTCGTTCTGTAATTTCCGCATTAATTGCTGTTTTCTCTTTTTGTTTTTCAGAAAATGGTAATCCTAAAAAATAATTCAATAATAAAAACAAGCAGTAAAATAAAACACTGCACACACTTGCATTTTCTCTATATCTTCTAAACACGAATTATCACGTCATGCAGATTTCTTGTTTTAAACCCAGTTGAAACATACGATCCGATGCCTTCTCCCGACTTTGAGTTCCCGGTATTTGGGGCTGAAGAAGAAAATGATGACGAAATTCCAGAAGAGATCTCCCGACTACTCAGACAAGAGGAAAGGTCCATTGAACCTCACAAAGAGCCGTTGGAAATGGTAAACTTGGGTTCAGAAAAAGAGGGAAAAGAAATCAGGATTGGGGCACTGCTCAGTCCAACTGCCAGAGAGGGTTTGATAAAGCTTCTTAAAGAATTCCCCGATGTATTCGCTTGGTCCTATCAGGATATGCCAGGGTTGGATACCAGCATCGTGGAACATCACTTACCGTTAAGATCAGAATGTCCGCCAGTAAAGCAGAGGTTGAGACGGACTCACCCGAACATGGCCATCAAAATCAAATAGGAGGTACAGAAACAGATTATTGCGGGTTTCCTCGCTACATCTGAATATCCTCAATGGTTAGCCAACATCGTACCCGTTCCCAAAAAGGACGGAAAGGTCAGAATGTGTGTTGATTACAGGGATCTGAACAAGACAAGTCCAAAGGATGACTTTCCTTTACCACACATTGAGATGCTGGTAGACAGTACAACAAAGTTCAAAGTCTTCTCCTTCATGGATGGATTCTCGGGCTATAATCAGATCAAAATGGCGCCGCAAGACATGGAGAAAACTTCGTTCATTACCCCATGGGATACCTTTTGTTACAAGGTGATGTCGTTCGGTTTAAAGAACGCCGGGGAAACCTATCAAAGGGCCATGACAACTCTTTTTCATGACATGATACACTAAGAGATCGAGGTATATGTCGATGATATGATTGCAAAATCTAGGACAGAAGAGTAGCATGTGACCCACCTGTCAAAACTATTCGAGCGTTTGCGAAGGTACAAACTCCGCTTAAATCCCAACAAGTGCACCTTCGGTGTCTGTTCAGGGAAATTACTAGGGTTCATCGCCAGCCAGAAAGGAATTGAGGTTGATCCTGACAAGGTCAAGGCCATTCAAGAAATGACTTCTCCGAAAACTGAAAAACAAGTCAGGGGATTCCTGGGACGTTTGAACTACATCTCCAGATTCATATTCCTCATGACCACGACATGTGCGCCGATTTTCAAATTACTCAAAAGGAACCAGGATTGCGTTTGGTCAGAAGACTTCCAAACCGCCTTTGACAGTATCAAGGAATACCTGTTGAATCCGCCGATTCTATCACCTCTAGTGGAAGGAAGACCACTGATCATCTACCTCACAGTCTTGGAAGACTCAATGGGGTGTGTACTTGGCCAACAAGACGAAACCAACCGGAAAGAGTCTGCCATTTACTATTTGAGCATGAAATTCACCGACTGCGAAACTCGGTACACGATGCTTGAGAAAACTTGTTGCGCTTTGGCTTGGGCAGCCAAACGTCTTCGCCAATACATGATTCGTCATACTACTTGGTTAATCTCCGAAATGGATCCAATCAAGTACGTCTTCGAAAAACCTGATCTCACGGGAAAGATTGCCCGTTGGCAGATGCTGTTATCAGAATATGACATAGAGTACCATGCTCAGAAAGCCGTTAAAGGAAGTATTTTAGCCGATCATTTGGCTCATCAACCGATTGACGATTAAGAATCAATCGGGTTTGACTTCCCAGACGAAGATGTCATGTATCTAAAAATGAAAGATTGCGATGAACCGTTACCTAGTGAAGGGCCAGAACCAATTTCCCAATGGGGACTTGTCTTTGACGGAGCAGTTAATCATTATGGAAACGGAATTGGGGCAATCATTGTTACACCTCCGGGTACCCACATTCCTTTCACTGCCAGACTTACGTTCAAATATACGAACAACGAGGCCGAATACGAAGCTTGTATTATGGGTCTCGAAGAAGCAATTGATTTAAGGATCAAAAACTTGGACGTATACGGCGATTCAGCCTTGGTTATCAATCAGATAAAAGGAGATTGGAACACATACCAATCAGGATTGATTCCTTACAAAGACTTCGCAAGAAGGTTGCTACCTTTCTTCAACAGAGTTGAGTTTCATCATATCCCTCGTGAGGAGAATCACATGGCTGATGCATTAGCCACTCTCTCTTCCATGATTAGTGTAGGTCAATGGAACGACTTACCTAAGATCGACATAATGCGCCTTGAAAGGCCCGCTTACATCTTCATGGTTAAAGCAGTCATAGACGACAAACCTTGGTATCATGATATCAAATGTTTCCTTCAGAAACAAGAGTACCCACCTGGGGCACTAAGAAAAGACAGGAAAACCCTCAGAAGATTGGCTGGAAACTTCTTCCTGAGCGGTGACACTCTCTATAAGAAAATTTTTTACATGGTCTTGCTCTGATGTGTAGACAGACCAGAAGCAGAAATGCTGATGAAAGAAATTCATGAAGGATGCTTTGGCACTCATGCCAACGGACACACAATGGCGAGAAAAATTCTAAGAGCAGGGTACTACTGGTTGACCATGGAATCCGACTGCTACAAGTACATGAGGAGGTGTCACAAGTGTCAGATATACTCCAACAAAATTCGTGTACCGCCATCACATCTCAAAGTTCTTTCTTCCCCGTGGCCTTTTTCCATATGGGGAATCGACATGATTGGCTTGATTGAACCTAAGGCTTCAAACGGACATCGGTTCATCCTGGTAGACATTGACTATTTCACCAAGTGGGTCGAAGCAGCGTTATTCGCCAATGTAACCCGACAAGTGGTGGTCCGATTTATCAAAAACAATATCATCTGCTGTTATGGTGTTCCAAGCGAGATCATTACTGACTATGGATCTAACTTGAATAACAAGATGATGAAGGAGTTGTGCGCAGAGTTCAAGATTGAACATCATAACTCATCTCCCTACCGACCCAAGATGAATGGAGCGGTAGAAGCGGCCAATAAGAACATCAAGAACATCGTTCAAAAGATGGTTGTAACCTACAAAGACTGGCACGAGATGCTACCCTTTGCTCTTCACGGTTACCGCACATCTGTCCGCACTTCAACAAGGGCAACCCCTTTTTCTCTAGTGTATGGCATGGAAGCAGTGCTCCCCATAGAAGTAGAGATCCCATTAATCCGAGTATTGATGGAAGCTAAGCTCGAGCTGAATCTGATCGAGGAGAAGCGAATCACGGCACTATGCCATGGTCAGCTGTATCAATAGAGAATGAAAAAGGCGTTCGACAAAAAGATCCGACCTCGCGTCTTCAGGAAAGAAGACCTTGTGCTCAAGAAGAGACAATCATTTCTCACTGATTCTCGGGGCAAGTGGACTCCGAATTATGATGGCCCCTATGTGGTCACGAAAGCTTTCTCAGGCGGTGCCTTGAGACTTGCAACCATGGACGGAGAGGAATTTGCCTACCCCACAAATGTTGATGTAGTCAAGAAATACTTCGCCTAAAAAAAACATCTCGGTGGATTGAAAACCCGAAAGGGCGGTCCAGGCAAAATTTAGAGACAAAATAAAAAAAATCATCCTGGTGGATTGGAAACATCACAGTACAATCCAGGCAAAAGTTAGGGATAATGGCAAGTAACTATGTTCAACAGAGGCAGGTCCCTCGGCAGCGGTTATCGATATTTTCCCTGTCCTTTGGGACTAAATAAAGTTCGGTGGCGACTCTATTGTATCTTTGAGTGTGCGATTCACTCAGTTATAAACCAGCCATCTTCAGCTGGCGACTCTGCTGGTGAGTCCTTGCTCTTGTAATTTGGGGTATCGCCTAGTTTTATTTGCTTTTCTTGCTTGCTTGGGGGTTTATCTGTTGCACTTTACTCGCTTTATCTTTATGCTTTAGCTTTATGTTTATTTACTACATTCTTTACTGTTTTAAATATTCATATGTTGTATATTCTGGATATCTACTATATTCTACTGTTGTTGGGATGGGTAGATATTATTGGAGAGAAAAGTCCTAACACCGGGCTTAGCATACACATAGGCTAGAACGTGGATAGTCGCGAGGCCTGTGTTTCGCGCATTGGGTTACCACAAGAGCCACATCCCAGATCGTGATTCGCTTGAGAATACTTCCGTCCTGTGAGAATTCACTACGGCGGGGTGTTTTCATTCTAAGTCCTATGGTTTGGATGACCTTTCTAGGGACCACCTTGTTGTGTCTAGATCACGCATGTGAGAGGGATGGGTTTTTGAAGGAAACCAAGCCACTTCATACCTTTGTTCTCACACACGTCAGATTTTGCACCGACACATCAGACTATGTTGCACTGACACAGAATATTGTGCAGATATCCAGATTGTTCAGATTTGATTATTCAGACTGTGCTGGCTTCTTGTTGTTTGTGTTGCATATCATTTCATCATGTAAATTAAGTTTTGCATTTGCATTTCCAGGTTTTTCGAAGACTTATTCTTTGTTGACATTATCATAGAGATGAGTACTGGTTGTCGAGGCATCTTTAGCTACAAGTTTGTGGAGCCTAAGCTGGGTACTTTGAGAGGTCTAGCATCCCGTGTGGTCGAAGATAACATAGGGGTTTTCAAGGATACTTATGGTAATCTATTGTCCATCCTCAATACAGAAGTCAACATCACTGTCATTCATATACTGGTTCAGTTCTATGATCTGCCATTTAGGTGCTTTACATTTCAGGATTATCAGCTAGCACCTACACTTGAGGAGTATGCTTACATTCTGGGGGTTGAGATCAAGAAGCAGGTTCCTTTTGTCTACACTAGTGGTTGTCCGAGGTTTCCTCTTATTGCTGATGCTCTTTGCATTAGTAAGAACGATGTGGAGGATAATCTCAAGACCAAAGGGAAGGGTATTCGAGGGTTTGCTTCGAAGTTCTTGGTCGACAAAGCCACTTCTTTTGCTACAGATAGAAACTGGAAGGCTTTCAACGCCATTCTTGCTTTGCTGATATATGAGATTGTATTGTTTCCGAACATGGAGGATTTGTAGATCAGGCTGCCATCAGTATCTTCTTGTCCAAGAACCCTGTTCCGACGCTCCTTGCTGATACCTATCATTATATTCATTCTAGGAATGAAAAGAGGAAGGGAACCATTGTCTGTTGTGCTCCTCTGCTGTACCGATGATTCATGTTTCACCTTCCACAAAAGGGTCCCTTTGTTGAGAATAAGGGCAATCTTAAGTGGTCGCAACGAATCATGTCTCTTACTGCTGATGAAATTTCTTGGTATTCTCGAGTCTTCGACGATACTATGACCATTCTCCATTGTGGGAAATTCTCCAATGTACCTCTCATGGGTACAAAGGGCGGAATTAACTACAATCCGAGACTTGCTTTCCGTCAGTTGGGATATCCTATGGTTGCCAAACTAGATCCTAAGGTAGTGGAAGAGTTCATCTTTCACGAAGGGGTTGATGACAGGGGATTGCTAAAGAGGTTTAGTGCCGCTTGGACTCAGATTCACTTCGAAGGAAGAGCCGATTTGGGTAAGAAGAATTGTGTAGCCAAGGAAGCTTACACACTTTGGGTCAAAGAGCGTGTTAAAGAGATCTTGTTGCCATTTTCTTTCGAGTCTTCCATGAATGCCAAACCTCCTGAACTTGCCATTGTTCCTCCGTCTAAAGTCGATCAACTCAAGCTGACTATTGAGAAGTTGAAGAAGGAGAATGCCGATCTTCGTTTCAACCTTGTTAGAGTCACTTCCGAGAAGGATAGTCTACAGATTAAGCTCCATCAAAAGCATGAACGCATGCTCAAAGAGGTGGAGGTTGAACAGAACAAGTGAAGGAAAGTGGGTGATGCTTTGAAGAGCACCTATGATGGACTTGCTTCAAAGAAAAGACAACTCGCCGATACCCAGTATCAAGCCTATAAAGATGAGTTGAGCTACAAAAAGCAACTTAAAGAGCTTCGAGGGAAGTTATCCGAGTTTAAGACAAAGTCGCAAAGTGAGCATGGCCGTGCTAATCAGTTGGCAAAGGACTTTCTCAGTGTCAAGCCCAGCTCGACAAAGTCTTCGATGAGATTCGAAAGTTACAAAATCAAGCACATCAGAGCCGAGAGAAAATCAGTCAGCTCAAGACAGAGAGCACTCATTGGGAGCAACAAAGTCGTCATCTGTAAAACCTCCTAGATCAGAAAGAGGCCTTTCTTCAGGATATGCTTTAGGGACCTAACCATTCTTTCCTACGCAACCTCATGAAGGATGCAAAGTATTGGAGTGAGAGGCATGACCGTCTAGCCAGATTTGCTGAGCACGCACTTGAGGACTTACCTGGGTTGTTGAGGGATGCGTATGCCGATGTGTTGCCACACCAGCTTCCTTGGGCTGTTTTCCATTTCTTGTTTGTTTGCAGGGTGGTCTTTGATAGGATCTGTGCTGATTTTATTGTAGCCCAAAAGGAAGATATTTGATTTGTGCTTGACTTGTACTTCTTTCCTTTATTGTTGAATGAATGAATGAAGTTTCTTGCCAATCTTATCTTTTGCACTTTTACTTGTATGCTTTATGAATATTGTCAACAAAGATAAGTTTACGAATTCCTGGAATTTAAAACTTTATTTTTGCATGCATAGCATATATTCATTTGCACACATATGCACGTGCCTTCATCCGGAAATCGTTGCTCTTCCTTGTCCATCTTCCGTTTGTAGCAAGACGATGACTCGACATCGGTATTTCACTCGCTTAAGCAAATCTAGAATTATGGCTGACTTCGAAGCTGAGAATGCTACTTATAAGGAAACTCTGGCTTAATTTTAAGGTCGGATGGATCCGTTTCAAATGAACAATGGATGTTATTATGGAACTCCTTCGCGCTCAGAAGGACGCTACTGCTGCTGCCGTTGTTGTTGCAACTGTCACTGATGTAACCGTTGTCACTCCTGTTGTGACTGTTCCTACTGTTGTTCCTTCTCCTGCTACGGTTGAAGTGCCAGTTGAGCCTGTAATTTAGTCTGTTGTTCATCCATCAAATTCTCAATCTGGCTTGAACAAAATGCCTGCTGCTTTTCCGTGGGGCATGCCCTCGAATTACACTCCTCAGATTGCAAATAATGGTAGTGCTTTCGTACCATATCAACCTTTTGTTGTGCCCATGCCTAATGGAAATGCTGTTGCATATCCATGGGGTATGCCTACTTCTGTTCCACCTCCGGTGGTGAATGATGATCACGAGAATCTTCAGGTTCAGACTCACCAAACTCCTGTATTAGCTGACATTAAAACGCCTGATGAAGAAGAGCATGTGTATAGGGGTCCTCCTATTCATGTTCCGGTTTCTTCTCAAGCTGCTTAAACCGTTGTTCGTAATGTTCATCCTGGAATGTTCTATCCTGGGGCATCTTCATCCGCTGCTGTGGTACCTCCTCCGAATTATCCGTTTAGTGTTCAGATAGGTCAAAATGTTGGTTAGATGGTTAATCTGGGTTTGGTATATCCTTCTCAGTTTGCTACTCCGCAAGTGCACGCTCCGGCCGCATCTCAGCTTCCAAATCCTCAGATTCTTGTCAAACCCACTAATCAGAATAGACCTGCTGACTATAAGTTGTTGGAAGACCATATCAGAGCTATTGAAGGGTTTTTTGCTTTTGGCATAGAGGTCAAGGACTTGTGTTTAGTTCCGAATGTGGTACTGCCACAGAAATTCAAGATACCTAAGCTGCCAAAGTATAAAGGTTTGAGTTGCCCGCGTAGTCACATCACTATGTACTATAGGATGATGGCATCCTATATTGATAATGATGAATTGCTGGTTCATTATTTTCAAGATAGTTTGTCTGGTGCTTCATTATATTGGTACATGGGCTTGGAACGCAGCAAGATCCGTGCTTGGAGGCATTTGTCTGAAGCATTCTTGAAACAATACAAATACAACCTTGATTTGGTGGCTACCAGATTACAATTGCAGAACCAGTCCCAGTGCTCAGGTGAAACATTCAAAGAGTATGAACAAAGATGGCGTGAGATGGCATCTCGTGTACGACCCGCTCTCTCTGATAATGAGTTGGTTGACATTTTTATGGGTACACTGAAAGGATCCTACTATGAGAAAATGGTGGGTAGTTCTTCATCGAACTTCGCTGATATTGTAACCATTGGTGAGCGAATTGAAAACGGGTTGAATACTGGAAAGATTTCTGGAGCTGCTCCCCAGTAGCCGGCCAATAGAAAGTCTCAGAACAGTCAATCCAAGAAGAAAGAAGGTGAAGCCAACTCTGTGACAGCTCAAGTTTCTCCTCAGTATCAAGATCCCTTGGCTCCTATGCCATACTATCCATATTCGTACATTGCTACTGCATAATATCAACAACCGCCATACCAGTATCATCCGCAACAACCAGTTCAGAATGCTCAAAATCAGCAACAACCGCAATGTCAGCAACAGAATCAACAGAATAACAAAAATCAGCAGAATAAAAAATGACAGAACAACAACAATCAAGGAAACCGTAAGCGTCCGAATTTTGGCAAAATTCTGGTGTCATACACCGAATTGTTTCCTTACTTGGTTCACCATGGGGCAATTGTTCCCAAGGAGATCGCGCCTGCAATTCCTTCATTCAACCCGAAGCATAATCCAAATGCGTCTTGTGCTTATCATGCTGGATACATAGGACATGCGACAGAGGACTGTTTTGTTTTCAAAACCAAGGTTCAAGAACTCATTGATCGGAAGATTTTGACTTTTGCTGAGGAAGGTCCTAACATTCAGCATAATCCATTGCCCAAACATAGTGGACCTACGGTTAACATGATTGAGGATAACTCAAGGGCTGAATTGATCCTAGATGTTGACGAGGTAAAGACTCTGATGACTGTGGTTTTCAAGAGATTGAATGAACATGAGTTGTTGAAAGGATTGCATGGCAAGTGTCAGATTTGTGACGATTATCCCAACCACTGTCGAAGGCTGAAGGGTTATGTTCAAATTTTGATGAATCAAGGTGAGGTTCAATTTGCCAGATCTAAGCCTGTTGAAGAGGTTGATACTATTGAGCTATTCACTATCGTCTATAGGAAGGTTCCTATTGAAAATCTTAAGCATAAGAAGGTACAACCTATCGTTGTTTGCCTGCCAAAACCGTTTCCATATCAGAATTCTAAGGAGGTACCTTGGAGATATGGGTCTAATGTATTTTCCGGAGGCTAAGAGATAAGGTTTGTTGAGTCTGAGATTGTGAATGTTACAACCACTAGAGGTATGACTCGTAGTGGATGGGTGTTCGCTCCGAAAGTCACTACAAAACCTGTTCAAGTTCCAACTGTTGTTCCTCTCAAGGACACATCTACAACCCCTGTTGTTCAACAAGGGGCATCTAGTGCAGTACCAGTACCAACTATTCCGTCTGAGGATGCTTTAAAGAACAAAGAGGCCCTTGATGATCAAGAGTTCCTAAAGCTGATCAAGAAAAGTGACTTTAAAATTGTGGATCAGCTGGGGCAGACTCCCTTAAGGATCTCGATTTTGTCCTTACTCACGAGCTCTCCTGCGTGTAGATCAGCTTTGTTGAAAGTCTTGAACACTGCCCACATGATGCATGATATTTCCGTTTTCGAGTTCGATAATGTAGCGGCCAACATAACAGCAAGCAGATACTTGGGCTTTAATGAATCAGAATTGCCTCCTGAAGGAGCTGCCCATAACAAAGCACTGCACATATCCGTAACCTGCATGGATGCCTTATTATCTCGCGTTCTAGTGGATACCGGTTCTTCCCTCAATGTGATGCCTAAGGGCACATTGAGTCAATTACCGATATAAGGAAGCGAGATGAGGCCGAGCGCCTTAGTTGTCAGGGCCTTTGACGGTTCTCGAAGACAAGTCATTGGAGAAGTGGATTTACCCATCAAGGTTGGACCACACCTGTTTACCATTACCTTCCAAGTGATGGATATCAATCCCATGTATAGTTTCCTATTGGGTCGCCCGTGGATTCATGCCGTAGGCGCAGTTACTTCCACTTTACATCAGAAGTTGAAATTCATGTTTGACGATCAGCTAGTCATCGTCTGTGATGAAGAAGATTTGATTGTGAGCTAGTTATCATCTTTCTGATATGTCGAGACTGAAGAAGGCATAGCTGAGGTGCCATTGCAGTCTCTCGAGTTCGAAGATGTCAGCTCTGCTTCAACTAGTCAAAGTAGATCACCGCAAATGACTTTAGCATTATCCAAGAGTGCTAAAGAGACCATCGAGAAAGGTACCTTGCCAGGCTGGGGGCATGTGATTGATGTGGTTGAAAAGCATAATCGTTTTGGATTGGGTTACCGTCCTGGTCGACAGTCTAGTTCACTTGGTTAGAAACAGTGCAACTCCATCAAGTTCAGTAGCGCGGGTTTTCAAAAGGGTGACATCGTGGCCGCTATTGATGATGCTGGTCCTAGCAACCAGATTTCAAGCTTTGTGCGCAAATGCCCACCGGGTTTCAGGCTCAACAATTGGACATCTACCGTGATTCCTATGGTTTTTCCAACAAACATGTAATGCATTTTGTTTTCTCATTCCCTCGTCCTCGTCCAAGACGAGTGGATAGGTTGTAAAGAGCCTCACGCTTTTGCAATATCATGTGGTCAATAAATAAGAGTTTTTTGCATTCAAAATCATGCTCTATTTTCTTTCTTTATTTTACTTTTTCACAAACAAATGGCAAAATTTTCTTTTATTTTCACTTTTTAAAATAGCTCATTCTGAACATATTCATAAACATGCAGAATTAATAAATGCATTGATAATAACATGGCAAACATCCGTTGTAATTCTGGGATTCCAATTAACCAAGCCGAAGAAGATGGTGAGGAAGATTGTGAATTACCGGCTGAACTAGCAAGGCTCCTTGAGCACGAGCATAGAGAGATTCAGCCACACAAAGAGCCAGTAGAAGTTGTCAATATTGGTATTGATGAGGTCAGAAGAGAAGTCAAGGTTGGCGCATCCCTCGTAAAGCATGTACACTCTGAGTTGGTCAAGTTATTGAAAGAGTATGTTGATATCTTCGCCTGGTCTTATCAAGTTATGCCTGGGTTGGATACCAACATCGTTGAACATCACTTGCCACTCAAGCCCGGATGTATTCTTGTCAAGCAGAAACTCAGGAAGACTAGACCCGACATGGCACTAAAATTCAGAGAAGAGGTAAAGAAACAGCTTGACGCTGGGTTCCTGGCCACTTCTGAATATCCTGAATGGATTGCCAACATCGTCCCTGTTCCAAAGAAAGATGGGAAGGTCAGAATGTGTGTGGATTATCGAGATCTCAACAAGGCAAGCCCGAAAGATGATTTTCCTCTGCCTCATGTTGATGTCTTGGTGGATAATACAGCACAGTTCTCTATCTTTTCATTTATGGATGGTTTTTCAGGATATAATCAGATCAAAATGTCCCCAGCTGATATGGAGAAGACTACTTTCATCACGCCATGGGGTACATATTGTTACAAAGTCATGCCATTTGGTCTGAAGAATGCAGGGGCAACATACCAACGTGCCATGACATCCCTCTTTCACGATATGATTTATAGAGAGATTGAGGTTTACGTGGACGATATGATTGCCCAAGTCCAAAACTGAGGATGATCATCTGGTTTATCTGAAGAAACTATTTGACAGACTCTGAAAGTTTAGACTGCGGTTGAATCCTGCGAAGTGTACCTTCAGAATTTGATCTGGTAAACTGTTGGGCTTTATTGTGAGTCAGAAGGGCATTGAAGTTGATCTCAATAAGGTTCGATCAATTTAGAACATACCACCTCCCAAAGCAGAAAAAGAAGTCTGTGGCTTTCTGGGCAGACTAAATTACATCTCAAGGTTCATTTCCCACTTGACGGCTACCTGTGAACCAATGTTCAAATTACTAAGAAAAAATCAATCGGTCGAATAGAATAATGATTGTCAAGAAGCATTTGACAAAATAAAACAATATTTGCAAGAACCACCGATCTTAGTACTCTCGGTTCCTGGTAGGCCTTTAATCATGTATCTCATTGTTCTCGATGAATAAATGGGATGTGTATTGGGTCAACATGACGACACTGGCAAAAAAGAATATGTAATTTACTATCTGAGCAAGAAGTTCACTGATTGTGAGACCAGATACTCACTTTTGGAGAAAACTTGTTGTGCTCTGGTCTGGGCTGCTCGACGCCTAAGACAATACATGATTTGCCATACTACTTTGTTGATATCTGTAACAACCCAGGCCCCTCGCAAGGCGATCCCGGCACTGCCACCTCACGATCTTCTCTGCCCCCCTCACTAGTAGAGTTTTTGCCTTCCGTGGGAATCGAACCATGTACCCTGGGGTTCAAGTACATGTTTTTAATCCATTCCCACTACCAATTGAGCTAGTAGCTCAATTGGTAGTGGGAATGGATTAAAAACATGTACTTGAACCCCAGGGTACATGGTTCGATTCCCACGGAAGGTAAAAACTCTACTAGTGAGGGGGGTAGAGAAGATCGTGAGGTGGCAGTGCCGGGATCACCTTGCGAGGGGCCCGGGCTGTTACAATATCCAAAACAGATCTGATAAAGTACATATTCAAAAAGCCTGCTGTCTCTGGAAAGATTGCTCGGTGGTAGATGCTGTTAACTGAGTATGATATCCAGCATGTTACCCAGAAAGCAATAAAAGGGAGTGTCTTGTCTGACTACCTTGCTCATCAACCTGTAAAGGGTTATCAACAAATGAAATTTGACTTTCCCGATGAGGATGTCTTGTTTATCAGAGATTATGAGACTCCAGACCCTGACATAGGACCCGAACTAGGGGCGCGATGGACGCTCGTGTTCGATGGTGCCTCCAATGCTAAAGGTCATGGAATTGGTGTTATCCTCATCTCTCCGACAGGTTTTCACCTTCCCTTCACTGCCAGATTATGCTTTGCATGCACCAACAATATGGATGAATACGAAGCATGTATCTACGGTATTGAAGCGACAATTGACATGAGAATCAAGATTCTTGAGGTCTATGGAGATTCTGCTTTGGTTATTGGCCAAGTCAGAGGGAACTTTATAACTCGGGATTCCAAGCTGGCGACGTACCAACAACACATAGCAAAATTGATTCCTTACTTTGATGAGATCTCTTTTCATCATATCCCTAGAGAGGAAAATCAATTAGCTAATACCCTTGCCACTTTAGCATCCGTGTTCAAAGTCAAGTGGAAGAATGAGGCTCCTCACATCCGCATTGATCATTTGAACGAACCATCACACTGTTTAGCAATCGAGGATGAGTCTGATGACAAGCCTTGGTTCTACGACATCAAGAGATATCTGGAAAAACAGGAATATCCCGAGGGTATTACTATCACTGACAAGAAATCTCTTAGGCGGCTTTGCGCCAAATTCTTCTTAAGTGGTAGTGTACTGTCCAAGAGAAATTATGATTTCGTGTTGCTCAGATGCGTGGATAGACACGAAGAAAACACGATCATAAGATCCATACATGAGGGCTGCGAGGGTGTATATGCTAAAGGTCCTGCCATGGCCAAGAAGATCCTTCGAGCTGGG